>JALAZF010000060.1:3690000-4940000 GCA_022829125.1 Lathyrus tuberosus | reverse complement strand
ATTAAGATATCATCAATAAACACAACAACAAAACGATCCAAATGCTCGTGGAAAATACGATTCATGTACTCCATAAACACACCTGGCGCATTAGAAACCCCGAACGGCATAACCGAATATTCATAATAACCGTAACGTGTCCTAAAAGTTGTCTTCTGAATATCTTCCTCTTTCACCCTTATCTGATGATACCCCGACCTCAAGTCAATCTTACTAAACACACACGCACCTACCAACTGATCCATCAGATCGTCAATTCTCAGAAGAGGATACTTATTCTTAATCGTCACTTTATTCAACTGGCAATAATCAATACACAATCGCATACTTCCATCTTTCTTTTTCACCAATAAAACTGGAGCACCCCAAGGCAACACACTCGGTCTCACAAACCTCTTTTCTAACAATTCGTTCAATTGCTTCTTTAACTCAACCAACTCAGATGCCGACATTCGATATGGTGCCATCGATACAGGACTAGTACCAGGAACTAGATCTATAGAAAACTCCACCTCTCTCTCTAGTGGCACATCTGAAATATCCTCAGGAAACACTTCCGGAAAATCACACACAACAGGAAACATATCAAGTGAAACTTGACTATCCACAGTCAACGATGCAAACAACCCAAACAACTGAGCTTCCTCCGCGAAAAGTTTCTTCAACTCTTTGGTAGATACGAAACTCGATTCTTCGTCTTCTTCAAGAGAAGGAAATCTTACTAGCTTATGATAACAATCAATATGAACCCGATTGAACTGTAACTAATTCATTCCTAGAACCACATATAAACCCTCCAACGGCAAACACACCAAATCCATCTCAAAATCTTTACCATAAATGGTCAAAGGACAACTTAAACAAACCAAAGAAGTAGTTACTGACCCCATTACTGGAGTATCAATAACCATCTCTCCATCCATCGAAGACAACACAAGATTCAAATGCTTCTTCCAGTAACATGTGAGTACCCAGTCTCACCTTCTGATCCTCAGCACAATCCATCACTCGGAAGATTCTTTCAATCTCCTTAAGCTAAATCTGAGCACCATCAGGATCATATCTTCCTTTGAAGACAGGCAGTTTATTCTTCCTGAACTCATCATTACCTGCAGCATTAGGTGCACCCTGCACAGCCCGAGCCATAGCTTGCATAGCAGCAGCCAAAGCAGCATCATTCCTACCAGCCATATTCTGTTCATTTCCAATAACAGCAACTATGGTTAAACAAACAGCTCACTGAACCACAAAGACCAACAAGGACTGACACAAACTGACATGGACTGCTTTGATACCACTTAATGTAACACCCCCAATCTATACCCCCAATAACCAAAGCCATAAATAAAATTCAAAATTTCATCAGATTATATTTAAAACATTCACGGCATAGACCGAGGGGTCACATCAATTAAAACAAATACACACACACCTGCTCATATAGATACGCAACAATTCAGGTAGCACATAACAAATGAACTGAGTTCCTAACACCCACAATTCAGATACAAAATAAAAGCGGAAAATCTGTAACTAAAACTCATATATATACATCATAAAAAGTTTGTCTGTCATATACAACATCATACATGTACAATCCAAAAGATATATATACATAATACAAAATGATCACACTCGATCTCCCCGACTACCCGGTGCTACATATCAGAGCCGACCGACAAAAGAATGAAGACCTAAGCTTCACAAAAAGACCTCCAGCATCTAATTTGCAATGCCTCATAGAGCATTTAAAACAGCAGAAGGGTGAGAAACACAATCATAATATAATAGCATACAATACACATAACGCCAACATATAAACATATATCAACTCATCAATTTCATCCACAATTCCACACACAATCAATCCATTCATGATTTTCCACACATAATGCATACATTCACAATTCTCACACATAATCAATCCATTCATGATTTATGCAAATGCATAGAGACCGACACAACGACTCTATGCAATGCACATGCAGTACCATCCATCCATCAATCTCATCACTAGTTCACTCAGGAACTATTAGAATCATTGCTTGTTACTTAGTGTAACTCCCCGTCGGGCAAACGATGTTCCCCGTCGCTTTCGGTCCTCTTTCTATAAGGCTCACGACGTTTATGGATCGCTTTCGGTCCTCGTTGTATAAAGCTCACGATCCGATCGCTTTCGGTCCTCTTTGCATAAGGCTCACGATCACCTATAATCATCGCTTTCAGTCCTCTTTTTCTTCTTCTCCTTTTTCTTTCCTTTCTATTTTCTCTCTTTCTATTTCTATTCATATGAAAAATATAATATCTACCCAACAAAAGGCCAAAATACCCCTACACTCAAATATCTCGCAAACATTCCCAAAACGCGATAAAATATAATCTCGATGAAAAATAACATATTTCCAAATAAAAGTCAAAAATAAAATAATATAATAATAAAATAATCAAAACGACTCAATTAAATAAAAATAACTAAACTGGGGCATTACAACATGCTCCTCATCTGTCTTAGATTTGGCAATCATATCATCGACATATACTTCGATTTCTTTGTGTATCATGTCATGAAAGAGAGTAGTCATGGCCCTTTGATAGGTTGCCCCGGCGTTCTTCAAACCGAACGACATTACCTTGTAACAAAAAGTACCCCATGGGGTAATGAACGAAGTTTTCTCCATGTCTTTCAGCGCCATTTTTATCTGATTATAGCCCGAGAATCCATCCATGAAGGAGAATACTTTGAACTTTGTTGTACTGTCTACCAGCATGTGTTAGCTTTGCTTTCGACTACCATAAACAAGGTAGGTCTTGTTACTGTTCGTACAGTTAAATCAACCTGTAGAACGCCAAGAGTGGTACCAATTTTCCCTTCATAGTTAGAAAGGACCATGTTGTGGGGCTTAAGATCAGAGTCGAATTTACCGATCTTGCTTAGTAGGAAATGTGGCATTAAATTGACTGTAGCCCCACAATCCACCAAGATTTTATTCACAGCCACGTTCTCTACTTTCCCTGTAATGTACAGTGGTTTCAAGTGCCCTTTCATGGCCTCAGTTGGTCGTTCAAAGAAAGCATTCTGCTCTTCGACACAGCCATTGTTCATCACATAGTAGCACACAGGTCGGTGTGCTGCTATTTCAGCCTCAGCGTTGGCATCTAAGTTTTCTACTTCAGTTATCCTATCATATTCTCTTGGCATCACCGAAACCACATTAACAATGATGTTTAAAGAGGCATTAGAGTCGGAATCAAAGTTGTGAGTCAAATCTCCGTCCTCAGCTTCTTCGACTGGAAACCTCTCAGCTTCTTACTTCTTGGAAGCAAATAACCTACGCCCCGCAGGCATCTTATTTGTTATTTTTATCCCAACATCTTTATTGCTAGCAGGTAGAATGTTGGTACTAGTTTCAGTTAGATCTTTGGCTTGAGCTTCCCTCAAAGCCTTCCTTCGTCTCTGTTCCCTTCTCCACTAGGACCTAGACATAGGATTTTTGCCTTTGTAATTCCCAGAAATATAGGCAGCTTTATTGGAGGACTTGAATTCTTTCTGGTACTCCATTGAGGAACCTCTAGCTACGTCAAAATTCTTCCATCTCTGTTTCCCTTTCCCTGCTGCTTCAACTGGTTTGACCCACTTTCCAGTTGGTACCTCACTGCTAGGCTTGAAAGTAGCCTGCTTAGCCCTTGGCATTTGTGGCCTTTGGCCATATTGTTTTTTAGTAGCTTTTCTTGGGTCGAAACGCCCTGGCCTTTGAGCAGCTCTTTTCTCGCGTCCAGATTTGGCTTCTTTCCTCGCTTGGAGGCTATGAGCAGCTTCTTTGTCGAAGATAGCACTGCATCGAGGGCACAACAAGACTTCAGAGTTCTTCCCCTGGCATCTGTGGAGAAAATCAACAATGGTTTCATCTTCTCTAGGGTAAGCCAACTTGTTGCAGTCTTCTTGACAAACCTGTTCATCAATATCCATGGCCTGTCCGTTAGTAACTTTGACCATATTTATGTCACTTTCATCTTTTAAACGCATTTTGGGGAAGTGGACATCAAGGCCTTCGGCAACCTCATCCATCTGTCTGAAATAGTCAGCAGTCTCTTTTGTCACCATCTGCAATTTTGATGCTTCAGCTTCGTCATGGATCTCGACTGTAGCCTCAGCATCGAACCTTTGAACTTCAGAAGATGTCCTAAAGTAGTGTTCAATAGCCATACATATCAAACGCTCAAGCTGGCAGCCATCCATTTCCTCGACTTCTCTAATGAATACAACATCATTGGTAAGGTCCTCAGTAACCTCCACCACTGTGGCATTTCTGCCAAGAGCTTCATTAGTGCTAACACTGTCTGAGCTGCTGTCAGATTCCTCAGCTAATTCGACCATGTTAACCTCATGGGGGTCTGTGTAATTTGCTTCAGCTACTTCAAGAGGGTTGGTATCAATTTTCATCTGGGTCTTAGTTTTCTCCCCAAATTTGAGTATGCCTTCCTGAATAGCATTCTGCACCAAATCCCTGAAAAGAAAACATTGAGAAGTTTTATGACCCAAATAATTATGGTATTTACAAAAGCCTTTCTTTTTTCTTTGCTCTAAAGGTGGTATTTTAGCACCAGGAGGCACTAGTATTTGACCATCCTTAACTAACAAATCAAAAATTTCGTCACATTTAGTGATGTCGAAAGTGTATGTTTTCTTTGGGAACCTATCATTTTTTTCGGTTTCGATAGGGTTTTTCCCATTTGAAGGGACTAATAATTTACAAGAATAAGGAGGACCTTGCTTAAGTTCAGAAAGATCTATTTCACTTTCGTCGAACTTAACAGGCTCGTCATACACCTTTTCGATGCCCTCCTGGTATTCGACGTAAGCTACCTTCTTGTTTTTGTTCACCCTAGCTTTCCCATCCTTGGGACGCTCTAGCTGTCGAATTCTGTCAGCTAACTGGGCCATGTCCCTTAGATACTGGGTGTCCAGTTTTTTCCTGATAGAGTAATAAAGGCCATCAGCGGCCATTTTGACAAGTTCATGCTCAGGTACTTGTGTAAAGCACCTAGCTTTGAGTAGTCGAAACCTGTTCAAGTAATCATCTATTGGCTCATTGAACTTTCGTTTCACACTAGCCAATTCTTTCAAACTAATTTTAGTCTACCCCATGTAAAATTGCTCATGGAACAAATGTTCTAACTGGGTCCAATTACAAATCGAACCAGATGGTAACGTAGTGAACCTCGTGAATGCATTTTTAGTGAGGGAACTAGGGAAATACTTCACCCTTAGACTCTCATCATTCACAATCTCACCAGCGTCGATCAGGTAGCGTGCCACATGTTCGACGGTAGATTCTGTAGTATCTCCTGGAAGCTTAGTAAACTTTGGTACTTTTGTCCTGGGGGGCAATTCAGCTTGGAGTATATAGTCTACTATAGGCGAGGTGAAGTTTGGCCTAGAAAAACCCATATTCAGGCCATTTCGAGCCATTATTCTCTCGACCATGGCTGCCAAATTGTTCTCCGCTGCTACATTATTGCGTCGAACCTGATTCACCACATAATCAACGTTTTGATTTCTGTTTACTAGCACCATCCTTGGTTCCTTCTCTTCAAGTATAGGTATTTGATTCCTAGGAGGCTCCTCCCTAGGTGGTTCGACCAACTCTGGATTCACCGGATTCACTTGTTGAGCGATTTCCCTCATCTTGACTCCTTGATTTTGGTGTAGAACAGAAGCGGGCATTCCCATGAATTCTGCTATACGCGCCATCTGGGCAGTCATCATTTGATTGGTTTGAGTAGTATTCTGGATCAATGGCTGGAAAATCTCTCCCATTGTCTGAGACAAATTATGTACCATTTGCATGTTGCTCTCATCCATCAGTTGCCTCAAATATGCTGCAGATTCATTTATTAAGTTGGGTCCTTGAGTAGAATATCCCAAACCTATGGACTGGCTGTTTTGACCCATGTTAATTCTAGAACCTGACTCCTGTAAAGGGGAAGATATCACATCCTCTGAAAATATTGGGGGCGCAATACACAAATTCTGCATCATTGCCGTTGGCATGCTATAGATTGGGTTCCTAGGGAAAGGCTGTGAAAATCCTAGGGGAGGAAACTGCCTATTTGTCGAAACTCCTCCTGACGGAGTTTGAGGATTTGTCACTGATGGGCCAATGTACTCCAGGACTGGCTGAGTGTAAGGCCTCACATATGTCATCCCTGGTCTTGCTGTCGAAGGCGCTGGCTCTGTCACCATGGTTAACACTGTTGACCCTCGTGTCGAAGGAACTAGAGTTGGCGCCACAGTACTTCTTGGTATTTCTTGAGGATTGATGGTGTTGTTCTGAGCGCTTGAACTGCTTGGTTGAGTATTCGTCCCAGCAGAACTGGGATTTGGATTTCCTTGGCCAATGCCATTTTCCTCGTGTTTCTTCTCTTTGGTCTATATTCATTTGAATTGGCTACCTTTCCACTTCTCAAGTGCATACAATGAAGTTTGCCATAATCTCGACCAATGAAACGAAAAAATTTCAAAAAGGTAGTTATGAAACTTCCTTTTGACAGTTATTTAAAAGTTATAAACTTCCAAATACACGTTTAGAACCGTCCCACTGGGCGTGCCAATTTGTTTACCTTGGAAATTGGTAAACAACTGCTGATCTTCTAAAACAATAAAGTTATAGTAACTTACAGGATCGATCAGATTGATCCTAGGACATATGCTATAAGTGTATTTAAAATGTTTCACAAATGCGTAAAGTAAACATTTCAACCATGCTGGAAAACAAAAAGGACACTATGAAACGTAAAACAAAAAGTGATAAAGGCAGAAAAGTGTTTAAGTCGAACAAGAAACTTAGAGAAAACAATGTAAAAGCAAATTCAATGAAAGACTGAAGTTTAAATGGTAAAGAAAATGAATAAAGTCTTGAATAAACTCCAGAAATGTAAATGCTTGAAGGTAAAGGCTTCTTAATGTAAAAACTGCAAAGTAAAAACTTTGTAATATGAAATGCTTGGAAGTAACAGACTGAATTAAAGGACATCAAAGTAAAGGATCTAAGGTAGAAACTTCAAAGTAAATTGCATTGCAATGAAAGATAATGGTGATTACAATCAGTACATTCTCGCCTCACTCTTTTCTCTACACGCTGGATACTTTGAGTGATTACAGAGTTACTTGTACAACACAATTTTTTCACACATTCTAACTCTAGAACTAACCTATTTATAATACTCTAAAATAACCACCATTTGACGGTTTTCTCCTAGAACACACCACTTGGCACTTTGCATGTCTTCAACTTCTGGATATTCGCCACTTGTCCTCTTTTCAAATTCAAATAGTAGAACTTCCCTCCAATAATTAACTATAACTGCAGCGCATTATCCAGAGCCATTTTACCCTGTCGAATTGACTCTTTGGACTTGGAAATGTTTGAAGTCTTAAAATCATTCTCTTGGACTCAGGCTTTCAACAACTATGGTCGAAGCCTTCTGGTCGAAGCCTTCTTCTCCTTTAGCTTATTATTTTAAAGAATAACTTCTTTAAAAACCAAATCTATTTGAAATCATGTAGCATCGAAATTAGGAGCTAACTATAACCTTTTGTTAGGGAAGGAATGGATCCATGGTGTTGGAGCAGTACCTTCGTCAATGCACCAGCGGATCACAATCTGGAGGCCTGATGGCATAGTAGAAAACATTGAAGGTGATCAAGGGTACTTTAAGGTGCCTGTTAATCATGTTGATGGTGTTGAGTTTGACAAAAACTTGGCGCATATTGCACCTTGTACTCCAGCAAAATTTGATTTCACCCCAGATGACCATGCATTCTGCTCATTACACCTGCACCCTGTGGAGGGATTTCGATGGGATAGAGAGGTCATAAGGGAAGAAGGAAATGTCCCATGCTATGGGGAGCCTGATGTAGACCCCACAGGCTGGGGAAGTGAATTCAGTAATAATGACTGAATTCGATGCAATACAAAGAATTTCGGCCTATGTGGCCGAATCTAAATTACAAGTGGCCTTGGAGGCTGCACACAACCACATGGCTATCGAAGCCACAACTCAAATTTGTGAAGTAGGCCCTGGTAAGGACTTTGAGCCTGAACCACCTGATGGGTCTCGAATCGAAGACTAAAATCAAAGGCTTAATGCTATTTATGATAATGAGCCTTTGGGTTTTGAAAGGGATCCAGTGTCAGATAACATTAGAATGCTGGCGCAAGATCCTTTGGAAGAAATTGACTTGGGTGAAAGGGGAGTAAAAAGGCCTACTTATGTTAGTGCTAACCTTGACCCACAACTCAAAGTCTAAATGGTCCAACTATTGAAGGAATTTAAGGATTGCTTCACTTGGAACTATGATGAAATGCCTGGTTTGAAGAGAGAGCTTGTTAAACATAAGTTGCCAATCATACCTGGGAAAAAGCCAGTCAAGCAAAATCCAAGACGGTTTTCCCCAACAATCCTTTCAAAGATCAAAGAGGAAATTGAAAGGTTACTTAGATGCAAGTTCATCCGTACAACTAGGTATGTCGAATGGCCAGCGAATATTGTACCAGTCATTAAAAATAATGGTTCTTTAAGGGTCTGTATAAATTTTAGAGATCTAAATTCTGCAACCCCTAAAGACGAATATGCTATGCCTATGGCAGAAATGTTGATTGATTCTGCTGCAGGACATGAATACTTGAGTATGTTGGATGGTTATTTTGGTTATAACCAAATTTTCATTGCTGAGGAAGATGTCCCAAAGACTGGTTTTCGATGTCCAGGGGCATTAGGCACCTACGAATGGGTAGTAATGCCTTTTGGTCTAAAAAATGTTGGGGCAACTTGCCAGAGAGCAATGAATTCGATCTTTCATGATTTTATTAAGACTTTTATGCAAATCTATATTGATGATATTGTTGTTAAGTCTTTTTCAGGGAAAGATCATTTAAGCCATCTTGGTCTTAAAATGAATCCTCTTAAATGTGCTTTTTGTGTGCAGGCAGGGGCTTTCTTGGGCTTTGTGGTCCACAAGAAGGGGATCAAAATTTACCAGAATAAGACCAAAGCCATTATGGAAGCAAAAGCGCCATCAACAAAGAAGGAATTGCAGTCTCTCTTGGGCAAAATAAATTTCTTGAGGAGGTTTATATCCAACTTGAGTGGGAAAACGCAAGCCTTTTCGCCATTGCTTCGAGCTAGCAAGGATGGGTTCGACTGGGGGCAGGCTCAACAGGAAGCCTTCGACAAGATCAAAGAGTACCTGAGTCACCCCCCGATTCTTTCACCACCTTTTGGCAATAAGAGTATGAGATTATACATAGCTGCGTCAGAGAGAACCTTAGGGAGCATGTTAGCTCAAGAGGATGATGATGGTGTCAAAAGGGCCGTCTATTACCTTAGTAGAGTTCTAAATGATTCAGAAACTAGATATAGCATGATTGAAAAATTATGTTTATGTTTGTATTACTCTTGTACAAGATTAAAGCATTATATAAAACCAGTTGATATTTATGTTTCTTCTCGTTATGACGTTATTAAACATATGTTGTCCAAACCTATTTTGCATAGTCGAATTGGAAAATGGGCATTAGCATTAACTGAATATTCCTTAACTTATAAGCCTTTAAAAGCTGTTAAAGGACAAGTAGTGGCAGACTTTATAGTTGACCATTCTACAAATGAGACCCTCTGAACTATCATGAAGTGGAACCTTGGAAGTTATACTTCGACGGGTCGAGCCACAAAGATGGGACAAGCATAGGAGTGCTTGTTATTTCTCCTAATAAAATTCCAACAACACTTAAGTATAAAATTGAAGGTCATTGTTCAAACAACGAAGCTGAATATGAAGCTTCAATTGCTGGACTTGAAGTATTGTTGGAATTGGGGGCAACTCATGTCGAAATAATGGGAGATTCAGAACTGGTCATAAAACAAGTTACCAAGGAATACAAGTGCATAAAAGAAAACTTGATTATGTACTTTGTAGTTGTGAATCGACTGTTGAAAAAGTTCGACGCAGTTAGTTTTTGACACGTCCCTAGACTGGAAAACCAGGTCGCTAATGACTTGGCTCAGATCGTATCAGGGTATAAAGTTTCGAAAGACAAATTACAAGATGCAAGCGAAGTTGAAGTCAGAGGAAGGGCGGTGTCAGTAGGATTAGCCCCATCAGATTTGGAAGAAACTAAGCTTGGATATGCTGATGAAGACAATTTTACAATTCTAGAAGTTGATAGCATAACTGACAAGGATTGGAGAAAACCGATAGTAGATTATCTGAAAAATCCAATATCTTCAACAGAAAGGAAAATCAAGTATCAAGCTTTGAGTTATGTCTTGTTGGGTAATGAATTATTCAAAAAGACTCCTGAGGGAGTATTGCTTAAGTGCCTTAGTGAGGCAGAAGCGTACTTGGCCCTTTCGACTGTCCATGGTGGGACATGTGTAGCACATCAGGTAGGCCATAAAATGAAATGGTTGTTATTTCGACAAGGCATGTATTGGCCTACCATGTTAAAAGATTGTATCGAATTTGCTAAGGGTTGTCAGGAATGTCAAGTTCAAGCTGGCATTCAACACGTCCCTGCAAGTGAATTGCACTCTATAGTGAAACCTTGGCCTTTTAGAGGATGGGCTTTGGATTTAGTTGGAGAAATTCGACCAGCATCATCTAAAAATCATAAGTACATTTTGGTGGGTATTAATTATTTTACCAAATGGGTCGAAGCTATCCCTTTAACAAATGTTGATCAAGAAGATGTGATTGAATTTATCCAGAAACACGTCATCTATAGGTTTGGAATCCCAGAGACAATTACAACAGACCAAGGATCAGTCTTCACTAGTCGGAAAATGCAAGAGTTTTCTAAAGACGTGGGGTTCAAGCTTTTAACGTCCACACCTTATTATGCTCAAGCTAATGGCCAAGTCGAAGCGGAAAATAAAGTAGTTATTGGGTTGATAAAAAAGCATGTGGGAAAAAGGCCAAGAAATTGGCATAAAACATTGGACCAAATACTCTGGGCATATCGAAAGTCCCCAAAAGAGGCAACTAATACTACCCCATTTCGACTGACATTTGGTCATGATGCAGTTTTGCCTGTAGAAATTCATCTTCAGTCCATAAGGATCCAAAGGCATCATGAAATCCCATCTGAGTCTTATTGGAATATGATGCTTGATGAGTTAGTGGATTTAGATGAAGAAACCCTTCATGCGTTGGAGTTGCTGAAAAGGCCAAAGAAAAGGGTGGAGAAGCCTTATAACAAAAAGGTCAAGATTAAAACCTTTTTAGCTGGGGAATTGGTGTGGAAAGTGATCTTGCCTATGGATCGAAAGACCAGATCTTTAGGGAAGTGGTCTCCTAAGTGGGAACGTCCCTTTCAAATTATTAAGGCATTCAGTAATAATGCTTACGAGGTTCAGGAGATTGAGGGTGATCTAAGAGTCTTAAGGGTAAATGGGAAATATTTGAAAAAATATAAGCCTATTTTGCAAGAGATTCATATTAGAACATAAGTCTTATTAAGATTGTAAAAGCCAAAATAGGCCATGTGAGGCCAAAATGGCATACAAAGGAAAGGAAACAAGTACAACAACATGAAACCTAGGAGAAAGATCATTCATAGTCTCTCTAATTAATAGAGTTGAGGAAGGTGACATAATCTTCGCCAGCTTCATCATCAGAGTTTTGTGCTTTGGAATGTCCTTTCTTGGGGACCTTCATCTTAGTTTCCCGCTTCTTGGCGTGAGAGGTTGCTCCAGTTGAAGCATCATTGTAGGCAGTAGTTGTTGCCTCAACTTTCTTTGTCTCCTCAACCACTTTCTTAGTCACCGCCTTCTTTGAGGAAGTACTCATGCTTGCTTCAGTGGGTGCAAAATATGGCTCATGTGAAGAGAATTTTATAAAGGCAAAGCCTTGTATGGATTGGCCAGTCAACAATGGAAACACGTGAAATTGGTCTTAGGAATATACCCTAGGGTTACGCTATTAATATTCCTTTATGGAATAGAAACTTGTGTCGTTGGAACACTAAGCTGTTAAAAGCTGCGTTATTTTCATGATTTCCAAGAAAAGAGGCAGAGTACTTTAATTACAAAGATTAGCAAAGTTTAAGAGAAAATGCGCCATGATTTTATCAAAGATTTTGCAAGTCGAAGAGCTAATAGCAAACAGAAGTATTTAGATAGATGCCAGGGGGCTTTGAGATTGTCTTTACATAGGGCCTCAAAAGGGCCAGAAAACATGATGATCAAAAAAGAACTACAAATAAGAAATCATAGGACAATCAAAAAGGGAGCTTCGACTTCAACTCAAGAAAGTTGACCTTGTGAGTCTTAAGGCGTTTCTCACATAGAGCTTTGTTGCGCTTAGCTGTTGAAAGTTCCTTTTCAAGCGTTTGGGCTTTATCGAGGAAGTCTATAGTGCGCTTTAGCTCTCTGGCCATTTCAGTATCATCAAAGTCTTTCAGCTCAAGGTTGCGCTTTTCAGCGTTAGAAATCTTGTTTTGCAATTCTTCAATTTGTTGCTTCCAGGTATCAATGTCCTTTTGGTTCAACTCTATCTTTGCCTGCCTTTTGTTTTGGTCAATCTCCATATTTTTGACCTTAGCTTCTGATGCGTGTGCTTCATCCCAAGCTAAATGTTCCAATCCAGTTGTAATTTCAATGGTGTGTTGGATCTTAGGAAGAAGTTTGAAGTCCTTAGACATCTAATTTACTAAAGCAGTTAACTCCACAAGGAATTCAGACACATCTTTACTAAGAGTCTAGAGGTCCAGTTTTTGGAGGCTATCTTTCAGGATGAGAGGAGTAGTTCGATCTGAAAGTAAGACATTGTGGATGTCTCCCTTGAAGAATTTGTCTTTGATCTTTTGAAGGATAGGGCTGGCAAAGTCATCTGGAGCTGGACCCCCAGAACTGGTCGAAGTACTAAGGCTAGTACCTGAAGAGCTGTACTTCTTCCCAAGTATCATTCTGGCATACTCTCGAGGATTCGACCATTTAAGGGCAGCCAGTGGGTCGCCAGTGGGGGATCCTCCAGTAGTCAAAGTGACTGTAAGCACATGAGTTAGATTGTTGACAGGATCTGTTTCAGCCACGGGTGAATGGGTCTGATCCTGCTCAATCCTTTCCCTCTCTTCTTCTTGTTCTTCTTCATTTTTGACCTCCTCTTCTTCCTCTTCAATTGGCCTTCCTTCTACATCCATGGCAATGGTCTTTGTATGGTCGAAAGGTTGTTGGTTAGAAACATCATCCTCTTCATGTTCAGAGCCATCTGTTTGGGATTGTTGAGTGTTGGTCCTGGTGGGCGAGTTTTTGTTTGTTTCATCTGCTTCAGAAGGAGGAACTGTAAGAAGGATAGGTTGGTTAATTTCGTTCAGTGAACTATATCCAGAACCAAGGTCAAAGGTAGGATGATAAGTTGGCTCACCTTGGCTATTCAGGATATTTATTGCAAAGCTGAATGAAGTTTGTGGTGGGTTAAAACCACCTACATCATCCTGAAAACCACAAGTAAAGAGAATAAGATTGAAAGAAATCTGAGTAAGGAATGCAAATGCTGAGTAAAGATAGTGTGCATACCTGTACAGTTGCGGCATCAGGACTTGAGTTTATGCTCTCAGGATCACCAGCAGTCATTTTCGACGCAATCTTGGAGAGTTGTTTCTTGACACCACTATCAGCAGGTGTCTTCTCAAGAATTCTGGCTGCCTTTGAGGAGGATTTGGTGGTAGCTCCAGAAGCTTTGGTAAGCATCCTTTTCTTTTTAGCCACTACCTCCTCAGGGGATTCATCATCAGCATCTGAAGGGACAACTGTTTGAGCACCTTTCTTGCCCTTTTTTGAAGGCGTTTGAGGTTTTCGAGCAGTCTAAAAGGTGATGCAAATATTAGAAGTTGGTTACACAAAAAGATTTTGGCAAGGGATATAAAATACCTTTGTGCCTTCAGTTTCCTTTTCGACTCTTGCAGCACCCTTCGATGAGCTGGTTTTCCTAGCCATAGCTGAAAGACAGATGATTATTACAAGATTAATAATTGAGTGGTTAGTTAAAAATCGCAAATCGAGGGCCTCAAACCTTCATATATTTCATATTCGACACGAACATTCTTGACCCCTATATGAAGGTGTCCTTTGAAACTATCCAGCGTATGTTTAGTCGCAACCACCTGTTGGGCTTTCGGTTGAGACTGCTGTCGAAGGAGTTTTAGATGCTCACCACAGACAAACCAGTTTGGAAATGGGGGGGGGCAAGTGCCACTCCAAAATCAGTGTTAGGCAGTCGAGGGAACTTTGGAGGAAAAAGTTCAAACGCCACCTCATAACGTTTCTCAAGAGGAACGTTTGAAGGGATTTTCAACTGATCCATTTTTTGCAGAAATTTCTCCTTCAAAGTGACAGCAGCCTCACGAACGGCTCGATTAATATCATCTGGTCGATAGACAGTTTCAAAGTTCTTTTGGAAGGCCTAAATTTCTTTGACATGAATGAACTTACTCTTCTTGGTTTTATCCTGCACATCAAGAAAAGCTTGGTCAAGTAATGAAGAGAAGGAAGCAACGTCAAGAAATTGTTCACTGTAGTACTTCGACCACCAGTTGTGAAATGGTTTATTGCACAAAAATGTGGGTTGAAAGTGCACAGGGGAAATAGTTGCTTTTCTAGCGTTCCACCGGTCGAAAGGGATTGCAGCACCTCCTTCATTAAAACTGGCAGTATGAAGGACTACATGTCCTTTCTTCTCATACATACACTTGGGGAAAATTTGAGCGAACCCAAACTGTCGAGAGACAAGGTTTAGTTGGTAACCAATCAAGGTTGCCATATCTCTTCCAAGATTCAGCCTCTGAATGATAAATCTAGGAATAAAAAAGGCTTCCCAGATTGAAACAGATTCAGTATGGAGTTTTTTGGATGAATTAGGGAATGGCCTTGTAAACCACCCAGGTCCACATTTTCTTTCAGCAAAAGGGGCCATACTTGGTGTAAAATCATACCGCTTGGCAAACATCATAATGTAACTGGAGAAGGCTCCTTTGAGAGTTTCCCCATCATCATTGGGCGTGAGTTTCACCAGGCGAGTACCTTCGACCCTCCTTTCTTTGATTTCAGCAGAGTCCTCATCGACTTGCCCTTTCCTGGGGAGGCTAGATTCGAAAGTTGAATTAATCCATAATTGAAGCACCCAGAGGGGACCATTCAGGTGTACAGTGCCCTGGGCCTCCAAGTCTTTGAGTCGAGTTGCCCCTCCGCTGAGAGACTCAAAGAGGTTTGCCAAAATCAACCCACTAAGGCAAACTCCTCTGTTGTTGTGAAGTTGGTTGGCCAGAGTGAGATATTTCTTGGCCACCTGTAGGGATTTTGAGCAAAATATATACCTCGACAACCATACGGTGAGGAATGCAATGTGTTCCTTGTCAGTTATTTCTTCAGTGTCACGTTTGTGGTGGTTTATGAAGTGGGTGTATGTAAGCTTGGAATCAGAGATCCCTATGGTATCCTCTGCATCAATTTCAGGATCATATGAAATGCCATCTGGTCGAAGCCCTCCAATGGCAGCCAGGTCGAAGAGTGTGGGGGTAACCATCCCACAAGGAAGATGAAAAGTGTAGTGGGTACTATCCCAAAAGTAAAGTGATATTGCCAACAGGTGCAAACAATAAGGAATATTGGTCTTCGACATCATAAGCAAATCATAAATTCCAATGGTTTTCCAATGATCAGCTTTGACCTTTTCCATCCTGGTCATCCAAAGGTCAAAATCCTTTAACTGGTTAACAGCTCTTACCAAAATAGTACCATCATGAAGATACCTAATATAGGCGTTTCGAAGTTAAAAAGGTTGTTAATCCACCAATGGAGCAAAGTGGGTAGTGGGACGCGTGTCTGTTTTTTTGCAAAAATTGTTTGAGTGGTGGCAGTTATGATCAGACTGCAAATGTCTAGTTCCAAGAAAGGTGATGATGAAAACTGTTCAAGGATACGGCGGAAAAGATGTTTGAAGATTTTCCATTACGGTATGACGTCATAAGTGTGATTGAAAGACACTGAATAGTTTCTAGATCGTGGGTTGGTTAGTTATGACCACGTCTTCTCATAGTCGAATGCGCAAGCGTCAAAAATGGTTCTATCAAAAAATGACCTTCCTACCAACACTGGCAAAAGGACATTTTTGGGGGGCAATTTGTTAGCTCCTAATTTCGATGCTACATGATTTCAAATAGATTTGGCTTTTAAATAAGTTATTCTTTAAAATAATAAGCTAATGGAGAAGAAGGCTTCGACCAAAAGGCTTCGACCATATTTGTTGAAAGCCTGAGTCGAAGAGAATGATTTTAAGACTTCAAACATTTCCAAGTCCAAAGAGTCAATTCGACAGGGTAAAATGGCTATGGATAATGCGCTGCAGTTACAGTTAATTATTGGAGGGAAGTTCTACTATTTGAATTTGAAAAGAGGACAAGTGGCGAATATCCAGAAGTTGAAGACATGCAAAGTGCCAAGTGGCGTGTTCTAGGATTAAACCGTCAAATGGTGGTTATTTTAGAGTATTATAAATAGGTTAGTTCTAGAGTTAGAATGTGTGAAAAAATCGTGTTGTACAAGTAACTCTGTAATCACTCAAAGTATCCAGTGTGTAGAGAAAAGAGTGAGGTGAGAATGTACGTGATTGTAATCACCATTATCTTTCATTGCAATGCAATATACTTTGAAGTTTCTACCTTAGATCCTTTACTTTGAAGTCCTTTAATTCAGTTTGTTACTTCCAAGCATTTCATATTACAAAGTTTTTACATTGCAATTTTTACATTAAGAAGCCTTTACCTTCAAGCATTTACCTTTCTGCAGTTTATTCAAGACTTTATGCATTTTCTTTACCATTTAAACTTCAGTCTTTCATTGAATTTGCTTTTACATTGTTTTCTCTAAGTTTCTTGTTTGACTTAAACACTTTTCTTCCTTTATCACTTTTTGTTTTACGTTTCATAGCGTCCTTTTTGTTTGCCAGCATGGTCGAAATGTTTGCTTTACGCATTTGAAAAACATTTTAAATACACTTATAGCATATGTCCTAGGATCAATCTGATCGATCCTGTAAGTTACTAGAACTTTATTGTTTTAGAAGATCAGCGGTTGTTTACCAATTTCCAAGGTAAACAGTATGTCAATGTGTCGTAAAGGAAAATCATCCTTGGGACTGGTCTTGTTTAGATCCCTGTAGTCCATACACATTCTGACCTTTCCGCCCTTTTTTTGAACTGGTACTATGTTGGCTAACCATTGAGGATACTCTGATGTGGATAGGAAACCTGCGTCAATCTGATTCGGTACTTCCTCTTTGATTTTGATGGCCATGTCTTGGTGAGTTCTTCTCAACCTTTGTTTTACTGGCGGACATTCCGATCTTAACGGTAGATGATGTTCCACGATGCTGGTATCTAACCCCGGCATGTCCTGATAGGACCAAGCAAATTCATCGGGGAATTCTTTGAGAAGCTTTATCAAACTTTCTTTGACAATCGGGCTGAGCAATGCCCCAATCTTGACTTCTTTTCTCTCTTCTCCTGAACTTAAGTTGACCGTTTCCAACGGCTCTTTGTGAGGTTCAATGGACCTTTCCTCTTGTCTGAGTAATCGAGAGATCTCTTCTGGAATTTCGTCGTCAACTTCTTCTTCAGCCTCAAATACCGGGAATTCAAAGTTGGGAGAAGGCATTGGATCGTATGTTTCAATGGGGTTTAAAACAAGCAATCTGCATGACGTGATGATTGGTTTTAGAAGAGATAGAGAGAATGTAAGAGTGTGTGCAGTGTATTTTCTTTGGAAAACTGCTTGTTTTTATTATTGAGTTGTTTTTTAGAATTACCATTTTTTGAAAAAGCGAATATAGAAAACAACAATAAATGCATAAATTACAGAACGACGTTATTTTATTTATGATCTTGTCGATTCTTGAAACTACAGCCCTATAAAACAAAACTCTATCGCTTTGGGCAAAGCGAAGAGGGACATTTACAGACTGTAAACCTTATCAAAACATCTGTTTCACCTGGTATAGCGTGAAAGGTTAAGATAAAGACGACAATTACTTAGACTTATGAACGACTTTCGGAACATCGACAGCGACCCATTGACGGTGAACTCCTCGGTGAATCACAAAGTCTGGCACCTTCTTTCTTTACTTGTCTTCAGAAATGACGCTGATTTCTGGCGAAGCAGGATCGTTGGAATTTGTTTCCCAAGCAGAGTTATCATAAACGAACTCTTCAATCGCGTCTTTCATAGTATTTGTACCCTCAGGTAAATCTCCCCATCCAGTTAGCTGGATGTCTTCGAGCCTGATACGAGAGGTCTCAAGAGCGGTGTACTTGACCAAGTAGTCGAACTTGCCGCTTGATTGTCCTAAGGTGTCCCACACTTCTTTGGAACTGGAGGAGTCATCTCTTTCGATGACGTTGACATCGGGAAAAGCATAGTTGATGAATTCTAGCTCTGCAAGTTTTGCAAATTCACCGTCGTGCTGGATAGGTTCTGAATATCCTGAGTGTTGATCCCATGACGTGGTGGGGACGTAGGTATTCTTTTCGATAATGCTCAGTTGATAAGCATCGTTCGGCTGACTCTTTTGCCCTGAGTCTCCTGGGTACAGCTGCCAAATAGGCAGGCCATCCATTGGGCCATAATAGTCGTGGTCAAAGTTGTCTTTCATCAGAGTGTCTTCCTCTAATGAGTTTGGTGAAGCACGACATCCTTCCGAATCACAATCTCCGTACATCATTTGGACATCGGACCTTGGTATAAATCTCGGACTCTGTGCGGGATAGCAAAATGGCGTAGGTACCTCTTCCTGAGACATATAACCGTCCTTGTTAAGATAGGGCTTCCATTCTTCATCTGTATCGGAGGAGTCATCCTCGTTGATGGTATGCACTTCCTGAGGCACTGGGTGAAGGAAACCTCCATTGTGGAAGAAGTCCTGAATGGGATGAAGACATTCACCGTTAGTAGCAGTCTGGGCATAGTTTGAAGAAAAACCAAGACCCTTCTTTGTTTTGTTATCAGTAGGAATGACAAGTTGTCCCCATCCCTTGGCATTGTTATTCTTGATCACTTCGAGAGCATCTTTGTATAAGGAAATCGATGTTTCTTTTTCTGATTGATTCTCATTGCTCACCGACAGGGCTTGGAACTCAGTTCCAACAACCTCCTCTAGTTCTACACAAGTAGACGATGATAAGTTACTCACGATCAAGGTTTGCTCTCTGCAGATTATGACTAGTTGGTCGTTCTTGACGAACTTCAGTTTCTGGTGCAGTGTCGAAGTGACTGCCCCAGCCTGGTGTATCCAAGGTCTTCCTACTAAACAACTGTATGCTGCCCGGACCTCCATGACCTGGAAAGTGACCTGGAAAGTGTGAGGACCGATAGTTATGGGAAGGTCGACTTCGCCAATAACTACTTTTCGGGATCCGTCAAATGCTTTGACGATGACCTCACTGCCTCTCATCGGAGATCCTTAAAATGATAGTCGCATTAATGTAGACTTTGGCATAACGTTCAGAGCCGATCCGGTGTTAACCAGTACGCTGGCTAAAGCATCGTCCTGGCAGTTGACTGTAATATTGAGTGCCATGTTGTGACTTTTTCCTTCTTCTGGCAATTCCTCGTCACTAAACCCCAAATTGTTGCAGGAAGTGATGTTGGAGATGATGCTATCAAATTGTCTTATCGTCACATCATGTTCCATAAAGGCTTGCTCTAAGACTTTCTGTAGAGCCTCTCTGTGAGCTTTGGAACTGAGTAAAAGAGATAACACAGAGATTTTTGAAGGAGTTTACAACAGCTGATCAACAATGATGTACTCACTCTTTTGGATGAGCTTCAACATCTCATCGTTGTTCTGTGAAAGGTTGGAATACTGGACTGACCGATTAGTTGATTAGGAACTTCTGTTTAAGGTTCCTTTTCTCTGGTAGGTTCTCCAACTCCTCAGTTGAAGATTCGACCGCTCTGTGTTACTCGACTAATGTTTGCAATATTCACGACGGAGGGTAATGGAACTTCTTTTCCATTCTCAACTGTTGTTGCACCGTACTTGTAAGGGATAACCTTATCGGACTTGTACGGTACTAGTCCCGGCATATAGATAACTACAGGAGCCTTTTAATTTTTCTGACCATCATAACTAGCCTCAATCGGTTCGAGATTGAGAACCTTTCCACCATCTAGAGGGACTCTTGATTCACGGAGTAGAGGTATTATGGCGCATATATCTTTGGCCACTTCTTGCTTAGGGATCAAGATAACATCCTTGCTTTGATCAGGATGATAGTTTGACATTGAACCAGAGCTTGACCATGGTTGAATTTCCTTATGGTCCAATTGACTTTGAAGGGCTGCTCGCACCAGGTAGCATCCTTGATTATTCTGCGAGCAAACTCTACAGGGCTCGTAGTTGTGTGGTGGCACCCGGCCACGTCCGCTTTGAATGCAGTGTAACTTTACTAGATCTGTTTCCATTGATCGAACATCCTGACTTTGATACCTAGTAGGGTTCCCATCAATCATACTAACTTGTTGTGTGTCTTCATCTAGATAGATCGGAAGCCACCAGTGGTTTAACAAGTGTTGAAGCGTCCTTTGAACGAGTGCACCGCCTTGGTTACTCTCATGACATACGTTACAGTTTTGACACTCATGTGAAGTCAGAAAACCGAGCTGGACTTGCTTAGCGTGTAATTCCACCAAGCTGGTATTCATTAAGCGAATATCGAAAATTTGAATCATGTTGACCTGATAGGGATTTCTATCACGGTAGTCTTGGATCCATCCAAAATCCATCTGACGCTGGAGGGCCCCTTGTACAAAATAGCATTCCTGATTGTTTACCGAGCAAATCAGACAGGAATCATAATCGTGTTGTGGCAGATCATGATGTTGGCTTTGCCTTTAGTGCATTGCCACCAAGTTGACATTCATCGCACGGATGTCGTGGTTTTGAATGATGTTGGAATTCGTATAAGTCATGTTGACCCCACGAATTTTGTGATCCTGGATCCAATCGAGATCCAACTGTTCCTATAGAGTTGATTGCACCACAGAACATCCTTGACTGTGTTTAGAGCAGATATCACACTGGTGATAGTTATGAGGTGGTACATGCCCATATCCACTCTGTCTACGATGCATCTTGACCAGATTAGCCCTTAATAAGAATACATCATGAATTTGATAGTTGTGGTTAGAATCTCCTTCTATCAAATTGACTGCAGCTTTCTCGTGTTGAGGCAATGGGTTTGTCTGAACATTCGGATTTGTATCCTTGAAGAATAAGACCCCGCTCCTGATAAGCTTTTGCACATCAGATTTGAAACTGAGACAGTTTTCTATGTTATGCCCTGGCCCTCCTTGATGGTAAGGACAAGTCTGATCCGCTTTGAACCAAAAAGGTAGATTTTCCGATATTGGGAGAGGAGACCTGGTTTGGATATGCCCCTTGACCAGTAGTAACGGAAAAAGTTCTGCGTACAACATTGGTGTAGGGTCAAACCCTGGTGGTCGCGTTGTACAGTTGTTACTGTATTGAGGACGAGCCTGCTGAAGAGGCTGTTGTGTCCTTTGCTGATATTGTTGTTAATTCGGTTGGCTCTGAGCAACCTGAGGTTGATATGTTGGAACAGGCACAGGGTTAATAGCAGGAGTTACAGCTGCTACTGGTTGGTAACGTTGCCTTTGCTTTCCGAGAGATATATTACCAATATCTTGCTCTTTTTTCTTAGGGAAAGCACTACCGTATATTTTGGTACTGCTTGATGGTCCAACATCTTTAATTAAACGTCCTTCTCGGACAGCTTCCTCAAGACGAACTCCCATGCCCACCATCTCGGTGAAGTCACTGGGCGCACTGGCGACCATTCTGTCGTAGTAAAACGAACTTAAGGTTTTCAAGAAGATCTTTGTCATCTGTTTTTCCTCAAGAGGTGGACAAATATGAGCGGAAATTTCATGCCATCTCTGAGAATATTCCTTGAAAGTTTCCTTGTCCTTCTGCGACATGGCTTTGAGTTGATCTCTGTCTGGTGCCATGTCCAGGTTATACTTATATTGTTGAACAAAGGCAGCGCCAACATTTCTTAAAGTGACGATCTTAGTGTGGTTTAAACCCATGTACCATTTGAGTGCGGCACTGGCTAAACTATCCTGGAAGTAATGGATCAGTAGCTGTTGGTTCTCTATCTGTGTTGACATCCTTCGAGCGTACATCACCAAGTGACTTTGAGGGCAAGAGTTACCCTTGTATTTTTCGAATTCGGGCACCTTGAATTTGGGCGGAACTTTCACATTGGGGGCCAATCAAAGGTCTATGGCGTCCTTACCAAATAGATCCTGACCGCGAATGGCATGCAGTTCCTTCTGCATCTCCAGGAATTGTTCCTGGAATTCCTTTATTCTATCGTTCATACTTTCATTTCCACTAGAAGGTATCGGTGGAATCTGTCCTTCCGGGACAGTGTGTACCACGGGTGGTGGTATAGTCATTACGGCAGTGACTCTCGGTGCTTCCCTTTCCCGAAGTTTGTAACCTTCAGGAGTTGCTGTCATGCCCCTTGCATCTTCGCTTTCCCGAAGTTTGTAACCTTCAGGCCCAGCGGCTCCTGCTGTAGTTTCCGGATCTTCCACGATCGGCGGAATATATCCTTCTGGGATATAGGTTAGTGGCATGCCCCAGGGACGATCTTTTGGCATGTTATACCAACGATCATACTTTTCTACTATGGGCGTAGATGTGATCTCTGAGATCACAGTCCTTTGTTGTTGCATCTGGGTTGCTGCAAGAGCTTGCATGTCATTGTGAAGTTTCCTCAGATCTTCTTTCAGAGTGTCGATTTCTTCTCTCAACTCTTTGTTCTCTTCCTCGAGATCATCCATTTTCTTTTGTCGATTGGCCCGAGTATTGTACGAATGAGACAGTTTGACTCTAGAACCGAGACACAAGCATGAGATTCGTAGGGAAGAAGAATGCGTTAGGTGAGAATGATGAATGATATGCAATGATTATATTAATTAAATTTTTTTGTTAATCAAAAGAAACTTCGACAATTGGATTGCAAATATCATACAGTGGGGAAACCCCATTTTATTGAATTCAAAGATTGCAGAAACAGAAATACAGTAATTTACAAAGTGCTGTAAAAGGAAATGTCTAAACTAATGGATCCTGAGTCCTCTCTAAGGAGAGCTAAGGTGTTGGTTCTGGTATTTTCCTTTTCTTTGACCGGGGCTCTCGAGCCGTTGTCGGGTTGTCATTCCTTTGCCAAGTGAAAGGAGCGAGCAAATTCCTTTGGTCTTCTTGATTCTCTACAGTATGTTGCTCTAAAATCTCAATCAGAGCATCTTTATCTTTTAACAGTTGATGTATTTTGTTACACTACACGTTGAGAATGCGGTACTTGTTCTTCCAAGACCTCTTCTCCTGTTGAACTTTGGCGAGAGTAACCTGAAGTTTTTCCATATCAAACATAAAATAAAGGACAGATTCCCTTAATGGAAGAACTTCTTGAAGAGGGTAAGGCATCCTCAGCTTGAGAGCTCTAGTTTGTACCCAGCGGAGATAAGGCTCCACATAGATACAGTCTGGTTTCCCTAGAGACTCTCTTCCTTTCCTGTGAACATGTTTCCAGGCATGCACTATTTCTGTCTTTAGTGCCCTGTCGTTTTCTTCTTCCTTGAAGAAAAGACCTTCCAGATGAGCATTACGCTGAACATGCCTCATCGGGTATCCGAATTGATGACGATCTAAAACTGGATGATAATTGATTCCTCCTTTAATTCCTATGAGGGGTACATTAGGGAAGTTTCCACAACGGTCAATGATCCTGATCCCGTCATAGATTCGATTGTACCAATCAATGTCAGAGTTGGTAAGAGACATAATTCTCTGCGACCAACGTAAAGTATTCTTTTGATCCCAAAAAGTAGCAGACTTGGGTAAATGGGAAGTGAACCATTTGTATAGCAAGGGTACACAGCATGTGATCATTCCTCTGCTGTACAAATTCCTTAAGTGTACAGAATGATAAGCATCTACGAGCAAGGTTGGTACGGGGTTTCCAATTAGAAAAATCTTAATGGCATTGATATTGACGAAGCTAACAACGTTGGGAAACATAAATAACCCGTAGGAGAGCAAAGCAAAGATGCTTTCGAAAGCAGGCACATTCCCTATACGAGTAAAGTACAGGGCTTTCTTTATTAAAAACTGGGCTGGCAAACCTTGGATTCCACCTTTAGTGGTCATGTGAGTCCTGACTTCTGACTCGTCCAAACAATTTGCTCTTGCAATGGTCTGATCCTTTGGAATTTCTTCCAGTCCAGAAAAGGGAGCTTGGTCAGTGATAGGTAAATCAGTTAGGTGAGAGTACTCCTCTAGTGTTGGTGCTAGCTGATAATCCGGGAATGTGAAGCAGTGATAAACTGGATCGTAGAACTGGATGAGTGTGGACAGGATTCCTTCAATTACATGGACCCTTAACAGAGACAACAGTCCTCCATACTTAGCTCTGAAAGCATCAGGGTTGGTGATCATCCTCGCCAAACCTCTTAAATCCTCTAATTTTGGAACCTTGAAGGTATACTTGTGAGTCCTTCTTCTACCGAAATCCATAATGCAATCTTTCTCTCTGACATTTGCAATCATTGTCTCGGTTTAATTTGAAAAAGAGAGACTAGAAGAGAAAATTTTCTTTGTTTTAAGTTTTTTAAATGAAATGAATGCATGGATGCAACACACAAAAACATAGAAAAAACATGGGGTCAAAGGTTTGGTGTCATGAAGTCAAGGCTCTACCCAACCCCAAAGGTTATACTGGTGATTTTTTGTACCTGTCCGCAAAATCATTGACCCCTCTTGGGATAACAACAGCAGGCTGGTTCACCCGAGCGAGCTGATGTATCTTAGAGTGGTCTCAAATGAGGATAGTATCGCGTGACAACTATTTCCGTTAGCTTCCCCACTACACAATAGTAACATGGTCTTAGTCTACTAATATCCTCAGTTTCACGGACAGCCCAATCGAACAATCTGCTTTCAACAACCGAAGTCGTATAGGCATTGAATCTGCAAAGGGTATCTCCACTAATTCGATGGTCTACCGGGACCTCTTATTTGGGAGTCACTCCCTGTAAGATTACCCATCTCGTGCCATCACCTATCTTAGGTGTATACTCAATCTTTCTAGATGCGGCATCACCCGCAGTCCCATTAGCAGAAAAATAAACATGGATATCAAGTAGGAAAAGAAATATATATAGATTCATTCCTAAAGCTAACATCCTAGACCTCATAGGAGCTATAATAATCCTAGTCCTAAATAATAAAATGCGTCCCCAGTGAAGTCACCATTTTACTATAGCGAGCGATTTTTGTCGGTGATGCGACCACGTTATCGATGGGGTTTGGGTTTTCCTCCTCGAGGAGAAAGGGGTGCTACTTTCTGATTTCTTATTTATCCCATGAAGCTGGAAGGGAAAGGGAAGGTATCTAAAACTAACCTTGCACGCGAATGTCTAACAGGACAAATGCTTAAAGAGATTGGGGGGTCCGGGGTCAGGTTATTCAATGGGTAGTTGTCAGTTTCTCATCCTATATGTGGTTATCCACAGAATATTAGCTTTAGGTTTTGCTTTGTACTTGTTGGTGTTTATCTGTTATTGGGTTGGGAAAGTATGAGTGAGTGAGTTTTTGTTGATGTTTTTGGTAAGTTGTTGGACCTAAGTTTTGATTGGTGTATGAAGGTACTGGACCTAGAGTTTTTGATTAGTTTGCTCGCTAAGATTTCGCAATCTTATGCCTACGTATTCCCGTTTAAACGAAATAGGGAAATCAGAGCAATCGTAGTTCCTCCTATTATAAGGGAGGAAAAATATGTTTTGGTGTCTCGTTCAAAGCCCAAGATAGAGGCTAAATGGAGTATTTGTGTCTTGTTCAAAGCCCAAGATTGAAGCTAAAAGGTTGAGTGAAAGAGAATTTGTTATCTCTAAAGTGGGATTATTGATTTTTATGTACCTTGATCAATTCCCAAGGTTGAAGCTAAGAGGTTGATTGACTCCACTAGGGAAGTTCTTATACAAGGCCTAAGAGGAGGTTGTATGAGACCGACTCAACAAGAGAGTGGATATATTGGTGTCTTGTACAAAGTCCAAGACGAAGGCTAAAAGAGACTTGCACTTTGGGGATATCATTATATGAAGCTTAAGAGGAGGCTAACTCCACTGGGGAGGTACTTATCTGTCTTGTATGAAGCCCAAGATTGAGCCGAAAAAGGGTTTGACTCAACAAGAGAGTTCTCTTATCTGTCTCGTACGAAGCCCGAGATTGAGGCTAAAAAGGGTTGACTCAACAAGATAGTGCTTTTTATCTGTCTCGTACGAAGCCCGAGATTGAGGCTAAAAAGGGTTAACTCAACAAGAGAGTCTGGAACGTGATTGACTCAACAAGAGAGTCTGAAAAGTGGTTGACTCAACAAGATAGTCTGAAAAGGTGATTGACTCAATAAGAGAGTCTGAAAAGTGGTTGACTCAACAAGAGAGTCTGAAAAGGTTAGCTCAGCTGGGGAAAATCATTGTACAAAGCCTAAGAGAAGGCTGACTTTCATTAGGAAAGGATCATTATACAAAGCCTAAGAGGAGGCTATCTTATGCTGGGAATTGTTGAGATCCCGAGGTATGTCCGAGTGGGGAATCAACTCTTGCTGGGGAATCCAGAAGAGTTGATGGATCAGACACCTTGAGGTTCTGATTTGGGATAGTGTTATATGATGATCAACTGACCCTAGCTGGGGAATTTTAGGAGAGAGACTGGGTTTTAGAACCCACAAGTTTTAACTCTGCTGGAGATTAATCCAGAATCTGGGGTTTCTTCCTATGTTTGTAGGGAACTTGAGAATGTCTTTGAGACTCAAGGAGATTTAGACTGTCCAAGTCTATTAGTGTGGTCTATCTTTGTACAATGTCCAAGAGAAGGCCGGCTCTTTTAAGGGATGAGTATCAACCCTAAAATTTGTCTGAGGGCTTTTTGGTGACTCTTTTTAGAAAGACGGCTGTAGCAAAGGATGACTAAGTTTTGTCCTATACCTCTAAGAGGTCGTGAGGGTCCTTGTATGAAGCCCAAGAGAAGGCATGAGAACTTTTAAGAAGTCGACGGGTCCTTGTACAAAGCCTAAGAGGAGGTAGGGATGCTTTTAGGAAGCCTGTGGGTCCCAAACCAAGAAAAGTTCAAGAAATGCTATTCACAGAGAATAGATCATTTAGCGAAAGTTCTATGATTTGAAGAAACTCAGGAGATGCTATTCACAGAGAATAGATCAACTCCGGGGAATAGAATTTCTTTGACAATTTCTAGGGGTGACAGTCTGAGAAGAGGTTCACCGAGAATACTGCCTTTCTCTTTGTTCCATATTGATTAACCCCAAGAGAAGGGAAGACTGTATCTGGAAATCCTATGGGGATCTAGTTTTGACTGTATTTAAGAGTGACCAACATGGCTTTACCTAGTTCTAGACCTAGTTGCCCGGGAAAACTCTAAATAACTATACTAGTATATATACAAGTGATATATGACAAGTATTTAAAGCAGTATGAAAGAAGACTAACCATGCACAGCTTCCCACAATACAGTTATATATATTTGACATGTATTTAAAAGAATGAAAGAAGACTAACCATGCGCATCTTCCCACAATACAGTTATATATATTAAAGCGAGTAAATGAAAGCAGATAAAAACTTACAGGTGAGCAAGCTTCCATGTTGTTTTGTTAGTTGTACAAAGAAATTAAAGAAAGTTTTGATAACAACTGTATACTTGAATCTAAATCAAAAGGGAAAGTGTTTTGAAAAGATTGTTGGGGCTTATACTCAAAGAGAGGCCCAAGGTTTAACAGTGATCACACTGTTGTTTTGAATATCGTATCGGGACTTATACAACGACTAAGGCCCAAAGATGTTTTATGTACAAAGGTATGGGTCTTAAGACTCAAGGAAAGGCCCAAAAATTATTTTGAAAAAGAAAGACGAGACTTACAACACGAGGGTAGGCCCAGATGGTTTGTTTGAAAACGGCGATCGCGCCGAGGTTTTTGAAAACACCGTGGGTCTTATACAATGTCTGAGGCCCAGCAAGGTATGTTATTTACAAGGAATGGGTCTTACACTATATTAGAGGCCCAAAAGTATTTTTGTACAAGTGATGGGCCTTACAACTCAAGGAGAGGCCCAAGTGATTTTAAACTGGCGATCGCACCGAGATTTTTTATCGTGTCAGAACTTATACAATATCTGAGGCCCAAAATAGTTTTGGTTAAAGGGGATTTGGTCTTACACTCTATTAGAGGCCCATGAGTGTTTAAAAAAGATTTGTGAGGGTGAAAATCAAATAAACCCTAATTTTATCATTTTTAAAAGTAAATTCTTAAAGAAAATCAATAAATAATGATAAAATACCAAATAAGCTTGAATAAACAACTTGTGATTTTTTGTTGAGACTTGAAAAATGATGTTTTAATCACAAGATGAATTAAAACTCATTTGGTTTTGATTTTCAAGATAAAAATCCACTTTTAAAAGTGTTTAAAACAATAAAAAATGAATTCATATACAAAATTATCAACTATATTGTATAATTAATATAAATCTGATTTTTTTATGGAATAAAATATTTTAACATTTTTGTGATTTTTTGCAAAAAGAACCAATAAAATATCATTAAAATTGAGAGAGTTATTAGTTTTCCAAATTATTTAAAATAATATAACAAATATTTAAAAAATGGAAAAAATAGTAAAAAGAGGATCTGGGGCGACCCCAGACCTCTTGTGTGCAGCGTGCGCCTTCTACCACTGGGGTGGTGATATATCCGTGTATCAAAACAACCCCATGAATACATGAGGCATGCCTTGTTTTTGGCCTGGCCAAGGCAAGGCAAGGCAAGGTTTTGGCCAAAAACGTGAAGCTTGTAACTTTCTCATTTCTCCATGGATTGGGACAAAATTTAGGTCAATCTTGCCTAGAATTTCACAAGGAATCCAATGGTGGTGGTGGTGGTTGTCGCTCCCGAAAGATTCGCATCCGACGGTACAAACGCGAGAGTGGCACAAATAACACAGAGTCGCCAGCAATGTGTATTTATCCTGAGAGAGGGAAAGGAAACACTGCATAAACCTGAAGAGAAAGGGGGAAAGACATGGTCATCGCAACCATAGTCTGGGTTTGGGAGTCGGTTATGCGAGGGGAAGGTGTTAGTACCCCATGCATCCATCGTACTCGATGGGATCCACGCTTGTTGTCTAAACGGAGGGTGAGATGTCCTACTATCTATGACTGAACAAAAGAAAACGGGGACGGGGGTGACTAAGACGGACTCGGTAGGACATATTTGATGTCCTAGGCCTACGTACTCCCTCAGTGCAATGGGAAAGTCAGAGTCAACGTAGTTCAGACGGGAACTGTGGGGGAAGGTTGCTCGCCAAGACAATCGCTGTCTTGTGCCTACATATCCTCAATCGGAGGAGAGAAAGGAATCAGAGCTAATGTAGTTCGTGGGTACGACCACGGATGGGTAAGTGTTTTTTATGAGCGACGTTAGATTCGCGTCCGGCAGTTAGGGTCAATGCCTGTTTGCGACTTAGACGGAAGGTAACGTGCTCTTTTCTGAAAATGGTCTGGAACCAAACAATCCCGAAGGATAAAAAGATTTGAATTTGTTTTTGTGATTTTTAGACAGAAGTGTTTTAAGTTAGTTCATAACTTGCATTGCACCAAAGTCTAGGGTACAGGGACGAATACTTAACGAATCGTCCCAAGACAGGACGCCCGCTAAGCGCTCTAGAAAGATGAGAGGAAGCCTCTCATTTCTCATTCCCCGCGCTTAAGGCTCGTGCACAATACACTTTATCTTTATTAAGTGTTTTCAAGAAGTTTTGAGATGAGAAGAGAGAAGACCCAAAGGAAACTCTAAAGGGAAACTAAGAGTCCTAATGTTATCATGCATGGGTAACCTATGGTTAGTGAGGTTTAGGAGGGACAACTACCTAAAACCTAATGCTAATCCTACTCCAAGCTTAATAAAAAATTAAGTTGGACTAGGTAGCTCTAAAGGGAGAGAATCCAAGACTTAAACAAGTCTTGAGATTCATGGGAGAAAGAGAGTGAGAGAGAAGAATGAGAAAGAGAAGGATGAGATAAGAAACAAGATAGGGCAGCAAGCAGATCATATCAAGTATATCCAACTCACATCAATAAACAAATCTCAAAGGTCATGCAAAACATCTCAAGTAAGCATGCAAAAGTACTCATGAAAGAATGCAAGCATACTTATATGGAATGTATAATTAAGCACCAAAGAACTTCATGTCAAGATAAAATGAGAGAGATAAGATGAAGATGAAAGCAAGTCAGAATCAATATCATAACATCATCAACAATTCTCATGTGCAAGAAAAAAATCAAAACATGAAACAATATGCACCAAAGAAAGTTCACAAAAGGAAACTCAAAGTCCAAACACTTAGCACATGCCAAACATGATTCATAAATTGCAAAAAATAAGTCTTAAAGGACCTCAACCAGGGGTAAACATCATACCAAAAGCTCATGCAAAGAATCATAAAGAAATTCAATCAATTAGGCATGGCAAAACAATTAGGGTTAAGAGATGTCATATGATGATCATGCATAGTTCACTTAAGCACAAATAATCAAACATATATCAAGTGACATTAAAAAATTGTGAAATCAGAACCCAAATGACCTAAGTCAGAGACTAACAACATGTCAAAATATCACACGAAAATTCAAAGTTTAAGTACCTCAAACAATTAGGCAAATATCACATAGGAACCATGAATCAATATGCAAAGGAGAGGGACTAAAATGCAATATGAAAAAGTTTTAAAAATGAAACAAAAATGTTTTTAGGAACCTCAACATGTCCTCTAACATATGCAAAAAGAATGGGATACAAATCATGTACCAATGATGAGAAATAAAATCACCAAGGCAAGGTGTGCACAATGGAAGAAATTCACAAAGAAAATCATCAAACAATTAATTCAGAGGCACCAAAATAAAATAAAAATGAAAAATAAAATTTGCCAAAATTTTATAAAATGCCAAAGATGATCCATGATTTTTTTTTGTAATTTTTTGATGCATAAAACTATTTTTAAAAATCAAAAATGAAAATGCAACAATTAAATAAAATAAAATGAAAATAAAACAGCCAGGGGTGCAACACAAGCAAATTACACGTTGAAAGAGCAAAATGGGCTCAAGGAGGGGGTGGAAAAAGCAAGCCCAGTCCACTAAAGTAGTCAGCGCATACCAAACAAAAAAACAAGGACCCAGTCAACTCACACCAGCCACAAGATTAATCTCACGCATGATATCAAGTCAACAAAATCAAAGATCATACAAGATCAAAGGCTCAGATCAATAGTTCATGATAACAACATACACACGCGCATATCAAATCATCAGAAATTAAAATAAAAAAAAAACACGTGAAGGGCACATGATATTTTTAATGCGTTAGCTGAATCACCACCATCAGATCCATCCAACGTGTGAGATCAAATCAAAAGTCACAAAATCATGCAAGATGTAAGGCGCAGATCTGTGGTACATGATAACAAACATGGATCAACAACACACAAACAATAAAATAAAATAAGGTTTTAAATGATGTGGCTACGCATGGACCATCAGATATGGACCATCAACGACTGTGATCTCATCTCCTACCTCCATCCCTCAGATCACCTGAAAAATAACCAGGTGCTGGAACCCTAGCTCCGGTCACCTTCTCCGGCAAGCATAACCTCAAAATTTTCCAGAAATTGCAAAAACGTACATCATTCCACTCAGAATTCAACAAGGATTAAGAATATGCAATTTAAATCAATAGATCATTAACACACAAAGCAAATCGAAGAGATAAAGTTTAGATCTAAAAACTTCAGATCTACAATACAGCCATGATACACGTCCAAAATCAAATCTAAATATATCAGCATGATCAGCAACTCATGAGGAACACAATGCACACCATAAAATCAAGTTACATGATGATGAATTTCACACTAACCTGAGAATTTCAGAGCTTAAAATACACCAAGAAAACCCTCTGGAAGCTGCAGATCTACTCCTTAGAACCTCTAATTGCAAAATAAATGCAATTAAAGCTTGGAATCGTGCTAGATCTTGAGATTTGAACTTGAACCTTCAAAACTGAATCTGATGAAAAACTCACTCTCAACTCCAATCAATGGTTGATTCTTGCTCTATTTACTTCATTGATCAAGAATGTGAAATAAAATCTCAAAGAAACTCCAAGGAGAGTGAGTTTCGAAGAGAGAAAGAGTGAGAGCAAAAATTGGAATTCTAAGAAAATGAGAGTGCATGAGCAGTGAATGAGCATGTGATCCTTCTTATATAGACTTGGTTAACATTCTGAGCATGATTAGGGTTTGGTTAATCCCTTGATTAAGGCCATCCAAAGTAAATTTCCAAAATGCAAGTTGTGATGCACCTCTTAATCCACACATGCCTTGGTCATGAAATAAGTGTGATTCATTCACATTTCACTTGCTGATCACAATGGAATTGAAATTTGGCCTTGTGGTTGATTGGTTTGTGAGTTTCAATCCATCTTGCCAATTTGCATTATGCGAAATAAGTGAGGTATATGGCATGAAATGAATTAATTCCAAGGTCAAAAGTGGTCCTCATGAAGTGTACTTAAGTATGGCAAAGTGACTTGAGTCATTAGAAACAAATACAAGTCATTTTGAACCAAAATGCAAAAGGTGGAAAAAATGGAACCATGTGAAAACCTTAAAAAGCACCTTGCCTTCTCTTGATCATAACTTGAGAACCACAAATGGTATGGAGACAATCTAGTACTTTTTGGAAATGGGAGAGAAAGATCTTCAACTTTCATGTTTGAGGAAAATTCATTTGAAGCTTCCTTGGTGATGAAAAGTCAAGTTGAATGTAGTGGAAAAACTAACAAAAATGGAAAGTTTCAAATTATAGGTCATTTCCATATTTAGTAACTTTTGCACAAACTCTTGATTCTTGATGAATAATGCCATCCATGTTATTCCCTGACCAAATAAAGGTACATGGGTTTGGGAAACATGATTTGAACCCTTGAAAACCCATGGTTGACTTTCCTCCTTACAGTTGACTTTTGCTTACTTCACAAGTAACTGATCCACTGAACATCTTCCACAATGAACCACTAGCCAAGCCTTCCTATAAGAGTGCTTGTGAGCATATGGAACCCACAAGATCATGCTTGAACCCACAAAGCCCTTCAAGAAGTCCTTTGAAACCAAGAACCCTAATTGGTCCCTCTGGATAGGAGGGAAAGATTCACTTGAAATCCTTTGCCATTCTTGACCTTATGAAGATATGATGAACTCCTCAAACCACCTTGAGGCTTGAGACTCCTTTGAGATGAACCAAGTACCTTGGTCCCATGCTAAGAACCAAGTACCTTGGTCCCATGCTAAGAACCAATGCTATGCACAAATGTTAATGCAATAAATGCAAAGAAACATAAGCCAGTTAGCTAAAAGTAAGAGGGCAAATTTTGGGGTGTTACAGTGGTTTTTTCAGATGAGACTCCTATTTCAAAACCCGATAGTGTTCTTGAAATAGGCCTATAATTGCATTTTCTATGCTACCTCTTGTTATAGGCATGAATTACATGATGAATTGGTTCAAACATAACATATATAACATGTATGAGATGTGCATGATCAGTGGACTTCAAAGCAATGCATATTTCAAAGAGTTCAAGTTGTGATGCTTACCTCTTTAGGAGCTTGTTGTGCAATCTGCCAAGCTTCTTGTGCCAGAAGTAATTTTATGCTTTAGACCCTCTCAATTGATCCCTTAGAAGCTTTTAGAATGGTTGGAACCAGCTGGAATCCTCGGGAACAAGTTTGAGCTCTTTCTTGCAAAAAGTGCAAAAGTGACCAATATGGCAACTCTCTCAAATGGTGTTCTAGATGTGGGAAACCATTTGGGATAGTTCAAGGATGATATTTGGAGTATGTTTGAGGTTTTATCTGGTCTTGAAAGTGACTGAATTAAGACATGGCTTGAAAAATGCAAAAACGTCCAATTTTGAGGTTTTGAGAGGGGACTTTGTGATTTTTGTGTTACAGATCACATGTGAGAGTTTGGGCAGCTTAGATATGACATATTGGAAGTGTTTGGATCAAGAGATGTGATGGAATTGCTCTCTAACTCAAAAACTCAGAGTTACCTTGCAAAAGAAGTCATTTTGGCCTAGAGAAAGGGTTTTCGAGGAAAGTAAGTGTTGTAGTGCTTTGGTGTACTTAAACTGAGTGTAAATGAGCTCTATTTATAGTAGAACAAGTTTGTTTTGCAAGAAATTGTGTGTGGCAACTACAACAGGTTGTTGGCCAATTTGATCACTTTGGAATCTTAAGTTTCCTCTAGCCATTGACTAGAGGTTAGAGCACAGGCTTTGTAGCTTTAGTTCAGAGATAAACTTGGACTAGATTCAGTTGGAATAGACTTAGTTCATGCCACGTTGGTGCATCCATTTAATGCTTGAAAACAAAATTGGAGTCTTGAAGCTCTTTAGCCTTTATAGGCTTGGCATGCTATTTGTAGATTCATGGACTTTGAAGGCTTGGAGATCAGATCATCCCCCTTAGATTTGACCCTCAGATGTGTCCAAAATGATGACAAGGCTTGGATTTGTCAGATTTTATCAAATCGAGCAAAATGCACAAAATCTACCAAATCTGTCTTGGAAGAATCAGTTCATGAGGCCATGTTTCAAGGGTTGTATCTCCTTGCTCAAATGGAATTTGGTGATGATCTGGTACTTGTTAGAAAGCCTTCATGGCATACCTCAACTTTGATGTCCAACCTAAGACCTGGTTTGACTTGGATCAAGGTGAAAAATGTCCCTACATTTTGGAAAAAGTAAGGCAGATTTTGACTTAGTGAAAATTTCACTAAGTGTTGGAAAAATGTGATTTTCATGTTTTCAGCCATTTTGATCACTCCATAACTAAAAATCCATGAAGAATTGGAATGAGATGTAGTTGACACTTTTAAAGTATGCCATGAGAGCTACAAATCCATCTTTGTACCATCCAAAATGTTTGCTTGGATCTCAAGTTATGATCCTTGGAAGTTGGTACCCTAGCCATTTTGGTTCATAACTTAGAAAAATTCTAAGTTTTTTTATGGTTACCCCTTTTACAAGTTAACTCACTTTCTTTGATTTTTCTTGATGAATGATGATTCCAATCACACATTAACATCATTTTAGGGTTAAGGAACCTTGGTTGACCAAAAAATCAAAAATTCAAACTTTGACTTTTTGTACAGTTGACTTTTTATCAGATGAACTTTAAACTATGCGATCCTCTATAAAATCAAGTCCTTGACCTAAATCAAACTTAATATATGGATTCCATAGGCGTTGTAGGGTGTATGGAATCATGTCCCAGGTTTGCGAGCATGTCCTAGTCAAATGTCAAAGATACAGTTGACTTTTTCTTCAAAACCCTAATTGTGGTTCAGATGAAATTGAAACTTGTGAATCAAGTTTCTTGGATCAATCCATTGTTACAAATGGATCAATGTAGAGTATTGGAGACCCTAAAATCATGTCTTGAGATCTTGGCTCATGTTTTGTCCCAAAAGTCAACTTACGGGTGAATTTGGTCAAGAAACCCTAATTCCTGATTTTTTATAAATGCATCCCCTGAGGTTAAATTGACTTGATGATTGGGTTCATGAGGTCCCTTGGAGTATCTAGGGTTATGCTTTAAAGCATTGGCTCATGCCCAGAGGAAAATTTCCATCTGGAGGCCCTGGTTGACCAAAACCCTAATTTGGTGACACTGGCGATCTTGAGGCTTGATCCACTTGGAAGGTTGCAACTTTGTGCTTGATTCATGATGTAGGAGTCCTCTTGATCCTTTATGGATGTTTTGATAGGTTAGAAAAGTTGAAGATCATGTCATTCCTTGATTGATCCTTTGTCTAAATGCTCTGAGAGGGCTTAAAACCCTAATCCTGATTGTAGTGAATGCTCACCCATCTTTGAAGGAGATTGATGAGGCATGATGGTTAATCCATATTGTGGTAATGATTTACACAATGATGGGAAATATTAGTGGTCAAAATTTGGGGTATGACACCGGCCTGCGAGGAGGCTGGAAAAGATTAACTCAACGAGAGAGTGACTGTCTTGTACAAAGCCCAAGATTGAGGCTAAAAGGGTTGACTCAACAAGAGAGTGCTAAAAGGTGATTGACTAAACAAGAGAGTCTGAAAAGTGGATCGACTCAACAAGAGAGTCTGAAAAGTGATTGACTCAACAAGAGAGTCTGAAAAGTTGGTGGACTCAACAAGAGAGTCTGAAAAGTGATTGACTCAACAAGAGAGTCTGAAAAGGTTAGCTCCGCTGGGGAGAATCACTTGTACAAAGCCCACGAAGAGGCTAACTATGTTGAAGAAAGGTATTATACAAAGCCTAAGAGGAGGCTAGCTTTCTGCTGAGGATTATTGAGATCCTTAGGCAGGTCCAAATAGGGAAATCAACTCTTGTTGATGGTTTCCGGAAAAGTTGAGATATCAGATACCTTGAGGTTCTGATTTGGGATAGTGTTATACTGATGATAAACTGACCCTAGTTGGGGAATTTTTAGGAGAGAGAATGGGTTTTAACTCAGTTGGGAATTGATCGGATGATTAGGGTTCCTTCCACGTTTGTAGGGAACTTGAGAATGTCTTTGAGACTCAAGGGGGTTTAGATTGTCCTAGTCTACTGGTGCGGAAGAGTTTTATCTTTTGTATGATGCCCAAGAGGAGGCGGGTGTTCTTAAGGGATGAGAATCAACCCTAAATTGGTCTGATGTTTTGACATTAGAAAGACTGCTCTAGCAAAGGATGACTAAGTTCTATCTTATACCTTTAAGAGGTCTTTAGGGTCCTTATATTAAGCCCAAGAGAAGGCATGAGAACTTCTAGGAAGCCGGAGGGTCTTTGTACAAATCCCAAGAGGAGGCGGGGATGATTTTAGGAAGCCCGTGGGTCTCAAACCAAGAAAAGTTCAAGAAATGCTATTCACCGAGAATAGATCATTTAGTGAAAGTTCTGTAGTTTGAAGAAACTCAAGAGATGCTATTCACCGAGAATAGATCAACTCCGGGGACTAGAATTTCTTTGACGATTTCTAATAGTGACAGCCTGAGAAAAGGTTCATGAAGAATACTGCCTTTCTCTTTGTTCCATATTGTTTAAGCCCAAGAGAAGGCAAGACTGTATCTGAAAATCCTATGGGGATCTAGTTTTGATTGTATTTAAAGAGTGACCAACATGGCTTTACCTAGTTCTAGACCTAGTTGCCGGGGAAAACTCTAAATAGCTATACTAGTATATATACAGTTGATATATGACAAGTATTTAAAAGGATGTGGAAGAAGACTTACAGAGGAGCAGCTTCCCACAATACAGTTATATATATATATATATATATATATATATATAAATGAAAGCGAGTAAATGAAAGCTTATTAAAATTTACAGGCGAGCAAGCTTCCATGCTGTATTGTTAGTTGTTCAAAGAAATTAAAGAAAGTTTTGATAGCAACATATATATTTGAATCTAAATCAAAAGGGAAGTTGTTTTTGAAAATATTATTGGGGCTTATACTCAAGGAGAGGCCCAAGGTTTAATAGTGATCGCACCGTTGTTTTAAATATCGTATCGGGACTTATGCAACGACTGAGGCCCAAATTATTTTATTTACAAAGAGGTGGGACTTACACTCTATCAAGAGGCCCAAAATGGTTTTCAAATATTTGATAAGGATCAAAAATCAAAGAAACCCTAATTTTATTTTCTTTTAAAAGTAATCCTTTTAATAAAATGACAAAAATACCAAATAAGTCTAAATAAACTACTTGTGATTTTTGGTTAAGGTTTTAAAAATGAGGTTTTAATCACAAGATGATTTAGGACTCATTTAATTTTGATTTTTAAGATGAATATTCATTTTTAAAAGGTTTAAAAACAATAAAAATGAATTTATTTACAAAAATACCAACTATATTAAATAAATAATATAAATCTGATTTTTTTGTGAAATAAAATATTTTAACATTTTTGTAATTTTTTGCAAAAAGAACCAATCAAAAATAATTAAAATTGAGAGAGAAATTAATTTTCCAAATCATTTAAAATAATATGACAAATATTAAATAAATGGAAAAAGTGGTAAAAAAGGGTCTGGGCGAGGGGGATTCGAACTCCAGACCTCCAAGTCACAATGCGCGCCTTCTACCACTAGGGTGGTGATACATCCGTGTATCAAAACCACCCCATGAATACATAAGGGATGCCTTGTTTTAGGCCTGGGCAAGGCAAGGCCAGCTTTTGGGCCAAAAACGTAAAGGTTGTAACTTTCTCATTTCTCCATGGATTGGGACAAAATTTAGGTCTATCCTGCCTAGAATTTCACAAGGAATCCAATGGTGCCCTTGGTTTTTTCAGATGAGGTCCCTATTTTAAAACCCGATGGTGTTTTTGAAATAGGCCTATAATTGCATTTTCTATGCTACCTCATGTTAGAGGCAATAATTACATGGCAAATTGGTTCAAGCGCAACATATACAACATGCATGAGAGGTGTATGATCAATGGACTTTAAAGCAATGCATATTTCAAAGAGTTCAAGTTGTGATGCTTACCTCTTTGGGAGCTTTTTGTGTTATATGCCAAGTTTCTTGTGCCAGAAGTAATTTGCTTCTTTAGACACTCTCAATTGATCTCTTAGGAGCTTTTAGAATGCTCACCACCAGCTGGAATCCTCAGGAACAAGTTTGAGCTCTTTCTTGCAAAAGGGGCAAAAGTGACCAATATGGAAACTCTCTCAAATGGTGTTCTAGATGTGGGGAACCATTTGGGACAATTCAAGTATGATATTTTAAATGTGTTTGAGGTCTTATCTAGTTTTGAAAGTGACTGAATCAAGGCATGGCTTGAAAATGCAAAAAAGTCCAATTTTGAGGTTTTGAGAGGGGACTTTGTGATTATGGTGTTACAGGTCACATATGAGAGTTTGGACAGCTTAGATATGACATATTGGATGTGTTTGGATCATGAGTTGTGATGGAATTACTCTCTAACTCAAAAACTCAGAGATGCCTTGCAAAAGAAGGCATTTTGGCCTAGAGAGAGGGATTTCGAGGAAAACATCAGTTTGGGTGCTTTGGTGTACTCAAATTGAGCACAAATGAGCTCTATTTATAGTAGAGCAAGTTTGTTTTGCAAGCAATAGTGAATGTCAACTGGTACAAGTCTGTGGCCAATTGTGATCAAATGGAATCTCAAGTCTCCTCTAGCCATTGACTTGAGATTAGAGCACAAGCTTTGTAGCTTTGGTTCAGAGATAAGCCTTGACTGGATTCAGTTGGAATAGGCTCAGTTCATGCCACCTTGGTGCATCCATTGAATGCTTGGAAACAAAATTGGAGTCTTGGTATCTTTGTAGCCTTTTTAGGTTTGGCATGGCTATTGTAGATTCTTGGACTTTGGAGGCTTGGGGATCATATCATTCCCTTCTTGTTTTATCCTCAGATGTGTCCAAATTGATGACAAGGCTTGGATTGATCAGATTTGGACAAATCGAGCCAATGTGCACAAATCTGCCTTGTAAAACCCAGTTCAGGATGCCATGTTACAAGGGTTGTATCTCCTTGCTCAAATGGGATTTGGAGACGATCTGGTACTTGTTGGAAAGCCCTCATGGCATACTTTAACTTTGATGTCCACCCCTAGACCTGGTTTGACTTGGATCAAGTTAAAAAATGTCCCTACATTTGGGAAAAAGTAAGGCAGATTTTGACTTAGTGAAAATTTCACTAAGTGTTGGAAAAATGTCATTTTCATGTTTTCAGCCATTTTGATCACTCCATAACTTAAAATCCATGAGGAATTGGAATGAGCTGTAGTTGACACTTTTAAAGTGTGTAATGAGAGCTACAAATCCAGCTTCGGACCATCCAAAATGGTTGCTTGGATCTCAAGTTATGGTCCTTGGAAGTTGGTACCCTAGCCACTTTGTTCCATAACTTAGAAAAAATCTAAGTTTTTTATGGTTACCCCCTTTTACAAGTTAACTCACTTTCTTTGATTTTTCTTGATGAATGATGATTCAAATCACATATTAACATTGTTTTAGGGTTAAGGAACCTTGGTTGACCAAAAATCCAAAAAGTCAAACTTTGGATTTTTGTACAGTTGACTTTTTATCAGATGAAATCCAAACTGTGCGATCCTTTGTGAAATCAAGTCCTTGACCTAAATCAAACATAATGGATATATTCCATAGGTGTTTTAGGGTGCATTGAATCATGTCCCAAGGTTTGGGAGTATGTCTGGGTCAAAAGTCAAAGGTACAAGTGACTTTTCCCTCGAAACCCTAATTGTGGTCCTGATGAAATTGAAACTTGTAGATCAATCTTCTTGGATCAATCCATTGTTGCAAATGGATCAATGTAGTGCATTGGAGACCCTCAAATCATGTCTTGAGGTCTTGGCTCATGTTTTGTCCCAAAAGTCAACTTAGGGGTGAATTAGGTCAAGAAACCCTAATTCCTAATTTTTGGGTAAATGCATCCCCTGAGGTTAAATTGACTTGATGATTGGGTCCATGAGGTCTCTTGGAGTATCTTGGGTTGTGCCTTGAAGCATTGGCTCATGCCCCGAGGAAAATTTCCACCTAGAGGCCTCAGTCGACCAAAACCCTAATTTGGTGACACTGGCGATCTTGAGGCTTGATCCACCTGGAATGTTGCAACTTTGTGCTTGATTCTTAATGTGGGAGTCCTCTTGATCCTTTATGGAGGTTTGAGATGTTATAAAAGTTGAAGATCATGTCATTTCTTGATTGATCCTTTGTCTAAGTGCTCTGAGAGGGCTTTTAACCCTAATTCTTGTTTGTGGTTAATGCTCAACAATCCTTGAGGAGATTGATGAGGCATGGAGGTACATCCATATTGTGATGATGTCTTGCACAATGATGGGAAATCTTGGTGGTCAAAATTTAGGGTGTGACAGCATGTATAAGACTATCTTGCAAAACTAGTCTTAGAGGTGTCATGTTTCCATGCTTGTAACTCCCTACTCAAGTTGAATTAGGATGAGTTATGGTACTCTTTGGAAAGCTTGTATATCCTACTTTAACTTTGATGTCCAACATTGGTCTTGAATCAATTTGGATCATGGTGAAAAATGGCCTCAAAGTTGGTGAAAACCCAAGACAAATTATGTCCAAGATTTTAACTAAGTGTTGGAAAAAGTGGTCATTTTCATGTTTTTGTGATTCTGATCAATCCATAACTCAAAATCCATGAGGATTTGGAATCTGATGTAGTTGACAATTTTGAAGTATGTAGTGAGAGATTTCATTTGAGTTTTGGATGGAAGCAAATGGCTTTGTGGTTTAGGAGTTATGACTTTGCAAAGTTGGTACCAAATCACTTTTCTTCCATAACTTAAAAAATTTTAAGTTTCTCAAGGTTGCCCCTTTTTCAAGTAACCTCATTTTTCTTGATTTTTCTTGATGGATAATGATCCAAACCATGAATTAACATTGTTTTAGACTTAGGGAAGACTTGATTGTCAAGAAATTCAAAAAGTCAAACTTGGTTTTTTGGCATAGTTGACTTTTTGTCAGATGAATTCCAAATTGTATGATCCTCTATGAAATCAAGTCCTTGACCTAATTCAAACATAATGGATGGATTCCATATGTATTATAGAGTGTCTTGAATCGTGCCCCAAGGTTTGGGAACATGTCTTGGTCAAAAGTTAAAGATACAGTTAACTTTTCATCAAGAAACCCTAATTGGTCTAGATGAATTTGAATCCTTGCATTGCTTGTGAACCAAGTTATTTGAATCAATCCAACCTTGTGAATGGATCAATATGATGTATTAGAGGTCTTCAAAAAACTTATTGAGGTCTTGGCTCATGTCCTGCTCCAAAAGTCAACTTAGGGGTGAATTAGGTCAAGAAACCCTAATTCCTGATTTTTTATGAATGCATCCCCTGAGGCTATTTTGACTCTATGATTGGGTTCATGAGGTCCCTTTGAGCCTCTTGACTCATGTTTTGAAGTATTGAATCATTCCCAGATGAAAAGTTTCATCTGGAGGCCTTGGTCGACCAAAACCCTAATTTGGTACACTAGCGATCTTGAGGCTTGGTCCACTTGGAATGTTGCAACCTTGTGGTTGATTCTTGATGTGGGAGACCTCTTGATCCCTTATGGGTATTTGAGAGGCCATACAAGTTGAAGATCATGTCCATTCTTGATTGATCCTTTGTCTGAGTACTCTGAGAGGGCTCAAAACCCTAATTCTTGGTTGAAATGAATGCTCAACAATCTTTGAGAGGATTGATGAGTCATGAAGGTACGTCCATATTATGGTGATGATTTTCACAATGATAGGAAATCTTGTGGTCAAAATTTGGGGTATGACACTAACCCATTGCAAAATGTTTCTAGCTGTATGCAGATTGATATTCCATGATGGAGACATTGTCTAAGCAGCTCTTTGAGTCTTTCCTAGGCGTCAAATAAGGATTCATCGTCTCCCTGTCTAAACGAAGTAATCTTATTCCTCATCTTAGTGTTCTTTGCAGGAGGAAAGTATTTAGCCGAAAAATTCAACTAAAACATTTCACGTGGCTATGGAATTTGGATCAAGAGGGTTCAACCAACTCTTGGCTCGATCCCTCAATGAGTAGTGGAACAACCTCAACCTGAAGGCGTCATCTAATATGCCAGGAATCTTGGAGTTACTAGCCACTTCCAGGAAATGTTTTAAATGCATACGAGGGTCTTCATTTTCAGCACCTGAGTACTGACCAATGGCTTACAGCATCTGAAACATCATTAGTGTGAATTAAAATCGGGAAACAGTAATTTTAGGTCTAGTGATGCCAATATTCATAAAGTTTGGATCAAATATTGGATAGCCCCTGATGTTACATGCCTTGTAATTGGCAGTTCCAATTATGTCATTATTTTCCATGATAATATCTACCTGATATGGCTCCTTCCCATTCGTACAACAGTGGAATCAGACGCAGGAAGTAGTGGGAGACAAAGTGTAGCGTGGAAGTCTACTGGCGGAGAGGAGTGGGTGGTGTTGTTATTTTTGTTGTATGGTGCGCTTAGTGGTTGTAATGTGTATTGAATTTTGTCTTCTATCACCTTGTTCTTACCCTTTCAAATCAGTTATCCTTCTAACGCATATTGTTGCCACATGAGCCCCAGGAATGCAATTGATGTTTCTCATTTTCTCTTAGCTGCATCCAACTTTCTACTCTTCTTTGGGTATCAGCTGTCGTCCTTGGCTGTCATGCCGAACCTTATTAGAAGCTAACCTTTCACAAGAAATAAACACATAAAAACTACAAAAGAGAACACCTATTGTGCTCTTTACAAATTACTCTAAAAACAGCAAAATGCAATGAAATTAACTACTGAATGGTAAAACAAATAATGATATATAAATAATAGGACTTTTAATAACTCACAAAATAGGGGTTATCACTCACCAAGTCTAGTATTACAGGGTCTCTGATTTCCACTAGCGCAGGGTAAGACTCAAGTCTACTTCTGGTCATACATAGTGTGGAAGCTCTGACGTTCCCATACATTGTAAAACCTCAATTGCCCTGCAACTCAATCTTGGTCAACTACCCTTGACAGAGCTGCCAAAATTCTACTCTAGTTGGGCTCTTAGCCTTCCAATGAGAATACTTCTCTTAAAATATAACCTTGGAATTTCTTCCATTGTCTTCCGTCACTTCTCTTTCCGATTGACATTCACATTCTGGACCAAGCCACCTCCGCCCTTCTACTTTTAGGGTTGCTCAGTCAAGATTTCCACCAATAATCTATATAGATATTAGGTTGATCAGGCCAAACACTACATAATATGACAATAAGCATCATGGCGACAACACACACACACGAGAAAAGATCTAATTATTGATGTTTCTCGGCTGGGTCGAGGATCGACCAGCTCTGATACTAACTGTAACATCCAAATAGAATGTACATCTAGAATCACATATATTAAGATATTAATTTAGGTACAAAAACATAAATAATAGCAAAATACACACATTAGTAGATAAATCTTACGTATAAGCGGCAAAATAGTACATGATGTATATCAGAAACAAATACATAATAGTGGAAAATGATAACAACAACTAAGGCAATGTCCAAGTGGTCTCTCCATCACACCATCTTGTCTTTATCTTCAGCTATAGGCTAATCACCTAAAAAAAATATAGAAACAACAAGGGTGAGAATAAACTATCTTAATGGAGTTCTCTTATCTTAGGAGTCCTGTCGGCTATAAGGAAGTTAACTATTTAATGTCTAAGGTTCCTTACCTTATTTATTAATTACACAACACAACATACACATATGAATGTGAGTCCACACATCATTAGTCACAAAGATTGGAGTGCGTCAGAATCGTCACATAATACCCTCAAAGAATGGTCTTCCGGTTATATGCCTACCTACTTTTGGGTTGTCGCCCTCAAGGTGTGGTCTTAGGGTATTAACTGCCTTCCAACTTTTGGGGCGCACTCATCAACGAGTTAAAAATAATGACACATGATACCGCGTCATCAATATAGAGAGAGGGGCCATTATTAGATCATAATATATTGCAGCATCCGTTCTTGAGAGAGGCATCATGTATCGATAATGTTATATCGCATGACCAGTCTAGGTGAGAGGCATTTAGTACCGATTGCAGCATATCGTGACATCAATCCTCGAGAGAGGATCACGTATCTAGTGTGGTATATCGCGTCATCAATCCAGATGAAAGGTGCCACAAGTCTACCAGAGGGTTAAAAATCCCTCGAAAATGAATTTGTTACGTGAAACAAGGCTAGAAACAACCTTACTAACGTTCTGGTCGTCATATGATATGGTAGTTTTAAAACTTTAATTGATTGAAAGATGTTTTGAAGAAAAATCAACATTGATATCAAGTTTGACTTCATATGCTAGTATCACTACAACGAAAAACGCCTTTACCTAGGTTTCACAAGCAAGGTAATGAAGGATGACATGAAAAATGTGTCACTTTATCTCAGTTTTAACACAAGTGACAGGTAATGTGTAAAAGCTATGGGTTCGATCCCCGGGAAGATCCTTTTGGAATTATTAAATGGCGAAAATACCTTTCACCTTGGTTTTGACATAAAGTTGACGGGTAAAACATGACTGAGTTTATTAAATCTGATGTGGATTGCTTATTTCACTAGACCCTAACTGATCATATAACTTCTCTAAATTGACTAGGAAAATAATTATATGAACAATTATATTATATTTTAATAACAACTTACATTAATCAATAATTTTCGAGCATCCTGTAACTCATCAATCATCTCTTGGTCTTTTATGGTTAAAATCTCTTTAATATTTCAAGTACTTTATTCAACACTTCTTTTTCTACTAATTCATTCTTGAAAGTATAATATTTGATTCTTTAAAAAATGAACAAATATGAAATAAAGTTGAACTAAAACTATAATAATTGGATAGATTTTAACGATAAAAAAACTTGAGATAAATGACGAGTTACAGATTGGTGGAAAATCATTAATCAGTGTAAGTTTCAGATACAACATAACTTTTCATATGATTATTTAAAAAATCAATTTAATAGGTTATAAGTTCAAATAAGGATTAGTGAAACAAAAAATCAATATTAGATATAATAGACTCAACTCGACAGAACAAGATGAGACATGCACAAAGAATCACAAAAAGATAAACTCAATATCATATCAATATAAAACTCAAACTCAATAACAACAACTAAACAGCAACATATATATTTTCATAACTTTGGTTAGCAAAACAACTAAACAACAACAACAATAACATCAATAACTCAAAACAACGACTTACATTAAACAACAACTCAAATAACAATCTCTTAAAAAAAACTAGAATAACATCATTAATAAACCTATAACATAAATATGTTTAAACAACAACAACAAGATTAAGCCTCTAGGGTTTATGGTCTCAACAACAACAACATCAATAAACCTATAACATAAATATGTTTAAACAACAACAACAATGTTAAACCTCTACTCCTCTAGGGTTTAAGGTCTCAATAACGGGTCTCAACAATAACAATAACAACATAAATAAATAAACCTATAACATAAATATGTTTAAACAACAATAACATCAAGATAAAGCCTCTAGGGTCTTAAATCTCAATAACAACAACAACAACAACAAAACCAACAATATGAGTAGTGAGGTTTGTACTTGATCTCTGAAGAAGAAGTGAAAAAAATGAACTAGATATTTGAAGAAGAAATGAGAGCCCTAAACACATATCATCTTTGTATAGAAGATGATATGTGTTTACGACTCCCGTTGTTTATGGTCTCTTGTTGTCTTTCATGTTAAAGGATATTCATTAGGGTTCTATTTGTGTTGTTTAGAGAATTGAAACTAAATGCTACAAGCTAAAGCTATATATATATATATATATATATATATATATATATATATATATATATATATATATCAGAGTAACAAAGAACCTCAGTTGGAAGAAAAAACCAAGGTAAAAGGTGGCGTATTTTTTAGATTAAAATAAATTATTCAGCAAGGCACCACTTTAAATGAAATAAAAACATAATCTGAAGGTGATGGGATTCGAAGCATGTACACTAAATAAGTGTACCAATCGGTTTTCAAAAAAACCGACGAAATAGATTGTATATTTTTTTTAAGAAAAAAACATGGTGCGTCCAATAATTATACCTGAGTTTTTTTCGATATGTGAGGTGAAATCATTGTCATAAAAAGTAGTTTTTCAAATAGTGTATATGAAGAAAGTGGGAGAATAGATATGGTTGTTTTTGTTGTTTTTTAGGATATCAAAGACAATAGCACAAATTGCAAAAGTAAGGGGGAAATATGAAAGATAGGGGGAGATATACACGATAGTGGGAAAAATCAAGTGTCAAGTAAAAACTTCCCATCTAAATTTTTTGTCATCATAAAAAAGGGGGATATTGTGAAGAAGATGTGTTCATCCTCCTAAGCTTGGTTTTGATGAATACAAAAGCTTATCTTAGAAGAAAGATCAAATAAAAAAAGATGAAATCAAAGTATCAAGTGCATAAAGTTTTGGATTTCAATGGAATTGGATCATAGGTCAATGTACAATGTTCAAATTAGTTTTTATAAGGATTATGTGCTCAAGAATTATTCGTAAACTTTTAAGCATGCATAAGTTTCAATATTACTTTTTAACTTAGCAAAAACTGCATGTTTTTCAAGAAGAAATCGATTGACCTGGAACATGAATCGATTTGTTAGAACAAGATTTGTCCATGACATATATCCTTTGGGTTTTGATGATTAAAAAAGTATTGAAAGAATAATGGTGTTATCTAATGTGCGTTCCAAGTATGCAAGTTCTAAAGCTTGAATAAGAATATACTCAGAATCCGATATAAGGACGTATTTGAGAGAAGTTGAGTCATTGGCTTCTGGTGGTTCAGAATCTGAAGAACATTCTTTAAGTGAAGTCTGATAATATAGGTTTGCATATGCTCTGAAGCTGAAGGCCTCAACATCAGAAGAGAAATATATTGTCTCTACACTTATTAAATATATCAGCTTTTGGTGATCATTTAGAACCAGTGACAAAGCTAAGTTATCCGTACTGCAGAAAGCAAGCTACAATGTCAAATCAGTTTGTCAGCTAGAGTCTGTATTCACAAAGCTCAAGAAGAGTTGACATGCTTTACGGATATCTACTCTCAGCAGATCTATAATACAAGATCACAAGGAAGACACAATGGTTAAACAAGTTACACAATGGATAAAGATCTTTGTATCTATCTTCAACGTCTCTTAGTACTATGGAGTAACAAAGACATTTGTACAAGTTATTTCTTCCAATGACTATTCTTCTATAACTGCTATATAAGTAGCTGAAGATTCAATTTGTATTTTCAATAAGGAATAAGGAAATAAAAAAGGAGAGCCAAGAAGAATAGAAGCATTTCACGCTTCTATCAGAATGGAAGAATAACAAGATCAACAATAGCAACACAATTGAGTATGCAAAATATTTTTTATATGTTGTAAATTGTACATAGCCTTAAGATTTCTTAAACATTGAATATCTTATAAATATTAAGTGTTGTGATCTTTGTAATGGTTATTACCCAGTACCTCTTATTATGTATCAAATACACCTTGTTCTTTATTCTGCTAAACAAGTTGTTTAGTAGTTTAGATAAAGTCTCCTGCTATGTGCTTGGGCATCAAAGTCTCTTGCTGTGAAGCTTGAGCCAAGTAAGTGTCCTGCTATGTGATAGAGCATTGAAGTCTTGATTAGTTATTGATTAATCAAGGAAGTCTTGGACTAGAGGTCTAAACAGAAGTCTTGGATTCGTGGAATCTAAACAAGGAAGTCTTGGTTTGGAGGTCTGAGTGGAAGTCTTGAACCTGAGGGGTTTAAGTAAGGAAGTCTTGGATTTGTTGAATCTAAGAAGGGAAGTCTTGGACTAATGGTCAGAGCATAAGTCTTGAACCTAAGGAGTTTAAGTAAGGAAGTCTTGGATTCGTGGAATATGAGTAGGAAAGTCTTGGGCTAAGGGTCTAAGCAAGAAGTCTTGAACCTGAGGGGTTTAAGTAGGAAGTCTCGGGCTGAGGGTCTGAGTAGAAAAGTCTTATGCTTAAGTACATAAACAATTGTAATTATGTTTTAATTATGGTGGAAAATCTCTTGTGCTGCAAGGGGACTGGACTACTCTCAGTTTGGGAGGAACCAGTATAAATCTTTGTGTGTTATGTTGTTATTTATTTGCTTCTATTATTATTCCACTACAACATATTTATTAGAATCTAAACATTGGTTTAGAATATGAACTCTGTTCAGAGGAAAAGCAAAACGGAAAACACAATTCAACCCCCCTTCTTGTCTATTTTTCTCACCTTCAGTTTGCATCAGAGCATGGAATCAAGTACTATATGAAAAATATTACTTTGCTAATCCTACCATATTCAGGGGTGACTCTGCTGAGTTTAAATGATGGAAAAGGCAAAATATATTCTTATATCATTGGTCTTGATAAAAGGGTTTTGATGAAGATTTATGGAATACCCTTGGGAAAGTATTATTATAGAAGTTGATGTTATAGGAATTATCAATGATAGAAAATCTCTCTCACACCAGCTCAGAAGAAGCTTTATAGAAACCATCTCAGAGTTAGATGCATTCTACTAGGTGTTCTACCTCATTCCGAGTATATCAACATCATTGATATGTCTACAACTCAGACTATCTTTGAATCCTTGTGTTCTAATTTGAAAGGAATCAGGTAGAAGCTTATTTAGTTACACTTCATCTAATCTTTCCAAGCAAATTCTGAGAAGTCTGCCTGCTTGAAACTAACCAAAAAGTCACATATATTCAAGAAGTCAAAAACTTGAGTAGATTGAGTCTTGAAGGTTTAATTAGCATTCTTCGAAGTAAAGAAATGGAATTAGATGAAGAAAAGTTGTCAAAGAGATCACCCTTCCTCTAGCCTATTGAAGAAAATTCTTATGGAATGACTGATGATGAGGAAATGGCCTTCCTTATCAGAAGATTCTATCAGATGGCTAAATGGAATGTGATATCCGTTGATGGAAAAGTAACTTTAGAAGCTTCTGAAATATTCATATTTCGACCGACTTTCCCAATCTTAAGAACAAGGAGAAAAACTACTAGGCAGAAAAAACCCAAAAAGAAAAATGTCAGAGATCTTCAAAGAATATCATATTGATGCTAACATAGTTGAGGATTCAGAAAGAGATGAAAAAGTAATATGGCACTGCTGGCCATTACTTCTTCTGAAGAAGCATCCGAATCCAAGAATAAATCAAATATCGAAGAGAAAAAAGGTAACTTATAATCTATCTTGCTTCAATATTGATAATAAGGAGTCTGCTACTCAAGATGAAATCTTTAATGACTCAATTACTCCTAAGGAAAGTGAAGGTTATCATAGGATTTGTGTTCAAGGACAATTCTCTGAGAAACCTTTCATTTCTTCGTTTGTACTTTGGCAATACTAAGACAGTGCTGAAATTTTTGTATGCTAATCTCTGATAGAAAACACTATCTGAATCTATGCTAGTCACAATTTTCAAAACCAAGGATTATAAAATCAAAATTTAATCCAAAATAATGAAATCAAAGACTCTGCAAAGAACAAGATTTTTGTAGTGCCATAACTCATCCTAGACTCAGATTCTGGAATGAATCCTGATACTACTATCAGATTAAGGCATAAGCCAAAAGAAAGCCTGTCAGGACTAACATTTCTGCACCCAAAAAAATATGGATACCAATATCTAAAATTGAATTTGCTGCAGATATTACAGAATAAATGAGCAAGGCATCTTCCATGTTACTTGATCAAAGGTTGTTTACAACATTTGATGGAAGAAATGCCTACATACCAAACTCAAGAGCGGAAGGATGCAAGAATGTGGAGTTTGGAGAAGAAAGTGGAATCATTGGTTTAAATTCCATTGACTCAGAATCCACTCGAAACAAAATTCAAATTCCATGGTCAAATATGATAGCTCATCTGCAGCTTGACCAATAAAAAAATGTACGTTCAGTTCTTTTCTTTGCAAACTTCTTGACTCAATGAACTATTTAAGTATGAGTGAATACAAAGTCTCTGTTAGATCTCTAGAGAAATTCTTTCTGTTGACAACAAAAAACTATGTTGTATTCGAATGTACTAGATATGTCATTAACTAGAAGATGGTCATATTTATGGACACAATATTCTCACCTTTTATGATAATACTGCTGCTAGTTAGTGGTCAAGGAAACCAACTTAATAAGAATTGGATATCTAGTTATAAGGAATTTCCTCTAAGACTATTCTAGACATTCTCACCTTAGTGGTCAATTGTGAGGAAATTCTTTGATAAGAGCTTCAGCTTTAGAGACAATATATTGCTCTTGTGATGCTGAGGCCTTCAGCTTTAGAGTCTGCGAAAACCTATATTATCAGACTTCACTTAAAGAACGCTCTTTAGATTCTGAACCACTAGAAGCCAATAACTCAGCTTCTTTGAAATGCATCATTATATCATATTCTGAGTATATTCTTCTTTAAGCTTTAGAACCTGCATACTTGGAACACACATTAGATAACATCAATGTTCTTTCAATACTTTTTTTTCATCAAAACCCAAAGGATATATGTCATGAACAAATCGTGTTCTAACAATCTCCCCTTTTTGATGATGACAAACGTAAGTATTTAAAGAATAATGTTAGACTATTTTAATTTTATTGGAAACATCAGCGTCTGAGGTTTGTAAGCTCCCCCTAAGTCAAATTGTCAAAGGTTGATGCTTGTAAGCTCTCCCTAAGTTCTATATTCAAGAAAACTAAAATATGTCAATGTTGGGCTATTTTAATTTTTTTAGCAACATCAGAGTCTGAGGTTTGTAAACTCCCTCTGAGTCTAATAGTCCAAGGTTGGGGTTTGTAAGGTTCGTCATAGTTCTATATACAAGAAAACTAAAATATGTCTCCCGGGCAAAACAAATAATCGAAATAACAGATATAACATAATTTTAAATAATTAAAATAAACAACATTTAAAACTGAATGGGTTCAGATTCATTATTAAATACTTCTATATCTTTCTCCCCCTTTTGTCACATCAAAAATAAAAATGAAACGAAAAGAAAGACATTCATAAATGTAAAGCAGATCATCATTACGTGATCGGTTCCCAAGGAAGCGAAAATGATTTAGTAATAGAGAGCATTCAAAGCGTGTACAATGCAACATTATTGGTCATAACATTTTCAAAGCTCAAGAAAAGGATTCAACAATTTGGGTCATCAGAATCCACTATAAAAGTAACCGAAGCATAAGTTATTTTCATCAACCTCCTTTAGAACAATCATGGAAGCAACATCTTAAAGCACCAACATCCCTGTCGTTACAGAAATTTCAGAAGATACTACTAGTCTGGAGACGCAAAGTCTTAAAAAACCAGTAAGTTCTGAAGCTTCTGAAACTGGATCCTCACCTACTCTACTGAAGTCTTCTGAGGAAGGTTCATCATCAGCTGCAGTAAAAACTTCTGAATTAGGTTCATTAGCATTTGTTTTGAAACCTAAGAAGAAATCAATGAAGAACAAGAAGAACAGAGACGAAGTAATCTTTCAGATGATTATTTCGGATTCTGAGGATGAGGATGATCCAGACTTACACTTAGGGAAACTGGGCGCGTCGTTGGGCATTAGAGGAGTTAGATTGATGTGATCTGATTATACTCCATCTTTTATGTAATCCTTCTTTTGATAAATGAAATTATATTTTGACCATTCTTAAATTGCAAGAGTACAAACTTTTATTTTTCCCTTTTTATTTTTGATTTTCTGACATATACATAAACGAATTAAAAAAAAAAAGAATAGATGAAATAATAAAACCAACAAATTGTTGTTAAGATGACATTTACAGTTGTCTTAAGAGAATCTTTATTAGGACTACATACTAGACATCATCTCCCAAGAGTTAGACGTTAAAAGATTGATTTGACTAATCAATATTGAAACTCTAAACACTCAAGATAACTGATGAATAGTCTCTATAAAACATTCAGTAAACTATCTTTCTGGATCACTTAATCTTTAAAATACAAAGATGTATAAGCAGAAGCAAATTTGGGTTCCAAAGAGAGATTTTAGAGAGGCAACAATACTGAAAGTAGCAACTCAAGCAAACGATAAGCATGTAGCAACTGAAGCAACTTCAAGCAAGCATATTTCTTCATAGGCACATACATCTACAACAACCTTTGTTGAGACACAAAGAAGAAAAAAACTTCTAGGTCAAAACGCAAAAATCTTCTGAGGAAGGAAGCTGTTGAGTTTGAAAAGGAAGATTGGGAGGATTATTTAAACAGTCTAGATATCTCATATGAGCCTAGGAAATTCCTTATAACAGATCCATATGTCTAGAATTGTGTCCATAAGTTGGTTTCCTTGACCACTAAGTTGGTTTCCTTAACCACTAACTAGATATCTAGAATTTCCAGTATTATCATAAGGTGAGAATACTGCTGCTTACTGTTATCATAAGAATTAGATATTCTCACCTTTTATAAGGTGAGAATATATTGTCTCTACACTAAGGCCTCAGCATCACAAGAGCAATATATTGTCTCTACACTTATTGAATGTAGCAGATTCTGGTGATCATTTAGAACCGGTGACAAAGCTAAGTTATCCGTACTGCAGAAAGAAAGCTACAATGTCAAATCAGTTTGTTAGCTAGAGTCTGTGTTCACAAGGCCCAAGAAGAGTTGAGATGCTTTACGTATATCTACTCTCAATGGATCTATAGTACAAGATCACAAGGAAGACGCAATGGTTAAAAACGTTACACAATGGATAAAGATCTATTAGTGTATTTATCTTTAACGTATCTTAGTACTATGGAGTAACAAAGACACTTGTACAAGTTATCTCTTCCAATGTCTATTCTTCTACAAATGCTAAATAAGTAGCTGAAGATTCAATCTGGATTTTCAACAAGAAACAAGGAAATAAAGACGGAGAGCCATAAAGAATAGAAGCGTTCCACGCTTTTATCAGAATGGAAGAATAATAAGATCAACACAACGAGTATGAAGAATTTTTGTTATATGTTGTAAATTGTACAAAGCCTTAATATTTCTTAAACATTGAATATTTTAGAAATCCTAAGTGATGTGATCTTTGTTATGGTTATTATCTTGTACCTCTGATTATGTATCAAGTACACCTTGTTCTCTATTATGCTAAACAAGTTATTTAGTAGTTTAGATAAAGTCTCTTGCTATGTGCTTAAGCATCAAAGTCTCTTGATGTAAAGCTTGAGCCAAGTAAGTCTCCTGCTATATGCTAGAGCATTGAAGTCTTGATCAGTTGTTGATTAAGGAAGAAAGTCTTGGACTAGAGGTGTGAGCAAAAGTCTTGGATTCGTGGAATCTAAGCATGGAAGTCTTGGATTTGAGGTCTGAGCAGAAGTCTTGAACCTGGGGGTTTTAAGTAAGGAAGTCTTGGATTGATGGAAACTAAGCAGGGAAGTCTTGGACCGAGGGTCTGAGCATAAGTCTTGAAGCTAAGAAGTTTAAGCAAGGAAGTCTTGGATTCGTGGAATCTGAGCAGGAATGTCTTGGGCTGAGGGTCTAAGCAGGAATTCTTGAACCTGAGGGATATAAGCAGGAAGTCTCGGGATGAGGGCCTGAGCCGAAAAGTCTTATGCTTAAGTGCATAAGCATTTGTAATCATGTTTTAATTATAGTGGAAAATCTCTGATGTTGCAAGGGGACTTAAGTATTCTCAGCTTGTGAGGAACCAATATAAATCTTTGTATGTTCTGTTGTTATTTATTTGCTTCTTTTATTATTCTGCTGCAACTTATTTATCATAATTTAAACATTGGCTTAGAATGTGAACTCTGTTCAGAGGTAAAGCAAAAATGGAAAACAAAATTCAACCACCCTTCTTGTGTATTTTTCTCACCTTCAGTTGGCATCAGAGCATGGTCTGTGAATAACACTTAACAGTGGTGCAGATAAAGATCCAATAAGAAAAATATGTCTGCTGAAGATTTTCATATGTTTCATGTGTCAGTAAAATATTAACAGAGAAACTTTTTCTTACATAATTTTCATTTATATGTAAATTTTTTTTAGTGAAAACACTTGAGTAATTAAATATTTATATCATATTGATTTGTTCATTGAAGGAAAATATTGAATTGTCAATATATCAGAAAAGAAAAAAAACTTTGAATTTTATCAAATCTGCTGCAAAGTCTTTAGGTACTAAATTTTATTTGTTTGTTGTATTTTACACCAAGTGTGTGGTGATTTTTGTATGTAAGAACGTGGTTATTCTTTCTACAGGTGTTTACAAATAGGAAGGGTTGTCTTTCTACTTGTTGGAAAAAGTCCTTTCATTCGTGGTGATTCAAAGTCCACCATAGTTGTTGGTGTTTGGAAATCAAAGAAGTGGTGTGCTTCTTTGTTGTTGTTAAAAGATTGTAGGAGAAGTCTTGGTGTGAAGCTTGTAAAAAAATCTAACAATACTGAAAATCTCTCACGGAATGTGAGAAAATAGATGTACATTTGATTGGAAAGGGGAACAAGTATACATCGTTATGTTCTATATTTTCATGTCTAATAATTCATATTCATACATTATCATAAAAAAATTATAATTGTCAAAATAAATTTATAATTTGATGCATAGAAATGAATTACATCTTACATTTTTATCTTGTGTCTAAAGGACAATATACATAAAATTGCATCTTAAATAAATTTAAAATACTATATTGTATAGTTATAAACAAGAGCATGCATGTGATTATACTAGCCTTATAACACTAATTTTTTTTATCATCAATATTTTATATATAAAGAGATTTAAAATTCACGTAAATTAAACTGTTTCTTTTAATCTTATCCAAGAAAACAAAAATACATATATAACAATTTTGAACATCCCATTGTAAATTCACATCGACTAGATTTAAAGCTCATAAATTTCACCCAATATTAAATACGTATATTTATTTAGAAGTGGTTTGATTCTTGTTTTCCACTATTTGGTTTTTTTATACTAATTTTTGCTAAACAATTGATTGGAGATTATTACTGATTTTAGTGGATTAGAGGATAAGAATGATGCGTATGAATTGTACCAACATTATTTTTAAAAAATATCTTAAAAGCAAATCCACTCAGCATAGACAGGCACAGTATTAATATTGCATCACACGCACTTCCTAAGCTTTTCATTCATACTTTTATATTCCACGAACTTTGCCCTTTGTTTAGCGAGTCATAGTTTTGCTCTTTTTCCTTTAGGGTCCACTTAGATATGGCTTTATAAGAAAACAAGTAATCTTTTATTAATAATTATAGAATACGCAAACATTTTGTAAAGTAATTGAAAATATTTTCTTAATATTCAAAATATGTATATAACATGAAAAAATTCCTAAAATGATAATGTAAAGTATAAGAAGACTAATTATTGAAAGTGTTGTACGTAGGAAAGCATAATTGATTATATGGGGTATGTTTTGTTTGGCAACATCATTCTAATACTGGAAGAAACATAGAACGATTTATTCAAGAGGTTTCTTATGTCACATACACGAGGGACAAAAGTAACTTTAATAAGCTGAAAAGCGTCAATAATGATATATCTCTTGACTTTCATAACAAAAGACATTACTAATACTACTACTACAGTCCTTGTTCATCCACCACCTTAGCATATTAAGAATAGATATAGCTTGTCTTTTGGGTGGGAACGGTGTGGTTACCCTCCCTCCTTATTGTATGTGCATATGTTGGAAGTCTAATGGGCATATTATATATATATATATATATATATATATATATATATATATATATATATTAAAATATATATGAGAAATAATAACATATACCTAAAATTGGTAAGTCTTACACAAAAATACACTACATATATTTTATTTTTATTTTTTTTTCATTTTTCTAACGTGGGTCTCACTCAAAATCGGTGGACCCCACACAAAAGTACATTAATGTGTATGTTGCTAATGCACACCTACATGGGTGTGCATTAACATAACCATATATATATATATATATATATATATATATATATATATATATATATATATATATATATATATATATATATTCCCATTAGACTATATATATAATTTGCATATACAAATCTTATTAAACTTGCAATTTAATAAATAAACGAAATTAAAATAAAGGTTATAATTTTACATTATTCAATATATAAAATGAAAACATATGTGACAAATCAATAATATATTTTAATTTAAAATGATTACAATAATATAACTCGCAATAAATAAGAGCATTTCAAAATTTTAATTAAATCAATCAATCAAATTAAAACGGAGTACTAAGTAATAATTTCACTTTAGTTCATATTTTAAATCAAATAAACATATAAATAATAAATAAATAATTTATTTTATTTAAAATAATCACAATAGTAGAACAGAAAAACCCGATGGTATTGATTGCTTGGAGTCTTCTTGTGGGGTAATGCAGAGGGGGGGTCCACCCGATGGTATTTGCTTAGACTCTAATTCCTTTTTTCCACACAATCTGACGGGTAACGTGGATGCTAGCAAGCGTGTGCCTAGGAGGTGTTTTAATAAAAGGATCAAATGTAAATCCTTGGTTGAGTTAGGTGGGCCAAGGCAAAAGAAAAATAGGGGCAAAAGGATTAAGAAAAATCATACTTTACTGGAGGCTGAGTTTTCTAATAACGGGGATCCTATTTTTTCTAAGTGGGAAGAGCAACATATTGGTAACAATATTGAAAAAACTATTTCAATTAATTCTGGTAATTTGGCCATTGCACCTCTGAATAGGGGAGCTGTTGAGATCATTCACGGAGAGCAGTCGGGAGAATCCGACATTGTTCGTTGCAATGTTAGGACGAAGGCTAATTTGGAGTCTAATTTGGGTATTAGATTGTGGAAGGCGATCACAGAATTGGGGGTGGTAGATGGGGCTGCCAAGGGAGATTATAGATTCAGATTGGAGGCTATGGAGAAAGTTGATAAGAATAGACGGTTGGGAGGGAAGGCGAAAACGCATAGTGTAAAATGATTATTGGAACTTTTAATATAAGAGGGGGAGGTAGCAGAGCTAAGAGGAGCAGAATTTCGCAGATAATTAATAGTGGCAACGCGGACATTTTTATGTTACAGGAAACTAAAATTCAAGCTATGACGGACTTTTTGGCTAGGAGCTTTTGGAAGAAGGAATTAGTGGATTATTCCTTTTCTAATTCTAATGGTTTGTCGGGAGGCCTTTTAATTCTTTGGAAGAGAGGGAGTTGTGAAGTTTTATGCAGCTTTAGAGGATCGGGTTACTTGGGGATCAAGGTACAAAGGGAAGAAAGGTGTGTTTTACTTGGTGAATGTTTACTCTCCGTGTTCGATTGATTTGAAGCGCAATCTTTGGAAGAGCTTGTTGATCTTAAAGGCGGCAGGTTCGGACGGTGAGTGGATTTTTGGGGGAGATTTTAATGCGATCAAGGAGAGTTGTGAGAGGAAAGGGAGATCGTCAAATGGGAGGAGTTTGGAAAATGGTGAATTTGGGGATTTCATTTTCAATAGTAATTTGGTGGACGTGCCTTGTAAAGGGAAGAAGTACAGTTGGTATAGTGGGGATGGTAAGGCTTGTAGTAGAATAGATCGTCTTCTCGTGGATGCAGGTTTAATTGACAAATGGGGGGTGGTTGGTCAATCTATTGGTGCGAGGGATATTTCGGATCATTGCCCTATTTGGTTAGTGTCAGATAATTCTAATTAGGGCCCGAAACCGTTTAGAGTCAATAACGTTTGGTTTGAGCATAAAGATTTTATGCCCTTTGTAGAGCATGAATGGAAAAGTTTGGAAGTAAGGGGGAGAGGAGATTTTGTTCTTAAAGAGAAGTTGTGGCTTCTTAAAGAGAGGCTCAAATGGTGGAATTCGAAAGTTTTTGGTAAAATAGATTTGGAGATAGAAGAGGATGTTGACATTGTTAATGATTTGGATGAAAAATGTTTTGTTTCTAATGAGTCTTATTTAAAAGACCTTTTGGGAGGAAAAAGGGAAGTGAGTAGTAGATTTTGGTTGAATTTGAAGATTAAGGAAAACCTCCTTATTCAAAAGTCTAGATTGAAGTGGCTTAATGATGGGGATTCTAATAGTAGGTATTTTCACCAAACCTTGAAGGAAAGAAGGAGGCGGAACTTTATTGGTCCTTTTTACTCTTCCAACGGTAAGCTTCGTTCGGTGGAAGAGGTAAAGGAGGAGGTTAGGATTCACTTTGTATCAAAATTTATTGAAACGGACTTCGATATGCCTACTTTAGAGGGGCTGCCCTTTAAGTCTCTTGTTGATTCGGATGGGTAGCGCTCGAAGCTCCGTTTTCGGCGTCGGAAGTTAAGGAAGCGGTGTGGGGGTGTGATGGTAATAAGAGTCCGGGGCCGGACGGATTTTCTTTCTTCTTCATTAAAAGATGTTGGTTTCTTATGGAAGAGGATTTTGTCAATTGTTTCAATTCCTTTTTTAATAGTGCTACTTTGTCAAAGGCTATTACCTCCTCTTTTCTTACTTTGATTCCTAAATCGTCTAATCCTTTGGGCTTAGATGATTATAGGCCTATTTGTTTGGTAGGGTGTGTTTATAAAGCTTTGGCTAAACTTTTGGCTTCGAGATTGAAGTTGGTCATTTATTCTATTATCTCGGAAAACCAAAGTGCCTTTATTCCGGGTAGACAATTGCTTGACGGAGTGTTAGTGGCAAATGAGATGGTGGATTTTGCTACTAAAGAGAAAAGGGAATGTCTTCTTTTCAAGGTCGATTTCGAAAAGGCGTATGATAAAGCTTCTTGGAGCTTTCTTAGGTTTATGCTTAGAAAGTTGGGTTTCTGTGAGGTTTGGATGGGATGGATGGAGGCTTTAATTTTTACTAGTAGTATGTCGGTGTTAGTGAATGGTAGTCCTACTAAGGAGTTTGCGGTGGAACGGGGGTTGAGGCAAGGTGATCCGCTCTCCCCTTTTCTCTTTGTAATGGTAGTGGAGGGATTGAGGGGTTTGGTGCGGAGGTCCGTGGAAATTGGAAATTTTAAAGTTTTTAATTTTGGTGGGAAGAGTTTTGTGGAGATCCTCTAATTCGCGGATGACACGTTATTAATAGGTGATGGTAGTTGGAAGTATGTTTGGGCGATAAAGACGGTGTTGAGAGGTTTTGAATTAGTCTCGGGGTTGGGTATTAACTTCCATAAAAGCAAATTAATTAGGGTGAATATTAATCCTAATTTTATGGATGTGGCTTCTAATTTTCTTTGTTGTAAGAAAGAAGATAATAAGTTCATATTTTTAGGTATGCCGGTGGGGGTTTATGCTAACAAAGCTTCTCTTTGGGAGGGATTGATCTTGAAGATGAAAAAGAAATTAGAGTGTTGGAACAACCGTTTTCTAAGCTTTGGCGGGAGGATAACTTTATTGAAATCGGTCTTATCTAGCTTGGCTATTTTTATGCTCTCTTTCTACAAAGCTCCGACCAAGATTGTGAAAGCGATTACGTCAATTCAAAGTAATTTTCTTTGGGGAGGATCGAAGGAGAAAAGGAAAATTCATTGGGTGAGTTGGAGTGAGGTGTGTTTGCCGATGGAGAAAGGCGGTCTTGGGTTGAGGAGGATAGATGATTTTAATATTGCTCTCCTTCATAAATGGAGATGGAGGATTTTGTCGGAATCGAATTCTCTTTGGAGAGGGGTGTTGAAGGATAGATATGGCGATATTAATCTTAAGGTAGTGAGTTCGGAAGGGCTAATATCTAAGAGCGATCGTTCTTCTTCGTGGTGGAAGGATATTTTGAAATTAAGGAATTATTACCGGGACGATATATTTGTTTCAAATTGAAAATTTTTCATCGGATCCGGGTATAATGTTTCTTTTTGGCATTCTTGTTGGATTCTTGAGAGGAGTTTGAAAGAGGCGTTTCCTTTGTTATACGAAGCTTCGAGCCTTAAAAATGTGTCGGTAGCTTGCATGGGAGTTGGATAGGTGGAGAGTGGAAGTGGGGCGATTTCGGTATTGCGGTTCCGTATGAGGGGGATTTGGTGCTGGAAGTTTAGGGGTTGTCCAGCCTGCTCAACGACGCTGGTCCAGCTGCTGCCGGAGCGGATGTGGTGGCGTGGAAGACGGCCTCTGAGTCGGTTTTTTCGGTCGGGAGCTTTAGGAGTTTGTCGGGTATGTCTCGGATTCCTTTTGGTCCTTTTCCTAATTTTAACGAAGCTTTTATTTTTATTTGGAAAATGGAGATTCCTCTTAAAATTAAGGCATTTATTTGGAGATGTTTTCTTGATAGAATCCCAACAAAGGTTTCTTTGTCAATAAGAGGATGTTCTTTTCCCGTTAATAATTTAGGATGTGTTTTTTGTCGAGATCCGCTTGAAACGGTAGATCACTTTTTTTTTATTTTGTGGTGTATTGAAGTTGGTTTGGAAGGAGATAGCGGAGTGGATTGGTTTAGAGAATTTTGAGGCGAACAACTTGAAAGAGAGTTTTTTGAAGTGGTGTTCCTTTGGTAGGCGGAACAAGTTGAGGAGAGGGAAGGAGGGTAATTTTTGGATTGCAACATGTTGGTACCTTTGGCTCCTTAGGAATGGTATTATTTTTAAGAATGTCTCTTGGAATGTCATGGATGCGGTTTGGAGTATAAAGTTTTTAGTGTGGAAATGGACTTTCATCGGGAAAATTACCTACACCAATTGTAACTTCTATGAGTTTAACAAATTTCCTTTGTATTACTTATCTTAAGGCGCAATTGGTTTGTAATTTTCTTGTTCGAGCCTTAGTCTCGCTTTTGTAAGCAGGTTTTAGAGAACCCTTAGTTCTCTTGTTTAATGAAATTCTTGCTTATAAAAAAAAAAAAAAATTTTACATTCCTAAATATTTTTTATTAAATGAAAATATAGTTACCAAGTCAATAATGTTTTATAATTTATAATCACGTGATAATGAATAAAATTATATGAGTTATAAAGTATAAATTAAAGACTATATTCATAGTATTATACAAAATTAAAATATTAATAAAATTGTATCAGGTCTAAAGTATAAAATAAATATGAGTTCGAATACATATCATTGGTTTGAACACCTAACATAATATATATATATATATATATATATATATATATATATATATATATATATATATATATATATATATATCGCAAATGATATTAATAGAATATAAGGGGTATTTATTCTTGTGTAAAAAATATAAACTGGTCGACCTCCTTGATGCAAGTTAGGGAAGGTTATAGATGTAAGGTGAATACCTTATACTTCTAATATTTGTATCAAGTACACCTTGTTCTCTATTGTGATGAACATGTTGTTTAGCAATTTAGATAAAATCTCTTGCTATGTGCTTGAGCAGCAAAGTCTCTTGCTGAGAAGCTTGAGTCAAGTAAGTCTCCTACTATGTGCTAGAGCATTGAAAGTCTTAATCAATTGTTGATTGAACAGAAGTCTTGAATTCGTGATATTTAAGCAAGGAAGTCTTGGACTGTGAATCTGAGCAAGAAAGTCTTGGGCCTGAGGGGCTTGAGCAGAAGTCTTGGGTTTGTGGAACCTGAGCAAGGAAGTGTTGAGTTCGTGAAACTTGGGTAAGGAAGTCTTAGGCCTGAGGGGCTTGGGCAAAATTCTTGGATTCATGGAATCTGAGCAGGGAAGTCTTGGACTAAGGGTCTGAGAAGAAGTCTGGAGTCTGAGGTACTTAAGCAAGGAAGTCTTGGGTTCGTGGAACCTGAGCAAAAGTCTTGGACCTGAGGGGTTTAAGCAGGAAGTATCGGGCTGAGGATCTGAGCAAATAAAAGTATTATGCTTAAGTGCATAAGAGATTGTAATCATGTTTTGATTATAGTGAAAATCTCTTGTGCTTCAAGGGGACTGAACTTCTCTTATTTTGGAGTAACCAATTTGAATCTATGTGTGTTCTGTTATTATTTATTTGCTTCTGTTAACATCCGCTACAATGAATAATCAGAATTTGAACACCAGTTTAGATTTTGAACTCTGATTAGTCACAAATTAACTAGATGGAAAAAAAAATTCAACCCCCTCTCTTCTTGTGTATTTTTCTCACCTTCAAAAGCATCAAAACCTCCTTGTAGTGAAACAATTAATGTGAGAGCTTGTTACTGTTGGTTGTTTGGACTTACCTGATATTTTTAAGCTTGTGAAGCATCAAAAGATTGACTACTTCCTATAGCTTGCTCAGGATTACAATGAAGATCTTATTCACGTTTTCTACTTATAGCTACATGACAATAAAGGCTCTTGTTTCAAGTTTTAATAGGTAACAAATCCTATCAGTTTACTAACGAGTTATGGAAAACCTTATTTGGTATTGATGTGGGTGATGCTGATGAGGATTATGAGGCTGATCCTTTGGTAACCTATGGTCACATTCATGTAAATTTTGATTGGAATCTTCATGTGAATGAGATACTCAAAGCTCCTCATCCAAAGGAATGTTATGATCCCATTTCAACTGGCCAATTAAAGATGGTGCCCTGAATTTTGTTGTGGATTGTGTCTCACGTCTTGCTCCTGAAGAATGGTAGATTTTCGAGAATTGATTTTGCGGAGATTCATTTGGTGTACATTCTTCTGTATAAGGTCAAAATAAATTGGCCTCATTAATTTGTGTCTCACATGTTCTCTGTTAAGACATGCAACCAGGGAACATCTTTATGCTATCTGTCGATGATTACTAAGATTCTGAACTATTTTGACATTGTTATGTCAAATATTAAATACAAATCTCCTAGCTCATCTCGAGAATTTTCACAACGTACTCTTACGAACATGAACTATTTTTGGGATATCAGGCGTTGGGCTTACTATCTTCGTTTAGGAAAGAATGGCAAAAAAATCTATAACTTTGATGATCCTGCGGAGTTTGGTGATGTGTAGAGGAAGACCACATGGATGATGAGAAGCCCATGGATGCTCATGATTTTGATGAGGGTGATACTACTATGCAATATGCTCATCATGGAGTTGATCATATTGCTGGTTTTGGTACTAATTATGCCGATACTTCTTCTATCATGACAATGATTTAGAATATGTAAATGAAGCAAGACGAGAGGTATGCGGAGGAATGTAAATAGCGAGAGACTTTTCAAGCTGCACAAATAGAGCAGTTCCGTCTGATGCAGCAACATATGTCTACTCAAGATTCCAACTTTGAGGCTTTTGTTTCATTTATGATAGAGAGTTTGGTGTCTTTGCAAACTAACATGAATGAAAATTATGCTTCTTTCATGGCTAGGATTAATCATATGATTGCGGCTCAAGAAGAGGATTTTGGTCATTATGATCGGTTTTACTGTGAGATGTGTGATTTCTTGGATGCTCACTATCGGAATGAAGGACAAGTATGGTATAGAGGAGAAAGACCAATGCCTAGAGGCCATGGAAAACTTTGAAAGATTGTGGTGTTGTGATGTGCGTCATTGGGTCTTGAGTCGTGGTTTGCTTTGTCTCTTGAGTCTTGTTTGGAGTCTTCATGCATTTTCCTTTTGTTTGGTTTGTTGTTTGCTTGTGGTTATCTATGAAAAATATTTCTAATATGTTTGAATAGTTTTACTATGTGTTTGACTTAGATAACTATTATGAATGTTATCGTGTTTATTAAGCTTGTGTAGTTACATATATGATAATTGTATGTGAGTGCACCATTTATCTTTGCAAATTGCCTCTGTGTAGTATACTGTATTTGTGTAATGTGTATCTATGTGGTACTACTAATAAATTTCTCGTCTCTTTTTTATGTTGACAAAGAGGGAGAAGATTATGAAGTCTATAATGCACACATTTTGGCGGAGATATTCATGTATCAAGAAAATGCATCGTCTCATATCTCAAGTTTTGCCATCATCAAAAAAGGGGAGTATATTAGTGCATCTTTCCATTCAGTTATATTATAAATAATGTCAAAACTAAGAGCAATTTTAGCGTTTTTGTACATTTGACGATATCAACCAAATTCTAGATGTGCATTATTCCTCTTAACATTAGGGTGCATATAAAAAGTATAGAAATGATTGGAAATGACTTAGGCAAGGTCTGTGCATCCAAAATTGAGTTTCTAGTGTGAAAATCACTGCATAGGTCGACACATACGTGTTTAGGTCGACCTATATAAGCATTTACTCAGCATAGGTTAACACATAAGCCACTTAGGTCTACACCCATACCTCAATAATAAATCTTGTAGCCACTTCCTATAGGTCACCTCAAATAGGGCGACATGAGACCTTTATAGGTTGACCTAAGACCTTCATAGGTCAACCTATAGACTAAAAATTTCTTTTCCTTTCAATTCCTCACGGATGCCCTTTGCTTTATATCTTACACACACACACACACACACACACACGCACACACACACATACACACACACACACACATCATATAAGCACCTTATTCTAGTAAGGTTCTAGTGTAAAACCTATACGAAACCATAATTTCAAAGCACACTCATCATCTTCAACCTCTCTTCTATCCATACACAATTAAACTACACATAGTGATTTTTTGATTGGGTGACCATCTAGATTAGGGTTGGTAACGTCCAATTAGGTTGGTGTACCGAGAATATTGGGTTGAGTTCTTTGAGGTTTTCAAATAAGAAAACCAAGTTGGGGTTTTCCTTCAAGACCGTTAAGGATTTGAAGGTTTTAGACAAGATTAAGTAATTCAGATCCGATCGAGTGAAAGCCTTGGGACAAGGTGGTTCCTTGCAAGGGTGTGGCGTGAGACGATGGATCGTGTTGGTAAATTTTGGGTTTCAACATGTGTGCGCTTGGAATTAATTCTACCATGTGAAAGCCTTGGGACAAGGTGGTTCCTTAGTATCAGGACTTGGTGAATTGAAGCGGCATTTTTGGTGACTTGATCAATCTTTGATTAAGGGTTTTGGAGGTGGTAAAATCAACAACAAACAATAGGTTTTGTAGGGTTAGAGTTCTTCATCTCTTGCATATACACTTTTTGCAAAGTAAGGTTAATTGCAAGTATCTCAATTCGATTTTGAATTGAGGGCAAACGTACCCATAGCGAGGTCAATTGGGGAACTGCCTAAACAAATCCCCATCTTTCTCTTTCTATCTCTATCTATCTATCTATTTATCTTTTAATTTTTGTGTTTGCAAATTATTGAATTCATTGGTTGTTTGCTCAATTCGATTGGGAATTATTTTTAATCATGTTTTGTATTAGGTTTTGTTGATAGAATCATAATCCGGTTGATTGTGATTTGTTTTTAAGATCAACAAAACAAAGTAAATTTCCAAACGACATCGATCGCACACAAAGTGTTCGATAAATTGCATTTTGTGTTTTTGTATGTTTTTTATCATTGGAAATAAGCTCTACATATAGTGTAGCATTTGATTGTGTTGTGACTAATCGTTGTTGAACAATTTGTGGTTATTATTATTCAATTGTGTAACTTTACGCATATTTGAGCTTTTTGATAGTAGGTTTGGTTAGATGATTGATTCGGGTTGTTTCCGATGTGCCATAAAACTTTTGAAAACCATTTTTGCCAAAAGTTTGATTTTAAATTTGTGATCTATTCACCCCCTCTAGATCGAAGCCTATAGTCTAACAACTTGTACTATGGGTAGTTTTAATCTTATATGGATCTATTCTTATCATATATTTAAAGAAGGAGATTGAAAACATTCACAAGCTCTTACTATTGAAATATCTCAATGAGAGAAAATTAATGTGTTGAAGAATGTGTAACTGTGTTCACAAGGATGTGATACCCGTTCACATAAATGAGTTGAGAGAAACTATGTTTAACAGAAAACACAGTTGAGAGAAAGACACTTAAAAAGAAAATATAACCATAAGGGTTAAGTGTGTGAGAGTAGAATGAGAGATATTCACATATGTTTTAAAGAAAGAATATGTGGATATGATCAACAGAACAGGAAGGCATAACAAGAAGGAAATATCTGCAAGGAGATAAGAATGAAAACTTCATTCTTCTACACTTAGGAGAAAACAATTCATATTCCGTTTAAGAGTGTAAACTTTTGTGCATATGCTTATCTAAGAAGCACACGTGTAAACACAAGGTTAATACCAGATTCTTCTGTTAAAAGAATCTTAAGACTTTAGCCTCTATGCTCAGAGTAAGTCTCATTCGTGATAGATTGAGCATTCAAGTCTCATGCTTGTGGGCACAACAGGAAGTCTCGTTTAGTGTGAGTGAGCATTGAAGTCTCACACTTGCGGGTAGAGCAGGAAGTCTTGATCTGGATAGATTGAGAAGGAAGTCCTGATCAGGTTGTTTAGGTAAGGAAGTCTCATGCTTGAGGGCTTAAGGAGGAAGTGTCGATCTGGTGTGATTGAGTAGGAAGTCTTAATCTGGTGTAATTGAGCAGGAAGGCTTGAACTCTGGGTTTAAGCGAGAAATCTTGAACTGCTGGCTTATGAAATTGTAATCTGATTGATTATTGTTAAAAGATATTATGTTGCAAGGGGAATGGACTACTCTTAGTTGAGAGGAACCAGGATATATTGTGTGTCTCTTTATTAACTTATGCATTTATATTCCTTTGTGCAACAAACTCTGAAGTCAGACTCTGATCATATTCAGTCTCCTACTTGTATCAGAATCTGAGCTTTACACCTTAGATTTTGAAACAGGGTTAAGAAAAGAAAGTAGTATTTTCACTTCCATTACTCACTCTTTTATCAGACTCTAAACTTGGTTCAAAATTTGATGTTTCAGAATAAGAAGTGAAAATAGATTTTTGGGCTTACACAATTCACCCCCTTCTTGTGTATTTTTCTCACCTTTAATTGGTATCAGAGCTCGACTGTTATTTGGCCCTTAACACTGAAATTGAAAAGATCTGGTGAGAAAAACTAATTAGTAAAGAGCTTCAGCTTGAATGAAGTTTCCTTCATTAGATCAAAGAATGGAAATTACATAAAGATGAGTTGCAGAAGGTCATGCTAGTGATATGCTGAGTGCTTAAACAAAAACATATGACCTTGAAGGAACTCTTGAATAACCAAAGAAGGAGTTATTTCAATTTTCAGTGGATCAAGAAACTTGTTTCTACTTTAAGTCACTTGTTTTGTGAGTATGAAAGGATTTTTAATCTTTAAGACAGACTCGTGGGACTAGTGTACTTGTTGAAGAAATCAAGAAACTGTTTTCTGCTTTAAGTTGTTTGCTTTGTGAGTATGAAAGAATTCTTTTATCCTTAAGAGTGACTCATGGGGAAAATGTGCTTGTTGCAGGAATCAAGGTTTAATCTTAATCTGCTTAAGGTAAGATGTCCACACACATAATTGGTTGTGATGTTAATCTATGGGACACTCTTGAAGACATCATTGACTAGAAGATCACTGGTATTGGTATGGTAACAGTTCTTGAGAAATTTTCTTGCAAGATACAACTTCAAGGTTACAGCTATTTAGGAGGCTAAAGACCTGAATACTATAGACCTTGAAAGGTTGATCTGTAACCTTCATAGCCTTGAAATGGAATTGAATGTTGATGAACCTATGTTGAAACCTATATCTCTTTCCTTGAGGTCTAATGCTGAAAGATCTAGTGATAAAAACTTCCAGACCCTCAAGTTTCCGAAAAATAAAAAAAGATTCTGGTGGAGAAGATTCTAATGAGGACTCTGAGGATGAGGAAATGGATTTTATCATCAAGAGGTTTCAACATCTAGCCAATAGAAATAAGATATTCTCTGGTATAAGTGCTAACTTTAGAGGTTCCAGTTCCAGAAACAATTGTCTTGATCTACAAAAGGACATATTCATACAGAGAAGCTGAAGATGTCAACCTTACACCTATAGCTGACACACTCTCTGATTCTGATCCTAGTTAGGTTCTGACTCAGAATCTGATAAGGCTGTTAGGAAATTGCTTGTTGTTCTTAAAGGACGAATTGAAATCTTCCAAAGAAATTGTTGAATCATTGGAAATAAATCTAGCTGCTCAAACTAAAAGGAATTCCAAGGAACCTTTAAATGAGCAAGTTATGTCTCTCCAAGATTTCTTGACAACGAGTTTTAACAGAATTTAGCTTACTTTCATGATCTATGGAGTAAGAAAGAGCAAAGGAGATGGTGTGAGTTTTCATGAAAAATGTATTGATTCAAATTAAAACCATGACATTGAGAAAACCTCAGAGACATTTTCTTCAAGCTATGCTGATAAAAGGTTTAAAGAACTTGGCACATCTGCTGCTGAGTGTAGTAAGATTCAAAATGCACCAGAATCAATGACAAATAAGTAAAAGGTTTTGATTGTAATAAAACCTAAAAATTCAAAGTCAGTAGTTTATGAAGAAATCAGACACTATGATCCTTAGATCAAAAGGTGATAGGATTCCTAAACCTAAGATCTCTGGATCCTAGTTTCTAAAAGATTTAGAAACTAAGGTAAAAGGTGGAGCATTTGTTCTGGAGCCTGGATGGATATCTATTACCTAAACCTAGAGGAAAGCATGTGGTCCACATCCTAACTCATGGGAGAAGAAGGAAAATAAGGCTATCATCTCTAGTATTCTGATTCCATGTTGCTGCTGAACATGAATATGCTTCAACAACAGATAATCTTGAAGATTGATTCTTTTTGGAAAGAATCTACAAAGGATATTCAAAGTTTGCACAAAGGTATGTCAACCATTCTCATTCTTTAGAAAACTTATGTGCTTGATAAGTTATTTAAAATTGGTATATGTATATGATATGTCTGTGCATAACTAGTTTGGATAACTTACTCCTGTGAGGATTTTCAAACCTATGAAAAGCATATTTATACCCTTTTGATAAATATTATGACTATTTGAGTATGTTATTATTCCTGATCTTTAGAAGCTTACTTCTGATAAAGAGTATCATAGACTGATACCGATCAAAAGTAGCCTTATCAAAAACCTAGAACAGTTTCTGATAATGAGGGGCTTTTGAAAAGTATTAGACTCCGAGACTCAACAACGGAATAAGAAAATTCAAATAACATTTAAGTGAAAAATCTTTTGACATCCATCTCACTTAAAAATTCACAGGTTTGAAAACTTACCATGCATACTCTACAGCTGTATGTGCAGAGCCTATGAAGTAGTTTTTGTTTACTCTCTAGATATTCTGTGAACTCTCTCTCTCTCTCTCTCTCTCTCTCTCTCTCTCTCTTGTCATTTCTTACATTTTATTTGTACTTGTTTATCTTACTTGTTGGTTTTTCCAAAAGATTTTATGTGATTTGTCTTTTCAAAATCTAATTGTTTTAAATCTTTTTTCTATTGGTTAAGCATTTTATATCCTATTTAAATTGAGCTTCCTCAATTTAGGTTTTCATTTGTGACTCTCAAACCTAGTTGACACAATTGTACAACCTTGCTCTTGTATTTCAAAAGCTCTTTTCTCTCGTTCCTATCCTAACCTAAGATGACCTCTAACTCAAACCTTGGCTTTAAAAACCAACTGTACAACATCAATGAAAGGCTAGTCCTCCTTTAAAAATTGGGAGCCTCTGACTATGATTTTCTGCTTCTCCTTCACTCGAGCGTACAAATCAATTTCCTCAAGTAATGTTCAACCTCCTAAAGGTAACATTGTCTTTCCTTGTGAGAAAATTACTTCATTCCTTCAGAACGAGTTATGGGTGAACTCTTGTCTCTGTAAGGAACAGATGTAACATTGGATGAAATTTCATTTAAGCATGGGATGATTATTTATTGATAAAGATCATGCTGGTTCATAAGAACAATCAAGTTTCACTTCCTTCTTCTTGTTCCACCAAACCAAGGTAGCCCTTCTAAGCTGCCCGTGTTTGATTTATTTATTATTTTTAATTTTTGTAGTCATTTCTTTTACTTTCCATTTTTTTGTATCTTACTCTTAGAGCATTTCTAGAATTTAATTTTTTAAGACTTGAATGTTCTAATTCATAGTTTAATATTGATGTATTCTTAGCCTCTAATTGTATAACAAAAGCAATTATATGGTTAATTGAATGTATCAGATCAATCTATTCAAAAAGAAATATCAAGTCAAAAACATTGTTTTTGTTTTTTATTATGGACTTTTTAATTAGTTGACATTAAAATAAATAATTATGATTAAAAGGATGATATGCAAATTAAAACGGGAAAAAAACTTCCTTGATTTAAACGAATGATTACAAAAGGATGTTTATAACATTAATCCTAATCATCCCTAGATTTCAAAGCATGGAAAAAGTTTTCCCAATCTAAATCCAATTCTTCCTCTTCATTGGAATCGAAACAAATCCCTTCTCTAAATCTTCTTCTTCTCTTAGACCTCTTCTTCTTACTAATCTTATTCTCTTTCTTCAGTGCCTGAGGAATAGAGGTTGAAGGAATGTCTTCATAGGGTCTAACCTCCTGATCAAAAGTTAGCTCAAAGACTATAGGAGCCTCTAAAATAATGGGAGTAAAAGATTGCTCAGAAGTTGTATTCATCTTGAACCAGATGTATGAATGAGTGAATGTGGATTAGTGATTTGGCCTGAAAAAAGTCAGATGATTTTATAATGAAAATTTTGGAAGATCAAACATCTTGCGTGTTTTAGTTTCTGATCTTTGGCATTCTCAATGCCTATAACTGATTAAATATGCCATAATGGATCATAATTACTTCTTGGAAATTGAAACAGTAGTGATTTATCATCAGAAGTAAAGAATTTCTTTGATTAAAAGACTTTAGATTGTTTTCAATTGTCCTCTTTTTTTGAAAAATGTTTTCTTTTAACTGTTTTACTCATTTAAAGTGTTTTTTATTTGTTTCAAAGTCTTTTGTGTTTTTGAACTCATTCAAAATTCTGTGTATTTAAACTGTTTAAATTAGTTTTTCTCAGTTTTATTGTTTTTCTCTTTCTTTTAAAATATTTTTGATAATGACTAAGGTGGAGAAAATGCATGGAGTATTTAAGAAAAGATTAATGCATCAAAACTTGAACAAAATAGTTTCTACCAAGACAACTTTTGAGTAATAAGCTCTGAGTTATTTATATTTTAGTAATTTATTTTACTGCGCTTAAATGATAAATTTATTTAACAAAGATAGGACTTCGGGAAAGATTACAAACCTTACCCTAATGAACTGTCAAACTAAGGGGGAGCTTACAAACCTCAAACCCAAAGTTTGTTTGTAAATTAAACTTATAAGTTCAATTAACATGGATAAGGAGTTAAGGGGAGCTTACAAATCTCGTCTTAATGGACTATCAGACTTAGCGGGAGCTTAAAAACCTCACCTTAATGGACTGTCTAACTTAGGGGTGGCTTTTAAACCTGTGACTCTGATGTTAGAATGACTTAATTAAATCATCAACCATTATTCTTAAATGCATTTGTTTGTCATCATAAAAAAAAAGGGATATTATTGGAACAAGATTTGTTCATACCCTTAAAAGGTTTTGATGATAACAAAGTATTTAAAGAATAATAGGGTTTACTAACGGTTGTTAGAGTATGCAGATCAAAATACATTAACTTTGATATAAATCAAGTTAATCACTCAGAAGAACCATAAAATAGAAGCGAAGTTGTTCTGAATTAGAAAGATCAGAACCAAGATTTCACACTCAGAAGAGTTAACTCAAGGTATTCAGATGCTGAATCTAAGCTTACTTGGAATACAAAGACCAACAAAGCTCTGAAGACTGGAATCGTCTGAGGCAAACAAACTCTGGTATAAAGGAATGACTCTGCATCTTCTAAAAACCTTCATAAACAATTCTGAAGACACTGCTTTAAAGGAACTTGTCTTCATCAACTTTGAAAGTGTTCATCCAGACTAGTTCTAATTTAGTCTCTGATGAAGGCAAGCTCAGAACCTGTGAACTCTAGACTCTGAAGTCTCATTCCAACCAAGTTTTGAATACATACTTTAGCTTCTGATCATGCTTTAACTAATTCTATAAAAATCCTCTGATTCAAGAAGCTAAGTATATAAATACCGATGACTCTGAACAAGCTTTAACAAATATCTACAAGAAGCCTCCAGTCAGAAGTTATCTAAAGAAGATCATGTCACAACGATACACCACTTTATGTCTAATCAACATAAAGTAATGTTGTCAGGATCTTCTCTCTTCAAATGTTCTGAAGTCTGCTATGCTCCTCTCAACATCTTTATGCTAGCTAAGTTTTTAGCTCACTCTATTATACATTAGCTAAAGACCTTCAACGTCTACTTGTACCATGGGTAGTTTTAATCTTCAACAAATCTATTCTCAGCAATATCTATTTAAAGAAGAAGATTGAAAACATTCACAAGCTCTTACTCATGAGATCTCTCAATGAGAAAAAATGAATGTGAGTTGAAGAATGTGTAAATATTTTCACAAGGATATGATACCAGTTCACATAAATGAGTTGAGAGAAACTGTGTTTAACAGAAAACACAGTTAAGAGAAATACACTTAAAAAGAAAATATATCCAGAAGGGTTAAGTGTGTGAGAGTAGAGTGAGACATATTCACATCTGTTCTGAAGAAAGAATATATGAGTATGATCAACAGAATAGGAATGCACAACAAGAAGGAAATATGTGCATGGAGAGAAGAAGAATAAAAACTCAATTCTTTTACACTCAAGAGCAAACAATTCATATTCTACTCAAGAGTGTAAACCTTTGTGTATCTTCTTATCTAAGAAGCACACATGTAAACACAAGGTTAATACCAGATTCTTATGTTAAGATAATCTGAAGACTCTAGCCTCTGTGCTCAGAGTAAGTCTCATTCTAGATAGATTGAGCATTGAAGTCTCATACTTACGGGAAGAGCAGGAAGTCTCGATCTGTGTGACTGAGCATTGAAGTCTCATGCTTGCGGGCAGAGCATGAAGTCTCGATTTGGATAGATTGAGCAAGAAGTACTGAATAGGTTATTTAAGCAAGGAAGTCTCATGCTCGAGGGCTTGAGTAGGAAGTCTCAAACTGGTGTGATTGAGCAGGAATTCTTGAACCGTGGGTTTAAGCAGGAAGTTTTAAGCTACTGGCTTAAGCAATTATAATTTGATTGATTATAGTTAAAAGCTCTTGTGCTACAAGGGGACTGGACTACTCTCAGTTAAGACAAACCAGGATATATTGTGTGTCTCTTTATTTACTTCAGCATTTATATTCTGTTGTGCAACAAACTCTGAAGTCAGACTCTGATCTGATTCAGTCTCTTACTTGTTTTAGAATCTGAGCTTGACACCTTAGGTTCTCAAACAGGGTTAAGAAAAGGAAGTAAAATTTTCACTGCCAATACTCACGTTGTTATCAGACTCTGAACTTGGTTCAGAATCAGATGTTTCAAAAACAAAAGTGAAAAGAGATTTTTGGGCATACACAATTCAACCCCCCTTCTTGTGTATTTTTCTCACCTTCAGTTTACATGCTCAATGTGCTCATACGGATCCTTGGTTTAGTCATATCTTTGGAGCTTTGTAGACTTTTCCAATGACCTTGGAATCCTACTGTCGAGGATGAGGATAGGTAACAGATTCTTTTTCCACTTCAAAACCATAATGTATTTATTGTACGTTTCCCTCTTTTGAGGATGTCGTGTTGGTGAATGACGAGGATGACGAACCTTGGTGGAGTAGGGTTATTGCTCCTCCCTTCAAGATTTGGTGAGAATTTTTACGATTCGGTGCTGGTATATGATTGGTGATCTCAGGGCTTCTCCTATTGGTGCCACTATCTTAATGGAGACCGACTTAGGCATAGTGACTTGATTTCCTTGGGATGAAGCTTCTCGCACATATATTCCTTGGTTTCACATGTTGTGGCCATAATTCAATTATGAATTGTCTATTTGCTAGGAATTTTGAGTTTTGTTGGTGTACTAGTTTATTGACACTATTCAGCAGGTCAATATCTCCTTGAATTCTAAGATTGGCCTGTAGGTGTTGAAGACCAATGTACATTTTCTACCTAAGCATAACAGGTGGTGGATCTTGTTGTGTGGGGTTAGAAGGAGACACTACCAGAACTAGATTGTCTTATATCTGAGGAGGAGGATGGTGCCTAGTTTATTCACCAGCTGCAGCGGCAGCTTGCCGTTGAGCAGCAGATCAAGTGGCTTTATAAGCCATGCTTAATGAGTCTATTGAGAAAAGAGGTTTAAGCTTCAAGAAGAAAGATCAACATAAAGAGATATGAACTTTTAGAAAAGAGCTCTAAATTTTTGGATATGAATAAGTCTAATCATGGATATTCGTAGGAATCAGTTGCTGATCCCATAAACGACTTCTCTGTTATAGATTAGGACTAGAGCTGATTGGTGAGACGACAAGGTACTGCTTTGGTACTTTGAAATTGAACTTCCGGTACGGTGGAGATGAGAGTGATCTGCAAGGTTAACACTTTGAAGTCTAAATCAGGGATTGTATAATGAGTAATGTGTGAATGAAGGAGAATTTGAATACTTGAGAATGTCATACTTTCTTTTTTATATAATAGGAGCAGTTAAAACTGTCTGCGAGAAATGTAACATGTAGTGTAGAAAGCCATTTGATTGCTTTGGACAATGACTAATGTCTCAAGGGTGGAGTTAGCTACATTAGATGAGAACGAAGGAGCATGTGTTCCTCACTCATGCTTTTTTCGTTTTGCCTCTAGGCCTTCTTGGTCGGGACTTGTGAGTTGCCTAAAACAAATGTGATGAATCTTAACATTTAAAGACAATAATTATTTAGAGTTATTAGTGAAGTTTTCAATTAACTTTTGATAAAAAATTAAAATTAAAATTTTCAAAATTTTAATCAATACGTTCGCAAATTTTAACTTTACTGATAGAAATAGATATTGCTAGGTCGGATTTCATCACCATGAACACGGATGTATACGGTTGTGTATGTGAATTTATAATACCACGTCGTATACATCTCAAAAAAAATCTAAATCAATAATATTATATATTAGAATGAAGTCCTAGATATGTGTGAATCCTTTTCTTTTTACCCTTATCCTTAAAAGAAAAGCATCCATATCGATCATGGGTGCTTGCAATTTTCGTTCTGCTAGACGCAGTTTCACCTTTCCTGTTAATATAATTGTGCCTCGAAAATGAAATCACAGGCGTAGTGCACTATATTTTGGATAATAAAAGAATAGAAAGCTCAAAAGTTTCGATGAGATAGAGGACGAAATAATAAAGTTGAACCACAATATAATGAGACACGAAGCAAAACATATTTGGCTGCAATTATAGCTGATTAAAGTCAAGGAAAATTAGGCTAAAACTAAGTTTTTTTATAACAATTAATGATTGATTCATGATATGGTAATATACCATTTAAATATAAAACGGTTTGTTGTATGGAGTAACATTATAAAATTGATTTTGCAACTATAATTAGCTTATCATTTATGGTTGGTCAGTTGATGATTGATATGCCATCGTGGGATTAGAGAAAGTTTGAACAGACCTTGAGCGAGGTCTCAAACAAACTTTACAGCGTAACACTTGGTTTGTGTCGGCTATGGTTTGTGGTTACTTCCTCCGTCCCATAATAATGCTCCATTTTAAATTAAAGAGTGTTCTAAACTAAATGATCTACTTTAATTTTTAACGTTTTTTTTCTTTAATTTTACTCTTTAATTAATATTACTTTCATCACACCCAATACATGATAAGGATACTTTAATAAAAATAACATTTTCTCTTTCATTTATTTGTTTTTAGGGTTAAATATGTTTTTGGTCCCTATAAAATTACTAAAATTTGTTTTTGGTCCCTATTAAAAAAATAGTGTGTTTTAGTCCCTACAAAAAAATTATGCACATGGTTTTATTCCCTACTGTTAAATCAATGTGTATTTTTAAATGATTATTTTTCAGATATGTTTAGAACGTTATAAAAAGTTTCTCGAAAAAAAAAAAAATCAAAATTTGATTTATAAGTCGAGATTTTCATTACTTTTATCATTATCTTTTGAAATTTTAAAAATTCATTTTTAATTCTTCTCATTTTAAAAAATTATATAATTTGGCAATTAAACATTTTATAGTAATATGAACATGTATGAAAAAAATTATTCAAAAATTTAAAAGTTTAGGGGTAATTAAATAGTTTTCAAAATTTTAGAAAAATAATAAGGACTAAAACTGCATGCGTAAAATTTTTGTAGGGACCAAAATATGTCTTTTTTTTTTTAATAGGAACTAAAAATAAAATGTGAGATATTTATAGGGACCAAAAACATATTTAACCCCTTCTTTTTATTAATCTGTGTGCAACGATTAACTGAGTCAGTGGGACGAAGGAAGTATTATAAAAAGGTTAATTATTGAAGCATGATGCTACTGAGCATGTGGAGCATGATAACGATACTATCATACACCACTAAGTACCTTGATTACACTTACAAAGTTGTTATGAGTTAGTTAGGATTTGTAACTTCCTCTCTAAGGCACAATACAGTGGTAGAATCTAGTTTCTTATGGTGCAAATCATCTTGTTGTATATAAGAAACACTTACTTCTCCATTATTTTCAATGAGAATTATTTCTTTACCATGTTCATCTCGATCAATTTAATATGATATCAGCCCCAATCAATGGACATTGTTCTCATTCATACTTCATCTTCCATGTGAAGACTTCTTCAACCTTCTTTATCATTCTATCGAATTTCTGAATGATTTCTTCCATCGTGTGATCTTTCTTTGATCAATTCCTCTTCATCTGATTTGTTGTTGTTTTCATCTGTTCAGTTTCTACATAATCGTTGCAACAACTTCTTCTTCTTCATCGTCTTCGTTGATCCCACTTTCTACATAATCATTGTAGCAACTTCTTCTTCATCATCTTCGTTGATCCTAGGTTCTGCATACTTATTGCAATCACTCACTCCTTTACTCTTTGATCCAACACGCCTCCATGCTTAGCACCAAACCAGCAAATTGATCTTGATTAAATCTACTACATCGATCCAAGTGAAGGTCCTTATTCTGTTAACAATACTCCAAAACTCGATGGTTCTAACTACTTATCATGGAGCAGGTCCATACAACATGCATTAGGAGCCAAGAACAAGTTGAAGTTTGTCGATGGATCCAGTGACATACTTGATAATGATGACCTGAACTTTTCTCAATGGCAACACTTTAATCATCTCACCCACTCGTGGATTATAAATTCGGTTATTGAACAAACTGCTTCAATAATTTTTTTTATGAAAATGGTTAGATGCTTTGAACGATTTGCATGAAAGATTTTCCAAAGCAAATCGTATTTGAATTTTAACTTTGTGATCTACTATCAACAATCTGAAACAAAACTCCAGATTTGTTATGGAGTACTTTCTTGAGTTAAAAGGGTTACGGGAGGAACTCAACTCTCATAGACCATTACCAATTTGCACTTGTGCACATAGATGTCAATTTCATCAAACCAAAATTGCTCCTAGAGTGTACACATTCGACAATAGGACTGGACATACAATAGATTTTTGCTATAAAAAATATGAACACCCCAATTTTAACAAGAACAAATCTTCTGTGAATGCAAGTCAGGTGGAAACTTTCACTCATTCTCAATCAACCAATGTTACTCCTGATACTTCTCACACAAGCAACCGGATGCCTATTTCACAAGCTCAGTATGAACAACTCATTAACTTGCTTCAAACTTTAATTGTGTCTTTATTTATTCCTACTTCCACTACCAATCACATTTCGACCAGCCAAACTCAAAGTGATCAACATTCAGGTATTGTATGTAATACTACTCAACATACCAATGAATTATCTCATACATGGATCCTATATTCTGGTGAAAACGACCATGTATGTTCCTCCCTCATTTTCTTTGACTCTTACTACAAAATTAAACCCCTTAAAATAACTCCTCCCAATGTCAATTGTACTATGGTCCATTATGCTGAAAAATGTTAGTTTTTCACCTATTTTGTATCTCAACCATGTGTTATATGCACCAAATTTCAGTTTGAACCTCATCTCCATTTGTAAACTATGTCATAACTTGAAATGCTCTGCCATCTTTTCTGTTGATCACTGTGTCTTGCCGGAATTAAATATGATGAGGATGAATGGTTTGGGTAGCAAAGAGAATGACTTGTATATGTTGCAAATAAAGGACACTCATCCTGCAGCTAATGACTCTCTTCCCAATACTAAACATCAGCTTCAGTTCCTAACACAATCTAATACTTGTCATGCCAATAACAAATTTCCTCCTCCACATTTCCAAAATGTTGTAATTCCCAAGTCTGCCTTATGATACTTTAGGTTGGGCTATGTGTCATTTAAAAGGACAGTACAAATGTCCAAAATCTCCCCTTCCTTTATTTTGATATTAACGCCACTTGTGATATTTTCCATTTGTCCAAACAACAAAAATTTCCTTATCATTCAAGTAACTCTATTGCTTTTCATAAATTTGAACTCTTACAGTTTGATATTTGGGGACCATTAGCCACTCCATCTATACATAACCACAAATATTTCCTGACCATACTTGATGATCACACACAATTTGAATGGATCATTCTCTTAAAATCCAAATATGAAGTATCTAGACAAGTCCAAATCTTTATAACCATGATCAACAACCAATTTCATATCTCACCTAAAACTGTCAGGTAAGAAAATGGACATGAATTTATGCTACACCAATTCTATGCATCTAAAGGCATATCACATCACAGGTCCTGTGTTGAAAACCCTCAACAAAATGGCAGGGTTGAGAGGAAACATCCGCACCTGCTAAATGTCTGTAGAGCTATCCTATAAAGTCCAAACTCCCTAAGCCATATTGGTATTTTTCCCTTCAATTTGAAAACTTTATCATCAACAGAGTTCCAACCCTTATTCTTCACTATAAGTCACCTTACCAAATATTACATGACAAATTTTCTGACATTGATACCTTCAAAGTATTGGATCCTTACGTTATGCCTCTACACTCCAAGCACATAAAACCAAATTGGATCCTAAGGTAAGAAAATCTATTTTTCTAGGATATAAACCTGGTATGAAAGGATTCATTCTCCTTGACTTTCATACCAATGAAGTCTTTGTCTCTAGGAATGTCATCTTCCATGAACACATCCTGCCTTATAAATCCATCAGCCAATCCTTGCACACCTCATGGTCCTACTTTCCATCCAAACCTTATAACTCTACTTCCATAGACCAACCTGATCGTGTCACATCCTTTCAACCTAATATTAACCCTCTTTCACCAGATGACCATGCCACACCACCTTAACCCAATACTAACACTACTGACCTTATACCAGATGACCATGCCACGTTAGTTCAACCTATTAATAATCATCTTAACCTAAGGACCATCAATCATGACTTACCTTCTACATCCGATAGTCATGACCATATAACTCCACCAACCAGAATTTCATCAAGGGTGAGACAATATCCCTCTTATTTGCAAGATTATATATGCAACTCTCTTGGTGCATCAAATCAATCTTCCAAAGGTATTCCTTATCCCTTGTTAGATTTCATTTCTCATCAACACTTATCTCACATACATTCACATTATGAATTATCCTTGGTGTCTCATGTTGAACCTAAGACATATACTGAAGCTTCTAAACATGAATGTTGGAAGCAAACCACGCAGCTTGAACTTTTAGCTCTTGAAAAAAAACTAGCACTTGAAAAATTGTAGACCCACCACCTAGTGTTAAACCTATAGGTTGCATATGGGTTAATAAGATTAAGTACCTTGTTGATGGTTCAATTGATAGGTTGAAATCATGATTGGTAGCAAAGGGATATAATCAGGTAGAAGGCCTTGATTATTTTGATACCTACTCCCCAGTTGCCAAAATTACCACTATGAGAACCATCATAGCATTAGCTTCATGAAAGCAATGGCATTTTCATCAACTTGATGTAAATAATGCATTCTTACAAGGAGAAATTGAAGCGAATGTATATTTGACAATGCCACCAGGAGTATCTCATACTAAGCCCAACCAAGTTTGTAATCTTGTTAAATCCTTATATGGAATTATATAAGCTAATCAAAGATGCTATGAAAGGCTTATTAAATTCCTCATTTCTCATCATTATAAACAAGCCACTTTATATCACTCATTATTTGTGAAATCCATCTCATCCTCCATCACAATTCTGCAAGTGTATGTTGATGATGTGATCCTAACAGGTAATGATTTGGCTGAATTCAATTCTATCAAAATAGCATTGCACAACACTTTTAAAATCAAGGACCTAGGAAAGCTAAAGTACTTTCTAAGCATTGAAGTGGCACACTCAAATTCAGGTATCCACACAATCTGATCCTGCCATCAAACTCCATTAGGATTCTAATACTTCTTACCATGATATTCCATCTTACATAAAACTCATATGAAGGTTATTGTATTTGAATGTAACCAAGCCTGACATAACCTTCTACACACAACAACTAAGTCAGTTTTTGTCAGCTCCTACAGTAACTCACTTCAATGTTGTTTGCAAAATTCTAAGAGACCTCAAAACTTGTCTAGCTTGAGGCATCTTTTTCCTGTGAGATTCAACTTTACAACTGAATGGTTACTCTGATGTTAACTGGGCAGGATGCATTGACACACGCAGATCCATTTCAGGTCAATGCTTCTTCCTTGGTCGATCCCTTAATTCATGGAGGACAAAGAAACAGTTGACAGTCTCAAGATCTTCATTAGAAGTTGAATATCGAGCTCTTGCAACAGTCACTTGTGAACTCCAATGGCTTTTAACCTCATGAATGATTTTCATGTCACGTGTACTAAAACATCTGTCATCTATTGCGACAATCAAAGTGCAATTCATATTACCTCCAATCCTTTTTTTTTTCAAGAAAGAACCAAACACTTGGAGATTGATTGTCACATTGTAAGAGAAAAACAAAGAAAGGTATCTTAAAGTTACTTCTTGTCAAATCCAAAGATCAACTTGTTGATTTGTTCACCAAAGCCCTCCATTCTCAACCTTTTAATGCATTACTACTCAAGTTAAAGATGGTAAACATTTATTAACCTTCAACTTGTGGGAGGAATACTGAAGCATGATGATAGTGAGCATGTGGAGTATGATAACAATACCATCATACACGACTAACTACCTTGATTACAGTTACAAAGTTGTTATGAGTTAATTAGGATTTGTAACTTCCTCTGTAAGGCACAATGTATTGTGCGTGGTAGAATCTTGATTCTTATGGTGCAAGTCATCTTGTTGTATATAAGAAACACTTACTTTTCCATTCTTTTCAATATGAATTCTTTCTTTACCATGTTCATCTTGATCAATTTAATATTAATATTCAACTCGTCTCGCTTCAATATATATATATAGGGAACGTATCATATGAGAATGACATTTTTATGTAAGAACGTGAGAATGAATCTGAACCATTAGATTTTAAAATAAATGGTGGAGATTATGTGTCAATTTTTTTTTCTCTCTCCTCCATCATTTATTTTATTAATGGAGGAGAGAGAAAAACAAAAACCACACATAATCTCCACCATTCATTTTAAAATCTAATGATTCAGATTCATTCTTATGTTCTCATATAAAAATTGCATTCTCATAGGATATGAACCCTATATATATATATATATATATATATATATATATATATATATATGACGTATCATATAAGAATGAATTTGAATCATTAGATTTTAAAATAAATGATGGAGATTATGTGTCATTTTTTTCTCTCTCTCCTCCGTCATTTATTTTAATAATGGAGGAGCGAAAAAAACTCACACATAATCTCCACCATTTATTTTACAATCTAATGGTTCAGATTCATTTTCATGTTCTCTCATATATATATATATATATATAGGAAAATGCTAACATACACCCAAAATTGGTGGGCCCCACACAAAAATACACTACATCTATTTTCTTTCTATTTTTTTTCTTCATCTTTTTAATGTGGGTCCCACCCAAAATTGGTGGACCCCATACAAAAATACACTAAGGTGTATGTTCTAATGCACACCTACATGGGTGTGCATTAGCATAACCCATATATATATATATATATATATATATATATATATATATATATATATATATATAACGCCTCTTATAAAAACACAATTTTTTTTTATAATATGAAGTTTTTTGAAATCTTATAAAAATTCGTTGATCATATAAGTAATGTACATTGAAATAAAATAAAATATTAAAACAATTCTAGTACTAATTTACAAAATAAAATTTTAGTGATAGAATGGTTGGATCCCCAAACTTTAGAGAAAAGACAAATAGTCTATGTCAACCGAGCTATAACACTTATGATGTCATTTTTCTCATTATATTATGTTTATATTTTAAAGCACATTTGATACTATTTTAAATATCAATTATTAAAAACTTTAAAATAATATTTAAATAATCATAAAATTAAAACCATATAAAATAAAATAATATAAAAACATTTATAAATATTGATTTTAAAAAAATAATATTTAAACACATTTAATAATATTTAATATTAAATAGTTAAATGTTTTTGTTTTTTGTGATAAAGAGGACTTTTAAGATATTTTGAGAATAAGTTTTTTGTTATTAAATTATTAAGAAGCAATAAAATAGAATAGTAGATACGAAGGAGAGAAAGAGAAGAAGAGAGTTTATTATATTATTCTTATTCTATATGAGTGATTCAAATACAATATAAGCCATATTTATTGGACATATATAATAAATAGATAATCAATATGAAATATCCTAATTGATGGAGATCCATAATCATTCCTTTTATAATACTCCCTATTGAATGTCTGTAAAAAAATAAGCCTCTTTAAAATCTTACTAGAAAAAACACACTGGAAAAAATTCAATACAAATTATTTGTGATGAAACTATCTTGTTACTAATCAATACAAGTTATTATAAATAAGAAAAGAAATTATAGGAAGGCAATCATCCATTATTCTTAACAGTCCACCTTAGATGTTTGTTCAGGATATGCCTCGTTAAAACCTCACTAGAAAAAACCTAGTGGGAAAAAATTTAGTGAAGGAAAAAGAGTACAATATCCTTTTAAGAAAAATTCATTTCTCCCCCTCAGCTGAACGAATTCATTTCTCTCCCTCAGCTGAACTATCATTTCTTCGACGACGAAGACCACTCTTTTGCACTAGTTGGTTAAAAGTTCCACTAAAGAGTGACTTTATGAAAATGTCTGCAAGATTATCACATGAACAAATTTGTTGATCTTATATCACCACTTTTTTTTTAAGATCACGAGTGAAAAAGAACTTTGGAGAAATGTTTTTTGTTTGATCTCCTTTAATGTAAGCATCTTTCAATTTAGCAATGCATGCAGAATTATCTTCTTATATGGTTGTTGTATTTCTTTTTTCAAAAGTCAAACCACAAGCATTTTGTATGTGTTGAATTTCAGATCTCAACCAAACGCATTCTCGATTTGCCTCATGTAGTGCTAAAATATTCTTCATAATTAAATAAAGTTGCTGCTATGATTTATTTCGTAAGTCTCCATGAAATAGTTGTACCACCATAAGTAAGTAAACAATATGTATAATCTACCATAATGAGGATTTGTAAAGTAACTTATTTCTGCATAACTTGTGAATTATAATTTGAATACTTTGAAATAAAAAAAACTCATGTCCATTTATCCTTAAGATAACAAATTATATGTTTAACTTCATTCAAATGCCTTCGTGTAGGTGAAGAACTGGATCTTGCTAGTAGAGTTATAGAAATTAACATATCATGGTGTGTATAATTCGCAAGATAGATTAGTGCTTGAATTACACTAGGATATAGTACTTCAGGACCAATTAGTTTTTCATCCTCTTCTCGAGGTCTAAAAGAATCGTCTGCACATCTCATGATTTAACATCATGGAGGTAAGCAACATACGAGATTTGTCCATATAGGAACATTTTAACATTTTTGCTATATACGAGATTTTATCATATAGAAACGTTTTAACACTTTTTCTATACATCATTTTTGGTGTATAAAAGTTCCATTGTCTAAATGTTCATTTGGTAAGGACTTTTTCTTTCTCAAGTCCTTCATCTAAAATAATTTCTTTAAGTAATTTATAGCTTTTGAAATCTCTTCAGGAGCTCCAATAATTTTATGTCATTTACATAGACAGCTATTATAGAAAATTATTTTCTAGATTTTTTCATAAAAGTACAAGGACATATGAACTCATTTGTACATCTTTCCCTTAGCAAATATTCATTGAGACAATTATATCACATATGTCCATATTGTTTTAACCCACAGAAAGACTCGTTCAATATGATGGAGTAGCTTTCTTGAGATCCAAAATTATGTATCTCTGATATATTAAACTCTTTAGAGAGTTTCAGTAAATGTCACTATCAAGTGAGCCATATAAATAAGATGTCACAACATCCACCATGTTCAAATTAAGCCCTTCACGTGCTACAAGGCTAATTAAATATCGAAAAATTAATTTAATCTAATACGGGGGGATATGTTTCATCAAAATCAATCTTAGGCCTTCATAAAAATCATTGAGCAATAAATCAAGCTTTATACCATTATTATTATTTTTTTTCACAAAAACTATTGGTTTCACACATTGAGTTGTTCTGACTACAAGTCCAAAATTGAGTCACTTGTAGAGTGAGTTTAATTCTTTTTCAATTGAATATATTCATTCTGGACAATTCCCACTTTGTCCACAATCTTTGATAGACTTTGAATCATGATCCTCGTTATCATTGATCACTTTTAGCGCTATATTGTATACAAAGACATTGTCAATATTGACTTTATTTTATTGTTATCTTAATTTCCGTTCCATCGCATTTCATTCATGACATAATTTGTTGAGATCTCTTTATTTCACATTTCAAGTACTTAATTAGTTCTTTTGGAACTGAAAAATAAATTATGTCAAAGTGCTCTTAGAATTTTCATATCCTCACTTGGGTCATCTTTTACTTTTGTTTCTTCTCTTGGTAGATGACTTTTAACATTGGAACCGATTTTCCTACCACACTTCAAGTGCGACTACAACTCATTTGCGATATTATATTGTCCAATAGGAGAATTCACTTTAAGTGGAGTATTGGCAGCTGATAATTTATTTCATAAACTTTGCAAATGAATTATGTTTTGAACTTCGAGGATCAAAATGATATTGAAAGCTCCTGAGGTGTGACTAAATTTTGGTTAAAACTAAATGAAGAATGCTGCAGAAAAAGATGTCGAAGACTATGTCCTGATATTCAGACTTGACAAATATAGCAGGTTCTAAATATGGTGCAAGAATCAAGGAATGATTACAACAGTGGATCAAGGGGTCAATAAACAGAAGAATCGAAGCCCAAGGAAGTAGAAGAGTATAAAAGAAGACCAAGACCTAGGACTGAGAGACTGAACCTATTGTAACACTTTTGTAAAGTAGAAAATAGGGTTTAGGGTTTTGAGAGTCGTAGGATTTCTTGTAAGTCTCCCTCTGTATCGATTTGATGTAGTGTGGTAGACATAGGTACTTGCATAGATTCAGAAACTCGTAGGTAATGAATCTGATATTGTTCTTGGATGATGCTTTGAAGAAAATCCAAGTTAACTTGTTAGTCAAGGATGCTTGACTGAACTTTTTATTGGAAGTGGTATCTTTCAATAGGGATGATACACTTATGAAGTATTAACTATTAGATGATGACAGGTTGTGATTTAGGGAGTGAGATGGGTTTCTCTTATCAATTAGATGTGACTTCTAATGATAAAGTCTTCATTGGGTAGTGATAGGTTAGTGTGGGTGCTTTATGTAAACCTGAGGTTGTTTACATAAAACTATACTACTGATAGTGAATTCTTCTTCCTGGATTGGTATCCCCCAGATGTAGATGAGTTGCACCGAACTGGGTCATCATATTCTATGTTGTTTATCATTATGCAATTTACAGTTCAGTCTTGATTAACATGTTGGATCAGATGTCGTAACATCTGTGTTGCTGCAGTTTTGATAGTCAAGGTATCAATCTGATGTTCTGTTCCTTGTTTAAATGTTTATTCAGAACAATGTCTTGACATGTGTTAGGACATCTATTATCTGCAACGCTAGAATTTCAATTGGTATCAGAGCAGGCATCCTGTCTGTTTCTGGATGAGATCATTGGGAGATACTTTCTGGTGTTTAAACAAGGAGGAGTTTTAAAGATCAGATCAATCAACTCAGGCATACTCAAGGGTATTAATGGATGAGATGGATGTTCTGGATTAAAGGGAACAACCCGATGGTTGTTCATGTTACTGAGGAGGTTCTACAACAACTGCAGGAGAAGTGGCTTGTTCTTCTGTTGAGGTGTCTTATAAGATGTTCTGACATCTTATTAGGGTAAGCAGAATTTGTTCCTTGGTGGTTCCGCTGCATATGTTTCTGATGGAAGAGCTCTAGAATTATGGGATTCTAGAGTTGTTGCTGAAGACAGATGGTGGAAGAACTCAATCGTCTGCCTCTATATGTGAAGATATCTGCATCTGTTTATTCCAAAGTCGGGAGAGATGGAATGGAAAGAGTGGTTGGAAGATGTCTGTTATGATGACTTGGTACTTGGAAGCTTGGTTCCATGGTGCAGTTTGAAGTCAGTTGAAGAGGAGAAGAGTTGAGTTTAGGTTTATTAAGTTCTTGCTCTAGGAGTTTGATAAATTATTGATCGGCTAAGTTGTCAAAGATACTTGAGAATTCTCTCAAGTCCACTCATAAATGCGTCTCAGTCGTGCATCTAGAGTCTTCTAGTTATTCTTCTAACTAGAAGGTGTTTCTGTGAAACACAAACCTGAAGAAAGTGGAGGTGAACAAACATGATTTGTTTAGGCAGTTCCCCTACCGTCCTCGCTAAGGGTACCTCTGCCCCCAATTCCGAACATGGAATTGAGATATATATAGATTTTTCTGTTTGCAAATTTTTGTACAAGAGAAAACTGAACAATCAAACCCTTAAACGTCTTTGATGTCGATGCAAAGTCTTCTCTTCCCTTTATTCAAGATAAATCAAGTGCCTCGAATTTGGTCGAACAAATCACCGTCTCACGCTACTAGATTGAAAGAACCCACCACTCTTCAATCTCCTTCACTCGGTTGATTTTGATCTTCCACAATTCGAACCCAAATCTTTCTCATAGGATCCTCCGAATGTAGCTACTAAACTGAACGAACACTCAGTTCTTCAGTTACCTTCGCACGGCTGAATCCTTGTAGAGAAACCGATTTGTGCAAAAACCCCCAAAATCACCCGGATTCTTGGAGGACAAAACCAGAGGTTTTATTTATGAAACACCTACTGATTCTAAACCCAGAACAAATGATACAACACACCTAAGTCTGAATGTTATCACTTCACATAATGCACGACACTAACAAAAATGATTATGTGTAGTTTTTAGAGGACATAAGGTTGAAGATGAAGATGAAGAGAAAAATCAGTATATATTTTCACGTTTCTTATTGTTTTGAAAAAATGAGGAACCAATTATTTATATGATGCAAAATAACCAACTAAATGAAAATGACAGCATAACAGAAATAACAGAATGCAGAAAAATGCCTCAGACCAGCGAAGAGTCGACCGCTCGTTGGATGAGGGTCGGCGGGTGCTTACCCGGTGAAGTGTCAATGCAAAATAACCAAGCATGCATCGACCGCCTATGACCATGCGTCGACGCAGGAACGCTGAAACTGCATAGTAACAAAACCCAGAACCATGCGTCGACCGCATGCATAGAAAGGGTCAGCGTGCGCCTTCCCTGTGGTTTCACAAAAACTGTCAAGACAGCATGAGTCGACTCATGCATAGTTTAGGTCGACTCAAGACCTGTAAAAACTTAGAAAATGATTTTTCTGGATGTTTTAACCAACTTAGACACAAGGCATGCACACCAAACACTGGTACCATGATTATGCACATGTAGAAATTATATAGAACCCTTCCTATATATTTAGACACATGATTATCAATGGTTGTATGCAATGCGACCGACAATGAAGTGATACCGTCCAATTTACAAACTAAAGACTATCCTATTTGTTAACATCATTAAAACAGAAACTAGATGAGAAGTACCTTGCCCTCACACCATTACCATTTGGGATCTTTCTTGCCTTGATCCCAATTTCCACATGTTCTCTTGCCATCACAAGGTCTGAGAACCCAGCTGACAGACACCCAACCAGATTCTAAAAATAAGGCCCCTGAAGCATACCCATGAACATATTAATGAGTTCTTGTCCATCATCAGAGGTTGAACTCTCGCCGCCAATTCGTGCCACCTCTGGGCGTATTCCTTAAAACTTCTGTCCCCCTTCTGAGAAAGATTCTGTAACTGCGTTCTGTTGGGAGCCATGTCACTGTTATACTGGTAATGTTTGACAAAAGCTTCAGCCAAATCCCTTCAGCTTCTAATGTTGGTCCTCTCCAATCCCATATACCACTCCAGGGAAGCCCCAGCTAGGCTGTCCTGGAAAAAGTGCATAAGGAGTTTTTCATCATCAGAATACGCAGACATCTTCGGTAGTAGGCTCTGATGTGGGTCTAGGGACAGGTCGTCCCCTTGTACTTATCAAAGTCTGGGAATTTGAACTTGTGTGGAATTCTTACTCCAGGAACCAGCCCGAGATCAGTCATGTCAAGCCCAAAAGCATTTTGGTTCTCATAAGCACAAATTCTTTCGTCAATCATCTTAAATTTCTTATCCGCCTCAGATGGGAGACCAGCATCCATGTCGTGCATAGAGAATGCATCTTCCTGACGATCCTCCTCCCAATGATGGTTATGAGCACCACCAGCGCCATGGATAGCACATACACTTCCCCCACCAATACCACATACACCAGGAACTCCACCAGCAATACCTCTTCCCGGATGAATGACAACCCCAACACCACCTCTAGGAGGGATAACAACACCAACATCACCTCCACCTGGAGGATGGGCGCCACCAATAACACCTCCGCCCAAAGGAATAACACCAGCACCACCAGGATGGACCACACGGTCGCCATCAAATCGAGCAGTATCAATGAGTGGTTGGACCAAAGTTCTCAGTTCTTCTTATCCTTGGGTCATGTTCTTCATCAGTTCCATGAACTGAGTCATACGATTCTGTACTTCCAGAAGTTCAGCTTGGATTTGTTCCATCACTCGACTTTGATTTCCTCTCGTACAGTATCTGTGAATGTAAGAATCCGCAATCCTTATAAAGAAAACTAGGTAGAGACAAGAAAAAGCCAACCAGGAACACCTGTTATGCACATGAATATGCAAATGCAATGCAATGCAAATGCCATTCTCGAGTATTTCCAGGGTGATCTACACCTAGATTCTTTTTTTATAACAATAATTAACACAAGAGATGGATATAACACCGATAAATTCTACTCATAGATTAACTGAATAGAAGAATAATAACGAGTCAATACATATAACCCATACAGAAAAGATATAGTCAAATACAATAGTCAGTGATCCTAGCCAACAAGCCTGACGGTGATCAGATACAAAAGAAGAAAGACAACTAAAGCATATCGTCAATATCCATTAGAGACAACCCTACCCATTCACTACGCTCTTTGCACAAAGCTTGAATATCCTTGAATAACTTCTTGGTATTAGGATGCTTTGGTCTCTAGATCAGCTCCTGAATGAGAACGTCGCATATGTGCATGATCCCCTCCAAGTAGCGACACCGCAACTCCCAAGCATCTTCACCGAAAGCATCTTCAAGTTTGGGCTTCTTCACCTCTGCTCGAATCTTAAGCTCCTCGAGGGCTAATAATGTCTCCTTAAGCTGCTTCTCACTTCTGAACCTGTGAGATGATTCTTCTCTGACTTCTCTTTCTTTGTCACTGAGTTGTAGCTTTAGCTTTTCAATTTGGTCTCGAAGTTCACCTTCTTTCATTCTGTGAGCAGTCACCGTGGAGTTCCATTGACTGTTGAACTTAGCAATCTCGACCCGGGCTTTGTCTAAATCCTTCTTTCTCAGCTGGAGTAAGCTATTGACGCTTCTCAGATCTTGACCTATCCGTTCCCTGTTCTTGACCTCTTCTGCCAATTCTTTCTCTCTTTTGGTTAACATCCCCGTCTTCACCTTGGTTACATAGGATGCTTCGTTCTTATCATGCCCCAACTGATAGACCTCCCTCTTCAGATCTTCATTCTCTTTACGCACTTCTTCCTTTTTAGCCCAGAGTTTATTGTACCTCTCAATATCCATCGTCGTGGGTTGTTCAATCTCTAAAGGGTAGATCAATGCTTCTACAAGAAAAGGTAAACGGACAGTCTCAACACTGTTCTGCACCCACTCCATATAAAGGGGATAAGCTTTGCAGTCACTTTTACCTAGGAACAACCTTCTTTTCTTCTAAATAGTGCCCCAAGCTTTCACAGCTCTCTTCATGGCTTCAGGATTGTCAGTTCCACTGTAAAACAAAGATTCCTTCACTTTTTCATCTGTCTGGGGAACCTTCAATGCATATCCCAACTGTCTCTTGGCCAGAGCTGGATTGTAGTTGATGCCACCTCTTATCCCCATGAGAGGGACATTGGGAAACTTGTCGCAACTATAAATCATTTCAGTACCCAATGTCGCTCCCGAAAGATTCGCATCCAACGGTACAAACGCGAGAGTGGCGCAGAAAACACAGAGTCGCCAGCAATGTGTATTTATCCCGAGAGAGGGAAAGGAAAGACTGCATAAACCTGAAGAGAAAGGGGGAAAGACATGGTCATCGCAACCATAGTCCGGGTTCAGGAGTCGGTTATGCGAGGGGAATGTGTTAGAACCCCACACATCCATCGTACTCGATGGGATCCACGCTTGTTGTCTAAATGGAGGGTGAGATGTCCTACTATCTATGGCTAAACAAAAGTAAACGGGGATGGGGGTGACTAAGACGGACTCGGTAGAACATATTCGATGCCCAAGGCCTACGTACTCCCTCAGTGCAATGGGAAAGTCAGAGTCAACGTAGTTCGGACGGGAACTGTGGGGGAAGGTTGCTCGCCAAGATAATCAATGTCTTGTGCCTACATATCCTCAATCGGACGAGAGAGAGGAATCAGAGCTAATGTAGTTCGTGGGTACGACCACGAATGGGTAAGTGTTTTTTACGTGAGCGACGAGCTCTTTCTGAAAATGTAATTTGAAACCCAACAATCCCGAAGGATAAAAAGATTTGAATTTGTTTTTGTGTTTTTTAGACAGAAGTGTTTTCTTAAGTTAATTCATAACTTGTATTGCACCAAAGTCTAGGGCACATGGACGAATACTTAACGAATCGTCCCAAGACAAGACGCTCGCTAAGCACTCTAGAAAGATGAGAGGAAGCCCCTCATTTCTCATTCCCCACGCTTAAGGCTCGTGCACAATACACTTTATCTTTATTAAGTGTTTTTAAGAAGTTTTGAGATGAGAAGAGAGACGACCCGAAGGAAAATCTAAAGGGAAACTAAGACTCCTAATGTTATCATGCATGGGTGACCTATGGTTAGTGAGGCTTAGGAGGGACGACTACCTAAAACCTAATGCTAATCCTACTCCAAGCTTAATCAAAAATTAAGTTGGACTAGGTAGCTCTAAAGGGAGAGAATCCAAGACTTAAACAAGTCTTGAGATTCATGGGAAGAGAAAGAGTGAAAGATAGGGAAGGTACAACACCTACAATAGCACATTTGCTTCAGAACAACAATGAAATCATGTACATACACCAAACAGGATTCAACAACATGAAACTCAGCCTTGTAGGTTGGTTTTCCCTAGATCTATAATTGATTTTGAGTGATCATAGCTTTTGCAATGTAGATCCATTGATTTCATGTGTTGTTGATGCTTTTGCTTGATGCTGATCATGAATGTTGATAATAATAGATTTGCATGATGTTTGATTGTTGTTCATGAGCTTAATTTCGTGCATGAGTGATTGTATGATCATTTGGAAATAATTGGATAAGTGATTTTGCGGCTGAAAAATGCTTTTGAAACATATTCTTTTTTACTGCTGTCCCAGAGTAACCGGTTACTCACCATTTGTTAACCGGTTACTCTGTGTATTTTTTGCGTAAATGGTCTGATTTTCAACTAAGTAACCGGTTACTCACCGTTTTTTAACCGGTTACTCTGGGACAGAATGTGTATTTTAGTGCATTTCCTTGGTTGTTTGAGATCCAATGCATGCCTAAACTTCATGGACTAATATGTTGTTGATTTGTGGATTATTTTGATGCCGTTGCACATCACACTCTTGCATGTCCACGTTTCTCTACACGCAACCTCTTGAATTTTATCGTTTATGTGTATGTTTGCGTTGTTGAACACTTGATGCTATGAACACACACGCACACTCACTTGTTAATCATGTTTATTGTGCATACTTACTTGTATCCAATTTCATGATGTGCATACTTGATTCATTTGATCATATGCTATATGTTGCATTCTTCCATGATGCTTGCAAGGTTATTCAACATGGTGTGTGGTTTATTTATGATCATGATTAATTGAACGATGTATGTTGTTTGATGCACGTTTGCTCTGCCTTGATTGAATCGTATTCAAATGTGGTGCATGCTGTCCTGATTTCATATCAGAGTTTTGCATAAAGTGCTGTCATATGTGCTGTCCATGTGTACATGTATGCTGTTTGACCTTTTTACACCTGTTTTCATGCTGAGTTTCATGCTGTTGAATGCTGTTTGGTGTATGTACATGATTTCATTGCTGTTCTGAAGCAAATGTGCTATTGTAGCTGTTGTACCTTCCATGTCTTTCACTCTTTCTCTTCCCATGAATCTCAAGACTTGTTTAAGTCTTGGATTCTCTCCCTTTAGAGCTACCTAGTCCAACTTAATTTTTGATTAAGCTTGAAGTAGGATTAGCATTAGGTTTTAGGTAGTCGTCCTTCCTAAGCCTCAATAACCATAGGTCACCCATGCATGATAACATTAGGAGTGTTAGTTTCCCTTTAGAGTTTCCTTTGGGTCGTCTCTCTTCTCATCTCAAAACTTCTTGAAAACACTTAATAAAGATAAAGTGTATTGCGCACGAGCCTTAAGCGTGGGGAATGAGAAATGAGGGGCTTCCTCTCATCTTTCTAGAGTGCTTAGCGAGCGTCCTGTCTTGGGACGATTCGTTAAGTATTCATCCCTGTGCCCTAGACTTTGGTGCAATACAAGTTATGAATTAACTTAAGAAAACACTTCTGTCTAAAAAACACAAAAACAAATTCAAATCTTTTTATCCTTCGGGATTGTTGGGTTTCAAATTTCATTTTCAGAAAGAGCTCGTCGCTCACGTAAAAAACACTTACCCATTCGTGGTCGTACCCACGAACTACATTAGCTCTGATTCCTCTCTCTCGTCTGATTGAGGATATGTAAGCACAAGACAGCGATTGTCTTGGCGAGCAACCTTTCCCCACAGTTCCCGTTCGAACTACGTTGACTCTGACTTTCCCATTGCACTTAGGGAGTACGTAGGCCTAGGGCATCAAATATGTCCTATGATAAGTGCAAATTGTACCTATTTTTGTATATATGTTTTGTGGCACTTATCGATTCTTTTTGGTAAATATCGTGCGAATAAAACCCACTTTGTGTGTAAATACGTTTACTTTACGTTTTCGGTGTATAGTGCGTTACCGTGTAAATATCATTGAGTTTAATCGATTTTCATTTATTTTTGTAGGTGTTCCAGCAATGGGATATTTCCATATTCATAAAGAGCATTGAATAAGCTTTCCAACGCTTCAAACCGTGCGTCAATCGGAGTTACGGTTCAAGAGTTATGAAGAAAACAAATTCTGGTTTTCTGTCATGCTCGCTAGGCGAGCCCCCGTAGCGAACACTCGCTAGCTTGTTCGCTAGGCGAACCGGGGCGAACGAAAAGTTCCAGAATCGTGAAAAAACTCAACAGAAAGGCGGTTTACGTTCGCCTAGCGAACGGGGACTCGCTAGGCGAACCTGGAAAAGCAGAATTGCCCATTTAAGCCATTTTTCATCATTTTTTAGTTATGGGTTTGATATTTTTAGTTCCAAATCCATCCAATAGCATTTTTTGACCAGAATTAGGCTAGAAAACACATTGGAGCATGAATTAGGATGATCCGGAGTTGAATCCTTCATGAATCGGAGCCGACAACTTTTGAGATGTTTGGTTTTTCTCCATTTCTTCTCTATGTATTTCTCTATTTTGTGGGTTATGTTTGTATTGTTACTCTAAACCTATGTACATGTATTGATCATGGTTGTATAATATATATGCTTTACAAATCATTATCGATGTTTTCCTTGATCTTTTTGCATTTATGTTTGGATTTGTGTTGTGTTAGAGATAAACATCATGAATCTTGATTAAGGATGGATATCTATTGTCTAGACTCTAGAGATAGATTTAGATAATAATCTTTATGGTGTCGGAACTTAATGTCTTCCGTGTTTCGAGGCGTCGTGCGCGAGAGCGTCGACGAGAGTAATACGGTTGCTCTCTCAACTGTGCGTTAGACATAACCTTTGTTGTGAGCGATACGTGATGATTTTGATGAGTATTGTATGTTGAATGCGACCGATTGATAGGTTTACGTTTGTTCTGAGTAGTGTATATTCATGCTTGATAGGTTTCTTCTCTTCAAAGAATGTACTCTTTTTATGTTCATCTTTACTTTTCTGTTTGTTTTTACTTGTAAACTATTTTAATCCAAACTCATTAACGCGAGAGATTGTCGAACGACATTCTTTCCCTCGAACCGATCTCTGTGGACACGACATAAATCCCGGAGGGAATTCTTTCCGAAAATAAATATTTTTGCTTGCTTGCCCTATTCTGCAACCAACAAAATGGCGCCGTTGCCGGGGATTGGTTTTTATATTGAATCGCATTGCGATAGTTTCTTTGTTTTTGAGTTTTGTAGATATCGTATATTTTGTATATTTTCACTTGTCTATACTGATACTTGTACATTTTTGTTTCTTTTAATGTTTGTTCAAGTGTTTGGTTAGGACACTTACTTTAGGTTTGCGCGGTGAGGCATCACTATGGCATGAAGGAAGTGAGTTTGCTAGCTAAGCAATGTAAAGGCGTCGAGCTTACGACGTAAAACAAGCATGTTGTATTATTTTCTTTGGTTGTGTGGTGAACTTTCATTAAACAAGTTGTACTCGGATTTTTCGTAAACTTCTCAAATCTTCACTTTACAACTTGTTTAATGAAATTTCTCCCTTTCTTTTCGTTTGTTTATATTAATAATTCTTGTTCTCGCTAAGCGAGTTCTGGCGAAGTCACCAGCGAAGGTTCGCCTGGCGAACGTTGGCGAAGGTGCCAGCGAGGGAGTGGCAGAAAGTATGCAAAAACCTTTAGTAGGAAAACTGGGTAAATTCGCTGGGCGAGGGAGCCAGCGAATGCTCGCTGATGTGTTCGCGAGGCGAAGGTGCCAGCGAGGGGGTGGCAGAAACTTTCGCTTTTGAAAACACCCAAACTTCGCTGGGGCGAAGGATGTAGCGAAGGCTCGCGTCGTGAATGATTCCTTCGCTAGGCGAAGGCTGCTAAGATTTTGGTTGTTGTTTGCTCACAGATTTTGATTGACTTACTTGAGGATGCTGTTGTGATTTTCCAAGTTGGTTCGTTTCAACTTGCGGATGTATGGTAATGATTTTGTTAAGTTTTGTACACGTGCGAGGTATGTATTTATCGCTTTCTATACTTTAGCATATTCATGATACTTAGGCATTTTACAAACTTCCATGCCATCCATTCTTTTGTATACTTGTTCTTATTGTGAATCACTTTAGTTCCCACCTTTTTGTGAGGTAGCTTTCCATTGTTCATATATGTGCGGAGAACCAACATTCTTGTTATAACTGGATTTTATTATGTTGAATCTTTTGTTTGTGTTGTTTATATGAATGCATGAAAAGGATCAAGGCAATTGTTTCATTTTGAGCACAACCACCTTAGCCAAATAGTCAATTCACCTTGTGAGTGTGTGATCATTTGTAACCCCTTTGAGCCTTTGGTCATTATCCATGTTGTTTGAGCTTGATGCTTGTCTATGAGTGTCAAATTCATATTTTTGTGTGGATCTTGATTGTTGTTTTTACTTGAGCCCTCAACTTTTTGTGTTGTTGTATGAATTTTTTCCTTGCCTTAGAAAGTAGGGAGTATTCACATGATGGTGCGGTTGAATTCAAGTTGGGGAGAGGATGATTGTGTGTACTCATTGGTTGAATTCTATGAGGATTGAAAAAGAAAAGAAAAAAGAGAAAAATATGACAAAGAAAAGAAAAGAAAAAAGTGAAAAAGAAAGAAAAAAGAAAAATCCTTGAAAAAGGAAACAAAAAGAGTTGCAACCATTGTGCTAAATAAGTATTGTGTGTTGTGTAGCACTTGGGATTTTGGAAGAAGTTGGTTGAAATTTTGTGTGTGAATCTTTGTGAGTTTTCACTCCCTTAGGTTTAGGCAAGTTTTTGTTTCAATTACCTTTAGAAATTGCCCCTTGTTTGTTTACCCGACCACGCTACAACCTTGAAAAGCCCTTGTGATTCTTGCCTTTGTATTTTCAATGTGAATTTGTGGATGTATGCATAATTTAGTATTTTGTTTGCAAGATTGTTGTGTGAGTGAAAGAACCTCATTTTGTGTTTTTCATCTACCGATGATTGTTTTTGCTAGGTGTGATTCACATTTGAACTTGTGTTGTTTTAGAATTTTTGGCATGACTTTTGTACTTTGCTTTTGTTTCGTGACTATGTTATCGTTGCAGTTTAGTGGTAAGTATTTACTTTTTGTGTGTACCTTTTTCATTTGAACCATTCATTCGTTTCCGTTTTTCAAAACCTGTTGATTCGTCATTCTTTGGTTATTTCTTGCGCATTTTCAAGTTTGTTTGATTTTTGTTTGTGGACAAACAAGTAGGTAAGTTGGGGAGAGTTTGATAAGTGCAAATTGTACCTATTTTTGTATATATGTTTTGTGGCACTTATCGATTCTTTTTGGTAAATATCGTGCGAATAAAACCCACTTTGTGTGTAAATACGTTTACTTTACGTTTTCGGTGTATAGTGCGTTACCGTGTAAATATCATTGAGTTTAATCGATTTTCATTTATTTTTGTAGGTGTTCCAGCAATGGGATATTTCCATATTCATAAAGAGCATTGAATAAGCTTTCCAACGCTTCAAACCGTGCGTCAATCGGAGTTACAGTTCAAGAGTTATGAAGAAAACAAATTCTGGTTTTCTGTCATGCTCGCTAGGCGAGCCCCCGTAGCGAACACTCGCTAGCTTGTTCGCTAGGCGAACCGGGGCGAACGAAAAGTTCCAGAATCGTGAAAAAACTCAACAGAAAGGCGGTTTACGTTCGCCTAGCGAACGGGGACTCGCTAGGCGAACCTGGAAAAGCAGAATTGCCCATTTAAGCCATTTTTCATCATTTTTTAGTTATGGGTTTGATATTTTTAGTTCCAAATCCATCCAATAGCATTTTTTGACCAGAATTAGGCTAGAAAACACATTGGAGCATGAATTAGGATGATCTGGAGTTGAATCCTTCATGAATCGGAGCCGACAACTTTTGAGATGTTTGGTTTTTCTCCATTTCTTCTCTATGTATTTCTCTATTTTGTGGGTTATGTTTGTATTGTTACTCTAAACCTATGTACATGTATTGATCATGGTTGTATAATATATATGCTTTACAAATCATTATCGATGTTTTCCTTGATCTTTTTGCATTTATGTTTGGATTTGTGTTGTGTTAGAGATAAACATCATGAATCTTGATTAAGGATGGATATCTATTGTCTAGACTCTAGAGATAGATTTAGATAATAATCTTTATGGTGTCGGAACTTAATGTCTTCCGTGTTTCGAGGCGTCGTGCGCGAGAGCGTCGACGAGAGTAATACGGTTGCTCTCTCAACTGTGCGTTAGACATAACCTTTGTTGTGAGAGATACGTGATGATTTTGATGAGTATTGTATGTTGAATGCGACCGATTGATAGGTTTACGTTTATTCTGAGTAGTGTATATTCATGCTTGATAGGTTTCTTCTCTTCAAAGAATGTACTATTTTTATGTTCATCTTTACTTTTCTGTTTGTTTTTACTTGTAAACTATTTTAATCCAAACTCATTAACGCGAGAGATTGTCGAACGGCATTCTTTCCCTCGAACCGATCTCTGTGGACACGACATAAATCCTGGAGGGAATTCTTTCCGAAAATAAATATTTTTGCTTGCTTGCCCTATTCTGCAACCAACATCCTACCGAGTCCGTCTTAGTCACCCCCATCCCCGTTTTCTTTTGTTTAGCCATAGATAGTAGGACAGCTCACCCTCCATTTAGACAACAAGCGTGGATCCCATCGAGTACGATGGATGCGTGGGGTGCTAACACATTCCCCTCACATAACCGACTCCCGAACCCGGACTATGGTTGCGATGACCATGTCTTTCCCCCTTTCTCTTCAGGTTTATGCAGTGTTTCCTTTCCCTCTCTCGGGATAAATACACATTGCTGGCGACTCTGTGTTTTCTGCGTCACTCTCGCGTTTGTACCGTTGGATGCGAATCTTTAGGGAGCGACAGCTGGCGACTCTGCTGGGGAAAATGGTTGACCTCTTGCTGGTTCATCCCCTTTAGCGAGTCGATCCTAGCGCTTGTTTGTTTTTTCGTTGGGTGTTTATGTGTTGTGCTTTATTATGTTGTATATTACTGTTTTACAGCTTTTACTGCATTGCATTTCATTTTATTACCGTCATACTGAATATTGTTGTGTTGTGCTGGCTAGTTTCTGTTTGACAGGTTGGGTTGTTCTGAGAGATAAGCCCAATACCCAGGCTTGAGTACACCCTAGGACTAGAGTGGAGAGTAGAGGGACCTACGTTCCATCTTGGTACGTTTGTGTGTTCACGAAATTCACAACCAGACGAGGCTATCTGGGGACGCATTCTGACATGTGTGTCTTGCGCATGTTAGGGTGTTGATCTAGAGAGCTGTCGACTCTGGTGACCGTTTCTCCGATACCTCAGTTGCGCCTCTCCTCCTGACCTGTGATAATGGCAGACCAGAAATGGAAAACCCATTACACTTGTCGATCCGAGGCCCAATGCTGAGGGACTTGCATAGGATGACCTTATTTTTTAGGGGAATCAGTTGAGGCCTCCTCGATTGATGATGATGCCAAACAAGAAATGGTGAACGTATCATCATTTCTCGACCTGAGAGTCCGTGATATTGAGGATCCTCGCATTTCAAGAACCCACATGTGAGAAGGGATGGGTGTTTGCAGGGTTGCAGGAAACCGAAACCTTCAACCTACCCGGTGTTTTGGATTTCTCATCAGTGTTTGATTATCTGGATTTCTGGTTATCTCAGTGGTTCGGTATTCTAGAATTCTGGTTTTCTGGGTTGTGGTTCTCGTTCAATTAGCAGTACGGCACATCCAGCAGTGATGCCTTGATCCCGTGCTTGCATGTGCATATCATTTTTTTCTTGCACTTTAACATGTTTGACATTTTTCAGGGCTTGCATCTTACTCTTGATTCCGGTTTTCTGAGGTTGCCTTAACATGGATATCCAGAGAAAGAAGACTGTTGCTTATTCGTTCCCAGACCCGACCTTGACGTTGATTCATAAGCTGATTAGTATGACTAGTCCCGGAGTTCGTACAGAGTTCGGTGGAGAGTATGGGAGACTTCTGAAGTTTGTCTACAGTATCTCCAAGTATGAGAAGGATGTCATTCATACACTTCTTCAGTTCTATGATCCGTCTTTGCATTGCCTCACTTTCCCAAACTATATCTTGGCTCCAACGTTGGAGGAGTTCTCATTTATTTTGGGAATCCCCATCAGGCATGACATAGCATTCTTTTCAGAAGAACGCCCCGGGATAAAAGAAATGGCCATTGCTCTTCATATTGGTGAATCCTCTCTGAGCAGTAATATTGTGGAGAAACAAGGAGCTAAGGGTTTCTTATTGAAGTTCTTGTTTGATCAAGCTTGCGTACATGTTAAGGAGTGGAATTGGACTGCTTTCCAAGCTATTCTGGCTATGTGCATCTATGGGATTGTCCTGTTTCCCAATGTTCCTGATCTGGTGGATATGCATGCTGTCAGAATCTTTATTTCAAAGAATCCTATACCTACCTTGCTAGGTGATGTGTTTCACTCAGTCCACTACAAGAATGAAAATAGGCGTGGAAAAACTGTGAGTTGTTGTGCACTACTCTTATCTACTTGGTTTCTGAGTCATCTCCCCGAAGCTGGCACTTTCGTTGATACGAGAGATTCTCTGAAGTGGTCAAAGAGGTTAATGGGCTTAACTGCTGACAACATTGTTTGGTTCAACCATGACTTGCTAGGGATGGAGATTATTTGCAAGTGCGGAGAATTCCCTAATGTACCCTTAATAGGGAGAAGAGGTGGAATTAACTATAATCCTTCCCTTGTTATCAGGAAGTTTGGTTATCCTTTGAGAGGTCCACCTGAAGAGCGAGATATTAGAGAGTCCTTATTCTTCAATGGTACTGGGGATCAAGAGATGATAAGGAAGATTGTGAATGCTTGGAAGCAAGTGACCAAGAAGGGAAAAACTTCATTCGGGAAATGTAATAACCGGGCTTTTCCTTCCTATGAAGAGTGGATTAAGAAAAGAGCAGAAGAGGAGCTTCTTCCTTTCCCGGTGGAACCACCTTTGTATCCTTTGATGATCGAGGCTCCCACGACTGTTGATATAGAGAAGTATGATAAGTTATGGGTTGAGAAGGAAAAACTCTGAGAGGAGAATCGTGAGCTGGGCAGAGAGGTTGGTCAGTTGAAGCACGAAAAAGGCGAAGCTATCCATGTTGCCAGGTTGAAATAAGAACTTTTGGCTGTGAAGGAGAAAGAATTGTCTAAAGAAGCCACAGCCAGAGAGAAAGTGGCTCAAGCGTTGAAAAGTGTTAGCAAGGTCCTTTCGTCCAAAAAGAAAGAGTTGGCTTATGCTATGTCAAGAATTCACAAGTTCCGGGACCGTCGGAATACAACAATTACTGCTAACAAGTTGAAATAGGACAAGTATCTAGAGCAGATTGAAGGTTTGAAGACAAAGCTTCAGAAAAAGGATAAGGAGATTTTATCAGGGATCTTTGAGAGGAGAGCAATTGAGGAAAAGCTCAAGGAAACCATGGCAGATATGGAACAGCTGAAGATCTAAGCTGAAGTGAAAAGAGCCAGAAGCGAAGGTCCAAGTTCAGGTGGAGCTTTTGGAGAAGATGATTGGGAATTGCATAGTCGTTATTTAACAGGGATCTTGCACAAGAGAGATCTTTTGATTCAAGAGTTGATTCAGAGACCAGAACATCCTAATACCAAGAAGCTCCTCAAGGAAGTGCAGGATTGGTGCAAAAAGAATGACGAATGGGGAATTTTAGCACGGATGAGTCTTGATGATATGCCTTAGTTTCCTTGCTGCTATTTTCTTTGTATTTCCGGGATCACCACCAGGCTTGTTGGTCGGGGTCTTTGTTTATGCTTATTCAGACTTGTGTTGTAACAGATGCTTATTCTCTTTATATGATCAAGAATTAAGTTCCCTTCTGTTGTTAAAACTGGAATCAAGGGATAGATAGCCTTGATAATGTTCATACATGTTTGCATTTGCATTTGCATAATCATCTCATTTTGCATAGCAGGTTATCTCGGATTCTCTGGTTTTCTTATGCTCTCTCTCTCTTTTTGACAGTCAGGATTGATCAACCAGCTCATCGGTATTCTACCAGGCTTAATCAAAGCAGAGTGATGGACAAAGTTCAGGCAGACATGGCAGCTATGCAAGCTCGCATCGATCAATTCATGGAGATGATGCAAGGTGTGGTGCAGAGCCAGAATGAATTCAGAACTCTAGTTCAGCCTTTGGTGGCGCAGGTTGATGAAAATGGTATCTTACACGGTGGTCTTCTTAATCGTGTTATTCCTCCGGGCAGAGGTGGTGCTGGTATCAACATTCCTATCCCTGGTGCTGGTGGACATGGTGGGATTCCTTCAGTGGTTGGAGAAGTAAGCACTGTTCGAGCTATCCATGGCCATCGTTTTGATGATTAACAGGATGATGTTTTTTCAGTCAGAAGCTTGGACGCTGGCCCTCTTGTGGTCAGTGATGAGAGGATCCGTTTAATCGAGGCGCAACTGAAAGGGGTTGTGAAGCAGGATAATCTGGGAATAGATTTGGACGACCTAGGGTTGGTCCCTGATATTTTCATTCCGCATAAGATTCAGATTCCTACACTGGAGAAGTATAATGGTTCTACCTGCCCGAGAACTCATGTAAAGGCGTATACCAGGAAGATGGCTGCCCATGCCAAGGACGAAAAGCTAATGATGTACTTTTTCCAACACAGCCTGTCCGGCGCGTCTTTGGAATGGTATATGGCGCTGGAAAGTAGAGATGTTCGTACTTGGAGAGAGTTGGCTGTAGCTTTTATCAAGCATTACCAATACAACACAGACATGGCTCCCAACAGAACTCAGCTGTTGAGCATGTCCCAGAAAAATGATGAAAGTTTCAAAGAATACGCACAAAGGTGGCGTGAATTGGCGGCTAGGATACAACCACCAATGCTGGAGAAGGAGATGTTGGATATGTTTATGGACACACTACCTAAGCACTATTATGAAAAGCTATTACCTTGTTCACTAGGCAAGTTTGCAGATGTGATTGCGATCGGACATAAGGTAGAGGTTGGAATTAAGGCTGGAAAAGTTTCTAGTGGTGACGGATCGTCCTCCGGGCATGGAAAGAAGCAATTTGATGGTTATAAGAAGAAAGGAGAGGCCAATGCTGTATCATCTTACAAGGGAAAAGGGAAACAACGCCAGAACAATAATCAACAAGTAGCATCGATAACTATCCCAACAACGTTACCTCCACCACAACAACAAAGGAATAATGTTAATCAGAACAGGCAGCAGGGCCAGTATCAAAATAGACAAAGAAATGCAGAGAGAGGCATGTTGAGCAACCACCGATGTCGTATGCACAGTTGTTGCAACATTTTCTGCAGTTGCGTCTAGTTGAGCTCCGTACCCTGGCTCCACCAACAGGGGAACTCCCACGAGGCTACGATGCTAACGCACACTGCGATTTTCACTCTGGTGCCCCGGGGCATATTGTGGAGAAATGTAGGGCGTTTCATCACAAGGTGCAAGACCTTGTAGACTCCAAGGCTATCAATTTCTCGAATGATAGGCCCAATGTTACTCAAAACTCGATGCCTGATCACAATGGGCCGAGGGTGAATGCGATAATTGAGGAATGTGAAGCTTTGAATTTGATCATGGATGTTGAGGATCTGAAGACTCCGCTGGCTGTGGTCAAAAACAGGTTACTAAAGGGTGGCATCTATCCGGGTTGTGATGAGAACTGTTCAGATTGTTTGACGAAGGATAATGGTTGTGATTTGTTGAAGATGGGTATCCAGAATCTGATTAATGAGGGTTGTTTACAGTTTGATCGGTGTAATCAACAAGAAGACGTTGTCAGTGAGAAGGTTGCTACTATCACTATTCCTTTCAAGACGATTACTATTTCTGGTCCGGCAAGGCCACCTCCAGTCATCATTACAAGGGCTGGACCCATTCCGTATGAGAGAACTAAGGCTATTCCCTGGAATTACGGCGCAGAGGTGTTTGTCAATGGACAAAAGCAGGAATTAATGGCTACTTCACCAGTGAGTACTAGTTCAGAGGTTAAGGTTGAAGCTGACGCTATAACGAGAAGTGGTAGAGTGTTTACTCCTGTTAATGATCAACCCAGTACTTCTAGGCAAGATAGGGGAAAACAGGTAGCTGATGATTCTGTGCAGCCTCCAGGGATTATTGATTCTACAGTAAAGCCGGTTGATGATGCTTTTTCTAAAAATGTAGAGGAGTTTATGAGACTCATCTGGAAAAGTGATTACAAAATTGTGGACCAGTTACATCAGACCCCGTCCAAGATTTCTATTCTGTCGTTGCTGTTGTGTTCTGAAGCTCATAGGAATGCTCTTCTGAAAGTTTTGAATATGGCATATGTTCCTCAAGAGATTTTTGTTAATCCACTTGAAGGGGTTGTGGCACACGTGAATGCGGGTAATGGCTTGGGTTTTACCGATCTTGATTTGACTCCCGCTGGGAGGAATCATAACAATGCCCTGCATATTTCGATTGAGTGTCGTGGTTCACTGATGTCACATGTGTTGGTTGATACTGGATCATCGTTGAATGTATTGCCAAAGAAAGCATTAATGAAGTTAGATACCAGGGGACTTATTTGTACACCAAGCGACTTGGTGGTGCAAGCTTTTGATGGCTCGAAGAGATCTGTCTTTGGTGAGATTGTGCTTCCGATCAAGGTTGGGCCGAAAATCTTTGATGCAACATTATATATAATGGATATTTAGCCAGCATACAGCTGTCTGTTGGGTCGTCCTTGGATCCATGGTGCAGGCGTTGTAACCTCCACTTTGTATCAAAAGCTGAAATACATGGTAGATGGTCACGTGGTGACAGTGTGCGGAGAAGAGGACATAATGATTAGTCAGCTGTCAACCTTTAAATACGTGGAAGTGGATGGTGAAATCCATGAGACGCTGTGTCAGGGGTTTGAAAAAGTGAAGGTGTCTGAAGAGGTTATTCAGTTTGAGGATCAGTCCGAGACCACAAAGCAGCCCGCAGTGGCAGATCAACCTGAGGTTTCTATGTCTTCGTTTAAAGACGCCAAGGCTATAGTCGAAGCTGGTAGCTCACAGAAGTGGGGCCAAGTGATTAAAGTTCAGTCGAAAGGGAATACCTATGGACTGGGATACAAGCCACCCAGGATAGCCGGGGATCCTCCCAAATTCTATGGCCTAGTCCGTTTCACCAGTGCCGGTGTTTTCTTCGACAGAGTTAATGCCATTGAGGAAGAAGGGGACAGTGATTGTGATATGGATAGCTGGATCCGCCCTTGCGTCCCAGGAGAAAGTCTATGCAACTGGTCTTCCAAAAAAGTCATTCAAGTAACTGGCTTCGAGTAGTTGCTTTGTTTTCCTATTATGTTAATCCTGAGTTCTGCCCAAGACGTAGTGATTTTATTTGTAGGGCTTTTAACTGTTGCATGTTTTGCTTTATCATCAATAAAGGACTTTTCACACTCAAATATTTTGATCTTTGTCTTTCTGTTTTATTTTTATGCATTAAAAACCCACATCAAAATGGCAATGTGTTTCTTTTGTTGCATACATAATAAAACATACCTCATCAATCATGCAGGTCTCTTTGTTCAGATGACACCGATCATGACTCAGCTATAGCTCGGTATGACTTTGACAATCCAATCTATCAGGTTGAAGAAGAGATTGACGAAGATTGTGAACTGCCCGAAGAGTTGGCCAGATTGTTAAAGCAAGAGGAGAAGGTCATCCTACCTCATCAGGAGGAAATTGAGATCGTGAATCTGGGAACCGAGGACGCCAGAAAGGAAGTAAGGATATGGGCTGCATTGGAAGACAGTGTCAAGGGAAGATTGATTGAAATGCTCCGTGAGTATGTGGACATCTTCGCCTGGTCTTACCAAGACATGCCAGGGCTCGATACTGATATTGTTATACACCGGCTACCACTTAAAGAAGGTTGTGCTCCGGTTAAGCAGAAGCTGAGAAGGACTAAATCGGAGATGTCTGTCAAAATCAAGGAAGAGGTTCAGAAACAGCTAGATGCCGGTTTTCTTGCCGTAACAAATTATCCTCCATGGGTTGCTAACATCGTGCCTGTACCTAAGAAGGATGGGAAGGTCAGGATGTGTGTTGATTACAGGGATTTGAACAAAGCAAGCCCAAAGGACGTTATCCCGCTCCCTCACATTAACGTGTTAGTTGACAATACTACTCAGTATTCGGTGTTTTCCTTCATGGATGGCTTCTCTGGGTATAACCAAATCAAGATGCCCCAGAGGACATGGAGAAAATAACATTCATAACACCGTGGGGAACATTTTGCTACAAAGTGATGCCCTTTGGATTGAAAAATGCAGGGGCAACTTACCAGCGGGCGATGGTGACTCTCTTTCATGATATGATTCACAAAGAGATTGAGGTCTATATTGATGACATGATTGCGAAGTCACAGACGGAGGAAGAACATCTGGTGAATCTTCAGAAGCTATTTGAAAGATTGAGAAAATTCAGACTGAGGTTGAATCCAAACAAATGCACCTTCAGGGTGAGATCAGGAAAATTGCTGGGGTTTGTTGTTAGTGAAAAAGGTATCGAGGTTGATCCTGCAAAGGTAAAAGCCATACAAGAAATGCCTGTGCCGAGAACAAAAAAAGAGGTTCGTGGTTTCTTGGGGAGATTAAACTACATTGCTAGGTTCATCTCGCATCTCACAGCCACGTGTGAACCAATCTTCAAGTTGCTAAGAAAAGATCAAGCGGTCAGGTGGAATGAAAATTGTCAAAAGGCATTTGAAAAGATTAAAGAATACTTGCAGGAACCTCCGGTCCTTATACCACCAGTGCCTGGACGACCTTTGATTATGTATCTCACGGTTCTTGAGAATTCAATGGGTTGTGTGCTCGGTCAACAAGACGAGTCAGGTAGAAAAGAGCATGCCATCTACTACCTGAGTAAAAAGTTTACTGATTGCGAGTCAAGGTACTCGATGCTGGAGATAACATGTTGTGCACTCGCTTGGGCTGCTAAGCGTTTGAGGCAGTATATGTTAAACCATACAACCCTCTTAATTTCAAAGATGGATCTGATCAAGTATGTGTTTGAGAAGTAAGCACTTTCTGGCAGAATAGTCCGTTGGCAGATGGTTCTGACGGAATACGATATTCAGTATGTTTCCCAAAAGGCCATTAAGGGAAGTGTTTTGTCAGAATATCTTGCCGAACAACCAATTGAGGATTATCAACCGATGAAGTTTGAATTTCCGGATGAGCATATCATGTATCTGAAGATGAAGGATTGTGAAGAACCTTTGCCTGATGAAGGACCTGAGATTGGATCTCAGTGGAAGATGGTTTTTGATGGAGCTGTCAATTCATATGGTAACGGAATCGTGGCAATCATTACGACTCAAAAGGGTTCTCATATACCCTTCACTACCCGATTGGCGTTCGTATGCACCAACAACGAGGCAGATTATGAAGCATGCATCACGGGGTTAGAAGAAGCGATTGATTTGAGAATCAAAAACCTCGATGTTTATGGTGATTCAGCGTTGGTGGTTAATCAGATTATAGCTGAATGGGAGACTCGTCAAGCGAATCTTGTTCCGTATAACAACTATGCCAGGAGGTTGTTACCTTTCTTTGACAGAGTGGACTTCCATCACATTCCCCGGACAGAGAATCAGATGGCTGGTGCGTTGGCAATGTTGTCAACGATGTATCAAGTGAATCGTTGGAATGAAACTCCTTCAATCAGAATCATACGCTTGGAAAGACCTGCTTTTGTATTTGCGGTTGAAGGTGTATCAGATGGCAAGCCTTGGTATCATGATATCAAAGTCTTTTTGAAGAGTCAGGAATACCCAGCTGGGGCATCTTCCAAGGATAAAAAGACATTGAGGAGGTTGTTAGGAAACTTCTTTTTGAACAAAGACGATGTGTTATACAAGAGAAACTTTGACATGGTCTTGCTACGTTGTGTTGATGAACACGAGGCAGGCCTGTTAATGGAAGAAGTTCACGAAGGTTCCTTCGGTACCCATGCCAATGGGTATGCTATGGCTAGAAAACTGTTGAGAGCGGGGTATTATTGGATGACTATGGAGTCTGATTATTTTAAATACGCCCGGAAATGTTATAAATGCCAGATTTATGCTGATAAGGTGCATGTACTGCCTACTCCTCTGAATGTTTTTTCGTCACCTTGGCCTTTTGCCATGTGGGGCATTGACATGATTGGGAAGATCGAGCCGACCGCTTCGAATGGACATCGTTTTATCCCGGTGGCTATTGATTATTTCACGAAGTGGGTGGAAGCAGCATCGTATGCCAACGTCACCAGACAAGTGGTAACCCGGTTTATTAAGAAGGACATCATCTGCCGGTATGGAGTCCCGGAGAGGATCATTACTGACAATGGTTCAAATTTGAACAATAAGATAATGAAGGAGCTATGCCAGAGCTTTAAGATTGAACATCACAATTCTTCTCCCTATCGCCCGAAGATGAATGGGGCTGTTGAAGCGGCTAATAAGAACATAAAGAAGATTGTGCAGAAGATGGTAGTGACATACAAGGACTGGCATGAGATGTTGCCTTACGCTTTGCACGGATATCTTACTTCGGTACGCACATCAAATGGGGCAACCCCTTTCTCACTGGCGTATGGTATGGAAGCAGTTCTGCCATTAGAAGTTGAGATTCCTTCTTTGAGAATTCTGACAGACGTGAAGCTTGATGAAGCTGAGTGGGTGCGTTCCCGGCTGAATGAACTGAACCTCATTGAAGAGAAGAGATTAAAAGCCATTGCGCATGGCCGGTTGTATCAGAGCAGGATGAAAAAAGAATTTGATCAGAAAGTGCGTCCTCGGTATTTCCAAACTGGTGAATTAGTCCTGAAAAGGATCACTCCTCCTCAAACAGATCACAGGGGCAAGTGGACTCCGAATTACGAAGGGCCATATGTAGTAAGACAGGTTTTCTCTGGTGGAGCCTTATTACTCTCAACTATGGATGGCGAAGATTTTACGTCCCCTGTGAACGCGGATGTAGTCAAAAAATACTTTGCATAAAAAAGACCCGCTGGACATAAAAAGAAGGTTCAAGCAAAAATGGGGCATCCTGGCGAACCATAAAAAGAAAAGGTTCGGGCAAAAATTAGGTATAAAAAAGGAAAAAAGAAATAAACCCGCAAGGTTGAAAACCTGAAAAGGCAACTTTGGCAAAAATGGGTATCCCGGTGGATTGAAAACCCGAAAAGGGCGATCTAGGAAAAAGTTAGGGATTTAAAAGCAAAGACTACTATCCGCGTTCGATCTGTGATCACTATTCACACTTGGAAAATTCAAAGGAAAGGAATCAGTCCAGTCAGTCATCTTCGAAGGCCAAAGCATCTACGGATAAACAAGTCATATGGGTTATAGCTGAGTCGAGTCATGGTGGATGTCTGTTCCCCACATTGCCGACATGTGTATTTTCTTTTACTTTTTGCGCAATTACCTCTTTTCAGGAATTGCTTCCAAATGTAAATGCCTATTTACAGGCTGATCATTCAATAAAGTTTGCATTTCAGTCAAAGAGCTTTTGTTTATTGTTTTACCTGTTTTGTTTGTGAAAATGTACGATATTTTTGATAAACATTACATGCTAAAATGTTGAGCTTTGTGAAACAAGTTGGAAAACAGTGGCAATTGCTTAGATGACAGTCACTATGATGATAATCAAAGTAATCATTTTTGCACGTAGACCTTTCTGTTGGTTTTGCAGGATAACAGGTTTGTACCTCCCTAGTAGAGTTGCTCTCCTTAACTTTGAAGTCTGATCGTCCTCAGCAATTTGCTGCTCTCCCCAGTCAGAGTACCGAGGATCGTCATCCTCAACAGAGTATAAAGAGGTAATTCCCCAAGCGGAGTCGTTGAGGATCGTCCCCCTCAGCAGGATATAAGAGGTTTACCCCCAGCCAGAGTTGTGATTTGGCTCATCTTTCCTCACCAGGTAGCCAGAAGTTGTTATTTCTGCAGCCTCTCCAGCAAGAGATTCATGGAACATCTTCTTTGATCAAAGATGGTGTTTCCCCACAGAATAGGGGCAGTCGTTTTTTCCTCAGCTAGTCAGGAAACATTTGTTTATCCCCTAGCAGAGTGGATGTTGACAACTACTATTTTCCAAGCAGATGTGCCGATGATGATCAGTACTCTTCGGCAGAATAAAGGTGTTCATATCCCCAAGTAGAGTTTGGTGGTGATCGGTATCCCCAGCAGGTCTTAAGTCCAATCATTTTTGGCAGGCGTCAAATCCAAGTTCTGAAGTATTTGGTGATCCCCAGCGGAGGAGTTTCCATTTTCAGTATTTGGTTTCCATCCCCAAGCAGAGTTTGTTGGCGATTAGTATCCCCAACAGGTTTTGAATCCAGGTTCTGAAACATTTGGTCGTCCCCGGCGGAGGAGTTTCCATCTTCAGTTTTCAGTTCCTCCCCGATTGAGTGGGTTTTCTCTCGGAGATTCGTCCATCTCCAGCAGAATTGGTGATTGTGATCTCCCCCAGCAGGGTGAAGTTTTCCTCAATGTGTTCTTTGGTTTGATGACAATGTAGTTTATTGTCCTCAGTGGAGCTGCTTCTGTTCTCAGCGTTTATTTCGCTGGGACGGTCTTTTTGCATTGCATAAGCATTTTACATAGCATCCTCCTAAATGCGTAGCATTTCCACTTCGTGTGGAGCATTACGGCAAAATTCAAGCATATGCACCGAAGCATAAGCCAGGTTTGAGTTTTCCTTCGTCAGGAAAACCGAATTTCAGGAAGATATCATTCGACTTTACTCCACGAGTGTTGGGTTTAGTCATTCAAAGAAATATTTGACAGTCCCACGGCAGAGTATTTTGCCAGGATTGTGAACCCATGATCTCTTTTCACCCCTTTCGTCCAGGTGGTCTTTTGATTCATCTCCTCAAAGTTTTTGATGACACTTGTCTGTGTTTCCTTCAGCACCCGTCCGTGTTTAAACTTTTAGTTTCGATACCCGTCCGTATTGACCTTTTGATGACACTCGTCCGTGTTTCCTTCGGTACCCGTCCGTGTTTTCATGTCTTTTACTCAACACTGTTTTTTCTAGACACCCGTCCGTGTTTCTTCCAATCCCCAACAAGATTAATCCCCGATAAAGTTGCTTTACAACCTTTCGATACCCGTCCGTATTGATTTCTTTAACACCCGTCCGTGTTTGACCCCTTTCAATACTTCGTCTGTATTGATTCCTTTGACACTCGTCCATGTTCTCTTGTCATTTACTCAACAAGGTTTTTCTTAACACCCGTCCGTGTTCATTTTAGCATTTTAATCCCCAGTATAGTCCTTATACACTCGTCCGTGTACCTTTCGATACCCGTCCGTATTGATCCTTTATACACCCGTCCGTATTGATCCTTTATACACATGTCCGTGTACCTTTCGATACCTGTCCGTATTGATCCATTATACACCCGTCTGTGTACCTTTCGATACTCGTCCGTATTGATTTCTTTACACCCTTCTGTGTACCTTTCGATACCCGTCTGTATTGATTCCTTATACACCCGTCCGTGTACCTTTCGATACTCGTCCGTATTGATTCCTTATACACCCGTCTGTGTACCTTTCGATACTCGTCCGTATTGATTTCTTTACACCCGTCCGTGTACCTCTCGATACTCGTCCGTATTGATCCTTTATACACTCGTCCGTGTACCTCTCGATACCCGTCCGTATTGATCCTTTATACACCCGTCCATGTACCTCTCGATACCCGTCCGTATTGATCCTTTATACACCTGTCCGTGTACCTTTCAATACCCGTCCGTATTGATTCCTTATACACCTGTCTGTGTTTATCCCCGGCATAGCTAACACTCGTTCGTGTTTATTTCAAGACACTTCAATACATTGTCTGTATTGGTTTCCGACACTCGTATGTGTTGTGATGGTGCAGTATTTATTACTTGTTCCCCAGTGGAGTCGTCTCTCCTTTGCAGAATGCAAATTTCAGGTTTCTTTTGGTATTCAATCTCCGTGTATCCCGATTGCTTGGAAGTCGTTACTTCCATATGCTCGGATCCAAGGAAGTTTGAATAGGGGCAGCTGTAACACCCCAAAATTTTCCCTCTTGTTTTTAGCGCTAGCTGGCTTATGTTTCTTTGCATTTTTTGCATTAGCATTGCTGCATTTGCATGTTTCTTTGAGCATGGGATCAAGGCATTTTCTTCAGCAGTACAAGATGTTCTCAGCACCTGTTTGATCTTTATTGGCAGTTAAGGCCAAGCATTTAATTCTCAAAGTCTTTTTGAGCATTTATTTTGCTCATTAAGTGATTTGAAGATCAACAGTTCCGGCAGTCAAATTTTGATCGGCAATTCAGCACCGAACAACCGTCTCAACAATTTAATCGGGGCCCGGAAAATATTTCACTGCATGTTTCAAGTGCACTCAAGTAGTGAGGTCCAAAGACAAGTTTCAGAGGCATATTGTGGTTCAGAACAGGTGGAATCAAGTCCGTCTCCATTTTCCCTCCTTTTGGCGCCAAGCAGAAAATTCAAATTTTCCTCATGGTAACCGGTTACTCACCGTTTGTTAACCGGTTACCCAGTGTAATTTTTGCCCAGAATCTGCATTTTTCAGCACTGCAGAATTTTCAAATCATTCTAGCGGTCATGTGCATTGCTTGTGCCTACGTGAGAAGGATCTAGAACAGCTTCTTTTCATCATTTTCCACCCAAATTTTCCATTTCCACTCATCAATTTCCACCCCAATTCCACACTTCACTTCCTAACCCATTTTCACCTCATTTTCCACTCACTCTAAACCCGAGCCAAATTCCTAAGCTAGAGGATATTTAAGCTCACTCATTCCAAACCAAGAGGGGACCTAGATCATTTTCACTCTCCAATTTTTAGAATTCTTTCAATCCTCTCAACTTTTCTCTCATTTTCCAAAACCCTCACTCAAAGTTTAATCATCAAAGTTCATCAAATTTCACCTTGGAATTTGTTGATCTTGAAACTAAACCACCATCCATTCACTAATTCGTGAAAGAATCTTGGATTTACTACTGTTTTGGAGTGTGGAATCACTTTTGGAGCAACTTTTCATTATTTGAGTTGTTCTAGCTTGGATCTTGGTTGTCTTGTTTGGATCTTGAAGTTCATCACATAGATCTTTGGATTTCTTGTTTGGATCATCAATTTTCGTTCTCAACATTCACCAAGGCAAACCTCAGCCTTGTAGGTTGGTTTTCCCTAGATCTATAATTGATTTTGAGTGATCATAGCTTTTGCAATGTAGATCCATTGATTTCATGTGTTGTTGATGCTTTTGCTTGATGCTGATCATGAATGTTGATAATAATAGATTTGCATGATGTTTGATTGATGTTCATGAGCTTAATTTCGTGCATGAGTGATTGTATGATCATTTGGAAATAATTGGATAAGTGATTTTGCGGCTGAAAAGTTTTTTTGAAACAGATTCTTTTTGACTGATGTCCCAGAGTAACCGGTTACTCACTATTTGTTAACCGGTTACTCTGTGTATTTTTTGCGTAAATGGTCTGATTTTCAACTAAGTAACCGGTTACTCACCGTTTGTTAACCGGTTACTCTGGGACAGAATGTGTATTTTAGTGCATTTTCTTGGTTGTTTGAGATCCAATGCATGCCTAAACTTCATGGACTAATATGTTATTGATTTGTGGATTATTTTGATGCCGTTGCACATCACACTCTTGCATGTCCACGTTTCTCGACACGCAACCTCTTGAATTTCATCGTTTATGTGTATGTTTGCGTTATTGAACACTTGATGCTATGAACACACACGCACACTCACTTGTTGATCATGTTCATTGTGCATACTTACTTGTATCCAATTTCATGATGTGCATACTTGATTCATTTGATCATATGCTATATGTTGCATTCTTCCATGATGCTTGCAAGGTTATTCAACATGGTGTGTGGTTTGTTTAGGATCATGATTAATTGAACGATGTATGTTGTTTGATGCACGTTTGCTCTGCCTTGATTGAATCGTATTCAAATGTGGTGCATGCTGTCCTGATTTCATATCTGAGTTTTACATAAAGTGCTGTCATATGTGCTGTCCATGTGTACATGAATGCTGTTTGACCTTTTTACACCTATTTTCATGCTGAGTTTCATGCTGTTGAATGCTGTTTGGTGTATGTACATGATTTCATTACTGTTCTGAAGCAAATGTGCTGTTGTAGGTGATGTATCTTCCCTCTCTTTCACTCTTTCTCTTCCCATGAATCTCAAGACTTGTTTAAGTCTTGGATTCTCTCCCTTTAGAGCTACCTAGTCCAACTTAATTTTTGATTAAGCTTGGAGTAGGATTAGCATTAGGTTTTAGGTAGTCGTCCCTCCTAAGCCTCACTAACCATAGGTTACCCATGCATGATAACATTAGGAGTCTTAGTTTCCCTTTAGAGTTTCCTTCGGGTCATCTCTCTTCTCATTTCAAAACTTCTTGAAAACACTTAATAAAGATAAAGTGTATTGCGCACGAGCCTTAAGCGTGGGGAATGAGAAATGAGGGGCTTCCTCTCATCTTTCTAGAGTGCTTAGCGAGCGTCCTGTCTTGGGACGATTCGTTAAGTATTCGTCCCTGTGCCCTAGACTTTGTGCAATACAAGTTATGAATTAACTTAAGAAAACACTTCTGTCTAAAAAACACAAAAACAAATTCAATTCCTTTTATCCTTTGGGATTGTTGGGTTTCAAATTTCATTTTCAGAAAGAGCTCGTCGCTCACATAAAAAACACTTACCCATTCGTGGTCGTACCCACGAACTACATTAGCTCTGATTCCTCTCTCTCGTCCGATTGAGGATATGTAGGCACAAGACAGCGATTGTCTTGGCGAACAACCTTCCTCCATAGTTCCCGTCTGAACTACGTTGACTCTGACTTTCCCATTGCACTGAGGGAGTACGTAGGCCTAGGGCATCGAATATGTCCTACCGAGTCCGTCTTAGTCACCCCCATCCCCGTTTTCTTTTGTTCAGCCATAGATAGTAGGACAACTCACCCTCCGTTTAGACAACAAGCGTGGATCCCATCGAGTACGATTGATGCGTGGGGTGCTAACACCTTCCCCTCGCATAACCGACTCCCGAACCCGGACTATGGTTGCGATGACCATGTCTTTCCCCCTTTCTCTTCAGGTTTATGCAGTGTTTCCTTTCCCTCTCTCGGGATAAATACACATTGCTGGCGACTCTGTGTTTTCTGCGCCACTCTCGCGTTTGTACCGTTGGATGCGAATCTTTTGGGAGCGACACCCAACAACCTCTTATCAAACCAGTGAATATCTTTAGCAGCTATGCCCATTATTCTCTCTGACCATTTCAATTGATCCTTGGTGTCCACAAAATCACCCTCGCGAGGTAGATGGCTCATGAACCATTTGTAGAGAAGAGGTGCACAACAGCAAACTCGTCCACCTTTCTTTTTATAACTCCTTGAGTGCACTGAATGATACACGTCATCAAGAAGAGTCGACACGAGATTTCTCATCATGAAAATTCTGATAGCGTTCATATCTACGAATCCAGGAACATTAGATAATAGAGCAATCCCATAGATGCATAAAGCAAGAATGACGTTGAAAGTAGTCCAACTATAGGTCTCAACATACACCAGAGCTTCACTTACCAGAGAACTCAAAAGAAAGCCAAATAAACCACCCTTGGATCATAGATTACTTTTCACCACAGACGTGCTCAAATAAAGAGCATCATCAATATCTTCTAGAGTAGGAACTTCCATAGATTCATGGAAGGGCACCTGATCTTTGACCGAAATCTCCAGAATGAGTGAAAACTCCTCCAGAGTGGGAGCTAACTGATAATATTTGAATGTGAAGTATCTTAATGAAGAATCATAGAACTGTAGCAATGTGTGAATAACCATCTTCTCATACTCTATGATTGTATGCAATATACCCAGGATTTTCCCATAATTATCTTTAAACGACTCCAAATTACTCTGAGTAGTTTTGGCAATTAAGTCCCAGAGCAAACTCAAATCTGGTGATTGAAATTTGTAGTTGACGGTACCCTTCTTACCAGTGTCCATCTCTGCAGGTCTTCAACAACAAGAATCAAGGATAAGATACGAACCCTAGAAATAAACGAACATGAATGTTAGGATGGAATAATGATGCTATGAAAATGTAAACATGGGATCAAGGTATCCATATGCTCTGCAAAGTTGCTGTGTTGCTGACTGAATAGGGCCAAAATTGTGCTCTGACCAGAATACCAGAATACTGAGATAATCAGAATACCGCATTCATATGTTCACACTAATAAGAAAACCAAAAAACCAGATAGGTTAAAGGTCGAGGTTTCCTGCAAAACCTATCCCCTCTCACATGTGGGTTCTAGTCTTAGACAAGGCATTCTAGCAGGTCCTCAGTCTCGCGAGCTCTCAGGTCGAGAAATGATGATATGTTCACCATTTCTGGTTTGGCATCATCATCAATCAAGGAGGCCTCAACTTATTTCCATTGAACGGTCTCCAGAGTCATAAGCTCTCAAAGGAAAACCCTGGTTACTATATAGGCATACAAGTCAGAGCATCTCCCAAGGAAACCTCGTCTGAATGCGAACTCCAGCCAACAGTACATGTCAAGCGCCATACAAGTCAACAAGAGCCCACTCTAATCATATGTGTATACTCAAGCCTGGGTAATGGGATTATCTCTCGTGGAACAATCTCGCCCAATAGCACAGCAGCAGCAGAACAATATGATAACAATAATCAAATGCAAATAAAATGCAAGTAATATACAACAAATAATGCACAACAGATACAACAAATAAATGCACACAAATAAACACCCGGTTATACAGAAACAGACAAACGCTAGGATTGATTCGCATAGGGAACCAGAGTCCCCAGTAGAGTCGCCAACTATTGCCACTGCGAAAAACAATCGGCAGAAAAATTGAGTTGCCACCGAATGTTATTTATCCTGACGGGGGAAAAGAAATTATCAAAGAAACCTCAAAAGGGAGAAGACATGGTCATCGCAACCAAATCCTGGGTTCGGGAGTCGATTACGCGAGAGGAAGGTATTAACACCCCCTCGCGCCTGTTTTACTCAATAGGATCCATGCTTGTTGTTCAAATCAAAGGGTGTGTATATCTAAAGCCTACTTGCTAACGAAAATGAAAAGGGAGAAAAAACAAAAGGAGACTCAATATGACTTCCCCGTCCTAGGCCTACGTATTCCCTCGTGCAACGGGAAAATCAAAGTCAACGTAGTTCGGAGGACTACGGGTGAATGGGGGGAAGATTGCTCGCCAAGCCTTTGCCGTCTCGTGCCTACGTATCCTTATTCGGACGAGAATGAGGAAGTCAGAGCATCCGTAGTTCGTGGGTACAACCACAGATTGTTTAAGTACTTTTTATGAGTGACATTAAGTTCGTGTTCTAGCAGTTAGGGTCGATGCATGTTTGCGGTAGAACGAAAATAACGTTCTCTTTCTGAAAATGGTTTGACAAACAATCCTGAAGGATAAAATGATTTGCAGTTTTTTATGAATTTTAACAAAAGTCGATTAACTTTGTTTGAAATGCGCATCGCACTAAAGTCTATGACACAGGATCGAATACTTTGCGCTAACGATCCAAGCGTCTCGTGCACAAAGTACCCTAAGATGAGGTTGGAAATGCATCCACTCATCTTTTCCTACATGCTTAAGGCTCGTGGCACACAATGTACATTATAATTATTAACTGTTTTGATTTTGTTTCGAGAAGAGAAAGAAGACTCAATGGGCGAAAGAAAATCTAGGGGAAACTCACCTAGATATTGTCATGCATTATGGCCATATAGTTGAGGATAAAAGGGAAGTCTACCTAATGTTATCATACAAATGATGGACCAAAGGTTGAGGTTAAGGAAGGACTATCCTAATGTTGTCATGCATGGATGAGCTCCTAATGTCTACCCTACTCCAAAGTTAATTAAAAATTAAGTTGGACTCGGAGTCCTTAAGGGAACATGCAAAAACAAACCAAAACAAAGAAAATAAACCAAAAACAGAAGCTACGACAACTCTTCAGCTCAGAACAACGATAAAATCCAGCAACAACTCCAAACAACATTCAACAGCTCATGTTCTCAGCACATAATAGGTGTAAAATGCAGCAAGCAGAATGAGCACCTTTAACATCACGCATAATTCAAGACAGCAGGTGTAAATGCACAGGCAGCATGTATGCATTCAAAATAAATGCTTATGAATAGGCATCAAGCATGGATGATGTAACGACCTGAAAATCTAAATTAATCATTTATTTATTTATTTAATTAATTTAGAAGGAATTAAGGGGTTTTTAGTAATTTGGAGGATTATGGATTAAAAGAGTATTTTTAAATAATTTTAATAAAGTGAATAATCATGTATTATTTAGATTATTAATATTATTAAAAATAATAAGAAAAGGGCAAGGTGGCCATAAAGGAAAAGGAGTAAGGGTAGAGTTGGGATTTCATAAACTGGGATAATGTAACTAAAGAAGAAAGGTCGATCAATTTTCTAACTGATCGTATTTTTGTGAAGAACGCTGAAGAAGAGAAGAGGAGGAGAAAACCTAGGGTTTTAAAGGATTGCTAGGAGAATCTTAGAGAAAGAAGGAAAAAGCTTCGGATTACTCTAAGGTATGGGGAGATTTCATAATTTCTTATAGTTCTTTAGGACATGGTGATGAATAGATTAGGTATTCATGAATTGTGTATAATTGTAGAATGAATAATTTGATGAGAATATGATGAAATTGAGTGGTATGTGTTGATATATGTGTATTATGTGAGCCTTTTGATCGAATTTTCGTGGGGGAAAAACTGATTTTTGGGGTAATCAAAGTCAAAACGTAGAAAATCACTTTTCGGGAAAAATTGGGTTTTGTCGCACCCTGACACGGGCCGTGTCACACAACACGGGTCGTGTCAGCTTTCTGGTTGGGTGGGTCAAAAATTTCATTAGCAGGTTGCCTGACATGGGCCATGTCAGACTACTGTTCCTGTATAATTTCTTTTGTTTTGAGAATTTTGCTTCAGACTTTCTGACACGGGCCGTGTCATAGGACACGGGCGACCGTGTCAGCTTGCTGCCTTGCTACGTTTTTTTTGTTATTTTGGAATCGTGTCTGACTACTGTTTGTTTTGTTGTTACTGTTTCTTGAGGTTTCTTGATGTTTTCTCGTATTGATTCATTGTGGTCGAGTTGTTGCTGATATATGGATGATAAACCAAGAATTTATGATGAATGTTGCTGAAAAATGAAATGAATGACGCACATGTTGATATTTGGATGAAATGAGGAGAATTAGCATCATTGCATTTCATGGAATTTTATTATGTTGGGGCTTCGGCCTATTGGTAGCTTCAATCCCATTGTGCGGATTGAAGTGATATGTTGTTATGTTGTGCTCCCTTGTGGAGGGTTGATGGCCAGTGTCCATCAAATGGAGAAATCGGTACCACATGCATTCCTTGCATTTCATTATATTTGACATTGCATTTTATGAGGTATTTGATATTGTGTTGCGTAGGATTTGATGATGATACGATGTTGTTGTTACTTATTCTGTTTATTTTCCAAGTCTTTATATTACTATAATGAATTATGGTTTCTCACCCTGCCTGCTTGGAAATGTTGCCTCTTATGTGGGTAACTTGCAGATAACCAAGAGTAGATTCGCGATGATGGAGGATGTAGCCTTGAAGTGTGTCGTTACCGCTGTTTATTTTAGAGGTGTCCTGCTCTGTGTCATGTAACATCGGGTTGGGATTTGTTGTGAACCTCGCGTTCTTTTGTATTATGTTGAATTTTTACATTGTTGGAGATGATTTGATTTGGATAGATTTAGTATGAAGTATTTTATTGAAGTGACACAAGAAGCTGATTTCCGCTGCGTAATTTTTTTATTTTATTATTAAGAATGGGTAACCCGTGTTACGGGACAGGAAAATGATTGTTAATTGAAGTTTTGAATATATGTGGCACCTTTGATGTTGATTTTACTCTGATAATATGAAATATTTTCCTAAAATTATATGTGGGGTAGAAGGGTGTTACATTAGTGGTATCAGAGCTGGTCGGTCTGTCCGGCCAAGTTTTGTGTTGTCAGTCTGTTGTCAGTCGTTACTTGTTAACGATTACTGTTTTTCCTGACGTGATGAGTGTTGTACAGAATGGCTGGAAACAACACGCGTGCTCTTGCTGAGGCTATTGCAGCTCTTGCTCAGAACAATGCTCCTGATGAGTTTCGTGCGTTAGAGAAGTTTCAGAGGAACAACCCACCGAAGTTTGAAGGAACTCATGACCCGGCGAGCGCACAAAAGTGGCTCAAGGCGATTGAGAAGAGTTTTAGAGTGATGGGGTGCTTTGATGCGCAGCAAGTGCAGTTCGGAACGCATATGCTGGAAGAAGAGGCTGAGGACTGGTGGGATAACACCTGTCAGAGGCTGGAAGATGTTGGCACTGTGGTGACTTGGAATGTGTTCAAGCAAGAATTTCTGGGCAAGTATTTTCCTGAAGATGCTCGTGGTAAGATGGAAGTGGAATTCATTGAATTGAAACAAGGAGATATGACTGTGGCAGAGTATGCTGCCAAATTTGAGAGGCTTGTGAAGTTTTGTCCTCATTACAACCGTGCAGATGCTGAACTTTCTAAGTGTCTCAAATTTGAGAATGGGCTGAGACTAGAGATTAAGCAGGGGATTGGATGCCAACAGATTCGCAGGTATGCGGAACTGGTGGATAAGAGTAGGATCTATGATGAAGATAGCCGAGCTCGATCTGCTCACTACAAACAGCTAAGTGAAAAGAAAGATAAGGGTCAGTTTAGAGGAAAACCTTATGCGACCCCAGGTGATAAAGGGAAACAGAGGGTATCAGATGAGAAGAAGTCAAGTAGGGGAGCCGTTATTGCACCTACTAAGTGCTATAAGTAGGGGAGCCGTTGTGGTAAGACTGGGCATAGAATTGGTGATTGTCCGAATGAGGGTCCGACCTGTTTCAACTGTGGTGAACAGGGGCATATCAGTACTCAATGCCAGAAACCAAAGAAGACTGCTACTGCTGCCCAGACTACTGGAAGAGTGTTTGCTTTGGCTGGCTCCGAAGTTCCCTAGGAGGACAACTTGATTCGAGGTACTTGTTTTATTAACAATGTTGAGTTAATTGCTATTATTGATACCGGAGCTACGCATTCATTTATCTCTCTTGAGTGTGCTACTAGATTGGGTTTGAATTTGTCAAACATGAATGGTAGTATGATAATAGAGACTCCGGCTAATGGTTCTGTGACTACCATGCTTGTTTGTTTGAAATGTCCTTTGACAATCTTTGAGATGAATTTTGTGATGGATTTGGTGTGCTTACCTTTGCGCCAAATCGATGTTATCCTTGGTATGAACTGGTTGGAGTTCAACTACGTTCATATTAATTGTTATAGTAAGACTGTGAGGTTTCCGGAGTTAGGTGAGAATGGTGAACTGATGTTCTTATCTGCTAAGCAAGTGGATGAACTTTTATTAGATGAAGCGTTGATGTTTGCAGTGTTTGCATCGTTGCAAGTTGATGGTGAAGCCGTCAGTGTTGAGTTGCCGGTGGTTTGTGAGTTTCAAGATGTGTTTCCTGAGGATATAAGTGATTTACCTCCGGAACGTGAAATTGAGTTTGCTGTGGACTTAATACCAGGTACGAGTCCAGTGTCGATGGCTCCTTATCGGATGTCTGCTTCGGAATTGAGTGAGCTGAAGAAACAACTAGAAGAATTGTTAGAAAAGAAGTTCATTCGACCTAGTGTTTCTCCGTGGGGTGCTCCAGTGTTGCTCGTTAAAAAGAAAGATGGTAGTATGAGATTGTGTGTCGATTATCGACAGTTGAATAAGATGACCATCAAGAATAAGTACCCGCTTCCGAGAATCGACGATTTGATGGATTAACTCGTAGGTGCTTGTGTGTTCAGTAAGATTGATCTGAGGTCTGGTTATCATCAGATTAGAGTTAAAGCTGATGATATTCCGAAAACAGCTTTTAGAACGAGGTATGGTCATTATGAATATACGGTGATGCCATTTGGAGTTTCTAATGCGCCTGGTGTGTTCATAGAGTATATGAACAGGATCTTTCATGAATATCTTGATAAGTTTGTGGTGGTTTTCATAGATGACATCTTGGTATATTCTAAATCAGAAGAAGAACATGCAGAACATTTGAAGATTGTGTTACAAGTGTTAAGGGAAAAGAAATTGTATGCTAAGTTGTCAAAGTGTGAGTTCTGGTTGAAGGAAGTGAGTTTCCTAGGCCATGTGATTTCAAGTGGTGGAATTTCTGTGGATCCCTCAAAGATTGATGCGGTGTTGCAGTGGGAGACTCCGAAGTCTGCTACGGAGATTCGTAGTTTACTTGGATTGGCTGGTTATTATCATAAATTCATTAAAGGTTTTTCTAAGTTGGCTTTTCCGTTGACGCAATTGACTCGAAAGGGACAAGCGTATGTATGGGATGTCGCTTGTGAGGAAAGTTTTGTGGAACTAAAGAAAAAGTTGACAACTGCTCCGGTGTTGGTTTTGCCAGACCCGAATGAGTCCTTTGTGGTTTATTGTGATGCTTCAAAGATGAGCCTTGGTGGAGTTTTGATGCAAAATGGTAAAGTGGTCGCTTATGCTTCTAGGCAGTTAAGAGTCCATGAGAGGAATTTCCCTACACACGACTTAGAGTTGGCTGCTGTAGTATTTGTGCTGAAGATTTGGAGGCATTATCTTTTTGGTTCAAAATTTGAGGTATTCAGTGATCATAAAAGTTTGAAATACTTGTTCGATCAGAAAGAGTTAAACATCAGGCAGAGAAGGTGGCTAGAATTGTTAAAGGATTTTGAGTTCGATTTGAATTATCATCCCGGTAAAGCAAATGTAGTGGCTGATGCTTTGAGTAGAAAGTCATTGCATATTTCGATGCTTATGGTGAGAGAACTTGAAATGATTGAGCAATTCAGAGACATGAGTTTGTTGTGTGAGATGACCGCTGATAGTGTGAAATTGGGCATGCTAAAGCTAACTAGTGGAATTTTGGAGGAAATTCGGGAAGGTCAGAAATCTGATTTGAAATTAGTTGACCAGTTAATGAAGATTAATCAAGGTAATGGAGGTGAGTTCTGAATTGATGAAGATGGAGTTTTGAGATTTTGAGATAGAGTATGTATTCCGGATATTTCTGGAATCAAAAAGAGTATTTTGGAGGAAGGGCATAGAAGTCGATGAGTATTCATCCTGGTGCTATGAAGATGTATCAAGACCTGCGTAGATTGTTTTGGTGGCCAGGTATGAAAAGAGATATTGCTGAATTTATGTATGCATGTTTGACTTGCTAGAAGTCCAAGATTGAACATCAGAAGCCTTCAGGTATGATGCAACCGTTGAATGTTCCTGAATGGAAATGGGATAGAATTTCCATGGATTTTATGACTGGGTTACCGAAGACTACAAGAGGTAATGACTCGATATGGGTGATTGTGGATAGGTTAACTAAGTCGGCGCATTTCTTGCCGATGAGAATTAATAATTCTATGCAGAAGTTAGCTGAGATTTATATTGATGAAATTGTGAAGTTGCATGGAACACCTTCGAGTATTGTATCGGATAGAGATCTGCGGTTTACGTCAAGGATTTGGAAGAGTCTACAGGATGCCTTGGGTACTAAGTTAAGGATGAGTTCTACCTATCACCCGCAGACAGATGGTCAGACGAAAATAATAATCCAATCTTTAGAAGATTTGTTGAGAGCTTGTGTGCTGGATCGAGGAGGATCTTGGGATAGTCACTTGCCGTTGATCGAGTTTACATACAACAACAGTTTTCATGCTAGTATTTGGATGGCTCCATATGAGGCGTTGTATGGCAGACATTGTCGAACTCCATTGTGTTGGTATGAGTCGGGAGAGAGTTCTATACTTGGAGCTGAGATTGTTCGAGAGACAACGGAGAAGATTAAAATGATTCGGGATAAAATGATGACGTCGCAGAGTCGTCAGAAGAGTTACCATGATAAGAGAAGAAAAGCACTAGAATTCCAAGAGGGGGACCACGTGTTCTTAAGAGTTACTCTGATGACTGGTGTGGGACGAGCTTTGAAGTCTAGAAAGCTCACTCCGCGCTTTGTTGGTCCATATCAGATTATGCAGAGGATAGGAGAGGTTGCCTATCGGGTGGCTTTACCACCCTCACTTGCGAATTTGCATGATGTTTCATGTGTCGCAGTTGAGGAAGTATATTTCGGATCCGTCGCATGTGATTCAAATGGATGATGTTCAGGTGAGAGATAACCTGACAGTAGAAGCTTTGCCTGTGAGGATTGATGGTCGAGAATTGAAGCAACTGCGAGGTAAAGAGATTGCTTTAGTGAAAGTATTGTGGGGCGGACCAGCTGGTGATAGTTAGACTTGGGAGCGTGAAGATCAGATGAAAGAGTCATATCCGACTTTGTTTACTTCAGGTAATTTTCGAGGACGAAAATTCTTAAAGTAGGGGAGAGTTGTAACGACCTGAAAATCTAAATTAATCATTTATTTATTTATTTAATTAATTTAGAAGGAATTAAGAGGTTTTGGGTAATTTGGAGGATTATGGATTAAAAGAGTATTTTTAAATAATTTTAATAAAGTGAATAATCATGTATTATTTAGATTATTACTATTATTAAAAATAATAAGAAAAGGGCAAGGTGGTCATAAAGGAAAAGGAGTAAGGGTAGAGCTGGGAGTTCAAAAACTGGGATAATGTAACTAAAGAAGAAAGATCGATCAATTTTCTAACTGATCGTATTTTTGTGAAGAACGCTGAAGAAGAGAAGAGGAGGAAAAAACCTAGGGTTTTGAAGGATTGCTAGGAGAATCTTGGAGAAAGAATGAAAAAGCTTCGGATTACTCTAAGGTATGGGGAGATTTCATAATTTCTTATAGTTCTTTAGGACATGGTCATGAATAGATTAGGTATTCATGAATTGTGTATAATTGTGGTGAATGTTGATGTAGAATGAATAATTTGATGAGAATATGATGAAATTGAGTGGTATGTGTTGATATATGTGTATTATGTAAGCCTTTTGATCAAATTTTCGTGGGGGAAAAACTGATTTTTGGGGTAATCGAAGTCAAAACGCAGAAAATCATTTTTCGGGAAAAATTGGGTTTTGTCGCACCCTGACACGGGCCGTGTCACACAACACAGGTACCCGTGTCAGCTTTCTGGTTGGCCGGGTGAAAAATTTCATTAGCAGGTTGCCTGACACGGGCCGTGTCACAGGACACGGGCGGCCGTGTCAGACTACTGTTCCTGTATAATTTCTTTTGTTTTGAGAATTTTGCTTCAGACTTTCTGACACGGGCCGTGTCATAGGACACGGGTGACCGTGTCAGCTTGCTGCCTTGCTACGTTTTTTGTTGTTGTTTTGGAATCGTGTCCGACTACTGTTTGTTTTATTGTTACTATTTCTTAAGGTTTCTTGATGTTTTCTCATATTGATTCCTTGTGGTGGAGTTGTTGCTGATATATGGATGATAAAACAAGAATTTATGATGAATGTTGCTGAAAAATGAAATGAATGATGCACATGTTGATATTTGGATGAAATGAGGAGAATTAGCATCATTGAATTTCATGGCATTTTATTATGTTGGGGCTTTGGCCTATTGGTAGCTTCAATCCCACTGTGTGGATTGAAGTGATATGTTGTTATGTTGTGCTCCCTTGTGGAGGGTTGATGGCCAGTGTCCATCAAATGGAGAAATCGGTACCACATGCATTCCTTGCATTTCATTATATTTGACATTGCATTTTATGAGGTATTTGTGATTGTGTTGCGTAGGATTTGATGATGATACGATGTTGTTGTTACTTATTCTGTTTATTTTCCAAATCTTTATATTACTATAATGAATTATGGTTTCTCACCCTGCCTGCTTGGAAATGTTGCCTCTTATGTGGGTAACTTGCAGATAACCAAGAGTAGATTCGCGATGATGGAGGATGTAGCCTTGAAGTGTGTCGTTACCGCTGTTTATTTTAGAGATGTCCTGCTCTGTGTCATGTAACATCGGGTTGGGATTTCTTGTGAACCTCGCGTTCTTTTGTTTTATGTTGAATTTTTACATTGTTGGAGATGATTTGATTTGGATACATTTAGTATGAAGTATTTTATTGAAGTGCCACAAGAAGCTGATTTCCGCTGCGTAATTGTTGATTTTATTATTAAGAATGGGTAACCCGCGTTACGGGACAGGAAAATGATTGTTAATTGAAGTTTTGAATATATGTGGCACCTTTCATGTTGATTTTACTCTAATAATATGAAATCTTTTCCTAAAATTGTATGTGGGGTAGAAGGGTGTTACAGATGATCATGTAACAACACAACAACAAGTCGAGCACACATCCAAGGGTAATCAATCCATGATAAACATGTTCAACATCCAAACATAATCATGCATTGCAAGCAATAAACACAAACATTCTTTTCGCATTTAAACAGATGCATACAAATTGCAAACACGAATGAACATCAAGCAAGAACAAATGCTATGCATGTACATACAATTAAGCATAAGCCACTAGGCGTGAACGAATTCCAATGACATGCCAACTTAAGCATTCACTAAAAGCAACACAGATAAATCATCAAATCAACAATTAATCACTTAAAACGAACACGCTTTCATGAAATTGAGAGCAAACATATACATGAATCATATATCCAGCAAGATAAACATCAAGGGCAAGCATTCATCTGTGTAAAAATGATTATGCAACACGAACAACACACTAAAAATGCAAAACAAAATCATCGACATGCATCAAGGGTCGCGTGTCGAAGAATCGCATCCGTTCTGTAGTGTGAGGTGAAACAACTCAAGAACAATCCACAAATATGCATCATATCAATCCATGAGGGTTAGAGATGGAAAGGGATCCAAAGAAGCTTGAAAAAGAAAGAAAAAATTATTCTACAGCAAGTGTAATCGGTTAACCTCCTGGTATTAACCGATTTCACCATGAAAATCAGCTAAAAAGCACGCAGAACAATAGTGTTAATTAGTTAACACCAGGAGGCAACCGATTTCACCATGAAAATCAGCCAAAAAACATGCAGAACAATAGTGTTAATCAGTTAACACCAGGAGGTTAACCGATTAACACTATACCAGAAGCAGAAACACAGCTTTTCAAAAGCATTTTCAGTAACAAACCAATTATCCAATCATCCAAATGAATAGCTATGCAATTGTATACGAAAAATACATCAAATATTAGTAATCAAACACCAGTTGAATCCATCAAACATTAAGATCAACAATTAAATCAAACAATGGACCAATTCACATCAAGAAACCATGGATCTACATTGCAAAAGCTATAAATAATCTAAATCAAGCTTGGATCTAAGAAAAACCAACCTACAAAGCTGAGATTTGCTTTGGTAAGTGTTGCAAACGAAATTTGACAAATCAAACCACAGAAATCAAGATCCAATGAGCTCTAAGCAAGAAAATCGAAGATCCAAGCAATTATCCAAGAATAAGCAAAAACCTCTTCAAGTAGTGATTCCAAAACTTGATCCAGATCCAAACAAGTTGCATCTTCAGAATTGAACAATGTATGATGATGTTGTGGAGGTTTAGCTCAAGAATTCACAAATTGCAATGCACAATTTGTGAAGCTTTTGGTTATGGAGCTTTTGTGAGGGTTTTGGAAGAAGAGTAAAAATGAGAGAAAAGTTGAGAGAATTGGGATGAGAAGTGTAGTGAAATCAGAAAAATGAATGAAGTTTTGAGAGGTTTGGAGCAAATTAGCTTAAATAAGCTTTATGTTAGGAATGTAAATGAGGTTTAGACTGTGGGTTAGAATTTTGGTTTGGGATTAGGAATGAAATTATTTGAATTTTTGGAGGGAAGTGAAATTAATTTTGAAAATGAACCGAATTTTGGAGTGAATTCTAGATCCTTCCAACTGGTGTAAATTTGAGACCAAGTGATTGAAATGAGATCCCCACTGTTGCGACGCTGAAAAATGCAATTTCTAGGCAAATTTAACACTGGTTAATCGGTTAACCCATTAACACGTTCAAAATTTGAAATTTTGAGGAAAACTTGGATAATTGACCGTTGCTACATGTTTTGAGAATAGTTTTTGAAATTCTAGCATAGTAGACAGCAGATGTCCTAACACATGTCAAGACATTGTTCTGCATAAACATTTAAACAAAGAACAGAATAGCAGACTGATATCTTGAATATCAGAACTGCAGAATCACAGATGTTACGACATCTGTTCCAACATGTTAATAAAAATTTAACTGTAAATTGCAGAATGATAAACAACACAGAATATGATGACCCAGTTCGGTGCAACTCACCTACATCTGGGGGATACCAATCCAGGAAGAAGACTCCACTATCAGTAGTATAGTTTTATGTAAACAACCTCAGGTTTACAGTAAACACCCACGCTTACCTATCACTACCCAATGAAGACTTTATCATTAGAAGTCACATCTAATTGATAAGAGAACCCCATCTCACTCCCTAAATCACAACCTATGATTATCTAACAGTTAATACCTCATAACTATATCACCCCTATTGAAAGACACCCCTTCCAATACAAAGTTCAGTCAAGCATCCTTGACTAACAAGTTAACTTGGATTTGCTTCAAAGCTTCATCCAAGAACACTACACAATTCATTACCTTCGGGCTTCTGAATTTGTACAAGTACCTATGTCTACCACACTGCATCAAATCGATACAGAGGAAGACTTACAAGAAAGCCTACGACTCTCAAACCATAAACCCTATTTTCTAATTTACAAAAGTGTTACAATAGGTTCAGTTGTTCAGTCATAGGTCTTGGTCTTCTTTTATACTCTTCCGCTTCCTTGGGCTTCGAATCTTCTGTTTATTGACCCCTTGATCCACTTCTGTAACCATTCCTTGATTCTTGCACCAGATTTAGAACCTGCTATATTTGTTCAATCAAAATGTCAGGACATTGTCTTCGACATCTTTTTCTGCAGCATTCTACATTAAGTTTTAACCAAAATTTAGTCGAACTTCAGGAGCTTTCAATCTCTCCCTTTTGAAAATTTTGGCTAAAAATTTAATTAGGACAATAAACCTAGGGTGCTCCTAACGTCTCTTCACCCTTAGTGGCAGTTATGATTGGAATACCGATGTGACCCCAATCATGCTGGTGTACATGAGGAAGAGGATGACATTCATTCTCCCTTTCCACATGAATCTATACTTCCTCACCTGGGGGGGAAGAATTTTGCTACTGAAGCAACGAAACACCAACCTGGGTAACTCAGAACACAGGGCACGAATGTGTTCATAACTCAGATCACAGGACACGAAGAAAGGACTCAGAACATATGGGAAACTTGAAACTTAGTCAGAATGTCATAACATTCTGACCAACATCCTTGCAAACCAACTACAAGGACAGACTCTACCCATGTACTTTTCTCCCCCATTTTAGCCAAAAATTGACAAACATGTCCAAAACAGACCCATACCCAAACCGAGGAAACCCATAAATAAACAAACCCCGTGAGAATAGAAAAGACAATCTGCGACAAGATGAAGACTAGAACATCCTTTATATACAAGCCCATTCTTAGGATGTAACGAACCCTTGGAAGTAACACATGTCCATTCAATGTGAGCATTAAATGACATTGTGTATTTTCAGAGACAATAGTGCACCACCCAAACCATATTTGACTATTTCTATCTTTTAACAAGGACCATTCAAAGAATGCGCATTTTCCGAAACACATGTTTAACACGCGTTCCCTAAGACACAAATTCTCCACCGTCCAAAGCAACTAAGTGTACACCCATACATCCTAACCAATGTTCTGACATCTTGTCCGACTTTGTATAGTCCCTCTTGTAGCATCTATTTAATCCCTTTCAACTAGAAGATCAAGATTAACTGACCAAGATGTTAAAACCTTTCTTCAAACATCTTTTAGTTAGCAGCAACAACTCTCAAGACACTTGTACTACTTCTAATTCAATCCATTGACACCCAATAACAGAATCAGAACAACCTGATAAGTTCACCCAGAACTCATACCGGTAGAGCAATGTCACGACATCTCGTCTGACATATCAACCTCACCTGAGGTAATCTATCACAATCTGCTTGTAACCACAAACAATTTTGATAAATAATCTGCACCACTGCAGTAATACCTCTTAGATCAAGGAGCAACTCGCCCAATCTAAAATAACTAGTGCTCCTCCAATGAACACTTATGCTGATGAATGGAAAACATAAGACGCATCTTCATTTCTTCAAGAGCGTACCCTCTGTTCAACACACATGCTAAACGCATTCACCTACTGCTTGATCCTCAAGCAAACCATGTACCACACCAGTACATTCAACAGACAGAGGCTCCCCCTATCTTTCTCAACAGACGCTTCTTCAGCAAGAAACACCTCAAAATCACCACATGATATCCCATGACAACTTCATGATCATATAGTGAGAGTACCAGGAACGCATCCTTGTACCATAACTAAAAAACTCTTGGATTGATACCAAAGCTCCATTGATCCATCTCGTCCAGAAACCATCCATACACCACATGAATTCCTCCTGAATTCTCTTGTATAGACCTCATTGTTCCTTGGGATACAACCTAATTGAATCTGGAATACTTCATATTCCTCAAAGAGACATACAGGGCCCCTTAGTTTGCTAGCTCACCCAGATGTTCTTCACACTTGAAGGACATCAAACACATGCTCCAAAAATCCTCAGCCCATTTTCTCCACAAGCACCAAACTGATCCACTTCTAGCATGTCCCATTCACATCAGACTTCCAAGACAATCCTTTACCCATCATTCTCCCGTATGACTAGATAAATACTTTTTAGACAAGATGTGAGCGTCAAGTCCCACACTCAAAACTTAGCATCCTACTCCAAGTATAGCCTACCCAGAATATGTTCTAACATAAGTTAGGACATCATTCACATATCATAGACACCAATCAACATAGTTCTAGATATGTTCCACCACTGGACTTACTATCTGCATAGTAATCCAACTGAAGATCTTCAAACAACACTTTGCCACCAGCTTGATCAACAAGAACTCCAGATAACCAAAGAGAGAAATAAACTCTCATCCACCAAAAGAAGGTAATCTTCCATCCTCAACTTAGAACTTCTACCACAAGCTCTAAGATAGACTTAAATCGGAACCTCCTTACGTTTTCAACCACCTACCCTTCTGCCCAAGAGTAATTGGTTCCAAGCACCCTGCTTGAATGCACACTAAAGGTCAACCAAATGCCACTGTTTGATTCATCTTAAATTTTTCAGAACTCCCACAAGATACACTGATCCACCAATGAAATCTGATCTTTAAGTTACATAAACAACTTGCTCCATAGCAAGACATCTTGGATCCACCAAGCCTTAGACATGTAACATCTTCTCCTTCCACAGCTCCGATAAACTGCATGAGATAGACCTTTTTGAAGCATCCATAACTTCCATTCTCCTGTAGATCACCTTATCTTAAGCTGATGTGCCACATTACCAGCTGAGATCCTGATGTTAAGCTAGATGTCAGAACATTCTGATACAACATCTAGCTTCTGAACTTAGCTCCTCCTTCTGCCACTTAGAAGAACCTCCTCCCTATTACAGAACAAGAGTTCCATGCTCTCATAGACTTGATTCAACAACCAAGTTTGAGTAGACAACGTCCATCCTGCTTAAGCTTATCACAAGTATTCCATTCAAGCTCACACCTTGATGAATAACTGCTTTGAAACTCCAAAGAACTCATACCTTCCACGTCTGATTCTTTAGAAGATAAAGTAGTCATAGACTACACCATTGACATACCAAAGAATGCCACTTTCCTTAATAGAGCAGTCTATAGAAAGTCAGAGATAACTGCCACTTAACCTTGACCTCCAAAATGAGCAAGATCCCATGCTCCTAAGTACTTAGATCATAAATAAACTGATCCAAGTTGTGCCATCACCAGCACTCTAATATGGACAAGTCTCTTGCCAGGACACATTCCAGATAAACACTAGATGCTTCTAGTAACAACTTGAACACACCTGCTGCACTCCAATACTTCTAGATCAGAAATAAACTGATCCAAGAACTATCCATCAAGATTATGATGTCTTCTTCTTCATATTCCACATCACCATTGTCTGGACCAGTTTCTTGCCAGGAAACTCTCCAGAGATCAGATGCTTATGCTACACCAAACTGAAGCAGATTCTTAGGTCAACACCCAAGAGAAATAGAACCAAAAGCTTATGCAGTACCCCTCCCATGATTCTGCACAAACCAAATGAAGAGATGTTCCAACATCGCGTTGAACATCAACAATATTGACCTTCACATCCAAAGATAATTAATTAAATACTTGTGAGTAACACAAATAGCAATTGATCTTAAATCCTTGTTCAATAATCTTGTTTCACTGTTGAAGCCACACTCCACCAGATCACTTCCTGAACACTTATCTAGTATTCAATCTTTTGCAAGTATATTCTTTGACACATAACTTGTTGAGATACCAAGGCCGCCACCCTTGACTCAAGTAACTAAGATTCTCTCTGAACGAACCATATTTACCTCAACAGTTCTGCAATCTCCATTCAGATTGGATTCACCCTTAGGATTAAGAGGGATGAATCCTTCCTTGCTGTTTTTTGGATGGTGAAAATAAATCACCTCCACTTTCTTCAGGTTTGTGTTTCACAGAAACACCTTCTAGTCAGAAGAATAACTAGAAGACTCCAGATGCACGACTGAGACGCCTTTATGAGTGGACTTGAGAGAATTCTCAAGTATCTTTAAAAACTTAGCCGATCAATAATTTATCAAACTCCTAGAGAAAGAACTCGATAAACCTAAACTCAACTCCTCTCCTCTTCAACTGACTTCAAACTGCACCATGGAACCAAGTTTCCAAGTACCAAGTCACCATAACAGACATCTTCCAACAACTCCCTTTATTCCATCGCTCCCGACTTTGGAATAAAAAGATGCAGATATCTTCACATATAGAGGCCGACGATTGAGATCTTTCACCATCTGTCTTCAGTAACAACTCCAGAATCCCATAATTATAGAGCTCTTCCATCAAAAACATATGCAGCGGAACCACCAAGGAACAAATTCTGCTTAGCCTAATAAGATGTCAGAACATCTTATAAGATATTCCAACAAGGGAACTAGCCACTTCTCTTGCAGTTGTTGTAGAATCTCCTCAACAACATGAACAACCACCGGGTTGTTACCTTCGATCCAGAACATCCATCCCATCGATTAATACCCTTGAGTATATCTAAGTTGATTGATTTGATCTTCAAAACTCTTCCTTGTTTAAATGCCAGAAAGTATCTCCCAAAGATCTCATCCAGAAACAGACAGGAAGCCTGCTCTGATACCAATTGAAATTCTGGCATAGCAGACAGCAGATGTCCTAACACATGTCAAGACATTGTTCTGCATAAACATTTAAACAAAGAACATAACAATAGACTGATACCTTGAATATCGGAACTACAGAATCACAGATGTTACGACATCTGTTCCAACATGTTAATCAAAATTGAATTGTAAATTTCAGAATGATAAACAACACAGAATATGATGACCCAGTTCGGTGCAACTCACCTACATCTGGGGGATACCAATCCAGGAAGAAGACTCCACTATCAGTAGTATAGTTTTATGTTAACAACCTCGTATTTATAGTAAACACCCACGCTTACCTATCACTACCCAATGAAGACTTTATCATTAGAAGTCACATCTAATTGATAAGAGAACCCCATCTCACTCCCTAAATCACAACCTATAATTATCTAACTGTTAATACCTCATAACTGTATCATCCCTATTGAAAGACACCCCTTCCAATACAAAGTTCAGTCAAGCATTCTTGACTAACAAGTTAACTTGGATTTGCTTCAAAGCTTCATCCAAGAACACTACACGATTCATTACCATTGTGCTTCTGAATCTGTACAAGTACCCATGCCTACCACACTACATCAAATTGATACAGAGGGAGACTTACAAGAAAGCCTATGGCTATCAAACCCTAAACCCTATTTTCTACTTTACAGAAGTGTTACAATAGATTAAGGTGTTCAGTTCTAGGTCTTGGTCTTATTTTATACTCTTCTGCTTCCTTGGGCTTCGAATCTTCTGTTTATTGACCCCTTGATCTATTGCTGTAACCATTCCTTGATTCTTGCACCATATTAAGAACCTGCTATATTTGTTCAATCAAAATGTCAGGACATAGTCTTCGACATCTTTTTCTGCAGCATACTACATTAAGTTTTAACAAAAAATTAGTCGAACTTCAGGAGCTTTCAGTTTTGCCTCTGAAGCTTGTCCTTGGATATTTCACTTGAATAACACCTAAAATCATTTGTGAATTCCTTTCTGCACTCGAAAAAACCGGTTGAAAAAATACGGTCCGGTACCGAATCACTGAGCAAAATAAATGTCCGAGCCTCTGACGTTTGCTGCTTGAAAGCTTGGAATAAAATGAGGTCTTGAGCCACAGAAACAACTTGATACCATGTCAATGCCGTGATATGATTAATGATAATGCTAATGAATGAAGTATAAGCCAGTTAAGGTTAGAAACGAGAGGGAAAATTTTGGGGTGTTACAACTGTTGAATGCCAAACTTGCTTTCATTTGATCCTTATTTATTGGCATTTTTATACTCTTTTGTGTTGTTTTGTTGGTTTTACTCCATGATATCATGCTATTCTTCCATATTGTTGAAAATACCTTTGATAACTTTGATTTGTGTGTTATTGTGCAGAAATTCGGCATGAAAACATCAAAGTGTGAGACACAAGCAATTGGACAAGGAAACCAAAGGAAGAGAAGAATTTTAGCATGTTTGTTGTGCGAACAGCCAGCGAATGTTCGTTGTACGAACTCATGGCGAAGTCCCAGCAAAACCTCTCAATTGAGAGTCAGTAAGGAAAAGACACAAAGTTCGCTGGGCGAATTGGTAGCGAATGCTCGCTGTGGCGAGGTCTTAGCGAAGGACCAGCGAAACATCCCAGACTAGAGTCAGTAGCTAAAGGACCATAAGTTCGTTGTGCAAACTTGTAGCGAGGTAGTTCACAGTGCGAAGAATTGCTCGCACAACGAACTTCAGATATTTCTCAAGGGTGGTTTAATTGTTTAGAGGCACATCAGGTGCCTAAAAGTGAGTTCGCTGGGTGAAGAAAGGGTTTGCAGTACGAACATGACATCTCCCAAAAGTACTATATAAGTACTTTTCACAATTTTTGGGGATCATATCCCATTTTTACACACAAGAACTTCATTTCTCAGCATGTCTTCACAAAAAGGTGATAATTTGCAAATAGAAGCTGGATTTGCATCCGAGTTTGATTCTTCGACGTGGATGCTTATTCAACTTCTTCCAAAACTTTTAAAGCAAGATACAATGGTTATCGGTGGCTATTTTCCTTTGTATCAAAGGTAAAGGTAGACTACCATTAGCTTGTATGTATTTCTTTTGATTGGCCTTGTATGTGAACAAGTGAGATTAATATATGATGAATATTTTTGTTCTTAATGATCCATTCTTGTTTTGTAAAACGCTAGGCATAGATTTTGTAAAACTTCACCTAAAATATTCATCTATCGATTTATAGATTGGAGAGATCGGTTTATGGTCGATAGTTGCTTTGTGTTGAACTTAAAGCTTACTATATTGGTTTTTATATGGAGAAATCATGTAGCGATGAATACAGTATTTCTCACGACGTTGCTCTAGAGATAGACGGTGTTGAGAGAATGCGCAACGATATTAATCGGATCATACTTCACATGCAAGATTGAAAGAACACGTATAAGTTAGGGTAGATGAAAACTACTTTTAAAATACTTTTTTAACCAAACACTTTAGAATTTATAAGCTTTGCTGTAACGCCCCGGTTTTGTCTTATTTATTTAATTGAGTTGATTTAATTATTTTTGTTTTATATTATTTTATTCTTGACTTTTATTTGACAATAAATTATTTTTCATCGATGTTTATGTTTTATCGCGTTTTGAGAGCGTTTGCGGGATAAATTGAAAGTGGAGGGAAAACGCACTTTGAATGGTCAGCGAAGGGGAAAGCGAACGTTCGCGTGAGGTTCGCACTGCGAATGTTGTGTTGTTTTTCTTTCTGCCACGGTTCGCTGGGGGATTCGCACTGCGAAGGGGACAGCGAAGGTTTGCTGGGAGTTCGCACTGCGAAACTGTAGGCTATTTTCCTTTCTGACTTAGTTCGCTGGGGTATTCGCACTGCGAATGAGGAAGCGAAGGACTCGCTAGGAGCTTCACATTGCAAACATGACAGTTTTCCTAATTTGTTTTCATTATAACTTTTGATCCGTAAGTTGGTTTGAGGCGTGGTTTGGTGCGTTGGAAAGCTTTTGACATGTTCTTTCTTATTAAAATGGTTTTGATATTGGTTGACCGATTTAATTATGTCGGGGGTTTGGAAATGTGTCGTTGGTCAACTTTTACCGTCGTAACTGTGTGTATTTGATGTGTTATCATGCAATATGCTTTCGATATACATCGTATGACTTGTGTGTTGATATGTAATATGAATGCATGTGATTAAATGATGTGATGATGGTGTCTATACTTATGGCAAGTAAAATACATTGTTGAATTGAATATCAATGTATGTTGTTATGATGTGTTGTGGGTAACCTTTGTGGTGTGAATCCCTTGTGGAAGTAATTGTGTGTGCATGATTGTTGTGGTTTGTGGTTTGTGATGAAATGCATTGTTTGAAGTGTTTTCAATGCATGAATAATGATGATGAGATAATTCATATTGTTGAATTATGGTGATGCATTTGATTGTCATGAGTTCTTGTGTGTCAAGCATCATGATATGCATCTTGTGATGTCGTGTGCCCTAGTGGGTGTGAGCAACGAAACGATTCCAGAGGGAATCCGCTATAACATCGTGCGCCTTATACAAAGAGGACTGAAAGCGATGATTATAGACGATCGTGCGCCTTATACAAAGAGGACCGAAAGCGATCGGATCGTGCGCCTTATACAAAGAGGACTGAAAGCGATCCATAAACGTCGTGCGCCTTATACCAAGAGGACCGAAAGCGACGGGGAACATCGTTTGCCCGACGGGGTATTACATGAGTGGTCCTCAGTAACAAGCGATGGTTCCAATAGTTCCTAAGTGAACTAGTGATGAGAAATGATGGATGGATGGTACCGCATATGCATTGCATAGAGTCGTTGTGTCGGTCTCTGTGCATTTGCATAAATCATGAATGGATTGATTATGTGATTATGTGTGGAAAATCATGAATAGATTGGTTATGTGATTATGTGTGGAAGTGTGAATTGATTGAGTATGTGTTGAGATTTATGATTGGATTGGTGAATTGATGTGCATATGTGATAAATGCATTGGTTGTGGATAATATGTTTTATGTATAGGCATATGCTATGTGATGTGGTGATGTGTTTCCATATGTCATAACTTTGGTGTGCATTATGTGTGAATGTGTTATTATGTTGGTATAATTGATATATGCTATATGTATTATAAGTGATGCTTGTGGTGAGAATAACTGTGTACGTGAATTTATATGTTTTGCATATTATTATGCAATCTTGATTTAGTTGTTATTTCTCACCCTTCTGCTGTGGTTTATTGCTCTATGAGGCAATTGCAGAGTTGTAGTCTTGGAGGCTTTTGTGAAAATTAGTTCTCCACCCTTTTGTCGGTCTGTCTGCTCTGATACGTAACACGAGAGTCGGGGAACGCTTTAGTTGTATATGTATACATTTGTTGGATTTATTTTGTATTACCTTTGTATGAATATTTTGATGTTATAAAATAATTTATTTGTAAAACAAGTCAGTTATGGATCTTTCCGCTTTATTCCATAATTGAACTTCATTTTGTTGGAAAAGGTTGCCCTTTAAGATTTACTCAATTTGGTGTTATGTATCAAATAAATGAGCAGGGATTGTGTTTTCTTCATTTAAATGTGGCATCCTTGTTTCTGTCGGAAAAATAAATTTTTATTTACTCTGATTTAATTATGTATTATTTATTCGCGATGGGAATTGGGGTGTTACATTTGCTACTAAAAACGTGACAATTTTATGAACAAAACTTTGAAAACCCTTGTTCTTGAAACGAAAAAACTGTTGAAAGGCAAGCATCAAAATATCTTCAATCCCCATGAAGACAATAACAAAACCACTCTTTAACTACGATTCAAACAAAATGGCACCGTCCCCGAGGATTGTTGATATTGCAAGCATTGCAATAGTTTATTGATTTAAAAAATTTCTATTGTATTTTTACCCTATTTATTTTTCTTGTGCTGCTTAATTTGTTTGGTTAAGTATGCAGATTCTATTTATGCGAGGGAATATACATGCGTATCAACTTCTTTTCGATCCTGAGATTGAAAGAACCGCTCGTAGGCTCAATAGCAGAACTAGACGGAGGAGGAAACTTGCTAAAGAAAGACAAGAGAGCAGAGAATTTTCTTCATCTACACCCATTGTTACACCAATCATGGTCGAACTACCACCACCACCTCCTGCTTCTACCCCTTGTGTTAACAGTCCAAGACACAATGCTCAATTTGCGCGCAGCGCCCATAAAGGGAGGCATTCTGAGATGAAAATGGGAATCCTTGCTCTTCTGTATCAGAATCCTTTTACTGGTATGAACCATGAGGATCCGTTCACACATCTCACCAAATTCTATGAAATTGCAGATGCAGCAGGAGCGTCAGAAGCTGAAGAGGAATCCTTGTTTAAGAGACTATTTCTGCATTCCCTAATCGGGAAGGAAAAGGAATGGTATCTTGATCAATCAACTCAAGTAATGACGAATTTGAATTTATTGGAAGAAAAGTTCCTTGAACGGTTTTTCCCCCACAACAGATTTATGGAAGCGAAGACGGCGATATCAGTGTTCTCTCAAGGCGGAAATGAATCTCTCAATGAAGCTTGGGAGAGGTTCAAATCCATGTTTCGAAAATGCAAAGGTCAAGGTTTTGATGAATTAACTCAAATGAACATCTTCCGGAATGGGCTTCAATCGGTTCACAAGACTTTGTTGGATGCTACTTTGGGTGGATCATTAATGTCCAAAAGCGCTGAAGATGCAATTGCTATTATTGATAGGATGACACTTAATGATCATCAAGGAAATCAAAATCATGGCACACCTCAAAGAAAATCGGGCATGATCGAGTTGGGAACAAATTATGGTATTCTTGCTCAAAACAAATTACTCTCACAACAAGTGGAGTTGTTGACAAAGCAAATGTCAAAGCTTCCACAACAAATCAAAGAGATGCAAGAAATTCCCAACCAAAATCAACATGTAGAATGTTGTGAACTTTGTAAAGGCGATCATTCTATCGGATATTGTCCACCGGTTGTTGAAGAAGCCAACTATGCGGGAAATCAAAATCAAGGCTTTCAACCAAGACCACCGTATCAAAGCAATAACCAAGGCTACCAACTAGGGATTGCAATGGGCAGGGTTTGGGTAGGGTACTATAGTACCCGTCCCCATACTCGCAGTTGGAAAAAATCCCCGTACCCGAGCCCATACCCGCTTGGGTATCAAAATTGGCATCCGTCCCCATACCCTATGGGTATATAAGTGTTCGTACCCGTAACCGTTACCCGCATTTCTAATAAAAATAAATATATCAAGTGTAAAATATCATAATATTTTAAGTTTTTAAAAACATTAAAAAGCTTTTAAAAAAATTTATCGTTGAATTATAAAATAAATGATCACTTATATTAAATATGTAATAGTTTAAAATTGATGTTTATTTTTTAAAATTTATAAACTTTTATTTTTATATAATAATATAAATTAAAATATATCAATATATATTGTGTGGGTATGGGGAGGGGTGGGTATTAAGGTTCCCATCCCCGCACCCATCCTCGCTTATTTAAGTGGGTATTTATCCGAGGTCGTGCCCGTACCCATTTTTGCAGGTTTTTACCCTATGCGTTGTGGGTAATTTTGTGGACCCCCATTGGATATGGGCCAAATTGCCATCCCTACTACAAACCGAGAGGTAATAGCCAAAGTTACCAACAAGGGTGGAGGCAAGAGCCAAGTTCTTCAAACCGTCAACCTTACTAAAATTACAACTAGCCACAACAAAACCAAGGAGGGGGCTCTAAGATTGAGGAGACTTTCAACCAATTTATGTAAACGTCCATATCCACTCAAAAAAGTACGGATGCGGCAATTCGAAATCTTGAGACTCAAGTTGGACAATTGTTAAAGTAACTAGCCGAACAACATAAAGAAACCTTTCCAGCTAACACTCAAGTGAAACCAAAGGAGCAGTGCAAGGCCATCTTTACAAGGAGTTAACGAACAATTGGTGGGGAAGTTGAAAAAAATGATGAAAAGAAGGTAGTTGAAAAGAATGATGTAGAGGAGAAGTTGAAAAAAAGAAAAAAAAAGGAAAGGAGTATGAGGGAGAAGTTCTACAAAAAAAGTTACCATACCCAATTGCTCCTATGAAAAAGGAAAATGAAAAGCATTATGCTAGATTCTTGGATATATTCAGTCGGTTGCAAGTAACCATTCCATTCTCCGAGGCTCTAGAGAAAATGCTAAAGTATTTGAAATTCATGAAGGACATACTTACAAAAAAAAGAGATACATGGATAAGGAAACCATTGAGCTCAATGCCAATTGTAGTGCTATTGTCCAAAACATTCTTTTGCGAAAAGAAGGAGATCTGGGAAGAGTGGCTCTACCTATAACTATAGGTAGTGATTTCAAGTGCAAAGCTTTGGTCGATATGGGAGCTAGTATTAATGTGATTCCTTTATCCGTGGTCAAGAGGCTTGAGAACATGGAGATGAAGTCAACCAACATGACTTTACAACTTGCTGACAAGTCTAGGACTCGTCCTCAAGGAGTTGTTGAAGACGTGTTATTATAAGTCGACAAATTTTTATTCCCGGTTGATTTCGTAGTCATGGACATGGAAGAGGATGAGGATACACCAATAATCCTTGGAAGACCCTTCATGAAGACCGCTAGGATGCTAATCGATGTTGATGAAGGTATAATGAAGGTAAGGACAATTGATGAGGAAGTGTGTTTCACACTTTTCAAAGGAGTGGTGTATTCGAACGAATTGGAGGACAATTTTCAAGTGAAAAAAGAAGATGCAAGAATTGCGGAAAAGAAAAAGAATGTCAAAGACGCAAAGGTTGCATCAAAGAAAAAGAAGGAAGAAAGATCCAACTATGAAGAAATATTTAAAAATAAGGATGAAGAGGCCAAGGAGGCTTTGATGAAGTCACGTTGGGACTTTTCTTTCTTAAGGAAAAGTGGACCAAAAACAGGTCATGATAACGGTTGATGTATTTGTTGTTAGAGTGTTTTTCTCGGAAGCTAATCCAATCGCTTTTAGTTTCAAGGTTTCAAACCTCCGGACCGTCGAGTTCAAACGACGTTAATCAAAGCACTTGTTGGGAGGCACCCCAAAATTGTGAGTATTTATGTTTTCTTACTGCATTAGTTAGTATGTTATGGTGAAAGAGTGTTGTAATAAACCACTAGTTGAAAAACCAGAAATTTTGAATTACTGTCATGTTCACCCTGTGTTTGCTTTGCGAACCTGGGGCAAATTATTTCGCTGGGCGAATAATTGTTCGCACTGCGAACATGACAGATGCTGGAATGGTGAGAAATTTATGCTACAACACTTGAGTAATGTTTGTGTAGTACTGTTGCATTGCCTTTTCTGTAGTGGACCTGAGGGTAGGCCTTTTTCAAAAAGGAGGGGGCAATATCTAGTAGTTTTGTATATTGTTGGTATGCTTTCTTTGAATTTAATGTTTCCCTTTTGTGGTGATGAATTGTGAGAACTTCTAGATTGATTGCTATTTGTTAAAAGTATCAAATGAAGGTTCTCCCAAGTTTGGATGGTGATGATAGTATTTGATAATGTAAATGTTTGCAAGGTACATGGTTACCTCTTCTAGGATGTTAGAATGTTTAAGAACTTTTTTCTTTGTGCAAATGTAATTTTGTTTCATTTTGCAACTTTGTTTGAATGCTTGTATCACTTAGGTTCCAATAGCCACAAATTTTTCAGAAACCTCCATTGTTTACTAAAACTCATAGGATGATTGATAAATCCTGTTGAATACATTTGAATCATGCTTAATCTTGTGATTATTTTGATTTTGTGGAAGCATTAGATATGATCAAGGTATTTGTTGATAATGAGCACAACCATATCCAAAATTAACTTACCCGTGAGTAGTGAGAATTTGCTAACCCCTTTTAGCTTAATAGTTTATATCCTAATTTAGTGATGAACTCAGTGTATGTACATAAATTAAAAGATAGTTCATCATTGAATTTTGTGGAATTCTAAAGATTTTTTCTTGAACCTTTGAACATTGTTCTAAAATTGTTTTCCTTGCCATAAAAAGCAAGGAGGATTCACTTGAGGTTTGGTTGAAAACCAAGTTGGGAGAGTGAAAAGAAAGTGGCAGGTTACTAAAAAAATGAGGGAGAATTTTCAAACAAGCATTGAAAAGAAAATTGTGTATATGAATTGTGAAAAAGAAAAAACATGCTTGTTTGAATGAAAAAAATAAATAATGTACAATAAGGGTGTTGGAAGGGTGTCCAATGAAGAAAAGAAAGTATTGGATGAAGTTGTAATGTGTACATATCATTGTATAGTGAATGTTTCGCTTGCATTGGCAACTTTGAACCCATGGCCTTATAAATGTCCCTTTGTTGTGAACCTAACCAAGCTACAACCTTTAAAGACCTTAGTGATCTTCTTGCTTCCATGAATTCTTTAATGATGGATTAAATGAATGTATAAATTGGTTTGTATTTGCATCGTTTGTCAGGTGGGTGAAATTGCGCCGCAGTTTCAAATGCGTTAATTTCTTCAATTCTTATTCGAAGAGGAGATTTTGAGTGATTCAAGCATGAGAATTCAATTGTTACTTGAAGCATTACATAATATTTGTTTAATAACTAAATTCTTTTGCATTGTTAGATTCTAGGAAGTTATAAACATTGCTTGTGTTCATTTGTTTGTATATTTGAGCCATAAATCCATTCTTGGTTGAATTAAATGCTCGAGCAAATCCTCTTGTTTTCAATGAGAGGCATACTTTGCTTGAGGACAAGCAAAGATCTAGTTGGGGAAAGTTTGTTGAATGCCAAACTTGCTTTCATTTGATTCTTATTTATTGGCATTTTTCAACTCTTTTGTGTTGTTTTGTTGGATTTACTCCATGATATCACGCTATTCATCAATATTGTTGAAAATACCTTTTGTTGCTTTGATTTGTGTGTTATTGTGCAGAAATTAAGCATGAAAACATCAAAGTGTGAGACACAAGCAATTAGATAAGGAAGCCAAAGGAAGAGAAGAATTTTAGCATGTTCGTTGTGCGAACAACCAGCGAGGAGTTCCAGTGAATGTTCGTTGTACGAACTCATGGCGAAGTCCCAGCGAAACCTCTCAATTGAGAGTCAGTAAGGAAAGGACACTAAGTTCGTTGGGCGAAGTGGTAACGAATGTTCGCTGTGGAGTGGTCTTAGCGATGGACCAGTGAACCATCCCATACTAGGGACAATAGCTAAAGGACCATAAGTTCGTTGTACGAACTTGTAGAGAGGTAGTTCACAGTTCGAAGAATTGCTCACACAACGAACTTCAGATATTTCTCAATGGAGGTTTAACTGTTCAGAGGCACATCAGGTGCCTAAAAGTGAGTTTGTTGGGCGAAGAATGGGTTCGCAATGCGAACATGATAGATCCCAAAAGTACTATATAAGTACTTTTCACTATTTTTGGGGATCATAACCCATTTTTACACACAAGAACTTCATTTCTTAGCATTTTTTCATGAAAAGGTGATAATTTGCAAATAGAAGCTGGATTCGCATCCGAGTTCGATTCTTCGACGTGGATGCTCATTCATCATCTTCCAAAACTTTTAAAGCAAGCTACCATGGTTATGGGTAGCTAATTTCCTTTGTATCAAAGGTAGAGGTAGTCTACCATTAGCTTGTATGTATTTCTTTTGATTGGCCTTGTATGTGAACAAGTGATGATTAATATATGATGAATATTTTTATTCTTAATGATCCATTCTTGTTTTGTAAAACTCTAGACATAGACTTGACCTAAAATATCCATCTATCGGTTTATAGACTGGAGATATCGGTCTATGGTCGATAGTTGCTTTGTGTTGAACTTAAAGCTTACTATATTGGTTGTTATATGGAGAAATTGTGTAGTGATGAATACAATATTTCTCATGACGCCGATCTAGAGATAGACCGTGTTGAGAGAATGCACGATGATATTAATCGGATCATACTTCACATGCAAGATTGAAAGAATACGTATAAGTTAGGGTAGATGAAAACTACTTTTGATATACTTTTTTAATCATACACTTTAGAACTTATAAGCTTTGCTACTAAAAACGTGACAATTTTATGAACAAAACTTTGAAAACCCTTATTCTTGAAACGATAAACTGTTGAAAGGAAAGCATCAAAATATCTTCAATCCATGAGGAGACAACAACAAAAACCCCCTTTAACTACGATTTGAACAATCACTTAGTCAGAATCAAAACTGGCAGTTAAAGCTACACAATAACAAACCATTATAGTACCAAAATTGTTCTCACACAAATACTACCTTGTTATCATCAAAACTCAAAGGTATAGATGCATAACCAAATCTTGTTCTAACAGTTTGGGAAACATGGCCAACATGAGAATGAGATGAAGCGACTCGCGGATAGAGAAGTAAAGTCGAAAAAGAAAGAGAAACGAAAGGAAGATAAAATGGATATTTCTTTGAAATCTTCATCATCTAAAGCGAATAAGTCAAAGGAAGAAATTGATAATTATGATAAATAAGCTCTTAAAGAAGAGGGGATGGTTTTATTCATTAGATTCTACGATAGATACTTGAAAAGAAACAAGTTCAAGAATTCCGACAAAGGTTTGATAAACTTAAAAAGAATCACCCGCCTAAAAGAGAACACAAGAGAAAGGATAATGATAACATATGTTATGAGTGCAGAAAATCAGGACATATTAGAACTACTTGTCCAATTCTCACTAAACATCATAAAAAGAAGGATAAGGAATTCTATTAGACGAAAAGCAAAAGCGCCAATGGTCTTAGAGCCTATATCGCGCTGGAAGAAGTGGATGTGATATCCTTCTCAGATTCTTGCTCAAGCTCGGATGATGAATATGCTAACCAATGTTTAATGGCATTTAAGAAAAGTGAAGACTCATAGATATATATATTTCTAATTCTGGAAGTGAACCTTCTTTAAAAATTACACTAGAGGCCCTTTAAGTTATTTTTGTGTAATAGGTTGTCCCTTTAAGTTTTTTGTAACAACTTGCTCATTTAGGTGTATTTTTACATCATTTTCCTCACATTTTGAACATTTAGAAATATGTGATTATTGTATTTCTGGTTGCACTTCATCCTTTTTCAGGTCACACAAAATAATTGCATCCACAATTAGCACATTCACTTTGCTAAAAAGGGTAACAATGCACACGTTTGGTAACTTAAAGGACCAACCTATTACACATAATAGCTTAAAGGACCTCTGGTGTTATTTTTCCTATAAAGATTTGTCGAAATCATTTGATTAAATGTGTGTGGATTCTATAAATGCTTCTAAGAAAATTTCTTTCCAAAAGAAAATGATTGAAAAAATTGAAAAGTAGAGTGCGTTACTTGTCCAACTTTAAAAACTGAAATTGAAAATATCAAAGGACAATTAACTCATGCTATTTCATTATCTACCACTAGTTCTACTTCTTCAAGTGATAGAGAGATTGTTTTTAAGAAAACCCTCATGTTACTAAAAGAAAGAGAAGATAATTGATCTAAAGTTGTATGTGATATTGTGATGATAGAGAACACATTAGGCCTCTTTGTCATATTAGGAATGTTCAAGTTCCTAGTGGTAAAATGACATTGGTACCTAAATGTTCCTTAACTAACCCCTAAAGACCCAAATAAAATTGGGTACCTAGTTATATTTATTGATATTTTATGTAGGAGTGTCTGGAAATATTAATGGATTCTCAAGACAAGTGAAGGAAGATGTATGCAATCACATATTTCATTGTATTGTATTCTTTTTGTTGTATTTGTGTTATTATTTGCTAACTTTACTTATGCAGCAATTAATGTCCTAGATTATCATAATTGGTATGATTGTTCCCTTCTTCTCAATCTCGCGTAGTTTCACTTAATTTACCTAAATTTCTTTTCATTGCATCATGATCATTCAACAATTTTTTTACACTTGCATCAAAGCTATTTTTCATATGCATCAAAACTTTTTCTTCATCTTCATCAAAATTATTTTTCATCTGCTTTTCATAACGCACTCTACTTTTCACATTAATTGTCCTTGTATCAAACGGTTTTCACATTAATTTTTTCATAAGCAATGCAAAGCATATTCTTTCAATTCAAATATATGTCGATGATGTTATTTTCGGTTCTACAAACGAATCTCTTTCTCAAGGTGTTTGTTTAGTTTGAAACTGAGAATTTGAGATGCCTCTTATGGGAGAGCTCACATATTTCTTAGGAATGCAAATTAAACAAGCCGAAAAAATAACTTTCATAAGCGAATCGAAGTCTTGCTTCGCCATTCTCAAAAATTCTGATATGCAAAATTCGCAAAGCATCTCAAAACCTATGGCTTTAAATGTGTTTATTGACAAAGACAAAAATGGAGTTGAAATAAACATCATAAAACATCGAGGTACATAGGATCCTAACTCTATTTATTGGAGAGTATGCCATATATTATGTTTAGTGTGTGTATGTGTGCTAGATATTAAGCATCATCTAAGGAATCCCTCTTTAAGATTGTAAAAAGGATTTTAAGGTATCTTAATGGAACCTCGCAGCACGATTTTTAGTTTCCTAAAGATAGCGCTTGTAGCTTAGTAGTTTGTTACTATGATTTTGTAAGGTGCAAGTCGGATAGGAAAAACACTAGTGGTACTTGTCACTTGTTTTTGAACTGTTTGGTTTCTTGGCACAATAAGAAGCAGTATAATGTTGCTTTTTTTACCCTCGAGGCTGAATATGTAGCTGATGGTAGTTGTTCTGCACAAGTATTATGGCTAAAGTAATAATTGTTGGATTATGATTTAAAACTTGGCCTCATTTTGATCAAGTACGATAACACTAATGCTATAAGCCTCACTAAGAATATGGTACTTCACTCAAGGACTAAACATATAGAAATCTAGCACCATTTTCTTAGAGATCATGTTGAAAAAGGGGGACATTGTTTTTGAATACGTTGATACGAAAAGTCAACTTGATGACATTTTTATAAAACCAGTATCTTCAGAACCTTTTCACAAGATTTGTACGGAATTAGGAGATTCCTCATGCTTTGAATAGATTGAGATTTCTATTTAGTTTCATTTGCTATTTTTTATGTTTCTATAACTCCAATTTTATTGCATCTATGTGTGCTCTACATATGTTTATTTATATCATTCATTCACTTATAGCATGTTTATGATTTTTCATCTTTACATTTATTTATTTTAAATGCGTGTTGTTAATTATGTGCATTTGAGCATACATATACTTATTCATGCATTATTTAACCTTCCATTCATGATAGTTTTGATCACTTAAGTTTGTTTTGATTGAGATGTTGTTCCATGTCTATTTGCATGTTTGTTGCATGTCGCATGTATATCTTCGTGTTTTGTGTCCGATCTCTGATGTTGTATATTCTTCTTAGCTTTTTAGATCATGTGTTCATCTGGAATTATTTCTCTTTGCTGTTGGTTTTTAGGTGTTTTAGACTCGTTACCATCTATCTTCTTGATTTTGTTAATGGGGAAAAAGTTGTAATGTGACTCTAGAATTGTTTTATGTGTTTTATGTTGTTGTGTGTGCAATGTTTCAGGGGGAGTATAATCGCTTTTGGCTTAAAGTTGACTCAATTCCAAGTGAAGGCTTGCCAAGAATTAATAAGGGAGGGAGTGAAGTTGCATGTCCCTAATATATTCAGGGTGAGAACCCTAATGCGTTTTATTGCTTGTCTTGTCGATTTCTTTCCATTTATTATTGTTTATTGAGTCTCTTTCATAATTGCACATCTTTGAATCATGTTTTGAATCGATTTGTTGCATGCATAATTGGATTGTTTGTAATTGAGTATGATCATTATGGTTTTAGTCAATTTCTTGAGTTAATGGAACAAGAACCATATTTGAAGATTGTTCAAGTTATATGGGAAGTGAAATCTCAACCCATTTTGAAAAACTTAAAAAATTGAGATTTTGTGTGTATGACTCGAGTCAGTCACATTCAAAGACTCGAATCAAATTAAACAGTGGAGAGCATGATACTTCTGGTGTCTGTGATTCAAGTAACAGTTTACAAACGATTCAAATCATGCAACTCTGTGATTTGAATCACAATTTGCACATGACTCAAATCACAGACTTTCTATTAGCCACTGACTTATCTTATTCGAATCAGACTTAACATATGACTCGAATCACAAGCTGTGTCACTTTTTCCTATTTGGTTCAAACTTGTTTGACTATATTCGGGATTTTTACATGGCTCAAATCATGAACCTTCATGACTCGAATCACTGTTTTAACTGACTTGAATCACAAAAAAAAGGTCATTTTTCTTTATGTTAATCTTGTTTCACTCTACTTGCTCATTTGACTCAAATCATGAAATGTTCTTGACTCGAATCTAATAACCCATTTTTTTACCTACTTTGTGAATAATCTTTAGCACATATAAATTCTCTTTTGTCACCTTATTTTCATATTGCAATTTCATAATCATTGTAATTTTGTGAAATCAAGAACCTCCAAAATTTGAAAACTCAAAATCTCTGGAAAACATATTTTCTTTCATCTTCAACCTCTAGTTTGATTTCAGATCTTAATCATGACATATTTGTAATTATTGAGGGAGACGTTGTCTTGAAACTAATTGTTCTTGAAGTTTTGATAAATATTTTCAGGAAGTTTACAAGATTACAGTTTTTATGAATGATAGTGACAAATTCTAGTGAAAAGAAGGAGGATCTTCACCCTAGGTTGACCTTGGTAGTGCTGTGTGGAAGCCTACAAATAATGTAGGATTTCGTCCTAATCTTAGGACAGTTCATCGCCCAAGAAATCAATTGGATCAGGGGTGATTGCCACACACGAAGAAAGTTAGTATAATGGTAAAACTGGAAGATTCAAGAATCGAGAAAAGATTTCACAGATTTTAGCATCAAGTTATGTACAAGTCATGATCCAGGTAGGAGATTTGTTTTTCTCAACATTATATTGGATTGGTGATTGTATGAACTAGTTTAATATTTGTCAAAATATAGTGAAAGAAAACAACTTCCAATGAAAAACCATTGAAGAGTGGAGTAGGATCATGCAAGATCTATATAGCCAAACAACTATACATCCCAGTATTCTCTCTCTCTCTCTCTCTCTCTCTCTCTCTCTCTCTCTCGCATATAATTTTTATAGGCTATTGCATAGTTAGGTTTTTGTTTATTTGTGTAGTTTATTGTTAATTCCTATTGGTTGAAATTTGTTACTTAAGTGTAGGTTTTGTTGGAATTGAAACCTAATTGAGTTTTATTGGTGATTAAAATATGTAGACTAGGGGTGTTAGAATCCAAAAATAATTGAATTTGTGTAAAGAAGACATCTCGTGTAATTTACAATTTATCAATTCGATATAGGTGGCAAATTTTTGTGTATTGTCTTTGAACAATTTGTGGTATTTGTGAATTGTGTATCAGTAATTGTGATTGATTTCCAATACAAGAATAAACTCTCTATTTTCGCTTTAAGACTTTCGCGTGTTTGAAAGGCTCTGATATTACTTTTTGAAAAAGCAGTCAAATTTTTTTAAAGGGTATATTCCCCTCTCTAGACTGTTTTCTACTCCATATTCCTACCTAACATAAATTGTATGTTATTTTATTCCATTTTGGTGTTGATGTAATACAATTTTTGGTTCTTAATAGTTTTTAACTATGGGTGTGATTCAAAAATAGTTTGTGTTGTTGTTTCTAGTCTATTCCTGATTTACTAAAATAGAGGTTAAAAATGTGAGTTCTATAAAATTCAAAGATTTATATTAAAAAAAAATATTTAACCACACTTGGTTCTTTTAACCATGGTTATATGTAGCGCGCAATCCAATTTAATAAACCCCAAAAATGGCATTGTTGGGTATCAAACCAAGGACCTTTTAGCTCTTCACTACGCCTATTTATTACAACTGTGGTGATATGTATCGTACATTCAAGTTTATTACCACGACCAATAGTCAGTGGTGGTAAGCAGCTCACTTATTACCACACACTACCTTACCATAGACCATCAATGTGGATATATGTCAATTTCAACCATTGTGAAATGTGTAATTCGTAGTAGTGTTCTTTCCAAACAACAACTCGGAGAGGTTAGTCTTCAAGCATTAAAACCAAGATTTTAACATGGTTTGATCTTGAACCTTTATAAGCCTTTATCAATGGATGAACTTGAACCAAACCGAGGTTTTCATGGGCTAACCACGAAGTTAGGAGATTTTATATCGGGTTGATCTTTATCTTTAGTAAGCTTTTTACCGGGCTTATCATAAGAACCTAAAAGAGGTTTTATACAGGATAACCACCAACCAACTTGAGAATTTGTTACGGGGCTGATCTCAAACCCTTGAATGCTTTTAAACGGGCTGAGCCTTTGAACCTAAACGATGACCTATCCTCAAACCAAAGTTTTTAATGGGTTTATCTTGGAACCCAAGTAAAAATACCTAAATGGACAAATTATTCAACCAAAGTAAAAACAAATGTTCCTTGGTGAATTTACATTTCTACCTTTCCAGAATTACACAATTTCCTCACTCACAAAAGGGCTTTCTCGAAAGTGCTAGGACTATTTTTATATATGAGAGAAAGTGTAAAAAATATTTTTTAGAGATAGATAGATAGATAGATAGATAGATAGAGAGAGAGAGAGAGAGAGAGAGAGAGAGAGAGAGAAAGAGTAAGTGAGAGAGTGAGAGAGAGAGTGAGAGTGTGAGAGAGAGAGAGAGAGAGAGAGAGTAGTGATATATGAGAGCTCGTGTTTTTTAGATGTCAAAATGTGTAGGAATGGTTCTCTATTTATATGTTAAAGGGTGGCACAAAAAAGTTAAAAGTTCGAGGCCAAAATTAATGAGCCAATCGATTGGCTTAAAGCCCAATTGATTGGTAGGAAAAAGATGTACCGATTAACAAGTTTTAAAAGGTAAGATAATATATTTAACCATTACCAATAATTCAGGAATTGTCCTAAACAATTAGGGGACATTTTTTACATTGATCCAATCGATTGGATATAAGTGCCAATTGATAGGTTAGCATAAAAAAATTGTCCAAAGCATTTTTGAAAACTCCCAATTCATTTGGCCCGACTTCATCACATTTTTAGAAATGTTTTATTAGTGAAAACATGTTTTAAAACTTCAATTTGTGTGTTTATGTGTTTGTGTGTTTGTGTGTGTGTGTATGTCCGTGTGCGCATGTGTGCGTGTGTGTATTTGTGTGTGCGTGTGTGTGCATATGTGTGTGTGTGTGTGTATGTGCGTGTGTGTATCTGTGTGTTTGTGTGTGTGTGTTTGTGTGTGTGTGTGATTATCCATATAATTTATGAGAAAGCCCTTAATCAATTACAATATTTGTTCACTCAGATGTATTAGGGCGTGCTTTAACATACTTCAAGACTTATCAGATATTTCAATCTTATATACACTTAATTTAACCTTACTTGTTGATGAGGCTTGAATTATATTCCATTTAGATGCCATTATCAGATGATTAAATTTATAAACCCTACGTAATCTGCTCACATCTTTGGCCTCTTTGTGTTTGGTTAACAACAAAGACTAGTTGTCATCATTAAAAGCATGTTCCTCTTCAAGAGAGCTTTATTGTTTAACAACTTGCAAAACATGGTTCCACACAACCATTTTAAATATTGGAAGTCATGTTATAACCTTCATAGATAACAAATATCTAATGGATTCAGAAATCTGATCCAATAGTTAAATCAAGAGATGGAAATGTGTGAAATTTTTAGAAATAGTCCAAGAAGAAATAAATCATTGAGAAACTCAACGAGTCAATTCAACTATTAAAAATGAAGGAATGATCTCAAGAATCCTAGAAGAATCTTCAATAACCTCATCAAAATTTTCTTTTTAAGAAGAAGAAAAAAGTCAACTCTAGTAGTATATGAACGATCCTTAGAATATTTGTCATATGTTAATGGAGCAACTTCATCAAGAATATCTGCTTCAATTAATGAATAATATGAAGAAGCTTCATCTGGTAAAATATTCACTGATTTTTCATTTGATGAAGAAGAAGAATATATTTGCTTGATAGCTTCTGACGAAGAAGAGGGTTATGACTTATGAGGAATGCTCTACAAATTTAATGAAGCCTTAATGCATATTAAATGAATTTATACAAATTAAGTTGTATACCTCTGAGTATACAAGTAAAGGCCGTGTCTGATTGCGCTTGATGATTCTGACACTTGTCATCAAGGTATTCTCGTTGATGGTGCATTTCAACATACATGATCAAAGTACTGCTGTTGAGGATGCTTCTTAACATCTCTGATGATAATTTAACCTCTTAGTAGGTTGAGGTGATAAATCTGTGATGGATTTATCAGTCTCAATGCTTGACCCAACTCTCGTATCAAACGATTCATATAGAATGATTTACAACACTATTTTTGTCGTTCCCTTGAAAAGGGGAGTTTTCTCAAGTCTACTTAGGATTTAAAATGGTTAATTTTTTTTTAAAGTTTGAAAAGTTAAAAAAACTCCAATTAACCTTTTAAATATTTGGTTTATTAATTACTCAATCATTTAAAATTATTTGTACTAATGTTTTATTTGAGTTTTAAGTGTTTTTTGGAAAAAAGGAGCAATTTGAATGAAAAGAGGGTGGGAAAAGCAGTCTGCCACAACTAAATCTCAACCCAAGGGCCAAAAGATCAAGAAGGCTAAAATTGAGGAAGATAATCAATTATAGCTTTATTAAATTTTAGAATTCAATCTAAATCATATTGTATCTTTGCTTTAAAGATGATCAAATTAGAGTATCAATGAAAAATGCGCGAAATCTTCAGATTTAGCAGCAAACAATCGATTAGACCATCAAAATAATCGATTATCACATATATTTTGGAATTTTTTACTTCCAATCTTTTCTAGGCCTAATCTTCATCGATTTTGTGGGGTGTTTACACGCTCAAACATTCAAAAGCATCACCATAAATATGTACTCTTATTCCCTTCTTTTGAATAATCTCTTCTTCTCTTCTCCTCTGTGTGTGTGTGTGCGCGTGCGTGTGTGTGCGTGTGTGTGTTTAATTTGTGTGAGTCTTTGCCTGTTGTTACTACTATAATTGTCACGCCTCCATCAAAAAGTGTGTCTACTAGAGATCCAACTTCAATCAAGTTTCCCTTTAAAGGGTCCTATTCAAAGATTACAAAATATTTGTCCAACTTGAAGTTTATTCGACCAACCTATATGGAACCAACGTTTTTAAGAGAATATAGTACCAATGAGAATATTAGCGGAGGATTGCTCATATAATTCTTTACCAAGATTCTGGATCAAATGTTTCCAAGGCTTGTTAGAGAGTTATACCCAAACCTCCATATTCAAGGCCCGACTATCAAAACTCAGGTAAAAGGAGTCGAATTTAACATTGACACAAAAGAGTTTGAGAAGTTATTTGAGCTACATTTCGTTGGAATATCGCACACCTATGATGGACCGTCAAAGTTCAGGAGGTTCAGTCTAATGCTTCCATTATAGGGTTCATGGAAGATCAAACGAGGAAAATAAACTTCCTCTCAAAACAAAAGTCTTGATGGCAAAGTTTCGAGTTACTTATTATATGCTTACTCAAATTATTTTTTCGAGATAAGGAAACATTGAAGTTCTTGTAAGAGAGAATGCAGTCCCCATGTGAAACATTGTACTATTTCAAATAAAATCACTCACCTGGACTACCTTATGGGAGTTTGATCACAAAGATTCTAACTATAGTAGGAGTTGATCTTCCAGAAGAAAATTTTGACTCGGTTCGCCATCAAATCAACGCAACATGCCTCAGCAAGATGAAGGTTCATGTTGTTCGAGGAGAATTAAAGAATTATTCCATGGAGGAAGATGAAGATACAATTGTTCATACTGCATCAAATTAAGGAGTTATGAACTCCATCATGATCTCTAAATAAACTGACTTTGTTATTCAGAGGATATACAAGGAGGTGGTTACCCTCACAAAGAACTCCAAGGGAAAGACCATAGCTATGAATAATGACACTACAACAAGTAGTTGTCTCACCTATGTGTATACATTTTTAGCAATTAAGTGTGTTTAACTTTTTGCCTTTTTCAATTTTCTGTACTTTGGGGGGTGGGGTAGCTCAATTGGCAATTGATAATTGAGTTAGAAGGGTGTAAGCTGTATGTCCAGGGTTCAACTCCTGGCATCAGCATTTATTTGTAATTTCAAGTTGTTGATACTTATAAATCAACAACTTCAAAAAAAAAAATTCCGTACTTTGAATTCTCTTTAAATTAATGGAACATTATTTTCCCTTTAAAAAACGTGTATGATCGGTATGAATTATGTGCTTGCATATTTATCTTTCTTGTCTAGCATCTTTTTTCTGCCTTTTTGATTATGACAAAGGGTGGGGGGTGGGGGGGGGGGGGGGAGGGGTATACTCTTAGGGAGAGTAGAGTATACTCTCTACACATGTGAGGGGTAGTTTAAACACTCCACAATTTATCTGTACATTTTCTCTTTTACGACCTCCCTGAGAGATGCGTCGTCATCACCAAAAAAGGAGAGAATGTGGATCTATGTGCTTGTAGGAATTGTCAAGCTGATTCAAAGTGGTTAAGTTTGTTGATAGAAAAACTATAATCTATTGATTAGTTGTTTGGTTTTGATGATGATAACACCTAATATTAAACGTTATATATCCAATGAAGTCATTATCTGCTGAAGATAGCTCAAACAGTCAAAGATGCTCAAGATGTTTTATCAATTTATCATCTTTAATCAAGCTATCCTCTTTAAGATGTTTTATATTTGAAGCCAACAATGTGGTCCAGTGACATTAAAGTGAAGACTTATGTTTCAAAGTTCACCTATGGTTTATCTTCTTAATTTGTGATGATGGTAATCAACATGAAGATAACACAAATCTTATTAAGAAGACTCAAAGATAATGACGTCAAGACTTGAAAATTTAAAGTCGTAAAAGAGTGAAAATATAAAAGTTCATTTGATCTTGTCTGTCTGTCTGAGTGACCAATATCTTGTAAAAGTACCGGAGTACTTATGAAAATACTATGACAAATATGAACTAAAATGTAACTTACAATATAGTGTAATACTCTCTTCGATCCAACTTATAAGAGATAGTTTACTTTCTAAACACATTGAATAATTAAAGTATTTGATTCATATATAATTTATATACATTGATTATTTAATATATTTAAAAAAAATGATCTCTTATAAATAAGATCGGATTAGGTATAAATGATTTATTGGAGAAAACATAACTTATAATAATGAATGCAAAATAAGTATCAAACTTAATTTTATGGTTAATATTTAAAAAAGAATAAGTTATTATAGTGGGTTTATGAAAAATCCTGCCGTGGCCCATCGTGTATTCTTTATTCATTTAAAACTCCAAAGTGTTTTCTGACTCAAGGATATTAATTAATTAGAGAAGGAATCATCTCAATCAAGCAAAGCTATAGTTGCATATACTTCCACTAAATAATTTAACTTTCATATCTTATTGTGAAAAAGCAAACAAAAACTTTAAAACCAAAGATATACTTACCATATAGATATATTTAATAGATTACGTCCTAATCACAATTCTAGTATTTATAAGGAATGCCACTGCATACATTTGAAGCCATCTCTCTAAACAATATCAGTATTTTTGTTGATTAGAAAGAAATGGATAAAATAGGTTTTGCTAGTTTTAGCAGTAAGGCAAGGCCTTATGTGTTAACAGTGGCAATTCAATTTGGGTTTGCAGGAGGATACATAATCGCCATGGCTAGTTTCAATATTGGAATGAATCGTTTTGTGTTCATTGTTTATCGTAATATCATTGCTGCAATTACCCTTGCTCCTTTTGCATGGTTTTTTGAAAGGTGATAAATTAGCATATAAATTATCATTGTCTTTTTATTTATTTTTTTAAGTAATTTAGTGGTGGGAATTCAATCTTAAAAATGAATAAGTAGACTGTCACAGTTTCGACCCTTTGCTCAGGCATCTAATGTTCGTATACAACCATTAACCGAGATGACTTACCAGATATATTTCTTAATAATTTAACTTTTCAAAACCAAAATGTATTCTGCTTTTCCTTTGAAAAGAGTGATGCCTATTCTTAATAAAAGTGGAATTAAGTTTTTTTCTTTGTCTTGAATTTTTTTTTTTGCCTATTTCTAACAACCACTTTTCTTACAATTTTGCAGGAAAGTTAGGCCAAAGATGACCATCTCTGTCTTTTTGCAGATAATGGCACTCGCACTTTTGGAGTAATGATCGAAAATCTATCCATATAGCTACATATCAATACAATTATTAATTTAACATATATTCTAAGGATACATATTTTAAAATAGATATATTATCATGAGGTACTTCAATTAAAAAATTGTACTTTTAAAAAAAATTTGTATTTTATTTATTAACATGTGATCTTAAAACACCATCATCAAAAGAGAAAAACTTGAGTAGGAACGAACTTAAATCCTTATGTTACAAACAACTAATAAGAAAAAGAGAAAATATTAAATTTATTTAAAATTTAATTCATGTTTAAATTCGATTCATGGGTGGTTGTGATTAGGAAGGAGAGAAAATATATTTTTTTTTTATTTTTTAATTAATTAAAAAAATATGATTGATTGTTTCTAAAACCATGTGTTAGGTTTGTTCCTACCTAAGTTTTTTCCTCACCAAAATTGTACTTAATGATGAGTGTCATTAGAATATTATTTAACATTTTAAATAATTTCTTTTTAAAACAGTTATGTAGTATAATTTCAAATACCACAATTTTTAAAAAAAATCTGATATATTAAATTATTAAATAATTTTATGGAACTCATTGTTATTTTCATATTTTTTTTTACTAATTTTATGATGTGTATAGAAATATAAAGAAAAGCTCTATAATTTAAATTTTACTTATAAGTTATTTAAAATATAAAATAAACTTATGATTTAGTTTATATGCACAAACTTAGTAATTTTGTTACATTATTATTCAAAACAGATAAATCTCTAAAATTTGAATTTTATCAAATTTAGTTTAAATTTTATACAAATAATGGTTTGTGACTAATATATAATTTTTTTTATCATGCTTATTAACTAATATAAAAATGTCAGTTTGGTTGATAACTATATACAGACACAAGAAAAAATAACAATACCTGCAAAGTAGAAAAAACTAACATAATAACTATAAAATATATTTTTAAGTAAAATAATAGATTGGACTATAATAGATTTTTTAACAGCTAAATCAATTAGATTTGAAATTTAAATTTTTGTTATGATTTAGTCTGAGATAGTAAATATAATAGCTTTCCCCAAATCAATTAGGAAATAACAATTAAGTTATATCACCCACCATTTAATCTGAGTGAGATAATAGAATGAATTTTAATTTTAGATTTTACAGTAGGAATTTCTTATAATACATTTTTTTTAAAATTTATTTATGAATTTTTGTCAAGGAAAATATTTATGTTTATTCTTCTTTAATATGTTTTTAAAATTTATAAATCAAACACACATGTACACCGGAAAAATATGTCTGATCTTTCGAGTATATCCGTCTTGCTCACATTTTTTTATATAAAACGGATGAAAATTTTAAACTCACCTTCTATGCGTCCGCCACTCTGTCTCGCGTGTTTTGCGATATTAATATAAAATTTTTGTATTTTGAATTTAAAAAATGTGGTGTCCGCTTTTTATTTTTTGCGGTAAAGACAAAAATTTTAGAATCGTCTCTTGCCACGGATAACAAACACACTGTGTGTCTACCAGAAACACACAAAGTGAGTGAACGGTGGGTCATATGTTGTATCTCTTAAGTGCACCACGTAGAAAATTTGTTTCAATTAGAATTATTATTTTTAATAATAATAACGTATGGTATACTATATGGTACTATTGCAGGCCAGTGATTGATCAAGGATTCACTTTCTTGGGAATGCAATATACATCAGCTTCGTTTACATCTGTTATGGCGAATACTGTGCCTTCTGTTACCTTTTTCTTAGCCGTAATTTTCAGGTAACTCCTAACTGAAGATGATTATTACTATAATAAGTTTATATTAAAAAAATTACTAATCTTATAGTACTCCATTTATCAGGATTGAACATGTAAATATTAAGCAGATACGAAGCATAGCAAAGGTGATTGGGACAATAGTATCGTTTGGAGGAGCAGTATTAATGACAATTTACAAAGGACCACAAATCCACCTTTTTTATTCTCCAAACACAGCTCATCATCATGCTGGAACTCACGACACTCAAACTCTTAAACATTGGGTCTCAGGAACACTTTTTCTATTATTGGGTTGTTTCGCTTGGTCATCTTTCTTCATATTACAGGTAATTATATTTTAGTTCTTGTTCAATTTTGATATGTATCATCCATCATGTTGTATAACACATTACGAATATGAATTGCAGTCGATCACGTTGAAAAAGTATCCGGCAGAAATGTCATTGTCTATGTTAATTTGCTTAGTTGGTTCTTTGATGAGTACCGCAGTGGCGTTGGTGGCCGAGCGTCACTCAGGTCCGGGAGTTTGGGCTCTTGGTTGGGATTTTAGACTCTATGGTCCTCTCTTCACGGTACCTCCTCTATTACTTGCAATGTTTTTATTTATCATCAATGTTTTCTATTTTACAGTTACCTCAAAAAATTATTTTGAATGAACTAAAAAATTACAGGGAATAGTTAACTCAGGAATAACATATTATGTGCAAGGGTTGGTATTCCAAAGTAGAGGACCAGTATTTTTCACAGCATTTAATCCTCTTTGCATGATCATCACTTGTGCTTTAGGCGCCTTTCTTTTTGGAGAACAACTCCACCTGGGCAGGTATATCTTACTAATCTTTCTTATTTTGAGTTTTGCACCTCCTTTAAACGGGTGTGCTTTATTGCATCTCTTTCTTAATTTGGTGAATAATGTTCTCTTATGGATGGGTGACAGTATCATTGGAGCAGTGATTATTGCAATCGGTCTTTATTCTGTTATCTGGGGTAAAGGCAAAGACGGTTCATCAGCCACTAGTACTATGCCACCATCATCAGTTACAATGAAGCAATCAGAGACACAACAACTTCCAATTACTTCATCTGATCATGTCTAACCGACACCAACAAGTGTGCTGCTGCTGCCATAACTAAGAATAATAAATAGCTATCTATATTATTTCATGTATGCGTTTTAGTTTGTATATTCTTAAGGAATATTGCCATATTGCTACTTGTTTTTTTTTTTAAAGTGACTTAATAAAGAGATACTTGATTATATTTTCATTTTCTTCATTAGATACAACTGAAAATTTGAAGTTGTTAAATTATCTCTTTTTGTATAACAGAAACAATAAAAATACTAACCTAATACATACAATAATAATTGATTAATAAAGAGTAAAAATTATTAAATATAAAAATAATTGTTCAATTTTTACATAGAAAACTCCTTTTAAAATAAAACAATGAAAATCATAGGGTGAAAAACACTAATCATAGTGCTATAACCAGTTATTGCAGGACTGTAATCGATTACAGATGTGTAAAAATGAGGAAGAAGTTAAAAATAACTAATTATGTGGAGGGTGTATGCGGTTACATATTAGCAGTAACTGGTTACCACGGTTATATTTTTAAGTTTTTAAACAGCTGTAATCGGTTATAGGTTTAACGTCACTGGTTACACGCAATTAATTTCAATTTTTAGCTTTTGTTACTTTTATTCCAATCCATTGTATTTTTGTATAAATATCCCAAGGTTATCTCAATCAATGTTAATGTCAATTCTCACTCTCAATTATACTCTCTCTAATTCTCTATCTCAGTCTCTTCCTCTTCAGATTCAATTACTCCATTTTCACCAATCATGTAGTTCCGAGTTCTAACATTTGGTATCACAGTCTGGTTTGATCCATCAAACACCTAGTGTGCAACATGAATTCAGTCTCCAATGAAAGAATCCCTGCAAACCTATCAATCTTTGATACGAAGAACTACGAAAAATGGTCAAATAAATGAAGGTGTTATTTGGCTGCCAAGATGTTCTTGAAGTGATCAAGAACGGTGTGAATCCTCTTGTCGAAGGCGGAACAGATGCACAACGAGCAATGCATAATGAAGACAAGAAGAAAGATTTTAAGGTGATGTTTTTTATCCATCAATGTGTGGGTACGACAACTTTAAGAAAGTAGGTGATTGCGAATCATCGATGCAAACGTGAGAAAAACATACGCAGGGGATGACAAGGCGAAGATGGTGAGATTACAAACTCACAAATGTTAACTCTAGTTGATTCAAATAGAAGAGAAGGATACCATCAACGATTTCACAACGAGAATTGCTCGGTTGGTGAATCAAGTAAAAGCATGTGGAGAAACAGTCACATAACAATATGTTGTCGCAAAAATCACGCGTTCATTAACGCCAAAATTTGACAGTGTGGTCATAACGATTGAGAAATCGAAGCATCTTGTGACGATGAGCAAATAGGAGCTACAAAGCTCTCTTGAGGCACATGAACAAAGAATGGAGGAGAGAAATGGTAATAAGGCAAAGGAAGATATTGCTTTGCAAGCTCATTTAAACAAGAAGGACAAAAAATCGGAAGGAAAACGACCCATGAATAGTAAAGGCAATTTTCAGAATTTTGGTGGAAGAGAATCCAAAACTTCCAAGAATTTGACTTGTTAAATGAGTAAGAGCAGAGGCAACAAAAATGGCTGTCAAGGAAACTTTAGTGGTGAAAGGAGAAGGATAGACAAGAGCAATATGCAATGCTTTGTTTGTAAAAAGTTTGGTCATTTTGCAAGAGAGTGCAATGTGAAAAAGGAGTAACCTCAAATGGATAAAGTTAATGTTGCAAGAAAAGAGTTTAATGAGGAGAAAACACTCTTGATCATGATCACATAGGGGGAATGCAGTAGCAATAAGTAGTGCAACAGTAGCAACAACAGGTTTGGAAACGCTACAGAACCATGTTGTAACCGGTTACATGCAGAAGAAAATGCAATGGTGACTTTGAAAGAAGCACTGCAATGCAACGATCAAATGTATTTGGACTCCGTATGTTCTGCTCATATGACGGGGAGGAAAGATTGGTTTGTTATAATAAATTGTGCCACGAAGAACAAAGTGAATTCGCAGTGGCCGATGGAATCAACGATGTTTTGATCATGAGAAGGGATTATGGATATTCCTTGATCAAATATGTGTTGTACATTCTAGGAATCAAGTGTAACCTTATAAGTATTGACCAATTGTTTGAGAAGGGTTACAAGATTCTCATGGAGAACAAGACGTTACATGTTATGGATGCACAGAGGGTTTTGGACCTAAAAGGTCTTATGGATGCAAATTGAACTTTCAAGGTTAATTTGAAGGTTATGGAACATATGTGTTTTACTACAATAGCTGGTAGATATATAAGAGTGGATATTACACTATAGGCTTGGGCATCTCAACTTTAGAGATCTCAATGCCTTTCAAAAGAACAGAATGGTAAAGAGGCTACCATTGATCAACATACCGACTGAAATTTATGAAGAATGTGAGCATGTGAAGCAACATAAGGGTAAATTTATCAAGGATATAGGTTGTAGAGCCAAGCATCACTTTGAGGTGGTGTATTCGGATGTGTATGGACCGATGCAAGTTGACTCGATTGTTGGTAATAAATATTTTCTCACATTCATCGATGATCATAGTAGAAATCTATGAACATACCTAATTAAGAGAAAAGATGAGGTATTCGAAGTGTTTAAGAAGTTCAAATCTATGGTTGATAGGAAAAGCAGACACAAGCTGAAAGTGCCCAAAACGGAAGGTGGAGGCGTGTAACGACCCATATAATATATATCTAAAATAATATCATACAAGTGTTATTATTTGGTACTGACGCCATCATAAGTGCCTATTGGCATCACTTACATACTTGACCATTTTACAACACAAGAAAGACAACCTATGGTACAAGATATTAAAAGTGCCAAAATAAAAATCTAAGATCTAAGTACAATATCCTTCATTTTACATAATACACAGCGGAAAATAATCACACTATAATATTACCTTGAAACATCCATGCAAAACTCTTGTAAACTAGACCTGCAAACAATACCTGAAAAATAACAAAAATATTGGGGTGAGATAATAATCTCAGTGAGTTCCCCTATCCTATGGGTTCACTCGGCTCTACAGGGTCCTAATCAAATTATAACTCAAGTAAAGGGAAAAAGGGGTAAGACTTGAGTTCACAAAACTCGCAATGTATGGAAACATGTCTCATGAGTTCATCAACTCAAACAATCACTAGTTCGGAAATAATACCAATGCATTTTTCCCCGTCTGATCCTACGTCTAGGACTCTCGGCATAGGTCACAGATCCTTGTATCATACTTTGATATATGAATGGATTTGAATTCTAAGGGTAAACATCAACCTTACAAATCTTCGCTTCCTATGGGACTTCCAACCCATTTCAAGACTTTTACCTGAAGGCTACAGTTGCTTATGTGGACTCAAACCTGTCAAAGTAATGGTGTGTACATCTCAAAGGAGCTCTACATAAGCATCACTCTTGGTACGACACAAATAGGGGTTGTTTCCGACTACGTGATGAAATATAACATAACGTGATTGTATTCGACAATAACAAGGTGATCATATTCACCTTAATCACACAAAACATCACATGTTTCATACAATGCATCTTACTCACAACTATGGTAACCATTTGATCCGGAGTATTCGAACGGGTCCACGTAAGCTGGTCGTCAGATGGCAATGTGCTCGGACGTATGCTGGTCGTCAGATGGGCGAGGTGTTCAGAATGTTGATGAGGAGAGGAGGGGGTGTACCTGCAAGGCACTCCGACGCTCAACTAAGAAAGGGTCAGAGAAAAGGGGCAAGTACAAAATGTATTCTTAGGGTGAAAATATGATACCTGACCCTCTCAAGCGAGACGGTTTATATAGATCCCCCAGCGCGTGGCCAACGGTCCTATTTTCGGGGCGAAATAACTGTTTTCCCCAAAGAATAGGTAACTGCCCAAACTAGCCGTTATGTCGGGCAGGGTGCCAGAAACTAGCCGTTATGTCGGGCATAAACGCAGTTCTGGGCACCTGTCCTTTGCTGTTCGGGAAGCGAGGAAGCCGTGCGTAACGGGCATCAAAGCCGGGGAGGAACGTTACGTTCCTTACCCGGTTAGAGGGGCAGAAAAGTCATTTTTGCCCCTCTGTGGATTGGACTTAGGCAATTTGGGCCGCTCTGGAGCAGAGGCGGATTGGGCCAATTCTAGCCATTGATCCAGTCCAGAACAGGAGCCCTCCAAGTCGGTGCTCCCGAGCATGGGAGTGATGACTTAAGGACTGCTCGTCGCTCCAGGGAGCTAGCGTGGAGTCTTCGTTTGGAAACGAGGATGATTGTCTCGAGGTGCTCGTGGCTCTCCGTGTCCGTGATATTCGTGGTCGAGACATTATTGCCCGGTATTCGGGGAGTTAAAGTGTCAGACAGAATGGGAAACGTTGGGTTGCCACGTGTGCTTCGAGCCATGTGTAGCAGTTAATAGGTAATGATGGCTAGTGGGCAGTCATTATTGCCTATGGGTGGGTGTGTGCACGTGCCCCTCAGTATAAAAGGGGGGAGATTGTCCCATTTTGCACTTTTTCTCTCTGATTTCTCTTCGCCTCTTCTGCGTTCTTGCCCGTCACCGTCTTCAGAGCATCCGACCACCATGCCAAGCTTCGAGCAGTCTCTTTCTTCTACCCAAATCAAGTAAGTTTTCTGATTTCCAGCTTGTTTTACTTTCTTTTGTTGTTAGTGGTAGATTGCATGCGGCTAGGGTTAGCTTTAGGTGACAAAATGGGTAGATTTCTGGCGAGTGTTGGTGGTGGACGGTGGTTCTGCCCTTTTGCTGCTTCTAGCATCTCGCCGGAGTAAGTAGTGCGTTCGGTGAGTGTGGTGGTCCACGTCATGGTTGCGAGCGTGACCACCGTGTCTGATTATCTTCTGATGGAACGGTGAGTTTTCCGGTAAAACATTTCCAGATACCGATGGAGCCTTGCGGTTTTCGTTGGAGCTTCAAATGGAATCTGGGCACCAGTGCGGGGAGGTTCTTTGTAGGAAGATGGTATGTATCAGGTGTCTCCTCGCGGGAAGGTTTTTCGTTTGATGCTAGGGCTTAGGCCGGGGACGTTGTCCTTTGCCTTTTGCGCGCCCTTTGACTTGACTTGGCAGTGGAAGGGTGGATTTGATTTCCTGTCGAATTCACTGTCTTTCTCTGCTTTTTCAGGTGATCGTAATGGCGACGGGGCCAGAGAGAAAAGTTATTCTAGACATGTCCGAGGAGGAAACTGGCTCCGAGGAGAATAGCAGCTCGATGGCTTCGAGTTCTGTGTCTTCGAGCTCGGCGGCATCGAGCTCCTCGAGCAAAGTCGAGGAGAAAGAAGAATCGGATGTCATGGAGGAAGATGTTGAAGGGTTCTGTCCGGAGGATTTGGAGGTGGCCGAGCCTTCCGAACATATTTCTACGTTCGCAAGGTCTTTGGCAGACGTCTTTATAGAGGTGGGCCCAGAAGGGGATTGGAAAGTGCATTTTCCCACCTTGGACGAGTGGGTCTGCTCGGATTTCGGGGACCGCTTTACGATGTACAAGTATGCTTTCAAAGAGTTGGGGCTGAGGTTGCCTTTCACTCATTTCCAGCGGTCGGTATTCAAGCATCTGAAGCTGGCGCCTTCTCAACTCCATCCCAATTCGCTGACCTTTATACGGGCTTTTGAGTTAGTGTGCGAGCATCTCGCCCTGGGGACTACTCTCCCTCTGTTTTTTGCTATTTTCCATCTTCAACGGCAACTGGCGGGGAAAAAGTATGGATGGGTTTCCTTGAAGCAGCCCAAAAAGTTATTCAAGCCGTTCTCGGAGTCAATCCGAACGTTCAAGGGACGGTACTTCATCGTCGAGCCAGTGTCTGAAGCTGCCCAGGACAGCACGTATGCCTGGGAGATAGAGGTTGATGAGGACGAAGAGGAGCTACTCAACGAGGAGGGGAAGTATATCGGGGAGAGGGTGTACAAGTTCCCGATCCGCTGGGGACCTGACCATTTCTCCAAGAAGCCCGACGCTTATGTCTTCGTGCCGAGCGAGCTACGCGGGCAGGACGCCGTGTCTTACGAGAAGCTGGTGAACTGGGTCAACTCCTTCAGTCTTGCAAGCTGTTGGACGAGCAAGGGCAACCCTATCTTCGAGGAGGATGGGAGCCAGAGGGTTGAGCGCAGATTCATCAATGTTAAGGTACTGCTGGAGTGCAAGACTCCCGCGGATGCCGAGAAGCTGCTCGGTAGTCTTGGTTATTTAGACTTTGTTTGTGTTATCTCTTTTCCACGTCGCTAACGTGTTCGTTTCATTTGTGCAGGTGAGATGCCTCAAGCTCGCGATTGCGTGGTGAGGAATGCCATGGCGAGGAATAAAGTTGGAGCGGCTCCCCCTAAGACCCGGATTGCTGCTGGGGCTCGTGCTTCTCCCTTTGTTCAAACTACGGTGGGGACCTCTTCTTCTCCCTCTCCTGCTCCACGGGAATCTCCATTGCCTTTGACTGGACGGGGGAAGCGGCCAAGGACATTAGATGCTGTGGATCTGACCCGGGCGCCTGAGAAAGGGAAGTTTGAGCTCCCCCCGTGCATCCTCGACAGGAGATTTTTTGAGGGCAACACCCTGGTCGTTCCTCTGGAAGAATCTCTCAGCTTGGAGAGTATGGACCGACCGAGCAAGAGGGCGCTGGTAGCCCAGGATGCTTCTTCCCTTGTGAGGATGCTGGAGATGGTGGCCGTTTATGCAGAAGGGGACTCTACGCTTGAGGCCGAACTTAACGCTGCCCAGGCTTCTGAGGCGGCCCTCAAGGAGGAAGTTAAGAGTTCCCGTGAAGCTCAGAAAAAGGTCGAAGAGGAGACGGATAGGTTGAAAGAGGATGTCACCAAACTGGCGGCGGAGAAAAAGGCTGTCGAGGAGCTGAACAAAGAGTTGATGGCGGCCAGTGCCCCGGGCGCCGACGAACCGGATGAGTTAAAAGAGTTGAAGACTAGGGCTGAGCTGGTTGCCGGCATCCTGCAGGCCAAGGATGACGGTATCGCCGTGGCAGTGGAGTTTTTCGAAAGTGCCATGGCTCAGTTGCGGTTGGTGAGCCCTGGGCTTGAGATTTCGATCGAGGGCACTCACTATCTTGCGTACGTGGAGGATGGTCGCATCGTCTTGCCCGCAGGCCTTGTTCTAGATACCCCTGAGGTTCAGCCCGAGGACTAGCCCGAGGAGGACCAGAGACCTGAGCCAGCGTCAACCGAGCATGCGGATGAATGAGGAGTTTTGTTATTTTGATGTTGTTGTATCTTGTCTGGCCTGCGCGCCGTTGAATTATTTGTAACTTTATTTTTGGGGGCATGGCCCTGTTCTATGTAATAACGCAAAATCTTGGCCCTTGTGGTCATCTGTTATGTTAATTATATTTCTGTCTTCTTCGCGTGCATGATTTTACTTGCGTTTATTTTTGCTAAGTGTTGTATGCATGCTCGATGTGAATGTATGTCTGCCCGTCGGAGGGTGTGTCTGTTAGTGGAGCTTTCTTTTGAAAGATAGATCGTTGTGTGTGAATTCGCCAGTGCGGCGAACTGGTCAAATAGCCAGGGAAGGTCCTGGCGAGGTTGCGGATCTCAGGTCGCGATCGAGGCCTGAGGTCGCGGCGTGAACGTCCCATCGCGAGTTGGGGTTCTTCCAATCATGGTACTTGGGCGAAGGCGGTGCTCGGTCGAGGACCGCCGACGCGCAGAGTTCTGGCTCATTTACTTGAGCGGGATTCTACTTTGTACGCATGCGTCGTTTGTACCTGAACGAGCATGATGACCGTTAGGTGGTCCTTTGATGCGGGGAAGCCTATAACTTCTTTAGCTGTAGTATTGCTTAAGTTTTTCAGCGTTCCATGGTTGAGGGATTGCATCCCCGTTGAGGTTCTCGAGGAAGTATGCACCATTCCCCGTTCTGGCACGGACTCTGTATGGCCCTTTCCAGTTGGCTGCTAGTTTGCCTTCGCGAGAGTCCTTGTGGTTTCTTCGCAGGAAAAGGCTGCCCACATCGAACTCTCGTCGTAAGACTTTGGCATTGTGCCTGATTGCTATTTTTTGCTTAAGAGATGCTTCGCAGAGGGCTGATCCTGTTCAAATTTCCTCGACAAGGTCGAGCTCCTCTCTTATTGCTTCGTCGGTCATTTCCTCGTCTAGAGGTGATTCGGTCCTCCTGGACGGTACGTGAATTTCAATGGGTAAAACGGCCTCCGTGCCATATGCTAAGCGGAAAGGTGTTTCCCCGGTGGTGGACTGAGGAGTGGTGCGGTACGCCCATAAGACGTTGTGGAGCTCCTCGACCCAGGTTTTCTTTGTTTCATCCAGTCTTCGCTTGAGGCCACGAAGAATGACACGATTGGACGCTTCTGCCTGCCCGTTGGTCTGGGGATATTCTACAGAAGCGAAATGTTGCTTTGTTCCGAGATGGGCGACAAAGTCTTGGAACTCCTTGTCTGTGAACTACGTTCTATTGTCCGTGACAATTGCTTGGGGAATCCCAAAACGGGCAAGGATATTCCGCTTGTAAAAGCGCAGAATGTTAAGTGTTGTTATCTTTGCTAAGGCTTCTGCTTCTATCCATTTTGTGAAATAGTCTACGCCCACTATCAGGTATTTGTTTTGGCTGGACCCCGTCACGAAGGGTCCTAGGATGTCTAGGCCCCACCAGGTGAATGGCCACGGGGAGGTCATGCTTTTTGGTTCGTTAGGTGGAGCTAGGTTCATATCCCCGTGCCGTTGGCATTTGTCGCATCTCTTCACATGCTCCTTGGCATCGTGCTGCATGGTTGGCCAATAATACCCTTGCCGGGGGGACTTGCGGGCAAGGGACCTTCCTCCTATGTGCTGGACGTTAATGCCTTCGTGGATTTCTCGTAATACGTGGGGGACAACTTCCTCCTCTATGCATTTGAGCAGTGGGATGGAGAAGCCTCGTCGATAGAGTTTGTTTTCAAGGATGACGTACGAGCAATCTCTTCGTCTGATGGTGCTGGCTTCCTTGGGGTCATCCGAAAGTTCGTCCCTAGTGAGGTAGTTGTACACGGGTGTCATCCAGCAATCATTGTCCCCAATCACGTGCACGTGTAGGGTCGAGGATCCCTTATCAATGCTGGACCGGGGAAGTATCTCTTGGATGACTGACCTGTTTCCGCCTTTCCTCTTAGTGCTTGCTAGTTTGGACAAGACGTCTGCTCGCACATTATGTTCGCCCGGAACATGTCTTACTTCTACCGCTCTGAACTTCGACATTTTTCCCTTGACTAGGGTTAGGTATTCAGAGAGACTGCTGTTTTTGGTCTGATACTCTCCTGATATTTGGTGGGCTACGAGCTGGGAGTCCGTGCAGATGATGATTTCTTCAGCCCCTAGGTCTCCGGCTAGGCACAAACTGGCAAGGAAGACTTCATACTCGGCCTGGTTGTTTGACGTGGGAAAGGACAATGTGAGAGAAGCCTTGACTATGGCCCCTTCGTCGTTCTCCAAAATTACCCCTGCTCCGCTGCCGGTCGAGCTGGATGCTCCATCTACATAGATGGTCCATCTGTTTGCTATGTGGAACGAGGAGTCTGAGAACGTCACTTCCGCTACAAAATCGGCCAGAGTTTAGGACTTAAGAGGTTTCCTGCTTTCATATTGGACGTCGAACTCGGACAGTTCCAATGACCATTTGGGCATTCGGCCTGCCATGTCTGGTCGTCCCAGTAATTGCTTTATGGGCTGATCCGTTCTTACCACGATCGTGTGGGCCAAGAAATAGTGTCTCAGTCGCCTGGCAGCGTTGACGAGGGCCAATGCTACCTTCTCTATCTGTTGATATCACAACTCTGCGTCCTGCAACGCTTTGCTCGTGAAGTATGCTGGCTTTTGCCCACCAGGATTCTCGCGAATGAGAACGTCGCTAACGGCCTCGGCAGTGACGGCGAGGTACAGGAACAAGACATCCCCGGTATCTGGTCGTGATAATACGGGCGGTTTCGACAGAGCTTGCTTCAAGTGAAGGAGGGATGCTTCACATTCCTCGGTCCATTCAAACGCTGCTTCTTTCCGCAAGAGCTTGAAGAAAGGAAGGGCGTGTTGGGCAGATATTGCCACGAAGCGGGACAACGAAGTAAGCACCCCGTTGAGGGATTGGATGTTCTTCTTAGACGTGGGCGTTGAGAACTCAGAGAATGCCCGACACTTGTCGGTGTTAGCTTCGATTCCTCGTTCTGTTAGGTAGAAGCCAAGGAATTTACCTGCTCATACACCGAACGTGCACTTCTCTGGGTTAAGGCGCATTCGATACTTTCTTGCTCGCTCGAATATTTTGCGAAGATGGGCGACATGATCTTCCTCGTGGGAATTGACGATCATGTCGTCCATGTATACTTCGAGCATGTCGCCTATTTGTCCTTGGAAGACTCTGTTCATCATTCGTTGGTACGTAGCGCCGACGTTCTTCAGCCCGAAGGGTATTACGTTGTAGTAATAGTTGCCCGATTCGGTCATGAAGGCCGTGTAAGTTTTTCACTCGCGGCCATTGTGATTTGATTGTAGCCCGAGTAGGCGTCGAGGAAAGATAACAGTTTAAAACCTGCTGAGTTATCTACGAGCTTATCGATATTGGGGAGGGGGTAGGCGTCCTTCGGACAGGCCTTATTAACATAGGTATAATCAACACACATCCTCCATTTGCCATTATTTTTTCTTACAAGTACAACATTTGAGAGCCATGTAGTGTATTTGTCCTCAGAAATAAACCTAGCTTCTATAAGGTCTTTGACAGCTTCCATCTTCTCCTGGGACTGTTTCCTTCTGCCCTGGGCAACGACTTTGATGGCCGGATCAATTGTAAGCTGGTGGCAAGCGACGGATGGGTCCAATCCTGGCATTTCAGTAGCTCTCCATGCGAACAAGTCCGCGTTCTCCCGGAGGTATGCTTTTAGTTGTCTCCTGGCTAGATCGGGGAGGTCTGCTCCGATCTTTACTCCCCGTTGGGGGTCTTCTCCGAACAGAACGATCTCGAAGTTGCCATCTGGGACAGGACGTAGGAGATGGCCGCTGTTGTTGGACTGGCTGCCCGAAGTCGTTGGGTCCTTGGCGTGATCTTCCTCGCTGAAACGGCTGTCCAAGTCGATAGATTCGACCTGGGGGAGCGGTTTTGGCTGCTCGGAGCTGCTGGGCAGAGGGGGACGACCAGAGGTCCTTGGTCTTGCTGAGATGGTGCTTAGTCGTTTTGATGCTGCTTCAAAGCACCGACGGGCAGCTTCGATATCGCTGTGGATAGTGGCGACCATCCATTCAGAAGTATAGTATTTCATCTTGAGATGTACGGTGGAAGGTACTGCAATCAATTCTGCCAGGGTTGGCCTTCCAAAAATGCACTGGTATAGTGAGGAGAATTCAATTACCAGAAACTGTGCTTTAATTGCTTGGGTTGTCTTTCCTGAACCGAAGGTTACGATGAGCTCTACGTAACCCCGGGGCTTTGTCACTGCTCCGTTGAATCCCTGCAGGTCGGATCCAACGTATGGAGTAAGGTAAGAGTCATCCAGCTGCAGCGTTTCGAATAGGTGGTTGTACATTATATCAACCGAACTGCCCTGGTCCACGAGTATTCTGCGAACGTCGAAGTTCTCCATCTTTGTCCGGATAAACAGCGGAATGCTTGAGTTCGGTGCCCCGCCGAGGAGCTCCTCCTTGTAGAAGGAAATAGGAGTGGATCCTTTGTGAGTGGTGTCCAGCGTGGTGACTTCATTGGAGCTTTTGCTGATCAGTTGATCGAATCTCCTCTTGACTGAGCCGACCGTGATTTTGTTGAATCCACCACTAGAAATGACCATGGCTGACGGGAAGGCCTCCCACGGGCTATGAGCAGCGAGGTACGTGGAGACGGGCAGACCATCAGGGATGCGGAAGTCCTTTGGCCGAGTTATGGACATAGTGACCTGTACATTGGTGTCATCGGAGGGCGGAGTCTCTTCTGTAACCTTTTTGCTCTCCTGGGTTTCTTGCCGGGGAGCATCTTTCTTTTTCGCGAACTGCTTCAGGTGGCCGTCGCGAATAAGGATCTCTATGGTGTCTCTGAGGTGGATGCATTCTTCCATCGTATGACCGTGACTCTTGTGGAAGCGGCAATACTTGGATTTGTCTACACCCGGTCTGGCCGGTAGCTATTTGGGGAAACAGACTCCCGCCTGCTTGAATTCCGAGTTGGCACACTCGGACAAGATCTTCTCCCTCGAGGCAGTGAGGGGGGTATAGTCATGGAACCGCCCCGAAGGTCCCTTCTGTTCGCGTGCACCGCGAGGCCGATCGTCACGTCTTTTAACTTCTCGACGGGATGTCGAGGTTTCTTCAGCTCTGGACGAGTGGGCACCTTCGTGGTGTCGAGAGGCCCGGATAGAGTGTGCAGAGGCCTTCTCCTCGTACTCTATGTGCGACTGGGCTTGGAGGAGAAGGGCGTCAAGGTTCCTCGGTGGATCAAGGCCGATGGCTTTCGCGAAGTCTGAGCCAGGACGTAATCCCTGCTCGAGCAGGAATTTCTTCATGTCGTCGGTCGTTGGCACTTGGATGGCCTCCTTGTTGAACCGTTCAATGTAAGCCCGAAGAGGCTCATCCCTTCCCTGTACGATAGCTCCGAGGGACGCCTCGGTCTTTGGATGGCGTCGCGATGCAGTAAAGTGACGGGAGAAAGTCTTCCCCAACTGCCTCCAAGACGTAATGGATTCCTCTGGAAGTTGCTTGTACCATGTCATTGCTCCCTTCTGGAGTGTGGTCGGGAACAGGCGGCATTTGATGGCTCCTCGTACCCCTCTGTAGTCCAAAAGAGCATCTATGTTTACTATGTGCTCGTATGGGTCAGTGGTTCCATCGTAAGTCCCTAGAGACGGAGGCTTCTCTAGTCCCTTAGGGAGACGGGTGGCCAAGATCCTGCGGGACAACGGGCCGCGAGGCTCATCGTCGCTGTCTGAATTCGGAGTTGATGGTGACCGTTGTCTGCGCTCGCGACGGCGGTCTCTGCGAGGCAATGGTGAACGTAGCCGGTCACAAGGTCTGACCAGTGGAGAATGCCTATCCTGCCTCATTCTCTTGTGTCTTGGTGATGATTGATCTCGCGGGGAGATCTGGTCGCGCTTGCGAACGTGTTGTGATTCAGGCTCATGCCTCGATCTATGGACTTCCCCACGCCTAGGTGGCGGGCTTCTTGATTTTCGGTGCTTACTCTTTGGAGGAGAGGGTCTTGGAAGAGATGCTTCCTCGAGAGCTCCTACTCTCTCTCCTTGCTGTAAGATAAGGAGGTTTGTGCGGTTGACAGCTTCCAAAAGAGCTGCAACGGCCAGGTCGGCGCTGGGAGGACCAGGAATTGGTCGTTCACCCGATGGTAGCTGTTTGCCTCCTTGCTCGGTGGGAGGAGAAGTTGGAGATGCAGAAGCCCCGTCTCGAAGGAAACGGGGATCAGAAAGTAACAAAGAACTGTCGTCGACGTCCATCTTGTTGACGGGGAGGAGAATTGTATCGTCGACACCTTTCGCTGAGTTCTGAGTGGCCATATGTGGGTGGATCAAAGAAAATATGTTTTGATCTTTTAGTTTCATAGGAGGAAAGAAAGAAGGGGAGAACAAGGAGTTCCCACAAACGGAGCCACTGATCCGGAGTATTCGAACGGGTCCACGTAAGCTGGTCGTCAGATGGCAAGGTGCTCGAACGTATGCTGGTCGTCAGATGGCAAGGTGCTCGAACGTGTGCTGGTCGTCAGATGGGCGAGGTGTTCGGAATGTTGATGAGGAGAGGAGGGGGTGTACCTGCAAGGCACTCCGACGCTCAATTAAGAAAGGGTCAGAGAAAAGGGGCAAGTACAAAATGTATTCTTAGGGTGAAAATATGATACCTGACCCTCTCAAGCGAGAGGGTTTATATAGAGCCCCCAGCGCGTGGGCAACGATCCTATTTTTGGGGCGAAATAACCGTTTTCCCCAAAGAATAGGTAACTTCCCAAACTAGCCGTTATGTCGGGCAGGGTGCCAGAAACTAGCCGTTATGTCGGGCATAAACGCAGTTCCGGGCACCTGTCCTTTGCTGTTCGGGTAGCGAGGAAGCCGTGCGTAACGGGCATCAAAGCCGGGGAGGAACCGTTCCTTGCCCGGTTGGAGGGGCAGAAAAGTCATTTTTGCCCCTCTGTGGATTGGACTTAGGCAATTTGGGCCGCTCTGGAGCAGAGGCGGATTGGACCAATTCTAGCCATTGGTCCAGTCCAGAACACCATTCATCCATGAAAGTCACCTCGGTATCATATTGCATGAATGTCACCTTCTATTGTTATCTAAATCATACTTGTAACCTAGTAATCTTTTTAATCCCTTTACCTAGTTATAAGCCTAGGTTTCCACACTCATCTTCATAGTGTTTTAAGCATGTTATTACACAACCAATACAATCATATAAGAAAAACAACAGTATATTGAACATATTAACATATAATTCATAAGCATGCCCATTGCTATTCGCCACCAAGAATCCTTGGTTAATTCATGGTCTCACAATAAATAGGACTTTCGGAGCCAAGCTCCTCACTAAATAGGACTTTTGGAACAGAGATTCATCACTAAATATCAAACCAATTCTCGTGGTGTTCATCAAAATACTAGGTGTTCATCTTCACCCGTTCACATATTATTCCACATTCATTTCAATTTATTACTATTATATCAATCAATAACACATATCCATATTTCTTATTGCTTCTGACCATGCCTTAATCCGAGTTATGATTCTCAAGTTATAAGGAAAACAAGAAACAAAAAATTTGTACCCTGTCATGGTCGCCCAGCGAGTAGCCAACAAGGTTGGCTCGCTTTTTGTTCACCCGGCGAACCCCATGCGAGGCCCAGGTAGTGGCGAAAATGCAACATGGTCGCCTAATGAGTAGGTAGCGAGGTAACTCGCCTTCAGTTCGCTAAGGATCTCCAAGCGTTGCTAGCAAGAAATAGGTCGCCAAAGCTCACTAAAGCTCGCCCGACGATGTTGACATAGTTCATCTCGCCTCGAGCTCGCCAGAGTTCGTCAGGCGACTCAAGTGTAACTCAGTTTCTGCATAATGCAAAAATGAAGGTAAACATGGACAAAATCTCAAACACACATGTTCACACAACATTCAAAAACTTAATTAATAATGTTATAACATCGTTAAACATGCAATTCATCAATTACAACATGGAAACAACATCAATTCAACTTCAACACAAAATCCTAACCCACTAATGTTCTCATATTTTCCCCCAAAGGCTACACTATTTAATGGAACTCACCTTGGGGATGAAGAAAATGAGATGGAGTTAATGATGATGATGAATTCATAACTTCCTCTTCTTCCCCTTTTCTCTCTCTTTTCCTCTTTCTTTCTTTCTTCTTACTAACTTCTTCTTCTTTTCTATTTTCTTCTTATCCTCATCCACCAAAATATATAATACATAAATAATGTAATATTATATAATGGCATATAATATCTCCAATTGATATTTTGTCATCTAACACCAATTGACCAATTATTAATGTTACCAAAATATCTTCCCACATGCTTATTAATATTAGTCTATCTCATTTAGTAATAATTGCTTTCACTTTAGAGTTCACTAGTTATTCTATTGGTCTCAACTGATAACATTTAGAGTACTTAGGAGCTCTAATTGTTCTAACTAGCAAAAGATAGAGTACATAGGAACTCAGTTGATTTCAACTGACACCCAATTGAGCATTTACATGAATATGGGATATTATAAGGCGAATTTGTCTCAAATGACTTTGGAAACTTTTATGATCAAGAAGGAATAGTACATGTGGTAGTACCACCTTATACACCATAGAAAAACATTGTTTCCAAAAAAAATAATCACTACTACGGAAAACCCATTTAACAACGGTTGGAAAATACATATAATCACGCAGATCAATGTCTTGTTATGTAGAGTGTCGTCGTAAATGTGCTACTTATAATCACGGTCTTGGGACCGTTGTTGTATTCTGGAAAATGCGCGGTATATCATAACGGTTATGCTTAACAACCGTTGTGATATATACGGTACTGGGTTCAAAACCCAGCAGCAACAAATAAATTACATTAGATCACGGTTAATGTAGAAAACCATTATGGAGCGTACCCATAGTTTATTATATACCAATGTATATTGCTTGTTTTTCCATACACCTCATTAAAGAAATACAACCATTAAAATTGGTAAAGAATTATATAATCTAAAAATTAAACTATTCTTGAAAACCAACTTAAACACACCAATGTATTCCGAATTGCATGCGTCTCATCGTGCACATTTTATGTTCTTTAACACATATATAGTTCAATGGTTGGATTCCTTCAATGCATCGATATCTTTTATTATAGTTTACCTCATCATCGTTGTTTATCATCGCGATTTTTATGATGACTTTTCATCATAACAATCACGATCTTAACAATCAGGTGATAAGCGACGACGACGAGGTAAAGTAGAATTGTAGATATCGATGTATTGAAGCTAACAGACCATTGAACCATATATTATGTGTTAAAGAACATAAAATGTGTAGAATGAGACGCATGCAATTCGGAAAACATTAATTGATATAGGTTGGTTTTCAAATACATCTTAATTTTCAAATTATAAGTTTCTAGATGAATATAAATGATTGCATTTTCATTAAAAGGTTAGTGAACAAACAATATACATATTATATAATAATCTAAACTTCATCTACTGTCAACCTGTATAAGAATTTAAAGAAAAAAACATTGCTAAGTCACAAGAAGCCTCTTTCTTGTGACTTAGCAATGTTTTGTTCTTGTTTTGAGAACATTTGTCAACAACAACAACATACAAAAACACAACAAATCCCTGTAACACAATAAAAAAACATACATTATTTTAGCAACAAAACACTAACAACATACAATATCACAATGACTTCGTACTTGTATTTTTTTCCATTGCTACACAAACCATATGTACCTTTTCAACTCATACTATACTCTCACTACCACCATCATCATCACCATGTATCATCTTTACTATACAGCTTCAGCTATTTCAAATAAAATAGTTAGTATTCAAAACAAATTCAGGTATAGTTGAAACAAAATCCTAAGTGGGACTGTAACAAATCAAGATACATTGAGTCAATAACGCACCTCTTATAGAAAATAATCGTGGAACTGTAAAAAATCAAGATATATTAAGTTCATCTAGTTTGTGAGGCTATGAAAAAAAATAAGGTGAATGAATTTTATACAATAACTTCATACTTCTCATATTTTTTCCATAGCAACAAAAACCATATGTAACATCACCATACTATACGCTTGCTACCACCATCATCACCATGCATCTACAAGGAAACACAACAAACTTCAAACTTAACCCTAAAACATCAACAACATAATGTTTTCCGCAACATCCTAAAATCAAACCCTAAAACAATAATTCTAAATTCTAAACATTAGTAGCATCCATAATAAGAGTAGAAAGAAGAGAGCAGGAGAACATACCATCTTCGCCGCCGTAGGAGTTTGCGTCAACCGTTGCTCCCGTCAGATATCATTTAAGCTTCTTTTTGCCATTCACTTGTTACAGTATTGGTTAAGATTCATGAGAGGAGAGGGTTGTGTTAGGGTTTTCTTTAGAGAGAAACAGATGTTATGAACTGGGCAACAGATACTTTTGTTTATATATTAAAAAATATCACTTTTCGTCACGGTTTACAAGAATAATCGTAATTATATTTTAAATAATAACAAATTATATCAGAACGATTACTCATAATAACCGTAGTGATATCCCTTTTATTATTTATTTAAAAATAAATAATAAAGAAATGAGCGCCTTAACGTTAAATGAATATAATTTTTGAGAGCGCTGAGGTTTGAACCCATGAAAGATTGATTGTATCATATCGGTTATAACGTCAATCGTTATTATACCCTAAAAATTTATAATTAAACAATAAAATAAAAAGTTAGCGCCAGAGTTTAGAGATGTCACCACGGTGTTTGGAAGAATCGTGGTGACTTGGGCGTTGTTTTTTGCGCGTTTTGTAGTAGTGAATTGATCGATCATGAACATGGTGAGAAACATGTTGAAGGGGAAAAACTTGTCGAAAGAGTTATGAGGAGAAGCGATGTCCATGGTTGTGTATTTGTTGAATAAGTGTCCAACAAAGAAACTTGAGAAGATAATACCGGAAGAAGCATGATGTGGATTTAAATGGAGCCTGAATCACTTGAGAATTTTTCAGTTTTGTAGTGTATCAACAAGTTATGGGGCAGCTTAGAAAGAAGTTGGATGATAAGGGAGAATTAATGATACTTTTAGGGTATCATTCTACCGGCGGTTACGAGTTGTATGATGCAACGAATAGAGAGATTGTAATCACACTACTACAAATAACCTATGTCATGTCGGACGCGAAATGGGTAACTCCTCAGTTACAATGACGGGGTAACGAAGGTTGACATGAAAATTAGAAACTTGACCCCTCAGATTATAAATAGTCGAGGGGTTGGTTTAAATGGTCATGAGTTCGAACCCCATAAATAGTTTTTTTTTAAATTTTTTTCAAACTAGCACCACATACCTCTCAGTTTAACAATAAAAGTGAGGGAATATATATATATATAAGTACTCATTATATTGTTTACATGGACTATTAATAAATTATTTTGGTTAGAAACTACATTGTTTACATAAAATATTAAATTATTTACACAACAATTTAAAGTAAAAATGTCGTTCTTCATCATCATCGCTGTCGGTGAAGAGCAAATGCTGGATATTTGGAGAAGAGAAACTGTTGGGGATCCTCTGTTCATTGATCTTGTGGAAGATCTAATGTTTAGTGCACTATATTTTCTATTACTTTTGCATTCACTTGTTTCTGATATAAAACAAATAAAAAAGAATAGATAAATATAATAAATATTCAGTTATATGATTATTTAAGAACACAATCCTTGAACCCATGATAATTGTCTGCTCTTGCAATCCATCACATAAATCTTTGGGAATGTAAATACAATCACGCCAACCACATATTGAATTGATCCGGAGTATTCGAACGGGTCCACGTAAGCTGGTCGTCAGATGGCAAGGTGCTCAGACGTATGCTGGTCGTCAGATGGGCGAGGTGTTCAGAATGTTGATGAGGAGAGGAGGGGGTGTACCTGCAAGGCACTCCGACGCTCAAGTAAGAAAGGGTCAGAGAAAAGGGGCAAGTACAAAGTGTATTCTTAAGGTGAAAATATGATACTTGACCCTCTCAAGCGAGAGGGTTTATATAGAGCCTCCAGCACGTGGCCAACGGTCCTATTTTCGGGGCGAAATAACCGTTTGCCCCAAAGAATAGGTAACTGCCCAAACTAGCCGTTATGTCGGGCAGGGTGCCAGAAACTAGCCGTTATGTCGGGCATAAACGCAGTTCTGGGCACCTGTTCTTTGCTGTTCGGGCAGCGAGGAAGCCGTGCGTAACGGGCATCAAAGCCGGGGAGGAACGTTGCGTTCCTTGCCCGGTTGGAGGGGCAGAAATGTCATTTTTGCCCCTCTATGGATTGGACTTAGGAAATTTGGGCCGCTCTGGTGCAGAGGCGGATTAGGCCAATTCTAGCCATTGGTCTAGTCCAGAACAGGAGCCCCCCAAGTCGTTGCTCCCGAGCATGGGAGTGATGACTTAAGGACTGCTCGTCGCTCCGGGGAGCTAGCGTGGAGTCGTAGTTTGGAGACGAGGATGATTATCTCGAGGTGCTCGTGACTCTCTGTGTCCGTGATATTCGTGGTCGAGACTCTATTGCCCGGTATTCGGGGAGATAAAGCGTCAGACATAATGGGAAATGTTGGGTTGCCACGTGTGCTTCGAGCCCTGTGTAGTAGTTAATAGGTAATGATGGCTAGTTGGCAGTCATTATTGCCTATGGGCGCGTGTGTGCACGTGCTCCTCAGTACAAAAGGGGGGAGATTGTCCCGTTTTGCACTTTTTCTCTCTGATTTCTCTTCGCCTCTTCTGCGTTCTTGCCCATCACTGTCTTCAGAGCATCCGACCACCATGCCAAGCTTCGAGCAGTCTCTTTCTTCTACCCAAATCAAGTAATTTTTCTGATTTCCAGCTTGTTTTACTTTCTTTTGTTGTTAGTAGTAGATTGCACGCGGCTAGGGTTAGCTTTAGGTGACAAAATGGGTAGATTTCTGGCGAGTGTTGGTGGTGGACGGTGGTTATGCCCTTTTGGTGCTTCTAGCATCACGCCGGAGTAGGTAGTGCGTTAGGTGAGGGTGGTGGTCCACGCCGTGGTTGCGAGCGTGACCACATTGTCTGATTATTTTCTGATGGAACGGTGAATTTTCTGGTAAAACGTTTCCAGATACCGGTGGAGCCTTGCGGTTTCCGTTGGAGCTTCAAACGGAATCTGGGCACGAGTGCGGGGAGGTTCTTCACAGGAAGATGGTATGTCTCGGGTATCTCCTCGCGGGGAGGTTTTTTGTTTGATGTTAGGGCTTAGGCCGGGGACGTTGTCTTTTGCCTTTTACGCGCCCTTTCACTTGACTTGGCAGTGGAAGGGTGGATTTGATTTCCTGTCGAATTCACTATCTTTCTCTGCTTTTTCAGGTGATCGTAATGGCGACGGGGCCAGAGAGAGAAGTTATTCTAGACACGTCCGAGGAGGAAACTGGATCCGAGGAGAATAGCAGCTCGACGGCTTCGAGTTGTACGTCTTCGAGCTCGGCGGCATCGAGCTCCTCGAGCAAAGTCGAGGAGGAAGAAGAATCGGATGTCATGGAGGAAGATATTGAAGGGTTCTGTCCGAAGGAGTGGGAGGTGGCCGAGCCTTCCGAACATATTTCTACGTTTGCAAGGTCTTTGGCGGACGTCTTTACAGAGGTGGGCCCAGAAGGGGATTGAAAAGTGCATTTTCCCACCTTGGACGAGCTGGTCTGCTCGGATTTTGGGGACCGCTTTATGATGTACGAGTATGCTTTCAAAGAGTTAGGGCTGAGGTTGCCTTTCACTGATTTCCAGCGGTCGGTATTCGAGCATCTGAAGCTGGCGCCCTCTCAACTCCATCCCAATTCGCTGGCCTTTATACGGGCTTTTGAGTTAGTGTGTGAACATCTCGCCCTGGGGACTACTCTCCTTCTATTTTTTGCTGTTTTCCATCTTCAACGGCAGCTGGCGGGGAAAAAGTACGGATGGGTTTCCTTGAAGCAGCCCAAAAAGTTATTCAAGCCGTTCTCGGAGTCAATCCGAACGTTCAAGGGACGGTACTTCATCGTCGAGCCAGTGTCTGAAGCTGCCCAGGACAGCACGTATGTCTGGGAGATAGAGGTTGATGAGGATGGAGAGGAGCTACTCAACGAGGAGGGGAAGTATATCGGGGAGAGGATGTACAAGTTCCTGATCCGCTGGGGACCTGACCATTTCTCCAAGAAGCCCGGCGCTTATGTCTTCGAGCAAAGCGAGCTACGCAGGCAGGACGCCGTGTCTTACGAGAAGCTGGTGAACTGGATCAACTCCTTCAGTCTTGCAAGCTGCTGGACGAGCAAGGGCAACCCTATCTTTGAGGAGGATGGGAGCCAGAGGGTTGAGCGGAGATTCATCAATTTTAAGGCACTGCTGGAGTGCAAGACTTCCGCGTATGCCGAGAAGCTGCTCGGTAGTCTTGGTTATTTAGGCTTTGTTTGTGTTATCTCTTTTCCACGTCGCTAACGTGTTCGTTTTCATTTGTACAGGTGAGATGCCTCAAGCTCGCGATCGCATGGTGAGGAATGCCATGGCGAGGAATAAAGCTGGAGCGGCTCCCCCTAAGACACGGACTGCTGCTGGTGCTCGTGCTCCTCCCCTTGTTCAAACCGCAGTGGGGACCTCTTCTTCTCCCTCTCCTGCTCCACGGGTATCTCCATTGCCTTTGACCAGACGGGGGAAGCGGCCAAGGACATTAGATGCTGTGGACCTGACCCGGGCGCCTGAGAAAGGGAAGTTTGAGCTCCCCCCGTGCATCCTCGACAGGAGATTTTTTGAGGGCAACACCCTGGTCGTTCCTCGGGCAGAATCTCTCAGCTTGGAGAGTATGGACCGACCGAGCAAGAGGGCGCTGGTAGCCCAGGATGCTTCTGCCCTTGTGAGGATGCTGGAGATGGCGGCCGTTTATGCAGAAGGGGACTCTGCGCTTGAGGCCGAACTTAACGCTGTCCGGGCTTCTGAGGCGGCCCTCAAGGAGGAAGTTAAGAGTGCCCATGAAGCTCGGAAAAAGGCCAAAGAGGAGACAGCTAGGTTGAAAGAGGATGTCACCAAACTGGCGGCGGAGAAAAAGGCTGCCGAGGAGCTGAACAAAGAGTTGATGGTGGCCAGTGCCCCGGGCGCCGACGAACCGAATGAGATAAAAGAGTTGTAGACTCGGGCTGAGCTGGTTGCCGGCATCCTGCAGGCCGAGGATGACGGTATCGCCGTGGCAGTGGAGTCTTTCGAAAGTGCCGTGGCTCAGTTGCGGGTGGTGAACCCTGGGCTTGAGATTTCGACCGAGGCACTCACTATCTTGCGCGCGTGGAGGATGGTCACATCGTCTTGCCCGCCGGCCTTGTTCTAGATACCCCTGAGGTTCAGCCCGAGGACCAGCCCGAGGAGGACCAGAGACCTGAGCCGGCGTCAACCGAGCATGCGGATGAATGAGGATTTTTGTTATTTTGATGTTGTTGTATCTTGTCCAGCCTGCGCGCCGTTGAATTATTTGTAACTTTATTTTTGGGGGCATGGCCCCGCTCTATGTAATAACGCACAATCGTGGCCCTTGTGGTCATCTGTTATGTTAATTATATTTCTGTCTTCTTCGCGTGCATGATTGTACTTGCATTTATTTTTGCTAAGTGTTGTATGCATGCTCGCTGTGAATGTATGTCTGCCCGTCGGAGGGTGTGTCTGTTAACGGAGCTTTCTTTTGAAAGATAGCTCGTCGTGTGTGAATTCGCCAGTGCAGAGAACTGGTCGAATAGCCAGGGAAGGTCCTGGCGAGGTTGCGGATCTCAGGTCGCGATCGAGGCCTGAGGTTGCGGCGTGAACGTCCCATCGTGAGCTGGGGTTCTGCCAATCATGGTACTTGGCCGAAGGCGGTGCTCGGTTCAGGACCGCCGATGAGCAGAGTTCCAGCTCATTTACTTGACCGGGATTCTACTTTGTACGTATGCGTCTTTTGTACCTGAACAAGCATGATGACCGATAGGTGGTCCTTTGATGCGGGGAAGCCTATAGCTTCTTTAGCTGTAGTATTGCTTAAGTTTTTCAGCGTTCCATGGTCGAGGGATTGCATCCCCGTTGAGGTTCTCGAGGAAGTATGCACAATTCCCCATTCTGGCACGGACTCTGTATGGCCCTTCCCAGTTGGCTGCTAGTTTGCCTTCGCGAGAGTCCTTGTGGTTTCTTCGCAGGACAAGGCTGCCCACATCGAACTCTCATCGTAAGACTTTGGCGTTGTGCCTGATTGCTATTTTTTGCTTAAGAGATGCTTCGCGGAGGGCTGCTCCTGTTCGGATTTCCCCGACAAGGTCGAGCTCCTCTCTTATTGCTTCGTCATTCATTTCCTCGTCTAGAGGTGATTCGGTCCTCCTGGACGGTACGTGAATTTCAATGGGTAAGACAACCTCCGTGCCATATGCTAAGCGGAAAGGTGTTTCCCCGGTGGTGGACTGAGGAGTGGTGCGGTACGTCCATAAGACGCTGTGGAGCTCCTCGACCCAGGCTTTCTTTGTTTCATCCAATCTTCGCTTGAGGCCGCGAAGAATGACACGATTGGCCGCTTCTGCCTGCCCGTTGGTCTGGGGATGTTCTACAGAAGCAAAATGTTGCTTTGTTCCGAGATGGGCGACAAAGTCTTGGAACTTCTTGTCCGTGAATTGCGTTCCATTGTCCGTGACAATTGCTTGGGGAATCCCAAAACGGGCAAGGATATTCCGCTTGTAAAAGCGCAGAATGTTAAGTGCTGTTATCTTTACTAAGGCTTCTATTTCTATCCATTTTGTGAAATAGTCTACGCCCACTATTAGGTATTTGTTTTGGCTGGACCCCGTCACGAAGGGTCCTAGGATGTCTAGGCCCCACCAGGCGAATGGCCACGGGGAGGTCATGTTTTTCAGTTCGTTAGGTGGAGCTAGGTGCATATCCCCGTGCCGTTGGCATTTGTCGCATCTCTTCACATGCTCCTTGGCATCGTACTGCATGGTTGGCCAATAATACCCTGCCCGGAGGGCCTTGCGGGCAAGGGACCTTCCTCCTAGGTGCTGGGCGTTAATGCCTTCGTGGATTTCTCGTAATACGTGGGGGACAACTTCCTCCTCTATGCATTTGAGCAGTGGGATGGAGAAGCCTCGTCGATAGAGTTTGTTTTCAAGGATGACGTACGAGCAAGCTCTTCGTCTGATGGTGCTGGCTTCCTTGGGGTCATCCGGAAGTTCATCCCTAGTGAGGTAGTTGTACACGGGCATCATCCAGCAATCGATGTCCCCAATCGCGTGCACGTGTAGGGTCGAGGATCCCTTGTCGATGCTGGACTGGGGAAGTATCTCTTGGATGACTGATCTGTTTCCATCTTTCCTCTTAGTGCTTGCTAGTTTGGACAAGACGTCTGCTCGCACATTATGTTCGCGCGGAACATGTTACTTCTACCGCTCTAAACTTCGACATTTTTCCCTTGACTAGGGTTAGGTATTCAGAGAGACTATCATTTTTGGTCTGATACTCTCCTGATATTTGGTGGGCTACGAGCTGGGAGTCTGTGCAGATGATGATTTCTTCGGCCCCTAGGTCTTCGGCTAGGCGCAAACCGGCGAGGAAGGCCGCATACTCGGCCTTGTTGTTCGACGTGGGAAAGGACAATGTGAGAGAAGCCTCGACTATGGTCCCTTCGTCGTTCTCCAAAATTACCCCTACCTTGCTGCCGGTCGAGCTGGATGCTCCGTCTACATAGATGGTCCATCTATTTACCATGTGGAACGAGGAGTCTGAGAACGTCACTTCCGCTATGAAATCGGCCAGCGTTTGGGCCTTAAGATCTTTCCTGCTTTCATACTGGACGTCGAACTCAGACAATTCCAATGACCATTTGAGCATTCGGCCTGCCATGTCTGGTCGTCCCAGTAATTGCTTTATGGGCTAATTCGTTCTTACCACGATTGTGTGGGCCAAGAAATAGTGTCTCAGTCATCTGGCAGCGTTGACGAGGGCCAATGCTACCTTCTCTATCTGTTGATATCGCAACTCTGCGTCCTGCAACGCTTTGCTCGTGAAGTATACTGGCTTTTGCCCGCCAGGATTCTCACGAATGAGAACGGCGCTAACGGCCTCGGCGGTGACGGCGAGGTATAGGAACAAGACTTCCCCGGTATCTGGTCGTGATAATACAGGCGGTTTCGACAGAGCTTGCTTTAAGTGAAGGAGGGATGCTTCACATTCCTCGGTCCATTCAAACGCTGCTTCTTTCCGCAAGAGCTTGAAGAAAGGAAGGGCGTGTTGGGAAGATTTTTCCACAAAGCGGGACAACGAATAAGCACCCCGTTGAGGGATTGGATGTTCTTTTTAGACGTGGGTGTTGGGAACTCAGAGAATGCCCGACACTTGTCAGGGTTACCTTCGATTCCTCGTTCTGTTAGGTAGAAGCCAAGGAATTTACCTGTTCGTACACCGAACATGCACTTCTCTGCGTTAAAACGCATTCGATACTTTCTTGCTCGCTCGAAGATTTTGCAAAGATGGGCGACATGATCTAGTTCCTTGTGGTACTTGACGATCATATCGTCCATGTATACTTCGAGCATGTTGCCTATTTGTCCCTGGAAGACTCTGTTCATCATTCATTGGTACGTAGCGCCGGCGTTCTTTAGCCCGAAGGACATTACGTTGTAGTAATAGTTGCCCAATTCGGTCATGAAGGCCGTGTAAGTTTTATCGCTCGCGGCCATTGGGATTTGATTGTAGCCCGAGTAGGCGTCGAGGAAAGATAACAGTTTAAAACCTGTTGAGTTATCTACGAGCTTATCGATATTGGGGAGGGGGTAGGCGTCCTTCGGACAGGCCTTATTAACATCGGTATAATCAAAACACATCCTCCATTTGCCATTATTTTTTCTTATAAGTACAACATTTGAGAGCCATGTGGTGTATTTGGCCTCAGAAATAAACCTAGCTTCTACAAGATCTTTGAAAGCTTTCTCTGCGGCTTCCATCTTCTCCGGGGACTGTTTCCTTCTGCGCTGGGCAACGACTTTGACGGCCGGATCAATTGTAAGCTGGTGGCAAGAGACAGATGGGTCCAATCCTGGCATTTCAGCAGTGCTCCATGCGAACAAGTCTGCGTTCTCCCGGAGGCATGCTTTTAGTTGTCTCCTAGCCAGGTCGGGGAGGTCTGCTCCGATCTTTACTCCCCGTTGGGGGTCTTCTCTGAACGGAACGATCTCGAAGTTGCCATCTGGGACAGGGCATAGGAGATGGCCGCTGTTGTTGGATTGGCTTCCCGAAGTCGTTGGGTCCTTGGCGTGATCTTCCTTGCAGAAACGGTTGTCCAAGTCGATAGATTTGACCTGGGGGAGCGATTTTGGCTGCTCGGAGCTGCTGGGCAGAGGGGGACGACCAGAGGTCCTTGGTCTTGCTGAGATGGTGCTTAGTCCTTTTAATGCTACTTCAATGCACCGACGGGAAGCTTCTTTATCGCCGTGGAGGGTGGCGATCATCCCTTCAGAAGTGTAGTACTTCATCTTGAGATGTACGGTGGAAGGTACTGCAATCAATTCTGCCAGGGTTGACCTTCCAAAAATGCACTGGTATAGTGACGGGCATTCAATTACCAGAAACTGCACTTTAATTGCTCGGGTTGTCTTTCCTGAACCGAAGGTTATAATGAGCTCTACGTAACCCCGGGGATTTGTCACTGCTCTGTTGAATCCCTGCAGGTCGGATCCAATGTATGGAGTAAGGTGAGAGTCATCCAGCTGCAGCGTTTCGAACAGGTGGTTGTACATTATATCAACCGAACTGCCCTGGTCCACGAGTATTCTGCGAACGTCGAAGTTCGCCATCTTTGCCCGGATAAGCAGCAGAATGCTTAAGTTCGGTGCCCCGCCGAGGAGATCCTCCTTGTAGAAGGAAATAGGAGCGGATCCTTTATGAGTTGTGTCTAGCGTGGTGACTACATTGGAGCTTTTGCTGATCAGTTGATCGAATCTCCTCTTGACTGAGCCGACCGTGATTTTGTTGAATCCACCACCTGAAATGACCATGGCTGACGGGAAGGCCTCCCATGGGCTATGAGCAGCGAGGTATGTGGAGACGGGTAGACCATCAGGGATACGGAAGTCCTCTGGCCGAGTTATGGACATAGCGACCTGTACGTTGGTGTCATCGGAAGGCGGAGTCTCTTCTGCAACCTTTTTGCTCTCCTGGGTTTCTTGCCGGGGAGCATCTTTCTTTTTTGAGAACTGCTTCAGGTGGCCGTCGCGAATAAGGATCTCTATGGCGTCTCTGAGGTGGATGCATTCTTCCGTCGTATGACCGTGACTCTTGTGGAAGCGGCAATACTTGGATTTGTCTACACCCGGTCTGGCCGGCAGCTGTTTGGGGAAACGGACTCCCGCCTGCTTGAATTCCGAGTTGGCACACTCGGACAAGATCTTCTCCCTCGAGGCAGTGAGGGGGGTATAGTCATGGAACCGCCCAGAAGGTCCCTTCTGTTCGCGTGCATCGCGAGGCCGATCGTCGCGTCTTTTATCTCCTCGACGGCATGTCGAGGTTTCTTCAGCTCTGGATGAGCGGGCACCTTCGTGGTGTTGAGAGGCCTGGATAGAGTGTGCAGCGACCTTTTCCTCGTACTGTATGTGCGACTGGGCTTGAAGGAGAAGGGCGTTAAGGTTCACGAGTGGCCAAGATCCTGCGGGACAATGGGCCGCGAGACTTGTCGTCGCTGTCTGAGCTTGGAGTTGATGGTAACCGTTGTCTGCGTTTGCGGCGGTGGTCTCTGCGAGGTGACGGTAGCTGGTCACGAGGTCTGACCGGTGGAGAATGCCTATCCTGCCCGTTCTCTTGTGTCTTGGTGATGATCGATCTCGCGGGGAGATCTGGTCGCGCTTGCGAATGTGTTGTGATTCAGGCTCATGCCTCGATATATGGTCTTCCCCGCGCCTAGGTGGCGGGCTTCTTGATTTTCGATGCTTACTCTTTGGAGGAGAGGATCTTGGGAGAGATGCTTCCTCGAGAGCTCCTATTCTCTCTCCTTGCTGCAAGATAAGGAGGTTTGTGCGGTTGACAGCTTCTAGAAGAGCTGCGACGGCCAAGTAGGCGCTGGGGGGGCCAGGAATTGGTCGTTCACCTGACGGTATCTGTTTGCCTCATTGCTCGGTGGGAGGAGGAGTCGGAGACGCAGTAGCTCCGTCTCGAAGGAAACGGGGATCAGAGAGTAACAAAGAACTGCTGTCAACGTCCATCTTGTTGACGGGGACAAGAACCGTAACGTCAGCACCTTTTGCGGAATTCTGAGCGGCCATATATGGGCGGATCAAAGAAAGTATGTTTTGATCTTTCATTTTCCGAGGAGGAAAGAAAGAAGGGGAGAACAAGGATTCCCACAGACGGCGCCACTGATCCGGAGTATTCGAACGGGTCCACGTAAGCTGGTCGTCAGATGGCAAGGTGCTCGGACGTATGTTGGTCATCAGATGGGCGAGGTGTTCGGAATGTTGATGAGGAGAGGAGGGGGTGTACCTGCAAGGCACTCCGACGCTCAAGTAAGAAAGGGTCAGAGAAAAGAGGCAAGTACAAAGTGTATTCTTAAGGTGAAAATATGATACCTGACCCTCTCAAGCGAGAGGGTTTATATAGAACCCCAGCGCGTGGCCAACGGTTCTATTTTCGGGGCGAAATAACCGTTTTCCCCAAAGAATAGGTAACTGCCCAAACTAACCGTTATGTCGGGCAGGGTGCCTGAAACTAGCCGTTATGTCGGGCATAAATGCAGTTCCGGGCACCTGTTCTTTGTTGTTCGGGCAGCGAAGAAGCCGTGCGTAACGGGCATCAAAGCCGGGGAGGAACGTTGCGTTCCTTGCCCGGTTGGAGGGGCAGAAATGTCATTTTTCCCCTCTGTGGATTGGATTTAGGCAATTTGGGCCGCTCTGGAGCAGAGGCGGATTGGGCCAATTCTAGCCATTGGTCCAGTCCAGAACATTAATAAACCTAAATTTTTTCTACTCTTGCAATCTATGACATTGATACTTTTACTTTGTAAAATCTCATGACGCTTTAATTAAACATAGAAGATTTCATAACAACGTTTGCATTTCTTGTGGATTCAATACTATCAAATATGCTATATTCAGAATGCTTTTATAATGAGGGTTTCACGAGGATCACTAATGGCAGTGTGTCGACCGTTGATACTCATTAAATGGACGTCAAATATTTGCTTAAGGACGGTGAAGAAATTGAATAAACACGCTTATATTTTACATCGACTATCACTCAAAACCGAGGTAAAATGTGTTTCTTTTTAAATTAGTAAAAAAAAATAAAATATGTTCAATCTCAAGCCACAAACCTCTTAGTTTCTGTTAAAAAATGAGGGGAAAAAGATTTTTTTTATATTTAGGCTAAAATACAGTTTTGGTCCCCCTGTTTTTCAAAATTCACAGTTTTGGTCCCCCTGCTTTTTTTTTTTAACAGTTTTGGTCCCCCACCCTCACTGTTCATGTACAAACGTGTACTGTTCATGTACGGACATGTACGGACAAGTTATTGTTCATCACTTTTTTTGGGCCAAAATTGGGGTGGGGGACCAAAACTGTTAAAAAAAAAACAGGGGGACCAAAACTGTGAATTTTGAAAAACAGGGGGACCAAAACTGTATTTTAGCCTTATATTTACTTTGTTTACACAAAATATGAAAATAAATTACTTAAACAATGGATTCTTGGAGAACAACCCAGAAGAGTTATCTAATCCAAATAAGAGAACTTTTTTTATATTTACATTGTTTTTAGATTTCTGAGAAGTTATATATTCCAACCAAGAGAAATTTTTTTCTATACTTGCAATCCATCCTAGAGAGATTTCATTATCTTGAACAAATGTTTCCATGGAAAATGCTTTCACATGAAAAAAATTGGATGATTGTGTTTAGTAATAAATTTCTCAATGTTGTCAACCGAGGAAAGCAATAAATTTCTCAATGTTTTCTTTGATTGAAAACATAGGAAGGTTATAACATAAATACAACAACAACATCAACATCCGTATGTGAGATAGATTCCAAGGACACAAAAAATATTTTGTTCAAGATTGAAGAACATTGATGTTTTTTTTTTCTGTCTTGCAATCCATCCTAAAGAATGATGCATAAGACTTTGGACCAGCACATATAAGTTAGGTTTAGGGTAAAATCTGATTAATCAGTTCTTTTATAGTAAAAATGTTAATTTAATCCCTTGATTATTAAATATAATTGAAGAAATAGATCATAAATTAAACATTAAAAATAAAATAATAGAAAGATACCACTTTTAAAGAAATAAAAACATAAACTGCTGATGTTGGGATTCGAAGTATGTTTTGAAATATTTTTCCCCTTGGTTTTATTTTATAACTGAAAGAATATGTGGAATTTATTAAAAAATAATATAAAACATGGCGCGCCTTGGGTTGTGACCTCGGTTTTTGGTAGGGTGATGATAAAGTTTTATCATGAAATATATTATTTGTAGTATTGCCAGTCGAGACATCATTTTTGACAAAATCAAGGAGTTGCGGCAGTCTGTAACATGTTATCAGAAAGTTGTAACAGGTTACACCATTGTCAAATCAGTTTCTGCAGAGCTGGAAAGTGCATAAATAGCCAATGTCGAAGCCAGAATTGAAGAGAATGTGAGAAGTTCAACAAGGAAAAGAAGTTTGCCTCCAAGACTCCAAGATTTTGAGTTTTTATGAGATAACGAAGCCAATGATAATGGTTATTTCATCCATTTTCCCTTCTGGTCGAATCTAAACTCGTTAAGCCATTAGAGGCCTTGAGTTATCCAAAATGGATTTGTGATACGAAGGAGAAGATGGAATACATTGAGAAGAACAAGATTTGGAAGTTGGTTGATCTCCAGATGGGAAGAAGCCAATTGGTGTAAGATGAGTGTTCAAAGTGAAGGAAAATCCCAAGGGTAAACTAATAAAGTATAAGGCTCGATTAGTTGCAAAGGGATTTTTGCAAAGAAAAGACATAGACTTTGAAGATCCATTTGCACCAAATGCTAGAATTCAAAGCATTAGGCTAGTTATTGGTGTTGTGAATAACAACAATTGGTCCATCTACAAAATGGATGTTAAATTTGTATTTTTGAATAGACTGCTTGAAGAAATTTTTTATGTAGAACAACCCTTAGTTTTGGTGTGAGAAATCAAGAGTCAAAGTTCTACAACTTGAAGAAAGCATTGTACAGTTTGAAACAAGCTCCAATAGCTTGGAATAAGAGGATAAATGGTTTCTTAAAGGAGATTGGCTTCAATAAGTATGTATCTGAACATGGTGCGTATGTGAAGAATGATACAAATGAAAGGGTGATAATCCTTTGTCTATACGTAGTCGATTTGTTGATTACCGGCAACGACGAAGAGTGAATTTCTAAGTTATAGAGTGAGTTTATGAAAGAGTTTGAGATGATCGACCTCGGCCTTATGACATACTTCCTTTGCATAGAGTTCCACAAGTCCCAAAAGGGGCTGCTCATGCACCAAAGAAGGTACGAGGTTGAGATTTTAAAGAAGTTTAAAATGGAGCACTGTAATGTTGAGATTTCTCCGGCTAAACCAAGGCAATAGTTGTCAAAGAATGAGGATGAGCAAGATGTTAATGCAACTCACTCTACTACAAGATATACCTTTGGTAACATTGTTTTATTAGGGTTATTCATTCCACCGTTGTAATATCTCAAATTGGAAGACCTTGATTTTTTTTTATTTTATTAGAAAACATTTCATTACGGTTGTATGAAAAAAAAACCGTGGTATTAAATTATGTGGTACAAGCTTTGAATCACAACAACAACATTTTTCCACTTTTCCTATTAAAAAAAGCTTGTGTCCCTTAAATTCTTAAGTTAATCATAAAATGAAAAATGTTTAACTACGATTTATTTATACACTTTGGTTACATGTCAAACATTTCACTGTGGTTTGTCTTATCAACCGTGATGAGAGGCTTTATTGTCAATTAAAACAAAATAGATTCTTCATTTCCTTCATAACATGCCCCAAGCGAACCAGACGATGGCAATAATGAACTCTTCATCTTCAACATCTTCATTCATTTGGTACAAAAATCTTCACCATCTTCATTAATTTGGTCTCTTCCTCCTATTTAAAGTACAATAGATTACTTTTCATGGCTAATATCCATTGCTTTTATTCCTTTTATGTTTATTTTATCGTTACTTTTCATGGCTGGTTTTCATTGATTTCATTGTGTTTTTGAAACTCCTTCATAATAGCATAGTTACAATTGACATAAATATTGCAGTGTTCATATTGATTTTCATGGCCAATTGTCTTTGATTTCATTGAGTTAATTGTGTTTTTTATTGTTAAATATTATATTGTTGTGATGGAAATGCATATGTTTTTGGTTTAGTATTATCTCATTGTTATGAATATTCTTTAGGTTTGGATATACTTTAGTTTTAGGTTTTGGTGTGCCATTCACATTATTATTTTGATATAAATTTCAAAATTTATTATGGATCATAGTTAGATGAAATTTGATAGATTAGGTTTGGTATATGAGAAAGGAGTTCTTGAATTCCTTGAATACTTTGAACACAATCTTTCCAAAAATTATGGTATCTTTTATTGTCTAGTGTTATTTGTGGGAATATCATTAAAGGTACAAAGGAAAAAATATACCATCACCTATGTTTTTTTTAATAAGCAAAATATATATATCAAGGACACAAAGGGGTGTCCAAACCCATATACAAAAGAACTTCTACCTCACTAACAAGGCTTACAAAAATTCACAAGGAACACTAACCCATTCAAAATAATTACATAAATTTGCATTTTTGTGTTTCTTTCATATCCACCACCAAGAGAAAAGAAAAATCCTATGAGTTTGGACACCCCTTTTTTGTGATGGTATATGTCAAAATTAATATGGATGTGGCATGGTGAATGGATAAAAAGCAAAATAGGACGTCACAAATTCACGAAGTTGATGTATACGATGATATGGATGATCGACTAGAAGATATGTTGCATGATATTGGAGAATCTTCTTTTAGGAAAACTCATATTTATGATACTTTATGTAGTGATAAGTACACCCCTTTATATATGGGGTGCAAAAGTTTTACATGATTGTCTGTGGTGTTAAAATTGTTTAATCTGAAGGAAAAAATGGATGGTCAGATAAAAGTCTCACGAAATTGCTTTATTTGCAGAAACAAATGCTACCAGAAGATAATAATTTTCCAAATCATTGTTATGATTCCAAAAGATATTATGTCCAATGGATTTATACTATATCAAAATACATGCATACTGTAACACCCATATATAAAACTAATACATCAAAGCATAAATATCATATATAGATCCAAGTGTATGGTACTGAAACACATAAGCTCCTAGTTAACACCTTGTATACAAATAAATGCCTTAAAGTACAAAGTACAAAAACCTAAGGCATATTATACACAAGATGTTCAAATGATAAAAACTAAGAACTAGATCAACAATGATCCTAAAATAAACTCCGCTACGGAAGCTAGTCATCAACAAACAAGGAAAAGATCACACGACCTTATCCTTACCCTTCTCGGAACCTGAAGCACCTGAAATACATCAACAACGCGGGGTGAGATACATCAAATCTCAGTGAGTTCCCTATCTTATGGATTCTCTCGGATTAACAAGGTTATAACAATCCTAACTCAAGTCTGGGGAAAAGGGGAAAGGACCTTTGAGTTCACACTTTATAATTCTCACACTATATGGAAACATGACATGAGTTCATTAACTCACAACATCACTAATCGATAACCATACCAAGACATCTCGTCTTCCCGTCCGCTTCTACGTCTAGAAGGCGACCCGAGTCATAGATCCTTGTAGTTACTTGGCATACGAATTAGATTCGGGATCATCGGCGTGTTAACCATGAACCGTCACTTCTCATGGCCTGTTAACCATCACAAGTCTCTACCCATAGCATAGGCTCCAATCGTACTGCACGTAGGGAATCAAACCTACCAAGTAATTGTGTACCCATTTCAGAGGAGCTCGAGACCCACGAAACTACACTCAAAATACTCCGGTTACGATTACATGATCACATACAACAAAATACGATTGTATTCGATAATCACAAGACTACACCGCCTTAAGGCCTCTCTTTCCTTTTCACAACCACAACGGTTAACCACATGTTCCATACTAGTGTTTCACTCTCAACTAGGCCAATACTCAGCAAGGATGTATCTTCCAACAACACGTGCCCGAGCATCGCCATCTAGAGTTGTCTATAATTTCTAGTTCCTTACTAGATTCTCCTATAGTTCAAGTTTGAGGTTTCCTCACTCTTCCTATTTCATTTTCATATTTGCATGCATATTCACTTACAATCATGTTAAACGATAATATGATAGGCAAGACATGTCATAATTGCATAGTAAAATAATATATAACAATTAAAACATACATATATCGCTTTTGGAACTTTCTCGATTATTTAATCGGTCGGTAAAATCGACATATTTCAGCTCCATTCCATAGAATATTTCCTCGGGTTTACATCGGTATAAAGAATGATCGAATCCGATAAACGAGTCGAAAGTTATGAATTTTCTAGTTTTTGGAAGAAAACTATAAGTCCCAGGTCGCACTAAACGCGCCCCTCCCTGAGCGTGTTGAGTGCCCTTCTCTCTGTCATCTAAGGTTGCAGGATTTCAACTGCACGCTAAGCGCGCTCTGCGAAACTCAAAAAAATGCCTCAGCAAAACAGAAAACTCCTACACCTCCAAACCTCTTCCAAACCACAATCAACCACCAACAGAGGTACAATAACATAGTTTGAGCATGGTTTGAACAACAACATTCCAAAAACATGGTTTTTTCTCAAGAACACAAGTTCTACAAATCCTATCATTTCCAATCAAACCAAAATCAACCAAAACATTAAAACAAGCATCAATATATGTTTCTACAAGTATATTGATCATTCATTTGGATTTATATCAATTTCCAACCGTTAAAACATTGTTTTCAACATTCTAACCTAAAACTCATACTATCCAAAAACCTAAAATGAGGTTTCTAAATAGAACCCACCTTGAGATGAGCAAGATGAAGATGATGAGAAGATTGGGCAAGGATTGGATGATGATTTGTTCTTGGGTTTTCTTCAAATTCCTCTTTCTCCTCTTTTTCTCCTTCTTTTCCTTTTCTTTCCTTCTTTCTTCTTTCTCTCTCTTTCTTACTATCTTTTTCTTTTTGTTTGGAAAATGGGAGGAAAAGGAAATAAGTAGTAAACTAGTATTAGAAATAATACTACTAAATGTCCAAAAAGTCTCTTAAGTCTAAATTAATAAAATACCTCAGAGTCAGATAATATTAATTGGATTTATTCTCAGTTCCACAGTTACTCTAATTATTTTGTCAAATAATTTCTCAGAGTACACTGGGCTCATTCGATCACAATATAATATTATCCGGAGGAATAAAATACGGGGTATTACATTCTCCCCCCCTTAAATAGAAATTCGCCCTCGAATTTAAAGATTACCTGAACAGATGAGGGTAAGCATCTCGCATTTCCGATTCAAGTTCCCAAGTTGCATCACCCGGATGCGTTACATCCCACTGCACCTTAACGAGAGAAATGTCCTTGTTCCTTAATACTTTCGTTTCTCTTCCCACAATGCGGCTCGGTTGAGGTTTAAACATTAAGTCTGCTTCTATTTCAATAGTATCCGGTAGAATTGGCTGAAGAGGATCTGGAACAAACCTCCAAAGTTGAGATACATGGAAAACATCGTGCATTCCCGACAGAGAAGGAGGTAAGGCCAACCTGTATGCTACTTGGCCAATCCTTTCTAAAACTTGATACGGTCCCACGTATCTCGGACTTAACTTCCGTGACTTAACGGTCCTTTCAGTCTTAATCTCGGAGTAACTTTCAAAAACACATGGTCACCTTCTTCAAATTCTAAAGGTCTCCTTCGATTGTCCGCATAACTCTTTTGTCGATCTTGTGCTTGCTTAATTTTCTCGCGGATCATTCGAATCTTTTCCGTAGTCACTTGGATAATTTTGGGTCCTAAGATTCTATCTTCCCCAACTTCCGCCCAACACAAAGGGGTCCTACACTTTCTTCCATACAATGCTTCATACGGAGCCATACCGATGCTCGCATGATAACTATTATTATAAGAAAACTCAATCAATGGTAGAAGTTCTTTACAATTCCCTTTACTCTCTAACACACAAGCTCTCAACATATCCTCCATCGTTTGTATCGTTCGCTCAGTCTGACCATCCGTCTGTGGATGATTAGACGTGCTCAAACGCAGCTCTGTCCCCATAGCTTGTTGAAAAACTTTCCAAAATCTTGAAGTAAACTTCGGATCTCTATCCGACACAATATTAAAGGGAATACCGTGCAATTTTACAATTTCCGCAATAAACAACCTCGCAAGATGACTCGCCTTGAAAGTTGTCTTTACGGCCAAGAAATGCGCCGACTTTGTCAACCGATCTACTATTACCCAAATCGAGTCATAACCACCTTGCATACGGGGTAAACCTACTGCGAAATCCATAGAAATACTATCCCATTTACAAACTGGGATTTCTAATGTTTGCAATAGTCCACCCGGTCTTTGATGTTCAATCTTAACTTGTTGGCATACTGCACATTCCGATAGGAAGACCGCAACATCTCTTTTCATACCGGACCACCAATAGTCCTTCTTTAAATCTTGATACATCTTTGAAGAACCCAGATGTATAGTGAAGGCACCCTTATACGCTTCCTCTAAAATCCTTCTTTTCAAAGTCGCATCGTTTGGAACGCAAATTCTTTGGTTAAACATAATCGTTCCATCGCTTGCGTGCACAAAACCCGGTTGACTTAGCATCTCTTGCAACTTCTCATCCAATAATTTCCTTGTTGAATTTCAACTCTTAACGTAGAATTGACATTCAAATTCCCCATAATCACTCCATTAGGAGTCCACACAAAATGAAGATTTAAATCTCTAAACTTTTCCAGCAACGAATATTCTAACATCATCAATTCGGCCTTTCTTAAAGCTCTTCTACTCAAGGCATCGGCCACTTTATTCACTTTACTCGGATGGTATTTTAGCTCTAGATCATAATCCTTTAAATATTCCATCCACCTCCTTTGACGCATATTCAACTCTTTTTGGTCAAAGAGGTACTTTAAACTCTTGTGATCACTAAACATTTCAAAATGTACTCCATATAAATAGTGACGCCACACTTTCAAAGTAAACACCACCGCCACTAATTCCAAATCGTGGGTTGGGTAATTCTTCTCGTGAATTTTCAACTGTCGAGAAGCATAAGCCACCACGTGACTTTCTTGCATTAAAACGCCTCCTAATCCCATCTTAGACGCATCACAAAATACCTCATACGACTTGGTAGGATCGGGAATAATCAGAACGGGAGCTGTAGTCAATCTTTCTTTCAAACTCATAAAACTTTGTTCATACGCCGAATCCTACTCAAAGGGGAAATCCTTCTGAGTAAGCTTAGTCATTGGCAATGCTAATTGCGAAAAGTCTTTGATAAACCTTCTGTAGTAACCTGCTAGACCCAAGAAACTTCTAATTTCCGATACATTCTTCGGTCTCTCCCAATTAATCACAGCTTCAACCTTTGACGGATCCACCGCTACACCACCCTGTGATATAACTTGACCAAGAAAACTAACTTCAGACATCCAGAACTCGCACTTGCTTAACTTGGCAAAAAGTTGCTTCTCTTGTAAGATCATAAGATGATTCTCAAATGTCCTTCGTGCTCTTGTGGAGTACGGGAATAGATAAGAATGTCATCAATGAAGATCACAACAAATTGATCCAAGTAAGTTTGAAATAACCGATTCATATAATCCATAAAAATAGCTGGAACATTAGTCACACCGAAAGGCATCACTAAGAATTCGTAATGACCATAACGGGTCCTAAATGCAGTCTTAGGTACATCGGAACTCTTCACTCAGATTTGGTGATAACCCGACCTCAAATCAATCTTCGAGAACACACAGGCTCCTTTCAATTGATCTAATAGGTCGTCTATCCTTGGTAAGGGATACTTGTTCTTAATGGTGACTTTATTCAGCTGACGATAATCAATACATAATCGCATCCCGCCGTCTTTCTTCTTTACTAACAAAACTTGAGCTCTCCACGGTGTGACACTAGGTCTAACAAAATGCTTAGCCATAAGCTCTTCCAATTGTTCCTTCAGTTCTCTCAATTCAAGCGGTGACATCCAGTACGGAGAAACGGATATAGGAGCCGTTCCTGGTACCAGGTCAATAGAAAATTCCACTTCCCTCTCCGGAGGAAGAGAAGTGACATCTTCCGGGAAAACTTCGGAAAACTCGCAAACTACAGGAATGTTCGAAACTTGAAGGTCGCTACTCCCTTCCTTAGTGAGAACCAACAGAACATATTTCTCTTCTTTCGAACAAGAAATATATCATTCCAACCGTACCTTCTAGAATAGTTGTTAAGACATCTTTCGGGGTAGCATCAATAGATAGAATGATGATGAGCTTTTCTTCACACCCAATAAACACCGAATTAGCAGAAAGCCAATCCATTCCCAAAACGACATCCACTTTCTTAAGCGGTAGACAAATAAGATCAATCTGAAAAACTCTACCGTCCACAGACAAAACACAGTTTTCATACATCAACGGTGTCTCAACTATTTCATCCATGGCGGTAGTGACCACCATAGGAGGAGGCAAAGGAACGGACCACAACCCAAGTCGCTTCATACATTGCATCGATACAAAAGAGTGTGTAGCTCCGCAATCAAATAGAACAAAACAAGGAAATCCGTTAACGAAGCACGTACCAGCAATTAAGGAATTGTCACTCTTCTTCTTCCTCCTGGCATCTAAGGTATAAACCCTTCCTTGTGTCTGTGTCCTATTCTGAGGACAATCTCTTTTCAGATGACCCACCTTCTGACATTGGAAGCACTTTACCCCTTCAAGACTACACCTTCCAGAATGATTCTTGCCACAAGTGCGACACACAGGAGGTGTACTCGCCCTTGAATCTTGAACTTATTTCCCTTTGAAGGATTGTTGCCTAGGCCTGAATTGTTGGTTGGATCTTCCACGATCCCTTTGGTTTACTCTACTCGCAACACCTTGAGCTTAGACTTTCTTTAAACTATGCTCGGCCACATAGCATTGCCTTAAAACTTCAGCATATGTAGTGAACTCTCTCTGAGATACACTATGAGATATTTCAGCTTTTAGTCCAAATAGAAACTGGTCTATTTTCCACCTTTCGTCAGGAGCATACATAGCATGCCTAGAATAAACAGCCATGTCCTCAAACTTCTCAGCATAACTGGCCACAATCATACTACCTTGTCTTAATTTTTGAAATTCAAATTCTTTCTGAGTCCTCAATGAGCTCGGAAAATACTTCTCCATGAAAATAACTTTGAACTGTTCCCAAACCTTAGGCACTTCCTGAATAGCCATCAAAGCCGAAGCGCTCTCCCACCATCTCATAGCGGGACCCTTCAGTGAATGAGAAGCGAACAACACCTTGTTCTCTTCGCTGCATTGGACTATCAAGAAAATCCTCTCCATACCAGAAATCCATTCGTGAGCCTTCACGGGATTCAATCCACTATGAAATTCTGGGGGATTCATGCGGATAAAATCCCAGAATTTCCCACCTTCAGCTCCTGGAACAACTACCGTAGGATGCAAACCTCCATTCATTTGTTGCACCATTTGCTGCATGAATAGATTCTGTTGCTGCTGCATCTGTTGCATAAACTGATATAGAGGAGCATTGCCATCGCCGCCAGGAGGATTCGTCCCTACAGGAATGGTGCGGGGTCAACCACGAGTGTTTCTACGTCCTTCATCCATGTTCCTAAAGGTCATACAAATAGGATTAAGTTGATCAAACTCAATGCCATAAATATAACACTTAAGCCAAATGGCGACACAACGTATATGAAACGGAAAGAAATACTTATACTATTTCATGGCTAGGTCGAGGATACGACCTGCTCTGATACCAACTGTAACACCCATATATAAAACTCATACTTCAAAGCATAAATATCATATATAGATCCAAGTGTTTGGTATTGAAACACATAAGCTCCTAGTTAACACATTGTATACAAATAAATGCCCTAAAGTACAAAGTACAAAAACCTAAGACATATTATACACAAGATGTTCAAATGATAAAAAGTAAGAACTAGATCAACAATGATCCTAAAATAAACTCCGCTACAGAAGCTAGCCATCAACAAATAAGGAAAAGATCACACGACCTTATCCTTACCCTTCTCGGAACCTGAAGCACCTGAAATACATCAACAACGCGGGGTGAGATACATCAAATCTCAGTGAGTTCCATATCTTATGGATTCTCTCGGATTAACAAGGTTCTAACAATCCTAACTCAAGTCTGGGGAAAAGGGGAAATGACCCTTGAGTTCACACTTTATAATTCTCACACTATATGGAAACATGACATGAGTTCATTAACTCCCAACATCACTAATCGATAACCATACCAAGACATCTTATCTTCCCGTCCGCTTCTACGTCTAGAAGGCGACCCGAGTCATAGATCCTTGTAGTTACTTGGCATATGAATTGGATTTGGGATCATCGGCCTGTTAACCGTGAATCGTCACTTCTCATGACCTGTTAACCATCACAAGTCTCTACCCACAACATAGGCTCCAATCGTACTACACCTAGGGAATCAAACCTACCAAGTAATTGTGTACCTGTTTCAGAGGAGCTCGAGACCCATGAAACTACACTCAAAATATTCCGGTTATGATTACATGATCAGATACAACAAAATATGATTGTATTCGACAATCACAAGACTACACCGCCTTAAGGCCTCTCTTGCCTTTTCACAACCAGAACGGTTAACCACATGTTCCATACTAGTGTTTCACTCTCAACTAGGCCAATACTCAGCAAGGATGTATCTTCCAACAACACGTGCCCGAGCATCGCCATCTAGAGTTATCTACAATTTCTAGTTCCTTACTAGATTCCCCTATAGTTCAAGTTTGAGGTTTCCTCACTCTTCCTATTTCATTTTCATATTTGCATGCATATTCACTTATAATCATGTTAAACGATAATAGGATAGGCAAGACATGTCATAATTGCATAGTAGAATAATATATAACAATTAAAACATACATATACCGCTTTTGGAACTTTCTCGATTATTTAATCGGTCGGTAAAATCGACATATTTCAACTCCATTCCATAGAATATTTCCTCGGCTTTACATTGGTATAAAGAATGATCGAATCCGATAAGTGCTCCCCTCCCTGAGTGTGCTGAGCACGCTTCTCTCTGCCATCTGAGGTTGCAGGATTTCAACTGCGCGCTAAGCGCGCTCTGCGAAAATCAGAAAAATGCCTCAGCAAAACAGAAAACTCCTACACCTCCAAACCTCTTCAAAACCACAATCAACCACCAACAGAGGTACAATAACATAGTTTGAGCATGGTTTGAACAACAACATTCCAAAAACATGGTTTTTTCTCAAGAACACGAGTTCTACAAAACCTATCATTTCCAATCAAACCAAAATCATCCAAAACATTAAAACAAGCATCAATATATGTTTCTACAAGTATATTGATCATTCATTTCGATTTATATCAATTTCCAACCGTTAAAACATTGTTTTCAACATTCTAACCTAAAACTCATACTATCCAAAAACCTAAAATGAGGTTTCTAACTAGAACCCACCTTGAGATGAGCAAGATGAAGATGATGAGAAGATTGGGCAAGGATTGAATGATGATTTGTTCTTGGGTTTTCTTCAAATTCCTCTTTCTCCTCTTTTTCTCCTTCTTTTCCTTTTCTTTCCTTCTTTCTTCTTTCTCTCTCTTTCTTACTATCTTTTTCTTTTTGTTTGGAAAATGGGAGGAAAAGGAAATAAGTAGTAAACTAGTATTAGAAATAATACTACTAAATGTCCAAAAAGTCTCTTAAGTCCAAATTAATAAAATACCTCAGAGTCAGATGATATTAATTGGATTTATACTAAGTTCCACAGTTACTCTAATCATTTTGTCAAATAATTTCTCAGAGTACACTGGGCTCAGTCGATCACAATATAATATTATCCGGAGGAATAAAATACGGAATATTACACATACCATAATGATTGCATATTATATAAGAAAGACTATGAAAAGTTTGATCAATGTCTGAAATATGGCGAGTCACATTACAAGTTGAAGAACAACAATGATGATGACAATAACAATGTTAGTAGGAAGTGTCCTCCTGCTAAAGTGGTTTGGTACTTGCAAATAATTTCAAGATTCAAGAGTTTTTTTTAATGTGAATGATGCAAAGAATATTAGATGGCGTGCAAATGAAAGAAAATGTGTTGGAAACATTCGCCATGTACTTGATTCTCTGCAATGGAAGAAAATTAATTAATTGTTTCCAGATTTTGACGTTGAGCCAAGAAACCTTAGGCTTAGGAATCAAAAACTTCTAAAACCTGATAATCCTTATTTTAGATTGCAGAAGGCTTTTAATGGAGAGTATGAGTTTGATATGTCTCCTAAAAATTTAACCGGTGATGAAGTTTATCAACGACAGAAACACCTTAACTTTGCCTATGGAAAGAGAGAAAAAGAAAAAGGGCCAGTTTAGAAAAATATATGGAAAAAGTGGTCTTTGTTCTTTGATCTTCCATATTGGTCAAGTCTCGACGTAAGACATTGTCTTGATGTGATGTATGTCGAGAAAAATGTGTGTGATAGTTGGATTGAAACACTTCTAAATATTCTAGGAAAGACTAAAGATAGTAAGAATTCCCATCTCGATATGGAGGCGATGGGTATACAAAAATAGGTGGCTACAATAGAAGCAGAAAAATAACATATATGGCTCCAGCATGTCACACTCTATCTAAATAGGAAATGAAATTTTTTTACGAGTGGTTGCATGGTATCAAAGTTCCCCAATGTTACTCATCCAACATAAAGAAACTTGTATCAATGAAAGATCTCAATTTAATTGGTTTAAAATTTCATGATTGTAATGTTTTGATGCTACAACTTCTACCAGTGGCTATCTGTGGCATCCTACAAAGAAATGTGAGAGTAACTATAACTAGATTGTGCTTATTCTTCAATGTTATATGTAATAAAGTTTTTGATTTCAAAAAATTAGATGAATTAGCATACGAGGTTGCCATAATCTCTGATAACACGAAAATGTATCGTATTTTGGCCTTGATTTACATTCAATTATTATATCGTTTTCGTCTAATATCCAATTTTCTCGAGAATATTTAAGTGTTTTTGCAGGTATTTCTATTTCCAAGTTAAAAGTATGCAAAGTGGAGAAAAGAAGAAAACAAGGAAGAAAAGATGCAGAAAAGAGCAAAAAACAGCAGAATCCAAATTCTACTGGTGTGACGACCGTGGCAGGTCCACCACGACCGTGGCAGACACAAAATTCATCACGAGCGTAACAGAAGCTTCATGATCGTCATTTGTCCAAAACAGGTTTAATACGTTGAGCAAAAACGCGGTCACGAAGTTTTAGAGGATCAACTTTCACACGTTTACATTTTCTCCGAAGACTTCTCCAACCTCCCACTTTCTCCACCAGTCACTTATGCTCTATGGAAGTTACAGAATGGAATCTCCCTCTATATATAGGATTTCACTTGTTATTTTGAGGCATCCAAGTTTCTGTGCGCGAAAGCGCTGTTCATAGTTTTAGGCAGTAAATTACCATTGTAAAAGTGGTAGTTATCTCACATTGAGGAACTACTACACCATTAGTATTTAGGCCTTTAATTTGTAACGCTTGGATCAAAGCTTGCCGTCATTATTTAAGTTAATTCAAGTTCTTTATTTTCCACATTCTGCTTCGAGTCTTTACAGGTTCTTTATTGCATTGCTTATTATTATTGTTTATCGTTTTCCTACACTAGTTATCGTAATGCTTTCAAATTTAATTACCATGTCTGTGTTGTTTTCATTTAATTCTATGTCCGGCTAAATGTTTAGAGTCCGGTTTGTGAGGACCGTCGTTCCGACGGGACTCGGTAATTAAATTAGCGTTAACTTATAATAAATTTAGTTTTGGTCTTTGTTTCTAAGTTTAATTTAAATAACTTCGTCACGAGAGTGAGAGGTTATTTAACACTGTTTCGTCACGAGAGTGCGAAGCAATAAAGGTTAGAGCCGGCACTGCGAGAGCGTAAGGATCGAACCAAATAGTGGGAACGGGGCATTGATCCTAAAAACAGCGAGAGTTCTTTAGGTATCGATTAGGATCTAATTGATTTTCAAAATACGTTTTCTAATTAAAACGGGCGAGCGAGAGCAAAATCCTGTGGTTAGGAGATGTGGCTTTAGTCAATAACGCGAGAGTGTGAGGCGGAGTCTTTAAACCAATATTTTCTACGGAACATACGTAAATAAGCGCCAACCAATTGCTGAGTGCCTGAGGTACACGGAATTCACATTCCGGGCTCTCTCTTTTCTTTCATATTTTTCTAAGTTTTATTCTAGTTTCCCCTTAATCAATCATTCATTAGCCTTAGCTTTGTAAAGCAACGATAGATAACGATAGGTTGATATTGGTCTCTGTGGGTTCGACAATATTTTATATTACTTCGATATTTCCGTGTACTTGCGGAGCATCAAGTTTTTGGCGCCGTTGCCGGGGACCAACAGTCAATATTGTTTTTCCGTTGTTGCACCGTATAGACTAAGGCACTCTCATAAAAAAAAATTTAAAAAATATGTATCACCCAAATTTTCTCTATAATAACCACTTACAATATCTTGAGGAGCCGCACCCAAATTTTCTCTACAACTACCAACCCCAATACTCCCAATATTTTGATGAACCGCAACCAAATTTTTCCTACGATTACCATTCCCAAAATTTCGAGGAACCGCAAGAATCACATAATTCCGATCTCGAAACAATAATGGAGGATTTCCACGCGACACTAACTCATTTCCACCCAAATTACCACTCCCAATATTTTGAGGAACCACAAGAATCTGTCAATCCCAACCTTGAAACATTAATGGAGAATTTCATTGAAATAACAACTAATTCTAGGTTAGAATCTATGATGGAGCACTTTGTGAAGACCCAAACTCTCCATAATGAAGAGCTTAGAAGACAACATTTCAATACTCATGAAACCCTTAGGCAGATGAACACTATGGTCGAGTCCCTCGTGACTCACACCGAGGCATTGGAGACCCAAATCTTACTACTTGCACTGACACCTATAGAACCCTCCCCTGAGGAGAATGCATATGTTATAACAACTAGTAGTGAAAAACAACTCGAAAATCCTAAGGAGAGTGATAATGAGGTTGAGGAGAGTGATAATGAGAATGATGAGAGTTTGGCGAGGAAAGTGTAGAGAAAAATCCACCGACACCATCCGAAAGGGAGGTTGTCATAGAGGTAGAGAATGAAGCAACTATTGTTGTTCTTCCTCCATATACCCCACCAATTCTTTTCCCGCAAAGGTTTGTAGAGGCTAAAGTAGAATCCCAATCCAAAACGAATGTGGAGATATTGGAAAATATCCACACTAACACACCTTTGTCTGAGGTCCCGCATAAAAAGAGAAAATTAGAGGACCGCGAAACTCGGGAAAACATTACTGCTAAGAGGGTAAGGTTAAACTTTGAGGTGATGGATGAAATAACTAAACCCAAACTTGAAAAGCTAATACTTAGCATAGATCAAGAACCACCACCACAAGTTCAAAAGAATGAACTACCCCATAGAAGGAAGAAAAGAAAAGGTGAGGGATATGTGAGATGGCTTGATAAATGGCCATGGAAACCGAAAATTAACACTTCCATTCGTCGAGCTATCGACGTTAAACAAAGCTCTGCGTGGGAGGAAACCCACAAGTTTTTAATTTAAATGTTTTCCTTTCATTGTTTGTGTTTGCAGAAAATAAAGAATTGTCTCGCTTGTCACGTCTCAGCAACATTTAGGCGAACGATCTCTTGATGACAATCCCTTAAGATGAGTTGGTGCCCACGCACATTCCTACGAATTTCGCTGCTGGTGGTGACACCGATGATGAGTATGATAGGAGAAGGTACTTCCTTCAGAAACAAGCCATATAATGAGCGGCTTCAAGAAAGTGAAGTTTCAGCAAATTCAGATATCTCGTAGTACAAGACGCTGGAGTAGAAGTGGTCAGCAAAGACAAGGACAGCAAGGGAAGAATCAGAGTGAATTTGGCTATGGTAGCACGCATTGGCAGTCATACAGGTTCTATCTTTCCTTTACCACCTTTTATCAAAACATTGAGGACAATGTTTGGTTTAAGTGTGGGGGAGGAACTCTACCGCTTTCATTTTAACGCATTTTAGTTAGATTTATTGCTTTCTAGCATGATTTTAATTTTTTTTTTCTATTTTCGTTGTGTCTTTGCATGTGCTGTCAAGTCTTTATATGCGATTTTGTGTTTATCGATTTCCCACTCCCTTGAGCCACACCAAATATTTTGAAAATTTTTGCGTTAAAAATAGGGTTTCTTTTGAAAATCTTAGGTTACAGACGAAATTAAGGTTAGGTTGTGAGTCGTGGGAAAAATTCCGCAAAATTGATATCGTCTTAACACCGTGAGCCTCCCTATTATGAAAATCGATTTGAGTACTTGTTATGCCGTAGCCTTAAGTTCTCACCCCTTTAGTAGTCCCTAATTAGTTTATTTAGCAGTCAGCACCCTCCTAAGCACGCACTAAGTAGGAAGCCGATGAAAATAAGTGTATGATCTCATGTTTAAATGGTAAATTGAAAAGAAAAAAAATGAATGAAAAGAAATGCTCCTTCTAAGTTAGGTGATCCTCACCCGATCATTTAGCCCAACAGTGCAAACTACTTTATTTTATTGATATTTAAGCCAATGTGCAAAAGAAAAAAAAATTGATAATAATAATGAGATCAAAGTCACTAACAGGTTATCCTACCATGAGTGTGAAAGGATAATGGGCTTAATGTGATTGCGCCAGAATGAAAAGGGATGAAAGAAGGATGAGTTAGTTAGGTTTAGGTATAATGACATGATTCAGATTGGTTTGTATAAGAGGGAAGTTGATGACCGCAAAAGCGGAATTCTGTTGTTACGATATCCTTAGTGTGTAAGCTAGTACCTATGACACAAACTCAATTGAAGTAGAGTTGGTAGCCTAGGATGAGTATCCGTATGCACTATTTTTCTTACGAGTCAAGGTTTGTTTGAGGACAAGCAAAGGTTTAAGTGTGGGGGTGTTTGATAACACGAAAAATGTATCGTATTTTGGCCTTGATTTACATTCAATTATTATACCGTTTTTGTCTAATATCCGATTTTCTCGAGAATATTTAAGTGTTTTTGCAGGTATTTCTATTTCCAAGTTAAAAGTATGCAAAGTGGAGAAAAGAAGCAAAACAAGGAAGAAAAGATGCTTAAAACAGCAGAATCCAAATACTGCTGGTGTGACGACCGTGGTAGGTCAACCACGACCGTGGCAGACACAAAAATCATCACGAGCGTAACAGAAGCTTCACGATCGTCATGAGTCCAAAACAGGTTTAATACGTTGAGGAGAAACGCAATCACGAAGTTTTAGAGGATCAACTTTCACACATTTACATTTTCTCGGAAGACTTCTCCACCACTCACTTATGCTCTATGGAAGTTACAGAACGGAATCTCCCTCTATATATAGGATTTCCCTTGTTATTTTGAGGCATCCAAGTTTCTGTGCGCGAAAGCGCTGTTCATAGTTTTAGGCAGTAAATTACCATTGTAAAAGTGGTAGTTATCTCACATTGAGGAACTACCACACCATTAGTATTTAGGCCTTTAATTTGTAACGCTTGGATCAAAGCTTGCCGTCATTATTTAAGTTAATTCAAGTTCTTTATTTTCCACATTCTGCTTCGAGTCTTTACAGGTTCTTTATTGCATTGCTTATTATTATTGTTTATTGTTTTCCTACACTAGTTATCGTAATGCTTTCAAATTTAATTACCATGTCTATGTTGTTTTCATTTAATTCTATGTCCGGCTAAATGTTTAGAGTCCGGTTTGTGAGGAACGTCGTTCCGACGGGACTCGGTAATTAAATTAGCGTTAACTTATAATAAATTCAGTTTTGGTCTTTGTTTCTAAGTTTAATTTAAATAACTTCATCACGAGAGTGAGAGGTTATTTAACACTGTTTCGTCACGAGAGTGAGAGGCAATAAAGGTTAGAGCCGACACTGCGAGAGCGTGGGGATCGAACCAGATAGTGGGAACGAGGCATTGATCCTAAAAATAGCGAGAGTGCTTTAGGTATAGATTAGGATCTAATTGATTTTCAAAATACGTTTTCTAATTAAAACGGGCGAGCGAGAGCAAAATCCTGTGGTTAGGAGATGTGGCTTTAGTCAATAACGCGAGAGTGTGAGGCGGAGTCTTTAAACCAATATTTTCTACGGAACATACATAAATTAGCGCCAACCAATTGATGAGTGCCTGAGGTACACAGAATTCACATTCCGGTCTCTCTCTTTTCTTTCATATTTTTCTAAGTTTTATTCTAGTTTCCCCTTAATCAATCATTCATTAGCCTTAGCTTTGAAAAGCAACGATAGATAAGGATAGGTTGATATTGGTCTCTGTGGGTTCGACAATCTTTTATATTACTTCGATATTTCCGTGCACTTGCGGAGCATCAAGTTTTTGGCGCCGTTGTCGGGGACCAACAGTCAATATTGTTTTTCCGTTGTTACACCGTATAGACTAAGGCACTCTCATAAAAAAAATTTAAAAAAATATGTATCACCCAAATTTTCTCTATAATAACCACTTACAATATCTTGAGGAGCCGCACCCAAATTTTCTCTACAACTACCAACCCCAATACTCCCAATATTTTGATGAACCGCAACCAAATTTTTCCTACGATTACCATTCCCAAAATTTCGAGGAACCGCAAGAATCACATAATTTCGATCTCGAAACAATAATGGAGGATTTCCACGCGACACTAACTCATTTCCACCCAAATTACCACTCCCAATATTTTGAGGAACCACAAGAATCTGTCAATCCCAACCTTGAAAGATTAATGGAGAATTTCATTGAAACAACAACTAATTCTAGGTTAGAATCTATGATGGAGCACTTTGTGAAGACCCAAACTCTCCATAATGAAGAGCTTAGAAGACAACATTTCAATACTCATGAAACCCTTAGGCAGATGAACACTATGGTCGAGTCCCTCGTGACTCACACCGAGGCATTGGAGACCCAAATCTTACTACTTGCACTGACACCTATAGAACCCTCCCCTGAGGAGAATGCATATGTTATAACAACTAGTAGTGAAAAACAACTCGAAAATCCTAAGGAGAGTGATAATGAGGTTGAGGAGAGTGATAATGAGAATGATGAGAGTTTGGCGAGGAAAGTGTAGAGAAAAATCCACCGACACCATCCGAAAGGGAGGTTGTCATAGAGGTAGAGAATGAAGCAACTATTGTTGTTCTTCCTCCATATACCCCACCAATTCTTTTCCCGCAAAGGTTTGTAGAGGCTAAAGTAGAATCCCAATCCAAAACGAATGTGGAGATATTGGAAAATATCCACACTAACACACCTTTGTCTGAGGTCCCGCATAAAAAGAGAAAATTAGAGGACCGCGAAACTCGGGAAAACATTACTGCTAAGAGGGTAAGGTTAAACTTTGAGGTGATGGATGAAATAACTAAACCCAAACTTGAAAAGCTAATACTTAGCATAGATCAAGAACCACCACCACAAGTTCAAAAGAATGAACTACCCCATAGAAGGAAGAAAAGAAAAGGTGAGGGATATGTGAGATGGCTTGATAAATGGCCATGGAAACCGAAAATTAACACTTCCATTCGTCGAGCTATCGACGTTAAACAAAGCTCTGCGTGGGAGGAAACCCACAAGTTTTTAATTTAAATGTTTTCCTTTCATTGTTTGTGTTTGCAGAAAATAAAGAATTGTATCGCTTGTCACGTCTCAGCAACATTTAGGCGAACGATCTCTTGATGACAATCCCTTAAGATGAGTTGGTGCCCACGCACATTCCTACGAATGTCGCTGCTGGTGGTGACACCGATGATGAGTATGATAGGAGAAGGTACTTCCTTCAGAAACAAGCCATATAATGAGCGGCTTCAAGAAAGTGAAGTTTCAGCAAATTCAGATATCTCGTAGTACAAGACGCTGGAGTAGAAGTGGTCAGCAAAGACAAGGACAGCAAGGGAAGAATCAGAGTGAATTTGGCTATGGTAGCACGCATTGGCAGTCATACAGGTTCTATCTTTCCTTTACCACCTTTTATCAAAACATTGAGGACAATGTTTGGTTTAAGTGTGGGGGAGGAACTCTACCGCTTTCATTTTAACGCATTTTAGTTAGATTTATTGCTTTCTAGCATGATTTTAATTTTTTTTTTCTATTTTCGTTGTGTCTTTGCATGTGCTGTCAAGTCTTTATATGCGATTTTGTGTTTATCGATTTCCCACTCCCTTGAGCCACACCAAATATTTTGAAAATTTTTGCGTTAAAAATAGGGTTTCTTTTGAAAATCTTAGGTTACAGACGAAATTAAGGTTAGGTTGTGAGTCGTGGGAAAAATTCCGCAAAATTGATATCGTCTTAACACCGTGAGCCTCCCTATTATGAAAATCGATTTGAGTACTTGTTATGCCGTAGCCTTAAGTTCTCACCCCTTTAGTAGTCCCTAATTAGTTTATTTAGCAGTCAGCACCATCCTAAGCACGCACTAAGTAGGAAGCCGATGAAAATAAGTGTATGATCTCATGTTTAAATGGTAAATTGAAAAGAAAAAAAATGAATGAAAAGAAATGCTCCTTCTAAGTTAGGTGATCCTCACCCGATCATTTAGCCCAACAGTGCAAACTACTTTATTTTATTGATATTTAAGCCAATGTGCAAAAGAAAAAAAAATTGATAATAATAATGAGATCATAGTCACTAACAGGTTATCCTACCATGAGTGTGAAAGGATAACGGGCTTAATGTGATTGCGCCAGAATGAAAAGGGATGAAAGAAGGATGAGTTAGTTAGGTTTAGGTATAATGACATGATTCAGATTGGTTTGTATAAGAGGGAAGTTGATGACCGCAAAAGCGGAATTCTGTTGTTACGATATCCTTAGTGTGTAAGCTAGTACCTATGACACAAACTCAATTGAAGTAGAGTTGGTAGCCTAGGATGAGTATCCGTATGCACTATTTTTCTTACGAGTCAAGGTTTGTTTGAGGACAAGCAAAGGTTTAAGTGTGGGGGTGTTTGATAACACGAAAAATGTATCGTATTTTGGCCTTGATTTACATTCAATTATTATACCGTTTTTGTCTAATATCCGATTTTCTCGAGAATATTTAAGTGTTTTTGCAGGTATTTCTATTTCCAAGTTAAAAGTATGCAAAGTGGAGAAAAGAAGCAAAACAAGGAAGAAAAGATGCTTAAAACAGCAGAATCCAAATACTGCTGGTGTGACGACCGTGGTAGGTCAACCACGACCGTGGCAGACACAAAAATCATCACGAGCGTAACAGAAGCTTCACGATCGTCATGAGTCCAAAACAGGTTTAATACGTTGAGGAGAAACGCAATCACGAAGTTTTAGAGGATCAACTTTCACACATTTACATTTTCTCGGAAGACTTCTCCACCACTCACTTATGCTCTATGGAAGTTACAGAACGGAATCTCCCTCTATATATAGGATTTCCCTTGTTATTTTGAGGCATCCAAGTTTATGTGCGCGAAAGCGCTGTTCATAGTTTTAGGCAGTAAATTACCATTGTAAAAGTGGTAGTTATCTCACATTGAGGAACTACCACACCATTAGTATTTAGGCCTTTAATTTGTAACGCTTGGATCAAAGCTTGCCGTCATTATTTAAGTTAATTCAAGTTCTTTATTTTCCACATTCTGCTTCGAGTCTTTACAGGTTCTTTATTGCATTGCTTATTATTATTGTTTATTGTTTTCCTACACTAGTTATCGTAATGCTTTCAAATTTAATTACCATGTCTATGTTGTTTTCATTTAATTCTATGTCCGGCTAAATGTTTAGAGTCCGGTTTGTGAGGAACGTCGTTCCGACGGGACTCGGTAATTAAATTAGCGTTAACTTATAATAAATTCAGTTTTGGTCTTTGTTTCTAAGTTTAATTTAAATAACTTCGTCACGAGAGTGAGAGGTTATTTAACACTGTTTCGTCACGAGAGTGAGAGGCAATAAAGGTTAGAGCCGACACTGCGAGAGCGTGGGGATCGAACCAGATAGTGGGAACGAGGCATTGATCCTAAAAATAGCGAGAGTGCTTTAGGTATAGATTAGGATCTAATTGATTTTCAAAATACGTTTTCTAATTAAAACGGGCGAGCGAGAGCAAAATCCTGTGGTTAGGAGATGTGGCTTTAGTCAATAACGCGAGAGTGTGAGGCGGAGTCTTTAAACCAATATTTTCTACGGAACATACATAAATTAGCGCCAACCAATTGATGAGTGCCTGAGGTACACAGAATTCACATTCCGGTCTCTCTCTTTTCTTTCATATTTTTCTAAGTTTTATTCTAGTTTCCCCTTAATCAATCATTCATTAGCCTTAGCTTTGAAAAGCAACGATAGATAAGGATAGGTTGATATTGGTCTCTGTGGGTTCGACAATCTTTTATATTACTTCGATATTTCCGTGCACTTGCGGAGCATCAAGTTTTTGGCGCCGTTGCCGGGGACCAACAATCAATATTGTTTTTCCGTTGTTACACCGTATAGACTAAGGCACTCTCATAAAAAAAATTTAAAAAAATATGTATCACCCAAATTTTCTCTATAATAACCACTTACAATATCTTGAGGAGCCGCACCCAAATTTTCTCTACAACTACCAACCCCAATACTCCCAATATTTTGATGAACCGCAACCAAATTTTTCCTACGATTACCATTCCCAAAATTTCGAGGAACCGCAAGAATCACATAATTTCGATCTCGAAACAATAATGGAGGATTTCCACGCGACACTAACTCATTTCCACCCAAATTACCACTCCCAATATTTTGAGGAACCACAAGAATCTGTCAATCCCAACCTTGAAAGATTAATGGAGAATTTCATTGAAACAACAACTAATTCTAGGTTAGAATCTATGATGGAGCACTTTGTGAAGACCCAAACTCTCCATAATGAAGAGCTTAGAAGACAACATTTCAATACTCATGAAACCCTTAGGCAGATGAACACTATGGTCGAGTCCCTCGTGACTCACACCGAGGCATTGGAGACCCAAATCTTACTACTTGCACTGACACCTATAGAACCCTCCCCTGAGGAGAATGCATATGTTATAACAACTAGTAGTGAAAAACAACTCGAAAATCCTAAGGAGAGTGATAATGAGGTTGAGGAGAGTGATAATGAGAATGATGAGAGTTTGGTGAGGAAAGTGTAGAGAAAAATCCACCGACACCATCCGAAAGGGAGGTTGTCATAGAGGTAGAGAATGAAGCAACTATTGTTGTTCTTCCTCCATATACCCCACCAATTCTTTTCCCCCAAAGGTTTGTAGAGGCTAAAGTAGAATCCCAATCCAAAACGAATGTGGAGATATTGGAAAATATCCACACTAACACACCTTTGTCTGAGGTCCCGCATAAAAAGAGAAAATTAGAGGACCGCAAAACTCGGGAAAACATTACTGCTAAGAGGGTAAGGTTAAACTTTGAGGTGATGGATGAAATAACTAAACCCAAACTTGAAAAGCTAATACTTAGCATAGATCAAGAACCACCACCACAAGTTCAAAAGAATGAACTACCCCATAGAAGGAAGAAAAGAAAAGGTGAGGGATATGTGAGATGGCTTGATAAATGGCCATGGAAACCGAAAATTAACACTTCCATTCGTCGAGCTATCGACATTAAACAAAGCTCTGCGTGGGAGGAAACCCACAAGTTTTTAATTTAAATGTTTTCCTTTCATTGTTTGTGTTTGCAGAAAATAAAGAATTGTATCGCTTGTCACGTCTCAGCAACATTTAGGCGAACGATCTCTTGATGACAATCCCTTAAGATGAGTTGGTGCCCACGCACATTCCTACGAATGTCGCTGCTGGTGGTGACACCGATGATGAGTATGATAGGAGAAGGTACTTCCTTCAGAAACAAGCCATATAATGAGCGGCTTCAAGAAAGTGAAGTTTCAGCAAATTCAGATATCTCGTAGTACAAGACGCTGGAGTAGAAGTGGTCAGCAAAGACAAGGACAGCAAGGGAAGAATCAGAGTGAATTTGGCTATGGTAGCACGCATTGGCAGTCATACAGGTTCTATCTTTCCTTTACCACCTTTTATCAAAACATTGAGGACAATGTTTGGTTTAAGTGTGGGGGAGGAACTCTACCGCTTTCATTTTAACGCATTTTAGTTAGATTTATTGCTTTCTAGCATGATTTTAATTTTTTTTTTCTATTTTCGTTGCGTCTTTGCATGTGCTGTCAAGTCTTTATATGCGATTTTGTGTTTATCGATTTCCCACTCCCTTGAGCCACACCAAATATTTTGAAAATTTTTGCGTTAAAAATAGGGTTTCTTTTGAAAATCTTAGGTTACAGACGAAATTAAGGTTAGGTTGTGAGTCGTGGGAAAAATTCCGCAAAATTGATATCGTCTTAACACCGTGAGCCTCCCTATTATGAAAATCGATTTGAGTACTTGTTATGCCGTAGCCTTAAGTTCTCACCCCTTTAGTAGTCCCTAATTAGTTTATTTAGCAGTCAGCACCATCCTAAGCACGCACTAAGTAGGAAGCCGATGAAAATAAGTGTATGATCTCATGTTTAAATGGTAAATTGAAAAGAAAAAAAATGAATGAAAAGAAATGCTCCTTCTAAGTTAGGTGATCCTCACCCGATCATTTAGCCCAACAGTGCAAACTTCTTTATTTTATTGATATTTAAGCTAATGTGCAAAAGAAAAAAAAATTGATAATAATAATGAGATCATAGTCACTAACAGGTTATCCTACCATGAGTGTGAAAGGATAATGGGCTTAATGTGATTGCGCCAGAATGAAAAGGGATGAAAGAAGGATGAGTTAGTTAGGTTTAGGTATAATGACATGATTCAGATTGGTTTGTATAGGAGGGAAGTTCATGACCGCAAAAGCGGAATTGTGTTGTTACGATATCCTTAGTGTGTAAGCTAGTACCTATGACACAAACTCAATTGAAGTAGAGTTGGTAGCCTAGGATGAGTATCCGTATGCACTATTTTTCTTACGAGTCAAGGTTTGTTTGAGGACAAGCAAAGGTTTAAGTGTGGGGGTGTTTGATAACACGAAAAATGTATCGTATTTTGGCCTTGATTTACATTCAATTATTATACCGTTTTTGTCTAATATCCGATTTTCTCGAGAATATTTAAGTGTTTTTGCAGGTATTTCTATTTCCAAGTTAAAAGTATGCAAAGTGGAGAAAAGAAGCAAAAAAAGGAAGAAAAGATGCTTAAAACAGCAGAATCCAAATACTGCTGGTGTGACGACCGTGGCAGGTCAACCACGACCGTGGCAGACACAAAAATCATCACGAGCGTAACAGAAGCTTCACGATCGTCATGAGTCCAAAACAGGTTTAATACGTTGAGGAGAAACGCAATCACGAAGTTTTAGAGGATCAACTTTCACACGTTTACATTTTCTCGGAAGACTTCTCCACCACTCACTTATGCTCTATGGAAGTTACAGAACAGAATCTCCCTCTATATATAGGATTTCCCTTGTTATTTTGAGGCATCCAAGTTTCTGTGCGCGAAAGCGCTGTTCATAGTTTTAGGCAGTAAATTACCATTGTAAAAGTGGTAGTTATCTCACATTGAGGAACTACCACACCATTAGTATTTATGCCTTTAATTTGTAACGCTTGGATCAAAGCTTGCCGTCATTATTTAAGTTAATTCAAGTTCTTTATTTTCCACATTCTGCTTCGAGTCTTTACAGGTTCTTTATTGTATTGCTTATTATTATTGTTTATCGTTTTCCTACACTAGTTATCGTAATGCTTTCAAATTTAATTACCATGTCTGTGTTGTTTTCATTTAATTCTATGTCCGGCTAAATGTTTAGAGTCCAGTTTGTGAGGAGCGTCGTTCCGACGGGACTCGGTAATTAAATTAGCGTTAACTTATAATAAATTCAGTTTTGGTCTTTGTTTCTAAGTTTAATTTAAATAACTTCGTCACGAGAGTGAGAGGTTATTTAACATTGTTTCGTCACGAGAGTGAGAAGCAATAAAGGTTAGAGCCGGCATTGCGAGAGCGTGGGGATCGAACCAGATAGTGGGAACGGGGCATTGATCCTAAAAACAGTGAGAGCGCTTTAGGTATCGATTAGGATCTAATTGATTTTCAAAATACGTTTTCTAATTAAAACGGGCGAGCGAGAGCAAAATCTTGTGGTTAGGAGATGTGGCTTTAGTCAATAACGCGAGAGTGTGAGGCGGAGTCTTTAAACCAATATTTTTTATGGAACATACGTAAATTAGCGCCAACCAATTGCTGAGTGCCTGAGGTACACAGAATTCACATTCCGGTCTCTCTCTTTTCTTTCATATTTTTCTAAGTTTTATTCTAGTTTCCCCTTAATCAATCATTCATTAGCCTTAGATTTGCAAAGCAACGATAGATAACGATAGGTTGATATTGGTCTCTGTGGGTTCGATAATCTTTTATATTACTTCGATATTTTCGTGCAATTGCAGAGCATCAATCTCGTGTCAATTGGAGATGTATTTTCCTCCATTATTTTTTGATATTATGGTTCAGTTACTTGTTCATCTAGTTAGATAAATCAGATTATATGGTTCGGTTTATTTAAGGTGGATGTATCAAATAGAGCAATACATGAAGATCTTTAAAAAATATACGAAGAAACATCACCGACCGGAAGCTTCGATTGTTGAAAGGTACTTCACAGAAGAAGGTGTTGAGTTTTGTACAAACTATTTGTCAGAAGCACAGTATATAGGAATTCCAAAGTCTCATCATGCTGACAACTATGAAGCTTGAGATACTCAAGGTTTAAGTGTTGATCCAATGGCTCAGGATGTAGTTCTTCAAGCACATTTCTATATATTGAATAATCTTGATGAAGTTAAACCTTGCATAGCTACTCACAAAACACTTATGAATAAAATATATCCCAGAATGAGTGACAAGTTGTTGTTGACAGAGCAAAATAATAAATTCATAAATTGGTTTAATAAAGAAATATCTAATGATGCTAGTGCATCCAAGACAATTACATGGTTGTCGTATATGCCAAAATTTAATGTGATAACATAGAGTGCATACAACATTGGTCATTTTTCCTTTTATACAAAATCAAAAGTTGGTCGTATTACAATTCAAAATAACGGGGTTATGGTTGAGGCTGAGTCCATGTATTTCTCTAGTTTGGAAAATAGAAATCCTATATTGGCATCTAGATCCTTATATGGTGTCATTGAGGAGATTTGGGAGATTGATTATGTTATTTTCAAACTGCCTTTATTTAAATGCAAGTGAGTTTCCAATAATAATGGTATACAAATTGATAACTTAGGATTCACCCGGGTTGACTTAGGCAAGACAACTCATATGACCAAACCATTCATTATGGCTTCTCAAGAAAAACAAGTTTTCTATGTGTTTGACCCTTCAAACATATTGGGGAGATGGTAAATAGTTCTCCAAGAAAAATACATTCCTCATAGTGATGAAAGTTTTGATATTCCTTCCACCCCTTCTTACATAACATAAGTGTTTATCTCATATGATGAAGTTGATAGAAATGACGTGCATGTTATTCATAACAATTATAAAGAAGGCATACGAGAAAATTAACAAGTATATTATTTTTTATTCATAATTTATTGTAAGTTACAATTTCTATGTTTATTTACTAACAAGTATGATTATTTGAAATTATAGGTGTTTAAAATCAAGACACAAAGAGACAAGACACCAAGAGACAAGACACCAAAACACCAAGATACAATTATTTGATGTAATGATGTGTAAATTGTAGGTTGTTTTGTGCCATTTTGGTTTGGATTTTGAAAGCACCTGTTGTTTGACTAAATTTTGCTAAAACATTCTGATGACAAACGTGAAGAATCTGCAGAAGAAAAAGATGTCGAAGGAAATGTCTTGACATCCTGACTGACTTGGTAAGTTAGCAGGTTTTAATTTGTTGCAAGAATTAAGGAGCGGATCAAGGAAACACAGGATCAAAGATAGAAAGCCCAAGACAACAAAAGACTATATAAGGAGACTTAGACCTAGGGTTAATCGACTGTACTTTTTATATCACTTGTAACTTTGTAACCTAATTCTCTTGTGTTGAATAAGGGTTTAGGGTTTGAGAGTCGTTGGATCTCTTAGGAGTTGTAAGTCTCCACTCTGTGATATGGGATGCAGAGTGGAAGGCATAAGTACAGGGACATAACCAGAAGCCTGTAGGTAATGGTTGTTGTATTATTCTTGGATGAAGCTTTGAAGCAAGTCCAAGATAACTTGGATGTCAAGAAACCGCGACAGGTTCTGTATTGGCAGAAGACAGAGATATCACAGGTTGTGATTAGGATGTGAGTGAGGTATCTCATATAAAAGGTTGTAAACGTTTGAGTTTAGCCTTGGTAAAGATGTTCATTGGGTAGATGTTAAGGATAAAGTTGTAAACAAGAGAGTTTAGCTTTGTAACAGTTCTACAGATAGTGAAGTCTTCATCCTGAATTGGTATCCCCCAAATGTAGGTGAGTTACACCGAACTGGGTTAACACATACTGTCTTATTTAACATTCTCCAATTTACAGTTGTGTTATTGTTCTTGACTGACATGTTGGATCAGATGTCGTGACATCTGTGAGTGTGCAGTTCTGATATTCAATGTATCAGTCTGCTGTTGCACCTCTAAGTTTAAATGATTATGTAGCACAATGTCTTGACATGTGTTAGGACATCTGCTGTCTGCATAGGCCAGAATTTCAATTGGTATCAGAGCAGGCATCCTGTCTGGTTCTGGATGAGATCTTTGGGAGATACTTTCTGGCGTTTAAACAAGGAGGAGTTTGAAGATCAGATCAATCAACTCAGACATACTAAAGGGTATTAATGGATGAGATGGATGTTCTGGATGGAAGGGAGCAACCCGGAGGTTGTTCATGTTGCTGAGGAGATTCTGCAACAACTACAGGAGAAATGGCTAGTTCTCTTGTTGGTGTGTCTTATAAGATGTTGTGACATCTTATTAGGGCAAGCAGGATCTATTCCTTGGTGGTTCTGCTGCATGTGTTTCTGATGGAAGAGCTCTAGAATTATGGGATTCTGGAGTTGTTACTGAAAACAGTTGGTGGAAGGTCTCAATCATCGACCTCTATATTTGAAGATATCTGCATTCTTTCATTCCAAAGTCGGGAGTGACGGAGTGAAGGGAGTTGTGGTTAGATATCTGGTATGGTGACTTGGTACTTGGAAGCTTGGTTTCTTGGTACAGTTGAAGTTAGTTGAAGAGGAGAGGAGTTGAGTCAAGTTTATCAGGTTCTTGCTCTAGGAGTTTGATAAATTATTGGTCAGTTAGGTTGTCAAAGATACTTGAGAATTCTCTCAAGTCCACTCATAAAGGCATCTATGCCGTGTATCTGGAGTCTTCTAATTACTCTTCTGACTAGAAGGTGTTTCTTTGAAACACAATCTGAAGAAAATGGAGGTGATTTATTTTCACCATCCAAAAACAGCAAGGAAGGATTCATCTCTCTTGGTCCTAAGACTGGATCCAATATGATTGAAGAATTGTTGACGTAAATAAGATTCGTTCAGAGAGAATCTTAGTTACTTGAGTCAAGGGTGGCAACCTTGGTATCTCAACACTGTTTGTCAAAGAAGATACTTGCAAAAAGATTGAATACTTTATAAGTGTTCATGACATGATCTGGTGGAGCTCATCTACAGCAGTGAAGAAGGGTTATTGGACAAGGATTTAAGATCAATTGATATTTGTGGAATCCACAAGTATTTAATTGATTATCCTTGAAAGTCAAGACTGCTGATGTTCAACAAGATGTTGGAACATCTCATCATTAGAGTTTATGCAGAATCATGGGAGGGGTACTGCATACGCTTTAGCATCTGTTTTAGTCTTAGGTGGTGACCTAAGAAGTGGCTTCAGTCGGGTGTGACAGAAGCATGTGTTCTCTGGAGAGTTTCCTGGAAAGAAACTGGTATGGACTTTGATGCTGTTGAAGATGAAGATGAAGACATCATAATCTTGATGGTTACAGCTTGGATCAGTTTATTTCTGATCTAGGTGATTTGGAGCATGGATTTTCCTTTGTTTATGAAGGTCGAGGATAAGTGGCAGTTATCTATGGCTTTCTACTGACGGCTCTACTGAGGAAAGTGGCATTCTTTGGTATAGCTATGGGGTAGTCTTGGACTACTTATTTTCTGAAGATTCAGACGTGGCAGGTTTGAAGCCTTTGGAGTTTCAAAGCAGGATGGAGGTTGTCTACTTAAACTTGGTTATTGAATCAAGTATATGAGAGCATGGAACTCTTGTTCTGCGAAGGGAGGAGGTTCTTCTAAGTGGCAGAAGGAGGAGCTGAATTCAACAGTTGAATGTCATATCAGAATATTCTGACATCTAGCTTAAACATCAGAGGTCTCAGCTGGTGAAATGGCACATCAGCTTAAGATAAGGTGATCCACAGGAGAATGAAATTTATGTATTCTTCAAAAAGGTCTATCTCATGCAGTTTGCGGGAGCTGTGGATCGGAAGATGTTACATGACTAAGAGGCTTGGTGAATCCAAGATGTCTTGCTATGGGGCAAGTAGTTCATGTGACTTGAAGATCTGATTTCATTAAGTGGATCAGTGTATCTTGTGGGAGTACTGAAGAAGAGTGAGGTCAATCAAAAGGTGGCATTTGATTAATTTCACAATGTGCATTCAAGTAGGATGCTTGAAACTGATTGCTCTTTTGCAGAAGAGTAGTTAGTTGAAAATGTAAGCAGGTTCTGGTTCTTTGGGAGCTTGTGGCAAAAGTTATGGGTTGAGAATGGAAGCATACCTTCTTTTGGTGGATGAGAGTTTATTTCTCTCTGGATTTCTGAAGTTCTCTTTGTTCAAGCTGGTGGCGCAGTGTTGTGTGAAGATCTTCAGTGTGGATTACTATGCTGATAGTAAGCCCAGTGGTGGAGCATATCAAGAACCATGGTGTGTGGTGTCTGTGATGTGTGGAAGATATCATAACTAATGTTAGAACATCTTTGGGTTAGTTATCCTTGGTGAAGGATTTCAGGTTCTGTGATGAACTGGTTACTTGTATCGTGTCTAAGAAGTATCTACATTGTCATACAGGAGAATGATGGAGTAGAAGAACTGTCTTAGAGGTTTGATATAAGGTTTTGGAAGACTGAAGTGGATCAAGGGTTGATTCCATGAAGGTCTGGTTTCTGATGCGTTCAGAAGTGGATATTCACCAGAAAATCAGAAGTATTCCAGGTTATCGTGCAGGAGAATGATAGGGAATGACTGTCTTGGATTGCGGGGTGTCTATCTCTATTGTTGGTTGGGTAAGGTCAGTGGAAAATCTTGCGAATGGGATGTTGCCCTGGCTGCAAGTCATGCTAGTAGTGGATCAGTTTAGCAGCTGTGAAGTTCTAGAGCATGCATACGATAGCTGACATCGTTATAACAAACTAAGGGGCCCTGTGCGTCTCTTGAGGAATGTGAAGCATTCTGATTCAATTGGTTTGTGCCTCAAGCAGCTGGAGGTCTATACATGAGAATTCAAGAGGAGTTCGTGTGGCGTGTAGATGGTTGCAAGATGGGGGGGATCAATGGGAATTTGATCTCAAGCCAAGAGTTTGTTATGGTTGGTATACATTTCCTCACGGGTAGCATGATGATGATCATGTGTGAGTGATTATTGTTTCTTGTCAGAGTAAGCAATAAGAGAGTTGATGATTGTGTTCAGCTGGAAAGTTGAACTGAGGGTGCGCTCTTGAAGACACGAAGACACGTCTTATGTTTTCGATTCATTAGCTTAGTTGTTCTGTAGAGGAGCACTGATTACCTTAGATAAGGGGAGACGCCCCTTGATCTAAGATGAATTACTGCAAGGATGCAGTTGAAGTTCCAGTTTGCATTTGTGCGTCAAGCAAGCTGAGATGCCAAGGGGGATGTCTTGACATTGTTGTATTGTTGCAAGTTGTGGGAGGCTTGGCAGTGCTTGTGAGATGGTTCTTATTGGATGCTTAAGAATCATTGATTGAGTCTGAGGGAATTTATTTTTCTGTGTAGACTATGATCATAATTTTGTGAAGAAATCTCTGCATTGTCAAATCAGAAGTAGAATCTAGGGATAACAGACAATGTCTGACATGATGTCAGGACATTGTTATAAAACATGTGTGCATGTAATAGGTTCTTTGGTCGGCGTTCTTAAAAGAGGATACAATCAAAGCTGTCTTGGTCAGTGCGGTACTGGTGGAGTTATTGTCTTCGATTAATGATCCTTTGAATTGACTAGCGTTATTTTATGTGGATTGTTACTTTCTAAGAAAATGGCTCGGCTATAAATAGGATTGCTTTGATCTTATTTAGTCTCAATACTCTCTTTGGGTTGGTGGCAGATGGGGTTCTTCAAAATCTGGGTATGTTGCGTCTGGGTTTGGGGCTGTCTTGGTCACTTTTGCCAAGTTTTGGCTAAAAATGGGGAGAATGGTTTTCTGACGTTGTCTGGGTTTGGGTACGTTCCTGCAGTTGTTTTGCAAGAATGTTGGTTAAGATGTTTTGACATCTTAACAATCTTATTTTCCTTGTGTCTTGTGATCTGAGTTGTGAAGCAGGTTGTGTCTTGTGACCTGAGTTACGCAATCTATGTTCTCAGTGTTACAAAACCTACATTTGCTGTTTCTTTTCTGGAGGAGTCTTCTGGTTCCCAAGACCTCTCTTGGAAGGAGGGGGATTATGTTGAGGGGGAGACTCTCTCAGACCTTAGCTCCAATCAATTCTCAAGATAAAAGAGCCTTGATGAAGGAGCCTTGCTGTTTGCAGAATGCAGAAGAAAATGTTTGTTTTAGCCAAAATTTGTCAAAAGGGGGAGATTGAAAGCACCTGTTGTTTGACTCAATTTTACTAAAACATTCTGATGATAAACTTGAAGAATCTGCAGAAGAAAAAGATGTTGAAGGAAATATCTCGACATCCTGACTGACTCGGTAAGTTAGCAGGTTTTAATCTGTTGCAAGAATTAAGGAGCAGATTAAGGAAACACAAGATCAAAGATAGAAAGCCCAAGGCAACAGAAGACTATATAAGGAGACTTAGACCTAGGATTAATCGACTGTACTTTTTGTATCACTTGTAACTTTGTAACCTAATTTTCTTGTGTTGAATAAGGGTTTAGGGTTTGAGAGTCGTTGGCTCTCTTAGGAGTTGTAAGTCTCCACTCTGTGATATGGGATGCAAAGTGGAAAGCATAGGTACAGGGACACAACCAGAAGCCTGTAGGTAATGGTTGTTGTATTGTTCTTGGACGAAGCTTTGAAGCAAGTCCAAGATAACTTGGAGGTCAGGAAACCGCGATAGGTTATGTATTGGCAGAAGACAGATATATCACAGGTTGTGATTAGGATGTGAGTGAGGTATCTCATATCAAGGTTGTAAACGTTTAAGTTTAGCCTTGGTAAAGATGTTCATTGGGTAGATGTTAGGGATAAAGTTGTAAACGGGGGAGTTTAGCTTTGTAACAGTTCTACAGATAGTGAAGTCTTCATCCTGGATTGGTATCCCCTAGATATAGGTGAGGTGCACCGAACTGGGTTAACACATACTGTCTTATTTAACATTCTGCAATTTTTAGTTGTGTTATTGTTCTTGACTGACATGTTGGATCAGATGTTGTGACATCTGTGAGTGTGCAGTTATGATATTCAATGTATCAGTATGCTGTTGCGCCTCTGAGTTTAAATGATTATGTAGCTCAATGTCCTGACATGTGTTAAGACATCTGCTGTCTGCATAGGCCAGAATTTCAGATGTAATATACAATTATTTTGATTTGATGTAATACAGTTTTTCGAATGATACAACTCACAAATGCGTATAAAAGCATAAATGTATATAAAAAAGCAAGTGATTTCACAATGGTTGATAAATCCAACTGTGGTTATATACTGAACGCTATATAGAATAAATTAAATCCCAAAAATGGTGTTGATGAGAATCGAACCAAAGACCTTTAAACTTTTCACTATAGTTGTGTATCACAACTGTAATGATAGATAGCGCGCATTCCAGTTTTCAACAATGGGCACTAGACCGTGATTGTAGGTAACACATATACAATCACGGGCTGATTAACAACATTTGATCCTCTGTGATTATATATCTTTGTCAACCATGATTGTATGTGTTTTTCGTAATAGTGTTAGTATAGGAGGCTGATTGGATCCTTGTGTTACTTGTGCAATAAGTAGCAAGATTTGGCATTTAGTATCGCTATTGTGAGTAGATTCATAGAGGGACCGAAGATGTCTCACATTGAAGTAGTTGAGAGGTTTCTAAGATACATCAAAGGATTTATTGGTTGTGAAATTCTTTTTATCGTAATGGACACGGGTGTCGTGACACGAAAAAATACTTGAGCAAATAAACACTCGAATGATAATGAAGTCTCCGTCGAAGTTTTTTTTAAAGGGAAACGTCGATAAAATGTTGTAGAACAAATGTGAGGTTATCACAACAAATTTTAGGTTCGAGTGTCAATTATGCATGAGGAAGGTATAATCACCCTACGACATCTGTTGTAACCAACATGAATTGCTTAATTAGTTTTGAAAGAAATGTTAGATTGAAATGTTTTTAAGTCCAAAGACCCTGATGTGGAGATGTCTCAACCTTTGACAAGGGCGGTTAAAGCATTTAGAAAAGGTTATCAACAAAGTTATCACTATGTTTCATTTTGGTTTTCAGCAGTTTCTCTTTGAAAACGCGTGGAAGCAAGTTAGAGTAAAGCAACCCCACGTAGTAGGGCACGCGTCGAATATGTGACCATTAACTGTTGTCGACAGTTATTTTAGGACTAGTATATAATGCAGGCTTATGCATTGTAGACAAGGTCGCAAAATTCTCATTCATTCTCTATAAAACTAGAGTATCAAAGTCATCGAGCGAAATAATTTGTGAAAAATGTGAGTCTGCGTCCACTTATTAAATTTGCTGCAAATCTTTCGTATTTCAAGCATTTACAGTTAATGTCATTTGCTTCGTTTACTTTGATTATTCTTTTCATCTTTACCCAAAGTTTATTGCATGCATTCAGATGAATTATTACTCAAGCGTTTTAAATCTATATCATATGCTTTTTATTGTATGTTTTCTTTACACAAATTGTCTTTGAGATTTTTTAAATGAGCTAAATTCGTGATTGTTTACTAAAAACACTAATAAACATGTAGTGTGATGGGTTTTGATTGCTTTACCCCCAAAGTGGATTCCGACTAAAAACCAAGTAACTAATTAAAAAAGAGTCATCTCAATCAAGCAAAGTTAGCTGCATATACTCCCACTAAATAATTTAACTTTCATATTTGATTGAGAAAAGGCAAAAATCTTTTTAACCTAGGACTCTTCAACGGATTAATTATAATCTTGCTACATCTAATGGATTACGTCTTATCACAATTATTATTATTTATAAATAAGGCAACTTCATACATTTTAAACCATCTCTCTAAACAATATCAGTATTTTTTGTTGAATAGAAAGAAATGGATAAGATATGGTTTGCTAGTTTTGTCAGTAAGGCAAAGCCTTATGTGTTAACAATTGCAGTTCAATTTGGGTTTGCAGGAGCAGTCATATTCTCCATGGCCTGTTTCAATATTGGAATAAGTCGTTTTGTGTTCATATCATTGCTGCAATTACCCTTGCTCCTTTTGCATGGTTTTTTGAAAGGTGATAGTGCCTAATTATTCTCTTTTATCGGTAGAGTTAGCTACAATTTAGCATATAAATTATCATCGTCTTTATTTCTTAAATTAATATAAATATAGTAAGTACTTTAATCTCTTGCGTATATACAATTCTCACCATTCAATCATCTCTCAATAACTTAAACTTTTCAAAAGCAATTCTATTCGGCTTTTCCTTTCAAAAGACTAATTAATGCGTAACCTTTATAAAAGTAGAATTAACATTTTTTTCTGTCTTGAATTATTTTTTTCCTATTTCTCATCACCACGTTTCTTACAATTTTGCAGGAAAGTTAGGCCAAAGATGACTATCTCTGTCTTTTTGCAGATAATGGCGCTTGCATATTTGGAGTAATGATCTAAAATCTATCTATATTGCGAAATAACAATACTCTTAATAACCTAACAAATATTCTAATATATATATATATATATATATATATATATATATATATATATATATATATATTAAAGGATCTCTTTTTCGGTTTTAATGTTTTGTTCTCTGTTTAAAAATTCAGTTTTTTGTCCTTTTATTTCACAAATTTTGAGATTTTTTTTTACCCACCTTCACTTTTTCTCATAAAAGACACAATTACAGGAGGAAAAGAGAAACCTACCAAAATCATGTGTGCGGAGGAAAAAAGCTTGATGTGTATTAAAAGTAAATTTTTTTTAACTAGAAAGTAAGGAGTATTAGAAAATCTTAAAAATTATAAAATAGGAGGCTAAAAAACTCAGTTTTAAAATAGGAGGATTAAAAAGTTAAAACCATCAAAATAAATACTCAAAAGTGCATTGAAATTTATTTTTAAGGATATTATTTTAAAATAGAAATATTATCCTGAGGTATTTCAATTAAAAAAATTGTACTTTTTAGAATATATTTTTTTATATTTTACTTATCAACAAGAGCTCTTAAAAACCATCTCAAAATTGTTAATGAAGAGTGTTATTCAAGTATTATTTAAGAACTATAAATCTATTTTTGTTTATTAAAATAGTTAAGTTATTTAATTTTCAATATCACAACTTTGAATAAAAAAATTTAATTTTCAATTTTTTTAATAATGCCTTTATGGAACTCATTGTTAATGATATCTGTATAGGAATATAAATAAAACCTCTACAAATTTATATTTTAATTATAAGATATTAAAAATATAAAATAAACTTATGATTTAGTTCATATGCACTAGCTTAATAATACGTTTTTACATTTCTGTCTCTGCTTTTTATTCTAAATCGTTTTGACATTTTTACACGTAATAAGAAAAAAACGTAACTACTATACTATGATTTGAAAAACAGAAACTATATATAGGTCGGGTTAGATTTAAAATAGAAACTATACTATATTTTTTAAGTAGATCATAGGTCGGGTTAGATTTAAAATAGATTTTTTTTTTTAATAAAAATCAATTAGATTTGAGATTTAATTTTTAAATTTGGTTTATTTGAACAAAATCTGTTTTAGTATCGTAGATATCTACAATTTATTTAAAACACAAAGTAAGCGAGCATAGCCAGTGATTGATCAAGGATTCACGTTATTTGGTGCTATTGTAGGCCAGTGATTGAATACCGTGCCTTCTATTACCTTTTTCTTAGCCGTAATTTTCAGGTAACCCCTAATACAAGATGATTATTACTATAATAAACTTTTATTAAAAAAAGTACTAATCTTTTAGCTTTCCATTTATCAGGATTGAACGTGTAAATATTAAGCAGATACGAAGCATAGCAAAGGTGATTGGGACATTTGTAACATTTGGAGGAGCATTATTAATGATAATTTACAAAGGACCACCAATCCATCTTTTTTATTCTCCAATAACATCTCATCATCATGCTGGAAGTCACGACACTCAAACTCTTAAACATTGGGTCTCAGGAACACTTTTTATATTATCGGGTTGTTTTGCTTGGTCATCTTTCTTCATATTACAGGTAACTTACTATATATTATTCTTTTTTTTGGTTCTTGTACAATTTTGATATGTATCATCTATCATGTTGCATAACACAATATGAATATGAATTTTGAATTGCAGTCGATAACGTTGAAAAAATATCCGGCTGAAATGGCACTGTCTACGTTAATTTGCTTTGTTGGTGGCGAAGCATCACTCTGGTGCGAGGGTTTGGGCTCTTGGTTGGGACTTTAGACTCTATGGTCCTCTCTTCACGGTACCTCCTCTATTACTTACAATGTTTTTAATTATCAACAATGTTTTCTATTTTACAGTAACCTGAAAAAAATTATTTTGAATGAACAACAATATTAGAGGGAATAGTTACCTCAGGAATAACATATTATGTGCAAGGGTTGGTATTGCAAAGTAGAGGACCAGTATTTTTCACAGCATTTAATCCTCTTTGTATGATCATCACTTGTGCTTTAGGCGCCTTTCTTTTCGGAGAACAACTACACTTGGGCAGGTATATCTTACTAATCTTTCGTATTATCACAATTAAAAGGTTAATTAACGAAGTAACTATGAGTTTTTGGAGGTAATGTGTAAGTTAATATAGTTCAATCGTGACAAAATAAATATAGATTTTACTTTATCATCAATGTTTAATTGTGACAAATATTTTATGAGCCTTATAATAGTTTAACTGTGACAAATATTTTAATAGCATTATTTAACCACAGTTTAAGGCTAATAAATTTTGGGTCTTTCTCGTCTTCAAAATCGTTGTGCTTTATTACATCTATTTCTTAATATGGTGAATAATATGTTCTCTTTATGTATGACAGTATCATTGGAGCAGTGGTTATTGCAATCGGTCTTTATTCTGTTATCTGGGGTAATGGAAAAGACGGTTCATCAGCCACTAGTACTATGCCACCATCATCAGTTACAATGAAGCAAACAGAGACACATCAACTTGCAATTACTTCATCTGATCATGTCTAACGGACACGAGTTAATTATTAATTTATAGTGTGTTGTTGCAGCTGCCTTCTATAAGAATCTGCATTGGTTGTGTATACATTTGTTAAAATTAATATGTTGTAACCACAACTATTTTTAGTAAGCAAAATGAGAGAATTGTAATCCCTACATTATAATTACTGTCTTTATTTAAATTTATGATAGAGTTGTATCATTAAGATTGAGAGAATAAAAAAGTCTTCATCTTGATTACCAACTTATTGTATTCTCTATCAGTTTCATTTGAGCCTATATAAAGACTTTGTAATGCTAAGTTGAAAGAAAGAAAAAAGTGTGTGTGAGGAATTTAATAAAATCGAAGTATTTTAAAGTATAACTTCCACCAGTAAAAGTTCAGTCAAAAAAGTGACCAAAAAATATTTGCTTACTCTAAATTTTGCAATAATATATTTTTCACATACCACCTCTAGAATACCACCAACAGTGTGGTATCAGAGTTGCAGATCCTTGCAGCTACAACAAAAACAACAAAAAAATATGGCTTCCACAAGCAACTCTTCCACAACTTATAGCAATGTTAAAGGTCCTTTGTTTGAAGGAGAGAATTATGATTTTTGGGCTGTTAAAATGAAGACTCTATTCACCTCGTGGGATGTCTTGGTGTTCGTCTAAAACGAGTATGAAGAACCAACACCAACAGAGGTTGGAGAATCCAAAGCAAAGGCTGAAGAATCAAGCCAACGACTTGAAGAATTGAAGAAGAAGAAGAAGAAGATCACAGATGTTGGATTTCTAGGGATGATTCAAAGAGGAGTATATGTAACACCCCCTTTCTATACCCCCAAATAATCATTTAGGCACATAATAAAGATTTCGTCAGAGTATAATTACAAACATGGTATAAAAGAGGCATGTCACATCAATTACGAAATCTAAACATACAACACCTGCTCAACAATTGATATGCAACAGTGGGGTAACTTGCAACAGTGGAACTTAGTCCTTACACCCACATGTCAATATTTAGAATAAAAGCGGAAGATCTAAACATTGAATAACAACCAATCCATATATATATATATATATATATATACACATATATAAATCGCCAAGTATTATCCACCAACATAATTCATGTCTACATAAACATTTATCAACAAGATACATATATAATGTATCACAAAAGAATCATAGCCCTCTTAGCTACCCGGTGCTACATATCAGAGCCAACCGACCAAAAGAATGAAGACACGCTTCACAAAAAGACCACCAGCATACCTACTCTGCAATGCCTCATAGAGCATCATAAAACAGCAGAAGGGTGAGAAATATTATCATAATAACAATGCATATAATTATATATAATAGCATAAAATTACACATAATTCACCTTCTCACCACAAACCATCACAAGTCACTCATATACATCGCAATGTATCCATATATATATATAAAACCAAGCATACACATCAGGCATACTTTCACAATTCTTATCATTCCACATAAACATACACAACTGTTTATTCACCAATGCATCATTTAAAGATGAGAAATGCAAATCATAGAGACCGACTCACGACTCTATGCAAATGCAATGCGGTACCGACTCAATCATCTCAAGTTCACTCAAGAACTTCTGCTGGAACTATCGCTCGTTACCAAAGTAACTCCCCGTCGGGCCTACGATGTTCACCCACCACTCACACCTCCACCAAGAGAGGCTCACAGTGTTTATGGATCGCTCACACCTCCACCGAGAGAGGCTCACGACCCGATTGCTCACACCTCCACCAAGAGAGGCTCACAACCCGATTGCTCACACCTCCACCAAGAGAGGCTCACAATCGCCTATAACCGTCGCTCACACCTCCACCGAGAGAGGCTCACGATGTTATAGCGGATTCTCATTAGAATCCCTCAGCACAAGAATGCACATCATTATGCTACACATGATAATGACTCAAGACATTCTTGAAATGCATACATATTCACAATATATACATGCATTCATCTCATACAATCACATACAATCTACATACATTCACGTCAATGCACTATTGTACGATTCACATTCAAACACACCGTCAAAACGGTAAAAGTCGCTAAATAGCACTATTTCTGACTTTTCCGACTTATTTAATCGGCTAATAATTTCCAATTCATCATATTAAGAAAGAACATTCCATAAGCTTTCTAACGCATCAAACCACGCCTCAAACCGAACCACAGATCAAAAGTTATGCAGAAAACAAAATTTACACGAACAGCACTGTTCGCTGGGCGAACCTCCCCCGCGAGCATTCGCTAGCTCCTTCTCTAGGCGAACATCCCTCGCGAGCATTCGCTAGCTCCTTCGCTAGGCGAATGTTCCAGCGAACCAACTGTTAGCTAAAAACAGACACAAGGTTCGCTAGGCGAGCACATTGGCGAACCAAGTCAGAACCAAACAGAGCCAAAAACACCCAAAGTTCGCTAGGCGAACACTCTAGCGAACCTTCGCTGATACCTTCGCTACCCTTCGCTGATTGGTTCGCTAGGCGAACCTGCGAAAACTCAGAATCCTTCAGCGCTGTTGAAAACCCAAAAACCCTATTTTCCAACCCAAAACATTTCCAAAACAACATACATCCATCAGGACTCAATCTAATCATGGCAACAAGCATTCTACCACATTTTCGTCGATTTCCAACCGCGAAAACATCGATTTCTCATTATCGACCTAAAATGGAAAACTATGAAAACACCACAACCATTCCAATACACACATACACAATCATACATAATACTATACATTGATAAGATAACAATGTTTCACACCCTTACCCGACTAAATCGATTCCTAGAGGTTGATTTTCTTGGTTTTCCTCTTTTCCTCTTCTTTCTCTTCCTCTTCTTTCTTTCTCTCCTTTTTCTCTCTATTTCTCTTTTCTATCTATTTTCTTTCTTTTCTATTTCTTTTCTCTCATTCTCCACTAAATCAATTAATTCATTTTTTTTTTCTCACAAAATTCTAACTCCACAATATTTCTAACTTATGATTAAATGAGAAAAGTCTAAAATACCCTCCATTCTAATTTCCCCAAAAAACTCTCCAAAAACGGTAAAATAACATTTAACATACCAATTTAACAAATAAAATAATTTATCACTCAATTAAAACAAAAGACTCAAGAATAATGGAATAATCAAAATCGGGGCGTTACAACTCTCCCCCACTATAGAAATTTTCGTCCTCGAAAATAATACCTGATTCAAACAACTCTAGATACGACTCTCGCATCCCACTCTCTAGTTCCCAAGTCATATTGCCTTCCGCAGCGCCTCTCCACGCTACTTTCACAAGCGCAATATCCTTGCCTCTTAGTTTCTTAACTTCACGGTCCAAAATCCTAACCGGTAAAGCTTCCAACGTAAGGTTATCTCTCACTTCTACCTCGTCCATAGGAATAACATGTGACGGATCCGGAACATATTTCTGAAGTTGCGAAACATGGAATACGTCATGCAAATTCGAAAGGTTCGGAGGCAACGCCACACGGTAAGCCACAACACCAACTCGTGAAGTAATCTGATACGGACCAATAAAACGAGAAGTCAACTTCTTCGACTTCAAAGCACGACCCACACCCGTAACCGGTGTAACTCTCAAAAACACGTGGTCGCCTTCTTGAAATTCAAGATCTTTCCTTCTCCTGTCATGATAGCTTTTTTGTCTACTTTGAGAAGCTTTCATCTTCTCCCGAATAAACTTCACTTTCTCCGTCGTTTGTTGTACCATTTCCGGTCCAACTATCGTCCTCTCGTCGGTTTCATGCCAACACAAAGGTGTTCGACATCTCCGACCATACAAAGCCTCAAATGGTGCCATACTTATACTCGAATGAAAACTGTTATTGTAAGTGAATTCAATCAACGCCAAATAACCATCCCAAGCACCACCTTGCTCGAGTACACAAGCACGCAATAAATCCTCCAACGATTGAATCGTCCTTTCGGTTTGACCGTCCGTTTGCGGATGATAAGCCGAACTCAATCTTAGCTTAGAACCCAAAGCCTCTTGTAAACTCACCCAAAATCTCGATGTAAATCTCGGATCTCGATCCGATACAATACTCTTAGGAACTCCATGTAACTTCACAACCGCAAGAACATAAATCTCGGCTAACTTCTCCAAAGGATAACTAATATCAATTGGAATAAAGTGAGCAGATTTAGTAAGCCTATCAACAATTACCCAAATAGCATTATGACCTCTTTGCGTATTCGGCAATCCCGTAACGAAATCCATCGATATACTATCCCATTTCCATTCCGGAATATCCAACGGTTGCATCAATCCACTAGGCTTTTGATGTTCCACCTTAGACTTTTGACAAGTTAAGCACGCATACACAAATTGAGCAACATCTCCCTTTAAACCGGACCACCAAAAGATCTTCTTCAAATCTTGATACATCTTATTCGCACCCGGATGAATACTTAAATTACTTCGGTGTCCTTCCTCCAAAATCATCTTTTTCAACTCCACATCGTCGGGAATACAAATACGACCACGGAATCTCAAAACTCCAAAATTATCAGCCTTAAAATCCTCGTTCTCATTCATCATCAAATCAACGAACTTCAAATCCAACTTTTGCTTTTCACTAACCGTTGCAAGAAAATCATTCGTAACATGTAGCATACCAAGTCGCACACTTCGCGGCGTCATTTCGCAAACCAAACTCAAGTCTCTAAAATCCTCCAAAAGTTCCCATTCTCTCATCATCAATGCAGACATATGTAACGATTTCCGACTCAAAGCGTCGGCCACCACGTTTGCCTTACCCGGATGGTAATTCAAACCAAAATCATAATCCTTCAAAAGCTCTAACCACCTTCTTTGTCTCATGTTCAATTCTTTTTGATCAAATAAATATCTTAAGCTTTTGTGATCACTAAAAACTTCAAATCTCGCACTATAAAGGTAATGCCTCCATATTTTCAAAACAAACACCACGGTCGCTAACTCCAAGTCATGTGTAGGATAATTCTTTTCATGCACTCTCAATTGTCTAGAAGCATATGCCACAACTTTTCCATCTTGCATCAAAACACCACCTAAACCCACCAATGAAGCATCACAATACACTACAAATGGTTCATTAGGATTAGGCAAAATCAAGATCGGAGTCGTTGTCAGCCTTCTCTTTAGCTCATTGAAACTCTCTTCACAATGAATATCCCAAATGAAAGCCTTTCCTTTACAAGTCAATTGCGTTAAAGGAAGTGCCAACTTCGAAAATCCCTCAATAAACCTCCGATAATAACCCGCCGAGCCTAAAAAGTTTCGAATCTCCGTAACCGACCTAGGAACCTCCCAATGTATCACCGCATCTATCTTGGATGGATCAACACTAATACCACTACCGAAAATAACATGTCCAAGGAAGCTTACTTCCGACAACCAAAATTCACATTTTGACAGCTTAGCATACAATTGTTTCTCTTTCAAAATTTGCAACACAACTCTCAAATGCTCTTCATGCTCCTCTTGAGACTTAGAGTAAATCAAAATATCATCGATGAACACAACCACAAAACGATCCAACTGTTCATGAAAAATACGATTCATGTATTCCATAAACACACCCGGCGCGTTAGAAACCCCGAATGGCATCACGGAGTATTCGTAATGACCATACCGTGTCCTAAATGCCGTCTTCTGAATATCTTCTCCTTTCACACGAATCTGGTGGTATCCTGATCTCAAATCAATCTTGCTAAAAACATTCGCACCAACTAATTGGTCCATCAAATCATCGATCCTTGGAAGCGGATACTTGTTCTTAATTGTCACCTTGTTCAGTTGTCGATAATCTATGCATAACCGCATACTCCCATCCTTCTTTTTAACCAACAATACCGGAGCTTTCCAAGGAGAAACACTTGGTCTTACAAATTTCTTGTCCAACAAGTCATTCAATTGCTTTTTCAATTCTACCAACTCCGATGCCGACATACGATACGGTGCCATTGAAATCGGTCTAGTACCTGGAACTAGATCAATTGAAAACTCAACTTCTCTCTCCGGCGGTACATCCCTAATATCTTCCGGAAACACTTCTGGAAATTCACACACCACTGGGAACACATCAGGCTCAACTTGACTCTCCACCGACAATGATGCAAACAAACCAAACAATTGAGCTTCATCCGCTAAAAGTTTCTTCAACTCTTTAGTGGATAGGGAACTCTCAAATTCATCATCTTCCAAAGAAGGAAACCTCACTAACTTATGATAACAATCTATATGAACTCGGTTAAATTGCAACCAATTCATACCCAAGACCACATCCAATCCTTCCAACGGCAAACACACTAGATCCATCTCGAAGTCTTTACCATAAATGGTCAAAGGACACATCAAACAAACCAAAGACGTAGTTACTGACCCCATTGCTGGAGTATCAATAACCATCTTACCATCCATCAGAGACAACACAAGATTTAAACTTTTCGCGCACTCAGACGAAATAAACGAATGAGTCGCTCCAGTATCAATAATGGCAACTAAAGGTGTACTATTAATAAAGCAAGTACCTCGAATCAGACGATCTGCACTCGAAGTCTGAGTTCCTGCCAGAGAAAATACCTTCCCACCGGATGGAGCTTTCTTCGGATTCGGACACTTTGGGCTAATGTGACCAATTTCCCCACAGTTATAGCACTTCACCACATTCCTTCTACAATCTGTAGTAGCATGCCCAAGGCCTCCACAGTTAGAACATTTCGCCACTGTCTTCCCACACTCAAATGATTTATGACCCATTTCACCACACTTGTAGCACTTAATGGGACCAGAACCTCCTCCTCCTGATCTCCTCTCGAAGTTTCCCCTATGCTTGCCCTTATCAGCGGGTGTCACATAAGGTCCACTTCTAGCTTGTTGCTTTCCCTTCCTCTCATTCAAACTTTTATAATGTGTAGAACGAGCCTTGCTATCTTCCTCGAAGATTCTACAACATTCCGTCAAATCCGAAAATCTTCTTATCCTTTGATACCCCACAGCTTGTTTAATCTCAGGACGTAAACCATTCTCATATTTAATTCACTTTGAGAACTCAGCAGTAATCGCAGCATAATGAGGATGGAATTGAACCAACTCCACAAACTTAGCAGTATAGTCCACCACCGACATACTACCTTGTTTTAGTTCAAGAAACTCCATCTCCTTCTTTCCCTTCACACTCTCAGGGTAATACTTCCTCAAGAATTCAGTACGGAATAAATCCCAAGTTACTTCTTCATCATCCACCTCAAGAACTTCACGCATACCGACCCACCAATCATCGGCTTCTTCCTTCAACATGTGAGACCCAAGCCTCACCTTATTCTCTTCAGCACAGTCCATGACCCTGAAGATCCGTTCAATCTCTTTTAACCAAAGTTGAGCACCATCGGGATCAAATCTTCCTTTGAAAACCAGTGGTTGATTCTTCCTGAACTCATCATTAGCATTCACATTCGGCGCACCTTGCACCGCCCTAGCCATTGCTTCCAAAGCAGCAGCCATCGCATTATCATTTCTACCAGCCATATTCTGATCATTCCCAAAATTACAACAAGGTTAAACAACAGTTCAACCAACACAACAACAAGACAGACACAACTGACTCAACTCTGGCTCTGATACCACTTAATGTAACACCCCCTTTCTATACCTCCAAATAATCATTTAGGCACATAATAAAGATTTCGTCAGAGTATAATTACAAACATGGTATAAAAGAGGCATGTCACATCAATTACGAAATCTAAACATACAACACCTGCTCAACAATTGATATGCAACAGTGGGGTAACTTGCAACAGTGGAACTTAGTCCTTACACCCACATGTCAATATTTAGAATAAAAGCGGAAGATCTAAACATTGAATAACAACCAATCCATATATATATATATATATATATATATATACACATATATACATCGCCAAGTATTATCCACCAACATAATTCATGTCTACATAAACATTTATCAACAAGATACATATATAATGTATCACAAAAGAATCATAGCCCTCTTAGCTACCCGGTGCTACATATCAGAGCCAACCGACCAAAAGAATGAAGACACGCTTCACAAAAAGACCACCAGCATACCTACTCTGCAATGCCTCATAGAGCATCATAAAACAGCAGAAGGGTGAGAAATATTATCATAATAACAATGCATATAATTATATATAATAGCATAAAATTACACATAATTCACCTTCTCACCACAAACCATCACAAGTCACTCATATACATCGCAATGTATCCATATATATATAAAACCAAGCATACACATCAGGCATACTTTCACAATTCTTATCATTCCACATAAACATACACAACTGTTTATTCACCAATGCATCATTTAAAGATGAGAAATGCAAATCATAGAGACCGACTCACGACTCTATGCAAATGCAATGCGGGTACCGACTCAATCATCTCAAGTTCACTCAGGAACTTCTGCTGGAACCATCGCTCGTTACCAAAGTAACTCCCCGTCGGGCCTACGATGTTCACCCACCGCTCACACCTCCACCAAGAGAGGCTCACAGTGTTTATGGATCGCTCACACCTCCACCGAGAGAGGCTCACGACCCGATTGCTCACACCTCCACCAAGAGAGGCTCACAACCCGATTGCTCACACCTCCACCAAGAGAGGCTCACAATCGCCTATAACCGTCGCTCACACCTCCACCGAGAGAGGCTCACGATGTTATAGCGGATTCTCATTAGAATCCCTCAGCACAAGAATGCACATCATTATGCTACACATGATAATGACTCAAGACATTCTTGAAATGCATACATATTCACAATATATACATGCATTCATCTCATACAATCACATACAATCTACATACATTCACGTCAATGCACTATTGTACGATTCACATTCAAACACACCGTCAAAACGGTAAAAGTCGCTAAATAGCACTATTTCTGACTTTTCCGACTTATTTAATCGGCTAATAATTTCCAATTCATCATATTAAGAAAGAACATTCCATAAGCTTTCTAACGCATCAAACCACGCCTCAAACCGAACCACAGATCAAAAGTTATGCAGAAAACAAAATTTACACGAACAGCACTGTTCGCTGGGCGAACCTCCCCCGCGAGCATTCGCTAGCTCCTTCGCTAGGCGAACATCCCTCGCGAGCATTCGCTAGCTCCTTCGCTAGGCGAATGTTCCAGCGAACCAACTGTTAGCTAAAAACAGACACAAGGTTCGCTAGGCAAGCACATTGGCGAACCAAGTCAGAACCAAACAGAGCCAAAAACACCCAAAGTTCGCTAGGCGAACACTCTAGCGAACCTTCGCTGATGCCTTCGCTAGGCGAACACCCGTAGCGAACCTTCGCTACCCTTCGCTGATTGGTTCGCTAGGCGAACCTGCGAAAACTCAGAATCCTTCAGCGCTGTTGAAAACCCAAAAACCCTATTTTCCAACCCAAAACATTTCCAAAACAACATACATCCATCAGGACTCAATCTAATCATGGCAACAAGCATTCTACCACATTTTCGTCGATTTCCAACCGCGAAAACATCGATTTCTCATTATCGACCTAAAATGGAAAACTATGAAAACACCACAACCATTCCAATACACACATACACAATCATACATAATACTATACATTGATAAGATAACAATGTTTCACACCCTTACCCGACTAAATCGATTCCTAGAGGTTGATTTTCTTGGTTTTCCTCTTTTCCTCTTCTTTCTCTTCCTCTTCTTTCTTTCTCTCCTTTTTCTCTCTATTTCTCTTTTCTATCTATTTTCTTTCTTTTCTATTTCTTTTCTCTCATTCTCCACTAAATCAATTAATTCATTTTTTTTCTCACAAAATTCTAACTCCACAATATTTCTAACTTATGATTAAATGAGAAAAGTCTAAAATACCCTCCATTCTAATTTCCTCGAAAAACTCTCCAAAAACGGTAAAATAACATTTAACATTCCAATTTAACAAATAAAATAATTTATCACTCAATTAAAACAAAAGACTCAAGAATAATGGAATAATCAAAATCGGGGCGTTACAGTATATGTATCCATTTTCCCAAGGATTATGAGAGAAAAAACATCAAAGGAAGCATGGAATATTCTACAAAAAGAGTTTGAAGGAGACTCAAAGGTGAGAACTATGAAACTTCAATCTCTTAAGAGAGATTATGAAAATGAATGAATGAAAGAAAATGAGAGTTTGAATGAATACTTTAATAAACTCACTGAATTGGTGAATCAAATGAAGTCACATGGAGATACAATAGATGGTCGCAAAATTGTTGATAAAATTCTAATTAGTTTGACAAAAAAATTTGATCCTATGGTGGCTATTATAGAAGAGACTAAGGACCTATCGACTATGTATGTTCAAGGGTTGATGGGGTCTTTGAGATCCTACCAGCAAAGGTTGTTACGACACTCTGAAAAATAAGTTGGGAGTGTCTTTCAATCCAAACTCAACATTTATCCCAACAATCGTAAAAATAAGCCTCTAATACATAATAGAGGCGAGTCTTCTAGAGGTGGCAGATTTGGAAGAGACAGGGGCAGAGAAAGGAACTCACGAGGAAGAGGAAGAGATGCGAATGGCGGAAGATGGCATGAAGGAGCATCAAATAAATGGTACAAAATTTGTAAGAATCACACTTATATCGAGAAGGATTGCTAGAACAAGGACAAACCACAATGTCACAATTGCAAGAGATTCGGGCACATTCAAAAGGATTGTGGTTTTTCCAATCAACAACATGCTTCATTTGCAGAAGGAGAAAATGATGAAGGTAATTTGTTTTTTTTTTCTTTTCAAAATGCATTTCAAGAAGATAAAAATGTGTAGTATTTGGATGTCGGTTGTAGCAATCATATGACCGAAAAGAAAGAAGCTTTTATTAACATTGATTCTTCATTTACCTCAAAAGTTAATTTGGACAATGGAGAACATGTTGAAGTAAAAGGCAAAGGCAGCATGGGAGTTACAACAAAGCAAGGAAGAAAAGTCGTTCATGACACTCTTTATGTGCCAGAGTTAGATGAGAACTTGCTAAACATTGGACAGCTTTTGGAGCATGGCTATTCTCTAAAATTTGAGAATCAATAGTGCATAGTTTTTTATTCAAGGAGAAGAAGTGTTTCTATTGTAAATATGACTAGCAATAGAAGCTTTCCACTTTCTCTTAATTATGAGAAAAATTTCAGCATGATGGCTAGAGAAGATAATGACTCTTGTTTGTGGCAAAAGAGACTTGGGCACTTGAACTACAATAGTCTCAAGCTGCTTTATCAAAAGAAGATAGTGCATGGGCTGCCAATAATTGAAGAAAAATATGGTGTGTGTGAAGGATGTATGCTTGGCAAACACCACCGCCAACCATTTCTAAAGGAAGGAGCATGGAGAGCCAAACACGTGTAGGAATTGTACACACAGATGCGTGTGGCCCTATGAATACTTTGTCTCATGGTAAAAATAGGTACTTTATCGTATTTGTTGATGATTTTACCCGCATGACATGGGTATATTTTATGAGACAAAAATCAAAAGTTTTTGTAATTTTTAAGAAGTTTAAAGCTTTTGTTGAGAAACAAAGTGGTAGGTTTATAAAAATGTTGACATGTGATAGGGGAAGGAGTACACCTCAAATAAATTTCACAAATTTTGTGATGATGAAGGTGTTGAAAGACAGCTCATTGTTAGATATACACCTCATCAAAATGGTGTATCTGAAGAAAGAACCAAACTGTGATGGAGATGGCGAAGTCTGTGCAACTTAAGAAAGGTTTGCCTAATACCATTTGGCACGAGGCTGTTAATACTGCTGTGTATTTGCTGAATAGATGCCTAACAAATGTTGTATGGAATAAGACTCCATCTGAAGCTTGGAGTGGAAGAACTCCTTCAGTTAACCACCTTAAAGTTTTTGGGTGTGTTTGCTATGCTCAAATTCCTAAACAAAAGAGGACAAAGCTGGACGAAATAACTGAAATATGTGTCTTTATTGGTTATAGACTTTACAACTTGAAGACAAACAAGGTGATCATTAGCCGGGATGTTGTGTTTGATGAGAAGGCTTCTTGGAATTAGGAAGAAGAAAAAATGAAGGAGAAAACCGTCCCTCCAATTTTATTACAACAAAATTTAGCAGTTGAAAATGAGCAACTAGCCCCATGTATACCAAGTTCTTCATCCTCTCAAATTTCACCAATTTCGAGTTCATCATCTTCCAGCTCAACTCCAATAAAATTGAAGGATTTGAGTGATATTTGTGCAAGGTGCAATATTGTGTTGTGGAACTAGAAAACTTTGATGAAGCAATCAAAGAAGATGTTTGGAGGAATGCAATGCAAGAAGAAATAAAAGCAATTGAGAAGAACAACACATGGCAGCTAGTTGAAAAGCCAAATGACAAAGAAGTTATTGGAGTAAAGTGGGTGTACAAATTGAAACATAATCTAGATGGTTCAATCCAAAGAGCCAAGGATAGAATAGTAGTCAAAGGCTATGCATAACAACCTGGAATTAACTATATTGAGACTTTTGTTCCGGTTACACGTTTGGACACAGTGTGAACAATCATTGCGTTAGTAGCTCAAATAGGTTGGAATTTGTACCAACTTGATGTAAAGTCAGCTTTCTTGAATGGAGAATTAAAAGAAGAGGTGTATGTGCATCAACCTCAAGGCTTTGTGACTAAAGGCCAAGAGCAAAAAGTTTATAAGCTGAAGAAAGCTCTCTATGGGTTGAAACAAACCCCTAGAGCGCGGTATAGTGAAATTGACAACTACCTCATACAACAATATTTCAAAGAAGTCAAAGTGAGACTACCTTGTATGTGAAAAATCAGGGTAAAGATGATATCCTTCCTGTTTCCCCTTATGTTGATGATTTGGTGTATACGGGTACCAAAAAGAAAATGGTTGAAAATTTTAAAATAGAAATGATGAAAAAATATGAGATTAGTGATCTTGGCTTACTACATCATTTTCTTGGTGTTGAAGTTTACCAAGATGAATATGGAGTGTTTATTTGTCAAAAGAGATATGCTGAAAATATTTTGAAAAAGTTTGGCATGTATGGCTGTTAAAGAAGGAAGATGGTGGAAGATTATTAGATACAAGCATGTATATAAGACTGGTTGGAAGCTTGTTTTATCGTACAACTTCAAGGTCAGATTTAATGTTTTCTACTAGTTTACTCTCATGATTCATGAGTAAACAAAGTTATTTACATCTTGGGGCAGCAAAAAGAGTTCTAAGGTATGTCATGGGAACTATGAAGCATGGAATCAGATTTGAGAAGCATTCTAAACTTTAAGCTAATGGCTATTGTGATAGTGATTGGGCCGGAGATGTTGATGATATGAAGAGCACTTCAGGTTATGTATTCAACCTTGGTTCAGGTTGGATCTCGTGGTGCTCAAAGAAGCAAGATACCGTGGCTCAATATTCAACTGAAGCTGAGTATTTAACAGTTAGTTTGGCTACGCAATAATCACTTTGGTTGAGAAGAATATTAGAAGACATTGGATAGAAGCAAGAAGGGAATTTACAACTTCATTGTGACAATAAATCATCTATTGCCACAACAAAGAATCATGTTTTTCATAGTCGGACCAAACACATCAACATAAAGCATCACTTCATTCGAAGTGTGATTGAAGAAGGAGATGTGCAGTTAGCTTTCTGCAATTCACAAGAGCATCTTGCAGATATTTTTACTAATACACTACCAAGAGGAAGATTTCAGCAACTTAGAGAAGCAATGAGAGTTAAAGAACAACACATTAAGGGGGAGTGTTAAAATTAATGTGTTGTAACCACCACATTATAATTACTTTCTTTGTTTAGATTTATGGGAGAGTTGTATCATTAAGATTGAGAGAAACAAAGAGTCCTCATCTTGATTACCAACTTATTATATTCTCTATAAGTTTCCTTTGAGCCTATATAAAGGCTTTGTAATGCTAAGTTGTGAGAAAAAAAAGAGTGTGTTGTGAATTCAATAAAATCAGAGTATTTTAAAGTATAACTTCCACCAGTGGAAGTTTAGTGAAAAAAGTAACCAAAAAATATTTAACTATTAATTCTTGAATTTCATTCAAGTTTCAATCAACAACATCACCAATGACTATCAAAAATAAATTCACAATGTCATCACTATTAATCATCTTCAACCTCAACAATTAACAATTCATTTATTCTCATTTTTAAATCAATAATTATCCACCAATAATGTCATTATCATCAATTAATTTCAAAAATTCATCACTAACATTCAACATCAACTTACAAAATCAACACCAATTCTTAAAATAAATTCACCACAAATATCATTATTCATCATCTTCAACCTTACTACAACAACAATTTCAAAACCAAATTCCTTAAAAGAACTAAGACTAAGGAACCCTAATACCAAAAAAAAATCAAGAACTAAACTTGAATATAAAAATTAATAGAAAAAAGGCCGAAAATACGTTAAAAATATAATATGAACCCTGGTGGTGGTGGTGGTGAAGTGAGCGAATCGGAAATAGAGGGAGGAAGGCCGTCGGAGGCTACGAACGAAAACGAAAATGAAAGCAAACAGATGGCGCCGATCGGAGATGTTAGCTTGCGAAACGAAGAGAGGAAAAGCCAGCAGAGGGAGGGTACGAACGGTGGCAGTGAGAGTTGTTGGAAGGTTGCGAACGACGGCAGAGAAAATAGATAGGGTTCGTAATGTTTAAAAACCTTCTAAATATCTCATATGCTACTGTACATGTGATCGGAGGTGATCGAACTGGATCATCGTGGCCTTCGCGTAGGGCAGATGATGATGCTTGTAGGAGAGGAGAGGGGTGTACATGCAAGGCACTCGGACGCTCAAGTAAGAAAGGGTCAGAGAAAAAAGGGCAAGTACAAAGTATGTTCTTAGGATGAATATTGGATACCTGACCCTCTCAAGTGATAGGGTTTATATAATGCCCCCAGCGCGTGGCCAACGGTCCCTATTTTCGGGGCGAAATAACCGTTTCCCAAAGAATACGTAACTGCCCAAAACTAGTCGTTATGCCGGGCAGGGTTCCCAAAACTAGCTGTTATGTCGGGCAAAGGCGTAGTTCGGGCACATGCCCATGGCTTTCCGGGGATTAGTGAAGCCGTGTGTGACGGGCAGAAGTACCGGGAGGAGCGATGTAATCCTTCCCCTGTTGGAGGGTAGCAAAGTGTACTCTTCCCTTCATGGATTGAGCTTTAGCAAATTGGCCAATTCTGGGAGCAGAAGTGGATTGGGTCATGCCTAGCCATTGGTCCAAACTAGAACAGGAGTCCCCCAAGTCGTTACTCCCGAGCATGAGAGTGATGACTTAAGGATAGCCCCTTGTTCCGGGGAACTGTAACGGATTCGTCGTTTGGTGATGGAGGGAGTTATCTCGTGGTGCCCGCAGGCCCTGGTGTTCGTAAGGCTCGAGACTGCGTCTGGTTTGCCCGTCGCACGGGGAGACTAAAGGTTAGGAGGAACTGAAACGTTGGGGCACCACGTTTGCCTCAAGCCCTATGCTGCAGTAAGTAGGCAATGATGGCTAGTTTGTAGCCATTATGAACTAGTTGGGAGTGCTTCCGCACGTTCTCCTCAGCAGTATAAAAGGAGATAGAGTCTGGCCATTTCACATTTTTGTTTCTCTCTCTTCTTCTTCGTCTTCTTCAGATAACTTAGCTCGCCGCCGTCGTTGACCGTCGCCGTAGCCACCTTACAAGCTTCGAGCACTATCTTTTAACTTCTCCGACCACGTAAGTCATCCTACTCCTTGTCTTCTTCCAGCTTTTTCATTTTCGTTTTAGAATGCATGTGGTTAGGTTAGATTTAGGAGAAATAGTGGTGTTTTTCCGGTGGTTGTTGGTGTTGGACGGTGGCTAGGCCATCTTCTGCGGCTGCTGTGGCCGCCGGAGACCTTTAGATAACTGGGAGTAAGGCGGTCTCTAGCGTCGTTGCGATGATGATGCCTAAGTAACCGTCGTGGCTACTCAGTTTTCGGTGCTTCGATGAAATTTCCGGTGAACGTTTGAAGTTTTCGGTGAGCTTCAAACGGAAACTGGAAATTGACTCGAGGAAGCTCCTTGTTGTGTGAGGGGTTTTCCCCGAGCGCCTCCTCGTGGGAGACTCTTGTATTTTTGTTTAATTTAGGGCTTAAGTCGGGGACGATGTCCTCGGCCCTTTGCGCTCCCTTTCACTTGACCAGCGGTGGAAGGGTGGAATTGATTTTGCGTCGAATTCATTTTTGTCCTCTACTTTTCAGATGATGGCGACAGGGCCCAACGGGGAAATTTTAATAAATTCGTCCGAGGAGAGCTCATCAGAGAGCAGTTGCACGGAAGCTTCAACCGTCCCCAGCGAAGCCGGGGAGGAGCTCGAGGAGAATCCTGCTGAGGAGTGGTTGACGGCTGAGCCTGCCGATAACAAATCTATCTTTGTGACTTTCACCGGGACGTTTTCACGGATGTTGGACCGGAAGGGGAATGAAAGGTGCATTTCCCCTCCCAAGACGATCGGATCTGTTCGGATATCGGGGAGAGATTCGCCATGTATGAATATGCCTTTAAGGAGCTAGGGTTGAGGTTGCCCTTCATTGATTTCCAGTAGTCTGTCTTCGTACACCTGGATCTGGCCCCGTCGCAGCTGTATCCCAACGCGTTGGCATTCATCCACGCCTTCGAGTTGACCTGTGAGTTCCTGAAGATAGGAGCCACGCTACCGTTGTTCTTCACCATATTCCATCTTCAGTGGCAGGTCACGTGGAGGGATATGGCTGGGTGTCGCTGAAGCAACCCCGAAAGCTGTTCAAGCCCTTCTAAGAGTCAATACAGACATTTAAGGAGTGGTTCTACATTATAGAGCCTGTGTCGGAGAGGACCAAGGTGTCTGGGCGGTGTCGATTGACGAGAATGGTAATAACATGTGCGACGAGAACGGGAAGCCGATCGGGGACAAAGAGTTTAAATTTCCCTTTCAGTGGAGTGGGAATCATTTTTCTAAAGAGCCTAATGGTTATGTTGTTCAGCCCAGAATTCTGGACGAGCAGGATCTGGCCGGCTACGATAAGCTGGTGAACTATGTTAATTCTTTCTGGCTTGCTGAATGCGGGACGAAGAAGGGGTCCCCAATTTTTGTGGAAGACGGTAGCCAACGGGTGGAGTACCGCTACTTCAACACAAAGGCGCTTTTGGAGTGCAAGACTCCTGCGGATGCCTATAAGCTACTCGGTAGTCTTAGTTATTTTAACTTGCCCAAATTATATTTTCTTTGTCATCTAATATGTTTGTTGTGTTTTCGCAAGTGATATTCCCTCCGCCCACAAAAGAATGGTGAGAAATGTTGTTGCAAGGAACAAGCCTGGTGCGGCCGCTCCAAAGTCTCGATCTGCCCAGCGTGCTCCTCCTCCTCCTCATCCTGCTGCGGGGAGCTCTTTGCCTACTCCTTCCCAGGGATCCCCATTGCCTTTGGCCCCAAGGTTTAAGCGGTCCAGGGCCAATGAAACATTGGATCTCAGTCGGGAATAAGAGAAAGGGAAGTTCGAGCTTCCTCCTTGTATTCTTGATAGAAAACTCTTCTAGGGGAAGTCCCTGGTTGTGCCGCGAGAAGAGTCTCTCCAACTGGAGGGCATGGATCGCCTGAGAAAGAGGGCGCGGGTGGCGCAGGATGCCTCTGCACTAATCAGAGTTCTGGAAATGGCGACGATCTATGCCGAGGGGGATTCTTCAACTGAGTCCGAACTCAAAGCTGCCCGGGCTTCCATAGCATCTCTGGAAGAGACGGCGAGGAAGGCCAAGGAACAAGACAAGGGTGTGGGCGAAGCCAGGAAGAAGGCAGACGAGGAGGCTACCAGGTTAAGGGAGGAGAATGCCACGCTGGCGGCGGAGAAGAAGGCAGTCGAGGAGCCGATCGAACAGATGAGGTCAGCAAGCGCTTCGGTCGAGGATAAGCCTAAAGACGTGAAGGCGCTGAAAACCAGGGCGGAGATAGTTGCTCGTATGCTTCGGGCGGAAGAGGACGTGTTTTCCATTGGGGAGGAATCGTTCGAGAATGTTGTGCTCCAGCTCAGGTTGGTGAACCCCGACGTCCACATTTCCAAAGAGAGTACCAAATTTCTTGGCCAGGTGAAGGATAGCAAGATAGTACTCCCTGAGTTCCTCAACCTTGGTACTGAGCACGCCCGTCCCGAAGAAACCCAGTCGCCGCAACCTATCCCCGAGCAGCCGGAGTTCATCTAGGATCAGACGGAGTGGATGGAAGAATGATTCCTTTTTATCTTGTTGGAATTTATCTGGCCTGTGTGCTGTGTTTTTTTATGTATCTTATTTTCATTGGGGGCACGACCCCCTTGTTTTGTAACATGCACAACTTGTGGCCCTTGTGGTCACTTTAACTTATTTATGTATGTGTCCGGTCAGTACGGTCGGTGTTGTATGTATGGCTTTCGTTGTTTATTTTTCTAAGTGTTTCACTGTTGCTCGATAAGCTTTTTTGCCCGAAACAGGGATCACTGATATGTTTTATGATTTAGAGAATTTCTCGACGTAGATATGTTCGATAGTGATGGGGACTGGTCGAACGACAGGGGAAGTGGTTTCTCCCGTGATGAGACTAGGATCTCGGTTGAGGTACTAGTCTCATAGGCTTGGACGGTTCCCATCCCGAGCCGGGTGTCCTGCTTAATTAGTGTGGCAATGGCGGAGCTCGATTGAGGTATCCCCGTTGTGCGCAGAGTTTGCTCGTCCCATAAGCAGAAACTGGCCGGCGTTATAAAATGGATCGTGCTTACACCGGGGCACAATCTTGTGGCCGAGCTGTCTCCCTGTTTAGGGGAGATCTCGTCGGCAGTTAGTCCGACCTCATAGTTGGCTCTAACTGAAGTATTGTTTGAGCTTTTCAACATTCCATGGTCGAGCAAATCGTTCTCCGTCCAGAGTTTCTAAATAGTAGGCTCCGGTGCCCGTTTTGGACTTGACCCTGTAGGGTCCTTCCCAGTTCGCGGCCAGCTTTCCTTCGTGTGAATCCTTCTGGTTTCTGCGTATGACTAAGCTGCCAATGAGGAAGTCATGCTTTATGACCTTAGCATCGTGGCGCAGGATTATTTGTTGTTTCAGCAAAGCTTCACAGAGAGCTGCCCCCGACCATATCTATTTGACCAGATCGAGCTCTTCTCTCAAGGCTTCGTCGTTCATCTCTTCGTGGAGGGGAGCCTCCGTTCGTCTGGAAGGTTCCCTGATCTCCACCGGTATCACCGCCTCAGTTCCGTAAGCTAGTCGAAAAGGGGTTTCCCCGGTGGTGGAGTGTGGTGTTGTTCTGTAGGCCCAGAGCATGCTATGTAGCTCCTCGACCCATCTCTTTTTAGCTTTGCCCAGCCTTCGCTTTAGGCCACGAAGGATTACCTTGTTTGCGGCCTTCGCTTACCCGTTAGTCTGGGGATGCTTGACGGAGCTGAAGTGCTGCTTCGTTCCTATTTTGGCGATGGAATCTTGGAACTTCCTGTTCGTGAACTGGGTCTCATTGTCGGTCACAAGGTCCTGGGGCACCCCAAATCGCGCGAGGACGTTCCTTTTGTAGAAGCAAAGTATGTTGAAGGTTGTGATCTTGGCGAGGGCTTCGGCCTCTATCCACTTCGTAAAGTAGTCGACGGCCACAATCAGAAATTTGTTTTGATAAGACCCCATAGTGAAGGGGCCGAGTATGTCCATCCCCCACCATGCGAAGGGCCAAGGCGAGGACAGATCTTCAACTAGTTGGGGGTGCTAGGTGCATGTCCCTGTGGCGCTGGAATTGGTCACATTTTTGGACGTGCTCTTTGGCGTCGTGCTGCATGGTCGCCCAATAGTATCCTGCTCGCAGGGCTTTTTGTGTCAATGACCTTCCTCCCAAAAGTTGTGCGTTGATGCCCTCGTGGATCTCTTGGAGGATTTCGGGGACTTTGCTTTCCTCGACACATTTCAGGAGGGGGGTGGAAAATCCTCGTCGGGAGAGTTTGTCCTCAATTAGGACGTATGAGCAAGCTCGACGTTTAGTCACGCTGGCTTCCTTGCTGTCCTTGGGAAGTTCCCTTTGGTGAAGTAATCGTACACGGGGGTCATCCAGAAGTGACTGTCCCCGATGGCGTTGGCGTCGGGAAGCTCTGGTGGTTTCTCGATGCTGGATCGGGCGAGTATTTCTCGCACGACGGATTTATTGCCACCTTTCTTTCTGGTGCTAGCCATCTTGGACAAGACGTCTGCTCGCGTGTTTCGTTCGCGGGGAATGTGTTGAACTACCCATGCGTCAAACTTCGTAATTCTCTCCATCACCAATGTCAGATATCCGACTAGCTGGTCATTCTTTGCTTGAAACTCTCCCCGTATCTGGGATGCTACGAGATGGGAATCGGTGTAAATCTTCACCTCCTTGGTGCCCACGTCATTTTCCAGTCGTAGTCCCGCGAGGAAGGCCTCGTATTCGGCTTGGTTGTTGGACGTAGGGAAGGACATAACTAGAGGTACTTCGATTAATATTCCTTCCTTGTTTTCGAGGATGATACCTGCGTCGCTACCTAAGGGGCTGGATGCCCCGTCCACATAGATGGTCCATCTCTGCGTTCCGCTTGGCGGGGATGATAGAGGCGTCATCTCTGCCACGAAGTCGGTCAGGACTTGTGCCTTGAGGGCCTTCCTGCCCTCGTAATGAATGTCGAATTCTGATAACTCCAAAGAAAGGAAAAGACAACGCTTTTTTTGCCTTTAACAGCGCTGCCAAAGGTGGCACTGCCGTAGGTAAAGACAGCGTTTTTTTTTTATGAGAAAGCGCTGCTAAAGGCCTACTTTAGGCAGCGCTTTACCTTTAAAAGCGCTTTCTAAAGTAGGCCTTGAACAGCGCTTTTAACTGAAAAAGCGCTTTCTAAAGTAGGATTTTAGCAGCGTTTTTTCTTTCTTTTTATGCTTTCTATTGGCATCTTTAGGCAGCGCTTTCTCATGAAAAAGCGCTTTCTATTGTCCCCCTTTAGACAGCGCTTTTGAAAGCGCTGTCTAATTTATTTTTTATTTTCACCTTTAGGCAGCGCTTTTAATTGAAAGCGCTTTCTTTTTTATTTTTTATTTTCACTATAGGCAGCGCTTTTTCTTAAAAGCGCTTTCTTTTGTTCAAGTTTTTTTTAATGATTTTTTTTTTAAATCACATTTGCCTTCTTTTTTATGTAGAAACCTGTATATTTTTCTTCACATTTTAAGCCTTTTCCATTAACCATTTCTAATCCTTATAAATCACATAAACCATTCTAATCCATGATTCACATTTTAGGCCATTTCCATAATTAAACCATTCTAATCCTTATAGCAAATTCAATAAGTTAGTTCTCAATCATTGCAAGCAATGCTCATCCATCATAGTAGTTCATTCAAAGCAGTTCATTCAAATGGTTTTAATAATTAAGTTAAACAAAAATGTTAATTATTCACGCAACTATAGCAAAAGAATAACTAATTACCTGTAGAGAAGTAATCAAGCTCTGGACCCACACAATGTAAGATTCCTCCAACGATCAGACTTTAACTCTGCACTTGTAAAACAATCATACTATCAATATCAATCCAACTTTTCACTTTTCAATGTATCTTCAACAAGATATATCCTATGCCAAATTCTAATAGTAATTTATTCAAGAATTCTACATAATATATATTGACTCAATCCTATGCCTCAAAATTCTTCAATCTAAGCTGTGTTGTATTTTATATTTTTAACAAATATCTCATTCCAATAATGTTTTCTAGAACCAACATGTGTGTTACAACATATGAACCCTCAAGAACCTATGCATATTTCTGTTATTTCCTATACATACACAAATAATGACGTCATCGTAATTATATATGTCTGTGTCGTGTCAATACTAGAACAAGATAGTTGGCTCTGGTACTAGCATTAGACACATGTTAAGTTACAAACTAAAAGTTGGATAACAGATTTATGGTTCTTAATAGGAACATTCAACATATGTATGAACTAAGACATGACTACATATTTTGCATTTCAACATGAAAATTATTCTTTACCTATAATACCCAAAAATTTAAAAGAAAAAACAATAACCAGATGACCATATCAAACTAAATTTATATATATAGGTCAAAAAAATTTACATCTGCATAATCCTCCTTCCATATCTGTCAAACTTAATTCAAAAGAGGAGAACGACAATCAAATTGGTTCGAAATAAAAACCTCAACTAAAATTTGAAAAAACATAAACAAATTAATATTCAAAAATATATAAATTATTTTTCTATAGAAATAACTTATCATTATATATTGCAGTTCTTTGCAAAACATGAAAGATAAAGAAAACATATACATATATAAAAAATGGTTAAAGTATGTTCAATGGAATTATTATTCAACTAGGAGTTCAAAAAACAAATGAAATTCCAATACATTTTTTATATTATTGGAGGATTTCCTCTTCAGTACCAATAGCATGACTTAGTACATGATTTAGAATTCGAATCATGTCTGCAAATTGGTAACAGGATTGGACTAAGAATGGAAATTGGTTCATCAGTGCAAATATTTTTTAAACATGTTAAAGAAAGAGCATGAACTTGTTATAATTTAGGCTTGTGTTTACAATATCAAATGCAAAAGCCATAACAACCCTTAAATCGAATGCTAATGTAACAAAGGTTGGTGAATTGGGTGTTCCTAAATTTAATGTTATTGAAGTAGTTTTTTTTTAATAATCTTTTGTAACAACAAGGTGAGAAGCAACAAGGTGAGCAACAACATGTTCATTTATAACTACAACAATCCTAAAGGTAGCCTTTAGCAGCGCTTTTATTCAGCGAATTTTTTCCAAAACTTCTAGCAGCACTTTGTAATAAAAGCGTTGTCTTTTTTGTGCTGTCAAAAGCGAATTTTGGCATAGTGAGGGACCGTTTGAGCATCCTGCCGGCCATGTATGGTCGGCAAAGCAATTGTCTAATGGGTTGGTTCGTGCGTACTACTATGGTGTGGGCCAGGAAGTAGTGTCTGAGTCTTCTCGCGACGGTAACGAGGGCAAGTCGACTTTCTCTATTTGCGCGTACCTGATTTATGGCCCTTGCAGGGCCTTGCTTATGAAATAGACGGGCTTTTGCCCGTCCGTTGTATCGCGGATGAGTGCAGCGTTGATGGCTTCGCTGGCAACAGAGAGATATAGATACAAGGTCTCCCCGCATTCTGGTCGAGAAAGCACAGGAGGTTCGGACAGGGCTCGCTTAAGGTGGGTCAGAGCTTGCTCCTACTCCTCCGTCCATTCAAAATTGGCCTCCTTTCTGAGGAGTTTAAAGAAGGGCACGGCGTGTTGAGCAGACTTGGCCACGAAGCGAGAAAGTGAAGCGAGCATCCCGTTGAGGGATTGTATGGACTTCATCGATCTGGGCGTGGGGAACTCCGCGAATGCCCGACACTACTTCATTCAAGTTTCAATCAACAACATCACCAGTGACTATCAAAAATAAATTCACAATGTCATCACTATTAATCATCTTCAACCTCAACAATTCACAATTAATTTATTCTCATTTTCAATCAATAATTGTCCATCAATAATGTCATTATCATCAATTAATTTCAACAATTCATCACTAACATTCAACATCAACATACAAAATCAACACCAATTCTTAAAATAAATTCACCACAAATATCATTATTCATCATCTTCAACCTTACTACAACAACAATTTCAAAACCAAATTCCTTAAAAGAACTAAGACTAAGGAACCCTAATACCAAAAAAAAATCAAGAACTAAACTTGAATATAAAAATTATTAGAAAAAAAAGGTCGAAAATACCTTAAAAATATAATATGAACGCTGGTGATGGTGGTGGTGAAGTGAGCAAATCAGAAACAGAGGGAGGAAGGCCGTCGGAGGCTATGAACGGAAACAAAAACGAAAACGAACAGATGGCGCCGGTCGGAGATGTTAGCTTGCGAAACGAAGAGAGTAAAAGCCGGCGGAGGGAGTTGCGAATGGTGGCAGTGATAGTCGTTGGAAGGTTGCGAACGGCGGCAGAGAGAATAGCTAGGGTTCGTAATGTTTGAAAACTTCTTAATGTCTTGTATGCTACTGTACATGTTTAATTAAATTTTAGATATTTAAGACATAAGGCAGCACTTTCTATTCTATGGCCTATAGCAGCGGTTTCCATAAAAAAACGCTTTCTATTCTATGCCTTATAGCAACGCTTTTTTAAAGCGCTCTCTAAACGTGGCCTCTAGATGTGGATTTAGCAGCGCTTTTCAGAAGCGCTCTCTTAAGTGGCCCTATAGCAGCGCTTTCTAAAATCGCTCTCGTATCTCCAGCTTTTTCAAAAGCGCTTTCTTAAGTGGTCCTTTAGCAGCGTTTTTTTTCACTTTTGTATTTTATTTTAATTTTTTTTGTACATATAGCAGCGTTTTGACCAAAAACCATTGTCTATGATGTGCTATCTTTTTCCAATTTTGGCGTAGTGATGGTAGAACAATCTAGAAACACAAGTATATGAAAATGATAGAAGAACCTATAACTATCATGATACTCATCTATCATGAAAACTCTTGAAAGAACTAATGTAATGTAGAAATATTCACCATCATTAAGAGGTTGGTAACTTGAGCCTATAGATAAGCAATTAGTATCTTGTAATTAATAATCTAAGAAATCAATAACATAGTCTTCTTTCTAAACAATTTTTTAAAATTATTTTTTATCAACTATCAACGAATCAACCAGCAACCGTTTACTTAAAAACATTAATAAACACATTGTGTGCTGGGTTTTAATTGCTTTACCCAAAGTGGATTCCGAGTAAAAAGCAATTAACTAATTAAAAAAGAGTCATCTCAATCAAGATAAGCTAGCTGCATATACTCCCACTATAATTTAACTTTCATATTTGATTGAGAAAAGGCAAAAATCTTTTTAACCAAGGACTCTTCAACGGATTACTTATCATCTTGCTACATCTAATGGATTACGTCTTATCACAATTATTATTATTTATAAATAAGGCAACTTCATACATTTGAAACCATCTCTCTAAACAATATCAGTATTTTTTGTTGAATAGAAAGAAATGGATAAGATATGTTTAGCTAGTTTTGTCAGTAAGGCAAAGCCTTATGTGTTAACAGTTGCAGTTCAATTTGGGTTTGCGGGAGCAGTTATATTCTCCATGGCCAGCTTCAATATTGGAATGAGTCGTTTTGTGTTCATTGTTTATCGTAATATCATTGCTGCAATTACCCTTGCTCCGTTTGCATGGTTTTTTGAAAGGTGTTATTTCCTAATTATTTTCTTTTATTTGTAGAATAAACAATAATTTAGAATATAAATTATTATCGTCTTTATTTCTTAAATTAATATAATTATAATAAGTACTTTAATCTCTTGCGTATATAAAATTCTCACCATTCAATCATCTCTGAATAACTTAAACTTTTCAAAAGCAATTGTATTCGGCTTTTCCTTCCTAAAGACTAATTAATGCGTAACCTTTATAAAAGTTGAATTAACATTTTTTTGTGTCTTAAATTATTTTTTTCCTATTTCTCATTATCACGTTTCTTACAATTTTGCAGGAAAGTTAGGCCAAAGATGACTATCTCTGTCTTTTTGCAGATAATGGCGCTTGCATTTTTGGAGTAATGATCCAAAATCTATCTATATTGCTACATACCGATACTCATAATAACCTAACAATAGTTCTAATATATATATATATATATATATATATATATATATATATATATATATATATATATATATATATATATATATATATATATATATATATATATATATAAATATAGATATAGATATATACATTTTAAAGGATCTCTATTTCGGTTTTAATTTTTAGTTCTCTGTTTAAAAATTCAGTTTTTTGTCCTTGTATTTCACAAATTTTGAGATTTGTTTACAAAATCAAGTGTGCGGAGGAAAAAAGCTAGATGTGTATTAAAAGTAAATTTTTTTAACTAGAAAGTAAGGAGTATTAGAAAATCTTAAAAATTATAAAATAGAAGACTAAAAAACTCAGTTTTAAAATAGGAGGATTAAAAAGTTAAAACCATCAAAATAAATACTCAAAAGTGCATTGAAATTTATTTTTAAGGATATTATTTTAAAATAGAAATATTATCCTGAGGTATTTCAATTAAAAAAATTGTACTTTTTAAAATATATTTTTTTTATATTTTACTTATCAACATGAGCTCTTGAAAACCATCACAAAATTGTTAATGAAGAGTGTTATTCCAGTATTATTTAAGAACTATAAATCTATTTTTTTATTAAAATAATTTTCAATACCATAATTTTGAATAAAAAGTTTTAATTTTCAATTTTTTTAATAATGTCTTTATGGAACTCATTGTTATTTCATGGTTTCTTTACTAATTTAATGATATCTGTATAGGAATATAAATAAAACCTCTATAGATTTATATTTTAATTAGAAGTTATTCAAAATATAAAAAAAACGTGATTTAGTTCATATGCACTAACTTAATAATATGTTTTTACATCTCTACCTCTGCTTTTATTCTAAATCATTTTGACATTTTCACACGTAATTAAAAAAAAAGATTAACCATTATGATATAAAAAAGAAAGAATATACATAACTTTTTAAAACAATTTTTGTATGAAATATATTTTTTTAAGTAGATCATAGGTCGGGTTAGATTTTAAATAGATTTTTTTAAAAATAATCAATTAGAATTGAGATTTAATATTTAAATTTGGCTTATTTGAACAAAATCTGCTTTAGTATCGTAGATATCTACAATTTATTTTAAAGACAAAGTAAGTGAACAGTGTGTAATATGTTACGTGCACGACGTAGTAAATTTGTTTCATTTGGAAATACTATTATCCTCAATAATGTATGATGTATGGTATATACCATTTGCTGCTATTATAGGCCAGTGATTGATCAAGGATTCACTTTCTTGGGAATGCAATATACATCAGCTTCATTTACATCTATTTTGTTGAATACCGTGCCTTCTATGACCTTTTTCTTGGCCGTAATTTTCAGGTAACCCCTAATACAAGGTGATTATTACTAAAATAAATTTTTATTAAGAAAGTACTAATTTTATAGTTTTCCATTTATCAGGATTGAACGTGTAAATATTAAGCAGATACGAAGCATAGCAAAGGTGATTGGGACATTTGTAACATTTGGAGGAGCATTATTAATGATAATTTACAAAGGACCACCAATCCATCTTTTTTATTCTCCAAACACAGCTCATCATCACGCTGGAAGCCACGACACTCAAACTCTTAAACATTGGGTCTCAGGAACACTTTTTATATTATTGGGTTGTTTTGCTTGGTCATCTTTCTTCATATTACAGGTTACTAACTATATACTATTCTTTTTTTGGTTCTTGTACAATTTTGATATGTATCATCTATCATGTTGCATAACACAATATGAATATGAATTTTGAATTGCAGTCGATAACGTTGAAAAAATATCCGGCTGAAATGTCACTGTCTACGTTAATTTGCTTTGTTGGTGCTTTGCAAAGTAGCGCGGTGGCGTTGGTGGCAGAGCATCACTCTGGTGCGAGGGTCTGGGCTCTTGGTTGGGACTTTAGACTCTATGGTCCTCTCTTCACGGTACCTCTTCTATTACTTACAATGTTTTTATCAACAATGTTTTCTATTTAGGAGTTACCTCAAAAAAATTATTTTGAATAAACTACAAAATTACAGGGAATAGTTACCTCAGGAATAACATATTATGTGCAAGGTTTGGTATTGCAAAGCAGAGGACCAGTCTTTTTCACAGCATTTAATCCTCTTTGTATGATCATCACTTGTGCTTTAGGCGCCTTTCTTTTCGGAGAACAATTACACTTGGGCAGGTATATCTTACTAATCTTTCTTATCATCACAATTAAAAGGTTAATTAACGAAGTAACTATGAGTTTTTGGAGGTAATGTGTAAATTAATATAGTTCAAGCGTGGCAAAATATATATAAACTTTACTTTATCATCAATGTTTAATTGTGACAAATATTTTATGAGCCTTATAATAGTTTAATTGTGACAAATATTTTAACAGCATTATTTAACCACAGTTTAACGCTAATAAATTTTGAGTCTTTCTCGTCTTCAAAATCGTTGTGTTTTATTGCATCTATTTCTTAATATGGTGAATAATATATTCTCTTTATGGATGACAGTATCATTGGAGCAGTGGTTATTGCAATCGGTCTTTATTCTGTTATCTGGGGTAAAGGCAAAGACGGTTCATCAGCCACTAGTACTAAGCCACCATCATCAGTTACAATGAAGCAAATAGAGACACATCATCTTGCAATTACTTCATCCGATCATGTCTAACAGACACAAGTTAATTATTAATTTATATTGTGTTGTTGCCGCTGCCTTAAATAAGAATGTGCAATGGCTGTACATACATATGTTAACATTAATGTGTTGTAACCACTACTATTTTTAGTAAGCAAAATAAGAGAATTGTAATCAGCATATTATAATTACTGTCTTTATTTAGATTTGTGATAACGTTATATCATTAAGATTGAAAGAATCAAAGAGCCCTCATTTTGATTACCAATTTATTGTATTCTCTAACAATTTCATTTGAGCATATATAAAGGTTTTGTAATGCTAAGTTGAAAAAAAGAAAAAAGAGAGAAAAGAGTGTGTGAGGAATTCAATAAAATCAGAGTATTTTAAAGTATAACTTCCACCAATAAAAGTTCAGTGAAAAAAGTGACCAAAAAATATTTTCTTACTCTAAATTCTGCAATAGTATATTTTTCATATACCACCTCTAGAATACCACCAACAATGTGGTATCAGAAAAACAACAAAGGTTAAAGTTATAGCAACTCTAAATCCTTGCAGCTACAACAAAAACAACAAAAAAGTATGGCTTCCACAAGCAACTCTTCCACAACTTATAGCAATGTTAAAGTTCCTTTGTTTGAAGGAGAGAATTATAATTTTTGGGTTGTTAAAATGGAGACTCTATTCACCTCGTTGGATGTCTTGGTGTTCGTCTAAAACGAGTATGAAGAACCAGCACCAACAGAGGTTGGAGAATCCAAAGCAAAGGCTGAAGAATCAAGCCAACGACTTGAAGAATTGAAGAATTGAAGAAGAAGATCACAGATGCTGGAGTTCTAGCGATGATTCAAATAGGAGTATCTGTATCCATTTTCCTAAGGATTATGAGAGCAAAAACATCAAAGGAAGCATGAAATATTCTACAAAAAGAGTTTGAAGGAGACGCAAGGTGAGAACTGTGAAACTTCAATCTCTTAAGAGAGATTATGAAAATGAAAGAATGAAAGAGAATGAGAGTTTGAGTGAATACTTTAATAAAATCTCTGAATTGGTGAATCAAATGGAGTGACATGGAGATACAATAGATGATCGCAAAATTGTTGATAAAATTCTAATTAGTTTGACAGAAAAATTTGATCCTATGGTGGCTATTATAGAAGAGACTAAGGACCTATCAACTATGTCTATTCAAGGGTTGATGGGGTCTTTGAGATCCTACCAGCAAAGGTTGTTACGACACTCTAGAAAATCAGTTGAAAGTGTCTTTCAATCCAAACTCAACATTCAGCCCAACAATGGTGAAAATAAGCCTCCAATACAAAATAGAGGGAGTCTTCTAGAGGTGGCAAATTTGGAAGAGGGAGGGGCAGAGAAAGAAACTCACGAGGAAGAGGCGCGAATGGCGAAAGATGGCATGAAGGAGCATCAAATAAATGGTTCAAAATTTGTAAGAGGCACACTTATGGCGAGATGTATTGATAGAACAAGGGCAAACCACAATGTCACAATTGCAAGAGATTCAGGCACATTGAAAAGGATTGTGGTTTTTCTAATCAACAACATGCTTCATTTGCAGAAGGAGAAAATGATGAAGGTAATTTGTTTTTTGATTTTCAAAAAGCATTTCAAGAAGATAAAAATGTGTAGTATTTGGATAGCGGTTGTAGCAATCATATGACCGGAAAGAAAGAAGCTTTTATCAACATTGGTTCTTCATTTGCCTCAAAAGTTAAATTGGGCAATGGAGAACATGTTGAAGTAAAAGACAAAGGCAGCATTGGAGTTACAACAAAGCAAGGAAGAAAAGTCATTCATGACACTCTTTACGTGCCAGAGTTAGATAAGAACTTGCTAAACATTGGACAGCTTTTCAAACATGGCTATTCTCTAAATTTTGAGAATCGATAGTGCATACTTTTTTATTCAAAGAGAAGAAGTGTTGCTATTGTAAAAATGACTAGCAATAGAAGCTTTCCACTTTATCTTAATTATGAGAAAAATGTCAGCATGATGGCTAGAGAAGATAATGACTCTTGTTTGTGGCACAAAAGACTTGGGCACTTGAACTACAATAGTCTCAAGTTGCTTTATCAAAAGAAGATGGTGCATGGGCTGCCAATAATTGAAGAAAAATTTGGTGTGTGTGAAGGATGTATGCTTGGCAAACACCACCGCCAACCATTTCTAAAGGAAGGAGTGTGGAGAGCCAAACAAGTGTTGGAACTTGTACACGCTGATGTGTGTGGCCCTATGAATACTTTGTCTCATGGTAAAAACAGGTACTTTATCTTATTTATTGATGATTTTATCCGCATGACATGGGTATATTTTATGAGACAAAAATCTGAAGTTTTTGTAATTTTTAAGAAGTTTAAAGCTTTTGTTGAGAAACAAAGTGGTATGTTCATAAAAATGTTGAGATGTGATAAGGGGAAGGAGTACACCTCAAATAAATTTCACAAATTTTGTGAAGATGAAAGAGTTGAAAGACAGCTCATTGTTAGATATACACCTCATCAAAATGGTGTATCTGAAAGAAAGAACCAAACCGTGATGGAGATGGCGGAGTCGATGCTACTTGAGAAAGGTTTGCCTAATACCTTTTGGCACGAGGCTGTTAATACTGCTATGTATTTTCTGAATAGATGCCCGATAGAGGTTGTATGGAATAAGACTCCATTTGAAGCTTGGAGTGGAAGAACTCCTTCAGTTAACCACCTTAAAGTTTTTGGGTGTGTTTTCTATGCTCAAAGTCCTAAACAAAAGAGGACAAAGCTGGACAAAACAAGTGAACTATGTGTCTTTATTGGCTATAGTTCCATGTCAAATGGCTATAGGCTTTACAACTTGAAGACAAACAAGGTGATCATTAGCCGGGATGTTGTGTTTGATGAGAAGGCTTCTTGGAATTAGGAAGAAGAAAAAATGAAGGAGAAAACACTCCTTGCAATTTTATTACAACAAAATTCAGCAGTTGAAAATGAGCAACTAGCCCCATGTACACCAAGTTCTTCATCCTCTCAAAGTTCACCAATTTCGAGTTTATCATCTTCCAGCTCAACTCCACTAAAATTGAAGGATTTGAGTGATATTTATGCAAGGTGCAATATTGTGTTGTGGAACTAGAAAATTTTGATGAAGCAATCAAAGAAGATGTTTAGAGAAATGCGATGCAAGAAGAAATAAAAGCAATTGAGAAGAATAATACATGGAAGCTAGTTGAAAATCCAAATGAAAAGAAGTTATTGGAGAAAAGTGGGTGTACAAATTGAAACATAATCCAGAGGATTTAATCCAAAGAGCCAAGGCTAGGTTAGTAGTCAAAGGATATGCATAACAGCCTGGAATTAATTATATTGAGACTTTTGTTCCGGTTGCATGTTTGGACACCGTGTGAACAATCATTGCGTTAGCAGCTCAAAAAGGTTGGAATTTGTACCAACTTGATGTAAAGTCAGTTTTCTTGAATGGAGAATTAAAAGAAGAGGTGTATGTGCAGCAACCTCAAGGCTTTGTAACTAAAGGACAAGAGAAAAAAGTTTACAAGCTGAAGAAAGCTCTCCATGGGTCGAAACAAGCCCCTAGAGCGTGGCATAATGAAATTGACAACTACTTCATTCAACAAGGATTTCAAAGAAGTCAAAGTGAGACTACCTTGTATGTGAAAAATCAAGGTAAAGATGATATCCTTCTTGTTGCCCTTTAAGTTGATGATTTGGTGTATACGGGTAACAAAAAGAAAATTGTTGAAAATTTTAAAATAGAAATGATGAAAAAATATGAGATTAGTGATCTTGGCATGCTACATCATTTTCTTGGTATTTAAGCTTACCAAGATGAATATGGAGTGTTTATTTGTCAAAAGAGATATGCTGAAAATATTTTGAAAAAGTTTGGCTTGTATGGCTGCAAACCAGTTGATATTCCTTTAGTGGTGAATGAAAAATTAAAGAAGGAAGATGGTGGAAGATTATTAGATCCAAGCATGTATAGAAGTTTGGTTGGAAGCTTGTTTTACCGTACAACTTCAAGGCTTGATTTAATATTTTCTACTAGTTTACTCTCATGATCCATGAGTAAACCACGCCATTTATATCTTGGGGCAGCAAAAAGAGTTCTAAGGTATGTCATGGGAACCATGGAGCATGGAATCAGATTTGAGAAGAATTCTAAACTTAAAGTTAATGGCTATTGTGATAGTGATTGGGTCGGAAGTGTTGATGATATCAAGAGCACTTCAGGTTATGTCTTCAACCTTAGTTTAGGTTTGATCTCGTGGTGCTCAAAGAAGCAAGATACTGTGGCTCAATCTTCAGTTGAAGCTGAGTATTTAGCAGGTGGTTTGGCTACACAATAATCACTTTGGTTGAGAAGAATATTAGAAGACATTGGAGAGAAGCAAGAGGGGAATCTACAACTTCATTGTGACAATAAATCAGCTATTGCCACAACAAAGAATCATGTTTTTCATAGTCGGACCAAACACATTAACATAAATCATCACTTCATTTGAAGTGTGATTGAAGGAGGAGATGTGTAGTTAGCTTTCTGCAGTTCACAAGAGCATTTTGCATAATTTTTTACTAAAGCACTACCAAGAGGAAGATTTCAACAGCTTAGAGAAGCAATGGGAGTTAAAGAACAAAACATTAAGGGGGAGTGTTAAAATTAATGTGTTGTAACCACCACTATCTTTAGTAAGCATTATGAGAGAATTGTAATCACCATATTATAATTACTATCTTTATTTAGATTTATGGTTTAGTCGTATCATTAAGATTGAGAGAACCAAAGAGTCTTCATCTTGATTACCAACTTATTGTATTCTCTATAAGTTTCCTTTTAGCCTATATAAAGGCTTTGTAATGCTAAGTTGTAAGAAAGAAAAAAGAGTGTGTGGTGAATTCAATAAAATCAGAGTATTTTAAAATATAACTTCCACCAGTGGAAATTCAGTGAAAAAAAGTAACAAAAAAATATTTTCTTACTCTAAATTCTGCAAAAGTATACTTTTCACATATCACCTCTAGAATATCACCAACACGTACATTTATTCTGAAAGTATATATACTTTTGTAATGTTAAGATGTATTTGTGTGGATTATCATTTTGCTTCATCATCTTTTTTTTCTTTGAAAGTGATAAAAATAATTTTAAAAGCAAATTATATATATATATATATATATATATATATATATATATATATATCCTGCAGTTACAGTTTTTGTTTGGTATAAGATATTTAGGAGGTTGAGTTGATATGTAATTTTACCTAGAGAACCTCTTACTCTCTTTCAGATATTTTTTCTGCTTAGAATTACAGAGGGATTACCTTATGATTTGACATGCGGTGATTTGGGCGATTTAAAACTTTCATAATGATTTAGTATTTTCAAGAAAATTTGTGACATGAAAGCATGTTGAAGACATGGGCATCCTCTTGGCGTAAAAATAGTAACTTAGTAGGTTTGTGGGTAATTCATATGTTTTCTCAACTTGACTCAAAAATTCAATCTTGCATTTTATTCGATAGTGGCTTGAGTCTTTTTGTTCTCCCTTTGGGGCATTCTTGTTATTATGTTGGAGAGTGATCATGTTTTTCCCTAGTCCTTAACTAGGGAACTCTTGCTTTGTATCAACATTTGGCGCTTTTGATCAATGCTTTTTGTAGGATTTTTCGCTTCTTATTTGTAATTGTGGATCGTTTTTTCACTTGTAAGTTGCTTCCTTTTGTTATTTGTTGGCTATTAGGTACTACTTCTGCCTTCTTTCAACTCTCCTGATTTGTACTCTTGACCTTTAGTGTCTATATATAAAGTAAATTTGATTATTTATTCAACAATTTATCTTATGTATAAAAAGTGATATTTTAATTATTTATATATATCATTATATTTTAATTATTTATTTTAAGAATAATCATCTTGATAAATAAGTAATATTATATCTAATCTTGATTATTTAGGTGCTTATTACAGAATGGGAACTTCATATATATATATTTATTGAATTTACTAATGAAGATTAAATGTCTACATTATATTTTTTATATTGTTAATTAATATTTTTATAAATATAAAATTATTTCAGTTTGAGTATTTTAACAAATAATATTTATAATTATAAGAGAGTAAAATAAATAAGTGAAAGTGTATTTAATTTAACTGAATCTTGTATTATAAATAAATGGGGTGTGACTTGGTAAATAAATATAACAAGCTCAAGTGTTAATTAACAAATAAAGAAAAACGAAAATAAATATAAAAACTAATTTAATACTATAAAATCATAGGATAAAGAGAATAGAGAAAGAGAAAAGAACATTACGACTCTTAAGAAAGGATTGAAGAAATTTTGATTTTGGTGTCAAATAAATAATACACAAGTGTTTTTCTATTTCGTCTCAAATTTTAGTATGTCATTTCTATTCATTAATTATTTAATTTGTATATTCTTTTTATTTTTTAGCGTTATTTTACCTCGTTTAAAACATTGTTTTTTCGGTTTGATTGATGTCGTTGTTTTGTTTGTATATACCTCAGTGTAACTCTAAATGACCGTGTGAATGAATCCTTTAAATAATTTCGTAATTTGTATTTTTATTGTAACTCAATATCTGACTTTTTATTTTTATTCCTATATTATCGAGAGTGTAATTATCGTAGGACGAGGAGCTACGATAGCGAAAATTCAGCACAAGGACTCAAATTAGAATGTGAAAGCACGAGGAAAAAAATCTTCCTCGTGATGACCTTTAAATGTGGTTGAAAATAATGTTTAAGGTAAGGACACTTCTCCATACTGATTATAATGAGACTAATAGTTAGGTTTTATAGAATAAATATATAATGAATAATTGTTCTAAAGATAAAAGAGAATTAAAAGTAATTAAAGTATAATTTTATTCGATAAATTTTAATTATTGTTAAAAATTATGAATACTAATTTTGTATATTGCATTTCTGTTATATTTACTACTTCTATCCATAATATGGTTGTATTAATTTTTTCCATAGTTTATGTGTGTGTTGTAGTTTCTATGGTTGTTATTATTGTATTGAAATTCTATATTATTTAATGAGGTTGATAATAAATAAATTTATAAGAAATTAACAATGTTTATGGATTTGAGATAATTAATATAATTTTGTTTTATATTAAATTACATATAAATTGATTGAAATCAAGTGAAAGTATTATGATATGGTACAATTAAATATTGTGGATTGATGTCATTAAGTGTGTTTAATAAAGAAAAAAAATTAATTGAGGTGTGAATGCATGTATTATATGACGTGTGCATTCTTCTTGTTGGTTAATTGTTTAATACCTTAACATTTCTACTTAATTTTTTTAATGTGTGATTATTTGAAGTAAAATTTTACTTTAGGAACACCCAGAGTTAAGACTAGATTATAAAAAAAATTTCTAACTTAACTAGGTTGTAAGATATAGATAATTCGACATTCATCCTCAAAAGATGGTGTGTGCTTTAGGAACAAGTACGTGAAATCTATATATTAGCTATGCTAAGTCGATTTGTTTCGGAGGAGCGTGAATCGAATGCGTTGAAGACTAATGAATGACTCAACGGATCTGAACGCAAGTTGTAGCAAATGTTATGATTGTTGGGTTAAGATTTTCTATATTATTTTTATGATTATTGACTTACTATTGAATTCGAGAGACTGGCCCACCTTGATCTCTTATCAATATTAGGCAGAGTAATAATGAGTTAAATAAATCGACCTCATCAACTATTAGAGCATGCTAAGTTAATTGGAGATTCAAAGCAAAGTAGTATGTGACCAAAGATTTGATTTAACTATTTATTTTTAGTTTTTGATTTTTATGCTCCCGTGATTTATTATATACAATACATGTTCAAACAACTATTACGGGATTTAGCATTTGAATTTTCTGAAATGTATTGTTGCATCTTTGGTAATCAATTTATTGTACTATGTTTTTCTTTATAAAAAAAGTTTATTTGTTTTCCGTGTAATAATTTATTTTACGAAGGTATTTATTTTATATATATTATTATTTTATATAAATTTGATATTAAAAATTTGTGTAACTTTTGATTTTAATAGATTTTTTAAGCTTACTTGAATTGCAGATTTAACGACATTTTTCATTTTAGATCAAAGTGTGCAATGTAATATCCCACATCCTCTTAAATGATAATTTTCTTATTAAGTGGGACAACTTGATTAATTAGTGAGTTAAGTGAAGATTAAGTTTTAATAGATTATCTTAATCCTTACTAATTAGTAAGAGAGTACAATTTGATAATTTTGAAGAGTGAAATTTTAGAGATTATGAGGATTTTGCAGGGGTAGAATAGATATTGCATAAACTGATATCGTTAAAGGACAAAAGAGTTTTCTACATATCATTACCAACCTTTCTTTTTCTTTATTTTTTGTTCTCATAGCTAGTGAGAGAAAAAAGAGATGGGAGAAATAAGAGGGAGAAAAAAGAAGACGAGAAGAAGTGCTTAGAGCAAGGAAAGGAAGCAAAAATCTTCATATCATCTCTCAAGTAATCATCTTCTTCTTGAATAAGGTGGCACTACTACAAATAACGTTTTTTATGACGAATCTTACACCTCAAACAATAAAACTACTGAGGATATAGGTTATAGGAGGGCCATGTTTTATTTAAAAAGTAATAATCAATCTTTTCCCTTGGTTTTTACAAAAACCCACATAAAAGTTTCTCAGAGATTGAAATTGGTTTTCCAACTCTTGCAATTTTATGTTTTATTTAGAACCAAAAAGGCACCCTTATTTTTTTTATAGATTTTACGTCGGATATTATTCCTCGGTTTTTAAATAAAAACTCTAATTTTTTATTCCTTTTGGAACCAAAAAAGACGCCTTTTATTTATTTTATAGATTTTACGTCTAATATGTTATCTCAATTTTTCGTAAAACCGAGATAAATACTCTCTAAATTTTTAATTCCATTAGAGTTAATGTTAAGTTTAACTCATTCACTTTTTAAGCCATAGCGAAGAAAGAACGCCATTTTTCTCCAAGGAGGAAGAAATCATATTTCTTTACAATTCTCTCATCGGATTTCTGGTGTGTTCAAGTTCTCCATTACTGGTGTTGTTGTTGTTTGTTGTTGTTGTTCTTGTTGTTGTTATTGTTGTCGTTGTTTTTATTGTTATTATTTTGAGACTCTCTTATTGTTTACTGTTTTGTTGGCTATGTATTATTTTTATTTTATTTTCAGAAGCTTTATATGATTATGGATCGTAGTTGGATGAAAGTCAATAGATTAATTAAAGAGTATGAGAATTGATTGATACAATTTCTTGATTTACCTTAAAAACCTTCCTAAAAATAATGGGATTTTTTGGTTTCCTTGTAAAAAGGGTTTTAATATGAAAAAACATCCAAGGAATGTTATATTTAATCATTGTGATTGTGATGGAATTATTTAAAATTGCACGAAATGAGTATGACATGGTGAAGTGACAAAATAGAGACCTCTGTCACATACAGTTGAAGATGATAACTTTATGAATGATACTCTAGAAGACATGATTTGTGATAATGGAGTAGATGATTTCAAGAAAGCTAACGTGGTAGATACTTTGCAAAGAGACATAGAAGATTTATTGTATCCTGAATGTAAAAGTTTTACAAGAATGTCAATTGTATTAAGAGTATTTAATCTTAATGCAAGAGGTTGGTGGACGGATAAAAGTTTTACTAAATTGCTTGAATTGTTGAAAGAAATGCTTCCCAGAGTTAACACGTTGTTGAACCGTAGTTCTGAGGCCAAGCATATATTATGTCCAATGAGTTTGGACTAAGTCAAAATACACGCATGTCGTAATGATTGCATCTTATATAGGAAAGAGTTTGAAAACATGAAGAAGTGCCTGAGTGTCATACCCTAATTTTCTCCCTAAGATCCCACCTCATTTGCATCTTTACAATGCATCAAGATTAAACACTTGGTTGTGTCCTAACCCTTATACCTCTGGGTTTAATTTTGTAGAGATCACCAAGCACCTTTTTGTGTGTCTTTCTTTTTATACTTATGTGCTTTATATTTCACTAACTACTAATCAAAAATAAAAAAAATATGAGCTTTTTCCCTTTGTTTCTTTTACGAGGTAGGGTTTGAAATCAAGAACATCAAGTGAGGGTATCCTCACCTAAGGTTTGAATTCCTCAGGTTCAAATATGGTCAACCATTGATTTCCAAGAGCAATTTATCAAAGCATGACCTCTAATCTCAAAGCATAGAGTCTCGAGCATCATTCAACCTCATTTTAATCAAAGATATCTCAAGATTGGATGGCTTTTTTCTCAAGAAATTCCCAAGGATCATGTGTTTATTTCCATGCCTTCATTAGCAAGTTTCATCAAGCCATGACATGCTTCATCAAAAGAAAATCAAGAATACATCATTTTGTGTCCATATGATCTTCAACGAGCTTTAAAGTGCAAGAAAATTCCAAAGGTTGCAAGCATGTTCAAGGAAGTTTGACCAACAAGTCAACATTTTAAGGCTAAGTTCAAGACTTCTCAACTTCTTAATACTTCAACATTTTTTAATGCTTCTTTGGGAAAATGACTCATTTTGACACCCTCTCCAACTTCTCTTCAAAATTCAAGAGTCAATTGTGCTTGGAAGACTATCAAAAGTTTGAAGACATTACAGGTCATCTTGTGGACTTAGAAAATTTTGGCCTAGGTTTAAGCTTGGCATGCCTAACTTCCAAAGATCATAACTCTTTCAATATCCAACTTTTATGGGCGCTTATTTTTGCCAAATATCTCTCTTGATGTCCTCTACAACTTTTATTTAGAGGTTAAACATCAATTCATGTTCTAAGGACCTCAAATCTTGAAGGCCACTTGCCCACAAAACTAGGTCATGACCTGTTTGTCCTAATGCTTAACCTAATTTTTAGGGCCACGACCTCAACTTTCACCTCATGCCATTTTCACCTCAAACATCCTTTTGGATTGGTTCTTTTTGCATTATGTTCTACTCCATGAATAGATCATTTGGCTCAAAGAAAATCAAGAAATGCACGAGTAGATTGTATTTGGCCTCATCATAAACATGGCTACCTGAAACTAAGCTTTGGTCATGACCAGATTTGAAAAATCATCCAATTCTCATTTTTAATTCAATATGTGCACGTGATTAAGACCTGGAGATGTTAAATGATGTACAACAATAAAAAACAACTCAAAATTGGAAGCACTCCACTGAGTTTTGATGACTTTCCATTTAAGCTTGGTCACATTTTGTTTGCTCATGATTTCTCATGAAATCACGCTAATTCTCACACATATGAGTTCCATTCTCCTCAGCTATAAATAAAAGGCTCATTTTCTCTGAAAACCAAGCTTAGAAATCCCCCAGAACCCCTTCTCGAGCTCACACTTCGCTCTGAAATTTTGAGATTTCTTTCTGAGTTTCTAAGCTATTTCAACCTTATTTCTTGATTCCATTAGCTCCATTATACTTCTCTGAAGCTTCTGCAACAAGAATCAAGCTTTAAGACTCCCTGAATCGTGCTGACCAGATCCACCTTACAAGCTCCTCTGATCATATTTGGACAAGGTAGTTTGAGGCTCCATTTTCACTCAAACAAGTTACCACGATGTAGAATTTTTTCTCCTGATTGCTTCCCCTCACTTACCTTGCATTGATAGTTCTTATTGATCATTTAATTTTTATTTTCGTGTTTCTTCATTTCACTGCATTCCTCTGAAATTCTCCTTGCTCACTTTCAATCAATGTAAATGATACACATAGTTGAGTTTGATTCAATGAGACGGTCACAATGGCACTAGTCTCATAATATAGTTTTGCCATTATAAAAAATCCGGCGAGCAACTCAACGAAGAAGATGACCGGAAAAGCTCCACAGTGGTCTGAGTTTGTTTTGTTTTAAAATGGATTACATGTGTTATTTCATTTAAATTCCACTATGTCGACCATGATATGAGCCTTTGGATTGATTTTAAGTGAGATCTAATGACCACGCACGTTTCTGTTCTCAGCCTTTGATCAGATATAAGGCTGTGGTTTTTTTCTTCCTTTTTATTTTATTTTCTCAATTTTCATTTTCTCATTTATTTTCAAAAATTCATTATAAATGCATCCCTTAACATTTTTCACTCCAATTTTTTTCATAGTTTCATAAAATTATTTTCTATTTTTTGAGCTTTTTTCATATTTTTATTTCATTATTTGCTATTTTTCATTAGTGTCTTCTTTTTTTAAACATTTTAAATAGTTTAAAATTACTTTTAGGCATTTAAAAATTCTCCAAAATTTTATATATGATTTTTGAGTTGTTTCTGACCTGTAGTAATTTTCTTGAGCTTTGTTTGGTTGTTTAGTTAGCTTTTTCCCATTTTCTCTTTTTTTTAAATCATTTAAAATTCATTTTATGCATTTTTCAAATTGCATTTTATTGTATAGTGATTGGTTTGCTGGTTGTAGCCTTGGATCATAACTTGTTGATCAAGTTTCTTCTCAATTTCAACGGACTTTGGGTGTTGATGAGATTGGATAAACCTTCATCAATACAAATCTATCATGAAATGAATCATTTGATTCATTTTTCGTGCTTTGTGTTGGTGATAGATTAAGTGCCTCAATCCACAAAGAAAGGTGATTGAAATTGATGATGAAGTGATCTTGAGTATTGATTCAATTTGGTCTTCTCTTCATCATTTCTTTTGTTTCTTTTTCTTTTTCTTTTCTCTTGATCAATTGCATTATGTGTTGTCCATCTTGTTCATGAGGTTTGGATTAATGCTTGATAAACTTTCATCATTTCAAATTTACCATTTGATTGATCATTGATCATTGGAGGTACTTTGGATTGATGCATTAATTTGTCCTAAGTATGTAATGGACCAATCTCCTTGCCTTAGTGCTTGATCTCTCCTTGGTTTTGACTTGTGCTACATGTTTTAGGAGTACGGTCTCTGTTATATCTCTGACATGTATGGTACATAAATTGTGATTGACCGACCTTCTATAGTATGATATTCCTTATAGATTGTGCTACGATTGCTCAACATAGCACTAAATTTGTCCCAAATCGGATTATTAATTATAACACTTGTACTAACCATATAGTTGTGCTAACATTTATTTTTATGCCCTTTACTTTTATGCACCTTTACTTTAATGTCATTAACTTTCTTTCACCTTGTATATATAGCTTTATTATTATCATTATATATCATATCGTTATTGTTTATGTTTATGCCTTTTTCTTTTCTATGTCCACTTGGACTTTTCTTTTCTTTTAAGACATTAATAAAGGCTTACACCACTAAAAGACTTAATGTTCCATTGGACTATTGGTTAATATCCCTTGATTGGATGTTGGACTTATGGAATTAGAATAAGGTTCTTGATCCTATGCTTTGGAGTTGTGGCTTGAGACCTTGGATTTCATCAGGTACCTTGACCTTGGGTTTACCTCTTTAAAGACTGGGTTTATTTCTCTGCTATTTTTATGAGCAAAAAGAGAATAACTATATCAATAAGGGGTACTAGGGTACCCCAACCCAAATACAATCCACAGCAATCCATAAAAACTACCACAATCTTAGTATTAAAGGAACCCCCATGGATATTTACACCAAAAATAATAACTACAACAGAAAAAATTGTTAGTCCTCTTGGAAAGCCACCACCAAGAATTAAGAATAATCCTCCGCAACACTACTTCTGGGTCTCCTATTTCGTCGTTGAAAATAATATCATTCCTAGCAAACCAAATGTTCCAACAAATAATACACCATAACCCGACCGCATTAAATAACGAAATCTTCTCCTTTACCAACAATAACCAAGAACTCAAATGACAACTACCTTCAGAATCATTAATGTTTTCCACATCAAACCAACCACAAACATTATTCCAAATTGCTCTAGTTTTAAAATAATTAAAGAAAAGATGAGTTGCATCTTCGCCACTACGGAGAAAAAAAACACATACTCGTTCGTAATCATTTGTGATAACGCTACGATTCACAAGATTGGGACTAGTAGGAATCCTATTTGAAATCAATCGCCATAAAAATACCTTCAATTTGGTCGAGGATGATGCCTTCCAAATCAGCCTCAATAATTCCTCACAATAAACATCAAGGTTGTCACCATTCTGTGCCAAAATGAGCCTGCCATAAAAGGATTTTGCAAAAAAGATTTTGTTGCCAGTAAAAGGCCAAACTACAACATCTGTCGCGCCGCTAATGGGGAAAACATCTTGTAGCAATTACACAAGCTCTTGTATCTCCTGCAACCGCAATGAATCACTCGCATCCATTATGCTTTCCAATTTTAAATGCCATACCTCATCTATCTACGCTCCCATTTGAACCATAAATCTCGTTTTCGTGTTGGAAACATTAAAAAGCTCCGATAATAAGTAACGCAGCGGTCTATCCCCCAACCATTTAGAGTTCCAAAAAAGGACCTTACTGTCATCCCTAAGTCTATGCCAAAAAAGGAACTCATTCGCATCTTTACAATGCATCAAGATTACAGACTTGGTTGTCTCCTAACCCTTATACATCAGGGTTTACCTTTGTAGAGATCACTAAGCACCTTTTTGTGTATCTTTCTTTTTATACTTATGTGCTTTATATTTCACTAACTACTAATAAAAAATACAAAAATATGTGCTTTTTCCCTTTATTTCTTTTGCAAGGTAGGGTTTGAAATCAAGAACATCAAGTGAGGGTATCCTCACCTAAGGTTTGAATTCCTCAGGTTCAAATATGGTCAACCATTGATTTCCAAGAGCAATTTATCAAAGCATGGCCTCTAATCTCAAAGCATTGAGTCTCAAGCATCATTCAACCTCATTTTAATCAAAGATATCTCAAGATTGGATGACTTTTTTCTCAAGAAATTCCCAAGGATCATGCACTTATTTCCATGCCTTCATCAACAAGTTTCATCAAGCCATGACATGCTTCATCAAAAGAAAATCAAGAATATATCATTTTGAGTCCATATGATCTTCAACGAGCTTTAAAGTGCAAGAAAAGTCCAAAGCTTGCAAGCTTGTTCAAGGAAGTTTGACCAAAAAGTCAACATTTTAAGGCTAAGTTCAAGACTTCACAACTTCTTCATACTTCAACATTTTTTAATGCTTGTTTGGGAAAATGACTCATTTTGACACCCTCTTCAACTTCTCTTCAAAAGCCAAGAGCCAATTGTGCTTGGAAGACCATCAAAAGTTTGAAGACATTACAGGTCACCTTGTGGACTTAGAAACTTTTGGCCTAGGTTTAAGCTTGGCATGCCTAACTTCCAAAGATCATAACTCCTTCAATATCCAACTTTTATGGGAGCTTATTTTTGCCAAATATCCCTCTTGATGTCCTCTTCAACTTTTATTGAGAGGTCAAACATTAATTCATGTTCTACGGACCTCAAATCTTGAAGACCACTTGTGCACAAAACTAGGTCATGACCTGTTTGTCCCAATGCCTGGCCTGATTTTTAGGGCCGCGACCTCAACTTTCACCTCATGCCATTTTCACCTCATGCATCCTTTTGGATTGGTTCTTTTTGCATTATGTTCTACTCCATGAATAGACCGTTTGGCTCAAAGAAAATCAAGAAATGCACGAGTAGATTGTATTTGGCCTCATCATGAACATGGCTACCCGAAACTAAGCTTTGGTCATGACCAGATTTGAAAAATATCCAATTCTCATTTTTAATTCAATATGTGCACGTGATTAAGACCTGGAGATGTTAAATGATGTACAACGATAAAAAACGACTAAAAATTGGAAGCATTCCACTGAGTTTTGATGACTTTCCATTCAAGCTTGGTCACACTTTGTTTGCTCATGATTTCTCATGAATTCACGCCAATTCTCACACGTATGAGTTCCATTCTCCTCAGCTATAAATAAAAGGCTCATTTGCACTGAAAACCAAGCTTAGAAATTCCCCAGAACCCCTGCTCGAGCTCACACCTCCCTCTGAAATTTTGAGATTTAGTTCTGAGTTTCTGAGCTATTTCAACCTTATTTCTTGATTCCATTAGCTCCATCATACTTCTCTAAAGCTTCTGCAACAAGAATCAACCTATAAGACTCCCTGAATCGTGTTGACCAGATCTTCCTTGCAAGCTCTTCTGATCACATTTAGACAAGGTAGTTTGAGTCTCCATTTTCTCTCAAACAAGTTACCACGATGTAGATTTTTTCTCCTGGTTGCTTCCCCTCACTTACCTTGCATTGATAGTTCATATTGATCATTTAATTTTTATTTTCGTGTTTCTTCGTTTCACTGAATTTCTTTGAAATTCTCCTTGCTTACTTTCAATCAATGCAAATGATACACATAGTTGAGTTCGCTTCAATGAGACGATCACAATGGCACTAGTCTCTATCATACCCCAAATTTTGACCACTAAGATTTCCCATCATTGGGAAAATCATCATCACAATGTGGATGAACCATCATACCTCATCAGTCTCCCCAAAGATGGGTGAGCATTCACTACTATCAAACTTAGGGTTTCAAGCCCTCTTAGAGCTTTTAGACAAAAGATCAATCAAGGAATGACATGATCTTCAACTTGTCTAACTTCTCAAACATGCACAAAGGATCAAGAGGACTCCCACATCAAGGATTAAGCATAAGGCCGCTCCCTTCTAAGTGGATAAAGCCTTAAGATCGCTAGTGTCACCAAATTAGGGTTTGGTTGACCAAGGCCTCCAGATGGAAATTTTGCTCTGGGCATGAGCCGATGCTTCAAAGCATAACCTAATATACTCCATGTAACATCATAGACCCAATCATCAAGTCAATTTAGTCTCAGGGGATGCATTCATAAAAAATCAGGAATTAGGGTTTCTTGACCTAATTCACCCCTAAGTTGACTTTTGGGACAAAACATGAACCAAGACCTCTAGAGAGAATTTGAGGGTCTCTAATAAACCACATTGATCCATTTGCAACAATGGATTGATCCAAGAAGCTTGAGCAACAAGTTTCAAGTTCATCAGAACCACAGTTAGGGTTTCGCGAAAAAAGTCAACTGCACCTTTGACTTTTGACCAGGGCATGCTCCCAAACCCTAGGAAATGATTCAATACACCCTATAACACCTATGAAATTAATCCATCAAGTTTTATTTAGGTCAAGGGCTTGATTTCATAGAGGATCGCACAGTTTGGAATTCATCTGAGAAAAAGTCAACTGTGCACAAAAGTCAACTTTGACTATTTGAGATTTTTCACAATTATGGTTCCTTAACCCTAAAATGATGTTAATGTGTGGTTGGAATCATCATTCATCAAGAAAAATCAAGAAAAGTGGGATAACTTGTAAAAGGGTTAACCATAAAAACTTAGAAATTTTTCTAAGTTATGGAACAAAGTGGCTAGGGTACCAACTTTGGAGGATCATAACTCCTAAACCATAAGACAATTTTCCCCCATTCAAAGCTGGATTTGTAGCTCTCATAGTCCTCTACAAAAGCTTCAAACATAACTCATTCCAATTCCCCATGGATTTTAAGTTATGGAATGATCAAAATCATAAAAAGTGAAAATGTCACTTTTTTCCAACACTTAGTGAAATTTTCACTAAGTCAGAATCTGTTTCACTTTTTTCCAAATGTAGGGGCATTTTTCACTTGGATCCAAAAAGTATCAAAACCAATTATGATCAAACAATTGTTGCATCATATGAGGGCTTTCCAAAATAGCCAAGAACTCCATCAAATTCCACTTGAGCCATGAGATATGACAATGGCAATATGCCTTGCTGAAAACTGTCAAGGCAAGGCAGATTTGTGCATTTTGCTCGATTTGCCAAATTTGGGCAAATGACAAACACACTTATCCATCTGAACACCTCAGGAGGAGACCAAGGAGGGACAAACACTAATCCATAAGCCTCCCAAGTCTTTGGAACGAAAAGTAGCATGCCAAACCTAGAATTTCCTAAAAGAGGGACAAGACTCCAATTTTGGTTTAGAGCATTCAATGTATACACCAAGGTGGCATAGACTGAACCATTTCCAATTGAATTCAGTCAAGACTTATCTAAGACCAAGGGAACCAGCAGCTTGTGCCCTAACCTCTAGTCAATGGCTAAAGGAGACTTGGATTCTCATTGATCAACATTGGCCAAACCTCTGTAGCAGTTGCCATTCACTATTGCTCCCAAAACAAACTTGCTCTACTATAAATAGAGCTCAATTGGGTTCATTTTGAGTACACCAAAGCCATCAAACAGATGCTTTCCTTAAAATCTCCTTCTCACTTCCAAATTTGCCTTCCAAAGTAAGTCACTATCGGGTTTTAGTTTGAGAGCTATTCCAATCAAACCAATCACACATACACACACACCTCATAAACATCATATAGAAGTGATCCAAACACTCACATAACATCTGGAACACCAAAATCACAAAATCACTAGCCAATTGCTCAAGTTCATGACATATTTGCAGTTGGGGTACCATCTCAAGTTCCAGATCATTTCCATTCATTCCAAGTATCCAGATACACTCCATAGCACCTAGGGAAGCTGTCTATATCCTTGGAACCAAGCTGTAACACCTCTACCAAAAAACACGATCACCAACTGCAAGAGGTAAGCATGAGCTCTTCTAACTCTATGATCAATGCATTTTTTGCTGCACAATAATTTGGCCATATGTTCATAATCATGCATAGAGTGTTTTCCCTCAATCAATTGCTTTGTTTGAATCGTGTATGGAATTTCTAAGCCATCATGCAAATTTTAGGGTTCTTGAGGTTTCTCTTTGATTTCTTATTCCATGTTTAAAATAAATGAAATTAAAGACCATAGACATGATCGTGAGGTGAAAACGAGTAGATTGATATGTAGATTGCATGATATCATCAAGTATTCAATGAGATTGGATAGAAAACACAAATCTGCAGAAACAGAGGGTGGCGCGTGTTCTTGCCATGTTCTTGGGGCCATTTTTGAACATTTGAATATTTGAATTTGGTGATTTTATTTAATTGATTCAAAAATTAATTTCTCTCTGAGTTTTAATGATTTTGAGTTGATTCTTTTTTTAATAATTCAAAAAAATGTTAAAATATTTTATTTTACCAAAAAATCCAAAAAATATTATTTATTTCATATATTTGATATTTTTGCAAAGAATTAATGTTTTATATGTTTTTAACATTTAAAATATTTTTTCCTCCATGATTTTCTAAACTTAATTGATTTTCAATCATTTTGTTGATATAAGCATGACTTTTGAAACATTGATCCAAGATCAGAATTTGTTTTCACACATGTTTAACAATTTTGATCATTTTAATTGAATTTTTATTCAATTAAAATATATTTTGAAAACAAATTAGGGTTTTGATTAATTCAACCCTCATCAAACTTTTTCAAACACTTTGGGCCTCTAATCGAGACCCAACCCCCCTTTGAAAACCAAAAACATTTTGGGTCTCAGTCATTGTATAAGACCCACTGCGTTTTCAAAAACCTCGGCACAATCACCGTTTTCAAACAAACCAAATGGGCCTCTCCTTGAGCTATAAGACCCATTCCTTAAAATTTTGGGCCTCTATTAGAGTGTAAGACCAATCCCCATTGTAAATACACCACTTTTTGGGCCTCCGTCATTGTATAAGTCCCACTGTATTTTCAAAAATCTCGGCGCGATCGCCAAGTCAAAAACAAATCATCTGTGCCTACCCTCGTGTTATAAGCCCCATTCTTTTTCTTTAAACACCTTTGGGCCTCTTGAGAGAGTATAAGACCCATCCCTTTGTACAGAAAACCTTTTCGGGCCTCAGGCACTTGTATAAGTCCCTGTACAATTTCAAAACAACAGTGCAATCACTGATAAAACCTTGGGCCTCTCCTTGAGCTGTAAGCCCCAACAAAATTTTCAAAGCAATTTCTCCTTTGATTTTGAATATAATATTGTTATCAAAGTTTTCTTTGTTGAACAACTAACCAAACAGCATGGAAGCTCTACAACCGAGTAAGTGTTTACCCGCTTTCTTTATCCGCTTTCATATATATATATAACTATATTGTGGGGCTGCTCACTAGAGGTCTTCTTTCACAAATTTTTATATACTTGTCGAATATCAACTATGTAATACTAGTATAGTTATTTAGAGTTTTCCCCGGCAACTACGTCTAGCACTAGGTAAAGCCCTGTTGGTCACTCTTAAATACAAACAAAACTAGATCCCCATAGGATTACCAGACACAGTCTTCCCTCCTCTTGGGGTTAAACAATATGGAGACGTGAAAGGCAGCATTCTCAGTGATCCCTTTCTTAGACGGTCACCCTTAGAAATTTTCAAAGAAACTCTACTCCCTAGAGATGATCTTTTCTCCGTGAATGGCATCTCTTGAGTTTCTTCCAAATTCTCGGACTTTCCCGGCTTGATCTATTCTCGGTGAATAGCATGTCTTGAACTTCTTGGGGTTTGGGGACCTACAAGCTTCTTAAGAGCATCCCCGTCTCCTCTTGGGCATTGTTCAAGGACCCTTCGGCTTCGTAAAAGCTCTCATGCCTTCTCTTGGGCTTAGTACAAGCACCCAGAGACCTCTACAGGTATAGGAACAGAACCTAGTCATCAATTTGCTAGAGCTGTCTTTCTGAGTCAAGTGTCAGACCTGTTAATGGGTTGACCTTCATCCCTTAACATACCGACCTTCTCTTGGGCATCATACAAAGATCATTCACTATTTGAGAATCGATTTCTCAAAACACCAGTAGACTTGGACAGTCTCAATACCCTTTGGATTTCCCATTTCCTTAAAGAACGGAAAATAACCCTGATCCTCTGATCAGTACCAAAGCACAACCTTACCTTTAATCGTTCCCTTTATAAGAACTGATTTTCAATTTTATCCAACATATTGGACCTGTCACTAAACTGAAACAGTCACCAGCACAGCTAGCATCCTCTTGGGCTTTGTACAATGATTCTCCCCAGGGGAGCTAACCTTTTCAGACTCTCTTGTTAGGTCACTTCCCTTTTAGCCTCCATCTCTGGCTTCGTACGAGATACAAAAAAAAACACTCTCTTGTTGAGTATAAAAGACTCTCTTGTTGAGTCAAACCTGTTTAGCCTCTATCTCGGGCTTTGTACAAGATACAAAAAACACTTTCTTGTTGAGTATAAAAGACTCTCTTGTTGAGTCAAACCCCTTTTAGCCTCCATCTCGGGCTTCGTACGAGATACTAAAGCACTCTCTTGTTGAATCAAACCCTTTTAGCCTCTCTCTCGAGCTTCGTACGAGACACATAAAGGCACCCTCTTGTTGGGTCAATAGCTTCCTCTTAGGCTTTGTATAAGGAAACCCCGGTTGAGTCAATCAACCTTTTAGCATCAAAATCTGTGCCTTGCTCACGGTATACAAACATCAACAACTCCTTTTCCCCCATCTAATTGTTGTAAGCGGCAAGCCTCTGAATTATTTACTTCCACGCCCCTGTTCCTCTTTTTGCATGAGGAATTCCTAAGGAAAGATGGCATTACTCTACACTGAGTTAAAGTCTTCGTCTTCAGGTTAAAAATCCAATATAATGGAAATTATGGCATTGCTGGATTCACATATCCCAGTTAAAGTAATTCATCTTTATAACAAGTCACGCAATAGTTGTGATAAATAGACCAAATACCCCCTTTAGAGATGACAAATTCTCTCTAAAGTCAGAACCCTTTAGCTTTACATCTTGAGCTTCGAACAAGATACAAATAAACCCTTCAGCTACACATCTTGGGCTTTGAACAAGATACAAACCACCTTTAGCTTCACGTCTTGGGCTTTGAACTAGACACCAAAACACCTTTTTCCTCCCATAGAATAGGAGGAACTACGATCGTTCTGATTTCCTTGTTTCGTTAAACGGGAATACGTAGGCATAAGATTGAAAAATCTTAGCGAGCACATTAATCAAAAAACCCAAAACCCAGTATCTTCACCAAATCAACCCAAAAGCAGCAAATCTAAACACATCATCTTACCTCACAAATAACCCAGGCACTCTATTTTTTAACAAAATAACCTAAGAGAGACCCACAATCTTAATAGCATATGTAAACCAACCGTCACCTGTTTAAACTCAGTATGCAAGTAGGGTTAATTGAAGACATCTATTTCCCTTCCTTAATCAGCTCAATAGGATAAAAAATGAATCGAACTGTAGTACCAAAGCGATAGTGATTCGAAACCACAAAAACCGCGCTACAGAAGAATGGCGACCACAGTGGGAGACGAAATATCTTGTTCTCTTCCCATCTCTTAGGTAGAAACCTTAAAAAAGTGCCACAGAAAAGAACGGCGCCCACCGTGGGGCCCGTCTTCTCTTTCCTACAATCCTTACGGTGGAAACCTTAAGTTCTCAAAATTTCACAGAAATGGCGACTCTGCTGGGGAGTCATTGTCTGTATAGGATCATAAGACTAGAGGTCTAGGATGATTAAGACAAATATATATATATTTCTTTTCCTAATTGATATCTGTGTTTATTTTTCTGCTAATGGGAATGCGTGTGATGCCGCATGTGGAAAGATTGAGTATACACCTAAGATAGGTGATGGCAATGAGGGTAATCTTGCAGGGAGTGAATCCCACTTAAAAGTCCCCGATCGACCATCAAACTTAGTAGAGACTCCCTTTGCAGATACATTGCCTATATGACTTCGGTTGTTGAAAGTAGTGTGGTCGACTGGGTTATATGAGAAGATGAGGTTTTTAGTAGACTTAAGCCATTTTGTAGTGCGGAAGCTATCGGAAATAGTTGTCACGCGTTACTACCCTCATCTGAGATCACTCCAGGATACATCAGCTCGGTGGCGATCCGCTTGCTGTTGTTATCCCATACGGGTCAATGATTTTGCGGACAGGTACAAAAATCACCAGTATAAACCTTTGGGGGGGTAGAGCCTTGACTTCATGACACCGACCCTTTGACCCCATGTTTTTCTATGTTTTTGTGTGCTGCATTCATACATTCATTTAAGAAACATTAAAAAAAAAAAAATCTTCTCTTCTAATCTCTCATTTTCAAATTAAACTGAGACAATGATTACAAATATCAGAGAAGGGAGATTGCACTAATGGATTTCGGTAGAAGGAAAACTCATAAGTACACCTTCAACGTTCCAAAGTTAGAGGATTTGAGAGTTTTGGCGAGAATGATCACCAACCACGAGGCTTTCAGAGCCAAGTATTGAGGACTATTGTCCTTGTTAAGGGTCCACGTAATTGAAGGAATCCTATCCACATTAATCCAGTTCTACGATCCGGTTTATCACTGTTTCACATTCCAGGATTATCAGTTTGCACCAACGCTGGAGGAGTATTCTCACCTGACTGGTCTGCATATCACTTATCAAACTCCCTTTTCTGGACTGGAAGAAATTCCAAGGGGTCAGACCATTGCAAGAGCAATTTATTTGGACGAGTCAGAAGTCAGGACTCATATGACCAGAAAGGTGGGATCCAGGGTTTGCCAGCCAAGTTCTTGATAAAGAAAGCCCTATACTTTGCTAGTATAGGGAACGTGGCCGCATTCGAGAGCATTTTTGTTTTGCTCACCTACGGGTTATTTTTGTTTCCCAACATTGATAACTTCGTAGATATCAACGCCATTAAGATTTTCCTGATCAGAAACCCTGTACCAACCTTACTCACAGATGCATCTCATTCGGTACATTTAAGGAATTTATACAGCGGAGGAATGATCACGTGTTGTGTACTCTTGCTTTATAAATGGTTCACTTCCCATTTACCTAAGTCTGCTGCATTTTGGGATCAAAAGAATACTTTACGTTGGTCGCAGAGAATCATGTCTCTTACCAACTCTGACATCGATTGGTACAATTGAATCTATGACGGGATCAGAATGATTCACCGTTGTGGAAATTTCCTAAATGTACCCCTTATAGGAACTAAGGGAGGAATCAACTATCATCTAGTGTTAGTTCGTCTTCAATTTGGATACCCAATGAGGCATGTCCCGCACAATGCTCATTTGGAAGGTTTTTTCTTCAAGGAAGGAGAAAATGACAGGGCACTAAAGACAGAAATAGTGCAAGCTTTGGAACACGTTCATAGGAAAGGACGAGAGTCTCTAGGAAAACCGGAATGTGTCTCGGTGCAGCCTTATCTCCATTGGGTACAAACTAGAGCTCTCAAGCTGAGGATGCCTTACCTTCGCCAGGAAGTTCTTCCATTAAGGGACTCTGCCCTTTATTTCATTTCTGAGACGGAAAAACTTCAAGTTACTCTCAGCAAAGTTCAGCAGGAGAAGAGGTCTTGGAGGAACAAGTACCATATTCTCAATGTGGAGTGTAAGAAAATACAACAGCTATTAAAAGAAAAGGATGCTTTGATTTAGATTTTAGAGCAACATGTTGTAGAGAATAAGGATGACCAAACGAATTTGTTCGCTCCTTTCACTTGGCAAAGGAATGACAACCCGACAACGGCCCAAGAGCCCCGGTCAAAGAAAAGGAAAGCACCAGAACCAGCACCTGAGTAATCCTCAGAGAGGACTCAGGATCCATTAGTTTAGGTTTTCTTTTTCAGCACTTTGTAAATCTACTGTATTTACATTTCTGACATCCTTTGAATTCAATAAAACGGGGTTTCCCAACTGTTTGATATTTGCAATTTAATTGTCGAAGTTTACTTTGAATAAACAAAAATAATTAATAATCATTGCATTCATCATTCTCATAAACGTATTCTTCTTACCTACGAATCTCACGTTTGCATCTCGATTCTAGAGTCAAACTGTCTCATTCGTACAATACTCGGGCCAATCGTCAGTAAAAGATGGATGATCTCGAGGAAGAGAACAGAGAGTTGAGAGAAGAGATTGACACTCTGATAGAGGATCTGAGAAAGCTTTATAACGACATGCACGCTCTAGCAGAAGCTCAAATGCAACAACAAAGGACTAAGATCTCAGAGATCACATCGACACCCATAGTGGAAAAGTATGATTCTAGGTATAAAATGTCGAAAGATCGTCCCTGGGGCATGCCACTTAAATATATCCCGGAAGGATATGTTCCGCCGATCAATGAGGATCAGGGAACTGCAGCAGGAGCCGCTGGGCCTGAGGTTACAAACTTCGGGAAAGCAAAGATGTCAGGGGCATGACAGCGACTCCTGAAGGTTACAAACTTTGGGAGGCACCGAGAGTCTCGGCCATAATGACTATACCACCGCCCGTGGTACACACTGTCCCGGAAGGACAGATTCCTCATATACCTTCTGGTGGAAATGACAGCATGTTCGACAGAATGAATGAATTCCAGGAACAGTTCCTGGAAATGCAGAAAGAACTGCAGGCCCTTCGCGGTCATGATCTATTTAGAAAGGACGCCGCGGACCATTGTTTGGGCCCTAATGTGAAAGTTCCATACAAGTTCCAAGTACCCGACTTTGAAAAGTACAAGGGTAACTCTTACCCTCAGAGCCATTTGGTGATGTACACTCGACGAATGTCAGCTCAGACAAAGAACCAGGAGCTACTAATTCACTACTTTCAGGATAGTTTAATCGGCGCCGCACTCAAATGGTACATGGGTTTAAACCGCACTACGATCGGCACGTTCAGAGATCTTGGCGCTGCTTTCGTTCAAAAATATAAATACAATTTGGACATGGCACCGGACAGAGATAAACTCAGATCGATGTCATAAAAGGACAAGGAAACCTTTAAGGAGTACACTCAGAGATGGCGTGAAATTGCCGCCCAGATTTGTCCACCTCTTGAGGAAAAATAGATGACAAAGATCTTCTTAAAGACCTTAAGCTCATTTTACTATGACAGAATGGTCGCCAGTGCGCCCAGTGATTTCACCGAGATGGTGGGCATGGGAGTTCATCTTAAGGAAGCCGTCCGAGAAGGACATTTAGTTAAAGATGCTGGATCATTAAGTAGTACAAAACGATACGGTAGTGCTTTCCCTAAGAAAAAAGAGCATGATATTGGAAATATCTCTCTCGGAAGGCAAAAACGACGTTATCAACCAGTAGCAGCTGTAATTCCTACTATCAACCCCAAGCCTGTTCCTACGTATCAGCCTCAGGTTGCTCAGAGCCAACCTAATCAACAGCAACTTTAACAAAGGACACAACAGCCTCTTCAACAGGCTCGTCCTCAATACAGCAACAATCGTACAACGCGACCACCAGGGTTTGACCCTATACCTATGTTGTACGCAGAGCTGCTTCCATTATTACTGGTCAAGGGGTATGTCCAAACTAAGTCTCCTCTTACAGTACCGGAAAATCCGCCTTTTTGGTTCAAAACGGATCAGACGTGTCCTTACCATCAAGGAGGACCAGGGCATAACATAGAAAACTATCTCAGTTTCAAATCCGATGTACGAAAGCTTGTTAGGAACGGGGTCTTATCTTTCAAGGATAAGTATCCTAATGTTCTCACAAACTCGCTGCCTCAACATGAGAAAGCTGCAGTCAATTTGATAGAGGGAGAGTCTAACAACACCTATCAAATTCATGATGTACTCTTGTTAAAGGCCAACTTGGTCAAGATGCATTGTAGACAGAGTGGATATGGGCATGTGCCACCTCATAATTATCACCAGTGTGATATCTGCTCTAAAGACTATCAAGGATGTTCTGTGGTGCAAGCAACTCTACAGGAACAACTGGATCTCGGATGGATCCAAGAGCATCGAGTTCGTGGAGTCAACATGACCTATACGAATTCCAACATCATTCAGAACCACGACATCCGTGCAATGAATGTCAACTTGGTGGTGATGCACTCAAGGCAATGCCAATATCATAATCTACCGCGACACGATTATAATTCCAGTCTGACTTGCTCGGTAAACAAACAGGGATGCTCTTTTGTATAAGAGACCCTCCAGCGTCAGATAGATCTTGGATGGATCCAGGACTACCATGATAAAAATCCTTATCAGATCAACATGATTCAAATCTTTGATATTCGTCTGATGAATACCAGCTTGGTGGAGTTACATGCCAGGCAGGTCCAACTCGGTTTTCTCACTTCACATGATTATCAGAACTGTAAAGGATGTTGTGAGAGTAACCAAGGGTGCGCTCTCGTTCAGAGAACTTTACAACACTTTTTAAACCACTGTTGGCTTCCAATCTATCTGGATGAAGACACGCAACAAATCAGTGTGCTTAATGGAAACCCTACTCGGCGTCAAAGTCAGGATGTCCGATCTATGGAAACAAACCTGGTAAGGTTGCACTGCATTTAAGGTGGGCGTGGCTAGGTGCCACCACATAACTATGAACGTTGTAGAGTCTGCTCGGAGAGTAACCAAGGATGCTACCTTGTGCGGGCAGCCCTTCAAGGTCAGTTGGATCGTAAAGAGATTCACCCATGTCCGAGTCCCGAGCCGATCAACTGGATACCGGACTACTTCGCTGAACAAATCAGAGACGTTGTCATAATCTCTAATCATCAACAGAACAAGGATGTTTGTACCATCATACCTCTACTGGACGAATCAAAGGTTCTTAGCCAGGAACTGATTGAAGTTACTTACTACAGTTAGAAAAACCAGAAGGCTCTTGTAGTTATCTATCTACCGAGACCTTTACCGTATGAATTAGCTAAGGTGATCCCTTACAAATACGGTGCAATAATAATTGAGAATGGAATGGAAACTCCATTACCCTCCGTCGTGAATATTGAAGACATCAGTCGAGTAACACGGAGCGGTCGAATCTTCAACCGAGGAGTTGGAGAACCTAGCAAAGAAAAAGAACTTCCGACAGAAGTTCCTGATCCACTTGTCGGTCAATCCAGTAATCCCGACCTTTCAAAAAACAATGATGAGATGCTGAGCTCATCCAAAGGAGTGAATACAACATTGCTGATCAACTATTACAAACTCCTTCAAAGATCTCTGTGCTATCACTTTTACTCAGTTCCGAAGCCCACAGAGAGGCTCTTCAGAAAGTCTTAGAGAAGGCCTTTATGGAACAAGATGTGTCAGTACGATGGTTCGATAGCATCATCTCTAACATCACTTCCTGCGACAACTTAGGATTCAGTGATGAGGATTTTCCAGAGGGGGGCAAAAGTCACAACATGGCGCTCAATATCACAGTTAACTGCCAGGACGATGCTTTAGCCAGTGTACTGGTAGACACAGGATCGGCCATCAACGTTATGCCGAAGTCCACTCTAATGCGACTATCATTCAAAGGGTCCCCGATGAGGGGCAAAGAGGTCATCGTCAAAGCATTTGACGGGTCTCGAAAAGCAGTTATCGGCGAAGTCGACCTTCCCATAACTATCGGTCCTTACACTTTCCTAATCACTTTCCAGGTCATGGATGTCCGGGCAGCGTACATATGTTTATTAGGAAGACCTTGGATACACCAGGTTGGGGCAGTCACTTCGACGCTGCACCAAAAACTGAAGTTCGTCAAGAACGATCAACTCGTCACGGTCTGTGGAGAACAAGCCTTGATCGTGAGTAACCTGTCATTATCTACTTGTGTAGAACCCGAGGAGGTTGTGGGGACTCAGTTCTAAGAAATTTCGGTTAGCAATGAGAATTAATCAGAGAAGGGAACCTCGATTTCCTCATACAGAGATGCTCTCGAAGTGATCGAGAATAACAATGCAAAAGGATGGGGACAACTTGTCATTCCTACTAATAATAAAACAAAGAAGGGTCTTGGTTTTTCTGCAACCTGCACCCAGACAACTGCTAACGATGATAGTCTTCATCCCATTCAGGACTTCTTCCACAGTGGAGGTTTCCTTCACCCAGTGCCTCAAATAGTCCATACTATCAATGAGGAGGATCCCTCCAATACGGATGAGGAATGAAAGTCCTATCTCAACAAGGACAGTTATATGTCTCGGGAAGAAGTGCCTACACCATTTTGCTATCCCACACAAAGTCTGAGATTTATACCCAGGTCAGACGTCGAAATGATATATGGAGATTGTGATCCGAAAGGATGCCATGCTCCACCAAACTCATTCGAGGAAGATACTCTGATGAAGGACAACTTTGACCATGACTATTATGGCCCAATGGATGGCCTGCCTATCTAGCAGCCGTACCCAGGAGACTTGGGACAAGAAAATCACTCGAACAATGAAAATCAGCTGAGCATCATTGAAAAGAATACATGTGTCCCCACCATGTCATGGGATCAACACTCAGGGTATTCAGAACCTATCCAGCACGACGATGAATTCACAAAGTTCTCCGAACTAGAATTCATCAACTATGCTTTTCCTGAGGTCAACGTCATCGAAAAGGATGACTCCTCCACTTCCACAGAAGTGTGGGACACCTTGGGACAACCGAGTGGAAAATTTGACTTCATGGTCAAGTACACCGCTCCCAAAAGCTCTCGTATCAGGCTCAGAGACATCCGGCCAACTGGATGGGGAGATTTTCCTGAGAGCACAAATACTATGCAAAATACAACAGAGGAATCCTCCTACGACAACTCTGCCTGGGAGACAGATTCCAATGATCCTGCTCCGCTAGAAATCAATGTTATTTCTAAAGACAAATCAAGGAAGGTACTAGACTTTGTGATTCACCGAGGGGTTCACCGCCAATGGGTTGTTGTCGATGTTCCGAAGATTGTTCATAAGTCAAAGTAATTTCCGTCTTTACTTTAACCTTTTACCATGCCCAGGTGAAACGGATGTTTTGATAGGGCTCGTTTCTGTAAATATCCCTCTTCGCTTCTCCCAAAGCGACAAAGTTTTTGTTTTATAGGGCTGTAGTTTCAAGAATCGACTTGTTCATAAATAAAATAACGTCGTTCTGTAATCTCCGCATTAATTACTGTTTTCTCTTTTCGCTTTTCTCAGAAAATGGTAATCCTAAAAAAACAATTCAAAATAAGCAAGCAATTTTCCAAAGAAAATACACTGCACACACTCTTGCATTTTCTCTATCTCTTCTAAACACAAATTATCACGTCATACAGATTGCTTGTTTTAAACCCCGTTGAAAAATACGATCCGATGCCTTTTCCCAACTTTGAGTTCCCGGTATTTGGGGCTGAAGAAGAAGTTGGCAACGAAATTCCAAAAGAGATCTCCCGATTACTCCGACAAGAGAAAAGGTCCATTGAACCTCACAAAGAGCTGTTGGAAATGATCAACGTGGGTTCAGAAAAAGAGAGAAAAGAAATCAGGATTGGGGCACTGCTCAGTCCAACTGCCAAAGAGAGTTTGACAAAGCTTCTCAGAGAATTTCCCAATGTGTTTGCTTGGTCCTACCAGGACATGCCAGGGTTGGATACCAGCATCGTGGAACATCATTTACCATTGAAATCGGAACGTCCGCCAGTAAAATAGAAATTGAGACGAACTCACCCGGACATGGCCATCAAAATCAAAGAGGAGGTACAGAAATAGATTGACGCGGGTTTCCTCGCCACATCAGAATATCCTCAATGGTTAGCCAACATAGTACCCGTTCCAAAAAAGGACGGAAAAGTTAGAATGTGTGTCGATTATAGAGATCTAAACAAGGCTAGTCCAAAGGATGGCTTTCCTTTACCACACATTGACATGCTGGTAGACAGTACATCAAGGTTCAAAGTTTTCTCCTTCATGGATGGATTCTCGGGCTATAATCAGATCAAAATGGCGCCGAAATACATGGAGAAAACTTCGTTCATTACCCTATGGGGTACTTTTTGTTACAAGGTAATGCCGTTTGGTTTGAAGAATGTCGGGGCAACCTATCAAAGGGCCATGACTACTCTGTTTCATGACATGATACACAAGGAAATCGAGGTATATGTCGATGACATGATTGGCAAATCTAAAACAGAAGAGGAGCATGTGACCCTCCTGTCAAAATTATTCGAGCAGTTGAGAAAGTAAAAACTCTGCTTGAATCCCAACAAGTGCACCTTCGGAGTCCGTTCAGGGAAACTTGTAGGGTTCATCGTCATCCAGAAAGGAATTGAGGTTGATCCTGACAAGGTCAAGGCCATTCAAGAAATGCCTTCTCCAAAAACTGAAAAACAAGTCAGAGGATTCCTGGGACGTTTGAACTACATCTCCAGATTCATATTCCTCATGACCGCAACATGCGCGCCGATTTTCAAGTTACTCAAAAAGAACCAGGACTGCGTTTGGACAGAGGACTGCCAAACCACCTTCGACAGTATCAAGGAATACCTGTTGAACCCATCGATTCTATCACCACCAGTGGAAGGAAGACGACTGATTATCTACCTAACAGTCTTGGAGGACTCTATGGGTTGTGTACTTGGTCAACAAGATGAAACGAAAAGGAAAGAGTCTGCCATCTACTATTTGAGCAAGAAATTCACCAACCGCGAGACTCGGTACACTATGCTTGAAAAAACTTGTTGTGCTTTGGCTTGGGCAGCCAAACGTCTACGCCAGTACATGATTCATCACACTACATGGTTAATCTCCGAAATGGATCCAATCAACTATGTCATTGAAAAACCTGCCCTCACGGGAAGAATTGCCCGTTGGCAGATGTTGTTATCGGAATATGACATCGAATACCACACTTAAAAAGCCGTTAAGGGGAGTATTTTAGCCGATCATTTGGGTCATCAACTGATTGACGATCAAGAATCAATCGGGTTTGACTTCCTAGATGAAGATTTCATGTATCAAAAAATGAAAGATTGCGATGAACCACTACCCAGTGAAGGGCCAGAACCAGGTTCCCAATGGGGACTAATCTTTGACAGAGCTGTCAATCATTATGGAAACGGAATTGGGGCAATCATCATAACACCTCGGGGTACCCACTTTCGTTTCACCGCCAGACTTACGTTCAAGTGTACAAACAACGAGGCCGAATACGAAGCTTGTATCATGGGTCTCGAGGAAGCGATCGACTTAAGGATCAAAAACTTGGATGTATATGGCGACTTAGCCCTGGTTTTCAATCAGATCAAAGGAGATTGGAACACGTGCCAATCAGGACTGATTCCTTACAAAGTTTATGCAAGAAGGTTGTTACGTTTCTTCAACAGAATCGAGTTTCATCGCATCCCTCGTGATGAGAATCACATGGCTGATGGATTAGCCACTCTCTCTTCAATGATTAGTGTAGGTCAACGGAATGACCAACCTAAGATCGACATAATGAGCCTTGAAAGGCCTGCTTACATTTTCACGATTGAAGCAGTCATAGATGACAAACCTTGGTATCACGATATCAAATGCTTCCTTCAGAAACAAGAGTACCCACCTGGGGCATCCAGGGAAGATAGAAAAACCCTCAGAAGACTGGTTGGAAACTTCTTCCTGAGCGGTGATACACTCTATAAGAGGAATTTTGACATGGTCTTGCTCCGATGCGTAGACAGACTAGAAGCAGACATGCTGATAAAAGATTTTCACGATGGGTCATTTGGCACTCATGCCAACGGACACACAATGGCGAGAAAAATTCTGAGATCAGGGTACTATTGGTTGACCATGGAATCCGACTGCTACAAGTACATGAGGATGTGTCACAAGTGTTAGATATACTCCAACAAAATCCATGTACCGCCAACGCATCTCAAAGTTCTCTCTTCCCCATGGCCTTTTTCCATATGGGGAACCGGCATGATTGGCATGATCGAACCCAAAGCTTCGAGCGGACATTGGTTCATCCTGGTAGCCATTGATTACTTCACCAAGTGGGTCGAAGCAGCATCATATGCCAATGTAACCTGACAAGTGGTGGTCCAATTTATCAAAAACAATATCATCTTTCGTTATGGTGTTCCGAGCCAGATCATTACGAATAATGTATCTAACGTGAACATCAAGATGATGAAAGAGTTGTGCACTAAGTTCAAGATCGAACACCATAACTCATCTCCTTGCCGACCCAAGATGAACGAAGTGGTAGAAGCGGCTAACAAGAACATCAAGAAGATCATTCAGAAGATGGTTGTAACCTATAAAGATTGGCACGAGATGCTACCCTTTGCTCTTCACGGTTATCGAACATCTGTCCGCACTTCAACAGGGGCAACCCCTTTCTCTCTAGTGTATGGCATGGGAGCAGTGCTCCCCATAGAAGTATAGATCCCATCAATCTGGGTATTGATGGAAGCTAAGCTAACAGAAGCTGAATGGTGTCAAAGTCGACACGACAAATTAAATCTGATCGAAGATAAGTGAATAACGACACTATGCCACGGTCAGTTGTATCAATAAAGAATGAAGAAGGCGTTTCACAAAAATGTTTGACCTCGCGTCTTTAGGAAGTGAGACCTTGTGCTCAAGAAGAAACAATTATTTCTCACTGATTCTCGGGGCAAGTGGACTCCGAATTATGACGGCCCCAATGTGGTCAAGAAAGCTTTCTTAAGCGGCACCCTAAGACTCGCAACCATGGATGGAGAGGACTTTGCCTACCCCACAAATGTTGATGTAGTCAAGAAATACTTCACCTAAAAAAATTGTCTCAGTGGATAGAAAACCCGAAAGGGAGGTCCAGGAAAAATATAGAGCATAATAAAAAATCATCCAGGTGGATTGGAAATCTCAAAGTACAATCTAGGAAAAAGTTAGGGATAATGGCAAGTAACTACGTCCAACAGGGGAAAATCCCTCAGCATCAGTTACACCATCCATCATTCAGGAAAACTCCAGTCAAGGTCATCTTCGACAGAAGCTCAAGATGTCCCGAATTCAAATTTGTTAGAAGGATAGTGGTTGTTATGTTTCAATGTAGCCCTTTTCCCTTAAATTACCATTTTCTAACTTTGTAAATACTCTACGGAATCACGCGTTTGGCTGATTTCTGTCCTATCAATAAAATTCGAGCCCTTGTGCTTTTGTTCGCAATTCTTACTTGTTTTAGCTTTATAGAACAACATTTTAACATGATCAACGATTCTTGAAATAAAACAAAAATGAATTTACTTGTCAAACTTTTTCTGCTTTTAAAATAAAAATGGCAATTCTTTTGACTGTTGAACATCGAAAGAACATCGATTGCGTCTCCAAAGATGGTTGAGCTTTAAAGTGCAGAATCAAAGTACTCCTTCTAAACCAGTGCACCTGAACGAAGGATCAGTTATGTCAGATGTGAATACCTCATCTGACACCCCCCGGCAGAGTTCTCATCTCCTAAGTCCGACCAACGTAGCTCCAGACAGGGACTATCCCTACTAAGCAAGGCATAATTGCTATTTTGGACCAGTGATACTTTTCGTCTCCCGCTGTGGCCGAGTATCTAGTCGTGTTCATCTACTAGTCTGTATGTCGTGTCAGTTTTGTCAGCATAAACATACATGCATCATGCATTATTGATTTGCATTCATATTCATATTGCATCACTATCACTCTAGTCGGTCTTGTTTCCTAGTGATAAAAGTCTTCACAATCGAGTTGTCAGTTCTTTCCTCGTCAGGAAATGTTGCGTCTGAACAATCTCTCTCTTCCAGTTTATTTCTGGATTAGAGTTGGCCCTTGACCACTTTGATAACTTGAACCTCTGAGAAAACCAGAGAGATTTTCGGCAAATGTCACTCTTCGCCATTGAAGATGATATCTTCGCTTTCCCGGATTAAGAAAAATCCCCAGAGAAAGCCTCTTAATCCGAGATTCGACAATACAACAGTTTTTCTCCGAAAAATACGCTGACGAAAAGGTCATCGGCACCTGAAAATTGGATCCCATCATATGGCATTTCTCTGAGAAGATCCCGAGAAAAGTATGATGTAAATACCCAAGCGGAAGCAGTCTCTCAAGAGACTCGGTTTCCCAAGATAGAGTTAACGAATGGCATCTCCAACAGAGAAGTTTGTACCCGTCAACAATTCAGACAGATGGGTTCCCTAGTAAGTCTAACATCAAAAGTTTTTCCCATCAAATGGCATCTCCCTAGGAAAATTCGGCGAGAAGTTTGAGGAAATTCGCTAGACATAGCGTCCTTTGTCAAGAAAGTTTATTGACAAAAGAAACTTAAACCAGTTCCTTGGTAGGAAACCAGGATCGAGGGGAAGTTTATTTCAGAAACTAAGACCAGTTCCTTGGTAGGAAACCAGGATCGAGGGGAAGTTTATTTCAGAAACTAAGACCAGTTCCTTGGTAGGAAACCAGGATCGAGGGGAAGTTTATTTCAGAAACTGAGACCAGTTCCTTGGTAGGAAACCAGGATCGAGGGGAAGTTTATTTCAGAAACTAAGACTAGTTCCTTGGTAGGATACCAGGATCTAGGGGAAGTTTATTTCAGAAACTAAGACCAGCTCCTTGGTAGGAAACCAGGATCGAGGGGAAGTTTATTTCAGAAACTGAGACCAGTTCCTTGATAGAAAACCAGGATCGAGGGGAAGTTTATTTCAGAAACTAAGACTAGTTCCTTGATAGAAAACCAGGATTGAGGGGAAGTTTATTTAAGAAACTTAGACCATTTCCTTGGTAGAAAACCAGGATCGAGGGGAAATTTATTTTAGAAACTGAGACCAGTTCCTTGGCTGAAGACCAGGATTGAGGGGAAATCTACCTTTTTCTAAACATCATTGCTTAGCAAAAAAAGAAGGATGTGTGAACCACCATTCTTAACCACCATTAAAATTTCGGGTATTCCGATATTTAATCCTCTTGCACCCCGAATGCCCGAATACCTTTGCCATTCACACCTTCGGGTCCAAGAAGATTAAATAGGGGCATCTGTCATACCCCAAATTTTGACCACTAAGATTTCCCATCATTGGGCAAATCATCATCACAATGTGGATGAACCATCATACCTCATCAGTCTCCGGAAAGATGGGTGAGCATTCACTACTATCAAACTTAGGGTTTCAAGCCCTCTCAGAGCTTTTAGACAAAAGATCAATCAAGGAATGACATGATCTTTAAATTGTCTAACTTCTCAAACATCCACAAAGGATCAAGAGGACTCCCACATCAAGGCTGTTGCCTTCTTAGTGGATCAAGCCTTAAGATCGCTAGTGTCACCAAATTAGGGTTTGGTTGACCAGGGCCTCCAGATGGAAAATTTCCTCTGGGCATAAGCCAATGCTTCAAATCATAACCTAATATACTCCATGTAACAACATGGACCCAATCATCAAGTCAATTTAGTCTCAGGGGATGCATTCATCAAAAATCAGGAATTAGGGTTTCTTGACCTAATTCACCCCTAAGTTGACTTTTGGGACAAAAGATGAGCCAAGACCTCAAGAGAGGATTTGAGGGTCTCTAATAAACCACATTGATCCATTTACAACAATTGAGTGATCCAAGAAGCTTGAGCAACAAGTTTCAAGTTCATCAGAACAACAGTTAGGGTTTCGCGGAAAAAGTCAACTGCACCTTTGACTTTTGACCAGGACATGCTCCCAAACCCTAGGACATGATTCAATACACCCTATAACACCTATGAAATCAATCCATTAAGTTTGATTTAGGTCAAGGGCTTGATTTCATAGAGGATCGCATAGTTTGAAATTCATCTGACAAAAAGTCAACTCTGCACAAAAGTCAACTTTTATTTTTTGAGATTTTTCACAATTATGGTTCCTTAACCCTAAAATGATGTTAATGTGTGGTTAGAATCATCATTCATCAAGAAAGATCAAGAAAAGTGGGATAACTTGTAAAAGGAGTAACCATAAAAACTTAGAAATTTTTCTAAGTTATGGAACAAAGTGGCTAGGGTACCAACTTTGGAGGATCATAACTCCTAAACCACAAGGCCATTTTTCCCTATTCAAAGCTGGATTTGTAGCTCTCATGGCCCTCTACAAAAGCTTCAAATACAACTCATTCCAATTCCTCATGGATATTAAGTTATGGAATGATTAAAATCACAAAAAGTGAAAATGTCACTTTTTCCAACACTTAGTGAAATTTTCACTAAGTCAGAATTTGTTTCACTTTTTTCCAAATGTAGGGGAATTTTTCACTTGGATCCAAAAAGTATCAAAACCAATTATGATCAAACAATTGTTGTATCATATGAGGGCTTTCCAAAATGGGAAAGAACTCCATCAAATTCCACTTGAGCCATGAGATATGACAATGGCAATATGCCTTGCTGAAAACTGTCAAGGCAAGGCAGATTTGAGCATTTTGCTCGATTTGCCAAATTTGTGCAAATGACAAACACACTTATCCATCTGAACACCTCAGGGGGAAACCAAGGAGGGACAAACATTGATCCATAAGCCTCCCAAGTCTTTGGAACCAAAAGTAGCATGCCAAACCTAGAATTGCCTAAAAGAGGGACAAGACTCCAATATTGGTTTAGAGCATTCAATGCATACACCAAGGTGGCATGGACTGAGCCATTTCCAACTGAATTCAATCAAGCCTTATCCAAGACCAAGGTAACCAGCAGCTTGTGCCCTAACCTCTAGTCAATGGCTAGAGGAGACTTGGATTTTCATTGATCAACATTTGCCAAACCTCTGTAGTAGTTGCCATTCACTATTGCTCCCAAAAAAATAGGCTCTACTATAAATAGACCCCAGTTGGGTTCAGTTTGAGTACACCAAAGCCATCAAACAGATGATTTCCTCAAAATCTCCTTCTCAATTCCAAATTTGCCTTCCAAAGCAAGTCACTATCGGGTTTTAGTTTCACATCTATTCCAATCAAACCAATCACACACACACACCTCATAAACATCATATAGAAGTGATCCAAACACTCACATAACATCTGGAACACCTAAATCACAAAATCACTAGCCAATTGCTCAATTTCTTGACAGATTTGCAGTTGGGGTACCATCTCAAGTTCTAAATCATTTCCATTTATTCCAAGCATCCAGACACACTCCATAGCACCTAGGGAAGCTGTCCATATCCTTGTAACCAAGTTGTAACACCTCTAACACAAAACACGATCACCAGCTGCAAGAGGTAAGCATGAGCTCTTCTAACTCTATGATCCATGCATTTTTTGTTGCACAATAATTTGGCCATATGTTCATAATCATGCATAGAGTGTTTTCCCTCAATCAATTGCTTTGTTTGAATCGTGTATGGAATTTCTGAGCCTTCATGCAAATTTTAGGGTTCTTGAGGTTTCTCTTTGATTTCTTATTCCATGTTTAAAATAAATAAAATTAAAGACCATATACATGATTGTGAGGTGAAAACGAGTAGATTGATATGTAGATTGCATGATATCATCAAGTATTCAGTGAGATTGGATAGAAAACGCAAATCTGCAGAAACAGAGGGTGGCGCGTGTTCTTGCCATGTTATTGGTGCCATTTTTGAACATTTGAATATTTGAATTTTGTGATTTTATTTAATTGATTCAAAAATTAATTTCTCTCTGAGTTTTAATGATTTTGAGTTGATTCTTTTTTTAATAATTCACAAAAATGTTAAAATATTTTATTTTAACAAAAAATCCCAAAAATATTATTTATTTCATATATTTGAAATTTTTGCAAATAATTAATGTTTTATTTGTTTTTAACATTTTAAATTTTTTTTCCTCCATGATTTTTTAAACTTAATTGATTTCCAATCATTTTGTGGATAGAAACATGATTTTTGAAACATTGATCCAAGATCACAATTTGTTTTCACACACGTTTAACAATTTTGATCACTTTAATTGAATTTTTATTCAATTAAAATATATTTGGAAAACAAATTAGGGTTTTGATTAATTCAACCCTCATCAAACTTTTTCAAACAATTTGGGCCTCTAATCGAGTGTAAGACCCAACCCCCCTTTGAAAACCAAAAACATTTTGGGCCTCAGTCATTGTATAAGACCCACTGCGTTTTCAAAAACCTCGGCACAATCACCGTTTTCAAACAAACCAAATGGGCCTCTCCTTGAGCTATAAGACCATTTCCTTTAACTTTGGGGCCTATATTAGAGTGTAAGACTTATCCCCATTGTAAATACACCACTTTTTGGGCCTCCGTCATTGTATAAGTCCCACTGTATTTTCAAAAATCTCGGCGCGATCGCCAGTTCAAAAACATATCATCTGGGCCTATCCTCGTGTTATAAGCCCCATTCTTTTTCTTTAAACACCTTTGGGCCTCTTGAGAGAGTATAAGACCCATCCCTTTGTACAGAAAAACTTTTCGGACCTCATTCACTTGTATAAGTCCCTGTACAATTTCAAAACAACAGTGCAATCACTGATAAAACCTTGGGCCTCTCCTTGAGCTGTAAGCCCCAACAACCTTTTCATAGCACTTTCTCCTTTGATTTTGAATATAATATTGTTATCAAAGTTTTCTTTGTTGAACAACTAACCAAACATCATGGAAGCTCTACAACTGAGTAAGTGTTTACCCGCTTTCTTTATCCGCTTTCATATATATATATATATATATATATATATATATATATATATATAACTATATTGTGGGGCTGCTCACTGTAAGTCTTCTCTCACAAACTTTTATATACTTATCAAATATTAACTGTGTAATACTAGTATATTTATTTAGAGTTTTCCCCGGCAACTACGTCTAGCACTAGGTAAAACCCTGTTGGTCACTCTTAAATACAAACAAGACTAGATCCCCATAGAATTACCAGACACAGTCTTCCCTCCTCTTGGGGTCAAACAATATGGAGACGTGAAAGGCAGCATTCTCGGTGAACCCTTTCGCAGACGGTCACCCTTAGAAATTGTCAAAGAAACTCTACTCCCCAAAGATGATCTTTTATCCGTGAATGGCATCTCTTGAGTTTCTTCCAAATTCTCAGACTTTCCTGGCTTGATCTATTCTCGGTGAATAGTATATCTTGAACTTCTCGGGGTTTAGGGACCCACAGGCTTCTTAAAAGCATCCCCTCCTCCTCTTGGGCATTGTACAAGGACCCTTCGACTTCTTAAAAGCTCTCATGCCTTCCCTTGGGCTTAGTACAAGGACCCAGAGATCTCTACAAGTATAGGAACAGAACCTAGTCATCAATTTGCTAGAGTTGTCTTTCTGAGTCAAGTGTCAGGCCTGTTAATGGGTTGACCTTCATCCTTTAACATACACGCCTTCTCTTGGGCTTCATACAAAGATCATTCACTATTTGAGAATCAATTTCTCAAAACACCAGTAGACTTGGACAGTCTCAATACCCTTTGGATTTCCGTTTTCCTTAAAGAACAGAAAATAACCATGATCCTCTGATCAGTACCAAAGCACAACCTTACATTTAATTATTCCCTTTATAAGAACTGATTTTCTCTTTTATCCAACATACTGGACCTGTCACTAAACTGAAACAGTCACCAGCACAGCTAGCCTCCTCTTGGGCTTTGTACAATGATTCTCCCCTAGGGAGCTAACCTTTTCAGACTCTCTTGTTGAGTCACTTCCCTTTTAGCCTCCATCTCGGGCTTCATACGAGATAAAAAAGACACTCTCTTGTTGAGTATAAAAGACTCTCTTGTTGAGTCAAACCTATTTAGCCTCCATCTCGGGCTTCGTACGAGATACAAAAAACACTCTCTTGTTGAGTATAAAAGACTCTCTTGTTGAGTTAAGCCCCTTTTAGCCTCCATCTCGGGCTTCGTACGAGACACTAAAGCACTCTCTTGTTGAGTCAAACCCTTTTAGCCTCTCTCTCGGGCTTCGTACGAGACACATAAAGGCACCCTCTTGTTGGGTCAATAGCCTCCTCTTAGGCTTTGTACAAGGAAACCCCGGTTTAGTCAATCAACCTTTTAGCATCAAAATATGTGCCTTGCTCACGGTATACAAACATCAACATCTCCTTTTCCCCCCATCTAATTGTTGTAAGCGGCAAGCCTCTGGATTATTTACATCCACGCCACTATCCCTCTTTTAGCATGAGGAATTCCTAAGGAAAGATGACATTACTCTAAACTGAGTTAAAGTCTTCTCCTTCAGGTTAAAAATCCCCTATAAAGGAAATTATGGCATTGCTGGATTCATATATCCCAGTTAAAGTAATTCTCGTTTATAACCAATCACGCAACAGTTGTGATAAACAGACCAAATACCCCCTTTAGAGATAAGAAATTCTCTCTAAAGTCAGAACCCTTTAGCTTCACATCTTGGGTTTCGAACAAGATACAAATAAACCCTTCAGCTTCACATCTTGGGCTTTGAACAAGATACAAACCACCTTTAGCTTCACGTCTTGGACTTTGAATTGATTTTAAGTGAGATCCAATGACCATGCGCGTTTCTGTTCTCAGCCTTTGATTAGATATAAGGCTAAGGTTTTTTTATTCCTTTTTATTTTATTTTCTCAATTTTCATTTTCTCATTTATTTTCAAAAATTCATTATAAATACATCCCTTAATATTTTTCACTCCAATTTTTTTTCATAGTTTCATACAATTATTTTCTATTTTTTTAGATTTTTCATATTTTTATTTCATTATTTTATATTTTTCATTAGTTTCTTCTTTTTTTAAACATTTTAAATATTTTAAAATTACTTTTAGGCATTTAAAAATTCTCCAAAATTTTATATATGATTCTTGAGTTGTTTTTTACTTGTAGCAATTTTCTTGAGCTTAGTTTGGTTGTTTAGTTAGCTCTTTCGCGTTTTCTCTTTTAATTTGGTTTTAAAATTCATTTAAACTTCATTTATGCATTTTTCAAATTACATTTTATTGTATTGTCATTGGTTTGCTTGTTGTATCCGTGGGTCATAACTTATTGATCAAGTTTCTCCTCAATTTCAACGGACTTTGAGTGTTGATGAGATTGGATGAACCTTCATCAATACAAATCTATCATGAAATGAATTATTTGATTCATTTTTCGTGCTATGTGTTGGTGATAGGTTTAGTGCCTTAATCTACCAAGAAAGGTGATTGAAATTGATGATGAAGTGATCTTAAGTATTGATTCAAATTAGTCTTCTCTTCATCATTCCTTCTGTTTCCTTTTCATATTCTTTTCTTTTGATCAATTGGATGATGTGTTGTCCATCACATTCACGAGGTTTGGATTGATGCTTGATGAACTTTCATCATTTCAAATCTACCATTTGATTGATCATTGATCATTGGAGGTACTTCGGATTTATGCATAAATTTGTCCTAAGTATGTAATGGACCAATCTCCTTGCCTTAGTGCTTGATCCCTCCTTGGTTTTGATTTGTGCTACATTTTTTAGGAGTACGATCTCTGTCATATCTCTAACATGTATGGCACATAAATTGTGATTCACCAGCCTCCCATAGTATGATCTTCCTTATAGATTGTGCTACGATTGCTTAACATAGCACTAAATTTGTCCCAAATCGGATTATTAATTATAACACTTGTACTAACCATATAGTTGACCTAACATTTATTTTTATGCCCTTTACTTTAAGCACCTTTTTTTATGTCATTTACTTTCTTACACCTTGTATATATTGCTTTATTATTATCATTGTATATCATATTGTTATTGTTTATGTTTATTGCAACACCCCCGATCTATACCCCCAATTAAATAAAGCAGTAAAATAAAATTCAAAATTTCATCAGAGTATATTTGGAAATTCACAGCATAGACCGAGGGGTCACATCAAATTGAAACAAACGTACAACACCTGCTCATAAAGATATGCAACGATTCAGGTAGTAATACACCCACAATCCAATTACGGAATAAAAGCGGAAAATCCGTAACTGAATTTCAACATATATACATATATATCATAAGAGTGCATCTGTCATATACAACCACACATGTACAATCCAAAAGATACATATACATAATACAAAAAATCACACACGGCCTCCCTAACTACCCGGGGTCACATATCAGAGCCGACCGACAAAAGAATGAAGACCTAAGCTTCACAAAAAGACCTCCAGCAACTCTAATCTGCAATGCCTCATAGAGCATTATAAAATAGCAGAAGGGTGAGAAACACAATCATAATACAGTTGCATATAATTATATATTAACACAGAAATACACAAGTAAAATATTCTCATCATAAATGCACCACAATCAAATACAACACAACACAATACAAGTATCAGGTATCCGTCACCAATGCATATCAATCATACACAACGCACTCATCAACAGCATAATTATACATATTCCATCTCATTAATCACATTCACAATTCCATACACAATTAATCCATGATTTATGCAAATGCACAGAGACCGACACAACGACTCTATGCAATGCACATGCGGGTACCGACTTCCAATGGTTCTCATCACTAGTTCACTCAGGAACTCTGCTGGACCCATCGCTCGTTACATCACTGTAACATGCATTTACACCATACCATCAGCACACATGTCATACAACATATATCACAAGCATGTTGCATAATAACACATCAAATTCACGCCATTAAAACGGTAAATGTCGACAAACAACACATTTCCATACTCCCGACATAATTAGATCGGCCAACAATCTCAAAACCATTTTTTACAAGAAAGAACATTTCATAAGCTTTCCAACGATAAAAAGAACGTTCAAAACGGATAATCAGATCAAAAGTTATGAAATTAAAAAGAAAAGAAAAATGTGAAAAACCCTAAAAACCGCCCGGCGAAGCCCATAAACCGCCCGGCACTTACCCTTCGCCGTTACTTCGCCCGGCGAAGCAGAGGCGTCACCAATTCTCCCAAATAAATCAATAAAGGAAGAATCATTACAACACTGGGCCTCTCAAAACCGCCCGACGAAATCCCGAACCGCCCGGCGAAATGAGAAAACCGCCCAGCACTTTACACCAGATGCAGAAAATTCTGCTTCGTTTTCAAACCCCAAAAACCCATTTTTTCCACCCAAATCACTTCCCACAACAAAACAATTATTAGCAGTGGTTCTTAAACATAGTGAGATCATACAAAACAATTTATATCGATTTTCGTCCGTGAAAACATCGATTTTTACTCGTTTACGCGTTTTCGACCTATAACCGAAAAACTATGGAAAAAGGAAAAACAACATGTACACACACATACATAATCATACACAATGATAAGATAATCGAGTTTCGCACCCTTACCCGATTAATCATGTTTGAGAAAGTCGGTTGATCGATTTTTCTTGATTTCCAAGATTTCTCTCTATTTCTCCTTTTCCTCTTCTCTTTCTCTTCTCCTCTTTTTTCTTCTCTTCTTACTATTTTTCTCTCTTTCTATTTCTATTCATTCTCTAACTTAGGAAAAATAAATGAAAAGACCAAAATACCCCCGCACTCAAATATCTCGCAAACGATCCCAAAACACGACAAAATATAATCACGACTAAAAATAACATATTTTCACATAAAAGTCAGAAATAAAATAATATAATAATAAAATACTCAAAACGACTCAATTAATTAAAAAGACAAAACTGACAAAACTGACTGGGGCTTTACAACTCTCTGTCATACACCAAATTTTGACCACTAAGATTTCCCATCATTGTGCAAATCATCATCACAATATGGATGAACCATCATGCCTCACCAAATGCCTCAAGGGTTGTTGAGCATTCACTACAATCAAAATTAGGGTTTTAAGCCCTCTCAGAGCCTTAGACAAGGGATCAATCAAGGAATGACATGATCTTCAACTTGTCTAACCTCTCAAACATCCACAATGGATCAAGAGGACTCCCACTTCAAGGATTAAGCACAAGGTTGCTCCCTTCTAGGTGGATCAAGTTTCAGGATCGCCAGTGTCACCAAATTAGGGTTTTGGTCGACCAGGGCCTCCAGATGGAGAATTTCATCTGGGTACAAGCCAAAGATCCAAAACACAACCTAATGTACTCCATGGAACTTCATGGGCCCAATCATCAAGTCAATTTTGCCTCAGGGGATGCATGCATTAAAAATCAGGAATTAGGGTTCCTTGACCTAATTCATCCCTAAGTTGACTTTTAGGGAAAATCAAGAGCCAAGACCTCAAGAGAGGGTTTTAGGGTCTCTAATGAACTATATTGATCCATTTGGAACAATGGATTAATCCAAGAAGCTTGAGCAACAAGTCTCAATTTCATCTGCACCACAATTAGGGTTTTAAGAGAAAAGTCAACTGTAACTTTGACTTTTGACCAGGACAAGCTCCCAAGCCCTAGGACATACCTCAATATACCCCATGACACCCATGGAACATGTCCATCAAGTTTGATTTAGGTGAAGGACATGATTTCCTGAAGAATTGCACAATTTGGAATTCATCTGATAAAAAGTCAACTGTGCACAAAAGTCAACTTTGACTTTTTGAGATTTTTCACCAAAATGGATTTTTAACCCTAAAATGATGTTAATGTATGATTTGAATCATCATTCATCAAGAAAAATCAAGAAAAGTGGGATAACTTGTAAAAGGGGTAACCATAAAAACTTAGAAAATTTTCTAAGTTAAAAATAAGTGACAAAGGTACCAACTTTGGAGGACCATAACTCCTAAACCACAAAGCCATTTTCTTCCATCCAAGGCTTGATTTGTAGATCTCATTGCCCTCTACAAAAACTTCAACTCGGCCTAACTCCAATTCATTATGGATTTTGAGCTATGAGTGAGCCAAAGTGGCTAAAAACATGAAAATGTACCATTTTCCAATACTTAGAAAAATTCTATCTAAGACAGATTTTGTTGAAACACCAAAACTTGTGAGATCTATTCACATAGATGCAAGCTGAATCAAGTCCAAAGTTAAACATCAATGTTGTTGCTTATGTTACTAAGAATTCAAAGAGCTCAACAGCATGAATTGATTCAACTTAAGCCATGAGAAATCCATGCCCAAAGTCATGCTGCTGCAAGCTGTTTTGAAAAAATCAGTTTGCATGTTTGCTTTCCACACACGATTTTGAGCCAAATACCAAGGATCACTATGCCACCTGTGTTCAAACCAATCACAATGCAACTGATCCAACTGATAAGTTTGAGTCAAAAGGCCAAGGAATCTTCCAACTTGAAGTTCATCCACTTTGGCACATTTTGCCTTGAATTCAAAGTGCATTAATGTGGAATAGTGCATTGTCAAGGTAGCTACCCTACTCAGTCAATTTCTCTGATTAAACAACATTAAAAACATCTGAGGAATGTGGTTTTGGTCAAGGCATAGCCCTGCTCTTAGGAATGGCTAGCTTGCCTTGCTTGAGAAGAAATCCTCCAAGCCAATCCATGCAAATGTGATATGATCCAGCAGCCATTCATTATTCCTCCAAAACAAAAGTTGATATCCTATAAATAGAGGTCCCAATGGATCATTCAACTCACACCAAAGCCAGTTACAGCACTGCTTTCTCTCATTCTTTCTTAAACCTCAAGTTTTCTTGTTTTTGAGTAACCACTATTGGGTTTTGAGTTGCAGCCACAATCAATCCATTCCAATTGCTCAAACACATCACATATGATGTATTTGAGGTGTCCAAACACTTAAACACCAACTGTAACACCCCAGGCTCAAAATCACCCTTCAACCAAGCCATTATGCTTCAATTTTGCAAGTGGAGGTCTCCAGCTTGATCCAAAGAATTTTAAAGTGTTTTAAGGCTTGTAACACACTCCATAACATCCATTGAAGCTGTAGGGATCATCAATTCACGACTGGAACACCATCTGGGCAAAGTTCCATTTCAGCTTACACCAAGGTAAGCTTCAAACTCAAACTCCATAATCCATGCATATTTTCTCGCATGATATTTTTGCCATTTGATTGCCATCATGTGTTGATTGTTTTGCCCCAAGAAATTGGATCATAGACCTTATAACCATGCCTGCACGATTGCTTTTGCAAATTAGGGTTCATCTGTGTTCATCATGATTATTTTCCTCCACACTGAAAATGAATAAAATTGGGTATTGCCATCTTCTTCCTTGTGAAAAAACGCACGGGTTTGGTGTTTGAATCATGTCCAAAGGTTGAGAGATGAGTGAGATATGGTGCTTCACGCACGAGCTCGAGGAAGAGGATGGCTATGGCGCCATTCTTCAGGTTTTCCAACTAAGTTTGATATATATTCTTCACTTGCCATGTTATTAATGAATTGGCATTGCGCCCCAGCGGTTCATCAGCTGGTTTTGTGAGTATTGGCAAGCGAGAGGTCTGGGGTTCGAATCCCCCTCGCCCCAGACTTCTTTTTATCACTTTTTTATTTTGTTATTTTTCATATTATTATTTTTAATGATTTGAAAAATTAATAACTCCTTCAATTTTTATCATTTTTGATTGGTTCTTTTTGCAACAATTCACAAAAATGTTGAAATATTTTATTCCACCAAAAAATTAAATTTATATTATTTATTTAATATAATTAGTATTTTGTGAATAAATTCATTTTTTAATTGTTTTTAAACATTCTAAAAATGAATATTTACTTTGAAAATCAAAACCTAATGAATTTAAATATTCCTTGTGATTATCCCTCATTTTTTCAAACCTTAAGCAAAATCATAAAGGGATTATTCAAATTTATTTTGAGTTTTGTTTGATTTTCTTTAAATATTTACTTTTAAAGATTTAAAATTAGGGTTTTCTTTTGATAAATTCAACTTTCAAAATTGATTTTCAAAAGCACTTTGGGCCTCTATTAGAGTGTAAGACCCAACCCACTTGTACAGGAAATATTTTGGGCCTCATTCGTTGTATAAGTCCCTCTGTACATTTTAAAATAAACGGCACGGTCATTGCCTTTTGAAAAATAATCTTGGGCCTCTCCTTGAGCTATAAGACCCATTCAAAAACACTTTGGGCTTCTATTAGAGTGTAAGACCCAACCCACTTGTACAGAAAATATTTTGGGCCTCATTCGTTGTATAAGTCCCTCTGTACATTTTAAAATAAACGGCACGGTCATTGCCTTTTGAAAAATAATCTTGGGCCTCTCCTTGAGCTGTAAGCCCCAGATTTTTCTTTTTTTTAAAAGCACTTTCTCCTTTAATTTTGAATATACTATTGTTTTCAATCTTTCTTTGTTGAACAACTAACCAAACAGCATGGAAGCTCTACAACCGAGTAAGTGTTTATACGCTTTCATTTACCACTTTCATATACATATAACTGTACTGTGGGGTTGTTTCACTGTAAGTCTTTTTTCATAAACTCATATCAACTGTGCAATAATAGTATAGATATTTAGAGTTTCCCCGGCAACTACGTCTAGAACTAGGTGACGCCGTTTCGTTTATTCATAGAAATAGAGAACTAGATCCCCAATAGGATCACCAGATACAGTCTTCTCTCAGGCTGTCCTTATTAGGAATCGTCAAGAAACTCTACTCCCAGAGATGAATGTATTCTCCGTGAATGGCATCTTTGAGTTTCTTCCAAATTCTCGGACTTTCCTGACTTTGATCTATTCTCGGTGAATAGCATTGCCTTGAATTTCTCGGGGTTTGGGGACCCACGGGCTTCTTAAAAGCATCGACCTCCTCTTGGGCATCGTACAAGGACCCACAGGCTTCCTAAAAGCAACCTCGCCTCCTCTTGGGCTTAGTACAAGGGCCCTACGGCTTCCTAGAAGTATTGATAGCCGCCTCTTAGGCTTCGTATAATTATCTCTTCCTCCGGGAATGATAGCCTCCTCTTGGGCTTAGTACAAGGACCCGTCGGCTTCTTAAAAGTTTCCAGCCTCCTCTTGGGCTTCGTACAATTTGTCCCGACGACCTCCTAGAGGTATAGGAACAGAACTTAGTCATATGCATAGAGCAGTCCTTTCATAGAGTCTACTACTGTTTCTCAAAGCATAATACAAAGATGAAACTCTAGACTTAGACAGTCTAATCTCCTTGAGTCTCAAAGACATTCTCAAGCACCCTTTAAGAATAGGAAGGAAACCCGCAGACTCGGACAGTCACAATACCCTTTGGATTTCCCGCTTCCTTAAAAAAAAGGAATAACCCGGATCCTTGAATCAAATCCTTGAGTGCAGTGTTGCTCATATAAGAACTGATTTTCTCTTTTTAAAATCAGTATATTGGATCTGTCACTTAACTGAAACAGTACCATAGCCTCCTCTTGGGCTTTGTATAATGATCCTCCCCAGCGGTGTCAAACAACTTTTAGCCTCTCTCTTGGGCTTTATGCGAGACACATAAGAGACTCCCTCGTTGAGTCCATCAACCTTGTAGCCTCCATCTCGGGCTTTGTACGAGATACAAAAGGTTCTCATTGAGCCAGACAAAACCTTGTAGCCTCCATCTCGGGCTTCGTACGAGATACAGAGACTCTCTTGTTGAGTCAAACTTTTAGCCTCTCTCTCGGGCTTTGTACGAGACACATAATAGCCTCCTCTTAGGCTTTGTATAAAAAAACCACTGGTTGATCCAATCAACCTTTTAGCATTAAAGTTGTACCTCATTCATAGTATACAAACATAAACAACTCCTTGCCCTTCATCTAATCGCTGTAAGCGGCAAGCCTCTGGATCATCTACATCCATGCCACTGTCCCTCTTTTAGTATGAGAAATTCCTAAGGAAAGATGGCATTGCTCTAAACTGAGTTAAAGTCCTCTCCTTCAGGTTGAAATCCCCTATAAAGGAAATTCTGGCATTGCTAGGATCCGCGTATCCCGGTTAAAGTAATCCTCCTTTATAAACCAGTCACCCAATAATTGTGACAGACAAACCCTTCTTTAGAGATGACAAATTCTCTCTAAGGTCGAGGTCCTTCAGTTTCAAGTTTTGGGCTTTGAACAAGACATAAATAGACTTTTCAGCTTCACATCTTGGGCTTTGAACAAGATACAAATCACCTTCAGCTTTACATCTTGGGCTTTGAACAAGATACAAACTACCTTTCGCTTCACGTCTTGGGCTTTGAACAAGACACCAAAAACAACCACTTCCTCCCATAAAATAGGAGGAACTACGAACGCTCTGATTTCCCTGTTTCGGTAAACGGGAATACGTAGGCATAAGATTGAAAGAAAAATCTTAGCGAGCACACTAAACAAAAAAACCAAATCCCATACTCTCACATCACAAGCAGTAATCAGTCCTAACATCCTAATCCTTGTTTCCTGCCAGAAACCCTCTGCCTAGATAAAAAGAAAGAAACCAGTATTGGCGAAAATACAAATAACCAGTACAAAGGCTCCCCCGCATTGATAGCATTCGTAACCTAACAGACCGCTGTTTAAACTCAGTATGCAAAGCAGGGTTAATTGGAGACATCTATTTCCCTTCCTTCATTATCTTTAATAGGATAAAAAATGAATCGACCTGTAGTTTAAGCTCAAACCGCAGAGAGCGACCAGCGCTTAAGAACCGCGTCCAAAATCGCTCGCTACACTCTCCCCCACTTAGAAATTTTTGTCCTCGAAAATATACCTGAGACGAACAACCCTGGATACGACTCCCGCATCCGACTCTCTAACTCCCAAGTCAAATTGCCCTCAGCAGCGCCTCCCCACACCACTTTCACAAGTGCAATATCCTTGCCTCTCAACCGCTTCACCTCGCGATCCAAAATCCTCACTAGTAAAAACTCAACCGTAAGGTTCTCCCTTACCTCAACCTCATCCATCGGAATCACATACGAAGGATCCGGAACTTACTTCCGAAGCTGTGAAACATGGAACACATCATGCAAATTCGACAGATTCGGCGACAACGCCACCCTATAAGCCACAACACCCACTCTCGCAGATATCTGGTAAGGACCAATAAACCGAGAAGTAAGTTTCTTCGACTTCAATGCCCTACCAACACCCATTACCGGCGTAACCCTCAAAAATACATGATCGCCCTCTTGAAATTCGAGATCTTTCCTTCTACGATCATGATAACTCTTTTGTCTACTCTGAGAAGCCTTCATTTTCTCGCGAATAAGCTTTAATTTTTCTGTAGTCTATTGAACCAACTCTGGTCCAACCACCGAACTCTCACTAGATTCGTGCCAACACAACGGTGTTCGACATCTTCGTCCATACAATGCTTCAAATGGTGCCATTTCAATACTCAAATGGAAACTGTTATTATATGAGAATTCAATTAATGCAAGATAACTATCCCACACACCCCCTTGTTCAAGAACACAAGCTCGCAACAAATCTTCCAAAGACTGAATCGTCCTCTCCGTCTTCCCATCCATCTGTGGATGATAAGCCGAACTCAACCTCAATTTAGAACCCAACGCCTTCGGTAAACTTTCCCAAAATCTCGAGGTAAACCTCGGGTCTCGATCCGAAACGATACCCAACAGAACCCCATGCAACTTCACAATCACACTGATGTAAATCTCAGCTAACCTCTCCAAAGTAAAACTGATGTCAATCAGAATGAAATGAGCCAATTTAGTCAGTCTATCTACAACCACCCAAATAGCATTATGCCCTCGTTGTGTATTCGGTAACCCCGTTACAAAATCCATCAAAATGCTATCCCACTTCCATTCAGGAATATCCAACGGTTGCAACAAACCACTAGGCCTCTGATGTTCTACCTTTGATTTCTGACAAGTCAAACAAGCATACACAAACTGAGCCACATCTCTTTTCAATCCAGCCCACCAGAAAATCTATTTCAAATCTTGGTACATCTTGTTCGCTCTCGGATGTATACTCAAATTACTCCGGTATCCTTCTTCCAAAATCATCTTTTTCAAATCCGCATCATCCGTAATACAAATTCGCCCACGGAACCTTAAAACACCATTAATATCCACTTGAAAATCACCACTCGCATCTTTTCCGCCAACCAACATCAAATCCACCAATTTCACATCCAACTTCTGTTTCTCACTTACCGTCATCAGAAAATCATTAGTAACCTTCAACATACCCAGCCTCAAACTATCCGACGTCACTTCACATACCAAACTCAAATCTCTAAATGATTCCAAAAGCTCCCACTCCTTAACCATTAAAGCGGACATATGCAACGATTTCCGACTCAACGCATCGGCTAATATATTAGCTTTACCAGGATGGTAATTCAAGCCAAAGTCGTAGTCCTTCAAAAATTCCAACCATCTTCGTTGCCTCACATTCAATTCCTTCTGATCAAACAGATATTTCAAACTTTTGTGATCACTAAAGACTTCAAACCTCGCACCAAAAAGATAATGCCTCCAAATTTTCAATACGAAAACCACAACCGCTAATTCTAAGTCATACGTAGGGTAATTCTTCTCATGCACTCTCAACTGCCTCGAAGCATACGCCACGACCTCACCGTCTTGCATCAACACTCCACCTAAACCAATCAAAGACACATCACAAAACACCATAAACGGTTCAGTAGGATTCGGCAAAATCAAAATCGGAGCTGTCGTCAATCTTCTCTTCAGCTCATTAAAACTTTCCTCGCACCGAATATCCCAAATGAACGCTTGCCCTTTACAAGTCAACTGGGTCAACGGAAGTGCTAACTTAGAAAAACCTTCAATGAACCTTCTATAATATCCGGCTAAACCCAAAAAGCTTCGAATTTCAGTAACAGATCTCGGAGCCTCCCATTGTAGAACTGCTTCTACTTTAGATGGATCCACAACAATACCTTTACCTGAAATTACGTGTCCAAGAAAACTCACCCCCGACAACCAGAATTCACACTTGGACAATTTGGCAAAAAGCTTCTTTTCCTTCAAAACCTGCAACACAATACGCAAATGCTCCGCGTCCTCCTCCCAAGACCTAGAATAAATCAATATGTCATAAATAAACACAACAACAAATCGATCCAAATGCTCGTGGAAAATACGATTCATGTACTCCATAAACACACCTGGCGCATTAGAAACCCCGAACGGCATCACAGAATATTCATAATGACCGTAACGTGTCCTAAAAGCCATCTTCTGAATATCTTCCTCCTTCACCCTAATCTGATGATACCCCGACCTCAAATCAATCTTACTAAACACACAAGCACCAACCAACTGATCCATCAGATCATCAATTCTCGGAAGAGGATACTTATTCTTAATTGTTACCTTATTCAACTGGCGATAATCAATACACAATCGCATACTTCCATCTTTCTTTTTCACCAACAAAACTGGAGCACCCCAAGGAGAAACACTTGGCCTCACAAACCTCTTCTCCAACAATTCATTCAACTGCTTCTTCAACTCTACCAACTCAAATGCCGACATACGATAAGGTGCCATAGAAACAGGTCTAGTACCAGGAACTAGATCTATCGAAAACTCCACCTCTCTCTCTGGCGGCACATCTGAAATATCCTCAGGAAACACTTTCAGAAATTCACACACAACAGGAAACACATCAAGCGAAACTTGACTGTCCACAGTCAACGATGCAAACAACCCAAACAACTGAGCTTCATCCGCCAAAATTTTCTTCAACTCTTTGGTAGACAAGAAACTCGAGTCTTCATCTTCTTCAAGAGAAGGAAACCTTACTAGCTTATGATAACAATCAATATGAACCCGATTGAATTGCAACCAATTTATTCCCAGAACCACATCTAAACCCTCCAACGGTAAACACACTAAATCCATCTCAAAGTCTTTACCATAAATGGTCAAAGGACAACTTAAACAAACCAAAGAAGTAGTTACTGACCCCATCGCTAGAGTATCAATAACCATCTCACCATCCATCAAAGACAACACAAGATTCAAACGCTTCACGCACTCAGATGAAATAAACGAATGAGTCGCTCCAGTATCAATAATAGCAACTAAAGGCATACTATTAATAAAACAAGTACCTCTGATCAGACGATCTGCATTAGTAGTCTGAGTCCCCGCCAATGCAAACACTTTCCCACCAGATGAAGCTTGCTTCGGCTTCGGACACTTCGTGCTAATATGACCAGGGTCTCCACAGTTGAAACACTTCACCACATTCTTCCTTTTACAATCAGCTACGACATGTCCGACACCTCCATAATTAGTACACTTCCTCATATCTTTCCTGCACTCAAACTGACGATGCCCCAACTCACCACATCTATAACACCTCAGAGGACCAGACATACCTCCACCAATGGGCCTTCAATCAAAAGTACCCCTTTGCTTACCCTTATCTGCTGGTGTTACATACGGACCACCACAGAGTTGTTGCTTCCCTTTCCTGTCACTCACACTCTTATAATGAGTAGAACGAGCCTTACTATCCTCTTCATAAATCCTACAACATTCCACCAAATCAGAAAACCTTTAAATCCTTTGATAACCGATAGCCTGCTTAATCTCAGGATGCAATCCACTCTCAAACTTTACACACTTAGAAAATTACGCAGTCGCTTCGGCATAATGTGGATAAAACTGCACAAGCTCCACAAACTTAGCAGTATAATCAACAACAGACATAGTACCTTGTTTCAATTCCAAGAACTCAATTTCCTTCTTTCCTCTAACATCCTCGGGAAAATACTTCCTCAGAAACTCCCGACTAAACAATTCCCAAGTAACTTCTTCATCCCCAGCTTCCAACACCTGATGAGTACTAACCCACCAGTCATCAACTTCCTCTTGCAACATGTAAGTACCCAGTATCACCTTCTGATCCTCCGCACAATCCATAACTCAGAAATTCCTTTCAATCAGTTTCAACCAAATCTGTGCACCATCAGGATCATGTCTCCTTTTAAAGACAGGCGGCTTGTTCTTCCTGAACTCATCATTACCAGCAGCATTAGGTACACCCTGCACAGCCCAAGCCATAGCTTGCATTGCAGCAGCCAAAGCAGCATCATTCCTACCAACCATATTCTATTTATTTCCAATAACAAAAACTATGGTTAAACAAACAGCTCACTCCAAACGCCACACCGACAAGGACTGACACAACCAGACACGAACTGACACGGACTGGCTCTGATACCACTTAATGCAACACCCCCGATCTATACCCCCAATTAAATAAAGCAGTAAAATAAAATTCAAAATTTCATCAGAGTATATTTGGAAATTCACAGCATAGACCGAGGGGTCACATCAAATTGAAACAAATGTACAACACCTGCTCATAAAGATATGCAACGATTCAGGTAGTATTACACCCAGAATCCAATTACGGAATAAAAGCGGAAAATCCGTAACTGAATATCAACATATATGCATATATATCATAAGAGTGCATCTGTCATATACAACCACACATGTACAATCCAAAAGATACATATACATAATACAAAAAATCACACACGGACTCCCTAACTACCCGGGGTCACATATCAGAGCCGACCTACAAAAGAATGAAGACCTAAGCTTCACAAAAAGACCTCCAGCAACTCTAATCTGCAATGCCTCATAGAGCATTATAAAACAGCAGAAGGGTGAGAAACACAATCATAATACAGTTGCATATAATTATATATTAACACAGAAATACACAAGTAACATATTCTCACCACAAATGCACCACAATCAAATACAACACAACACAGTACAAGTATCAGGTATCCGTCACCATTGCATATCAATCATACACAACGCACTCATCATCAGCACAATTATACATATTCCATCTCATTAATCACATTCACAATTCCATACACAATTAATCCATGATTTATGCAAATGCACAGAGACCGACACAACGACTCTATGCAATGCACATGCGGGTACCGACTTCCAATGGTTCTCATCACTAGTTCACTCAGGAACTCTGCTGGACCCATCACTCGTTACATCACTGTAGCTCCCCGTCGGGCATACGATTTTCCCCGTCGCTCACACCCCACACGGGCACACGACGTTTATGGATCGCTCACACCCCACATGGGCACACGATCGTTTATAACCATCGCTTTCGGTCCTCTTACTTTTAAGGCGATTCATTCCTCTTATTTTTAAGGCGCACGATGTTATAGCAGATTCCCTCTGGAATCAATCCGTTACTCAGTACGTCACAAGAATGCATATCATGATGCTTGGCATACAATGACTCATGACATTCAAAATGCACACATATATGCAATCATCTCAATCAACAAAATCATGCTATCCAATTCAAGCCCCAAACAATGCATTTATTTGCCATACAGCCAGAAACCATCATCACACCATCTAAACACATGCATTTACACCATACCATCAGCACACATGTCATACAACATATATCACAAGCATGTTGCATAATAACACATCAAATTCACGCCATTAAAACGGTAAAAGTCAACAAACAACACATTTCCATACTCCCGACATAATTAGATCGGCCAACAATCTCAAAACCATTTTTTACAGGAAAGAACATTTCATAAGCTTTCCAACGATAAAAAGAACGTTCAAAACGGATAATTAGATCAAAAGTTATGAAATTAAAAAGAAAAGAAAAATGTGAAAAACCCTAAAAACCGCCCGGCACTTGCCCTTCGCCGCTACTTCGCTCGGCGAAGCAGAGGCGTCACCAATTCTCCCAAATAACTCAATAGAGGCAGAATCATGACAACGCTGCGCCTCTCAAAACTGCCCGGCAAAATCCCGAACCGCCTGGCGAAATGAGAAAACCGCCCAGCACTTTACACCAGATGCAAAAAAATTCTGCTTCGTTTTCAAACCCCAAAAACCCATTTTTTCCACCCAAATCACTTCCCACAGCAAAACAATTATTAGCAGTGGTTCTTAAACATAGTGAGATCATACAAAATAATTTATATCGATTTTCGTCCGTGAAAACATCGATTTCTACTCGTTTACGCGTTTTCGACCTATAACCGAAAAACTATGGAAAAAGGCAAAACAACATGCACACACACATACATAATCATACACAATGATAAGATAATCGAGTTTCGTACCCTTACCCGATTAATCGTGTTTTAGAAAGTCGGTTGATCGATTTTTCTTGATTTCCAAGATTTCTCTCTATTTCTCCTTTTTCTCTTCTCTTTCTCTTCTCCTCTTTTTTCTTCTCTTCTTACTATTTTTCTCTCTTTCTATTTCTATTCATTCTCTAACTTAGGAAAAATAAATGAAAAGACCAAAATACCCCTACACTCAAATATCTCGCAAACGTTCCCAAAACGCGACAAAATATAATCACGACTAAAAATAACATATTTTCACATAAAAGTCAGAAATAAAATAATATAGTAATAAAATACTCAAAACGACTCAATTAATTAAAAAGACAAAACTGACAAAACTGACTGGGGCGTTACATTTATGCCTTTTTCTTTTCTTTGTTCACTTAGACTTTTCTTTTCTTTTAAGACATTAATAAAGGCTTAAACCACTAAAAGACTTAATGTTCCATTGGACTATTAGTTACTATCCCTTGATTGGATGTTGGACTTATGGAATTAGAATTAGGTTTTTGATCTTATGCTTTGGAGTTGTGGCTTGAGACCTTGGATTTCATCTGGTACCTTGACCTTGGGTTGACCTCTCTAAAGACTTGGTTTATTTCTCTACTTTTTCTTTATAAACAAAAAGAGAACTCCCATGTCCATAAAAACTATCACAGTCCTAGTATTTAAGGAACTCCCATGGATATTTACACCAAAAATAATAACTACAACAGAAAAATTTGTTAGTCCTCTTGGAAAGCCACCACCAAGAATTATGAATAATCCTCTGCAACACTACTTCTGGGTCTCCTATTTCGTCGTTGAAAATAATATTGTTCCTAACAAACCAAATGTTCCAACTAACAATACATCATAACCCGACTGCATTAGATAACGAAATCTTCTCCTTTACCATCAATAACCAAGAACTCAAATGACAACTACCTTCAGAATCAATGATATTTTCCACATCAAACCAACCACACACATTGTTCCAAATTGCTCTAGTTTTAAAATAATTAAAGAAAAGATGAGTTGCATCTTCGCCACTATGGAGAAAAAACACATACTCGTTCGTAAGCATTTGTGATAACTCTATGATTCACAAGATTGAGCCTAATAGGAAGCCTATTTAAAATCAATCGCCACGCAAATACCTTCAATTTGGTCGAGGATGATGCCGTCCAAATCAGCCTCAAGAATTCCTCACTGTTAACATCAAGGTTGACACCATTCTGTGCCAAAATGAGCTTGCCATAAAAGGATTTTGGAAAAAAGATTTTGTTGCCAGTAAAAGGCCAAACTACAACATCTGTCGCACCGCTAGTGGGGGAAACCTCTTGTAGCAATTGCGCAAGCTCTTGTATCTCCTGCAGTCGCAATGAATCACTCGCATCCATTATGCTTTCCAATTTTAAATGATATACCACATCTATCTAAGCTCCCATTTGAACCACAAATCTCGTTATCATGTTGGAATCATTGAAAAGCTCCGATAAAAAGTAACGCAGCGGTCTATCCCCCAACCATTTAGAGTGCTAAAAAAGGACCTTACTGCCATCTCCAAGTCTATGCGATAGGAGATCAACAAAATTATCAATACCTTCATCTCCGCAGCACGACATTATATTTTTCCACCATAAGGAAGTAGCTTTTCCAAAGTTGAAAGGTTCTTTAGATAAGATCGAGTTAGCAACGTTGCCATAACGTTCATCTATCACCCCTTTCCAAATCGCGTCGTTATCATTAAGAAACCTCCATAGCCAGTTAATCAAGAGTGAATTATTGAACAAGCCAATGTGTTTTATCCCCATACCACCTTCCTCCTTTACCTTGCATATATTACTCCAACTAACCCAAGCGATACCATGAGTTTCTTGCGAACCAGACCATAGAAATTGTCTTTTTATTGAGATTATGGATTGCATAACTTTCCTAGGGATTTTGTAGAATGAAAGGAAATGTACCAGGAGATTAGTGTAACGCCCGTATTTAATTAAATAGTATTGAGTATTTTTCCGAATATCTGTTGAATATGTTGAATATGTTGGTTGATGCTAATAAGTATTAATCGTGTAATTAGTCGATTTAGTCGGGAGAAATTAATATTAGAAATAATATTTATTTTCGTAGAATATTAAATAATTTAATTGATTTAAGTTGTGTTGGCTTTAGTAGGATTATTTAATTAAAAATGATTTAAGTCGTAGAAAATAATATGGTGTTAACTTAGTAGAAGTATAAGAAAATATTGGGCTTATTTAGATGGTAGTAATAATGGGGGTGTAGTAATGAGGCCCAATCAGAAAATAAAATAATAGAATTATTATATTATGTTTTTAGAAACAAGAGTTAGAAAGTGGCTGTAAGTGGGAGTTGCAGAAAAAGAGGAAAAATAGGAGCAGAACGTGGAAGTTATGGAGAAGAGGAAAAGAGGAACAAGGGTTTTTGAGAGAGAATTCGTAGAGGCTACTAGAGCAAGTTTTCAACCGGAAATATTTAGAGCAACCTTCAATCAAAGGTAAGGGTGGGGTTCGAATTTTATAACCGGGTATATGATAATTGATACATGGGATTGGGATTTATATAATTTTCTACTGAAATTGTTGAAGTGTATTGATGAATTGGTTTTGTTTTTATGGAATTTGATGTTTGCTAGATTGTTTGGTTGTTGTTCTATAGTGTTAAACTTAGGTTGGAATTTGGTTAAATCGATAGAAACCGATGTTTCCGCGGACGAAAGTCGGAATAGATTGCGTAGTTGTGTCGAGAAATGTTAGGCCACGATCGAGTATGCTTGTTGTATCGAATTTGGTTGATTTTGTAAGTTTTTGCATTTTTGGAGATTTGGGTGTTTAAGATTTGGATCGAAATCGAAAGTCGTAGAATTCACGTTTGATGGTTCCAAATAACTACTATATGTTTGGTATGAACGAGTATGTGTTTGTTTCGAAGAAAATAATTGAATCGGTCAGATTTTCAGACGAAAATGCAAAATCCCGTAGGGCTGTTATGCAGAAAAATTCTGGTTTCGGAAAGTTTGGAAAATTCATATCTTTTGATCCGTAAGTCGGTTTTGACCCCCGTTCGAAGCGTTGGAAAGCTAACGAGATGTTCTTTCTGGGAAAAATGGTTTTGAGGTCTGTATGTGGTTCAATTATAGCAGAAAATTGAAATCGTATCATTGTGCTAATTTTTACCGTCGTGAATGTGTACGATTGAGGTGTTATCGTGCAATATGCCTCAACAATGTTAACCGATTAATAATGCAGAGGAATAGCAATAATGTGGGGACTTAGAAATAACAGTAGCAGGTTTTGTTTCAGAGTTGAATTTAATAACAGTAACATGATTTAGTAGCATTCGAGATTTGATATCAGGGAATCAAATAAATAGAAACAGTGGGAATTAGTAGCAATAATAGAGGTTGATGAAAATAGTACCAAATAGTAATATTAGTAGTTTTAACCGATATAATTGTTTAACCGAAATTAGTTGAAATTTTGCATAAATAATTCGTAAGTGGTTGTAGTTATTTTTGGTTGGTTGATGTATGGAATTAGTCGAATAAGTAGAATTAAGCGGTAAGATTAGTTGTCCAGTATTAGTTGAAAATTGACGGAGTAAGTCGTGTATACGAGTAGGTATTCTTGGTTGGATTATTTTGTTGAAAGTATGTCGGATAAGTTGATTTGCAGGTGAAGTTGAATTGTGTTGAATTGTCCTGATTTATGGACATTATTAAGTTACAGGTCTTATGGCCAACGTTGTTAAGTTGTTTTGCAGTTGCAGGTCTTATGACCAACGTTGTTAAGTTGTTTTGCTATTGCAGGTCTTGTGACCAATGTTGATTAAGTTGTTTGCAGTTGTTGAATTTTTGTCGTTGTTGTGTTGTGTTGAATAAGTTGAGGTTGTGGTTGTTGTCGCATGCTCAGCATAGCATTATTAAGTTGGCCTGGATTGGCAATTTTTAAGTTGGAGCTAATGCTCACCACGTTGGCCTGGATTGGCAAAATATTAAGTTGAAGGTTTATGCCTTGATGCCTCGATAACCTGGTAGTTTCTAATTTGGGAGTTTTGCTCCATTGGTACCATATGCATACGCATAGTTGAGCCGCATTTTGTGTTGCAATACTTTTGTTGATAAAGTTGTTGTTGTATTATGTTGATAAAGTTGTTGCAGTATTAGGCTGATAAAGTTGTTGTTGAGTTGTTGATGATTGTTGTTTGTTGTTGTTGTAAAGTAGTAAAATTGTATGATCTTAATCTAATGTATTGATTATCATACTTCTGTTTATATTGTTCGATATCTCACCCCTTCTGGTGATATTTCCCCTACCATGGGAAATGGACAGGTACTCAAGATTTGCAGTGGAAGTTCGAAGTAACTTTATGAAGTCTTTTGTTGCTCTATGGCAAGTCAAAAGGGTCCTGCTCTGATACGTAACACTCGGGGGATGGACGCTTGTTGTTTATTGTTGAATATGTTTTATGTTGCCGAATTTTTAAGTTGAATTTATTAAGTATTATGTTGTTTTGAAGTTGTTTTAGTCGAACAAAAATGTTAAGTGAATCAAAGTTGAATATTCGTATCTTGAAGTTGTTTTGCTTTGAAAAGAAGATATATATGAATTTTGTTGTTATCGGTTCATCCGATCAAAGTGTTATGTATATGTTCATATGAAATTAATCGAAGTTGTTTTTAAGATGAAAGTGTAGCATCCTATTGTTTGTTGGAATTTTATAACTCTGATTTTACTATTATCCGCCGGGTAGAAATGGGGTGTTACATTAGTGGTATCAGAGCAGGTCGGTCCGTCTGGCCAAGTTGTCTAATGTTGTTTATTCCTTAGTACACGACATGTGTGTGAAACACTGTCGGTACTTGCTTGTAGGTTTTTTTTAACCGTTTGTCTCCAGGAGTTGGTTTGAAACAAGTGGGAGAGAAGTCTACTTCTCAGAGATGTTTGTAGTATGTGAAGTTGAATCAAGCTGATAGTGATTGCAGGAGTGCAAGTGTTGTCAGAACTGTGTTGTTGCAAATTGATGAGAGTATGGACTCATGATTTTATCTGTCGGTCCAGTTGAGACATTTGAAGGAGGACGAGTCAGTATGATTGATGTTTGCTTCTCGGAGAAAAGAGGGCAATGTGACGAATAGTGCTATGCAAGTGGAGTATATCTGGAGTGAAGTCGGATGATTTTCAGAGTTGGGTGAAAAACAAGGATTGTTGGAAGAGTTTGGAAGCAAGAGAAAGAGGTAGAACTCATGTTCACCAATTTCGGTTTTTATTTTCACATATATGGAACATCCTTCAGTAAAAGAGGCATAACTTTCTACTCGTAACTCCGATGAAAGCGATTCTGGACTTTTCAGAAAGTTTACGAAATTCTCTACAATTTGCATATAAATTTTGTCTTCGGCATGTTTTTGAGGAGAGAGAAAGACGCGTTTGAATAGTTGGGTCTGATGCTGATTTTGTTTGGTGGAAGTTTGTATACGGGATTTCTTGACCAGTCCCATTGCAAAGACGATAACTTTTTACTCGTAATTCAGATTTGAGCAATTCTTGAAGTTCTGAAATCTACACGAAATTCCCTTCATTTTGGAATATAATGTTGTGTCTGGGAGTGTAGCACCCCAAAATTTGCTCTCCTTATTTTAGTACTAACTGGCTTATGCTTCATTTGCATCTTAGCTAGGTCATCGGGTACATATATGCGTATAATTTGGCTCTGTGGTTATGGGATCAAGATTCTTTGTTCAAGCATCGTCAGGTTGCAACAGACGTTTATTTCGTCACTCGACATATGCGCAAATTATTTCTCCGGGTTACGTAATCAACGGGTCAGCAAAGCTCTTATCAAACATAATTTTTCATGTCAAGAATCTCAGAGGAAGTTGAAGTTTTCAGCCGATTCAGAACAGTTTGAGCAGAAAATCAGTTTGTTGTGCAAATTTGCAAAATTCATAACTCTTGCTCTGGAACTCGTTTTGGCTGGATATTCAACCGTTAAAACCGTCTTGGTATTCTCTATAACTTTTATGTTCGGCTCGGAAGTCAATTCATCAAGGAGAGTGGTGGGAATTATTTGTTTCTGGAATTTCGATTTCGTTGGATAATTGCGTCAGTGGTATTCAAAAGGGCTTAACTTCTGATTGGGTCATCATTTCTGAGCTACTCCTATGCCAAAAAGTTCCATATTGAAATTATCTGCAACTTTTGTGTTTGAACCGAGGGCTGATTCTTTGAGGAAGATCTCTGAACACGTGAGTTTTCAGAGTCGATACAGTGCAAAAAACAGTGAAAAATAGTGCTGAACCGGTGTATTTCGGACACTAAAAAATTCATAACTCTCTTCTCGTTTATCGGATTGACGCCGTTCCGGTGCCTAACATTCCGTTTCGATGCCATCTTCGTGATGTAAGATCAGTATGAGTCAGGTCAAGCGGAAGAACCCCGAAAGTGGGAATTATTGGAAGAATTCTTTGGAACAATTCACTGTCTGTCAGATATTGGAAAATTCATAACTCGGTCAATTTTTATCGGATAGTGTCCGTTCTCGAAGCTACGGTTCAAAAATTTTGTGCTCTTTAAGATTGAAGACAAGCTCGAGTTCAAACGATGCTCCGAAGATCATCGTTTTGGTTTATTTCGCAAAACGGAAGTGCTGAACCGAAGAAAAAGGCTGAAAGTTGTTTCACGGGAAAATTCATATCTCACTCTTTTTTGTCCGATCGTCCTCATCTTTTTAAACGAGGTCACTGACTCATAGATCTACAACTGTGCTGACAAAGTCGAGTCGAGATTGTGCTCCGAAGAGGTTGATCTTGTCACATTTTCGAGTAGCGGACACCAAATAAGCTGAAAAAAATGACTTATTCAGTGACGTCTTGCAGCTTAAGCGTATCGAACTCATTTGATTTTGATCAAATAATGTCCGTTCTTTTTGCATTACGTCCGTGACTCAGACGCGGACAATTTCTTAAGAGGCTCAGAGTCGAAATTTTGTACCGGGCAAGGTGTTATTTTTGCTTAAGCTGCCGACAAGCTGGAATTTTACCGTTTCACTTTGTTTTTTATCACACTATATATTCAAAATTCTCTCATTTTCACAAACCCTGATTCATAATTCACAAACACTCAAAAATCAAACCTAAATTTCCCTCAAGGATCAAACAACAAGGTTTTCATTTTCTCTCAAGAACATTCATCAAGTTCACCAATCTTCAAGGACATTCAAAGGAAAATTTCCAAATATCTCAAGATCTCTTCCGATCCGATCTCCCTTGGCCAGACCACCGCCGCGATTTCCGCCCACCCTCCTCAACCGCGAGCGCCGCCGCGGATTCCTTCCTCCGTCGCGTGAGTTTTCGAGCGTCTTCTCCGTCTGCTTTCGACGTTTCTCTTCGGATTCCATCAATTCTTCCTCAGATTCACTTTCTGGTAATAATTCTTCACTTTAATTCTTGAATAATTGTTGAATTGGGTGAATTAGGATTTAATTGATAGTTGATTGTGAATTGAGATTATATTGTTGAACTTAATTTTCTTGTGATAAAATTGTGAATCAAACTTTGGATTAAGCTTTGCATTGGTGAATTAATTTGTGAATTGATTCTTGAATTGGTGAAATATGATTAAATCCGGAATTGGATAGTTATTTCATGAATTGTTTGTGATTCTTGAATCAAATTATAGTTTCGATATTAATGGTTGCGATGTTGTTCACTTTCCAAGAGTTGGATTTTGATTCCGGATAATTAGTTTTTGAATGATATTTAGTTTCGAAACTTGCGAATAGTGCTACCGGTGTGGTTTTGTTGATTTAATGTAAGTGTCGATGTTTATGTTCATTTACTAATTCTTGTGCAATTTATGAGTTAATATAATTTCTATTCGATACAAAGCATGGATTATTTCATTTTTGCAAACGAAGAGCTTGAATCGAATGAAATTATGTCAATTCTTGAATTTGGTTTTAATACTTGATGCTAGCTCATTTTGGTCATAACTTCCTAACCGTAGCATGTTTTTGCGAATGCGAATAATGTAACTTGACTTTGTTGATGATTCCGGAGCTGTTGGTGGACTTTTTGGTCGATTTCGGACAACATTTTTTTACCGTTTCGCTACTGCCAGCCGAAGAAATTGGCCTAAAAGTCCCACTTCCGAGCGGAATTAATTCAGACCGAGTTCGTTTTTGAGTCCGTTGGCACGTTTGCGGTCAACCATGCGATTTTCGTTCAATTCCGAGTTGGTGATTTTTAACGCTTATTTTCCGATCTCGTGTTATTTGCCTCCGTTTGTGATGTACTTTGCATACTAATTGCTACTTGATGCATATTCATGCTTACTTAGTGATTTGTGTACTATCGCATTCATGTTCGCTTATTTCGGATTGACTCCATGTACATATTGTGTTTTGACATAACCATTGTCACTTTTCGTGCGATATCTTGATTTGATATTGTGATACAAAAGTTGCGTTTGCTTGTCATTACTAACTTGTGTGCAAGGAATTTTTCTGAAAGAGTCTCCAATGGTGCTTATCCGCTGGGTGTTCCACTTTATTTGTTGGATGCTACTTCGCGTCCAATGCGCTTTCTCTTTGTCTCTCATTCTTGAGGAGTGCATATGTATTTGTGGTATTGTGTCTGGATTGCGTTTCTTGCAGGTGTACTATCTGATTGGGTGATTGTGTCTGATACACACCACATGCCGGTTGTGATTTATTTTCACACCGACCATGCTTTGACGCTTATGTCGGATATACGATTTCTGACTTGCTTTGTTTGGTGATGCTAGCTTGCTCGAAGTATTCCGGGTTTCTTACTTTGTTTACTTTTGCTACGGATTGTTATCCATTTAGTATAGTTTCTTTTCCCTTTTATCTCATTCCGCACTTACTGTTTTCAATGCCATGAGAAGTAGGAATAGAGATGCATGCTTGGAAGTCCGTTCCTTTCTTTGGTCAGCATTCTGGAAAAGTCCTCAAGTGAGGCCATGATTGTGCTTGTTTAATATTGTGCCTAAAGACCTCCAAAGAGGCATCTGACTCCTGTATCCCCTTGTAAGACCTCCAAGAAGGAAATTGACGGAAGGTAGGGTTCGCAATCGACCCCCGTTATTTTAGTCGAGTCGTTCTTAGCTCTCATTACATGGTCGAAGCTTTGAACATAACTTACTCTTGTTATCGAGTCAATCAAGTGGAAGAAGGGTTTCGCAATCAAACCCCCACGCCTTGTCTATAGCTCGCATTGACCGATGCTGATGCTTATGTGATCTTATTCACATCCCCCTTTCTCTGCTCTCCATGGTTCTCGATACCATTAGGTGAGTACCCCTATTTCCTATAGCTAGCTTATTTGCCTCGGTTGATATGACCCCTTGGCTAAAGCTCCCCCCTTTTTACTTTGATTGTGTGACATTGTTGTTGACTAACACTGTTTATTCTTTCATTTGTTTTTAGTTCGTTTTGTGATTGATTCATCCTATGTTTACTTGTGTTTGTTCACATGATCCCCTTAGGATTCCTAACTCCACTTAATTTCTGATTAAGCCGGAGGTAGGAGAGACATTAGGCTTTCAATCCTTTGCATGCTAACATTAGGTAGGCTTCCCTCCTAATCCTCCCCTTAGGGCCATCTTTGCATGATAACATTAGGATAGATTTCCCCCTTAGTGTTTTTCTTTTCCTTTGTGTCCTCTCTCTTCTCATCTCAACGTTTCTTGAAAACATTTAATAAAGATAAAGTGTATTGTGCACGAGCCTTAAGCGTGGGGAATGAAAAATAAGGGGCTTCCTCTCATCTTTCTAGAGTGCTTAGCAAGCGTCTTGTCTTGGGACGATTCGTTAAGTATTCGTCCATGTGCCCTAGACTTTGGTGCAATGCAAGTTATGACCTAACTCAAGTCACTTTTTTCTTAAAAAATACAAAGAAACTTCAAACCTTTTTGTCCTTCGGGATTGTCAAATTAAAGGGTATTTTCAAAAAGGGCACGTTACTTTCCGTTTTAGTCGCAAACAGGCATCGACCCTAACTGTCGGACGCGAACTTAACGTCGCTCATAAAAAACACGAAAAGAACTTGGTCCGAACTACGTTGACTCTGAATTTCCCATTGCACAAAGGGAATACGTAGGCCTAGGACGACGACGTCCTACCGTGTCTGTCTTAGTTTTCCCTTCCTCCGTCTTTGTACAGCCATAGATGATAGGATAACTCACCCTTAGAATAGACAACAAGCGTGGATCCCATCGAGTACGATGGACGCGTGGGGTGCTAGCACCTTCCAATCGCGTAACCGACTCCCGAACCCAGGTTATGGTTGCGATGACCATTCCTTTCCCTCTTCCTAAGGTTTATGTGGTATTCCCTTTCCTTCTCTTGGGATAAATTTACACCGCTGGCGACTCTGTTTTTCCGCGCCACTCTCGCGTTTGTACCTGGATGAAAATCCTGGGAGCGACAGCTGGCGACTCTGCTGGGGAATCTGGTTGACCTATGTTGGTCCATCCCTAAGCGAGTCAATCCTAACGCTTGCTTGTCTTTGTTCTCTTTGGGTGTTTTTGTTTTTTGTTTTGCTTTATTTGTTGTATTTTATTTTTACCGCATTTTTTGCATTGCATTTCATTTTTATTACTGTCATACTGGATACTGCTGTGTTGTGCTGGCTGTTTTTGTTTTACAGGTTGGGTTGTTCTGAGAGATAAGCCCAATACCCAGGCTTGAGTACACCCTAGGACTAGAGTGGAGAGTAGTGGGACCTACGTGCCCGCTTGGTACGTTTGTGTGTTCACGAAATTCACAACCAGATGAGGCTATCTTGGGACGCATTCTGACATGTGTGTCTTGCGCATGTTAGGATGTCGATCTAGAGAGCTGCGACTCTGGTGACCGATCATCGAGGACCTTAGTGGAAACATCCCTTTTTAGTGGTGACAGTGGCAGACCACATCCTATGGCAAACCCATTCGCACCCGAGGGCCCACTTTGGAACTCGCATAGGATGGCCCCTATCTTTTGAAGAGAATCAGTGGAGGCACTCCTCGATTGACGATAGTACTGTACCCCGAGGGATGAATGTACTATTGTTTCTCGACCTCAGTGCCATAAGCTGAGGACCTTCCGTTTTGGAGAATCAGTTGAGGCCTCCTTGATTGGTGATGATGCCAAACCAGAAATGGTGAACGTATCATCATTTCTCGACCTGAGAGCCCGGGATACTGAACATCCTAGTACCCACACGTGAGAGGGGATGGGTGTTTGCAGGTAACCGAAACCTTCAACCTACCCAATTTTTCTGGATTTCGCATCAATGTTTGATTATCTGGGTTCCTGGTTATCTCAGTGGTTCGGTATTTTGGAATTCTGGTTTTCTGGGTTGTGGTTCTCGTTCAGTTAACAGCACAACACATCCAGCAGTGTAGCCTTGATCCCATGTTTGCATGAGCATATCATTTTTCTTACATTCTAGCATGTTTGAAATTTTTCAGGGCTTGCATCTTACTCTTGATTCCGGTTTTCTGAGGTTACCTTGGCATGGATGTCCCGAGAAAGAAGACTGTTGCCTATTCGTTCCCAGATCCGACCTTGACATTGATTCACAAGCTGATTAGTATGGCTGGTCCCGGAGTTCGTACAGAGTTCAGTGGAGGGTATGGGAGACCTCTGAAGTTGGTCTATAATATCTCCAAGTATGAGAAGGATGCCATTCATACACTTATTCAGTTTTACGATCCGTCTTTGCGTTGCTTCACTTTCCCAGACTACATCTTGGCCCCAACGTTGGAGGAGTTCTCATATATTTTGGGAATCCCCATCAGGCATGACATAGTATTCTTTTCTGAAGAACACCCCGGGATAAAAGAAATGGCTATTGCTCTTCATATTGGTGAATCCGTTCTGAGCAATAATATTGACGAAAAACAAGGAGCTAAGGGTTTCTTATTGAAGTTCTTGTTTGATCAAGCTTGCATACATGTTAAAGAGAAGAATTGGACTGTTTTCCAAGCTATTCTGGCTATGTGCATCTATGGGATTGTCCTATTTCCCAATGTTCCTGATCTGGTGGATATGCATGCTGTCAGAATCTTTATTTCAAAAAATCCTATACCTACCTTGCTAGGTGATGTGTATCACTCAGTCCACTACAAGAATGAAAATAGGCGTGGAAGAACTGTGAGTTGCTGTGCACCACTCTTATCTACTTGGTTTCTGAGTCATCTCCCCGAAGCTGGCGCTTTCGTTGATACGAAAGATTCTCTGAAGTGGTCAAAGAGGTTAATGGGCTTGACTGCTGACAACATTGTCTGGTTCAACCGTGATTTGCTAGGAATAAATATTATTTGCAAGTGCGGAGAATTCCCTAATGTACCCTTGATAGGGAGAAGAGATGGAATTAACTATAATCCTTCCCTTGTTATCAGGCAGTTTGGTTATCCTTTGAGAGGTCCACCTAAAAAGCGAGATGTCAAAGAGTCCTTATTCTTCAATGGTGCTGAGGATCAAGAGATGATAAGGAAGATTGTGGATGCTTGGAAGCAGGTGACCAAGAAGGGAAAAACTTCATTCGGGAAATGTAACAACCGGGCTTTCCCTTCCTATAAAGAGTGGATTAAGAAGAGAGCAGAAGAGGAGCTTCTTCCCTTCCTGATAGAACCACCATCTTACCCCTTGCTGATTGAGCCTCATACCACAGTTGAGATAGAGAAGTTTAACAAGTTGTGGGCTGAAAAGGAAAAGCTGCGAGAAGAAAACAATGAGCTAAAAAGAGAGATTTATCAGTTGAAACATGAGCGGGGTGAAGCTGTTCATACCGCCAAGTTGAAGACAGAGCTTCTTGCTAAGGCAGAAAAAGAGCTAGTTGACATGGTCACATCCAGACAAAGGATGAAACAAGCTTTGGATGGTATCAGTAAAATTCTCGAGTCTAAGAAGGAGGAATTAGACAAGGCTTTGTTGAAAATTCACAGGTTCGATGATCACCGAGAAACTGCAATGGCCGAGAATAAGAGAAAGGAAGACGATTATCTAGCTCAGATTGATCAGTTGAAGTTGACGCTCAAGAAAAAAGACGTCGAGATCCTGTCAGGGGTATTCAAGAGACAAGCAGTCGAGGGTCGACTCAATGAAGCCATAGCCTCCATAGAAGAACTGAAGATCCAAGCTGAAGTGAAGAGACCCAGACATGAGGGACCTATCATGGATGGTGTTTCTGGAGAAGATGCTTGGGAGTTGCATTGCCGATACTTGGAAGGGATCATGCATAGGAGAGACGTTCTAATTCAAGAGCTAATTCAGAGACTGAAGCATCCCGACACCAAGAAGCTGTTCAAGGAAATTCAAGACTTGAGCAGAAAGCATAGTGGATGGGGGGGATTGACACTTGTGGACTTTGATGACATGCCGTAGTTTTCTATTTTCTTTCATTATTTGGACCACCGCCAGACTTTTTGGTTGGGATCTATGATTATTGTGTTCCGACTTGTTATCTTGGATTTGTGATCGTTGACATTTGGTTTTCCTCTGGTTTTCTTAATATATGAGCAGAAGTTCCGTTCTATCTTATTGTTAATCTGGAATCAAGGGGTGGATAGCCCTGCAAATATTCAAAACATGTTCATTTACATTTGCATATTCATAATCATTTTGCATGACAGGTGTTTATCCCTGGTATTCTTATCTTGTTTCAATCTCAGAATTGCAGACTTAACTCCTCAGGCCATTCAAGAGTTGATCATGGAGCATGTTCAAGATGAGTTGAGAGAAATGCGAGGTCATATGGGGCAGCTTATGGGGAATATGCAAACTCTCATGCAAGACCAGAAGATGCTGAGGGAGGAGGTCAATCAGATGAAGACTCAGATGGGTTTGGCCATGGAAATTTTGAATAGGGTGTTGAAGAAGGAAGACAGTCCTGTGCCCGCTTCCACAACAGAGATCCTTACTCCTCCCATCTCTTTAGAATCTGATTTAAATCATGGATTACCTCGTGAATCTCGTCCACAAACGGAAGTTCCAGAACTTTCCCAACAGCAGCTAGGTCTTGGCTCCCAAGAGAAGCCCAAGGGCAAAAAGTGTACACAGAGACAGAAGAAGTCTGAAAGAGTTTTTCATCCGCTCCCTATGCCATATTCTCAACTATTGCAGCATCTCCTTCAGTTGCAACTGGTACAGAAAAGGACTTTGGCTCCTCTCACTGGTAATCCTCCACCAGGCTATGATGCAAGAGCCCATTGTGATTTCCATTCTGGGGCACCAGGGCATACTGTGGAGAAATGTAGGGCCTTTCAGCCCCAAGTCCAGGATTTAATTGATGCATGGGCAATTGAGTTCACGTCAGGTGGCGTAAATATACAAGATGATTTTACCCCAATTGCTGCAAAAGAAGTGAAGACTCCTCCCCTCTTTGCAGGATCCACCTCATGTCATGGACTTTCTCCACCACCTTTTGCTGCAGAAGCTCTACGTCAGCAACCTTTGTTTGTGCCTTAGCCAAATGTGGAAAGGAAAGTGCAAGCACAGGTGAGGCGCCCAAATCAGCACCGACAGTAGGGTTATCAGCAGCAGGGGCAACCGAAACCAAGAGGGCCCAAGAGGATATTTGATCCTATTCCTATCCCTTATAGTCAGTTGTTTGCTCGTCTGCTCAAGAACTCTCTGATTCAAACGAAGAGTACCATGTCGGTGCCGTACACTATTCCTCTGGATTATGACATGACTGCTAGTTGCGAGTTCCACTCGGGAACGTTTGGGCACACAATTGATGAGTGTAATGTATTCAAGCACAAGGTGCAAGACCTGGTAGACTCAGAGATCATTGTATTCACTAAAGATGATATGTACATCAATGGAGGCCTCTTTTCTCAAATGAACGCTCAGTCTGCAAGTACGTCAAGACAAAATTAAGCTTCCTCAGTAATGGCAATCTTCAGCTTCTTTACCGCATTTTCATTTGTAGTTTTTCATTTCTTGTTAAAGCATCGTATGCACGTAAGACTTGTTTGTTTTTTATGATGATATTAATGCAATGAGTATGTTTTTCTTGAAGTAATCCATTCGTGTTCACTCTTAAATGTTTATATGCACTGCAATACCAATTTTCTTGTTTAGAACTCTTGAGGGAGGATGACGAAATAAGAGCGCAAATTTCTAATGGTACGCTTTAGGATAGAACCCTGTTGAGGATGTACAGGCATTGTTTCAAACCCCTAAATACTGAAGAGATAAGGAGATAAACCTTCGTTAACCCCTTTGAGCCTTGGAGTAGGAGCTTCTTTCGTACGAAAAAACCCTCATACTTAACCCAGGGGCAGGGTAGGCGTCAGTTAGTTTGACCGAGCGTTCAAATTTCGAGGAGAGTGTGCATCTGAGGATCTATTACCTTCTATCCCACCATCAAGAGGTCAAGAGATGTGAAACCACAATGGTTACCCTTCAAGAATCAAGGAGTGAGGCAGTCACAACCCTTTCAAGCAAGTAAGATAACCAGTGTCACACGCTTTGTTCAAAAGGGGAATAAAAAAGGAAAGTCCGCTAAGTCGAAACTTGAAAACAAGCGACTTAGGCAAAAGCTAGGGCATCCCACTGGACTTCAAAATCGAAAAAAACTCAAAAGAGTCAATCCAGGAAAAAATTATGGATAAAAAAAAGCAAAAGAAAGAAAAAGCGAAAAGCATTACAAGAGAAAATCCTCGATAATAACAAATTCGTGTGATTAAAGACAAAAAGGGGTGACTGTCACTCCAAAACTTCCTTAGGCGTCAAACCATTAGTGGCATCGGTCCCTTAAAGATCGTAAACCTTTTGAGAGATGAGCGTTTGTGTCGGATTAACTGAACATAGGACTGGAGAACATCACGAAGAGTGGGTGGGCACCGATAAATTTTGAGCCATAAATCCTTTTTCTGAAACCGTGAACCAGACCACGTTACAACCCTTAAAAGTCCTAACTGAAACAGGGTTTATTCCGAAAATGTACTTCAACAGGACAGCGTTCCTGACTCCTATGAGTTGTGCTAATAAGATTTATTGGTATTGCATGTGCGCATTATTTTGCCATTCAAAAATCAAGGTCGCATCCCAGCTAGTAATTCGGTCACAAGGCTCGGCGACGCATTTTCAATAAAAACATCAAGGTTAACATATTTGTTGCATTAGAATTATCATTCTCATAAATAACTTGTTCTGTTTGCGTACATGTGCCTAAGCATCAATGCAGCTTACACAGTGAACGTCAGTCAAGAAGCTTGATCCTGCCAAGTTGGGATGCTTGAAAATTCTGAAGGACAATCATATCAAAGGGCACGCTGCCAAGAGACTCAGTGTAGAGTGGGCTCTACCCAGTAAGTCGTGTTAAGATGTAGCCAATCTGGGGCAGTCACGTCGAGAAATCTCTCTGAAATTTAGTTATTCTAGGGCATTCATTCTAAGATCAGGGGCAAAGTCACTTCAGAGCTCATATTGGGGCAGGCCACCTCTAGAGCGTGGGAGATTGTCCACTCCTGAAAATGGTTAATTGAAAACACCTCCTCAAGGTTCAAGATACTAAAACAGAGTATTTTCAAGTCATTACAATCCCTTTCGAGGTAATGTACTTCATGGATTACGAAGACTGGGGCAGTTGTGTGCGAGATATGATAAATCTCTCCAAGAGTTTGAAGACCCTGGGGCAGTGCGAACACCCGATCTTCTGTAAAATCCTCTTGAGATGATTTCTTCCATTAGACCTGGCGGTCTGGGGCAAGTGAAAAGTTCAAAGAGCCGCTTATGACAAGTCAGGTGGCAGGGCAACAGGATTGTACTTCCCTAGCAGTTTGCTTTCCCCAGCATTGAGATTGCACTTTTCCTCAGCAGAGCAGACCTTCCCCAGCAGGAGACTTGGGAAGTATTTTCCCCAAATCAAGACGTTATTTCCCCACAGAATCAGGATGTTCATCTTCCCCATCCAGTCAGGAAGCGTGCTTTCACTGACGATGTCATATTCTAATCCCCAGCAAGGTGAGAGTAAAGGCATTCCCCCATCAACAGGATAAGTTCAGTAGTATCCCCAAGCAAGATGGTATTATGGACGGTTTTCCCCAAGCAAGGTGGTATTATGGGCTGGTATCCCCCAGCAGGGTCTGAGCCCAATTGGTTATTGGCAATCCTTAGTAACAGACTTCCGGTTCAGTTATTGGCATTCATTCTTAACTCCCCCAGCAGAGGAGGGATCTCAGGTCCTATGTCACCTTCAGTAGAGGACATGTGTAGTCCCCGGTGGTATGGATGTTTTGAGATTTCATCCCCGGTAGAAGTTGTGGATCCAAAGGGTCGGTCGACGTGATCCTTCTCAGCAGAATTCTTGGATTCAGAGGACAATTTATTTTTGTCATCCCCAGCAGAATTGGTCTTTTCTCTCCAGCATTTATTTTGCTTGGGAGACCCCTTTTTGCATATCATAAGCATTCGCATTGCATCCTCAAATGCATAGCATTTCCATTTCGTATGGAGCATTACGGTAAAATTCAAACATTTGCATCTGAAGCATAAGCCAGGTTTGATACTTTCTTTGCCAGTTCTCTTTCCAAGCACAGATGGCATAACTCAGGAGATTTTGGAGGGATGCGTTCCTCATATTTGTGCTCCCCGGCAGAATCTTTTATTTAGACTTCTACTTTCCCCAACGGAGTCATCTTATCTGTGGACCGTGAGTCCGTTAGAAGTTTTCCTTGGTTTCGCCTTTCTCTTTGGTGAAATCCAATTCTCGCTTGACAGATTTTCTTTCATCAGTTCCCTTTATCAGCAGGGATGGCATTTATTTTGCTAGCTCTCTTTATCAGCAGAGATAGCAGTCTTTTGAAGATTTTCTTTCGTCAATTCCCTTTATCAGCAGGGATGGCATTTATTTTGCTAGTTCTCTTTATCAGCAGAGATAGCAATCCTTTAAAGTTTTCTTTTGTCAGTTCCCTTTATCAGCAAGGATGGCATTTATTTTGCTAGTTCTCTTTATCAGCAGAGATAGCAATCTTTTTAAGATTTTCTTTCGTCAGTTCCCTTTATCAGCAGGGATGGCATTTATTTTGCTAGTTCTCTTTATCAGCAGAGATAGCAATCTTTTGGATATTTTTTTTCGTCAGATCCGTTTATCAGCAGGGATGGCATTTATGTTGCTAGTTCTCTTTATCAGCAGAGATAGAAATCTTTTGGAGATTTTTCATCAGTTTCCTTTATCAGCAGGGATGGCATTTATTTTGCTAGTTCTCTTTATCAGCAGAGATAGCAATCTTTTGGTTCCCTTTATCAGCAGGGATGACATTTGTTTTGCGAGTTCTCTTTATCAGCAGAGATAACAATCTTTTGAAGATTTTCTTTCGCTAGTTCCCTTTATCAGCAGGGATGGCATTTGTTTTGCTAGTTCTCTTTATCAGCAAAGATAGCAACCTTTTGAATATTTTCTTTCGCTAGTTCCCTTTATCAGCAGGGATGGCATTTATTTTGCTAGTTCTCTTTATCAACAGAGATAGCAATCTTTTGAATATTTTCTTTCGCTAGTTTCCTTTATCAGCAGGGATGGCATTTATTTTGCTAGTTCTCTTTATCAGCAGAGATAGCAACCTTTTAATGATTTTCTTTCGCTAGTTCCCTTTATCAGCAGGGATGCCATTTATGTTGCTAGTTCTCTTTATCAGCAGAGATAACAATCTTTTGAAGATTTCCTTTCGTCAGTTCCATTTATCAGCAGGGATGCAATTTATTTTGCTAGTTCACTTTATCAGCAGAGATAGCAATCCTTTGGAGATTTTCTTCGTCACTTCCCTTTATCAGCAGGGATGGCATTTATTTTGCTAGTTCTCTTTATCAGCAGAGATAGCAATCCTTTGGAGATTTTCTTCGTCAGTTCCCTTTATCAGCAGGGATGGCATTTATTTTGCTAGTTCTCCTTATCAGTAGAGATAGCAATCTTTTGAAGATTTTCTTTTGTCAGTCCCCTTTATCAGCAGGGATGGCATTTATGTTGCTAGTTCTCTTTGTCAGCAGGGATAGCAATCTTTTGGAGATTTCTTTCGTCAGTTCCCTTTATTAACAGGGGTGACATTTATGTTGCTAGTTCTCTTTATCAGCAGAGATAGCAATCTTTTGAAGATTTTCTTTTGTCAGTTCCCTTTATCAGCAGGGATGGCATTTATGTTTCTAGTTCTCTTTGTCAGCAGGGATAGCAATCCTTTGGAGATTTTCTTCATTAGTTCCCTTTATCAGCAGGGATGGCATTTATTTTGCTAGTTCTCTTTATCAGCAGAGATAGCAATCTTTTGGATATTTTCTTTCGTCAGTTCCCTTTATCAGCAGGGATGGCATTTATGTTGCTAGTTCTCTTTATCAGCAGAGATAGCAATCTTTTGGATATTTTCTTTCGTCAGTTCCCTTTATCATCAGGGATGGCATTTATGTTGCTAGTTCTCTTTATCAGTAGAGATAGAAATCTTTTGGAGATTTTTCGTCAGTTTCCTTTATCAGCAGGGATGGCATTTATTTTGCTAGTTCGCTTTATCAGCAGAGATAGCAATCTTTTGGTTCCCTTTATCAGCAGGGATGGCATTTGTTTTGCTAGTTCTCTTTATCAGTAGAGATAACAATCTTTTGAAGATTTTCTTTCGCTAGTTCCCTTTATCAGCAGGGATGGCATTTGTTTTGCTAGTTCTCTTTATCAGCAGAGATAGCAACCTTTTGAAGATTTTCTTTCGCTAGTTCCCTTTATCAGCAGGGATGGCATTTATTTTGCTAGTTCTCTTTATCAACAGAGATAGCAATCTTTTGAATATTTTCTTTCGCTAGTTTCCTTTATCAGCAGGGATGGCATTTATTTTGCTAGTTCTCTTTATCAGCAGAGATAGCAACCTTTTAATGATTTTCTTTCGCTAGTTCCCTTTATCAGCAGGGATGCCATTTATGTTGCTAGTTCTCTTTATCAACAGAGATAACAATCTTTTGAAGATTTCCTTTCGTCAGTTCCATTTATCAGCAGGGATGCAATTTATTTTGCTAGTTCTCTTTATCAGCAGAGATAGCAATCCTTTGGAGATTTTGTTCGTCAGTTCCCTTTATCAGCAGGGATGGCATTTATTTTGCTAGTTCTCTTTATCAGCAGAGATAGCAATCCTTTGGAGATTTTCTTCGTCAGCTCCCTTTATCAGCAGGGATGGCATTTATTTTGCTAGTTCTCCTTATCAGTAGAGATACCAATCTTTTGAAGATTTTCTTTTGTCAGTCCCCTTTATCAGCAGCGATGGCATTTATGTTGCTAGTTCTCTTTGTCAGCAGGGATAGCAATCTTTTGGAGATTTCTTTCGTCAGTTCCCTTTATCAACAGGGGTGACATTTATGTTGCTAGTTCTCTTTATCAGCAGAGATAACAATCTTTTGAATATTTTCTTTTGTCAGTTCCCTTTATCAGCAGGGATGGCATTTATGTTTCTAGTTCTCTTTGTCAGCAGGGATAGCAATCCTTTGGAGATTTTCTTCATCAGTTCCCTTTATCAGCAGGGATGGCATTTATTTTGCTAGTTCTCTTTATCAGCAGAGATAGCAATCTTTTGGATATTTTCTTTCGTCAGTTCCCTTTATCAGCAGGGATGGCATTTATGTTGCTAGTTCTCTTTATCAGCAGAGATAGCAATCTCTTGGATATTTTCTTTCGTCAGTTCCCTTTATCATCAGGGATGGCATTTATGTTGCTAGTTCTCTTTATCAGCAGAGATAGCAATCCTTTGAAGATTTTCTTTCGCCAGTTCCCTTTATCAGTAGGGATGGCATTTATTTTGCTAGTTCTCTTTATCAGCAGAGATAGCAATCTTTTGAAGATTTTTTCGTCAGTTCCCTTTATCAGCAGGGATATCATTTATGTTGCTAGTTCTCTTTATCGGCAGAGATAACAATCTTTTGAAGATTTTCACTCGTCAGTTCCCTTTATCAGCAAGGATGGCATATTTCGAGATTCCTTTGTCAGTTCTCCTTATCAGCAGAGATGACATAACCTGGGAAAGTTTGTTTCACTTTATACCCAGCATACCTGGCACTCGTCCGTGTTGTGACAGTACAACATTTATTGCTTGTTCCTCAGTGGAGTCGTCCCTCCTTTGAGGATTGTAAATTTCAGGTTTCTTTTGGTATTCAATCTCCGTGAATCCTTTGAACGTATGACAGTTGTTGCTATCATACCTTCAGGACCAAGGTGAATGAATAGGGGCAGCTGTAGCACCCTAAAATTTGTTCTCCTTATATTAGTACCAACTGGCTTATGCTTCATTTGCATCTTAGCTAGGTCATCGGGTACATATATGCGTATCATTTGGCTCTGTGGTTATGGGATCAAGGTTCTCTATTCAAGCATCGTCAGGTTGCAACAGACGTTTATTTCGTCACTCGACATATGCGCAAAGTATTTCTCCGGGTTACGTAATCAACGGGTCAGCAAAGCTCTTATCAAACATAATTTTTCATGTCAAGAATCTAAGAGGAAGTTGAAGTTTTCAGCCGATTCAGAACAGTTTGAGCAGAAAATCAGTTTGCTGTGCAAATTTGCAAAATTCATAACTCTTTCTCTGGAACTCGTTTTGGCTGGATATTCAACAGTTAGAACCGTCTTAGTATTCTCTACAACTTTTATGTTCGGCTCGGAAGTCAATTCATCAAGGAAGGTGGTGGGAATTATTTGTTTCTAGAATTTCGGTTTCGCTGGATAATTGTGTCAGTGGTATTCAAAAGGGCTTAACATCTGATTGGGTCATTATTTCTGAGCTACTCCTATGCCAAAAAGTTCCATATTGAAATTATCTGCAACTTTTGTGTTTGGACCGAGGGCTGATTCTTTGAGGAAGATCTCTGAACACGCGAGTTTTCAGAGTCGATACAGTGCAAAAAACAGTGAAAAATAGTGTTGAACTAGTGTATTTCAGACACTAAAAAATTCATAACTCTCAGCTCGTTTATCGGATTGATGCCGTTCCGGTGCCTAAAATTCCGTTTCGATGCCATCTTCATGATGTAAGTTTAGTATGAGTCAGGTCAAGCGGAAGAACCCCGAAAGTGTGAATTATTGGAAGAATTCTTTGGAACAATTCACTGTCTGTCAGATATTGGAAAATTCATAACTCGGTCAATTTTTATCGGATTGTGTCCGTTCTCGAAGCTACAGTTCAAAAATTTTGTGCTCTTTAAGATTTAAGACAAGCTCGAGTTCGAACGATGCTCCGAAGATCATCGTTTTGGTTTATTTCGCAAAACGGAAGTGCTTAACCGAAGAAAAAGGCTGAAAGTTGTTTCACGGGAAAATTCATATCTCACTCATTTTTTGTCCGATCGCGCTTATCTTTTGACACGAGGTCACTGACTTATAGATCTACAACTGTGCTGACAAAGTCGAGTCGAGATTATGCTCCGAAGAGGTTGACCTCGTCACATTTTTGAGTAGCGGACACCAAATAAGCTGAAAAAATGACCTATTCAGTGACGTCTTGCAGCTTAAGCGTATTGAACTCATTCGTTTTTGATCGAATAACTTCTGTTCTTTTTGTTTTACGTCCGTGACTCAGACATGGACAATTTCTTAAGAGGCTCAGAGTCGAAATTTTGTACCGGGCAAGGTGTTATTTTTGCTTAAGCTGCCGACAAGCTGGAATTTTACCGTTTCACTTTGTTTTTTATCACACTATATAGTCAAAATTCTCTCATTTTCACAAACCCTGATTCATAATTCACAAACACTCAAAAATCAAACCTAAATTTCCCTCAAGGATCAAACAACAAGGTTTTCATATTCTCTCAAGAACATTCATCAAGTTCACCAATCTTCAAGGACATTCAAAGGCAAATTTCCAAATATCTCAAGATCTCTTCCGATCCGATCTCCCTTGGCCAGACCACCGCCGCGATTTCCGGCCACCCTCCTCAACCGTGAGCGCCGCCGCGGATTCCTTCCTCCGTCGCGTGAGTTTTCGAGCGTCTTCTCCGTCCGCTTCCGACGTTTCTCTTCGGATTCCATCAATTCTTCCTCAGATTCACTTTCTGGTAATAATTCTTCACTTTAATTCTTGAATAATTGTTGAATTGGGTGAATTAGGATTTAATTTATAGTTGATTGTGAATTGAGATTATATTGTTGAACTTAATTTTCTTGTGATAAAATTGTGAATCAAACTTTGGATTAAGCTTTGCATTGGTGAATTAATTTGTGAATTGATTCTTGAATTGGTGAAATATGATTAAATCCGGAATTGGATAGTTATTTCGTGAATTGTTTGTGATTCTTGAATCGAATTATAGTTTCGATATTAATGGTTGTGATGTTGTTCACTTTCCAAGAGTTGGATTTTGATTCCGGATAATTAGTTGTTGAATGATATTTAGTTTCGAAACTTGAGAATAGTGCTACCGGTGTGGTTTTGTTGATTTAATGTAAGTGTCGATGTTTGTGTTCATTTACTAATTCTTGTGCAATTCATGAGTTAATATAATTTCTATTCGATTCAAAGCATGGATTATTTCATTTTTGCAAACGAAGAGCTTGAATCGAATGAAATTATGTCAATTCTTGAATTTGGTTTTAATACTTGATGCTAGCTCATTTTGGTCATAACTTCCTAACTGTAGCATGTTTTTGCGAATGCGAATAATGTAACTTGACTTTGTTGATGATTCCGGAGCTGTTGGTGGAATTTTTGGTCGATTTCGGACAACTTTTTTTTACCGTTTCGCTACTGCCAGCCGACGATATTGGCCTAAAAGTCCCACTTTCGAGCGGAATTAATTCAAACCGAGTTCGTTTTTTAGTCCTTTGGCATGTTTGCGGTCAACCATGCGATTTTCGTTCAATTCTGAGTCGGTGATTTTTAACGCTTATTTTCCGATCTCGTGTTATTTGCCTCCGTTTGTGATGTACTTTGCATATTAATTGCTACTTGATGCATATTCATGCTTACTTAGTGATTTGTGTACTATCGCATTCATGTTCGCTTATTTCGGATTGACTCCATGTACATATTGTGTTTTGACATAACCATTGTCACTTTTCGTGCGATTTCTTGATTTGATATTGTGATACAAAAGTTGCGTTTGCTTGTTATTACTAACTTGTGTGCAAGGAATTTTTTTGAAAGAGTCTCCAATGGTGCTTATCCGCTGGGTGTTCCACTTTATTTGTTGGATGCTACTTCGCGTCCGATGCGCTTTCTCTTTGTTTCTCATTTTTGAGGCGTGCATATGTATTTGTGGTATTGTGTCTGGATTGCGTTTCTTGCAGGTGTACTGTCTGATTGGGTGGTTGTGTCTGATACACACCACATGCCGGTTGTGATTTATTTTCACACCGACCATGCTTTGACGCTTATGTCGGATATACGATTTCTGACTTGCTTTGTTTGGTGATGCTAGCATGCTCGAAGTATTCCGGGTTTCTTACTTTGTTTGCTTTTGCTACGGATTATTATCCGTTTGGTATAGTTTATTTTCCCTTTTATCTCATTCCGCACTTACTGCTTTCGATGCCATTAGAAGTAGGAATAGAGATGCACGCTTGGAAGTCCGTTCCTTTCTTTGGTCGGCATTCTGGAAAAGTCCTCAAGTGAGGCCATGATTGTGCTTGTTTAATATTGTGCCTAAAGACCTCCAAAGAGGCATCCCACTCCCGTATCCCCTTGTAAGACCTCCAAGAAGGAAATTGACGGAAAGTAGGGTTCGCAATCGACCCCCGTTATTTTAGTCGAGTCGTTCTTAGCTCTCATTACATGGTCGAAGCTTTGAACATAGCTTACTCTTGTTATCGAGTTCGTCAAGTGGAAGAAGGGTTTCGTAATCAAACCCCCACGCCTTGTCTATAGCTCGCATTGACCGATGCTGATGCTTATGAGATCTTATTCATATCCCCTTTTCTCTGCTCTCCATGGTTCTCGATACCATTGGGTGAGTACCCCTATTTCCTATAGCTAGCTTATTTGCCTCGGTTGATATGGCCCCTTGGCTAAAGCTCCCCCCTTTTTACTTTGATTGTGTGACATTGTTGTTGACTAACACTGTTTATTCTTTCGTTTGTTTTTAGTTCATTTTGTGATTGATTCATCCTATGTTTACTTGTGTTTGTTCACATGATCCCCTTAGGATTCCTAGCTCCACATAATTTCTGATTAAGCCGGAGGTAGGAGAGACATTAGGCTTTCAATCATTTGCATGCTAACATTAGGTAGGCTTCCCTCCTAATCCTCCCATTAGGGCCATCTTTGCATGATAACGTTAGGATAGATTTCCCCCTTAGTGTTTTTCTTTTCCTTTGTGTCCTCTCTCTTCTCATCTCAATGTTTCTTGAAAACATTTAATAAAGATAAAGTGTATTGTGCACGAGCCTTAAGCGTGGGGAATGAGAAATGAGGGGCTTCCTCTCATCTTTCTAGAGTGCTTAGCAAGCGTCCTGTCTTGGGACGATACGTTAAGTATTCGTCCCTGTGCCCTAGACTTTGGTGCAATGCAAGTTATGACCTAACTCAAGTCCCTTCTGTCTTAAAAAATACAAACAAACTTCAAACCTTTTTGTCCTTCGGGATTGTCAAATTAAAGGCTATTTTCAAAAAGGGAACGTTACTTTCCGTTTTAGTCGCAAACAGGCATCGACCCTAACTGCCGGACGCGAACTTAACGTCGCTCATAAAAAACACGAAAAGAACTTGATCCGAACTACGTTGACTCTGAATTTCCCATTGCACAAAGGGAGTACGTAGGCCTAGGACAACGACGTCCTTCCGAGTCTGTCTTAGTTTTCCCTTCCCCCGTCTTTGTACAGCCATAGATGATAGGATAACTCACCCTTAGAATAGACAACAAGCGTGGATCCCATCGAGTACGATGGACGCGTGGGGTGCTAGCACCTTCCCCTCGCGTAACCGAATCCCGAACCCAGGTTATGGTTGCGATGACCATTCCTTTCCCTCTTCCTAAGGTTTATGCGGTGTTCCCTTTCCCTCTCTTGGGATAAATTTACACGGCTGGCGACTCTATTTTTCTGCGCCACTCTCGCATTTGTACCTGGATGAAAATCCTGGCAGCGACAAGGAGGTCTGTATTGAAGAAGATAATCGTGTTTGAAGTTGGACAATTCTTGCTGGAAATAGTAAGATGAAGTCAAGTATGAAATGTTTAGTAATAAGAAGAAGAATATCAGAGAAGCACATGGAAGTACGGCGTATGATAGTTAAGAATGATTAAAGTATAGAAATATTTGAGGAATGTTAAATAGTAAAGTGGATTGTGTGTTGTTGGCGAGATGTGTCGGCATGAGTCGGAATTTTTTGGAAGTTATATCACCAACCAGATGATGAGATGGTATTGTTAAGATTGTGATTGAAATGAGAATCAGGTGTGAAACTATACGGATCATCAAAGTTGCGAGATTAAAAATAAAGACAAAGGATTGGTTAGGGTTGTCAAAAGTTTTAAACTTGGATAAATGTTTCGATCAAAGTGGGCCAATTTGGATTGTACTTGATGTATCAGAAAGATATTCGGCAATTAGGTTGTGCAACAAGTGTGTATAAGAATATATGTGTTGGATTTTGTGCGTTCTTGGAAATAAGGAAATTAAGAAAAATGTTTGTGAGCCTTAGAGAAATGGTAGAGCAGTACGCTTAGATAACATTGAGCATGAGGAGGAAGACGCTATTTTAGTTGGATAATGATGATTTATGCCACAATTATGGTTTCCAGCTGTCTATTGACAAATTGAGGAACTGATCACCCTTAATCTCTTATTGATAGTCGACGGAATCATGTTGGATGGAGTAGACGTGTCTTGCCAACTAGAATAGTATGCACAGTGAATTGTTTGGGGTTGAGCCAAGTGCTTATGAATTGTTTGAGTTGTCGATGCGGATTCCTATATAGGGAAATAAGGCGGACTTGAGGATGTTAGTATGAGGTTGCGAGTTGATCAGTGAGTAGTTTGGAAACTCACAGTTGTGTTCTGGATAACTTGGGTTTTGGTTTGTGGTGGATCGAGAAGTCGACTGACATGAGACTTGAAGAATTGTAGAGATAAACCAAGTAGGAAGTAAATGGTAATGTAAGACTCTGATTTGACCAAGGATGTCGGATCGAGAAGGGTAGTGGCTGGTATATCTTAAAGTGTATATATGGAAATATGAATGGTATTTTCCATACTTGTTTGGATAAGTTAGAACTGGTGTTCATTGTGGATATTCTGATGTTTTATAAAATCAGAAGAAGAGCGCGTAGAGTATTTGAGAGTTGAGTTGCAAGTATTGAAAGGAGTGAAGCTATATACTGAGTTAGCAAGGTGTGAATTATGATTTGTAAAGATGAAGTTGAGTGGTTGTGTTAATTCAGATGAGGGATTTTGGAGAATTGTGCTAGTATAAGTAGGACTTGATGAATTAGTTTGTTTGATTGGTTTGGTTAATATGCCATGTTAAGTGTAGGTTATTGAGGCTAAATCTATGGCTATTGGGTGTTAAGCTCTGTTTGGAAGATGATTTTTCTTGTTGAGATTAATTGGACACATGTATCCTTATGCTGTGGTAATGTTGTTATGTGTTGAGATGAATTTTGATGATGTGTTAATACAAGGTGGTGAAGTTGTAGCTTATGTTGACGATAATTGGGAATTCTTGAAAGTATCTGTCCTATTCAAGATTTGGAATTGGCTGCAGTTGTAGTTGTGTTAGATATTCGGAGGTATTATTTACGAATCTAAGTTCGAAGTGGTCAGTCATCAATGTGTAGAATGCCTATTTGGTTTGAATTTCCGATGAGTTAAGTCGAAAGTCTTTTCTTATGTCTGCTTTGATGGTCGGAAGTTGATGTGAACTTGGTAGATTTAATGGTTGCAATTAATCAGAGTGCGCCTCGAAAGCGCGGTGCAGAGCGGTTGGTTCTCATGTGGGTAACCACGATGTCGGTAGTTTGATTATGTTGATGTTGTGCTTTGGGCTTTTGTGCTCTTATCCTTGTTGTTGCCTCGTTACCTAGGGTGATGGTTCGAGTGCGAGTAGCTAATTCATATGATGGAGGATTAGGGAAGTGTTGCCTACGGCGATGGTAACGATCGTGTTGTGTTCTGACCCGTAGTGAACTTGTGTGTTATTAACTTGGTTATTCTTTGTGTCTTGAGTTAGTCGTTGGGTGCGTTGCGTGAGCATTGTTTCGTGTTGTTGTTGTCGTTGATGTGATGTATTTTTGTTTGGTATTAGACGTGGGGTTTTCCTTTTTAGGGCAGGGAAGTTGATTTGTTAGTTGAGATAACGTAATTGGAGTGTGGTGCATCGAGTAAATTTTCGAGGACGAAAATATTCTAAGTGGGGGAGAGTTGTAACGCCTGTATTTAATTAAATATTTTAATTAAATAATATTGAGTATTTTTCCGAATATCTGTTGAATATGTTGAATATGTTGGTTGATGCTAATAAGTATTAACCGGGTAATTAGTCGATTTAGTCGGGAGAAATTAATATTAGAAATAATATTTATTTTCGTAGAATATTAATTAATTTAATTGATTTAAGTTGTGTTGGCTTTAGTAGGATTATTTAATTAAAAATGATTTAAGTCGTAGAAAATAATATGGTGTTAACTTTGTAGAAGTATAAGAAAATATTAGGCTTATTTAGATGGTAGTAATAGTGGGGGTGTAGTAATGAGGCCCAATAAGAAAATAAAATAATAGAATTATTATATTAGGTTTTTAGAAACAAGGAAGAGTTAGAAAGTGGCTGTAAGTAAGACTTGTAGAAAAAGAGGAAAAATAGGAGCAGAACGTGGAAGTTATGGAGAAGAGGAAAAGAGGAACAAGGGTTTTTGAGAGAGAATTCGTAGAGGCTACTAGAGCAAGTTTTCAACCGGAAAAATTTAGAGCAACCTTCAATCCAAGGTAAGGGTGGGGTTCGAATTTTATAACCGGGTATATGATAATTGATACGTGGGATTGGGATTTATATAATTTTCTACTGAAATTGTTGAAGTGTATTGATGAATTGGTTTTGTTTTTATGGAATTTGATGTTTGCTAGATTGTTTGGTTGTTGTTCTATAGTGTTAAACTTAGGTTGGAATTTGGTTAAATCGATAGAAACCGATGTTTCCGCGGACGAAAGTCGGAATAGATTGCGTAGTTGTGTCGAGAAATGTTAGGCCGCGATCGAGTATGCTTGTTGTATCGAATTTGGTTGATTTTGTAAGTTTTTGCATTTTTGGGGGTTTAAGATTCGAATTGAAATCGAAAGTCGTAGAATTCACGTTTGATGGTTCCAAATCACTACTATATGTTTGGTATGAACGAGTATGTGTTTGTTTCGAAGAAAATAATTGAATCGGTCGGATTTTCGGATGAAAATACAAAATCCTGTAGGGCTGTTATGCAGAAAAATTCTGGTTTCGGAAAGTTTGGAAAATTCATATCTTTTGATCCGTAAGTCGGTTTTGACCCCCGTTCGAAGCGTTGGAAAGCTAACGAGATGTTCTTTCTAGGAAAAATGGTTTTGAGGTCTGTATCTGGTTCAATTATAGCAAAAAATTGAAACCATATCATTGTGTTGATATTTACCATCGTGAATGTGTGTGATTGAGGTGTTATCGTGCAATATGCCTTAACAATGTTAACCGATTAATAATGCAGAGGAATAGCAATAATGTGGGGACTTAGAAATAACAGTAGCAGGTTTTGTATCAGAGTTGAATTTAATAACAGTAACATGATTTAGTAGCATTCAAGATTTGATATCAGGGAATCAAATAAATAGAAACAGTGGGAATTAGTAGCAATAATAGAGGTTGATGAAAATAGTACCGAATAGTAATATTAGTAGTTTTAACTGATATAGTTGTTTAACCAAAATTAGTTGAAATTTTGCAGAAATAATTCGTAAGTGGTTGTAGTTATTTTTGGTTGGTTGATGTATGGAATTAGTCGAATAAGTAGAATTAAGCGGTAAGATTAGTTGTTCGGTATTAGTTGAAAATTGTTGGAGTAAGTCGTGTATACGAGTAGGTATTCTTGGTTGGATTATTTTGTTGAAAGTATGTCGAATAAGTTGATTTGCAGGTGAAGTTGAATTGTGTGGAATTGTCCCGATTTATGGACATTATTAAGTTGCAGGTCTTATGGCCAACGTTGTTAAGTTGTTTTGCAGTTGCAGGTCTTATGACCAACGTTGTTAAGTTGTTTTACTGTTGTAGATCTTGTGACCAATGTTGATTAAGTTGTTTGTAGTTGTTGCATTTTTGTCGTTGTTGTGTTGTGTTGAATAAGTTGATGTTGTGGTTGTTGTAGCATGCATATCATAGCATTATTAAGTTGGCCTGGATTGGAAATTTTTAAGTTGGAGCTAATACTCACCACGTTGTCCTGGATTGGAAAAATATTAAGTTGAAGGCTTATGCCTTGATGCCTCGATAACCTAGCAGTTTCTAAGTTGGGAGTTTTGCTCCATCGGTACCAGATGCATACGCATAGTTGAGTCATATTTTGTGTTGCATTACTTATGTTGATAAAGTTGTTGTATTATGATGATAAAGTTGTTGTAGTATTAGGTTGATAAAGTTGTTGTTGAGTTGTTGATGATTGTTGTTTGTTGTTGTTGTAAAGTAGTGAAATTGTATGATTTTAATCTAATGTATTGATTATCATACTTCTGTTTATATTGTTCAATATCTCACTCCTTCTGCTGATATTTCCCCTACCATGGGAAATGGGCAGGTACTCAAGATTTGCAGTGGAAGTTCAAAGTAACTTTATGAAGTCTTTTATTGCTCTATGGCAAGTCAAAAAGGTCTTGCTCTGATACGTAACCCTCGGGGGATGGACGCTTGTTGTTTATTGTTGAATACGTTTTATGTTGCTGAATTTTTAAGTTGAATTTATTAAGTATTATGTTGTTTTGAAGTTGTTTTAGTCGAACAAAAATGTTAAGTGAATCAAAGTTGAATATTCGTATCTTGAAGTTGTTTTGCTTTGAAAAGAAGATCTATATGAATTTTGTTGTTATCGGTTCATCCGGTCAAAGTGTTATGTATCTGTTCATATGAAATTAATCGAAGTTGTTTTTAAGATGAAAATGTAGCATCCTATTGTTTGTTGGAATTTTATAACTCTGATTTTACTATTATCCGCCTGGTAGAAATGGGGTGTTACAGTTAGTAAGGACAAAATTGATAAGGGTAACTCTCCCCCTATGGACAACAACTTTCCTTTCCACTTACATAATCTCGACTTCATACAATCCAGTACAAGCTTCCAAAATGCAATTCTGTGATGATTGTCTCTAACATAAACGCCCAAGAATTTGAACGGAGTCGTACCAATCTTGCATCCAATAAAATTTTCAGGAGCCTCAAGGAAAAATTCACCCACGCCTATACTAATCAGAAAGCTTTTCCCAATATTGACTTTTAAGCCAAAAATCATTTCGTAACCCTTCAGGATAGCTTTCAAAGTCCATAAATTGGACCAAGTACCGTCACATATGAGAACCTTATCATCTGCATATTGCAAGATGTTATATGATGTATGATCATTAATTTTGAAATTCTTAAGCATCCCTACAGAGACAGCTCTAGAAATCAATAATGTCAAGGTTTCACCCACCATAGAGAAAAGGAAAAGAGATAGTAGATCCCCTTGTCAAAGTCCTCGTGCGACCTTGAAGTCACTAGACAGACTACCATTGATTAAAACTGACATGAAGTTGTTCATCACCGTTCCCTCCATCCATCTCATCCATCATACACCAAAACCCATCGCAAACATAGTTTTCCTCAAGAATATCCAATCCACACAGTCGCATGCTTTTTCGAAGTCTATCTTCAGGAGAACACAACTTCTTCTTGAGATATCAATAATTTAATTTAAAACTAATACCCCATCTAGCAATTGTCTTCCCGCGATGAATGTTGTTTGAGTACGAGATATCAATTTCCCCATCTCTTTTGAGTATTGAAGCCAATACTTTTGTGATGATCTTGTATATGTAGCCAGTAAGTGTAATTGGTCTGTAATCGTTTAAACATTGGGGATTCTCCTTTTTGGGTATTAATGCCAAGAAAGAAGAAGAGAGGGCTTTAGGTAACCAAGTTGAGCTGTGGAATTCGTTAATGCAATATACTACCTCTATGTCAACGATGTCCCAGCACCTCTTAATAAATTCAGCATTAAAACCTTCAGGACCCAGGCGTTTGTTAGTACCATCTTCAAATACAACTTCCCTAATTTCATCAGCACAAAATTCCTCCTCAAGCATATTATTATCTTCTAATGACAGCCTACTAATCCCTGAAAAATCGAATTCTGGTCTGCATTTAGTATCAGCTAGGAACCTGGTTCTGAAATTTTCTTTAGCAACATGTTTCACGGATTGAACATCTTCCACGTAAACAAAATTAACCAATATGGATGATATAGAATTCTTCCTAGTCCTGTGTTTGAGCATGGCGTGAAAATACTTGGTATTTTTATCCCCGTATTGAATCCATTTAACCTTCGATTCCTGTTTAATAATGATGTCTCTAATGCACAGATTCTTCCAGAAATTAATTTGAGTTTGTCCTCTCCTATGTACCTCTGCATCCAAAACAGCTTCCAAATCTATAGCCAAGCAATCTTCCACATTATTATTAATCTCAGCCTCACACTCGACATTAAGATCTAGCCATCCAAAAATATTTTTGTTCCACCATTTAAGTCTTTATTTTGAGCATTTTAAATTTAGTTGATAGCACATATGCATCATTACCCTCCATCGAGAAAGAATTCCATTCAGTTTTGACAAAAGCAATGAAATCCGCATAATCAAACCAACAATTGAATGTTTTGAAGGGTTTAGGTCCCCAATTCACATTTCTAGCCTTGAGCCATACAAGCCTAAGATCTGAAACGTCTATGTTACCAACTACTTGCATATAAGTATTCCATTCCTTCAATAGTTCATTAGAAATAAGAAATATGTCCATACGACTACAACTTTTTCCATTCGAGCAGAACCACATAAATTTATTTCCTGAAGTAGGGAGATCCACTAGATTCATCAAGTCAATGAAAGATCTAAAAGCATCCATGTCAACCCTCAAATGTGCTTGTTTACCATTACTCTCTCCCGAATTTTTTATTGTGTTGAAATCACCTCAGAGGAGCCACTCACCCGGTTCCAATCTAGCCTTATAATTCAGAATTTCAGACCACATATTCCTCTTTTTCATCAAGCAACAAGAGGAATAAATATTCTCAATGTAAATATATTTCTCTCTCCACAGTTCAAACAGGCCTAAAAATCCATTCCCTCGACAGTTTGCAATAAGAGATAAGAAATCTTTTCTCTAATTTGTCAACAAGCCACCTGCTAGCCCAAATTAATTGGTTGCTGACACATCATAATCAGTGTGACCCCACAAGCTATAAACCGTATTTTCCATCATATTCTTACATTTTGTCTCTTGAAGGAGGCAAAAATCAGCATTTCCTTTATTGATGGTTTCTTTGATCCTATTGCACATAGTACTACCACCACATCCTCTAATGTTATAAGTAACGAAATTCATTTACCTATCGCTGCACCCACCTTCTGAGTTTGAATAGTTAATCTATCATTGATCTCCAAGTTTCTGATAATGCTCTCGACAAACCCTTCATCTTCGTCTATTTCGATCCCCAGCTTTTTGATTGATTCCCATATCTTACTAGGAGCATCTTCAATTTTCCTCAGAATTTACTCTGATCTACATCGGAATCTCCAATTGAGACGTAACATAGCACCAAGCCTATAGAGTAATGAGATAAAGAATCCTCAACAAATGAACTGATTAAACTAGTATCTGAGTTTTATGGTAAGGATGGGCAAATTTGAGGTCTCAAATTTGGCTTCTCAGATAGAGCTATGATCAAGTAGTATGAGGGTGAAAATGGTGTCTTCCAGTTCTCATAAATGTCCTGACGTGCTTTCTTCTTCCTGGGCTTAATGAACAATTTTGGTCCATCACCTAACAGATCCATAATAAATTTAGAATTCTTGTTAGGCCCATCATCCAATCTGTTTATTTCCTTAGCAGGTCTTTCTACACTTTCCATATTTTGACTTCCAATATTAATGGGTCCAACGTCCACGATCGCAATCATAGCTGTATTAAAATCCTTGGACCTGTTAAGTCTAACCTGCTAATAAGTCTTGTTTGTAGACTTATCTCCTCTGCTACACTTTTTGTTATCAGAGTCCATGCCACTAGATACACCACGTATAGCTGACACCTTTCTCGTATTTCCATCAACATGCTGAACCCCTAGACTGCTTTGGTCATTTTCAAGAGCGTTGGAATTCACATCTTTTCTACCATTGTTAACTATTTTTTCGTACATCGTTGCACCCCCATCCTCCGTCTCCTCCTCTATAGAATCACCCTGATCATCATCATCATCATCATCACTCTTCGAACTAGAATCAACAGATGACTTTAGTTTCTTATCCCGTTTTAGAGGATCGATTCTCATAGGACCATGAGAGTCCTCAATCAATTTGATCCTATATATGCTTTCATTAACCTCCACATGCAAACAACACCTTTTAAGCTAAATATAGATTTTCAAGAGGTTCCTATAGAGTACTATATATGTTTTGGGTGCTAACACCTTCCCATTGCATAACCAACCCCTTACCCTTTGTCTCTCTGTTTTATTAGTTTTGTTTTAAAACTTCTGTGGGTTTCGTTTGTTCTTTTCCCCATTCCTTTGGAAAAATAAAAGTGCAGTGGTGACTCATTCTTTATGAGTTAAGTTAATCAATAGCTTAATCTCAAATTTTCCTGCTACACTGAGGTGTGGGAAGTCACGCTTCAAGCAGAAGGACAATGGTGTTGACGGCGATGATAATGTAACTAGCAAGGATTTTCCTTCCAAGGTGTTGTGTTATATACCGATAATTCCAAGGTTCAATAGATTGTTTACTAATGTTAATGACGTAATGAATACTAGATGACATGCAGATGAAAGAGTGTGTGATGGAAAAATTCGTCATGTAGCTGATTCATTGCAACAGAATAAAATTGATTCCTTGTTTCCATATTTCTACCTTGTAACGAGGAACCTTAGGCTTGGAATTTCTACAGGCGGAATGAACCCTTATGGTAATTTGAGTACTAATTATACGTCATGGCCTGTTCTTCTCATAATTTACAACTTATCTTCATTTTTATGCATGAAAATGGAAAAGAGAGTTTAACTTAGGCATCGAAAATTTCTAAGACCTAATCATCCATATCGTAGATTGCGGAATGCTTTTAATAGAGAGCAGGAATTTGATATCGCTCCAAAGGCCTTAACCAGGAGGGAAGTCTATAAAAGACAACAACACATTAACGTTGTCTTTGGAAAGTAACAAAAAAATGTCGTGGAGAAAAATATTTGGAGAAAGAGGTTGTTGTTCTTTGATCTTTCATATTGGTCTAGTCTTAATGTAAGACATTGTCTTGATGTGATGCATGTGGAGAAAAATGTATGTGATAGTTTAATTGGAAAACTTCTCAATATTAAAGGCAAAACATATGGTTGTGATGGGTATACAACAAGAGTTATCCCTAAAAGAAATTTGAAATAGAACCTATTTTCCCTAGCATGTCACGCTCTGTCTAAAAAAGAGAAAATAGCATTTGCAAATGTTTGTACGGTATCAAAGTTCCCCAATTATACTCATCAAATGTGAAGAAACTTGTGTTAATGAATGATCTTAAGTTAGTTGGCTTTAAATCTCATGATTGTTATGTCTTGATGCAACAATGTATACCAATGGCTATTTGTGGGATTTTACCGAAAAATGTAAGGGTAACTATAACCAAATTGTGCTTATTCTTTAATGTTATATGTGGTAAAGTTATTGATCCTATAAATTTAGATGACTTGGAACATGAAGCTGCAATTATCTTGTTCTAATTAACGATTTTTTCCCTCCACTATTCTTTGACATTATGGTTCACTAAGTTGTTTATCTAGTAAGAGAGATTAGAATTTGTGGTCCAGTTTATTTACAGTTGATGTATCCAGTAGAGCATTACATGAAGATTGTTAAACAGTATACAAAGAATCATCATTGTCTGGAAGCTTTGATTATAGAAAGGTACATCATAGAAGAATCTATTGAGTTTTGTACAAACTGTTTGTCAAGAGCGAATTTTATAGGAATTCCTGAGTCTCATCGGGATGGATGTTATGATGGTAAAGGTATTCAAGGATTAAATGTTAAGACATTTGATCCAGAAGTAGTTCTTCAAGAACATTTGTATATATTGAATAACCTTAGTGAAGTTGAACCTTACTTGACCGCTCACAAAAGACTTATAAAGGAAAAATTCCCCCGGGTGAATGAAAGATAGTTGTTAACAAAGTATAACAAAACTTTCATAAATTGGTTTAACGAAAGTGTTTCTAAAAAGAGTAGACTGTTAGATACTATTATATGGGTTTCACATATGCCTAAGTTTAATGTAATTACTTGGAGTGCATACAACATTACTAAATATTTTTTATGTACAAAATCAAAGGATAATTGTAGCGCCATGCAAAATAGCAGGGTTATGGTTGAGGCTGAATCCACGTAGTTTTCTAGTTCCAAAGATAACAATCTTGTACTAGCATCTAAAGTGTACTTTGCGGTCATTGAGAAGATTTTGGAGATTGACCATGTTTCTTTTAAAGTGTGAATTTATTTAAGTGAAAGTGAATTAACAGTAACACTAGTGTAGAAACCGACGAATTAGGATTCACACGAGTTAATCTTCTAAAGACAACTTATAAGAACGAGCCATTCATCATTGTAATCCAAGCAAAACAAGTTTTTTATGTCACGGATTCTACTAGCACTAAATGGTCAACTGTTGTTAAAGGAAAACATTTTCCTGATAGTACTGATAAAAATCAAGATTTTAACTATGAGACTCCTTATTTAGCATCACATTGTCGCTCCCGAAAGATTCGCATCCAACGGTACAAACGCGAGAGTGGCACAGAAAACACAGAGTCGCCAGCAATGTGTATTTATCCCAAGAGAGGGAAAGGAAACACTGCATAAACCTGAAGAGAAGGGAAAAAACATGGTCTCACGACCAAGAGAAACGGGTATGGGAGTTGGTTACATGAAGGGTAGGTGTTAGCACCCAACACGTCCATCGTACTCGATGGGATCCACGTACTCGATGGGATCCACTGCTACTGGGTTGGAGAAGAAACGAGAACGGAAAGAACGGAGAAACGAAGAAGAAAAGAAAAAAAGAAGTGACTCGATAGGACGTTATCGTTTTCCTAGGCATACGTACTCCCTCAGTGCAATGGGAAAGTCAGAGTCAACGTAGTTCGGACGGGAACTATGGGGGAAGGTTGCTCGCCAAGACAATCCCTGTCTTGTGCCTACATATCCTCAATTAGACGAGAGAGAGGAGTCAGAGCTGATGTAGTTCATGGGTACGACCACGAATGGGTAAGTGTTTTTTACGTGAGCGACGAGCTCTTTTCTGAAAAATGAAGTTTGAAACCCAACAATCCCGAAGGATAAAAAAGATTTGAGTTTGTTTGGTGTTTTTTAGACAGAAGTGTCTTTTAAGTTGTTTCGTAACTTGCATTGAACCCAAGTCTTAAATATAGGAACGAATACTTCGTGCATCGTCCCCAACAGGACGTACACTAGGTATCCTAGAAGAATTAGGGGAAGCCCCTCACTCCCCACTTCCCACATGGAAAGCTCAAGCGCAATACACGTTAACTTTTATTACGTGTTTTCAAGAAGTTTTGAGATTTGAAGAGAAACGACTCGAAGGAAACTCTAACATGCAAAAGAGATCCTATGGTTAGTGAGGCTTAGGAGGGACGACTACCTAGAACCTATTGCTAATCCTACTCCAAGCTTAATCGAAAATTAAATTGGCCTAGGTAGCTCTAAGGGGAGAAGAATCCAAGACTTAAACAAGTCTCGAGACTCGAGGGAGGAAAAGAGTAAAAAGAGAAGGCAGCACCTACAACAGAACATTTGCTTCAGAACAGCAATGAAATCATGCACAAACACCAATCAACATTTCACAGCATACAATCCAGCATGAAAACAGGTGTAAAAAGGGCAGGCAGTAAGCATGTGAGAATAGACAGCACATATGACAGCACTTTATGCAAAACTCAGATGTGAAATCAGGACAGCATGCACCACACTTGAAGATGATCCAATCAAGGCAAAGCAAACACGCATCAAACAACATACATTGTTCAATTAATCATGATCATAAACAAACCACACACCATGTTGAATAAACTTGCAAGCATCATGGAAGAATGCAACACATAACATATGATCAACTTAAACAAGTATGCACATCATGAAATTGGATGCAAACTAGTATGCACAATCATCGTCAATCCGGCAACAATGCACAATGAACATGATCAACAAGTGAGTGTGCGCATGTATTCATAGCATCAAGTGTTCAACAATGCAAACATATATATAAACAATGAAATTCAAGCATCGCGTGTCAAGAAAACGTGAACATGCAAGAGTGTGAGGTGCAACAGCTCAAGAATAATCCACAAATCATTAACATATAATTCCATGAAGTTTAGGCAAGCATCGGATCTCAAACGACCAAGAAAATGCAAGAAAATATCACTCTGCAGCAGTGGTAATCGATTACTCACTTTGAGTAATCGATTACTCATTGTAAAATTGCCTGAAAACGTGAAAATTGAGCAGAGTAATCAATTACTCTGTTAGGGTAATCGATTACCACTATAACAGGGTCAAAAAATCAACTTAGAAAAGCACTTTTCAGCAATCAATCATTTATGCAAACTTCCAAATGATCATGTAATCAATTAATCACGAAATTCACATCAAATATCAGTAATCAAACACCAATTAGATTCAACAATTATCAATATCACAAATCAAATCAATCAAAACGGATCAAAAGCATAAACAACCAAAGATCTACATTGCATAAGTTGTGATCAAGCAAAATCAATTATAGATCTAAGGAAAACCAACCTACAAGGCTGAGGTTTGCCTTGGTGAATGTTGAAAACGAAAATTGATGATCCAAGCAAGAAAACCAAAGATCTATGTGATGGAATCCAAGATCCAAACAAGAACAATCAAGATCCAAGCTAGAACAACCCAAATAATCAAAAGCTGCTCCAAAAGTGATTCCAAGCTCCAAAACAGTAGCAAATCAAAGATCCCTTCAAGAATTGATGGATGGATGATGGTTTAGTTCCAAGATCAACAAATTTCAATGTGAAATTTGATGAACTTTGATGATGGAACTTTGAGCGAGGGTTTGGAAAATGAGAGAAAAGTTTGAGAGAAAATGTGGAATGTGATGTAGAAAATTCAGAAAAATGAATCCAGGTTTTTTTGTGGTTTGGAGTGAATTCACTTAAATAGGAGCTAGGTAAGGAATTCAAATGTGGTTTGGAGTGTGGGTTAATGAGTGGAATAGAGATTAAGAGAGAAAATGGGAGAAAAAGTGTGGAATTGGAGTGAAAGAAATATGGAGAGAATTTGAATTTGGGGAGAAAATGATGGAACCTAGATCCTTCTAACATGCACATGGGAATCACATGATCACATTCTAATTCTAATTCTGCCAAATGCTGAAAGTTGCCATATTTTTGGAAATTCTCACAGAGTAATCGATTACCCTGTTGGAGTAATCAATTACTCAGTTCAAAAATTCAAAAATTTTGGCGCCATAAGGAGGGAAAGGAGCGGAACTTCCTGTTTTCACCCATTCTGAGTCACGCTTAACCTCTGGAACTCAAAACTTGATATTATCACTAAACAACGCTTGAAATATGCTGTGACATGTTTTTCGTGCTCCGATTAAACTGCTGATACCAACTGTCTGGTGCTGAATAATTGATCAAAAATTGATTTCTGGGGTTTATGATCATCCAGTCACTTAATGAGCAAAATAAATGCTCAAAAAGACTTGGAAAGCTATCTGTTGGCTCTGAACACTGCTAAAAATCGCACTGGGACTGATGACACCGTGATCTGCTGAAGAATACCCTGATCCCATGCTCAAAAGGACAATGCAGATGCAGGAATGATAATGCAAATGAAAGGAAGCATAAACAGGTTAGGTTAGAAACAAAAGGGCAAATTTTGGGGTGTTACACACATGTACGTCAATCATCTAAAGAAAATGATTAAGATGATGTGCATGTTATTCGTCGTGATGATGAAGAGGAGATATGGGAAAACTAGTAAGTAAATGTTTTATATTGCTTTGTAATTTATAATGAATAATTTTAATCTTTTTTATTCCTTGTACTATAGATTTATAGTTGTTGCTAATTATCCTAATTGGTTTCAATTGTTGTTCAGATTATAGATTCTTAACAATCAGTAACAAATCCTATTGGATAGCCTTCAAAACTTTCCATTTTGGTTATTGCTTTTGTTGGTTAATCATTACTTTAGTTTTGTTGTAAAATTATAAAGTGTGTGCTATTTTGGGTTTGCATTGGTGTTAATAATGAATATTTGTGGTACAATGTTTTAGATTGAGAATTTGGAAAAATGTACAATGTTTCTGTTTCAGGAATATGCAAAATATGGTTCTATATTCTGTAATATGGTTCTGTAACAAGTGTGCATACGATAGTACTAAAAAAAATTATCCCTTTGGTATTTACATAAAACCAAGGTAATAACATAGAGATATTACCTCGGTTCTGCACAACACCGAGAGTAAATATTAGGCACGTCATCCAGTTCTTAAAATAATAAAATATACAGACACTAGGGATCGAACCCATGTGAAAATAACTTTACCCACCGGTTATTTAAAAACCAAGGGGTAAAGTGGCCGCTTTTCATGACGCCCTTAGTTACCTCGCCTTTGTAGACGAGCTTAAATGCATTTCGTATTCAAGGTTAGATGTGTTTTTTGTAGTAGTGTGGGTTCTTAGTTAGTATAATCTTTTGGGGGAATTTTGCATGAAATTGGGTTTAGGGTTTTGTTAAATTCTTACTTGGCTGTGAAATTGATGATTGAAACAATCTTTAACCCATTATGATATGTTGTGTTGGTGTTGTATGTTATGATGTGTTATTGTGTATTGATGTTGTGTTGATGTTATGAGAATATGTTAAGAAACTATGTTGTTGTTGTTGTTTCCTTGAGGCATGATTTCTTGTTGTGTTTTTGTTGCTAATCCATGAAGTTGATGTTGCGTTGTTGTTTTAGGAACATGTGATGAAACTATGTTGTTGTTGTTGTTGTTGTTTTCTTGTTGTCATGATATGTTGATAACATGAGTTGGGTTGGTATGGTTAGACATTAATTAGGATAAAAAGTGATGAAATTCATGGTATGAAATGTTGTGGTATGTTACAAAGTGATCACATGTGGTTTAGAATGGTTAAAGGTTGAAAAACATGAGTTTAAAAGTGAGTTTTTGGGAAGGAAACAGACAAATTCAGCTCTATCAGGTTTGATTGGAATCAAGGTTTTAACCTGATTTGAATAAGAGGTAAAAATTTTCCAAAAAATCCTTCTGGGCTAGGGAAACAAGAGAGGCAGATTTCGCTAACACCTTAATTTCCTCATAACTTGAGTTTCTTAGCTCAAATTGAGACGTGGTTGAATATTTTAGAATGTTTATTCAAAACTTTATCTCATGGTTATGCTTAGTGATACTTGTTTGCATGTTTTCTCTTTGGGAAATGACTGTACTTTCCTTAGTTAGGTGTGCCATGTTATATAGATAATGGAAATGTCACTAAAAAAATGAGATTTTCAACAGTTTTTTGACAAGTTGAGACATTTCAAACTATCGTAAAATCTATTTCGCAACAGTGCTATCTGTTGGCTCTGAACACTGCTAAAAATCGTACTGGGACTGATGACGTCGTGATCTGCTGAAGAATACCCTGATCCCATGCTCAAAAGGACAATGCAGATGCAGGAATGATAATGCAAATGAAAGGAAGCATAAACCGGTTAGGTTAGAAACAAAAGGGCAAATTTTGGGGTGTTACAGCTGCCCCTATTCAATCGACTTGAACATGAAGGGATGATAGCAACGGCTTTCAGACATTCAAGGTAGAAGGTGATTGAATACAAAAAGAACCCGGAAATTTGCAAATTGGTGGTAATGAAAATGAAAATGAATACGCCCGAAAGCAGACTCGAAAAGGACAGACGAGTACGACCGAAAGCAGACTCGAAAAAAAAGACCGGCCGAAAACGCTATTCCAACAACCAACGAGTACGACCGAAAGCGGACTCGAGAAGAATAAATGAGTACGACCGAAAGAGAACTCGAAAAGAAAGACCGGCCGAAAACGCTCTTCCAACAACCAACGAGTACGACCGAAAGCGGACTCGAGAAGAATAAACGAGTACGATCGAAAGCGAACTCAAAAAGAAAGACCGGCCGAAAATGCTCTTCCAACAACCAATGAGTACGACCGAAAGTGGACTCGAGAAGAAAAAACGAGTACGACCGAAAGCGAACTCGAAAAGAAAGACCGGCCGAAAACACTCTTCCAACAACCAACGAGTATGACCGAAAGCGGACTCGAGAAGAATAAACGAGTACGACCGAAAGCGAACTCGAAAAGAAAGACCGGCCGAAAACGCTCTTCCAATAACCAACGAGTACGACCGAAAGCGGACTCGAAAAGAATAAACAAGTACGACCGAAAGCGAACTCGAAAAGAAAGACTGGCCGAAAACGCTCTTCCAACAACCAACGAGTACGACCGAAAGTGGACTCGAGAAGAAAGACTGACCAAAAGCGGAATTTTAAAAACCAAATGAGTATGACCAAAAGCGGACTCAGTGGGGATATAAAGGCAAATGAGTATGACCGAAAGTGAACTCGAAAAGAAAGACAGACCAAAAGCGGAATTTCAAAGAGAAAACGAGTACGACCGAAAGCGAACTCGAAAAGAAAGACCGACCAAAAGCGGAATTTCAAAGAGCAAACGAGTATGACCGAAAGCGAACTCGAAAAGAAAGACCGACCGAAAGCGGACTTCCAACAACCAACGAGTATGACCGAAAGCGGACTCGAGAAGAAAGACCGACCGAAAGCGGAATTTCAACAAGGGTTATACCCTATAGGGTAACTTTACTGGGGATAACGAAATGGCAAAGAGTGCGAGGACGACCGAAGACGAACTCGAAAAGAAAGACCCAGCCGAAGATGGACCTCCCTAAAGAAGGACTAAGTCAAAGATAGATCTTCAAACCCAAGATAGGTAGAATCCATAGACCCGCCATGATAATTCCGTTGGGGAAAAGATAAATCCAGACAGACAACTCTGTAGGGGGTATATGAAGGAATAGGAAGGACGAATCCACTAGTTCGTGTGTAATGTTAAACGACGTCTCCTGAGTTCTGTTACTTCCTGCTGGGGAAAGAAACTGGCAAAGGGTATCAAACATGGCTTATGCTTCGAATGCATATGTTTGAATTTTGCCGTAATGATCCACACGAAGTGGAAATGCTACGCGTTTGGGAGGATGCCATGCAAGAATGCTTATACCATGCAAACGAGGTGCCTCAGCAAAATAAATGCTGAAGGCAAAGGCAAACTCCACCAGGGACGACAAAAATAAATTGTACTCCGAAATAAGAGACCCTGCTGAGAAAGACTTCACTCTGCTGAGGAAGACATTGATCACAAATTCTGCTAGAGATGGACGAATCCCCGAGATAAAACCCACTCTGCTGGGGAATATCAAGATCAACAACTCTGCTAGAGATGGACGAAACTCCGAGAGACTACCCGTTCAGCTGGGGAGGGAGATGAATACTGAAGATGGAAACTCCTCCACTGGGGATGACCAACTGTTTCAGATATTGGACTTGACGCCTGCCAAAAACAATTGGACTTAAGACCTGCTGGGGATACCGATCACCACCAGACTCTGCTTGGGGATGTCATTGAGCTTAATCTGCTATTAGGGAAATAACTTTACCCTCACCCTGCTGGGGATTAGATCAAGTCGTTGTCGTCGAGACTATACTTTCTGACCAACTGAAGAAAGTAGACACCAGGACTCTGTGGGGATAATAACATCTTTGTCCACGAATTGCCTGCTGGAGATACAACAACATCCACCTTAGAGCAAACAACTTCTGACCGCTTGCTGGGGAATAGTACTCCAAACATAACTTCAGCTGGGTATACAATCCTCTGTACTCTGCTAAGGAGGACGATCCTCAACGACTCTGCTTGGGAGAAAATGTAGTTATCAACATCCACTCTGGTAGGAGATTAACCTCTCATATCCTGCTGAAGGGGACGATCCTCAATGACTCCTTTTGGGGAATCACTTCTCTATACTCTGCCGAGGAAGACGATCCTTGATACTCTGATGGGGAAGAGTAATAAACTGCTGAGGACGATCAGACTTCAAAGTTGGGGAGAGCTCTACTCTACTGGGGAGAGCAGCAAACTGCTGAGGATGATCAGGCTTCAAAATTGGAGAGAGCAACTCTACTGGGGAAGTACACCTGTCATCCTGCAAAACAAACAAAAAGGTCTACGTGCAAAAATGATTACTTTGAATATCATCACAGTGACTGTTGCCTAAGCAATTGCCACTGTTTTCTAACTAGTTTCATAAAGCTCAACATTTAGCATGTAATGTTTATCAAAAATATCGGACATTTCACAAACAAAACAGGTAAAACAAAAAAACAAAAGCTCTTTGATTGAAATGCAAACTTTATTAAATGAATTGGCCTGTAAATAGGCATTTACATTTGGAAGCAATTCCTGAAAAGAGGTAATTGTGCAAAAAGCAAAATAAAATACAAATGTCGGCAATGTGGGGAACAGACATCCACCATGACTCGACTCAACTATAACCCATATGACTTGTTTATCCGCATATATTTTGGCCTTTGAAGATGACTGACTGGACTGATTCCTTTCCTTTGAATTTTCCAAGCGTAAATAATGATCACAGATCGAACGCGGATCGTAGTCTTTGCTTTTAAATCCCTAACTTTTGTCTGGATCGCCCTTTTCGGGTTTTCAATCCCCCAGGATACCCGTTTTTGCCAAAGTAGCCTTTTTAGGTTTTCAACCTTGCGGGTTTATTCTTTTTTCCTTTTTATCCCTAATTTTTGCCCGAACCTTTTCTTTTTATGGTTCGCCAGGATGCCCCATTTTTGCCTGAACCTTCTTTTTATGTTCAGCGGGTCTCTTTTATGCAAAGTATTTTTTGACTACATTCGCGTTCACAGGGGACGTAAAATCTTCGCCATCCATAGTTGAAAGTAATAAGGCCCCACCAGAGAAAACCTGTCTTACTACATATGGCCCTTCGTAATTTGGAGTCCACTTGTCCCTGTGATCTGTTTGAGAAGGAGTGATCCTTTTCAGAACTAATTCACCAGTTTGGAAACACCGAGGACGAACTTTCTGATCAAAGGTTTTCTTCATCCTGCTCTGATACAACCGGCCATGTGCAATGGCTTTCAATCTCTTCTCTTTAATGAGGTTCAGTTCATTCAGCCGGGAACGCACCCACTCAGCTTCATCAAGCTTCACATCTGTCAGAATTCTCAAAGAAGGAATTTTAACTTCCAATGGCAGGACTGCTTCCATACCATACACCCCTGAGAAAGGAGTTGCCCCAGTTGATGTGCGTACCGAAGTACGATATCCGTGCAAAGCGTAAGGCAACATCTCATGCCAGTCTTTGTATGTCACTACCATCTTCTGCACAATCTTCTTTATGTTCTTATTAGCCGCTTCAACAGCCCCATTCATCTTCGGACGATAGGGAGAAGAATTGTGATGTTCGATTTTAAAGCTCTGACATAGCTCCTTCATCATCTTATTGTTTAAATTTGAACCATTATCAGTAATGATTCTCTCCGGGACTCCATACCGGCAGATGATGTCCTTCTTAATAAACCGGGCTACCACTTGCCTGGTGACGTTGGCATACGATGCTGCTTCTACCCACTTCGTGAAATAATCAATAGCTACCAGGATGAAATGATGTTCATTCGAAGCAGTCGGCTCAATCTTTCCAATCATGTCAATGCCCCACATGGCAAAAGGCCAAGGTGACGATAAAACATTCAGAGGAGTAGGTGGTACGTGCACCTTGTCAGCATAAATCTGGCATTTATGACACTTTCTGGCGTATTTAAAACAATCAGACTCCATAGTCATCCATTAATACCCCGCTCTCAACAGTTTTCTTGCCATAGCATGCCCATTGGCATGAGTACCGAAGGAACCTTCATGAACCTCTTCCATTAACAGGCATGCCTCGTGTTCATCAACATAACGTAGCAGGACCATGTCAAAGTTTCTCTTGTACAACACATCATCCTTGTTCAAAAAGAAGTTTCCTGATAACCTCCTCAATGTCTTTTTATCCTTGGAAGATGCCCCAGCTGGGTATTCCTGACTCTTCAAGAAGACTTGATGTCATGATACCAAGGTTTGCCGCCTGATACCCCTTCAACTGCAAATACAAAAGTAGGTCTGTCCAAGCGCATGATTCTGGTTGAAGGAGTTTCATTCCAACGATTCACTTGATACATTGATGACAACGTTGCCAACGCGTCAGCCATCTGATTCTCGATCCTCGGAATATGATGGAAGTCCACTCTATCAAAGAAAGGTAACAACCTTCTGGCATAGTTGTTATATGAAACAAGATTTGCTTGACGAGTCTCCCATTCACCTGTAATCTGATTAACCACCAACGTAGAATCACCATAAACATCGAGGTTCTTGATTCTCAAATCAATTGCTTCTTCTAACCCCATGATGCATGCTTCATACTCTGCCTCATTGTTGGTGCATATGAACGCTAATCGGGCAGTGAAGGGTATAGGAGAACCCTGTGGAGTCGTAATGATTGCCCCAATTTCGTTACCATATGAATTAACAGCTCCATCAAAGACCATCTTCCACTGAGATCCAATCTCAGGCCCTTCATCAGGCAAAGGTTCTTCACAATCCTTCATCTTCAGATACATGATATGCTCATCCGGAAATTCAAACTTCATCGGTTGATAATCCTCAATTGGCTGTTCGGCAAGATATTCTGACAAAACACTTCCCTTAATGGCCTTTTGGGAAACGTACTGAATATCGTATTCTGTCAGAACCATCTACCAACGGGCTATTCTACCAGAAAGTGCTTGCTTCTCAAACACATACTTGATTGGATCCATCTTCAAAATTAATAGGGTTGTGTGGTTTAACATATACTGCCTCAAACGCTTAGCGGCCCAAGCGAGTGCACAACATGTTTTCTCCAGCATCGAGTACCTTGACTCGCAATCAGTAAACTTTTTACTCAAGTAGTAGATGGCATGCTCTTTTCTACCTGACTCGTCTTGTTGACCGAGTACACAACCCATTGAATTCTCAAGAACCGTGAGATACATAATCAAAGGCCTTCCTGGCACTGGTGGCATAAGGACCGGAGGTTCCTGCAAGTATTTTTTAATCTTTTCAAACGCCTTTTGACAATTTTCATTCCACCTGACCGCTTGATCTTTTCTTAGTAACTTGAAGATTGGTTCACACATGGCTGTGAGATGCGAGATGAACCTAGAAATGTAGTTTAATCTCCCCAAGAAACCACGAACCTCTTTTTCTGTTTCCGGCACAGGCATTTCTTGTACGGCTTTTACCTTTGCAAGACCAACCTCGATACCCTTTTCACTAACAATAAACCCCAGCAATTTTCCTAATCTCACCCCGAAGGTGCATTTGTTTGGATTCAACCTCAGTCTAAATTTTCTTAGCCTTTCAAATAACTTCTGAAGATTTACCAAATGTTCTTCTTCCATCTGGGACTTCGCGATCATGTCATCAACATAGACCTCAATCTCTTTGTGAATCATATCATAAAAGAGAGTCACCATCGTCCGCTGGTAAGTTGCCCCTGCATTTTTTAATCCAAAGGGCATCACTTTGTAGCAGAAAGTTCCCCACGGTGTTATGAATGTTGTCTTCTCCATGTCCTCTGGGGCCATCTTGATTTGGTTATACCCAGAGAAGCCATCCATGAAGGAAAACACAGAATACTGAGCAGTATTGTCAACTAACACATCAATGTAAGGGAGCGGGAAATCATCCTTTGGGCTTGCTCTGTTCAAATCCTTGTAATCAACACACATCCTGACCTTCCCATCCTTCTTAGGTACAGGCACGATGTTAGCAACCCATGGAGGATAATTTGTCACGGCAAAAAAACCGGCATCTAGCTATTCCTGAACCTCTTCCTTGATTTTGACAGACATCTCTGGTTTAGTTCTTCTCAACTTTTGCTTGACCGGAGCACAACCTTCTTTAAGTGGTAGCCGGTGTACAAAAATATCAGTATCGAGCCCAGGCATGTCTTGGTAAGACCAGGCGAAGATGTCCACATACTCACGGAGCATTTCAATCAATCTTCCCTTGACACTGTCTTCCAATGCAGCCCCTATCCTTACTTCCTTTCTGGCGTCCTCGGTTCCCAGATACACAATCTTAATTTCCTCCTGATGAGGTAGGATGACTCTCTCCTCTTACTTCAACAATCTGGCCAACTCTTCGGGCAGTTCACAATCTTCGTCAGTCTCTTCTTTAGCCTGATAGATTGGATTGTCAAAGTCATACCGAGCTATAGCTGAGTCATGATCGGTGTCATCTGAACAAAAAGACCTGCATGATTGATGAGGTATGTTTTATTATGTATGCAACAACAAGAAACACATTGCCATTTTGATGTGGGTTTTTGATGCATAAAAATAAAAACAGAAAGACAGAGATCAAAATATTTGAGAGTGAAAAGTCCTTTATTGATGATAAAGCAAAACATGCAACAGTTAAAAGCCCTACAAATAAAATCACTACGTCTTGGGCAGAACGCAGGATTAACATAATAGGAAAACAAAGCAATTACTCGAAGCCAGTCACTTGAGTGACTTTCTCGGAAGACCAGTTGCACAGACTTTCTCCTGGGATGCAAGGGCGGATCCAGCTATCCATGTCAAAATTACTGTCTCCTTCTTCCTCAATGGCATTAACTCTGTCGAAGAAAACACCAGCACTAGTGAACTGGACTGGGCCATAGAATTTTGGAGGATCCCCGTCTCTCCTGGATGGCTTGTATCCCAATCCATAAGTATCCCTCTTCTCCTGAACTTCAACCATCTGGCCCCACCTCTGCGAGCTACCAGCTTCAACCACAACTTTGGCATCTTTAAACGAAGACATAGAAACCTCAGGTTGATTTTCCCCTGCAGGCTGCTCTATAGTCTCGGACTGGACAACCTCTTCAGAAACCTTCACTTTTTCAAACCCCTGGCACAACGTCTCATGGATTTCACCATCCACTTCCACGTATTTGAAGGTTGACAGCTGACTAATCATTATGTCTTCTTCTCCACACACCATCACTACGTGACCATCAACCATGTATTTCAGCTTTTGATGCAAAGTGGAGGTTACAGCGCCTGCGCCATTGATCCAAGGACGACCCAATAAACAGCTGTACGCTGGCTGAATATCCATTATATAAAATGTTGCATCAAAGATTTCCGGTCCAACCTTGATCGGAAGCACAATCTCACCAAAAATAGATCTCTTCGAGGCATCAAAAGCTCGCACCACCAAGTCACTTGGTGTACAAATAAGTCCCCTGGTATCCAACTTCATTAATGCTTTCTTTGGTAATACATTCAACGATGATCCGGTATCAACCAACACATGTGACATTAGTGAACCACGACACTCAATCGAAATATGCAGGGCATGATTATGATTCCTCCCAGCAGGAGTCAAATCAAGATCTATGAAACCCAAGCCATTACCCGCATTCACGTATGCTACAACCCCTTCTAGCTGATTGACATATATCTCTTGAGGAACGTAGGCTGCATTCAAAACCTTCAGAAGAGCATTCCTATGAGCTTCAGAGCATAATAACAATGACATAATAGAAATCTTTGTCGGGGTTTGACGTAACTGGTCCACAATTTTGTAATCACTTCTCCTTATGAGCCTCATAAACTCCTCGACGCTTTCTGAAAAAGAGTTGTCAGCAGGCTTTACTGTAGAATCAACAGTCGCTGGAGCCTGAATAGAACCATCCATTACCCGTTTTCCCCTATCCTGCCTAGAAGTACTGGGTTGATCATTAACAGGAGTAAGCACTCTACCACTTCTGGTTATAGCGTCAGTCTCAACTTTAGCTTCTGAACTAGTATTCACTGGTGGAGCAGTCATTAATTCCTACTTTTGTCCATTGACAAACACCTCTGCGCTGTAATTCCAGGGAATAGCCTTAGTGCTTTTATACGGAATGGGTTTGGGACCTGAAATAATAATCGGCGCTGGTCTCGCTGGCCCTGATATTACAACTGTCTTGAAAGGAATAACAATAGTAGCAACATCATCATTAACAACCTCTTTTTGTTGATTACACCGATCAAACTGTAAATAACCCTCATTAATCATACTCTGGATACCCCTCTTCAGCGAATCACAACCATTGTCCTTTGTCAAACAATCTGAGCAGTTCTTATCGCAACCCAGATAGACGCCACCCTTCAATAACCTATTTTTAACCACAGCCAGCGGAGTCTTCAATTCCTCAACATCCATGATCAAATTCAAAGCTTCACATTCCTCAATTATCGCATTCACCCTTGGCCCATTGTGATCAGGCATCGGGTTTTGAATAACATTAGGTCCATCATTAGCAAATATGATAGCCTTTGAATCTACCAAGTCTTGGACTTTGTGCTTGAAAGCTTTACAATCCTCGAGATGATGCCCCGGTGCCCCGGAGTGAAAATCACAATGGGCGTTAGGGTTGTACCCGGGAGGTGGATTACCAACAGGAGGAGCCAAAGTCCTCTTTTCAACTAATTTCAACTGAAGCAAATGCTGAAACAATTGTGAATACGGCATAGGTGGAGTATCAAAGTGTCTGTTCTGCTTAGGTGTGAATTGTTGTTGGCGCGGAGCGCGATTCTGTCGTTGAGGTGCTGCCGAAGGTGGGAGGGTTGCAGGAATAACCACTGAAGCCACCTGCTAGTTATGGTTTTATTGTTGTTTCCCCTTCCCCCTATAGGATGATACAACATTGGCCTCTCCCTTCTTCTTATAACCATCAAACGGTTTCTTTCCATGCCCGGAGGACGATCCGTCACCACTGGAAACCTTTCCAGCCTTAATTCCAACCTCTATCTTCTGTCCGATTACAATCACCTCTGCAAATTTGCCTAGCAACCAAGCCAATAGCTTCTCATAATAGTGCTTAGGCAGCGTGTCCATGAACATGTCCAACATCTCTTTTTCCAACATTGGTGGCTGTACCCTGGCCGCCAATTCACGCACCTTTGCGCGTATTCTTTGAAACTTTCATCATTTTTCTGGGACATGCTCAACAATTGAGTTCTGTTGGGAGCCATGTTTGTGTTATACTGGTAATGCTTGATAAAAGCTGCAGCTAGCTCTCTCCAAGTACGAACATCTCTGCTTTCCAGCGCCATGTACCATTCCAAAGACGCGCCGGACAGGCTGTCTGGGAAAAAGTGCATCATTAACTTTTCGTCCTTGGCGTGGGCACCCATCTTCCTGGTATAAGCCTTTATATGAGTTCTCGGGCAAGTAGAACCATTATACTTCTCTAGTGTAGGAATCCGAATCTTGTGTGGAATGACAATATCAGGGACCAACCCAAGGTCGTCCAAATCTATTCCCAGATCATCCTGCTTCATAACCCCTTTCAGTTGCGCCTCAATTAAACGGATCCTCTCATCAGTGACCACAGGTAGGCCAACGTCCAAGCTCTGACTGAAAAAACATCATCCTGTTGATCTTCAAAATGAGGGCCATGGATAGCTCGAACAGTGCTTCCTTCTCTAACCACTGAAGGAATACCACCCTGTCCACCAGCACCGGTGATAGGAATGTTGATAACAGCACCATCTCCGCCCGGAGGAATAACACGATTAAGAAGACCACCGTGTAAGATACCATTTTCATCAACCTGCGACACCAAAGGCTGAACTAGAGCTCTGAATTCATTCTGACTCTGCACCACACCTTGCATCATCTCCATAAATTGATCGATGCAAGCTTGCATAGCTGCCATGTATGCCTGAACTTTGTCCATCACTCTGCTTTGATTAAGCCTGGTAGAATACCGATGAGTTGGTTGATCAATCCTGACTGACAAAAAGAGAGAGCATAAGAAAACCAGAGAATCTGAGATAACCTGCAATGCAAAAATGATTATGATTATGCAAATGCGAATGCAAAATGCAAACAAACATATTTGAACATTTCCAGGGCATATCCGCTTTGATTCCATTCCATGAAACCGGGCAACGGATTAGACACACTATCGGAAAATAAATCTGAACCCAGAAATACCACCAGATCAAACCATAGGAACAAACCCTCTCTGAAAACAGAACTTCCAGAGCACAGATAATTAAACCAAATATTCCATTATCGAAGACAAAGTAGTTCTTACAGACAAATTTAAGCACAGTCAAAGGTGATTCCATAAACAAACCTGATGGTAATCCCAAAAAGATAAACAAACAAAACCAACTACAAATATATTCTGAACAAACTAGCTTCCACTTCCTCAAGAAGGTTCATAGTGTCAAGATGTGTAGGTTGCTTTATCAGCCCTTTGATCAACTTGTTCCTCTTTGCAATCTCTTGGTTCAATTTAACAATCTGCTCTTCAGCGTTGTTGTCCTCGCGCCTCGACTTCTTGACCTCGGCTTGCAACTTGAGCTCTTCAATTTCCTTCCGTGCTTCTTTCCATTAGTAAAGTAACGATCTTTCCTTGCTTTCACTACCTGAAGTTCTTCTTTCAGTTCTCCATTCTCAATCTTGACCTCCTTCCACTCATCTTGATACATGGCAAGCTTGTCTTCTGCTTTAGTCAAAAGTTTCTTGTTTTTCATTTTAGCTTTGCCTGATGATTCAGCAGCCATACTGACCTTTTTGAAGTGCTGAGCTCTATCAGCAAAATCCCTCTCTCTTTTTTCTAGATGCGCTGTCATGTCTTGAACTTTCCATTTCAACTCCAAGTTGTCCTGTAGAGCACTCTGTAGCTGACTACTCATATCAGAGCTTTCCACCCTCAGATCAGATACCAACTTTCGCTGCTTGTCGAAATCTTCGAATGGTACAGTGAGTCTCTCTTCCACAATCTCTGGATAACAAGGGAGGCGCCCGATCAAAAGGTAAATAAAACTCTTCTACCCTCTTCTTTACCCATTCAACATATGGAGCGAAAGCTTGATTATTGGGTTTACCCAAAACGGTTTTACCTATCCTCTTTCTGCTGAGCCAAGCTTCAGAATCTTCTTGTACAATAGCCACACCATCAGTCATATGAAAATACAAAGATTCTTCCAAATCTTTTCCAGCCGGAGGATCTTTTATGGCGTATGCAAACTGCCTGATAGCCACAGACGGGTTGTAGTTAATACCTCCTTTTCTTCCGATCAAAGGTACATTAGGATACTTGCCACAACTATGCAAAATATCAGTCCCCAATAATCCCTTATCCACCCAAAGAATATCTTTAGCAGCTAGGCCCATCAGACACTTACTCCACTCTAGAGAAGTCTTTGAATCCACAAAAGCACCTGACTGGGGTAAACGTTTGGCAAACCACTTGTAAAAAAGAGATGCGCAACAACAAACCACCCCACCTCGTCTTTTCTCATTCATGTTGTATAGGGCGTAGTGGAGATCACCTAACAAAGTCGGTACCGGATTCTGAGATGTAAATATCTGAATAGTATCCATATCGACAAAATCAGACTCATTAGGGAATAACACAATGCCATATATACACAGAGCCAATATTGCATTAAAAGCCATCCACCTCTTCTCCTTAGCCTCTTCTTGAGCCCTCTTCACTAAGTACTCCAAGTGATAGCCTCTGGATTTTCCCTTCTTAGAAAAGTCAGCCTCCACTGTAGATCTGCTCAAATAAAGAGCCTCAGCCACTGCTTGGAAATCAAAATCTCCTTGGGAACCACAGAAAGGAACACCTTCTTTGGCAGGAATCCTCAAAATGTTAGAGTATTCTTCCAGGGTAGGAACCAACACATAATCTGGCATCACAAAGCATCTCAAGGAAGGGTCATAAAACTGCATCAAGGTGTGTAGCCCATTATATTCATATTCACTGAGGCTCAGAACCAGGGATAATATCCAACCATACTTCTCTTCAAAGGCTCCCAAAACTTCTGGACAAGCTATACTCTGTAAACTGTTCAACGGACCAAGAGTGATCTTCGGGAACTTGTATACGATAATGTGCTTCTTACCCCTCTTAGTGTCCATCCCTATGAACGCCCTCTGATTGGAATCAAAGACTAGATACTACCTGAAAATGCACAAACATGAATGTTAGGAAAATGGAATGCAATGCGAAGCATGGGATCAAGGTATCCACACAAACGGGCTGCACTGCGCTAACTGAACAAATCAAGGCTCTGTACCACAACCCAGAATAAAAGCAACCACTATGATAAAACCAAAAAACCAGGTAGGTTGAAGGTCAAGGTCACCTGCAAACCTGCAAACACCCATCCCTCTCACATGTGGGTACTAAGATCCTCAGTATCCCGGGCTCTCAAGTCGAGAAATGATGATACGTTCACCATTTCTGGTTTAGCATCATCATCAATCGAGGAGGCCTCAACTGATTCACCAAAACGAAAGGTCCTCAGCTTCTGGCACTGAGGTCGAGAAGCAATAATACATTCATCCCTCGGGGTACAGTACTATCGCCAATCAAGGAGTGCCTCCACTGATTCACTTTCAAAACAAAAGAAGATCCTATGGCAAGTTCCCAGCATTGGGTCCTCGGATCGAGAATGTGCAATGGATTTGGCACAGAACGTGGTCTGCCACTGTCACATCTCGGGAGGAGTGCCATTATTGAATCCTCGGGAATGGTCATCAGAGTCGACAATTCCTCAAGAGAATAACTACTGGCCTGTATCAACATACAGTAGCAGAAAGCTCCTGATAGAACCTCGTCTATTGTGGGGATCGTAATCACCCGCACGTGGCCAACACCACGGGAGCGTCACACCTGACCACACTAAAACCTAGGTGTATGCTCGAGCCTGGGTAGTGGGCTCATCTCTCATAACCTCCCAACCTGCCAAACAGAAAAATAGCACAGCGCAGCACAGTCCAGCATAACAATGCAATGCAGTAAAATGCGGTAAAAACATTAAAGCAGTAAAGCAAAAATACAGTAAACAACAATACAGTAATATACAACAAAATAACGCACCATACAAAACACCCAATGAAATAACACAGACAAGCGCTAGGATTGACTCGCAAAAGGGGATGGACCAGGAAGAGGTCAACCTGTCCCTAGCAGAGTCGCCAGCTATCGCTCCCGAAAGATTCGCATCCAACGGTACAAACGCAAGAGTGGCACAGAAAACACAGAGTCGCCAGCAATGTGTATTTATCCCAAGAGAGGGAAAGGAAACACTGCATAAACCTGAAGAGAAGGGAAAAAACATGGTCTCACGACCAAGAGAAACGGGTACGGGAGTCGGTTACGCGAAGGGAAGGTGTTAGCACCCAACACGTCCATCGTACTCGATGGGATCCACGCTTGCTGTCTGCATCAAAGGGTGTCGTCGTCTGGAGCTCCACTGCTACTAGACCGGAGAAGAAACGAGAATGGAAAGAACGGAGAAACGAAGAAGAAAAGAAAAAAAGAAGTGACTCGATAGGACGTTATCGTTGTCCTAGGCCTACGTACGCCCTCAGTGCAATGGGAAAGTCAGAGTCAACGTAGTTCGGACGGGAACTATGGGGGAAGGTTGCTCGCCAAGACAATTGCTGTCTTGTGCCTACATATCCTCAAGCGGACGAGAGAGAGGAATCAGAGCTGATGTAGTTCATGGGTACGACCACGAATGGGTAAGTGTTTTTTACGTGAGCGACGAGCTCTTTTCTGAAAAATGAAGTTTGAAACCCAACAATCCCGAAAGATAAAAAAGATTTGAGTTTGTTTGGTGTTTTTTAGACAGAAGTGTCTTTTAAGTTGTTTCGTAACTTGCATTGAACCCAAGTGTTAAATATAGGAACGAATACTTCGTGCATCGTCCCCAACAGGACGTACACTAGGTATCCTAGAAGAATGAGGGGAAGCCCCTCGCTCCCCACTTCCCATATGGAAGGCTCAAGCGCAATACAGGTTAACTTCTATTATGTGTTTTCAAGAAGTTTTGAGATGAGAAGAGAAACGACTCGAAGGAAACTCTAACATGCAAAAGAGATCCTATGGTTAGTGAGGCTTAGGAGGGACGACTACCTAAAACCTATTGCTAATCCTACTCCAAGCTTAATCGAAAATTAAGTTGGACTAGGTAGCTCTAAGGGGAGAAGAATCCAAGACTTAAACAAGTCTCGAGACTCGAGGGAGGAAAAGAGTAAAAAGAGAAGGCAGCACCTACAACAGCACATTTGCTTCAGAAAAGCAATGAATTCGTGCACAAACACCAATCAGCATTTCACAGCATACAATCCAGCATGAAAACATGTGTAAAAAGGGCAGACAGCAAGCATGTGAGAATAGACAGCACATATGACAACACTTTATGCAAAACTCAGATGTGAAATCATGACAGCATGCACCACACTTGAATATGATCCAATCAAGGCAAAGCAAACGCGCATCAAACAACATACATTGTTCAATTAATCATGATCATAAACAAACCATACACCATGTTGAATAAACTTGCAAGCATCAAGGAAGAATGCAACACATAACATATGATCAACTTAAACAAGTATGCACATCATGAAATTGGACGCAAACAAGTATGCACAATCATTGTCAATCCGGAAACAATGCACAATAAACATGATCAACAAGTGAGTGTGCACATGTATTCATAGCATCAAGTGTTCAACAACGCAAACATATACATAAACAATGAAATTCAAGCATCGCATGTCGAGAAAACGTGAACATGCAAGAGTGTGAGGTGCAACAGCTCAAGAATAATCCACAAATCATTAACATATCATTCCATGAAGTTTAGGGAAGCATCGGATCTCAAACGACCAAGAAAATGCAAGAAAATTTCACTCTGCAGCAGTGGTAATCGATTACTCACTTTGAATAATCGATTACTCAGTGTAAAATTGTTTGAAAACGTGAAAATTGAGCAGAGTAATCGATTACTCTGTTAGGGTAATCGATTACCACTGTAAAAGAATCAAAAAATCAACTTAGAAAAGCACTTTTCAGCAATCAATCACTTATGCAAACTTCCAAATGATCATGTAATCAATTAATCACGAAATTCACATAAAATATCAGTAATCAAACACCAATTAGATTCAACAATCATCAAGATCACAAATCAAATCAATCAAAACGGATCAAAAGCATAAACAACCAAAGATCTACATTGCATAAGTTGTGATCAAGCAAAATCAATTATAGATCTAAGGAAAATCAACCTACAAGGCTGAGGTTTGCCTTGGTGAATATTGAAAACGAAAATTGATGATCCAAGCAAGAAAACCAAAGATCTATGTGATGGAATCCAAGATCCAAACAAGAACAATCAAGATCCAAGCTAACCCAAATAATCAAAAGCTGCTCCAAAAGTGATTCCAAGCTCCAAAACAATAGCAAATCAAAGATCCCTTCAAGAATTGATGGATGGATGATGGTTTAGTTCCAAGATCAACAAATTTCAAGGTGAAATTTGATGAACTTTGATGATGGAACTTTGAGTGAGGGTTTGGAAAATGAGAGAAAAGTTTGAGAGAAAATGTGGAATGTGATGTAGAAAATTCAGAAAAATGAATCCAGGTTTTTTTGTGGTTTGGAGTGAATTCACTTAAATAGGAGCTAGGTAAAGAATTCAAATGTGGTTTGGAGTGTGGGTTAATGAGTGGAATGGAGATTAAGAGAGAAAATGGGAGAAAAAGTGTGGAATTGGAGTGAAAGAAATATGGAGAGAATTTGAATTTGGGTAGAAAATGATGGAACCTAGATCCTTCCAACATGCACATGGGAATCACATGATCACATTCTAATTCTAATTTTGCCAGATGCTGAAAATTGCCATATTTTTGGAAATTCGCACAGAGTAATCGATTACCCTGTTGGAGTAATCGATTACTCAATTCAAAAATTCAAAAATTTTGGCGCCATAAGGAGGGAAAGGAGCGGAACTTCCTGTTGTCACCCATTATGAGTCACGCTTAACCTCTGGAACTCAAAACTTGATATTATCACTGAATAACGCTTGAAATATGCTGTGACCTGTTTTTCCGTGCTCCGATTAAACTGTTGATACCAACTGTCTGGTGCTGAATAACTGATCAAAAATTGATTTTCGGGGTTTCTGATCATCCAGTCACTTAATGAGCAAAATAAATGCTCAAAAAGACTTGGAAAGCTATTTGTTGGCTCTGAACACTGCTAAAAATCGCACTGGGACTGATGACGCCGTGATCTGCTGAAGAATACCCTGATCCCATGCTCAAAAGGACAATGCAGATGCAGGAATGATAATGCAAATGAAAGGAAGCATAAACCGGTTAGGTTAGAAACAAAAGGGCAAATTTTGGGGTATTACACACATGTACGTCAATCATCTAAAGAAAATGATTAAGATGATGTGCATGTTATTCGTCATGATCATGAAGAGGAGATATGGGAAAACTAGTAAGTAAATGTTTTATATCGCTTTGTAATTTATAATGAATAATTTTAATCTTTTTTATTCCTTGTACTATAGATTTATAGTTGTTGCTGATTATCCTAATTGGTTTCAATTGTTGTTCAGATTATAGATTCTTAACAATCAGTAACAAATCCTATTGGATAGCCTTCAAAACTTTCCATTTTCGTTATTGCTTTTGTTGGTTAATCATTACTTTAGTTTTGTTGTAAAATTATAAAGTGTGTGCTATTTTGGGTTTGCATTGGTGTTAATAATGAATATTTTTTGTACAATGTTTTAGATTGAGAATTTGGAAAAATGTACAATGTTTCTGTTTCAGGAATCTGTAAAATATGGTTCTATATTCTGTAATATGGTTCTGTAATAAGTGTGCATACGATAGTACTAAAAAAAATTATCCCCTTGGTTTTTACATAAAACCAAGGTAATAACATAGAGATATTACCTCGGTTCTACACAACACCGAGAGTAAATATCAGGCACGTCATCCAGTTCTGAAAATAATAAAATATACAGACACTAGGGATCGAACCCACATGCAAATAACTTTACCCACCGGTTATTTAAAAACCAAGGGGTAAAGTGGCCGCTTTTCATGACGCCCTTAGTTACCTCGCCTTTGTAGACGAGCTTAAATGCATTTCGTATTCAAGGTTAGATGTGTTTTTTGTAGTAGTGTGGGTTCTTAGTTAGTATAATCTTTTGGGGGAATTTTGCATGAAATTGGGTTTAGGGTTTTGTTAAATTCTTACTTGGCTGTGAAATTGATGATTGAAACAAGATTCTTTCTATGTGTTGTGGTATTATCTTTAACCCATTATGATATGTTGTGTTGGTGTTGTATGTTATGTTGTGTTATTGTGTATTGATGTTGTGTTGATGTTATGAGAATATGTTAAGAAACTATGTTGTTGTTGTTGTTGTTTCCTTGAGGCATGATTTCTTGTTGTGTTGTTGTTGCTAATCCATGAAGTTGATGTTGCGTTGTTGTTTTAGGAACATGTGATGAAACTATGTTGTTGTTGGTGTTGTTTTCTTATTGTCATGATATGTTGATAACATGAGTTGGATTGGTATGGTTTGACATTAATTAGGATAAAAAGTGATGAAATTCATGGTATGAAATGTTGTGGTATGTTACAAAGTGATCACATGTGGTTTAGAATGGTTAAAGGTTGAAAAACATGAGTTTAAAAGTGAGTTTTTGGGAAGGAAACAGAGAAATTCAGCTCTATCAGGTTTGATTGGAATCAAGGTTTTAACCTGATTTGAATAAGAGGTCAAAATTTCCCAAAAAAATCCTTCTGGGCTAGGGAAACAAGAGAGGCAGATTTCGCTAACACCTTAATTTCCTCATAACTTGAGTTTCTTAGCTCAAATTGAGACGTGGTTGAATATTTTAGAATGCTTGTTCAAAAATTTATCTCATGGTTATGCTTAGTGATACTTGTTTGCATGTTTTCTCTTTGGGAAATGACTGTACTTTCCTTACTTAGGTGTGCCATGTTATATAGATAATGGAAATGTCACTAAAAAAATGAGATTTTCAACAGTTTTTTGACAAGTTGAGACATTTCAAACTATCGTAAAATCTATTTCGCAACAGTTTCTCAACCACCATAAAAGTGTGTATCGATAGGCTGTTATATGACATATCAAAAAACCGTCGTACATATTTGTGGCATTTCTAAACTACTAAACCGTCGCCCAATTATCACAGTGACAGTTCTAAACGTGTCAATTATTTTTGATTTGAAGGTAAACTACAACAGTTTCAGACCATCACAAATCGTGAATATTAAAAATAATATAAAATTCCACACCCAATTATTAGCATTATTATAAAAAACAAAATACAAAATAAAAATCTAACTTTTAATTCTATTAGTGTTATAAAAAAATCTTAATTGTTACTACCAGAACTAATACACCATAAATATGAGTAGGTAGCCTAAAATAATCCTAGGATAACTATAACAACAAATAAGACATAAATATGAGTAGGTAGCCTAAAATAATAGTTAGATAACTATATTAATTATGTTGCATTTTATGTTCATGCAACACTCTCATTCACTGTTCACTTCACAAATAGGACATTGTTATCACAACTCTAAACAAAACATTCCATGACTTAGTACTAAGAAACCTTTTATCTTTTCTAAATAAATGTTTGTGTACATTAATCATGGATAAAAACTTGCAAATTTTATTCGAATATAAATGATATAATTGCATTCTAATGAAAATATTGATCAACTTGAATAAAAAATATGAGCAACCAATATACTAATAAGAAATACCATATAGATTAAGGTCAGCCACATAATCACTCAATAATTCTGATAGGAGGTGCAATTAGATATTTTAATTAGTAATACTATTATGTTAGTCCTTATTTTATTTTGAATTTTTGTTGAATTGGGATTTTCATTTGGGCCTTCTAGTTGAGTATCACTATGATTACTATATATATATGTAGTCCTTAGAGACATTTGGAAGGAATCAATGAAAAATCAAGTTATCTTTTATCTCTATTTTTCTTAATTTGCTTTTAGATTTATAGTTGTTTTCATACCTTGTTAGGGTTCTTGAATTAGCATCCTAACAATTGGTGCTTTCATTCTTGAACATCAATCTCTCCCTATGGCATACTCCTCTCCCTCATCTTTCACCACTCCATTTTATCAACAACACCACCAATATCATCATCTGATGTCCCCTCAAGGCCCCTGGTTCACTCCTCAATTTCAGTACCAGCATCCTGCTCCTCCACAACAGTGGCCTCCACCTCAGACTCCTCCTCCGTCAGATCCTTATTACTATCATCCCAGCCAGTTCCCTCCTTATCCTCAGTTCCAACCTCACTCTTACATTCCCTAACCTTATCCTCAAGAATGGAACAACAATCATGGCTATTAACAATTTTATTTTATCGATCCAGCTATACGACACTCTGGTTATCACTCTCGAATCACTCTTGTAGATCAAACTTCTGCAACAATGGCTTTTGCGAAATCTCGAAAGTCGAAGGCTTACTTCAAGAGATATCAAGTCAAGTTTAAGAGAAGGAGAGAGGGTAAGACCGATTACCGAGCTCGGAGTCAGTTGATCAATCAGGATAAGAACAAGTACAACACCCCGAAGTACTGTTTTGTTGCTCGATTAACCAACAAAGATATTGTTGCAAAAATCATATCTGCTAGCATTGCTGGTGATATTGTTCTTCCTGTTGCATATTCATATGATGCCCACCACATGTTTGATGAAATACCTCTTCCATCTATTCTCCATGAAACCACCACCGACTACACCCTGTTCGAAGCTCATGGAGTCGACAAAATTGAACAAAAACATGTTGTCTTTACTGAAGGAAAGGCTCACAGTCTCTCCAATCAAATCGGCAGATTCCTTGTGAAGACGAAAGTTCTCAAGTGGAAGTGGAGATGGATGTTCCCGCCGACGACCCTGCAGGTTCTGATATTAATACCCTGATTGAAGATACTTGTTCTGAAATTGATGCGATAGTATTAGTACCTCCACAATCTCTTAATTTTGTCCAGGTACCCACACCAGTAAACATTATACAGACAGTAATGTCAAAGAGCAAAGTTCATAAGGAGGTTCAGAATGATATTGTTGATTCAAATGATCAGCAACGTTCGATCTCAATGGAGTTGCACGACTCTACTGGTTCTATGACTAACAACCAAACCGAGTTTCTCACCTCCACAACCCAGCTCGCAGACGAATCGAGTGGAGAAAACTGTCAAAAGTGTCTTTCGGAAGAAAATAGTCAAGCTTTACTCATCACAGAAGACATGATAATTCGTTCTCAGAAACTTAATGAATGCCAACAAAATGTTGTTTTGAGCAGTATTGATATGATGAATTGTGACCAAGCAGAGATCAAACTTATATGGGGACCTCCAGGGACAGGAAACACAAAGCCAGTCGCATGCTTGCTATTTTCTCTACTAAAGTTAAAAACAAGAACATTGACTTGCGCACCAACTAATACTGCAGTGTTGCAAGTTGCAATTCATTTGCACTACAAAAAAACTGGGGAATTAGGGCGGTTAGAAAAGTTCTTTTATGGCGGTTTCGACCATCATAATTTACGATAAAGGCGTTTTCAAAAAGCGTCGTAAATTTGGCTGCCGCTAAGTAAAAAATGGCGGTTTTACATTAACCGCCGTACAAACCGACATAATATACGTTTAATAAAACGGCGGTTTTTTTGTTGTCTATAATGACGGTTTTAACCGCCATAATTTACACAGTTTTAACAAAAAAAAATTAAAATCAAATTAGAATTTTTTTCATCTTATTATACAATTATGCATATATTATATCTTTTTTTTAACATTATGGGAATAATATTCAACTCCATCACATATTGTGCAAGAACTAAACAAAAGAATACACTTGCAATTTAGTATCAAATTGGCTAAAAGCAACAAATGAACACCCAAACCAAATAAAAAGTTACTAAAAAAATAGCAGCTACTGCAACTTAAAAACCCAGCACAGTGTTATAAAGAACCTAATTTAACATTTCAAAGATGAGAGAGTTGATCAACTGATATACATCTTGCTCCCTATATGACATATCACACTTAACTTATTGTGAGAAAATTAATACCACGTGAATGATAGTTCTTCAGAGTCACATGTTCCTTCAGACACCATTTTTGGAATATGTCTTGTAGTCACTTTTTTCACAAAGCTATCATTCTTTTTTGTTCTTAAATGTTTCTTAGAACGATTCTCATCATGATTGTTCTCACTTGGTGAATGAGAAACAACAACATCAGATTCAATATCATATATTTTTGGTAATGAAATTGTAGCTTTAATCTCTTTGTCATTCTTTGATGTTCATATAGCCTAAACAACACCACCCTCATGATTGTTATTTACTATTAATTATTTCAGTGTCCAAATCTTTCCGCTCCTCATTAACTGACAAATATTACCTTGGACAAAACAATAGAGTCAGTACCATCCTGCTTCTTAAGAGGCTTCGATTCTACTAAAGTATCATCTTCTCCAGCTTATGCTATGCCATTACTCATGACAGACTTAAAAGACTTGTCCCCATCAGCATCATTATCTTGTTACGGTGGTGTGGCTTCATTAGTAATCTCGCTATCCACCTGGTCAAGAAAAATTACATGTTACATGGTAAAAAAAATTTACATGTTAGAGTATCCATAAGCAAAAAGGTAAACAATAGAATAGCCAAAGGAAAAACAAAACATGTGGCAAGAACAAACACATATGTGCAGATTCCTACACAGGCTCTTCAGCTAATTTGCAATCATGAACCTGAAACAAAAACAAACTGAGTCAAGAGAGATATCTTAACTTTCCTCAAGATAGAGGATCATTATGGTTTCCATGGATGATAAAAATTTATCAAGATGATGCTCCCTAAAAGTTTCAAACAGAGTTGCTTAGAACCATGTTCACACATTTTGCATCCAACAAGTCCGGCCAGGTACAAAAACAAGAAACACGTCGCAACTACAATTACCACTTCTAGAAATAGTAATAATTTTCTATTAAATTCAAACCAAAAAAATTCCTGTCGATTTTTCCGAATGCGAGCATTCCGAATGAGAAGATCCAAGATACTCACCAAAAACTTAAATAGCATGTTGATACAATAATATTTACCTTATTGAATTTTATTTTGAAAATTATAAGCATCAAGTCATTCAATATGTATTAATAGCTTATCACATATTAATAGATGGGATTTGTTGAGACTCCATAAACTTATAGATTAAATTTCGCTATTTGACACGATAATATCTTTGATACAACAACTCGCCATAAAATAAAATGTCTGTGTCACTTAAAATTTTAGTAAGAGATGTGTTAAAACAGGCTATGAAGTTTAACGTGTAGCATTCAATATTTAAAGTTTTCAATGATAAGCATAAACTCCATGATTTTAACAATTAGAATTCACTAGCCTGCATGAGAAAGCAATTAGAACACGTGTATCATACATGTGTGTACTTATTATTAGGAATACATGTACATCTAATTTAAAATTTATCTGCTTTTAATTATTAGGAAGAAATAATAATCACATTACAAAAGTGGAAAAATATAAAATATTTTTTCAAAATTAAGGAAAATACAAGCATGGAAGATTTAGTGCCAGCTTTTGAGTAATTTGTTAGTTTTATGCATGTATCATAAACTTAAAAAATCCAGATCGTCAACCATTCTACCTCATTCTAAGCTTCTACAATCCTCTCCTAGTCACACTTTTATGTACCATGTGTCAACACAATCTCTGGACTTAACTTTTGGGGGAGTTTCACCGAAACCAAAAATGAACAACTTCTACCAGACTAATTAGCAATAATGATATTTTCTTTTTATAATAAGAGAAACTGTGCAGTTGGAGTTGTACTACTTACTTATTGTGTTCTAGAAACATGTAGAAAGAACCTTGAAAATATAAATAAGCATAGGGAAAAAAGCTTGGGCTTTTTTTTCTCTTACCAAAATTACCTCGACAAAAACAAAGTTGTAATATGATAAAAACTAAGTTTCATAACACACTTGCCTTTATATTTTCCTGCAAATCTTCACTTATATCGGCTAGTTCAGAAGAAGCCATTGACGCAACAGTTAGATGTCCAACGTAGTCCTCAAACAATTCACTTCCAAAGAGCAGGGCAAAGATAACCATGGGATCAAGCATAGTTTCTCTGTCAAGAACCCATATTAATATTTTGTGAAAACATCGTCAAAAAGGAATATATATATATATAACTATTTAGTACAGTAAACCATGGAGTATATTGATCATCTTTAAATTTTTAATGATTACAATACACTAAAATTTTCTTTTTCTCTTTTCCCATATTTTTCAAACCAGCCAAGTATTATAATACATTTATATTAGCCAGAAAAAAGACTTTTGAAAATTAACATTAATGACTATGGAAATCACAACAAAAATTAAAACTCTAACATTATGTTTCAATAAGTATTCAGCTAGAGTGCAACATAAAAAGAATTCTTAAAGTGTTTGGGCATTTCTTCAAACACATAGAGTGTAACATAAAAACAAAAACAAAAACACAATGCTATATAAAGTATAACCAAAACACACACACTTGGTACAGACTAAATCTAAAAATATCTTCTAGCTACTACAAAAAGATAAAAGTGAAAACCTAATCATACCTTTAAAAATTGAGAAAGAAGAATAGTAGTGGAATAACTGAGCGGAAGATAAGAAGAGTAGTGGACCGCCATAATACAAGAGCATGAGAGCAGAGTAACAACAGAACAATGGAGCTGCATTTTATTGGAACAACAGAGTGGCGTCGTAACTTCGTAACAACACAGCGGAGGAAACCACTAGATAATCACGATTAAAAGGATAAGAAATTGAGGATCCAAGGAGACTGCTAGATGATAACGATTGAAAGGAGAAGATATCGAGGGATCATAAGAGAAAGTGAAAGAGAGGAGATAAGAGTAAAGAAAGAAAAAAAACGTGAAAGGAAAAGAGAAGGGAAGAAATAAGGGTTAGGGTTCAACTACGATATGTGTCTTTGAAAATTTATTTTACTTAACTATTATTAAATATAAAATTAAAGATATAAAACATAAGAATAAAAAATTAGGAAGGAAAACGAGAGATAAATAGTGATATTTGATTAAAATTATTAAGGAAAAAATGACGGTTAGAACTGTCCTTTTATTATTCATTTTACGTCGGTCGCATAAACCGCCATAACATACGAAGATAATGTCGGTTTTCTAAACCGCCGTAATAAAACCGCCACAATTTACGCGCTTTTTTGTAGTGTTGAATGGGTTGGTTATGGATTCACTTGAGCATGATAGATATGTTTTGGGTGACATTGTGCTATTTGGCAATAGTAATAGGATGAAGTTAAGTTCTCATCCAGGCCTTGAAGATCTCATGCAGTATTTTGATCCAAATACGGGATGGAAGACTAACTTGTTATCCATGATACGGTTGCTCAATTCCATGGTGGAATTCACTAAGAAAAAAAACAAGGTTGTATTCGCATACAGGTGGAGATTTGGTGAACGAACAAAGAAGCTCAAGTTCTTGATGCAAAACTTATGCACACACATGCCAAAATCATGCATTTTTCTTGAAGCGGTGAAGAGAATGCTTCAAGCTCTTGATTTTCTAAGTTCTCTCGGAATTTCTATGTGGCAAGTCAAATTTAATAGTAATAAAGATGGAATTCTTCCTGCTTACTTTCAGACATTATATGACAGAAGAGATGAGTGCCTTAGCATACTAAATTCACTTTCTCACACAGTTTCCATTTCTGAATTTTACGGGAGAGGTAACATGAGAGTTGATGTAGGAGATTTTTGCTTGTCAAATGCTTGCCTAATTTTGTGCACCGCATCAAGTTCTGTTAAAATGTACTACTCAGCAATGGTGAAACCAGTGGAATTTTTAGTAATCGATGAAGCCGCATAGCTAAAAGAATGTGAATCAACAATTCCATTACAACTGACAAGTCTCCGCCATTGCATCTTGATAGGAGACGAGAGACAACTTCCTGCATTGGTAAAAAGCAAGATTGCAGATAAGTGTGAATTTGGACGCAGTATGTTTGAGAGGTTGGTACTTTTAGGATACAAGAGGCATATGCTTAATGTTCAATACAGAATGCATCCTTCCATCAGCTTGTTCCCATGCAAAGAGTTCTATGATGAAAAGCTTTTTTATGCTCCTGTTGTCAGGGAAAAAAGTAATTTATCTCACAAATATGGCCCATTAATGCTTCTTTATCTTGGCAAGGTTCCAGTACTCGTGGTTTCATCTGCTGATGCAGCAAGAAAAGTAATGAAAACTCACGATTCGGTCTTCTCGAATAGGCCACAAAGGAAAATCTTTGATATCCTTTTATACGGTTCCAAAGATGTGACAACTTGTGCATATGGTGAGTATTGGAGGCAAATAAAGAGTCTCAGTGTGTTACACTTTCTGAGTAATAAAAGGGTTCAGTCGTATCGTTGTGTCAGAAAGGAAGAAACTTCAAGAATGATGGAATATATTAAGGAATATCCTTCTTCTTCCTTGTCGCCATTGAATTTAGCAGAGGTTTGTTCTACAGTTACTAATGACATAATTTGTAGGGTGGCTCTAGGAAAGAGATACCGTGAAGGAAGAGGGATGAAATTTCAGCAAGTGTTGTTGGAGTTTATGGAATTATTCGGTACTATATGCATAGATGACTATATACCTTGGCTTGGTTGGTTAGGAAGAGTAAATGGTTTTTATAATTGAAGATCACATTTTTCGTAGGTTTGATGGATATGTTGGTGTTGATGATATGGATTTGTTTAAAAGTATTGGGTTGAAGTTTTTGGCATTGGGGAAGCTTTTGGAGGTGAATGAAAAAGCAAGTGGTAGAGTTGTTTTGGTTCAAATTTTGAATCAAGCAAGGAGTAGGGGAAAAGATATTCAGGACTTGAAGTTTGAGATTGAAGCCATTGCTAAAGAGATTAATGATAAATATGGTGATAAACAATCTGGGTATAGGCCAATTGTTTGTGTAAATGGACTCGTTTCAACTCAGGAGAAGGCTGCGTATTATGCTATATCAGAATGTTATATTGTAAATGCTGTGAGGGATGGGATGAATTTGATGCCTTATGAGTACACTATTTGCAGACAAGGAAGCGTTGAATTGGCCAAAGCACTTGGGGTGGAAAATGATGTGGCTAAAAAGAGTGTTATCATTGTTTCTGAGTTCATTGGTTGTTCTCCTTCGGTTGTCCATGCTTTGTGTAGAGAGTGCAAGGTTGATGAGGTGAAGGAGCTGATCCATCTTGCCTGGGAGCGGGATTTCACACCGAGCCCTGACACATATGACAAGTTTATATCGGCTCTGTGCCGAGCTGGAAGAGTGAAAGATGGTTATTTGGTGCATGGGGAGCTTAATAATGTCCTGCTAGATAACCTTCAGAGGATTTCATATTGATTTTTGAACCTTGAGGACAAGGTTCAAGTGAACTCCGCGACAATGATAGGAGGTGCAATTAGATATTTTAATTAGTAATACTATTATGTTAGTTCTTATTTTATTTTGAATGTTTTGTTAAATTGAGCTTTTCATTTGGGCCTTCTAGTTGAGTATCACTATGATTACTATATATGTAGTCTCTAGAGACATTTGGAAGGAATCAATGAAAAATCAAATTATCTTTTATCTTTATTTTTCTTAATTTTGCTTTAGATTTATAGTTGTTTTCATACCTTGTTAGGGTTCTTGAATTAGCATCCTAACAAATTCACTTCATTTTATTTTGACAAAAACACACTTCATTATTGAGACACAACTAATGTGTTCATATACAACAAATTCCATTAAATATTAAAATATCTCCAATTCAAACTAAATAAAAATATATATAAGCTCTTGCAATTTCCCCGGCGTAGTAGGAGCGAATTCTAATGAGGCGGAAGCGATTTCCTGCAATGTGAAATCTAGGTAGTTTCTCTAGTTTGTAATGGCGGTGTTTCCAACTGAGATGGTTTAAACTCCTAGTCTTTGGATTAAGGATCAAATCGAAAATAATACAATTATTTTGTAGCTCTCAGAGAGAGGAAAAGTCTCCGATTGGTGAAATGGCCAAGACTACGATTCGAACACAGGGAAACCAAAACCAAAACCGAAATAGAAAAAAAAATGAGGGCCTGATGTTTGGAAAACAAAATCCATTGTAGAGATCATGGGTGTAGATCCAATTGAGTTTCTAGAAAAAACAATAGAGGGTTTGGAATCAGGTACGAAAGATCTAGAGAGTGAGCTTTAAAACGAGGAGACAGAAAATGTGAGTATGGAGAAGGAGTTCTCGAGCTTCTTGAGCGCGTAAGAGAAATGCTCCAGGGACATCAAACGAGGTAAAACCAAAGCCCCATATTCTAAAAATGGAAAAGGTAGCTCAAAATTTGAATGATAAATTTATGGATGGTGAAAGCGAGTAGACTCAAATAGTAGAAAATAGAAACATCAAACCTCGAGAAAAAGGAGTAAAAATCCTATTAGAAGACATTAATGTTGAGATATGATTCTAGAACTCATAAATAGTGTGCTATGTGCTTGGAGCGAATCTGCCACTATCGGTGTTGGAAAGATTTATTAGGAGTATTTGGAAAGTGGAGGGAGTAGACAAAGTGGGTATGATTGCTTATGGCATATTCATCATCGGGTTTAACACGATACAAGGAAGGAATGACATTTTCAATGAAGACTATTTGTTATTTGACTAGAAAACCAGTTGTTATGAAACCATGGGATCCTAACACTGATTTCAAGCGAGAGGATCAGGACCGTCTTTGAGGGCGTGCAAGGCGACCTACAACACAGGGCCTCACATTTCTCATTAATAAACTATGAAAAAAAGGGCTTTCATACACGTTATTCACAGTTAAATAGGGCCTCTTAAAAATAACTTACGACTCAAATGAAGTTAACTTTAAATTTTTACACTGGGCCTCTCAAAAGTTTGAGACGGCCCTGGAGGATGTCCGATCAATCCCAATTTGGATAAGCTTGGAAGACCTATATCTGAAATATTGGGGAGACAATTCCTTATACAAGATTATTGGACAACTAGCAAAACTCTTAATGACTAACAATGCAACGAAACTCGGAGAGAAACTAAAATTTCTAAGAGTTTTAGTTGAAATATTAATAGCACAAGAGCTTCCTGATTAGATATACTTTGAAGATGAGCTGGAGTAGAAGTGCGTGTAATGTATGAATGGAAACCTGATATATGCTGGAATTGTAAAGGAATGAGGCACAAGACAGAGGAATGTTGCAAAAACAAGCCTACAAAACCAGAATGGGCAATCAAAAAATAGGAGAAAAAGATGAATAATCAAGAAGCGAAAAAGAAACAAAATGATCCTGTAGGCTTTCAACCTGTAATCTAAGGCTGTAAATGAAATCGTAAATAGAAAGGGAACCCGATAGATACAATCATAACAAATACGTTGCATGGCTTTCTTTAAAAACAATAGAATAATGCTCGAAAAATCTAGAAACAATGGATAACACAGGGGGGAGAGCTTCATCAACCTAATGGATAGAATTGTAGCTTGGAATGTCAGGGGGAACAACAACCATAATAAACAATCAAAAGTTAAGACGCTGATTAACAATAAAATGGTTTCCTTGATTGATCTCCTTGAGACAAGAGTGAAGGCTCGAAACCTTGGAGCTTTATATATCAATTTGTTTTCAGGTTGGTGTTTCAATTCAAATAACACTTGGCATGATGATGGTAGAATTGTTATAGGTTGTAACCTATAATGTTTGTTGTCAACATCCTCTTATGCAAAAGCCTGTTAATTCACCTGATGGTTAAGTCCAATAATAAGAAGGGTCAATTTATGGTAACATTCGTGTTTAGTTATAACGATGATGCTAAATGAAAGGAGTTATGGAAAGACCTACTGGATGTAGCAAAGAGATACCCTTGGATAATGTTAGGAGACGTCAACGACTTCTTGGCCAAAGAGAAAAGTATAGGTAAAAGAGTTAAATATTCTAATTCAAGCTCTTTTCTAAAGTGCTTTAATGACTCTCATCTGGAAGATATCAAGTTCACTAGTGTTGTGAATTAGGATGCTTTAAAACAAAATATACTCGATTTTTTTTTTGGCAAGAAACACATAAGGATTAGGGTTAACAAGGAAAACATCAAGGATTGATTATAACTGTTATTCTTTACTATCTTTATAAAACGGATTACAAGTACTCAAAAATAACAAATAACTCTCTCACCCTAATTAGGTTTTTCACACCACAAGACGAGAGACTAGTATGCTATTTATAATAAAACCAAACATACTAAACTAATGGCATTTTTTACAATTACCTATTACAAGCTAACTTAGGGTACAAGATAACTTAAACAATTGGATCCTTAACACAATGCCTAATTCATCAACTACATACTAGAACACAATTCGACTATAGCATGTAGGTCTTCGACAACAGCATGTGAGCAGACTTCGATGGCATGCTAAACTAGAGTTCAATCCAATATCTCACAAATCTCCACCTTGGATCTAACTCTATAATATCAAGAAACACCCTAGTTTTCTTCATGCAGCTCTATCAACTACGTACAGTGAAAGAACTTGCAACTGGGCAACGTCTTGGTGATCATATTAGCAGCATTATGATCTGTCGAAACCTTCAGCACTTGGACTTCTCCACGCTCGATTACCCCTCTAACGAAATGTCGCCTCACATCGATATGCTTGGTTCGCTCATGATAGGCTGAATTCTTTGACATGTGTAATGCATTTTGACTATCACATTTAACAGTGACAACTCGACCTTGAAGTTTCAGCTCTTTTGCAAAACCTTCCAGCTACAAGACTTCCTCCATAGCTTCAGTTAGGGCGATATATTCCGCTTCAGTGGTTGATAAGGCAACAACCTTATGAAGTGTTGCTTTCTAACTGATTGTTGTGCCAAAGACAGTGAACACATATCCACAAATAGATTTTCTATAATCCATACAACCTGCATAATCAGAGATGAAATATCCTTCGACAGTTGCTTTTCTATCGTCACCCAAGGCTCTACCATAAATTAAGACTCTATTCAGAGACCCATTTTTGTGCCTTAGAATCCACTTCAATACTTGCCAGTGAGCCTTTCCAGGATCCGCCATGTACCTGCTTATAAGACTTACTGAATATGATATGTCGGGTCTAGTACAGACCATAACATACATCAAAGAACCCACTATATTAGCATATGTAATGTTATTTATATAAGCTCTTTCAACATCAGTAGTAGGACACTAATCTTAACTCAGCTTGAATTGAGGGTTTGTCGGAGTGACAACAGGCTCTGAATTCGACATACCATACTTTTCAAGAATCTTCCGTAGGTACGCCTCTTGAGATAAGCATAATTTCGACTGCTTTCTATCTCTTCGGATGTCAATCCCAAGAATCCTGGATGCAGCTACCAAATCCTTCATGTCGAACTCCTTATTGAGTTCAGCCTTCACCCTCATTACGTCTTCGACATTGTTGCTTGCTATTAGAATATCATCTGCTTAAAGCAACAAAATAACAAATGAATTACCAGGTCGAAATCTGAAGTAAACGCAGTGGTCGAGCTGACTTCTAATGAAACTTATGCGTGCCATGAACTTGTCGAATCTCTTATTCCACTGTCGAGGAGATTGTTTCAGTCCATATAAAGATCTCTTATGCTTGCACATATAATCTTCCTTCCCCTTTCGATATTCCTTTCAGGTTACCTCATCAGGATTGTTTCATCTAGATCACCATATAAGAATGCAGTCTTCACATCCATCTGTTCTAGTTCAAGGTCAAACTGTGCCGTCGTGGCAAGCAACATTCGAATAAACCTGTGCTTCACAACAGGAGAGAACACATCATTGAAGTCAACACCTTATTTCTGAGTGAACCCCCTAGAGACCAATCTTTCCTTATATCTTTTCGATGCCACTCCTTCGATTCCTTCCTTAACTTTGAAAATCCATTTACAGTTGACTAACCTGGCTCCAGTAGGTTTCTTGATCAACTCCTAAGTGTTTTTATCATGAAGATATTTCATCTCATCATCCATGGCCTTCAGCCATTCAATCTTCTTCCAACTGCTCATAACTTCATCATAGTCTCTCGGTTCTTCGTCTAGAACCTCACTTGCAGAGATTAAGGCATAAGTTATAAGATATGCATACCCAAGTCTTTAAGGTGGCTTGACGACTCTCCTCGACCTATCTCTTGATAGAAAGTAGTCATTATCATTCTCCTCATTTCGACATTATCTTTTGTTTCTTCTTCGACTTCATCTGGGATACGCAATTCAGCATCAACAGGAATCTCTCCTTGTTCCAGCTCTTCGTCAGCATCATCAGTTTTCTTGAAAGTCATCTCAACTTCATTAAAAACTATATCTCGACTGGTGATACACCTCCCGTGATTTGGCTCTAGGCACTATAGCCTATAAGATTTGACTCCTTCAGGGTATTCCATGAACATGCATTTCAGAGCTCTAGGTTCGACCTTGTCTTACCTAATGTGAGCATAGGCCACGCAGCCAAATAATCTCGGTCTGTCCAGACTAGGTGGATGTCCCAACCAAACTTCTTCATGTGTCTTCATATCTAACGCAATCGAAGAACGTCTGTTTATCAGATATGTTGTTGTCAAAACAGCCTCAGCCCAAAACACCTTCTTTAACCCAGCACTAGTCAACATGCATCTTACTATTTCCAAAATAGTTCTATTCAACCTTTTCGCCAAACCATTTTGTTGTCGAGTACCTGCAATAGTTTTGTGTCTTCCAATACCTGAGGCAGCACAAAAGCTGTCGAACGCCTCATTGCAAAATTCAAGGCCATTGTCGGTTCTCAACCTCTTGAGCTTTCTGCCAGTCTAATTTTCAACTAGAGTCTTTCGACCTTTGAAATTCTCAAAAGTTTCTACCTTAGTCCTCTGGATGAATACCCATAACTTTCTAGAATAATCATCGACTATGGATAGAAAATACCTTGCTCCTGAATGTGATGGACACCATGCAGGCCCCCAAAGATCAGCACGGATGTAATCAAGGGATCCATGAGTTATTTGTTTGCCTTTGTTGAAATTCACTCTGCAAGATTTTCCAAGTACATAGGGTTCACAAAATTTCAGCTTTTCAACTTTGTCTCCTCCAAGCAGATTTTGTTTCCCCAATTCGACCAAACCCCTTTCACTGACATCGCCCAATCTCATGTGCAAAATTTTTGTTTTCGACAAAGGTTTCATGGATGCAATATTTGTCGAACCACTTACAACTTCAGCCTCAAGGGTATACAAGCCTTGTTTCTTCACGCCTCTCAAGACTTCCTTCGACCCCTTCATGACTCTTAGGATACTTTTCTCTCATTGAAAAACATATTCCTTCTTGTCGAATTCACTAAGAGAAATCAAATTTCTCTTCAAATCAGGTACATACCTGACTTCAGTCAATAACCTTATTGACTCATCATAGATCTTGAATCTCACAGATCCAATACTTGCAATTTTGCAAGCTTTGTTGTTTCCCAGCATCATTGATCCACCATCTTGATTATATAGCTCCTCGAATAATTCTCTGTTTGGAGTCATGTGCCAAGTAGAACCTGAATCAATAATCCACTCCTTTCTTGAGTCGCCGCTTGAAACCACAAGAACATCATATGATTTGAATTCATCTTGAATAATGGTTGCGTTGCCATTATCCTTACCTCCATGATATTTCAGGCGTTCATGGCACACTTGCCTTGTGTAACCCTCCTTCTTACTGTGGTAGCATCTAATACCAGATGCCTCGCCACTATAAGAATTTTGCTGACTTTTACCTTTCTTTTTGTCGAACTTATTATCCTTTCGCAAGAATTTTCCTTTAACGGCCAAACCTTCACCAACTGTCGAAGGTTTATGTTCCTTTCGTTCGTTCAGGTCCTTAGAATACAAGGTTGATTGAACTTCTTTAAAGTTCAGGGACTCCCTTCCATACAAGAGAGTTTCTTTGAAGTGAGTATGTGTTATAGGCAAAGCGCACAACTGTAATAGTGCTTGATCTTCATCATCAATCTTCACATCAATATTTTCAAGATCAAGAATCAACTTGTTGAACATATCCAACTGCTCAGCCAATACTTTGTCTTCACTCATCTTGAATGAATACAAAGCTTGCTTTAGGTAGAGTCGATTCACCACAGATTTGGTCACGTATAAACTATTTCATAACTTGTTGAACATAACCCTGATGCTGTAGTCTCCTTTGATTTCTGCACTACTATAAAACACGCATTCAACAATGCCATGGTCACCACGGGTTTTCCCTACACCGTGGTGACATATCTTAACTAAGGCGCTACCATAGTTATTTTTTTTTTTGATTAAAAATTATTTGTATATAACAGCGGTTACAAAACCAAACGTTGTGATACAATCAAACTTTCATCGGTTCGAACCTCAGCGCCATAAAATATTTTATTCCTTTAACATTAAGGCGCACCTTTCTTTTCTATTTATTTTAAAATTCACAAATAAAAGGGATATCACCAGGGTTCTTCTGGTTAACCATAGTGATATATTTATAATAAATAAATACTTATCTATACGGTTGGTATTGTTAACCGTTGTGAAATAGTTTACCCATATATAAGCGAATTAACTTTCACTTATTGACAGTAGCGTCGTTGCCTTCACAGCCAAACCCTAGAACCCATTTTTTCTCTCCGTCTTCACCATTAGCCGTGAATCTTGTGCTTCATATATTAAGGTATTCTTCTTCTTCCATCTATTGTTAGATATTTCCCATTATCTCGTTTGTTGCATGTTGTTTTTGTTGATTGTTCTCATTTTTTCAGATTCGTCTTCACTACCTTAACAAAGACCATATTTTGGCTATGGTACATAATATTTGTGTAGCTATGGAAAAAGTACAAGAACCATGAAGCTATGATGGAAACTTCGTCCACCTTGTACTTCTTCATAGCTTCACAAATAAGATGTTAGTAAACGAAGAAACAACAGTGGCAACAAACTTCATCTTGTTTTAGAAACAATAAAAAGAAATATAAGAAGTATTAAGCTTTTGTGTAAGCTTCTTCCTCCTTATATTTCTTTTTCCTTGCTTCCCAAACTAGATGAACATCATAATTGATTCCTGTTCCGCGATTAGTTTCATTAAAAGGTGCGTCCTGGAAATTTATAATATATCTCTTTCGATCTATCTTTACTCTTCATTGGATTATGGTTTTAGGGTTTGGTTTCAACTGAGGATTCTCATTGTTGAAGTTTGTTGTGTTTCCTTACATGTTAAAGGGATGATACATGGTGATGATGCTGGTGGTAGCAAGCGTATTGTATGAGTTTATAATATATGGTTCTGGTATATGATGTTGTTTGAGTTTATTATATTCTATGTAGATTGTTTGTTTCACTAACCCTCACTTAAAATACATTCATTTAATTTGACATGGATACTTATAATCTACAAATTAAGTTGTATTTGAAAACCAACTTATATGAATCAATGTTTCCGAATTGCATGCCTCTCATCGTTCATCTCATGTTCTTTTATATATAGATTATGGTATAATGATCTGGCTCCTTAGATGGATCGTTATCTTCCATTATAGTTAAATTTCATTAACAACAATTTATTGGTAAATCTGTCTCACCATCAACACTTATAATCGTAAAAATTACGATTATAAAAATTATGATGATAAGTGATGATGATGAGGCAGATTATCCAATGTCTTGTTCTTATGGAAATTTAACTATAATCGAAGATAGCGATATATCGAAGGAGTCAAACCAATATACCACAATATATATGTAAAAGAGCGTGAAATGCACGATGAGACGAATACAATCAAAAAACAACAATGGTTTGTTTAAGTTGGTTTTCAAGAATAGTTTAATTTTCAGATTATAGACTTCTTCATCAAATTGAATCCTTGTATTTCTTTAGTGAGGTGTATGGAAAACAAGCAATCTACATTTAATATGATAAACTCTATGTACTTTCAACAACGGTTATTTATTGTAACCGAGATCAAAGATAATATGATAAACTCTAGGTACTTTCAACAACGGTATGTCAGGCGTGATGGTACCCCTTTTCAAACCGTTGTGAAGGGGGTTTTCCGTAGTACTGTTGTCAAAGAACCTTATCACCAAGGCTCAGCAACATTGCGTTGTGGGCTTTCTCTATCACGATCGTCTTATCTTTTTCCATTAAAGCAACATCCATGGCTGCCTCTCCCTTCAACGCTTCCAAACAACCCTGCTGAACCAGTAAGGCTTTCATCTTCAAGCGCCACAGATCGAAATCGTTCACTCCGGTGAACTTTTCAATCTCATACTTTGTTGAAGACATCTTCTCCATGCTCACCACACCAACTTGTTGTGAATTAGGATGCCTTAAAACAAAATATACTCGGTTTCTTGATTGGCAAGAAACTCACAAGGGTTAGGATTAACAAGGAAAAACAAGGAGAACAACAAGGATTAGTTATAATTGTTATTCTTTACTTTCTCTATAAAAAAATTACAAGTACTCAAGAATAACAAATAACCCTCTCACCCTAATTAGGTTTTTTCACACCACAAGATGAGAGACTAGTAGGCTATTTATAATAAAACCTAACATACTAAACTAATGGGTTTTTTAACAATTACCCATTACAAGCTAAATTAGGGTACAAGCTAACTTAAACAATTGGATACTTAACACAAGGCCCAATTCGTCAACTACATATTAGAACATAATTCGACTACATCATGTAGGTCTTCGACAACAACATGTGAGCAGACTTCAACGGCATGCTAAAATAGAGTTTGATCCAATATCTCACAACTAAGAGTTATTTCACGCGGAGTAATAAGCCACTAGGGGATGATAGGATCTATCCAAAATTAATTATGTTTTGGCTAATCGGGAACAACAAAACATTTATAAGGTGGCAGAAGTTCATTTTTCTAATGAGGGGAGGTTTGATCATTCCCCTGTTATTCTTAGTGTTCCCAATTTTGGTCAGAGGGAAAAAGCCTTTCAAGTATTTCAAAATGTGGCCTTCATATCCTGAGTTCAGGGAGAACTTGAGTACTGGTTGGAATATGCAGATTCAGGGCACACCAATGTACGAATTGGTACAAAAAATGAAGAGATTAAAAGACATCTTAAAACATATCAACAAGAAAGGATTTAACAATATTCATACTATTGATTTAGAAGAAACCAAGCAGCTTGAGGATTGTCAAGAAGAGTTGCAAAGGGATCCGTTAAATGATACTTTATTAAAGTGAGAAGCTCAAGCCCGCAACAAGTATTTTGAAACCAACAAAGATTATTGCTCTTTCTTATCATAAAAATCCAAAAACACATGGTTGATGGAGGGAGACGAAATCACATGCACAACTCTTTCAGGTACGTAACATAAAGCTGGATTTCCCCAGTTTTGATGGATCTGACGTTCTGAACTGGATTTTCAAAGTGAAACAATTTTTTTATTATTACGCTACACCAGACACCCAACGTCTAACCATCGCTGTCGTGCACATGGAAAAATATGTGGTACAGTGGTTTCAGATGATTTCGTGTAACTAGCCGTTTCAATCATGGGTCATGTTTACAAGGGCTTTAGAAATGGAGTTTAGGCCTTCCCCATATGAATCACCAAGGCCCACCTTATTCAAACTCACACAAACTACTATTGTTGCTGACTATTACTCCACTTTCACGGTTCTTGCCAATGGAGCTCAAGGATTGAGCCCAGATGCCACTCTTGATTGTTTTAGTAGTGGGCTTAAGCATGATATTAAAATAGATGTGATAAACCAAACACCATCATCCATATCCCGAGCATTTGCCTGAGCCAAATTGTTTGAAGACAAATACTCACCACAACCCCCAAAATTACCAACACAGACATCCAAAAAACCCTATCATTTTCCTTCATCTTAACCAAACCCACGAACACCACCAGCTCCACCAACTTTACCAAACCCTAGACCACCTAATCCAAACCCTAAATCAATCAAAGTAAAGCACATCACTAGAGCTGAGATGCAATTACTTAGAGACAAAGGATTCTGTTAATATTGTGACGAAAAATTCTCCACCACCCACCGATGCCCAAACCATCATTACTTTCTCCTTCAAGTTGAGGAAGAGGAGGAGGACCAACCCTACGAAACAACGGCTGCCATCACGTTAGATTCCCCAAACCTTGACGAAATAGAGCACCATTTGTCCCTCAACGCCTTGCATGGCTCTCATGGCACCGGAACTCTGAGGTTCCAAGGCCAAATTCAAGGAATTACTGTCACAGTGTTCCAACGCCTTGCATGGCAGTTCTGATAACTTCTTCCAGCCCAAAATTTCTAAGTGTCTACAGATTCCAATTTAAGCCACTACACAATTTCAGGTCATGGTAGGCAATGAAAACTCCCTCTCCACGGTGGGATACATCTCTGGCTTACCAGTCACAATTCAGGGCAACACACTTCACTTACCCGTGTATTTGTTACCAATTACGGGAGCTGACTTGGTACTTGGAGCACCATGGCTCAAAACTTTGGGTCCGCACATTGCAGATTACAACGCCATATCTTTTAAATTCTATGTCAAGGACAAATTTATTACCCTATATGGTGATAAACACATAGGCCCCCTACAAGCTCAATTCCACCATATTAAAAGACTACAACATACTCATGCTATAGATGAATCATTCACTTTACAGTTTCAGCAACTGGTACCTATGGAATGCCCATCAAAAGAACCACTACAATCGGATTTGGCCACTTTACTCAAGGAATTTGATGATATATTTACTAAGCCCAAGGGTCTCCCTCTAGCTAGGTTCCAAGACCACGCAATTCCATTGATAGAGGGGAGCAATCCAGTCAAGGTACGACCCTACAAATATCCACATAGTCAGAAAGCTCAGATTGAATCAATGGTGTTAGAGATGCTTGACCAAGGTCTCATTCAACCTAGCAATATCCCATTCTCGTCACCGGTCCTGTTAGTAAAAAAAGGATGGATCGTGGCGTTTTTGCACAGATTATCGAGCCTTGAATTCCATTACTGTGAAAGATAGCTTTCTGATACCTACCGTGGATGAACTTTTGGATGAGTTACACGGTGCCCACTATTTCTCTAAACTTGACTTGTGCTCCGAATATCATCAAATACTTGTCAAGCCAGAAGACAGACACAAAATGACTTTTCGGACTCACCAAGGGTTGTATGAGTGGTGCGTGATGCCCTTTGGTCTCTCAAACGCACCAACATCATTCCAAAGCCTCATGAATCATGTTTTCTAAGCTCAGCTTCACCGATCCATTTTGGTACTTTTTGACGACATTCTCGTTTATAGCCCTACATGGTCAGCTCATCTGTTGCACTTGACTGAAGTTTTGCAATTAATGCGGCAACACTCTCTGTATGCGAAACTTTCTAAGTGTTGCTTTGGCTTTTTCACTGTGGACTACTTGGGCCATACAATTTCACACCAAGGTGTTCACATGGACAAGTCCAAAATTCAAGTTGTTCTGGATTAGCCAATGCCTAACAACATCAAACAACTCCGCGGCTTTTTGGGGGTTTCTGGTTATTACAGATGTTTTATTCGAAACTATGCAAAAATCGCAGCTCCGTTAACAGCACTATTAAAGAAAGATGCGTTTGAATGGAACACCGCAGCTACAGAAGCGTTATTTGCCCTCAAAGAGGCTATCACGGTTGCCCCCATAGTCACACGGTTCGCAATTCGCTTCGGTTCGTGGTACGAATTCAGGTGCGCGGTTCGCAACTCTCAAAAAATTCGGTACGTGGGGGGTATATATAGTTAGTACGTTATTTGGGTTTATGAATTTGTGATATATTTAAATGCTATAATCCATATACTATAATTAAAAAAAATCAAGATAAAAGAATCAACTAATAAAAAAATTCTTTTAAATTTCTGAAGTTTATACAGTGGGTGTCAAGCTTAAGGCATATGTAGATGGAGATGGAGAAGTCCCACATCGAATACATGATAGTAGTAAAAGGTAAAACTACTTTATAAATTAAAGAGTGCAAACACATTTTATGCATGGCAAGCAATGGGTTTGTGTGGGGCCTATATAGTTTGCAATATATAAGTTAAAATATTATAGCTGCCAACAATGCGTTAATGTATTAAATTAGTTCAAAAATTTTCAGCTTGGTTCACTGGTACATCAAAATTTCCGAATTCTTCCGAATTCTGTGGGAATTTACACGAACCGGTTCAATGTATTAAATTAGTTCAAAAATTTTCAGCTTGGTTCACTGGTACATCAAAATTTCCGAATTCTTCAGAATTCTGTGGGAATTCACACGAACCGGTTCGTAAAAGTACCGCGAACCGGTACTCTCGAACCAATTCGCGGTTCCCTAATGATACCAGCGAATTATGTAACTATGGTTGCCCCTGTGTTGGCTTTACCTGATTTTTCTAAACCTTTTATTTTAGAGACTGATGCTTCTGGAACCGGTATTCGAGCTATTCTTAGTCAAGACAAGCACCCCATTGCTTACTTCTCTAAGAAATTCAATCCATCCATGCAAAACAAATCTGCATATGTGAGGGAATTGTACGCCATTTCTGAGGCTATGGTGAAGTTTCGGCACTACATTATTGGACACAAGTTGGTTATCCGCACATATCAGAAGAGTTTGAAGGCCCTTACAGACCAAAATATTCAAACTCCAAAACAACAGAAATGGTTCCACAAATTCCTTGGATTTGACTTTTCAATATAATATAAACCTGGCAAGGATAACCTCGCAGCCGATGTGTTATCTAGATCTTTTTTCTTGGCGTTTTTCGGACCTGTCAACCCATTTTTTCCCTCATCACTGCTATAGTGGATGCTGACCCAAAGTGGCATCAAATTAAACTACATTGCCTCAAAGGATCCGGGACAGATCCTGTCTATCAAGTAAAGAACAACATCTTGTACTATCAGCATAGAGTGGTAGTGCCACCGACTTCAAGTCTCATTCAAACCATTCTAGAAGAGTTTCATTCTTCTTTATTGGGAGGGCATGCTGGAATTGCTCGTACAAAGGCTAGAATCACTTCATAATTCATATGGCCCTCTGTGTCTAAATACATAAAATTGTTTGTGTCCCAATGCTTAGTATGTCAGCAAGCCAAGGCTTCTAATACTGCACCTGCTGGGTTGCTCCAGCCATTACCCGTTCCCTCTCAAATTTGGGAAGATGTTTCTATGGATTTTATCACAGGCCTTCCTTCCTCGTATGGGTTTACAATCATCGTGGTGGCGGTGGATAGATTGTCCAAATATATTCATTTTGCACCTTTAAAAGCTGACTTTACCAGTTTGAAAGTAGCAGAAGTTTTTCTTCATCACATCGTTAAATTACATGGATTCCCATGCAGTTTATTATCCGATCGCGACAAGGTTTTTACCAGCTCCTTTTGGAAACAATTGTTTAAGTTGAGTGGCACTACATTGACTATGAGTTCGACTTGTCACCCACAGTTCGATGGGCAAACCGAGGCTGTTAATAAATGTTTGGAGTTGTATCTACACTGTTTTGCTGGACAGGTACCTCAGAAGTGGTCCAAACTACTTAATTAGGCTGAGTTTTGGTACAACTCAGCCTTTCAATGTAGCATTGGCATGACACCCTTTAAGGCTGTTTATGAGAGAGATCCTCCAATGATGCTCAAATATGATACCGCTGTTGTTACACCACCTGATTTGCATACCATGCTAACTTAGAGAGACCAAACACATGTGCTTCTCAAGACTAATCTGCACAGGGCTCAACAAGTTATGAAGAAATATGCAGATGCAAAGAGAACTTTTGCTGAATTCCAAGTGGGGGATATGGTTTTGGTGAAACTCCAACCATACAGACAGCATTCAGTGTCATTACGTCAAAATCAGAAGTTAGGTCTTTGCTAATTGGGTCCCTTTTCTGTAATTGAAAAGATCGGTTCTGTGGCATATAAGGTGTTGCTGCCACCTTCTGCTCGAATCCACCCAGTTTTCCAGATTTCCAATTTGAAGTTGTGCAAAGGGAATCATGCAACTCAATACTTTCCCCTTCCCCTCATCACTGCGGACACAGGGCCTTTATTTGACCCCGGATACCATCCTAGATTCTAGAGTGGTGCTACAACAGGGCAAAGCAGTTCAACAAGTGCTGGTCTAGTGGCTTAATTTGCCTGTAGCTAAAGCCACTTAGGAAAATTGGACTGAATTCTCAGCAGCCTATCCAAACTTTAACCTTGAGGACAAGGTTAATTTTAATGGGGAAAGTAATGTTATGAGTGGGGACACTGAAGCAAGTGGGACAGCTGTATCACAAAATGAAAAGGGACACTTGGTACATGATCCTAACATCATGGAACCAAGACATGGTGCAAGGAAGAAAATTCCTAACAAAAAGTTTACTAAGGATTTTGTTAAATAGGCCAATGATTGGCATTTGAGAGGTAGGGAATATTAAGAGTGAAAAGTGGATTTCTTTCTCCCCTTGAGCTATCAAGCTTTCTTTCTAGAAACTCTGTAATTCCTTCTTCAATTGGCTGAGCCATTATCATAAATAAAATCCCACCTCTATTTCACCATATTGCTGCATTTAATTTTAGTACCGTTTCACTTCTTTTGTCATCCCATCAGAGTTCATAACAGAAAGCTAGCAAGGAAAACTGTATGAACAAAATAGACTTATGGAAAGAATAAAATACAATTGGATGGGATTTCATTGAAGAGATGCTGAAAGCCTTCAACTTTCCTAGTGTGCTTGTACGCCAATGTTCTCTCTTATGATCATTGGATCTACGCATATATATTTTGAATCCAAAAGAGGATTAAGGCAAGGGTACACTATGTCTCATTTGCTTTTTGTATTGGGTATGAAATACTTAACTAGAATTATGTAAAAAATAGGGCACATGGAAAACTTCAAGTTTCATGAAAGAATTAAGGTAGATGAAGTTTTATTATTCTGTCATGGCGGTTTTGTGTCAATCTATTATACGCTACAAGATTTTAAGATCTTCTCGAAGACATCCGGTCTCCACCCCAATGAATGAAAATCTGAAATCCACTGTTGTGGCACACCGGAGACAGAAATCCAAAGGGTTGTAAATGTTTCAAGATTTAGTAAAAGTACACATTCGTTTAGATACTTGGGTATTTCCATTAACTCTAAGCATATATCTGGCAAAGATTGCCAAATGTTGGTTGAAAAGATGATTGTTCGCATCAGATTTAAAGCTCGTGTTTAATCTCTTTTGTGTAACAACCCCAATCTTTACCCCCAACTCAATAAAGCGATAACAAATGATCAGAGTATAATAAAAAATAAAAAAATTCATGGCATAGACGGAGGTGTGACATCAACTGAGACAAAACATAATAAACCTGCTCATAAAGATATGCAACAATCAGTTAGCAAATAACAGAGGAACTTATTTCCTACTACCCACAAATCAGATACAGAATAAAAACGGAAGATCTGCAACTGAATTTCATATATATACATAACATAAAAAGTTTGGCTGTCATACACAGATTCATACATAAAAATCCAAAAGATATATATACATATACACAAATAATCACAACGATCTCCCCGACTACCCGGTGCTACATATCAAAGCCGACCAACAAAAGAATGAAGACCTAAGCTTCACAAAAAGACCTCCAGCATCTAATCTGCGATGCCTCGTAGAGCATTTAAAACAGTAGAAGGGTGAGAAACACAATCATAATACAATTGCATACAATTATATATTAACACAAAAATACACATATAAAATATTCTCACCACAGCTTACACCATAATTCACGTACACACCAACACAATGAATTTTCTCATATATCCATCACAAAGGCATATCAATCATGCACAATTCAATGATCACCAACATATATATATATATATCCCAACTCATCAATTCCATTCACAATTTCCCACAAAATCAATCCATTCATGATTTATGCATATGCACAGAGACCGACACAACGACTCTATGCAATGCAATGCGGTATCTTCCATCCATCATCTCATCACTAGTTCACTCAGGAACTATTGGAACCATCACTTATTACTTAGTGTAACTCCCCGTCGGGCAAACGATGTTCCCCGTCGCTTTAGGTCCTCTTGGTATAAGGCGCACGACGTTTATGGATCGCTTTAGGTCCTTTTTCCATAAGGTGCACGATCCGATCGCTTTAGGTCCTCTTTGTATAAGGCGCACGATCGTCTATAATCATCGCTTTAGTTCCTCTTTGTATAAGGCGCACGATGTTATAGCGGATTCCCTCTGGAATCATTTCGTCGCTCACACCCACTAGGGCACACGACATCATAAGAATGCATATCATGATGCTTGGCATACAATGACTCATGACATTCAAATGCACACATATATGCAACCATAACCATGCATATATACTGAACCACAACACTTGCATTTAATTGCCCTTAGGCCACAAATCATCATCACAACATTTCATCACAAGCATTTTCATCACACAACAGCACACAAGTCATACAATATCCATATCAACAGCACATTGCATTATACACATCAATTGCACACAATTACAACAACAAAAGTCGACAAAACGACACTATTTCAAATTCCCAACATAATTAAATTGACCAACAATCTCAAAACCATTTTAATAAAAAAGAATAACTTAATAGCTTTCTAACGCACCCAACCACGCCCCAATCCGACTTACGGATCAAAAGTTATGAAGAAAACAAAATTGCACAAACTGCCATGTTCGCTAGGCGAACCTTCTAGCGAGCATTCGCTACCACCTTCGCTAGGCGAATGTCCAGGCGAAACCACCATCAGATAAAAACAGACACAAATTTCGCTAAGCAAACCCCTTGGCGAACCAAGGCAGCAACAACCATCACCAAAAAGATACAAAGTTCGCTAGGCGAACAACGTTAGCGAACATTCGCTGACCTTCGCTAACTGGCTCGCTAGGCGAACCCGCGAAAAATCATTCGCTTCTACTTCGCCCCAGGTTCGCTAGGCGAACCAAGGAAAACCCAGAAATTCTGCAACGCTATTTTGAGGTCCAAAACCATTGTTTTCCACCAAAATCTCTTCCAAACCAAAACATAACAATCAGAACATAACCCAATCATGGTAACAAGTATCCTACAACATTTACATCACATTTCAACCGCTAAAACATCGATTTTTATCGTTCCGACCTAGAATTGAAAGGCTATGAAAAAAAATGAACAGTCCAACACACACATACATAATCATACACAAGCATAAGATAATCGAGTTTCGCACCCTTACCCGATTATTCGTGTTTTTTAAAGTCGGTTGAATCGATTTCTTATGCCACAAATTTTCTCTCTTTTTCTCCTTGTCTTTCTCTTTTCTTTCTTCCTCTTTTTCTTCTTTTCCTTTTCCTTCCTTACTATTTTCTCTCTTTTCTTTTCTCTTATGTTTCTAACTTAAGAAAATAAATGAAAAGACCAAAATACCCCTACACTCAAATATCTCGTAAACGCTCCCAAAACGCGATAAAATATCACAACAATGAAAAATAATATATTTCCAAATAAAAGTAAAAAATAAAATAATATAATAATAAAAATAATCAAAACGACTCGATTAAATAAAACGGACAAAACTGGGGCGTTACAACTCTCCCCCACTTAGAGATTTTCGTCCTCGAAAATATTACCTGAGACGAACAACTCCGGATACGACTCCCGCATCCGACTCTCCAACTCCCAAGTCAAATTGCCCTCAGCAACGCCTCCCCACGCTACCTTCACAAGTGCAATATCCTTGCCCCTTAACCGCTTCAACTCGCGATCCAAAATCCTCACTGGTAATGCCTCAACTGTAAGGTTCTCCCTTACCTCTACCTCATCCATCGGAATCACATGCGACAGATCTGGAACATACTTTCGAAGCTGTGAAACATAGAACACATCATGCAAATTCGAAAGATTCGGCGGAAACGCCACCCGATAAGCCATAGCACCAACTCTCGCGGATATCTGGTAAGGACCAATAAACCGAGAAGTAAGCTTCTTCGATTTCAATGCACGACCAACACCCGTCACCGGTGTAACTCTCAGAAATACATGATCGCCTTCTTGAAACTCAAGATCTTTCCTCCTTCGATCATGGTAACTCTTCTGCCTACTCTGAGAAGCCTTCATTTTCTCACGAATAAGCTTCACCTTTTCCGTAGTCTGTTGCACCAGTTCCGGTCCAACCGCCGAACTCTCACCAGATTCGTGCCAACACAAAGGTGTTCGACATCTTCTCCCATACAACGCTTCAAAAGGTGCCATTCCAATACTCGAATGGAAACTGTTGTTATACGTGAATTCAACCAACGCAAGATAACTATCCCAAGCACCACCTTGCTCAAGAACACAAGCTCTCAGCAAATCCTCCAACGACTGAATCGTTCTCTCGGTCTGACCATCCGTCTGCGGATGATAAGCAGAACTCAATCTCAACTTGGAACCTAAGGCCTTTTGCAAACATTCCCAAAATCTCGAAGTAAACCTCGGATCTCGATCTAAAACAATACTCAACGGAACACCATGTAACTTCACAATCACACTGATATAAATCTCAGCCAACCTCTCCAAAGAAAAACTGATGTCAATTGGAATGAAATGCGCCAATTTAGTCAGCCTATCCACAATCATCCAAATAGCATTATGTCCCCTCTGAGTATTCGGCAACCCTGTCAAAAAATCCATAGAAATGTTGTCCCATTTCCACTCAGGAATATCTAACGGTTGCAACAATCCACTCGGCCTCAGATGTTCTACCTTCGACTTCTGACACGTCAAACATGCATAAACAAACTGAGCCACATCTCTCTTTAATCCAGACCACCAAAAGACCTTTTTTCAAATCTTGGTACATTTTATTAGCTCCCGGATGTATACTCAATTTACTCCGGTGTCCTTCTTCCAAAATCATCCTTTTCAACTCCGAATCATCAGGAATACAAATCCTACCCCGAAATCTCAAAACACCTTTATCGTCCACTTTAAAGTCCTCATTCACACTTAGATCCCCAACCGTCATCAAATCCACAAATTTCACATCCAACTTCTATTTCTCGCTAATAGTCAACAGAAAATCATTAGTAACCTTTAACATTCCAAGCCTCACACTGTCAGACGTCAATTCACACACCAAACTCAAATCTCTAAACGATTCCAAAAGTTCCCACTCCTTAACCATCAAAGCAGACATATGCAACGAATTCCGGCTTAACGCATCGGCTACCACATTAGCTTTACCAGGATGGTAATTCAAGCAAAAATCGTAGTCCTTCAAAAATTCCAACCATCTTCGTTGCCTCATATTCAACTCTTTCTGATCAAACAAGTATTACAAACTTTTATGATCACTAAAGACTTCGAATCTTGCACCGTAGAGATAATGCCTCCAAATTTTCAACACAAACACCATAACCGCTAATTCCAAATCATGAGTAGGATAATTTTTCTCATGAATCCTCAATTGCCTCGAAGCATAAGCCACAACCTTACCTTCCTGCATCAACACTCCACCTAACCCAATCAAAGACGCATCACAATACACCACAAACGGTTCGGTAGGATTCAGTAAGATCAAAATCGGAGCTGTAGTCAATCTTCTCTTCAGCTCATTAAAACTTTCCTCACACTGAATATCCCAAATGAACGTTTTACCTTTACAAGTCAACTGGGTCAAAGGAAGTGCTAACTTAGAAAAACCTGCAATGAACCTTCGATAATATCCAGCCAAACCCAAAAAGCTTCTAATTTCAGTAACAGATCTAGGAGCCTCCCATTGTAGAATTGCATCTACTTTAGATGGATCCATAACAATACCATTACCTGAAATCACGTGCCCAAGAAAACTCACTTCTGACAACCAGAACTCGCACTTGGACAATTTGGCAAAAAGTTTCCTTTCCTTCAAAATTTGCAACACAATGCGCAAATGCTCCGCATGCTCCTCCCGAGACTTAGAATAAATCAAGATGTCATCAATAAACACAACAACAAATCGATCTAAATGCTCATGGAAAATACGATTCATATACTCCATAAACACACCTGGCGCATTAGAAAGCCCGAACGGCATCACATAATATTCAAAATGACTGTAACGTGTCCTAAAAGCCGTCTTCTAAATATCGTCTTCTTTTACCCTAATCTGGTGATACCCTGACCTCAAACCAATCTTACTAAACACACACGCGCCAACCAACTGGTCCATCAGATCATCAATTCTCGGAAGAGGATACTTATTCTTAATCGTCACCTTATTCAGCTGGCGATAATCAATACACAATCGCATACTTCCATCTTTATTTTTCACCAATAAAACTGGAGCACCCCAAGGCGATACACTCGACCTCACAAACCTCTTTTCTAACAATTCATTCAACTGCTTCTTTAACTCAACCAACTCAGATGCCGACATTCGATATGGTTCCATAAACACAGGTCTAGTACCAGGAACTAGATCTATAGAAAACTCCACCTCTCTCTCTGGCGGCACATCTGAAATATCCTCAGGAAACACTTCCGAATAATCACACACAACTGGAAACACATCAATTGAAACTTGACTATCCACTGTTAACGATGCAAACAACCCAAACAACTGAGCTTCCTCCGCCAAAAGTCTCTTCAACTCTTTGGTAGATAAGAAACTCGAGTCCTCGTCCTCCTCAAGAGAAGGAAATCTTACCAGCTTATGATAACAATCAATATGAACCCAATTGAACTGCAACCAATTCATTCCCAGAACCACATCTAAACCCTCCAACGGCAAACACACCAAATCCATCTCAAAGTCTTTACCATAAATGGTCAAAGGACAACTTAAACAAACCAAAGAAGTAGTTACTGACCCCATTGCTGGAGTATCAATAACCATCTCTCCATCCATCGAAGACAACAAAAGATTCAAACGCTTCGCGCACTCAGACAAAATAAACGAATGAGTCGCTCCAGTATCAATAATAGCAACTAAAGGTGTACTATTAATAAAACAAGTACCTCTGATCAGACGGTCTGCACTAGAAGTCTGAGTTCCCGCCAACGCAAAAACTTTCCCACCAGCTTTAGCTTGCTTTGGTTTCGGACACTTCGTACTAATATGACCAGCTTCGCCACAGTTGAAACACTTCGCCACATTCTTCCTCTTGCACTCAGCTGCGACATGTCCTAAACCTCCATAATTGGAACACTTCCTCATATCCTTCCTACATTCGAACTGACGATGTCCTAATTCACCACACCTAAAACATCTCAGAGAATTAGACATACCCCCTCCACTTGGCCTTCTCTCAAAATTACCCCTTTGCTTACCCTTATCGGCTGGTGTCACATAAGGACCACTACGAAACGGCTACTTCCCTTTCCTTTTGTTCACACTCTTATAATGAGTAGAACGAGCTTTGCTATCTTCTTCATAAATCCTACAACAGTCCACCTAATCTGAAAACCTTCGAATTCTCTGATAACCAATTGCCTGCTTAATCTCAGGACGCAACCCGCTCTCAAACTTCACACACTTAGAAAATTCCGCAGTCGCTTCAGCATAATGTGGATAAAACTGCACAAGCTCCACAAACTTAGCAATATAATCAACAACAGACATACTACCTTGTTTCAATTCCAAGAACTTTATCTCTTTCTTTCCTCTTACATCTTCGGGAAAATACTTCCTCAGAAACTTAACACTAAACAAAGCCCAAGTGACTTCTTCCTCTGCAGCTTTTAACACATGACGAGTACCAACCCACCAATCATCCGCTTCCTCCTGCAACATGTGAGTACCCAGTCCCACCTTCTGATCCTCAACATAATCCATCACTCGGAAAATCCTTTCAATCTCTTTCAGCCAAATCTGAGCACCATCAGGATCATGTCTCCCTTTGAAGACAGGCGGTTTATTCTTCCTGAACTCATCATTCCCAGCAGCATTAGGTGCACCCTGCACAGCCCGAGCCATAGCTTGCATCGCAGCAGCTAAAGCAGCGTCATTCCTACCAGCCATATTCTTTTCATTTCCAATAACAGCAACTATGGTTAAACAAACAGCTCACCCAAACACAAACACCGACAAGGACTGACACAAACTGACACGAACTTAGCTCTGATACCATTTAATGTAACACCCCTAATCTATACCCCCAACTCAATAAAGCGATAACAAATAATCAGAGTATAATAAAAAAAATTCACGGCATAGACGGAGGCGTCACATCAAGTGAGACAAAACACAATAAACCTGCTCATAAAGATATGCAACAATCAGGTAGCAAATAACAGAGGAACTTAGTTCCTACTACCCACAAATCAGATACAGAATAAAAGCGGAAGATCTGCAACTGAATCTCATATATATACATCACATAAAAAGTTTGTCTGTCATACACAGATTCATACATATACAATCCAAAAGATATATATACATATACATAAATAATCACAACGATCTCCCCGACTACCTGGTGCTACATATCAGAGCCAACCGACAAAAGAATGAAGACCTAAGCTTCACAAAAAGACCTCCATCATCTAATCTGCAATGCCTCGTAGAGCATTTAAAACAGCAGAAGGATGAGAAACACAATCATAATACTATTGCATACAATTATATATTAACACAAAAATACACATATAAAATATTCTCACCACAACTTACACCATAATTCACGTACACACCAACACAATGAATTTTCTCATATATCCGTCACAAAGGCATATCAATCATGCACAATTCAATGATCACCAACACACACACACACACACACACACACAGATATATATATATATATATATATATCCCAACTCATCAATTCCATTCACAATTTCACACAAAATCAATGCATTCATGATTTATGCATATGCACAGAGACCAACACAACAACTCTATGCAATGCAATGTGGTACCATCCATCCATCATCTCATCACTAGTTCACTCAGGAACTATTGGAACCGTCGCTTGTTACTTAGTGTAACTCCCCGTCGGGCAAACGATGTTTCCCGTCGCTTTAGGTCCTCTTGGTATAAGGCGCTAGACATTTATGGATCGCTTTAGGTCCTCTTTGTATAAGGCACACGATCCGATCGCTTTAGGTCCTCTTTGTATAAGGCGCACGATCGTCTATAATCATCGCTTTAGGTCCTCTTTGTATAAGGCGCACGATGTTATAGCGGATTCCCTCTGGAATCGTTTCGTTGCTCACACCCACTAAGGCACATGACATCACAAGAATGCATATCATGATGCTTGGTATATAATGACTCATGACATTCAAATGCACACATATATGCAACCATAACCATGCATATATACTGAACCACAACACTTGCATTTAATTGCCCTTAGGCCACAAATCATCATCACAACATTTCATCACAAGCATTTTCATCACACAACAGCACACAAGTCATACAATATCCATATCAACAGCACATTGCATTATACACATCAATTGCACACAATTACAACAACAAAAGTCGACAAAACGACACTATTTCAAATTCCCGACATAATTAAATTGACCAACAATCTCAAAACCATTTTAATAAAAAAGAATAACTTAATAGCTTTCTAACGCACCCAACCACGCCCCAATCCGACTTACGGATCAAAAGTTATGAAGAAAACAAAATTGCACAAACTGCCATGTTCGCTAGGCGAACCTTCTAGCGAGCATTCGCTACCACCTTCGCTAGGCGAATGTCCAGGCGAAACCACCATCAGATAAAAACAGACACAAATTTCGCTAAGCAAACCCCTTGGCGAACCAAGGCAGCAACAACCATCACCAAAAAGATACAAAGTTCGCTAGGCGAACAACGTTAGCGAACATTCGCTGACCTTCGCTAACTGGCTCGCTAGGCGAACCCGCGAAAAATCATTCGCTTCTACTTCGCCCCAGGTTCGCTAGGCGAACCAAGGAAAACCCAGAAATTCTGCAACGCTATTTTGAGGTCCAAAACCATTGTTTTCCACCAAAATCTCTTCCAAACCAAAACATAACAATCAGAACATAACCCAATCATGGTAACAAGTATCCTACAACATTTACATCACATTTCAACCGCTAAAACATCGATTTTTATCGTTCCGACCTAGAATTGAAAGGCTATGAAAAAAAATGAACAGTCCAACACACACATACATAATCATACACAAGCATAAGATAATCGAGTTTCGCACCCTTACCCGATTATTCGTGTTTTTTAAAGTCGGTTGAATCGATTTCTTATGCCACAAATTTTCTCTCTTTTTCTCCTTGTCTTTCTCTTTTCTTTCTTCCTCTTTTTCTTCTTTTCCTTTTCCTTCCTTACTATTTTCTCTCTTTTCTTTTCTCTTATGTTTCTAACTTAAGAAAATAAATGAAAAGACCAAAATACCCCTACACTCAAATATCTCGTAAACGCTCCCAAAACGCGATAAAATATCACAACAATGAAAAATAATATATTTCCAAATAAAAGTAAAAAATAAAATAATATAATAATAAAAATAATCAAAACGACTCGATTAAATAAAACGGACAAAACTGGGGCGTTACAACTCTCCCCCACTTAGAGATTTTCGTCCTCGAAAATATTACCTGAGACGAACAACTCCGGATACGACTCCCGCATCCGACTCTCCAACTCCCAAGTCAAATTGCCCTCAGCAACGCCTCCCCACGCTACCTTCACAAGTGCAATATCCTTGCCCCTTAACCGCTTCAACTCGCGATCCAAAATCCTCACTGGTAATGCCTCAACTGTAAGGTTCTCCCTTACCTCTACCTCATCCATCGGAATCACATGCGACAGATCTGGAACATACTTTCGAAGCTGTGAAACATAGAACACATCATGCAAATTCGAAAGATTCGGCGGAAACGCCACCCGATAAGCCATAGCACCAACTCTCGCGGATATCTGGTAAGGACCAATAAACCGAGAAGTAAGCTTCTTCGATTTCAATGCACGACCAACACCCGTCACCGGTGTAACTCTCAGAAATACATGATCGCCTTCTTGAAACTCAAGATCTTTCCTCCTTCGATCATGGTAACTCTTCTGCCTACTCTGAGAAGCCTTCATTTTCTCACGAATAAGCTTCACCTTTTCCGTAGTCTGTTGCACCAGTTCCGGTCCAACCGCCGAACTCTCACCAGATTCGTGCCAACACAAAGGTGTTCGACATCTTCTCCCATACAACGCTTCAAAAGGTGCCATTCCAATACTCGAATGGAAACTGTTGTTATACGTGAATTCAACCAACGCAAGATAACTATCCCAAGCACCACCTTGCTCAAGAACACAAGCTCTCAGCAAATCCTCCAACGACTGAATCGTTCTCTCGGTCTGACCATCCGTCTGCGGATGATAAGCAGAACTCAATCTCAACTTGGAACCTAAGGCCTTTTGCAAACTTTCCCAAAATCTCGAAGTAAACCTCGGATCTCGATCTAAAACAATACTCAACGGAACACCATGTAACTTCACAATCACACTGATATAAATCTCAGCCAACCTCTCCAAAGAAAAACTGATGTCAATTGGAATGAAATGCGCCAATTTAGTCAGCCTATCCACAATCATCCAAATAGCATTATGTCCCCTCTGAGTATTCGGCAACCCTGTCAAAAAATCCATAGAAATGTTGTCCCATTTCCACTCAGGAATATCTAACGGTTGCAACAATCCACTCGGCCTCAGATGTTCTACCTTCGACTTCTGACACGTCAAACATGCATAAACAAACTGAGCCACATCTCTCTTTAATCCAGACCACCAAAAGACCTTTTTTCAAATCTTGGTACATTTTATTAGCTCCCGGATGTATACTCAATTTACTCCGGTGTCCTTCTTCCAAAATCATCATTTTCAACTCCGAATCATCAGGAATACAAATCCTACCCCGAAATCTCAAAACACCTTTATCGTCCACTTTAAAGTCCTCATTCACACTTAGATCCCCAACCGTCATCAAATCCACAAATTTCACATCCAACTTCTATTTCTCGCTAATAGTCAACAGAAAATCATTAGTAACCTTTAACATTCCAAGCCTCACACTGTCAGACGTCAATTCACACACCAAACTCAAATCTCTAAACGATTCCAAAAGTTCCCACTCCTTAACCATCAAAGCAGACATATGCAACGAATTCCGGCTTAACGCATCGGCTACCACATTAGCTTTACCAGGATGGTAATTCAAGCAAAAATCGTAGTCCTTCAAAAATTCCAACCATCTTCGTTGCCTCATATTCAACTCTTTCTGATCAAACAAGTATTACAAACTTTTATGATCACTAAAGACTTCGAATCTTGCACCGTAGAGATAATGCCTCCAAATTTTCAACACAAACACCACAACCGCTAATTCCAAATCATGAGTAGGATAATTTTTCTCATGAATCCTCAATTGCCTCGAAGCATAAGCCACAACCTTACCTTCCTGCATCAACACTCCACCTAACCCAATCAAAGACGCATCACAATACACCACAAACGGTTCGGTAGGATTCAGTAAGATCAAAATCGGAGCTGTAGTCAATCTTCTCTTCAGCTCATTAAAACTTTCCTCACACTGAATATCCCAAATGAACGTTTTACCTTTACAAGTCAACTGGGTCAAAGGAAGTGCTAACTTAGAAAAACCTGCAATGAACCTTCGATAATATCCAGCCAAACCCAAAAAGCTTCTAATTTCAGTAACAGATCTAGGAGCCTCCCATTGTAGAATTGCATCTACTTTAGATGGATCCATAACAATACCATTACCTGAAATCACGTGCCCAAGAAAACTCACTTCTGACAACCAGAACTCGCACTTGGACAATTTGGCAAAAAGTTTCCTTTCCTTCAAAATTTGCAACACAATGCGCAAATGCTCCGCATGCTCCTCCCGAGACTTAGAATAAATCAAGATGTCATCAATAAACACAACAACAAATCGATCTAAATGCTCATGGAAAATACGATTCATATACTCCATAAACACACCTGGCGCATTAGAAAGCCCGAACGGCATCACATAATATTCAAAATGACCGTAACGTGTCCTAAAAGCCGTCTTCTAAATATCGTCTTCTTTTACCCTAATCTGGTGATACCCTGACCTCAAACCAATCTTACTAAACACACACGCGCCAACCAACTGGTCCATCAGATCATCAATTCTCGGAAGAGGATACTTATTCTTAATCGTCACCTTATTCAGCTGGCGATAATCAATACACAATCGCATACTTCCATCTTTATTTTTCACCAATAAAACTGGAGCACCCCAAGGCGATACACTCGACCTCACAAACCTCTTTTCTAACAATTCATTCAACTGCTTCTTTAACTCAACCAACTCAGATGCCGACATTCGATATGGTTCCATAAACACAGGTCTAGTACCAGGAACTAGATCTATAGAAAACTCCACCTCTCTCTCTGGCGGCACATCTGAAATATCCTCAGGAAACACTTCCGAATAATCACACACAACTGGAAACACATCAATTGAAACTTGATTATCCACTGTTAACGATGCAAACAACCCAAACAACTGAGCTTCCTCCGCCAAAAGTCTCTTCAACTCTTTGGTAGATAAGAAACTCGAGTCCTCGTCCTCCTCAAGAGAAGGAAATCTTACCAGCTTATGATAACAATCAATATGAACCCAATTGAACTGCAACCAATTCATTCCCAGAACCACATCTAAACCCTCCAACGGCAAACACACCAAATCCATCTCAAAGTCTTTACCATAAATGGTCAAAGGACAACTTAAACAAACCAAAGAAGTAGTTACTGACCCCATTGCTGGAGTATCAATAACCATCTCTCCATCCATCGAAGACAACAAAAGATTCAAACGCTTCGCGCACTCAGACAAAATAAACGAATGAGTCGCTCCAGTATCAATAATAGCAACTAAAGGTGTACTATTAATAAAACAAGTACCTCTGATCAGACGGTCTGCACTAGAAGTCTGAGTTCCCGCCAACGCAAAAACTTTCCCACCAGCTTTAGCTTGCTTTGGTTTCGGACACTTCGTACTAATATGACCAGCTTCGCCACAGTTGAAACACTTCGCCACATTCTTCCTCTTGCACTCAGCTGCGACATGTCCTAAACCTCCATAATTGGAACACTTCCTCATATCCTTCCTACATTCGAACTGACGATGTCCTAATTCACCACACCTAAAACATCTCAGAGAATTAGACATACCCCCTCCACTTGGCCTTCTCTCAAAATTACCCCTTTGCTTACCCTTATCGGCTGGTGTCACATAAGGACCACTACGAAACGGCTACTTCCCTTTCCTTTTGTTCACACTCTTATAATGAGTAGAACGAGCTTTGCTATCTTCTTCATAAATCCTACAACAGTCCACCTAATCTGAAAACCTTCGAATTCTCTGATAACCAATTGCCTGCTTAATCTCAGGACGCAACCCGCTCTCAAACTTCACACACTTAGAAAATTCCGCAGTCGCTTCAGCATAATGTGGATAAAACTGCACAAGCTCCACAAACTTAGCAATATAATCAACAACAGACATACTACCTTGTTTCAATTCCAAGAAATTTATCTCTTTCTTTCCTCTTACATCTTCGGGAAAATACTTCCTCAGAAACTTAACACTAAACAAAGCCCAAGTGACTTCTTCCTCTGCAGCTTTTAACACATGACGAGTACCAACCCACCAATCATCCGCTTCCTCCTGCAACATGTGAGTACCCAGTCCCACCTTCTGATCCTCAACATAATCCATCACTCGGAAAATCCTTTCAATCTCTTTCAGCCAAATCTGAGCACCATCAGGATCATGTCTCCCTTTGAAGACAGGCGGTTTATTCTTCCTGAACTCATCATTCCCAGCAGCATTAGGTGCACCCTGCACAGCCCGAGCCATAGCTTGCATCGCAGCAGCTAAAGCAGCGTCATTCCTACCAGCCATATTCTTTTCATTTCCAATAACAGCAACTATGGTTAAACAAACAGCTCACCCAAACACAAACACCGACAAGGACTGACACAAACTGACACGAACTTAGCTCTGATACCATTTAATGTAACACCCCTAATCTATACCCCCAACTCAATAAAGCGATAACAAATAATCAGAGTATAATAAAAAAAATTCACGGCATAGACGGAGGCGTCACATCAAGTGAGACAAAACACAATAAACCTGCTCATAAAGATATGCAACAATCAGGTAGCAAATAACAGAGGAACTTAGTTCCTACTACCCACAAATCAGATACAGAATAAAAGCGGAAGATCTGCAACTGAATCTCATATATATACATCACATAAAAAGTTTGTCTGTCATACACAGATTCATACATATACAATCCAAAAGATATATATACATATACATAAATAATCACAACGATCTCCCCGACTACCTGGTGCTACATATCAGAGCCAACCGACAAAAGAATGAAGACCTAAGCTTCACAAAAAGACCTCCATCATCTAATCTGCAATGCCTCGTAGAGCATTTAAAACAGCAGAAGGATGAGAAACACAATCATAATACTATTGCATACAATTATATATTAACACAAAAATACACATATAAAATATTCTCACCACAACTTACACCATAATTCACGTACACACCAACACAATGAATTTTCTCATATATCCGTCACAAAGGCATATCAATCATGCACAATTCAATGATCACCAACACACACACACACACACACACACACACACAGATATATATATATATATATCCCAACTCATCAATTCCATTCACAATTTCACACAAAATCAATGCATTCATGATTTATGCATATGCACAGAGACCAACACAACAACTCTATGCAATGCAATGTGGTACCATCCATCCATCATCTCATCACTAGTTCACTCAGGAACTATTGGAACCGTCGCTTGTTACTTAGTGTAACTCCCCGTCGGGCAAACGATGTTTCCCGTCGCTTTAGGTCCTCATGGTATAAGGCGCTAGACATTTATGGATCGCTTTAGGTCCTCTTTGTATAAGGCACACGATCCGATCGCTTTAGGTCCTCTTTGTATAAGGCGCACGATCGTCTATAATCATCGCTTTAGGTCCTCTTTGTATAAGGCGCACGATGTTATAGCGGATTCCCTCTGGAATCGTTTCGTTGCTCACACCCACTAAGGCACATGACATCACAAGAATGCATATCATGATGCTTGGTATATAATGACTCATGACATTCAAATGCACACATATATGCAACCATAACCATGCATATATACTCAACCACAACACTTGCATTTACTTTCCCTTAGGCCATAAACCATCGTCACAACATTTCATCACAAGCATTTTCATCACACAACAACACACAAGTCATACAATATCCATATCAACAACACATTGCATTATACACATCAATTGCACACAATTACAACGACAAAAGTCAACAAAACGACACTATTTCAAATTCCTGACATAATTAAATCGGCCAACAATCTCAAAACCATTTTAATAAGAAAGAACAACTCAATAGCTTTCTAACGCACCCAACCGCGCCCTAATCCGACTTACGGATCAAAAGTTATGAAGAAAACAAAATTGCACAAACTGCCATATTCGCTAGGGGAACCTTCTAGCGAGCATTCGCTACCACCTTCGCTAGGCGAATGTCCAGGAGAAACCACTATCAGATAAAAACAGACACAAAGTTCTCTAGGGGAATCCCTTGGCGAACCAAGGCAGCAACAACCATCACCAAAAAGATACAAAGTTCGCTAGGCGAACAACGTTAGCGAACATTCGCTGACCTTCGCTAACTGGCTCGCTAGGCGAACCTGCGAAAAATCATTTGCTTCTGCTTCGCCCCAGGTTCCCTAGGCGAACCAAGGAAAACCCAGAAATTCTGCAGCGCTGTTTTGAGGTCCAAAACCATTTTTTTCCACCAAAATCTCTTCCAATCCAAAACATAACAATCAGAACATAACTCAATCATGGTAACAAGTATCCTACAACATTTACATCACATTTCAACTGCTAAAACATCGATTTATATCGTTCCGACCTAGAATTGAAAGGCTATGAAAACACAATGAACAGTCCAACACACACATACATAATCATACACAAGCATAAGATAATCGAGTTTCGCACCCTTACCCGATTATTCGTGTTTTTGAAAGTCGGTTGAATCTATTTCTTATGCCACAAGTTTTCTCTCTTTTTCTCCTTTTCTTTCTTCCTCTTTTTCTTCTTTTCCTTTTCCTTCCTTACTATTTTCTCTCTTTTCTTTTCTCTTATGTTTCTAACTTAAGAAAATAAATGAAAAGACCAAAATACCCCTACACTCAAATATCTCGCAAACGCTCCCAAAACTCGATAAAATATCACAACAATGAAAAATAACATATTTCCAAATAAAAGTAAAAAATAAAATAATATAATAATAAAAATAATCAAAACGACTCGATTAAATAAAATGGACAAAACTGGGGCGTTACATTTTGGATGTATAGCTACTTTGGTTAATTATGATTTGTTAACAATTCATACTTACTGGAGTCAAACCATCATTGTTCCAAAGATAATTTTAAAAGATATCATAGCAATTTCTAGAGCTTATCTATGGATTGGTAAATATTTTTCTAAACAGTCCAGGAATTGTGGCTTGGGAATCTTTATGGAAACCAAAAAATGAAAGTGGTCTTAGCTTCAAAAATAGCTTTCATTGGAACAACGCTGCCATAGGGAAACATGTTGGATCATCTCTCCCAAAAAAGACAATATGCAGGTAGAATGTGTTATATCTTATGTTGGGGGTCTTCTAAAAAACATGAACAAGAAAAAGATGTAAACAGTATAATGAAAGTTCCGCAAAATAAATTGTAAAGTGGATGCAAATGGATTAACTAGCGAATCCTAACCAATATATAATATTACATTGATATTTATTCCAAATTGTTGCAATGGTGTCGAACTCGTGACACTCGAATTCTTTATACTAAGACTAACCATTGCACCATTTCAATCAATTGTGAATTAAAATTACATCAAATGAATTTAATCATTATTATTCCTCAAATAAATATTTTGGAAATCTCACCAACAATCCCCCTCCATTTTCAAAATATATCTAAATCCATATTCATGAAATTTCATGGTTTCATATAAAGGTTATGTTACGATTTGAACAATTACTTAGTAAGCTAGGTTTTCACTCATCCCCGATAGATTAGTAGACAAGCTTTGAACCAATTATTCATTAGAACAAACATGCATAACTCACACATGAAATCTCGGTATCATTGATTGAATTATGAATATGACACATTTAATAAGGCCTTGTGTCTCATATACTTTTCATGAGAATTTAGGAGTCAAGCCCTTGAACTCTATGAAACGGAACCACTTCATTCTCATATAGGTAGACTATATCAAAAATGCACTCATAATTACGCATTCCATCAAACATATGATAAATGTCTATTAAGAGGAAAACCTCATCCTACCACACTTATTCTTATGATCCAAGTACTTTTACTCCTTGGGATGTATCTATCATTAAGTACTTCAATCACTCTAATAGTGTACTTTCCTCATTGAACTCAATACTTAACGTTAATCAAGTGTGAGTTGAGTTTCCACTATTGATGATTAATTAGATATGGGCTTGTTCCACATCCATAATGATGTATTCCTTGTATTCAGTTATATCCAAAGACATCGTATCGTTGTCAATCATTTAGTCAAAGAATTGCAAGATTTTTCAAACTTTAATAAACTTTGAATATTTAATCTTTCAACTAATCATGTATATGATTACTTTATATACTCTTGATAGTATTTATCTTCTATCATTAAAATATGACACTTTTGTCATATTAGTACAATTATCATCTACAAATATATTCTATATTCTGGATAGTTTCTATAAACTATCTTCATGACACTTTTGTAGGGGTGGGAATAGGCCAGCCCAACTAACAGGGGCCTACGGCCTAGCCTACATAGGCTCAGGTCAGACCAGACTTTTTCTTAAATAGAAAAGGCCTAGGCTTTTTTATAAGCCTATTTAGCTAAAGAGGCTAGGCCACAGGCCGTAAGAAAAGCCTTTTAAGCCTATCAGGCTGGCCTATTTATGAAAAAGTCAATAAATTTATTATTATTATATTCTATTTTTTACTTTGAATTAAAATAATAAAATAAAACTTAGTTATCTTGAAAAACTTATGAAAATAAGTTGAAAAACATTATAAACAATGTCATAAGTTATTGTCATAAGTTTTTCTCACAAGTTCTCTTCAACAAATAGTATCACCAAACTTATGTTAATAATAAAACTTGAACGAGACAATGAAAACAAACATTTAATCTCATTGAACTTTTAACTTGATAGTCTATTTAACATTAGTTGAATTTCTTATTCACAGATGTTAAAATGAAGTAGACTTTTAAATAGGCTAGTAGGCCAATCAATCCTTCGAAAAAACCAGTCTTAGGCCTAAAAATAAGCCTATGATAGGCTACAGGCCAGGCTTAGGCTTTGAATTTTTCAGCAGGTCAGGCTCAGATTTGGCAAAGCCTATCTCGGCCTAGCCTATTCTCACCCCTACACTTTTGTCATTCATTTTATCATATACACAAATTTTATGTCATTTTTCCTTTGCTAACATTTTTAGTTTGAAGTTTTACTTTCACTTAAATATATCCAAAATATATTTAATGCATTTCATAGCAATTGACAACCATGATCATACAAACTTGTCATGACTAACTTTTATTTCATGAAGTGGGTTCAAACATGTAATTCATAAATTCCATATAATTACAACACCTTAGAATTTATTTCCATTCTTTTAAAATCAACAATTTTCTTGCATAGCTAACCCATGCATAACAAATTCTATGTGATAAATTAATGTTTCATATTGAACAATGTTTATGATATATCCAAATAAAAATCACAATACAAAATAAACAATGAATTCACTTCATTAATATTTTTTATAATTTTTCTTCATAAATATTTGTCAACATACAATAATCTAAAATTACCCAAATTACTTTTAATATCAAGATGAACAAGAAATAATATTTTCATATATGATACACATATAATATGAGATAAATTAATTAAAATTTAATAAATTCTTGCACAAACTAAAATACAATTCAAACATGTCATTGATATTTCAAATATTTTATTTACTTCATTTTATGTTACCAATACATGCATTATAAATTCAAAATTATGATTTTTTTTATACCGAATCATTTCATCCATAAAGAATGCATTATTAATTAAAATAAATTACTTGCATAAAAAAATAATACTTAACATATATTTTACATTCAAGTATATACCATAATCAAATATTTTCTTAATTATCCAAATTCACATTCATGAATAATTTATAAATCATACATACATAAATTTATGACACATGTTAAACTTAACAGAAATAAATATTACTTTCAAAATATTTTACAATGATTTAGAATATCATATAACATATTTATTTAAAATAATTATGTACCTTTCATTATGGGTATGAATAAATAAATATGTATGCTTATTTCTCCATCAAAGTTCCAACCACAAATTAATCACAAAAAATTATAAATTAAACTTTCACAATTTTAAAATTATATGAATTAATTGTGTACCTTTCAACATCATTGAAAGTTGTTATCATCTTCTTTAAAGTTGCATACTTTAATATTAATAATAAATAAAGTATGGATCAAAATCAAAAAATCAAAAATTGAACCTAAAGATTGTTAGATTTTCTATTGGGAGTCTGCTGCAAAACATAAGAAAGAAGAAGATGAAAATGGTACGATGAAAGTTGCACAAAATAAATTTTAAAGTGTGTGTTTACACTAATCTTTAGGTTCGATTCGCTCTCACCAATTTAGGCAAATTGGATGCGAATGTGTTAACCGGAGAATCCCATTCAGGATATTTTGGAAACCTTAACATGAATCACATATTCACATTAAGCATATCTATAGGTTCCCAAACTTATTCTTGTGCACTAGAAAAATAAAGGAATGACTTATATATAATTTGTTGTCTCTGAAAATACGTTATTTTCGTGTATCTTTAGGTCTACAAATTATCTCTATTTATAGAGAAAATTTTTTCAACTGGTGAAGAAAATCAACCTTTGAATTACTGGATATTTGACCTAATATATAATATTATGTTCAAATTTATTCTAAATAGTTGCAATGGTATAGTGGTCAAACACTCAATCTGCGCCCCCCATCACATGCTAGTCGATAGTATTCTTTGGTTATAATTTTTGACATTTATTTGTTAAAATAACATATAAATTCCAAAACACAATCAAACCAAGTGTCAAACTCGTGACACTCTAATTCTTTATACAAAGACTAACCATTGCACCATTTCAATCAATTGTGATTTAAAATTACATCAAATGAATTTAATCATTATTATTCCTCAAATAAATATTTTGGAAATATCACCAACATAATGGATGTATCACATTTATATAAAAGATGATGAATGGTGGGCATACATGGCTCATGCGCAAAGTAGTTGGTATAGGAAAAAATTATGGAGGTCAAAGAAAAAATAAAAAAATCACTAGTAGAGAAATAACTTTAGAATTATTGATATTATCCTTATTTTATTTATAAAATAAAAAAGTTATATACAATGCAAATTATGTAATTATAATGAAAAAACTATGCTTTAGTGTTAATTATTAATACCAATTATTTAGAAAACCAAGTGTTTTATATATTACTTTTATAACAAATGAATTTGTTTAATATAATATACTTCATTTAAAAAAAATAACTATAAAAGGAAAAAAAATTATATATATATATATATATATATATATATATATATATATATATATATATATATATATGTGTGTGTGTGTGTGTGTGTAAAACAATACTTGATATTAGAGAAATTAAATGTGATAGCATTAAATTTTTTACCTTAGGTAGAAAAAAAACATATTCCTAAACCAACTAAGATTGTCTCACTTATAAATAAGATAGCAAAATTATATAAATAAATGATACCAAATTTTTATAAAACAAAAATGTCTAATTCATGTTAATTTTAAAACAAATAAACTTAGATACGCGTGCGCACACACTGTAACGCCCTGTATAATATTTATCTAGAATAATACCATACAAGTGTTTTCATTCGGTACTGACACAATCATAAGTGCCTAATGGCATAATTCACATACTTGACCATTTCTAATACATAAATACAACCTTTGGTACAACGCATGGAAATTAGCCAAAACAAGAAAATAATACACAGCAGAATAAGCTTAACTAAGCTTCTCTTGAAACATCCAAGCATTACTCCACTTGTAAAACAAACATGCAAATAACACCTGAAAAAATAACAACAATATTGGGGTGAGATAATAATCTCAGTGAGTTCCCCTATCTTATGGGTTCCCTCGGTTCTACAGGGTACATGCAATCAAACAGATCCACCGTGGATCCGGGGTTTACTCACGGTCTGGGGCAAATACACAACACTGGGTAACATCTTCATTAGTAGTCCCTTAACTCACCAATGAAATAACCACAAGTACACAAACAATAATAAATAGATCAAACAACCAATTATACAGACCCGTACTCACGTACGAGGAATCCAGAAGTAGTATCAACCTGTCTACATAGGCCACAATATGTCACACCCTCGATGAGTAACCAAGTGCCTACGTTAAGAGACTAGCACAAGCACACAACACGATGAGTCAGATGAGTCCGAAGTGATACACGCCTAAGTGGCCGCGGAAACCCATCCGTCAATCATCAATACGCATGTGTGTATCGGCAAGTGCGAGAACGCCTACATGACTGCACAAGCCCACCGGGAGAAAGCCTAGTGGTATTGCCTACATGACACCACTAGAGGTGAGTAACGGAGTGATATTGCCTTCATGGCATCACAACCCCACCATACCGATCACGCCGATCTGTTAACGGCAAGTGGGTAAACGGCCTATAAGACCCCCACAAGCACATCGCAACGGTAGCTCAGGTGTATACCGAGCAAGCAGATGAGTTAACGGCAAATGGGAAATACGCCCTGGTGGGCCCTCACAAGGTCATCGCAATGGTATTCTTCGAAACAAGTCTGGTATCCCTCGGACCAAGTCCGAAACTCAGGTGAAACACCACCTAGTAGCTTAGGCCTACTCCGATTCAAGCATACATCACAAGCACATCACATCACATCACGTCTCATCACATCCGAACGTTCAACCGGAACGAACAGGAACAAGCAAGGCAATGATCACGTCACAACATTTATCAACATAATGCATTATATTCACACATATACAAGGGAGACATAACAAGTGATCACATCAAGCCATTAGTCAAGCCACAATCAATATATAAGCATAATATGTTAAACATAATCAATAAAGTAGTTCACACACATTTTAAGGCATACAAGCCACTAGTATCCTCTACCCAACATCCTTTGTTAACTCATGGTTCCACACACCATTTAATACCTCACTGGATTATCTTTCCAATGGCTTTGGACTCGTATCCATCGGATTCCCGATCCTTAAGTTTTAGTGGAACAAAAGTACATACACTACATTACTATATTTATCTTATCAATCCATAGCATATAGCCATGTTTCTAGCTCACCATCACAAAGAGCATTGAAATAGCTTTCCAACGCTTCCGACCGTGCCCCGATCCGAGTTACGTATCAAAAGTTATGAAGGAAATAAAATGGGAAAATCTGTCATGTTCGCTAGACGAACCCCCCAGCGAACACTCGCTTTCGCCTTCGCTTTGGTTCGCTAGGCGAACCTGCGAAACCCAGAATTCGCAGCAGCGTCAAAACAGGTCATTTGGGGTCAAAATCTCTCATTTCTTCACCCAAAACACTTCCAATTCATACAATATCAACCCCAAATGTGTAACAACAATCAAGGCATGTATTATCATCATAAAAACACATTTAGGCATGTTATTTCACATAAAACCATAAACCCCCAAACATGAATTTTTCCCCCAAACTTCCTACCCAAGTTCTATCTAATGGAACTCACCTTTGATTCAAGAAGAGGATGAATTGATGATGAAGATGATGAATCCAAGCTTCCTCTTCCTTTCCTTCTTTCTCTCTTTCCACATTTTCCTTTTCTTCCTCTGTTACTATATTTTCTTCTTCTTCTTACATATATATATATATAATACATATATTATATAATATAAATCCAATAGGGCAAACTATCTCCAATTGATATTTTGTCTTCTAACGGCAATTGATCAATTATTAGAGTTACCTTAAAATACTTTCTTGAACTAATAAATATTAATTCGTCGCTTTAATAAAATAATTGATCTCTTCAGAGTTCTAAAGTTGCCCTATTGATCCCAATTGACAACACTTAGAGCACTTAGGATACTCCATTATTCCAATTAATCAAAGATAGAGCACATAGATATTCATCTGATCTCATCTGATATCCAATTGAGTATTTAGATAATACGGGGTATTACACTCTCACCCCCCCCTTAAATTGAAATTCTCCCCCCAATTTCCTCTACTCGACAAAACTATAACTTGCATCATTGTCTTAGCTCCATACTTAATCTTTACTTCCGTTCAAAATTCTGACGTATTCCAATTCCAACTTGACTTCACACACCAAAATCCTTACTTTCACGAATTATCAAACTTCGTTTCCTTAGTTATACTCTTATTCCAATATTGGGTTAATTTCGAACTTTGCTTTTTCTATAACTCATCTGTTGCTCCATACAAAACACCTTGTCGCATCTTACTTCGGAAAGAATGTACCATTCTACATTCCTCTGCTGAGTCACAACAAGACCGTAACACCTTATCTTGATTCAGAATAATAAACACTCATCAAATTCTCATTATTCTGACTTAACTCTTTCATCGGTCACTTCCACTGCGCAACTCCAATTCTAACAATGGAATACCACCAATTCTGAAGCATTGCCAAGTAGCTAACAGTCCACGGAGAAACACACTTATCCACTGGGATCCTTACTAACCAACGACATCAGAAATTTACTGACGTCCTATGGTAGAACGATTCCCTCGCCAACACACAATATCTTAACACCGATTCCCTCGCCGACTTACTCAAGGTTCCTTGTTGATACGAGGTCTCAACCAATAACACGTAACACCATTACAAAACTTCATTCATACGCGAATCACCACTTATCAAAACTTAAACCATTCTAGGCACAATTGCGAGTTTCCATACCACTCACCAATTCACAAGATTACTTCTCCAAATATCCAACTCTTTCGTCGTTAGAACAAATGGTCCATTACGCAACACCCTTCCAGAAGTTCCAATTTCAAAACACAAATCCGTCTTTCATTTACTTGCAATCCTGTTTTCCATTTTCACAATACTCTCCAATTGAAGTAACATACGGTAACAAAACGCACATGATGGTTCCTAAGGGATTTCACACTTTACACACACGTTAATCGATTAACCGTCTGAGGCTAATCGGTTAACTCCTCAAAATTCAGCACAAATACAATCCTTGCACGTATTAATCGATTAACCCCATTACGTTAATAGGTTAACACTGCTGCAGAAGCTGAAAACCAATTTCTTATAATTCAAAAGTCATCACAACTCACTTGATTTGTCCATAAGCAAAATCTAACCCACAAACATTATACGGTACCACAAAGCGATGGACATCTCATATCAAACATACAACCTTGTTCTCTCATTTGAATTCCTTGGTGGGAATCAAAACAACAACGTTCTTAGTCCAACAATAGGTAGATTCCGTAAATCCCGATTATTGACAAATACATAAGTTTCTCTATACTTGAAAGTAGATCAGGGTAATGCATCCTCTTGAAGGACCTTCCCATCCCTTCGCACACGTTGACCGGGATTTCTTACCCTTCACTATCCATTGCACATCCCACTTACACCTAATTACTTAATGGAAGATTCGCAACCGACAATTCTCATCAACTATCTACAAAACATCTCCGGTGTAAACCGTTCCATGATTTACACTTAGTCCGTAATAATTCCTGTTTCGCTTCTTGTTAGTTTACCGTAATCCCACTTTTTAGGATATAATACTCGCTGTTCCACAAAGTATGTCTCAAGGGTAAGAATCCATCACATACTCTTGTGACCAAGGTACTATCACTACGCTCGTTCTTAATACCAAGGTGTAACTTTCTCAAAACATATTGTTAATACCGTTCATTCCACATAATCGAATAAAATTCGCCTCATAAACAATATTTTCATTTTTCCACAGCATAGAACACTTTCATACCTTCACATCGATATAAAGAACGCTTAAATCGGAAACCCGAGTCAAAAGGTATGGAGAAAACAAAAACAGAAAACCTGTCATGTTCGCTAGGCGAATCCCCTAGCGAACGTTCGCTTCGCGAACACCAGGTGAACATTTGCCTTCCCCTTCGCTTAGCGAATCTCTAGGCGAACCAAGACAGCGCCAAAAGGGCACAAAGTTCGCTTCGCGAACACCTGGCGAACCTTCGCCTTGCCCTTCGCTGTGGTTCGCTTAGCGAACACGCGAAAACCCAGAATATCTCAGCAATGTAACAGCAGGTCCTTAAGGCCAAAAATCTCATCCAAAACATAACCAAACACACAACCCAGTATTAACAGATGATTCCACACATGTATTGACCATACCACTCAATTATAACACATGTCAACCGTTAGGTTCTTTGATTTGCAAAATTACCCATTCTTCGTCCGGCACGTACTTGTTTCACTTGAAGCATGTAAACACGTCCTTGTCTTCCTTCACACACTTCTCTACCACTTTAGGTTCCCATAAAAGTCGAATTTCTTTAACTCTCTACTTTAAACCAATTGGAAGATATGGTTCCGAACACATTCCTTAAGGTACTCTCGTCCGTCCAAGATACCATAGCAACCTTAGAAACTGAAGCACCAATACTTATCTCACTTTCGGACCTTACGTCACACATTCCACAAAACAACTTTTCTTTTCCTCGGAATGAGATTACTTGAAACTTTTATCTATACCAGTAGTCAATCTAGCTCTACTAGCGACTTTACCTATTCCTTAATACTTAAACCAATCGTCTGCTAGAAATTCTTAACTTTCAGACTCCATAAATTCCAAAGGGTTTCTTGAACAGTACAACACTCTTAAATTCCATGCTACTCAAAGCACAACCTCTATTAAGACCTCACTGAGCTGACCAAAACACCTTACCACTAACTCTTGGCTTGAGCCTACCCTCACAGCACAAGTTCCGACAACACTTCGGAGTCCTCGTGGTCGCTCAACCATGATTCTACCTATCACATACATAGTATTAGGTTGATCAGGCCCAACACTAGATTGTATGATATTAAGAGTCATGCTGGCAAGACACACTTAAGAGGCAGGAATAGATTTACTTATGATGTTTCAAGGCTAGGTCGAAGACACAACCAGGCTCTGATACCAACTGTATCGCCCTGTATAATATTTATCTAGAATAATACCATACAAGTGTTTTCATTCGGTACTGACACAATCATAAGTGCCTAATGGCGTAATTCACATTCTTGACCATTTCTAATACATAAATACAACCTTTGGTACAAGGCATGGAAATTAGCCAAAACAAGAAAATCTAAGAATAAGGTACAATATTCCTCATTGTACAAGAAAATAATACACAGCAGAATAAGCTTAACTAAGCTTCTCTTGAAACATCCAAGCATAGCTCCACTTGTAAAATAAACTAGCAAATAACACCTGAAAAAATAACAACAATATTGGGGTGAGAAAATAATCTCAGTGAGTTCCCCTATCTTATAGGTTCCCTCGGTTCTACAGGGTACATGCAATCAAACGGATCCACCATGGATCTGGGGTTTACTCACGGTCTGGGGAAAATACACAACAATGGGTAATATCTTTATTAGTAGTCCCTTGACTCACCAATGAAATAGCAACAAGTACACAAACAACAATAAATAGATCAAACAACCAATTATGTAGACCCGTACTCACGTACGAGGAATCTAGAAGTAGTATCAACATGTCTATATAGGCCACAATATATCACACCCTCGATGAGTAACCAACTGCCTACGTCAAGAGACTAGCACAAGCACACAGCACGATGAGTCAGATGTGTCCGAAGTGATACACGCCTAAGTGGCCGCGGAAACCCATCCGTCAATCATCAATACGCATGTGTGTATCGGCAAGTGCAAGAACGCCTACATGACTGCACAAGTCCACCGGGCGAAAGCCTAGTGGTATTGCCTACAAGACACCACTAGAGGTGAGTAACGGAGTGATATTGCCTTCATGACATCACAACCCCACCATACCGATCACGCCGATGTGTTAACGGCAAGTGGGTAAACGGCCTATAAGACCCCCACAAGCACATCGCAACGGTAGCTCAGGTGTATCCCGAGCAAGTAGATGAGTTAACGGCAAGTGGGAAATACGCCCTGGTGGGCCCTCACAAGGTCATCGCAACGGTATTCTTCGGAACAAGTCCGGTATCCCTCAGACCAAGTCCGAAACTCAGGTGAAACACCACCTAGTAGCTTAGGCCTACTCCGATTCAAGCATACATCACAAGCACATCACATCACACCACGTCTCATCACATCCGAACGTTCAACCGGAACGAACGGGAACAAGCAAGGCAATGATCACGTCACAACATTTATCAACATAATGCATTATATTCACACATATACAAGGGAGACATAACAAGTGATCACATCAAGCCATTAGTCAAGCCACAATCAATATATAAGCATAATTTGTTAAACATAATCAATAAAGTAGTTCACACACATTTTAAGGCATACAAGCCACTAGTATCCTCTACCCAACATCCTTGGTTAACTCATGGTTCCACACACCATTTAATACCTCACTGGATTATCTTTCCAATGGCTTTGGACTCGTATCCATCAGATTCCCAATCCTTATGTTTTAGTGGAACAAAAGTACATACACTACATTACTATATTTATCTTATCAATCCATAGCATATAGCCATGTTTCTAGCTCACCATCACAAAGAGCATTGAAATAGCTTTCCAACGCTTCAGACCGTGCCCCGATCCGAGTTACGGATTAAAAGTTATGAAGGAAATGAAATGGGAAAATCTGTCATGTTCGCTAGACGAAACCCCCAGCGAACGCTCGCTTTCGCCTTCGCTTTGGTTCGCTAGGCGAACCTGCGAAACCCATAATTCGCAGCAGCGTCAAAACAGGTCATTTGGGGCCAAAATCTCTCATTTCTTCACCCAAAATACTTCCAATTCATACAATATCAACCCCAAACGTGTAACAACAATCAAGGCATGTATTATCATCATAAAAACACATTTAGGCATGTTATTTCACATAAAACCATAAACCCCCAAACATGAATTTTTCCCCCAAACTTCTTACCCAAGTTCTATCTAATGGAACTCACCTTTGATTCAAGAAGATGATGAATTGATGATGAAGATGATGAATCCAAGCTTCCTCTTCCTTTCCTTCTTTCTCTCTTTCCACATTTTCCTTTTCTTCCTCTGTTACTATCTTTTCTTCTTCTTCTTACATATATAATTAATACATATATTATATAATATAAATCCAATAGGGCAAACTATCTCCAATTGATATTTTGTCTTCTAACGCCAATTGATCAATTATTAGAGTTACCTTAAAATACTTTCTTGAACTAATAAATATTAATCCGTCCCTTTAATAAAATAATTGATCTCTTCAGAGTTCTCAAGTTGCCCTATTGATCCCAATTGACAACACTTAGAGCACTTAGGATACTCCATTATTCCAATTAATCAAAGATAGAGCACATAGATATTCATCTGATCTCATCTGATATCCAATTGAGTATTTAGATAATACGGGGTATTACACTCTCCCCCCCCCCCTTAAATTGAAATTCTCCCCCCAATTTCCTCTACTCGACAAACCTATAACTTGCATCATTGTCTTAGCTCCATACTTAATCTTTACTTCCGTTCAAAATTCTGACGTATTCCAATTCCAACTTGACTTCACACACCAAAATCCTTACTTTCACGAATTATCAAACTTCGTTTCCTTAGTTATACTCTTATTCCAATATTGGGTTAATTTCAAACTTTGCTTTTTCTATAACTCATCTGTTGTTCCATACAAAACACCTTGTCGCATCTTACTTCGGAAAGAATGTACCATTCTATATTCCTCTGCTGAGTCACAACAAGACCGTAACACCTTATCTTGATTCAGAATAATAAACACTCATCAAATTCTCATTATTCTGACTTAACTCTTTCATCGGTCACTTCCACTGCGCAACTCCAATTCTAACAATGGAATACCACCAATTCTGAAGCATTGCCAAGTAGCTAACAGTCCACGGAGAAACACACTTATCCACTGGGATCCTTACTAACCAACAACACCAGAAATTTACTGACGTCCTATGGTAGAACGATTCCCTCGCCAACATACAATATCTTAACACCGATTCCCTCGCCGACTTACTCAAGGTTCCTTGTTGATACGAGGTCTCAACCAATAACACGTAACACCATTACAAAACTTCATTCATACGCGAATCACCACTTATCAAAACTTAAACCATTCTAGGCACAATTGCGAGTTTCCATAACACTCACCAATTCACAAGATTACTTCTCCAAATATCCAACTCTTTCGTCGTTAGAACAAATGGTCCATTACGCAACACCCTTCCAGAAGTTCCAATTTCAAAACACAAATCCGTCTTTCATTTACTTGCAATCCCGTTTTCCATTTTCACAATACTCTCCAATTGAAGTAACATACGATAACAAAACGCAGATGATGGTTCCTAAGGGATTTCACACTTTACACACACGTTAATCGATTAACCGTCTGAGGCTAATCAGTTAACTCCTCAAAATTCAGCACAAATACAAACCTTGCATGTATTAATCGGTTAACCCCATTACGTTAATAGGTTAACACTGCTGCAGAAGCTGAAAACCAATTTCTTATAATTCAAAAGTCATCACAACTCACTTGATTTGTCCATAAGCAAAATCCAACCCACAAACATTATACGGTACCACAAAGCGATGGACATCTCATATCAAATATACAACCTTGTTCTCTCACTTGAATTCCTTAGTGGGAATCAAAACAACAACGTTCTTAGTCCAACAACAGGTAGATTCCGTAAATCCCGATTATTGACAAATACATAAGTTTCTCTATACTTGAAAGTAGATCAGGGTAATGCATCCTCTTGAAGGACCTTCCCATCCCTTCGCACACGTTGACCGGGATTTCTTACCCTTCACTATCCATTGCACATCCCACTTACACCTAATTACTTAATGGAAGATTCGCAACCGACAATTCTCATCAACTATCTACAAAACTTCTCCAGTGTAAACCGTTCCATGATTTACACTTAGTCCGTAATAATTCCTGTTTCGCTTCTTGTTAGTTTACCGTAATCCCACTTTTTAGGATATAATACTCGCTGTTCCACAAAGTATGTCTCAAGGGTAAGAATCCATCACATACTCTTGTGACCAAGGTGCTACCACTACGCTCGTTCTTAATACCAAGGTGTAACTTTCTCATAACATATTGTTAATACCATTCATTCCACATAATCGAATAAAATTCTCCTCATAAACAATATTTTCATTTTTCCACAGCATAAAACACTTTCATACCTTCACATCGATATAAAGAACGCTTAAATCGGACATTCGAGTCAAAAGGTATGGAGAAAACAAAAACAGAAAACCTGCCATGTTCGCTAGGCGAATCCCTTAGCGAACGTTCGCTTCGAGAACACCAGGCGAACATTTGCCTTCCCCTTCGCTTAGCGAATCTCTAGGCGAACCAAGACAGCGCCAAAAGGGCACAAAGTTCGCTTCGCGAACACCTGGCGAACCTTCGCCTTGCCCTTCGCAGTGGTTCGCTTAGCGAACACGCGAAAACCCAGAATATCTCAGCAATGTAACAGCAGGTCCTTAAGGCCAAAAATCTCATCCAAAACATAACCAAACACATAACCCAGTATTAACAGATGATTCCACACATGTATTGACCATACCACTCAATTATAACACATGTCAACCGTTAGGTTCTTTGATTTGCAAAATTACCCATTCTTCGTCCGGCACGTACTTGTTTCACTTGAAGCATGTAAACACATCCTTGTGTTCCTTCACACACTTCTCTACCACTTTAGGTTCCCATAAAAGTCGAATTTCTTTAACTCTCAACTTTAAACCAATTGGAAGATATGGTTCCAAACACATTCCTTAAGGTACTCTCGTCCGTCCAAGATACCATAGCAACCTTAGAAACTGAAGCACCAATACTTATCTCACTTCCGGACCTTACGTCACACATTCCACAAAACAAATTTTCTTTTCCTCGGAATGAGATTACTTGAAACTTTTATCTATACCAGTAGTCAATCTAGCTCTACTAGCGACTTTACCTATTCCTTAATACTTAAACCAATCGTCCGCTAGATATTCTTAACTTTCAGACTCCATAAATTCCAAAGGTTTCTTGAACAGTATAACACTCTTAAATTCCATGCTACTCAAAGCACAACCTCTATTAAGACCTCACTGAGCTGACCAAAACTCCTTACCACTAACTCTTGGCTTGAGCCTACCCTCACAGCACAAGTTCCGACAACACTTCCGAGTCCTCGTGGTCGCTCAACCATGATTCTACCTATCACATACATAGTATTAGGTTGATCAGGCCCAACACTAGATAATATGATATTAAGAGTCATGCTGGCAAGACACACTTAAGAGGCAGGAATAGATTTACTTATGATGTTTCAAGGCTAGGTCGAAGACACAACCAGACTCTGATACCAACTGTAACGCCCTGTATAATATTTATCTAGAATAATACCATACAAGTGTTTTCATTCAGTACTGACACAATCATAAGTGCCTAATGGCATAATTCACATTCTTGACCATTTCTAATACATAAATACAACCTTTGGTATAAGGCATGGAAATTAGCCAAAACAAGAAAATCTAAGAATAAGGTACAATATTCCTCATTGTACAAGAAAATAATACACAGCAGAATAAGCTTAACTAAGCTTCTCTTGAAACATCCAAGCATAGCTCCACTTGTAAAACAAACCTGTAAATAACACCTGAAAAAATAACAACAATATTGGGGTGAGATAATAATCTCAGTGAGTTCCCCTATCTTATAGGTTCCCTCGGTTCAACAGGGTACATGCAATCAAACGGATCCACCATGGATCTGGGGTTTACTCACGGTCTGGGGAAAATACACAACAATGGGTAATATCTTTATTAGTAGTCCCTTGCCTCACCAATGAAATAACAACAAGTACACAAACAACAATAAATAGATCAAACAACCAATTATGCAGACCCGTACTCACGTACGAGGAATCCAGAAGTAGTATCAACCTGTCTACATAGGCCACAATATATCACACCCTCGATGAGTAACCAAGTGCCTACGTCAAGAGACTAGCACAAGCACATAACACGATGAGTCAGATGAGTCCGAAGTGATACACGCCTAAGTGGCTGCGGAAACCCATCCGTCAATCATCAATACGCATGTGTGTATCGGCAAGTACAAGAACGCCTACATGACTGCACAAGCCCGCCGGGAGAAAGCCTAGTGGTATTGCCTACATGACACCACTAGAGGTGAGTAACTGAGTGATATTGCCTTCATGGAATCACAACCCTACCATACCGATCACGCCGATGTGTTAACGGCAGGTGGGTAAACGCCCTATAAGACCCCCACAAGCACATCGCAACGGTAACTCAAGTGTATACCGAGCACGCATATGAGTTAACGGCAAGTGGGAAATACGCCCTGGTGGGCCCTCAAAAGCTCATCGTAACAGTATTCTTCAGAACAAGTCCAGTATCCCTCGGACCAAGTCCGAAACTCAGGTTAAACACCACCTAGTAGCTTAGGCCTACTCCGATTCAAGCATACATCACAAGCACATCACATCACACCACGTATCATCACATCCGAACGTTCAAACGGAACGAACGGGAACAAGCAAGGCAATGATCACGTCACAACATTTATCAACATATTGCATTATATTCACACATATACAAGGGAGACATAACAAGTGATCACATCAAGCCATTAGTCAAGCCACAATCAATATATAAGCATAATATGTTAAACATAATCAATAAAGTAGTTCACACACATTTTAAGGCATACAAGCCACTAGTATCCTCTACCCAACATCCTTGGTTAACTCATGGTTCCACACACCATTTAATACCTCACTGGATTATCTTTCCAATGGCTTTGGACTCGTATCCATCGGATTCCCAATCCTTAAGTTTTAGTGGAACAAAAGTACATACACTACATTTCTATATTTATCTTATCAAGTCGTAGCATATAGCCATGTTTCTACCTCATCATCACAAAGAGCATTGAAATAGCTTTCCAACGCTTCCGACCGTGCCCCGATCCGAGTTACGGATCAAAAGTTATGAAGGAAATAAAATGGGAAAAGCTGTCATGTTCGCTAGGCGAGCCCCCCAGCGAACGCTCGCTTTCGCCTTCGCTTTGGTTCGCTAGGAGAACCTGCGAAACCCAGAATTCGCAGCAGCGTCAAAACATGTCATTTGGGGCCAAAATCTCTCATTTCTTCACCCAAAACACTTCCAATTCATACAATATCAACCCCAAACGTGTAACAACAATCAAGGCATGTATTATCATCATAAAAACACATTTAGGCATGTTATTTCACATAAAACCATAAACCCCCAAACATGAATTTTCCCCCCAAACTTCCTACCCAAGTTCTATCTAATGGAACTCACCTTTGATTCAAGAAGAGGATGAATTGATGATGAAGATGATGAATCCAAGCTTCCTCTTCCTTTCCTTCTTTCTCTCCTTCCACATTTTCCTTTTCTTCCTCTGTTACTATCTTTTCTTCTTCTTCTTACATATATATATATATATATATATATATATATATATATATATATATATAATACAAATCCAATAGGGCAAACTATCTTCAATTGATATTTTGTCTTCTAACGCCAATTGATCAATTATTAGAGTTACCTTAAAATACTTTCTTGAACTAATAAATATTAATCCGTCTCTTTAATAAAATAATTGATCTCTTCAGAGTTCTCAAGTTGCCCTATTGATCCCAATTGACAACACTTAGAGCACTTAGGATACTCCATTATTCCAATTAATCAAAGATAGAGCACATAGATATTCATCTGATCTCATCTGATATCCAATTGAGCATTTAGATAATACGGGGTATTACACACACGAACACACGCACGTGAGCAGGTGCGCGCGCGCGCACACATACACACACACACACACACACACACACACACACACACACATATATATATATATATATATATATATGTGTGTGTGTGTGTGTGTGTGTGTGTGTGCGCACTTAATATTAGAAAAATTAAATGTGATAGAAAAATTAAGTTTTGTACCTTATTTGGAAAAGTTATATATATATTTCTAAAACAATCAATAGAATCCCATTTATAAATGTGATAGAAAAAATATATATATAAATGATTCAAATTGTCGTCAGGAATCTCATTTCTTCACAAAATTTGGGCTTTTGAAAACCTATACTTCTGAAAAACTTAAGCATCTTATCAATTAACACCCTCATTCTCTTAGATTACGATTTACGATTACATTTTCTTTCTCTCAATCCTTCTCTTACTAGTAAAACTTAGAAAATCCTATTAAAAAAAGTTCAAAATAAGAAACACTCTCGAAATCGGTTTTGAATCACAAACGTAGACCATATATTTTAGGCTTCATTATTTCTTTGAATTGGAATTTCTTATCTGTTTCACTATTGATTTAGAATACATCTCGATTTGTTCCCACATAATCAATGTTCCCTCTTGCCTGGTTTGTTCACTCTGAGTTTATGAGATTCGTGGGAAAAGTGTGGAACTCGAGGTTTTTTCATGGCAGCAATTGTCAAATTCTTGTGAAAAAATTCTAATTCCTTAGAAAAGGCTGAGGTGGTGGAACACCAACATTTTTGGTTGGGTGGACCTGAACATAAAAGAAGGGGTTGATTCTTTGAATGAGATTGAGGATGCAATGGCTAACATTAATGGCGAAATAACGGAGGAGCAATTGTGGAACATAAGTGAGGCCATAAGCTCTATATGGAAAAACTTAGTTCTCAAGGAGAGCATGCTTGTTCAGAAATCCATGGTGAATTGGATAAAAGAGGGTGACCTCAATTCAAAAAATTTCCACACTGTCATGAAGTGCAGGAGTAGATCCAACTTCATTTCTTCTGTTAAAATAAGAGCTTCCAGGTCTGAAGAGGTTTCTATTGTTAAGAGCACTATCAAGAATTTTTATGCAGCAAGATTCTAGGCTAATGTTGGTGCCAAACCCTCCCTTAATATGAACGAGTTACCTAAATTGTCGGTTGCGGATCTTGACATGTTGGAAGAACCGTTTTCCACTGAAGATATTTGGGAAGCGATTAATGGTTGCGAATGGAATAAAAGCCCCAGACCAGACGTGTTTAATCCGGTTTTTTGAAGCGGTGGAGGGGGGTGGTGGGTAAGGATGTCACGACTTCTATTCAGGAATTCCATGAAGATGTTGTTTTGCCTAAAGCTTTGAACTCATCGTTCATAACTTTAATCCCCAAGAATCAAAATCCACAGGACTTGGAAGAATACCGCCCTATTAGCCTCGTTGGCTACGTTTATAAGATAATCTCTAAGATTATGGCTTCAAGGTTGGGGAAAGTGATTGGTGGTCTCGTCTCTTCGTCTCAAAATGCGTTTATCCCGGACAAGCAGCTCCTAGATGGATTTTAGTTACTAATGAACTTCTTGTTTTGGCTTCTCGTAGAAAACACAATTGTTTGTTCTTTAAGGTTAATTTTATGCAGGCTTATGACAATGTGGACTGGGATTTTTTGTTGTCTGTTTAGCAGATAATGAACTTTGGTACAAAATGGCAGCAGTGGATCAAGGATGAAGTGTGCAATTGTTCCCTTTACGTCCTTGTCAAAGGTAGTTCGTCAAAAGACTTAAAATGTTCTAGAGGCTTATGGAAGGGAGACCCCCTGTCTCCGTTCCTTTTTGCTCTGGTGGCGGAAGCGTTAGCTCTCATGGTTAGAAGAGCGATTCGTAACAATATATTTATAGGATTCACTCTAAATGGGGATGATGTTTTTAGTATCATCCAATTCGCAGACGATACTATTCTGGTTTGTGAGGATGATTGGAAAAACCTTTGGGGTATCAAATCTATTCTCAGAGGGTTCGAAATGGTGTCGGGTCTAAGGACGAATTTCAGCAATAGTTGTCTGTTCGGAGTAGGAGTGGAAGATTCATTCATGACAGCGGCTATTCATTTCCTTGCGTGTAAGGCAGGAAGAATACATTTCAAATTCTTGGGGCTATATGTTGGAGGTAACCATAAACGAATCAAATTTTTAAAGTCGGTGATCGATGTTTTTAAAACGAGGTTGTCAAGTTGAAAAGGAAAGTTGTTATCCTTATGTGGTAGAGTTACTCTTATCAATTCTATTCTCACAAACCTCCTCATCCATCATCTCTCCTTTTATAAAGCACCGACAAAAGTTGTTAAAGATTTGATTTCAATCTAGAGGAAGTTTCTTTGATCTGGATGTGCAGAAACTTCAAAGATGGCGTGGGTGTCTTGGAGCAAGGTATGCTTATCTAAATAAGATAGAGGCATTGGCATTAAAGATGTTAGGATTTTCAATAATTCTTTGATTTCGAAATGGTTGTGGAGAATTGTTAAGAACAAGGAAACGATTTCGAAGAAGCTGTTGTTTTATAAGTATGGAAGGGCTGTTAATAGGTTGTGGGTTTCCTTGGAAAATTCTTGCGACAGGTACAGTTCGTTGTGGTGGAAGGATATTGTTAGTTTAACTTCATCCAAAGATGTCGATGGTTTTATGATGCAATTGTCCTGTAAACTGGGAGATGGCAGTAACATTTCCTTTTGGAATTCTTGTTGGGTGGAGGCTATTCTGCTATGTTTTACCTTCCTTGCTCTTTATGAAGCCTCGTCAAATGAAGCTAAAGCAGCAGCTGTTTCAGATATGGGAGTTTGGACGGACTGTTCCTGGCAATGGCGTATTCAAATTCTTGACAACATGCTGGTTGGAGAGGTGGCCATGATTTTATGGATTTAACATTGCTGTTAGGAGATATAAAGCCCAGGACTGATATAGAAGACATTTTTACTTGGGCTAACACAGTGGATCATCTTTTTTCTGTTAAATCCAGATACGAGTTCATTCTAAAGACGAGACGGTTCGATGATTTGGAAATTACTCTCAAGACTGCGCTGAAAATTTTATGGCAAACGACGATTCCTATGAAGGTCAAATTATTTGGATGGAGATTGATCTTAGATAGACTTCCAACTCGATTTAATTTGGAAGCTAGGGAAGTAATTTCTAGTCCCCACGAGTCGGTATGTGTTTTTTTGTTTTCGTAGTATCGAATATTTAGATCATGTGTTTGTTGTTTGTCCAAAAGTACAAGCGGTTTGGAAGGCGATTGTTTTGTGGTTGGGACTATCTGAGCCTGCAGCAGTTAATCTAATTGAACATCTGTTGGAGTGGTTTGTTATTTTGGAGAAGGTTTCAACCAAGAGGAATGCTACAGTAATTTGGTTTTGTACAGTTTGGTGCATTTGGAGGCATAGAAATCATATTTTATTTAACGATGGTTTCGGTTATTCGATTGATATTTTCCATAATATCATTTTTATGTCTTGGTGGTGTTTGTCTATTACTTCGACTCATATAGTTAGGTGTAACTATTATGAATAGTTTACCCATCCGTCCGACTTTTTGTAAGTAGTTTTGGTGGTGTTCTTGACTCTTTGTAACCATTCTCCTTTTTTAATACTTCTAGTATTCTTGTTGATATAGTTTGATGATTATAAAAAAAAAATCACGCAGTCGTATCGAGATTATTGTGGTATAACCTTTTACTTATAATAAATAATATCATCAACTTCAAATAAAAAATCCCTCTTTCAAGCACTCTCTTGTTGTGTTTCCACCTATTTCTATGCATTTAAAAAAGAATAGTCTATTTTAAATGTTTCTCATAACATATCTTACTTTTTACTCAACACAGAGGCTCTCCATGCGAGGAAGTTTTATATCCCACAATTCTCATCCCTAGTTTGTCAATTATGCATAATTTTATTGTTTATTATCTACTTTGTTAGCATAATACATATACAACACAATATCACAAAGTTGGTTCTCGTCATCAAATTGACTGGCTACATTATAATGGCTACATGCTACCACTATAAAAAAAACGCATTACAGTCGTGTCACGATCGCGTAAAGGCTTTTGCAATTGTGGTCAGTACAACAACATTGATTACGGTTGTCGCAGTGTGAGGTTATAACATCTTGAGAGGCTGTGTTACGAATAAAAAGCCAAATTTTATATTTATCAAAGTAAGTAATATGTCTGAAATTGATTGACATTTCATTTGATATATATATATATATATATATATATATATATATATATATATATATTTGTTTATTCAGTTAATTTATAGGCACATCAACAAGACAATAATTGGGCTTGTAGTTCTTATGTTATGAAAAATATGTTTGACATTATCCAAACGAGTATATTTCAAGGATTACATGAGGTAATAAGAAAGGTTTTCAATGTTTAATATGTAAATCACATCACTTCATGTTTTAACATGTTTTCATTTAATTTATTTTATTGTTTGTATTTGTAAATATATGACGATCATATGACAAAGATGCTGTTCTGGACTGGGCCGAGGCTGCCCAACAGTCGAGCAGGCCCAACCCATACTACCTGGGGAGGCCCAATAAGGCAAGGTCCCTCTGCGGACACGCGACTTCCACGTGCTAAGCCACAGTCTCGTCGGGCACTCAGGTAGTGTCGGACACCTTGGACAATAGGAGTCGAGGACGTCCCACCCCCGCTGAGATGTGGCTCCTCGACAAGCTAGCCTCTCCCCCGCGAGCATGCTACTCGTCCCTCCTCGACGGCCCGTATCACCTCCCCACAGGGCCATGCCCATTCTACGAGCTTCATATCTCCTCGACACAGAATGCTCCTCCCCGCGAGGAGCACCCAACGGTCCACCCCGCGTAGACACGTTCCAAGTAACCACCCACTTCCGAAAGATTCGGTCTGCCCTACTCCCAGAAATCTAGGAGCAGTTACTCTAGGGCGAAGACCATGTGCTGGTCTTCACTACTACACATAAGCCCTAGCAGTTACTTGGAGGGGGCCTAGTTGATCCAGCCCATTGCTGATAACCGTTGGCCCCGCGCTGGGGGCTCTCTATAAATACCCTCTCATTTGAGAGGGTCAGGTTAGACACTTTTCTTCCTACCATTCTCACTTCTTGTATTTGCTGATATTCTGTACACTCTCTCACTTGAGCGTCGGAGTACCTTGGAGGTACACCCCCCCACCGTCTCTCACCATCACCAGAGCTGCCGTTCCAGACGCCGTTGGCCACCATCACTGTCTGATCCAGGTACTATCAGTGGCGCCGTCTGTGGGAACTTCATAAGCTTCCCCGTTTTTCTGTTCGATAAACCAAAGCTTTCTTCGTTCAACAACTATCATGGCCAACCCGTCGGCGAATCAAGCTCTAGACAACGTTATCGCGCAACTCAGCAATGGCAACCGCGGCGACAATAATGCCGCCCAACCTGTCGTGGAGAACGACATTAGAGACGGACTCACCGCCTCACCATCTTCCGAGGAGGTGGAGTACGAGACAGCTCACCAAGACAGACACGAAACTGTCCTCCAGCCTATTTTCCAGCCCGTGGACCCGCCGCCAAGTGCGGATCCGAGCACAGCCGCCCTGTTTGCGTTGGTCAATCAGACCAACCAGATGATCTTCAACCAGAACCTCCGGATCGAGGCGCTGGAGAAAAGCCATGGTCGGTCTTCCCCGCGAAGGCACCGACCACCTCCATTTCCAAGACGTTCGCAGTCCCCGGAGGCATCGCGCAGTCCTTCCCCGGTTCCCAGAGGTCGCAGGCCACGCTTAGAGCATACTCAGCCGAAACAGCCTCAGAAATGCCACCGCTCCCTGCCACCGAAAGGACCAGTTCGATCCTCTAAGAATAAGAGGAACAAGACAGAAACCGAGGAGCTGAGAGAACGCCCAAGAGACCACTCCCTGAGACGTCACTATGTTCATGGACGACACTCCCCCTCTGTGTCGCCGGGGGACAGCGAGGACGACGACTATCGGACCCCTCTGGCCAGACACATCATGGACGCCCTTATCCCTAAGGTCCTGGAGAGACCCCCATCCTTAGGAACCTATGATGGGACGTTCGATCCTGATGACCATGTCGAGAGTTTCGAAGCTCTCCTCGATTTTAGGAACGTCTTCGGCGCCATCAAATGTCGACTATTCCCTACGACTCTTCGGAAAGGGGCCATGGCTTGGTATAAAAACCTAGCTTCTGAGTCAATTACGTCATGGAGGGTCCTGAAGGAACGCTTTCGAAAACACTTTACGGCGTCTCGTTGGCATCCGAAGACGATAGCCTCCCTAGAAGCCATCTTTCAGGGGAAGGATGAACCTCTCCGGAGCTACATAGAGAGGTTAAACAAAGAGGCAGTCGAGATCCACGTGACCGACCACATCAAAATGTACCTCATCATCAAGGGTTTGAGGATAGGATCCAAGTTCGCAGAATCCGTCGGGCTGCACCGTCCCCGCAGCTTTGAAGGCCTCCTCGAGTGGGCTCAGTCGCATATTGAGTTCGAGGAAGCTGAGGCTGCACAAATTGCCCTCGACTTTTGGCGCAGAGAAGGCCCCCGCGGCAACAAGGAAGAAGACTCCCCTCCACCCAGGCGAGGTGGAGACAGGAGAAGAGGAGACTCCCCTCCACCCAAGCGAGGCGGAGAAAGAAAGAAAGAAGCCCGGACCAAAGAGCCCCGTGAATCACGGGGACCGTCTGGCCTTTTCAAAGATTACACACCACTGAACGTGTCCCGCTCGCGCATTTTCAGCGACTGTGCCAATTCGGAGTTCGTCAAAGGGGGAATCCGCTTCCCGAAACCGACGGCTTCCAAACCAAATACTGACAAGTCCAAGTATTGTCGGTTTCATCGCAGTCACGGGAACGTTACTGAAGATTGCGTCCACCTTAAGGATGCAATCGAAATGCTGATTAAAGAAGGGTACCTAAAGAAGTACGCCAAACAGCAAGAGCCCCCCCGCCCCAGTGGCCAGGAGGCTTAGAATGTCGAGGAGTCAACTCCCTCCCCCAACAACGGATCGCTGCAAGTCGCGTTGAACATCACGCGACCTGAAGACTTCGGTTTTTCGGGAGAACTCGACAGCCCTGAAGCCGTCCGGGACATGTGGAAGAACTTCTCGGCTGAAGACTCGATAAGTGCCCGAAGCACCTGGGAGTCTTTCCCCCAAGCCCTGGTCATATCCGGCGGAGCCCCTGACCGCTTGACCGTGGGGTCAATAAAGAGGAAGTTTGACGAGCTGAAGGCAACAACCCCTCGAGCTCCTACACTCGAGAGGGTTAAAGGAAGATCAAATCCGATTACCTTCTACCTCGAGGAACTTCCCGGCGGGGCACCGAACGCAAACATCCCCCTCCTGATCTGGGCACAGATGGCCAACTTCGACGTCCACAGAATTTTGGTCGACCAGGGGAGCTCGGTGGACATCATGTACGTCCACCTTTTCAAGACCCTCCAGCTGACCAAGCAACACTTGTCCCCGTACGTAGGATCAGACCTACAAGGATTCAACGGCGCGACCACCAGACCGTGGGGTTTCGTGGAATTGATGGTCACCTTCGGGATTGAGGAAACTGCCCGACAGGTGAAGACGCGTTTCTTAGTGGTGGACTGCCCGTCCCTCTACAACTGTATAATGGGGAGGGCCACGTTGGCGGAGCTAACGACAGTACCATCAACGGTCCACCTGAAGATGAAATACTACACGAAGCGCAGACGTGTGGTAACCCTCCACGGAGACATCAACGCGGCCAGAAGATGTTTCAACGCAACAATCAGGGGTATGAGCGTCGTTGGCGGCATCAAATCCAAGACTCAGGCCGAGACACCTTCAGACATCATGCAGGCTCCGCTCCCGCCGGTCAGCGCGGTTGACCTTGACAGCCGATTTCCTGGGGAGCTGGAAAAAGCTGCTGGCGAGGACCTCCCACTTAAAGTTAACGGGCAGCCTCTCCACCCAACGCGCCCCGTCCCAGATGGAGATTTCGAGCTGGTTCCTCTCGGCGACAGCCCCGGCCGGAGCGTGAAGATTGACTCTGGACTCCCCGACTTGGCGAAGAGACAACTGAAGGCATGTCTCCAGGAAAATACAGACTTGTTCGCCTGGAGTGCTGCAGAGATGCCTGGACTGGACCCTGAAGTAGCTTATCATCAACTGACTATAGATCCGGCCGCTAGGGCCGTAGCTCAACGTAGGCGTAGGCAGTCTCCGGAAAAAATGGAGGTTGCTGAAAAAGCTGTAAAAGACCTCCTAGAGGAAAATTTTATTTCCGAGGCCAAGTACACAACTTGGCTCTCAAATGTTGTACTTGTTAAGAAAAGTAATGGAAAATGGAGGATGTGCGTTGACTACACGGATCTTAACCGGGCATGCCCGAAGGACTCTTATCCCTTACCTAACATCGACCAACTAGTCGATAATTCTGCAGGATTTAAATTACTATCTTTTATGGACGCTTATTCGGGGTACAACCAAATCCCCATGGACGAGGCCGACAAATGGCATACAGCCTTCATGACCGAGTCGGGCAATTACTACTATAACGTAATGCCCTTCGGCTTGAAAAATGCGGGCGCCACCTACCAACGGATGATGAACAAAGTCTTCCGGGCAGATATCGACGATGTGCTCGAGGTTTATATGGACGACATGATCGTCAAATCTGCGGAGGAAATCGACCATGCCGCTCATCTCCAGAAAGTGTTCGACACGGCGAGGAAATGTCGCATGAGGTTCAACCCCGACAAATGCACCTTTGGTGTTCGCGCAGGAAAATTCCTCGGCTTCTACCTCACGGAGAGGGGCATCGAGGCGAACCCTGACAAATGTAGGGCGTTCTTCGAAATCCCCACGCCGAACTTGAAGAAGTCGATCCAGTCGCTTAACGGAATGTTGACGTCTCTCTCCCGTTTCGTAGCTAAATCCGCGCAGTACACACTCCCCTTCTTCAAGCTTCTCCGGCAGAAGGCGACATTTGAATGGAGTGAAGAATGCGAGCAAGCCCTCCTCCATCTAAAGCAAGTCTTGTCTCAACCCCCGGTCTTATCCCGACCAGATACCGGGGAAACACTTTTCTTGTACCTGGCCGTCAGCGGCGAAGCAGTGAGCGCTGTCCTTATACGGGAGATTCCCGACGGACAGAAACCAATTTATTTCACGAGCAGAGTTCTTCAGGGCCCCGAGCTCAGATACCAACAGATTGAAAAGGTCGCCTTGACCCTCGTATCTGCAGCCCGACGATCACGTCATTACTTCCTGGCCCACACAATCATGGTAAGAACAGAGCAGCCTATCCGACAGTTCCTCAGTCGGCCAGATATGGCGGGGAGAATGCTCCGGTGGTCTCTCGAACTGTCCGAGTTCGACCTTAGATACGAAGGAAGAAAAGCCCTGAAAGCCTAAGTACTGGCCGACTTCGTAGCGGAAATGACCGTCACTGAACCCTCGACCAATGGCTCCCAGAAATGGACGATTTATGTCGACGGGGCCTCCAGCGCGAAGGGAAGAGGAGCGGGCATTATCCTGGAAAACGAGTAGGGCATCCTGATAGAGGTCTCCCTTGAACTATCTTTCAAGACATCGAACAACCAAGCCGAATACGAGGCCTTCCTCGCGGGACTGCGGCTTGCGAAAGACCTCGGCGCAAAAGAGGTCAAAATCTTTACGGACTCCTAGCTCGTGGCATCACAGGTTCGGGGAGAGTTCCAGGCTAAAAACGACAGTCTCATCGAGTACCTCGCCTTGGTGCAAGAAAAGTTGAAGAAATTTGTCTCCGCGGAAGTAGCTCACATCCCGCGCGAGCATAACACTCGGGCAGACGTGCTCTCCAAGCTTGCGAGCACTAAGAAAAAAGGAGGGAACAAATCAGTTATCCAGGAGATACTGACCCAACCGAGCATATCCAAAACCGCACCGACCACGGAAGTCAACGCTATTGGAGACGCCAACTGTTGGATGACCCCAGTTCACGAATACTTGACGACGGGCAAACTGCCTGACGATCCTAAAGAAGCAGGGATAGTCAAGAGGCGGCATGTGCGTATACCGTCGTCGAAGGCAAACTATACCGTCGAGGATTCTCCATTCCCTTACTTCGGTGTGTCGAAGAAGGCAAATTTTCGGGGATCCTCCAAGAAATTCACGAAGGAATCAACGCCCAACACCTCGGCGAAAGGTCCTTAGCCCGAAAGGCACTCCGAGCAGGGTATTATTGGCCCACTATGCAACATGATGCAAAGGAGCACGTTAAGAAATGTGACCGCTGACAAAGACACGGAGACATGCACGTCGCTCCTCCAAACGAGCTTAAGACATTGTCGTCCCCGTGGCCATTTGCGTGGTGGGGAATGGATATCCTCGGACCTTTCGTCATGGGTTCATACCAAAACAAGTACCTCATAGTCGGGGTAGATTACTTCACGAAGTGGATTGAGGCCGAGGCACTGGCCAAAATCACCGCTTTCAACATACTCCGTTTCTACAAAAGAAACATCCTCGCCCGATTCGGGGTACCCCAAGCCATCGTCACGGACAACGGGACACAGTTCACTGACAGGAACTTCCAAGACTTCGTCACCAAATTAGGCACAAAGCAGCACTTCACGTCGGTCGAACACCCTCAAACTAATGGGCAAGCCGAAGCAGCAAACAGAGTGATACTCCAGGGACTTAAGCGATGACTCGGCGAGGCCAAACAACGGTGGGTCGAGGAGTTGCACAGCGTCCTCTGGGCGTATCGAACGACCCCACACTCCACGACCGGGGAGACCCCGTTTCGCCTAACGTATGGAACCGAAACGGTTATCCCCGTCGAGATCAGGGAACCCTCGAGAAGAACCGAAGCTCCCCTCGACGATGAAACGAACGACGAAGCCCTGCGAGAGGAACTCGACCTTGTCGAAGAGATAAGGACCGGCGCTTCCCTCCGAGAAGCCTCTTTGAAACAGAAAATAACTTTGCGTTATAATGGAAAAGTTATCAAATGAGACTTCCAAGTAGGCAGTCTTGTCCTACGAAGAAATCAAAAAGATTCCCGCGAAGGAAAGCTGGCCGCAAACTGGGAGGGCCCGTACCGCGTCACTGCTAAGACGGGGACGGGTGCCTATTACCTCGAGAACCTACACGGGGAACAACTTGCTCGACCATGGAATGCTGAGAAGCTCAAGCAATACTACAGTTAAACACTGCCCGGGACAGTACAACGTCGCGACCACGGGGGCGTGCAACGGTACATGCGCGACACCTCTATATAATACACGACGGCCAAAAACCACGAAGTGTATGCATGAGACTTTTTGGCCCGGCGAGGAGACCTCAACCGAGCTCCTTCGTCGACGTACCAAATAGGCAGAACACCCAAATCGCGATGGGAAGTTCACGCCGCGAAGCTAAGACATCGACCGCTCTCTTAGCCTCATCGAAGGTCGGAGTACAACCCCTGACCGCTCGGATAAGCTCTTTTCGCAGTCGAGCATCATCAAAGTCGAGCACAAGCCCAAGGCGCCAGTGGTATCAACTACTTAGACAAAAATAAGTAATGCATAAAATATCACACACAAGCAAAATTAATAAAGAGGCACAACGAAGTATGAAAATTGGGCAAAGCCCATTGTACGAATATTACACATATAACCCCACAAAGCGGGCAAAATAACCATTGTGTGAAAAGTACATCAAATAAGCCCACAAGCCGGGCAAAAACAAAATGGCACGCAGGCCAAGCAAACTATGTCCCTACTCTGCAGCAGTCTCGGTGGCGTCCGGCCCACCTCCCTCGTTGGCCTCCTCTCCTTGCCCGGGCGGCACTATCCGGCCATCGACCACCTCGAAGTCAACGTCCGCCCCATCGGTCACCAGGCCGGGGTTCAGGACCTAGAGTTACACCACTGCGTTTCTGAACCCTATGCCCACAGTCTCGAGAGCGTCATCCTCGGCCAGATGAATATCCTGCTCGAGTTTCCTGAGTTGGGCCACCAACGCTGCTCGAGTGGTTAGGAGCCTGTCTTCTTCGGTTTCGCCTTCAGCTGGCCGCACGGCAGCCTCCAACTCGACGACCCTCTCCTTGAGCCGGTTCTCCTCTGCCTCCAATTTGGCGATGCGGGCAACGTGACCTCTCTCCGTTTCCTCGACTTCCTTCAGCTTTTTCTCAGCCCGCTGCTGCTGCTCGCTTTGTTCTTTGTTTAGGTCCCTGCACTCCTTCAACTCATTGCGTAGTTTGAGCATCTCAGCATCCAATTTCTCGAGCTTTTCTTGCAGTCGAGAAAACTCAGCAGCAGGGCGAGTCTCGTCGTTCAGGACAATGGCGGTCGAGCAAAGCCGCATGACCGCGGACAAATCCTCGAAGATCGTCTTCCTCCTCGCCTCAGCGGCAGCTCCCAGCACGGCTTGGACTTCAGAGGGAGGGACACAGGGATAGATGACTTCGGAGAAGAAGCGAGGCTTTTGATGGAATGGTGGAAGTTCAAACCTTGGAGGAGGTGGGGGACTGTCTTCATGGCCTAGGTCGACGATCTCCACGCTCGAAACCCGTTGCCGCTTTGGCGTCCCTTGAGTACCCGGAGACTGGCTCCCAGTAGGAGGTGTCCGCCTCTCTGAAATCTCGGACACAGTGGCAGCAGGCTGAGACTGACTTGAACCTTCGGGCATGGCGGCCGAGGAACCACCCTCAGGCATGACCCCGGAAGGAGCGACATCTTGACCTTTTGAGCGAGACGCCTCCACCTGAAGCTTCTCTTCCCTAGCCCTCTTCTCCTTAAGTTTTTTGAATCTTTCCTCGGCTCCGGCCATTTTTCCTGCAAAAAGAAAGCAAATGTTAGTAAGGCAAGGAATGAAAAGAATACAGATGCGAGGAAAGCTTAGACCGTGCATATTTTCACCACCTAACAACTCGATGGCCTCTTCGTCGGAGAAGGTCTCGAGCAGAATGCGGGTATTGATCAGACGGCGCTGTTTCTTCACCTGCCCGTCTGCTTCCAGTATAGGCTGGCCGTCCAGCGTTTCCTGCTGAGCCTCGTTGAAGCTCGCGACGAATGCAACGATCTTGTCGTAAGCTTCCCGGTCCTCGACATCCAGCTGACTATGCTTCACCTTATATTTGTCGACCCCCTTTTTGAAGTGTTCCTCTGTCCAGTATAGGGGGAACCTCAGCTCTAGAACCTCCTCGGAGACACCGTCGACGTCGCGAGTGACTTTTCGGTACAACGAGTATACGGCCCCGACGGTGACCGGCTTCACGAAATAATAACGAAACTTGAAGTCCCAGATAGAGTCTAAGTATGTATGAAACAGAGCTTTGCTCTGCTTGAAGGACACCCATCCGTGTCCTCCACCTGATGACGACCTCTGTAGATGGAATATCCGGAAAAAGAGGGATGCCGTCGGGACAATTTCTAAATGCTTACAGACAAGCTCGAATGCCTGGATAAAAGCCAAGGAGTTCGGATGAATTTGTGAGGGGGCTAGCTGCAACCAGGAGAAGATTCCCTCTTGTAAGTCCGTGAAGGGCAACCTCCACCCCGCCTTGTCGAACATAAATTCATATAACGGGATTCGCATTCCCCGATAAGGCTGGCATATACGATGATGCTCCTCTGGATGGAAAACCTTCCAAGATTTGTCCGAACCGATGAGCCTGTGCTCGACAGTGCAGAACGCGTCGTCCACGTCTTTGTAGACGAAGATTGACGACATCTCTAAGGCTTCTTTACAGACCCACTCTTCGAGCGGGCGCTCTCGTGCGAAAGCCATGTGAGCCATGGGGGAGTCGGGTTGGTCGTCGTCTTCTTCGAATGATCCTACGGCCACCTTCGTAGACAAATCGTCCATTTACCTGAAAAGCAGAAGAAAACGGTGAATTCGATGGGTCGGATCAAATTCACCCCTCCACCGCTGTTCAAGCGAACGGGCGAGGAAGGGGCAAGGCTCTCTCGGTTCCCCGACATAACCGGCCGAGGATCGACGCGTTCGCCGGGGAACTCGTCGTCTCCCTGGAAGATTCTGCCCCGTGTCCCCGTGACGCTAAGGAAAGAGAGTAACTATTGGGGACCCCGAGACATTCAACGGGTCCCCGACATGTTCATCCCTAGTCCCCGAAATATTCAACGAGAGCGGGTGAAGTTCTTAGCACCCCCTCTCTCAACAACTAAATATTCCCGCCGTATTCGCCAGGAATCCTCTCATTTCTCATGAGAACATCATCAGTTCATCAAGGAAATTCCTTATACTAGATGAAATTAAAGAGAAATGTAAGAAAAAAGGTCAATTTCGAAGCAAGTACCTTATGAGTAGCGGTTTAGGGTTCCGGCACGGAGTTTCCGGCGGCTTTACGGCGGAGAGCGACTGTTGTAGGTTCCAGGCACGGAGTGTCCGGCGGCTGACGACGGCGACCGGCAATGGGAGAATGTAGAGAGAGAAAGGGAAGGATTCTTGAGAGAGAAAGGCAAAAGTGAAAAATGAACGAGGGGAGCAGCTTTTTATAGGCGATTCTCGCGGGACTCGAGGGGCCTAGGGCACTCAAGGGCACTACCCTAGCCAGCCGCCCTAGCCTCCCTAGGTAATAATGGCAGGCGACACGTGGCACGCATGCAGCTGCGCATCTTCCCACGCGTGTCGTTCCAGTTTCCCCCAGCGCTTTGGATCTGAAACTCCTCATCTCCCCGGCGTGCCGACCAAACGCGACTGAACGATGCCCGACTTATGTGCGACCGTACGTACGTCGACCACGAAAATGGCTTCCTCGGTTCCTCTCTTGGAGTATCCCCGACATGCCAGTAAGCCTTAAGTCATTACTCTGACGCTTCAGAGCAACAACTTGGGGGGCTCCTGTTCTGGACTGGGCCGAGGCTGCCCAACAGTCGAGCAGGCCCAACCCATACTACCTGGGGAGGCCCAATAAGGCAAGGTCCCTCTGAGGACACGCGACTGCCACGTGCTAAGCCACAGTCTCGCCGGGCACTCAGGTAGTGTCGGGCACCTTGGACTATAGGAGTCGAGGACGTCTCACCCCCGCTGAGATGTGGCTCCTCGACAAGCTAGCCTCTCCCCCGCGAGCATGCTACTCGTCCCTCCTCGACGGCCAGTATCGCCTCCCCGCGGGGCCCTGCCCATTCTACGAGCTTCATATCTCGTCGACACAGAAGGCTCCTCCCCGCGAGGAGCACCCAATGGTCCACCCCGTGTGGACACGTTCCAAGTAACCACCCACTTCCGAAAGATTCGGTCTGCCCTACTCCCGGAAATCTAGGAGCAGTTACTCTAGGGCGAAGACCACGTGCTAGTCTTCACTACTACACATAAGCCCTAGCAGTTACTTGGAGTGGGCCTAGTTGATCCAGCCCATTGCAGGTAACCGTTGGCCCCGCGCTGGGGACTCTCTATAAATACCCTCTCATTTGAGAGGGTCAGGTTAGACACTTTTCTTCCTACCATTCTCACTTCTTGTATTTGCTGATATTCTGTACACTCTCTCACTTGAGCGTCGGAGTACCTTGCAGGTACACCCCCCCCCCCCACCGTCTTTCACCATCATCGGAGCTGCCGTTCCAGACGCCGTTGGCCACCATCACTGTCTGATCCAAGTACAATCAGATGCTATTGATAATATTCGACAATTTTGTGCTCAATTCTTTTTGCAAATAGTTGAAGAACGACATCAACTTGAAGAGAATGAAACAAGGAGTTAGACAAAATATGTTGTTTTGTAATAATTAGTATTGACTTATTAATTAACATTGTATTTTTAAATATAATTTTGTTTTTGAATTTTAATGTACACTCTTTGGTATAATTTGTTAAATTTAAACCAAAATTTGTGGGTTTAAGTTTGTTCAGTTGAAACAATAATAAAAAATTTACACGTGCCAAATGTGACCTTAACTTTATTTAAGATTAAACAATTATGTTGTGATTATTTTTTCATCCATTTTAGAGAATATTATTTGTTGATGGTTCATTTAAAATTAGATCACACTCGATGTCATTTATAACACTAACTTTAATAAAGAACAAGTGTGATATATAAACCATATAAAGACTATGAGAAAAGTTTATACACCTAACTTAAGAAAAAAAAAGTAAGTGTGAAAGGTTGATTTTGATTTTAGGTATGGTAACTTAGTGAAACGGATACTGGCTGAGCATGAAGGGAATATGAAATCAAGAGACTCACAATGGATGAGGAACCTTTTATCAATCCGTGTGACAACTTTTGGAAGCAGGTTCAGTAATTGTGTGTCTGCAAAGTTAGGAAATGGAACAAGTATTCCGTTTTGGAGTTGCAAATGGATTGGAAATGATGAACTTGGAATTCTGTTTCCAACTTTATTTGATATTTCACATACAAAGAACTGGTTTGTAGCTGACATGGGTAGATGGGATAGTGGTGGGTGAAGATGGACCATTCGAGAGCTACACGAAGAAGTCATTAAGGCACAGCAAGAAATATAGGACATGGAAAACCTGTTATTTTCCACCTGTCTTCCAAATGGCAATGATGACAGTTGGAATTGGCATTTGGATAACTCAAATGTTTTCTCGGTCAAATCATACTACAATCATGTTGTGACTTTGGGAAATCATTCAATGCTAGGAAGCTCAACATTGACATCTTTGGATGTCCTTTGGAAACCTAATATTCTATTGAAGATTAAGTTATTTGTGTGGCGACTGTTCCTTAACAGAATTCCAACTCGCAAGAATCTTGTATACTGGGGAGTTATAACTAATCGTCATGAAGAGGTTTGTGTTCTATGCTTTCATGAAATTGAAGATGTAACACCCTTCTACCCCACATACAATTTCTAGTAAAACATTTCATATTATCAGAGTAAAAATAACATAAAGGGTGTCACACATATTCAAAGACATCATGTAACAATCATTGTCCTGTCCCGTAACACGGGTTACTCGTTCATCAATATCAAAATTTAACAACTACGCAGCGGAAATTAACTTTTATTTTCAATTCCATAAAATACTTCCTAATAAATACGTCCAAATCAAACACCATCATCAACATTATAAAAATTCAGTCATAAACTAAAAGAAACGAGGTTCACAACAATTTCCCAACTTGATGTTACATGACACAGAGCAGGACACCTCTAACTAGACAGTAATAACGAAACACTCCAAAGCTACTTCCTTCGTCACCTCGTAGCTATTCTTGGTTATCTGCAAGTTACCTCTTTCTGATCAAACAAATATTTCAAACTTTTATGATCACTAAAGACTTCAAACCTTGCACCGTAGAGATAATGCCTCCAAATCTTCAACACAAAAACCACAGCTGCTAATTCAAGATCATGAGTAGGATAATTCTTCTCATGCACTCTCAACTGCCTCGAAGGATAAGCCACCACCTTACCTTCTTGCATCAGAACACCACCTAGACCAATCAAAGACGCATCACAATACACCACAAATGGTTCATTAGGATTCGATAAAATCAAAATCGGAGTTGTCGTCAATCTTCTCTTCAGCTCATTAAAACTTTCCTCGCACCGAATGTCCCAAATGAACGCTTGCCCTTTACAATTCAACTGGGTCAAAGGGAGTGCCAGCTTAGAAAAACCTTCAATGAACCTTCAATAATATCCGGCCAAACCCAAAAAGCTTCGAATTTCAGTAACAGATCTAGGAGCCTCCCATTGTAGAACTGCTTCTACTTTAGATGGATCCACAGAAATACCATTACCTGAAATCACGTGTCCAAGAAAACTCACTTCCGACAACCAGAACTCACACTTGGGCAATTTGGCAAAAAGCTTTCTTTCTTTCAAAACCTGCAAAACAATACGCAAATGCTCTGCGTGCTCCTCCCGAGACTTAGAATAAATTAAGATATCATCAATAAACACAACAACAAAATGATCCATATTCTCGTGGAAAATACGATTCATGTACTCCATAAACACACCTGGCGCATTAGAAACCCCGAACGACATCACAGAATATTCATAATGACCGTAACGTGTCCTAAAAGCCGTCTTCTGAATATCTTCCTCTTTCACCCTAATCTGATGATACCCGGATCTAAAATCAATCTTACAGAACACACAAGCACCAACCAACTGATCCATCAAATCATCAATCCTTGGAAGAGGATACTTATTCTTAATCGTCACCTTATTCAACTGGCGATAATCGATACACAAGCGCATACTTCCATCTTTCTTTTTCACCAATAAAACTGGAGCACCCCAAGGAGAAACGCTTGGCCTCACAAACCTCTTCTCCAATAATTCATTCAACTGCTTCTTTAACTCAACCAACTCAGATGCCGACATACGATAAGGTGCCATAGAAACAGGTCTAGTACCAGGAACTAGGTCTATAGAAAACTCCACCTCTCTCTCTGGCGGCAAGTCTGAAATATCCTCGGGAAACACTTCCGAAAACTCACACACAACAGGAAACACATCAAGTGAAACTTGACTATCCACAGTCAACGATGAAAATAACCCGAACAACTGAGCTTCATCCGCCAAAAGTTTCTTCAACTCTTTGGTAGATAAGAAACTCGAGTCTTCGTCTACCTCAAGAGAAGGAAACCTCACCAACTTATGATAACAATAAATATGAACCCTATTGAACTGCAACAAATTCATTCCCAGAACCACATCTAAACCCTCCAATGGCAAACACACCAAATCCATTTCAAAGTCTTTACCATAAATGGTCAAAGGACAACTTAGACAAACCAAAGAAGTAGTTACTAACCCCATTGCTGGAGTATCAATAACCATCTCACCACCCATCGCAGACAACACAAGATTCAAACGCTTCACGCACTCAGACGAAATAAACGAATGAGTCGCTCCAGTATCAATAATAGCAACTAAAGGAGTACTATTAATAAAACAAGTACCTCTGATCAGCCGGTCTGCACTTGAAGTCTGAGTTCCCGCTAATGCAAATACTTTCCCACTAGCTGGAGCTTGCTTCGGTTTCGGACACTTCGTACTAATATGACCAGGTTCACCACAGTTGAATCAATTCACCACATTCTTCCTTGCACAATCAGCTGCGACATGTCCTATACCTCCACAATTAGAACACTTCCTCAAATCTTTCCTACATTCGGACTGACGATGTCCCACATCACCACATCTATAACATCTCAGAGGACCAGACATTCCTCCTCCACTTGACCTCCTCTCAAAATTTCCCCTTTGTTTACCCTTATCAGCTGGTGTTACATACGGACCACCAATGAACTGTTGCTTCCCTTTCCTCTCGCTCACACTCTTATAGTGAGTAGAATGAGCCTTACTATCCTCCTCATAAATCCTACAACAATCCACCAATTCAGAAAACCTCTGAATCCTTTGATAACCAATTGCCTGCTTTATCTCAGGACGCAATCCATTCTCAAACTTTACACACTTAGAAAATTTTGCGGTCGCTTCAGCATAATGTGGATAAAACTGCACAAGTTCCACAAACTTAGCAGTATAATCAACAACAGACATATTACCTTGTTTTAACTCCAAGAACTCAATTTACTTCTTTCCTCTTACATCTTCGGGAAAATACTTCCTCAGAAACTCAATGCTAAACACATCCCAAGTGATCTCCTCCTCTGCAGCTTCCAACACATGACGAGTACTAACCCACCAATCATCAGCTTCTTCCAGTAACATATGAGTACCCAGTCTCACCTTCTGATCCTCAACACAATCCATCACTCAGAAAATTCTTTCAATCTCTTTCAGCCATATCTGAGCACCATCAGGATCATATCTTCCTTTGAAGACAGGCGGCTTGTTCTTCCTGAACTCATCATTACCTGCAGCATTAGGTGCACCCTGCACAGCCCGAGCCATGGCTTGCATAGCAGCAGCCAAAGCAGCGTCATTCCTACCAACCATATTCTGTTCATTTCCAATAACAGCAACTATGGTTAAACAAACAACTCACTGAACCACAGAGACTAACAAGGACTGACACAACTGACACGAACTGGCTCTGATACCACTTAATGTAACACCCCTAATCTATACCCCCAAGCTATTAAAGAGATAAATAAAAATTCAAAATTTCATCAGAGTATATTTAGAAATTCACGGCATAGACCGAGGGGTCACATCAATTTGAAACAAACACAATAAACCTGCCCATAATGATATGCAACACTCGCAGGTAGCAAATAAACAGAGGAACTTAGTTCCTACTACCCACAATTCAGCTACAGAATAAAAGCGGAAAATCTGTATTGAATCTCATATATATATATATATATCACATAAAAAGTTTGTCATACATCAAGTCATACATGCACAAGCCAAAAGATATATATACATCTACACATCAAACTACAAAACGATCCCCCCGACTACCCGGTGCCACATATCAGAGCCGACCGACAAAAGAATGAAGTCCTAAGCTTCACAAAAAGACCTCCAGCATCTAATCTGCAATGCATCGAAGAGCATTATAAAACAGCAGAAGGGTGAGAAACACAATCATAATATAATTGCATACAATTATATATAACACCAAAAATACACATATATACTGTTCTCACCACAACTCATACCAGAATTCAAACACAAAACAACCCAATGTATATTTCATATTTCCATCACCAAGGTATACCAACCATGCATAATACAAGTATCACCAACACATATCCAGATATCAATTTATCGATTTTATCCAATATTCCACACATAAACAAACCATTAATGATTTATGCAAATGCAAGAGACCGACACAATGACCCTATGCATATGCACATGCGGTACCGACTTCCATCAATTCTCAACACCAGTTCACTCAGGAACTATTGGAACCATCGCTCGTTACTTAGTGTAACTCCCCGTCGGGCATACGATGTTCCCCGTCGCTTTCGGTCCTCTTTGTATAAGGCTCACGACGTTTATGGATCGCTTTCGGTCCTCTTTGTATAAGGCTCACGATCCGATCGCTCGCATCCCACACGGGCACACGATCGTCTATAACCATCGCTTTCGGTCCTCTCGGTATAAGGCTCATGATGTTATAGCAGATTCCCTCTGGAATCGATTCGTCGCTCACACCCACTAGGGCACACGACATCACAAGAATGCACATCATGATGCTCAGCATACAATGACTCAGGACATTCAAATGCACACATATATGCAACAATCTCACTTAACATTAATCATGCTTTGCAATTCAAGCCCAAAACAATGCATTTATACCATACAACAGCACGCAAATCATACCATAACCACACCAACAGCACATTTCATGATACATAGCAATTACACATAATTATAACGACAAAAGTCGACAAAACGATACTATTCCAAATTCTTGACAAAATTAAATTGGCTAACAATCTCAAAATTATTATAATAAGAAAGTACAGTTCAATAGCTACTCAACGATACCACGAATGTTAAAAACGGATAAACAGAACACAAGTTACGGACTAAACAAGAAAAGACATCGCGAAAAACCCCATTTTGCAATTCTCCTGGCCATACGCGTATTGCCCTGCTCCCTCGCCCATTCCATACGCGTATTGCCCAAGGTCGTACGCGTATGGGCAGAGACCCATTTTTCCCCAAAATTCCCATTAAAAGTCTAATACGCGTAGTGCCCTACACCATACGCGTATTGCCCTAAAGTCTTACGCGTACCATTACGCAAATGGGCAGATGGCCGAGAAAATGAAACTCTATACGTGTATTACCCAGTTTTCTTCAATGCCATACGCGTATTGCCTTGAGTGATACGCGTATGGGCAGTGGAAAATCCAGAAAATTCTGCAGAATTTTGTTCTGCGTTTTCCCACCCAAAATCATCCAATTTTCACCTAAACACCAGAAAAATTACCAATACAATGCCTAACAACATGTATCTAACATGTATCAACAATAATGGACCTGAAAACATAATTTTTGACACAATTTAATCGATTTCTAACCAATTTTTACATAATATGGTTTTTACTATATATTTCCATTTCAATCCAATAACAACCAAAAACATACATACATAATCATATACAAGCATATAATAATCGAGTTTCGCACCCTTACCCGATTTAATTGTGTTTAGAAAAGTCGGGAGATTGATTTCTTGATTTCCAAGTTTTCTCTCTTTTTCTTCTCTTTTCTTTCCCTTTTCCTTCTTCTCTTTTTCTTTCTCTCTATTTTTCTCTCTTTCTATTTCTATTTTCTAACTTAAAGAAAAATAAGATGAAATGCCCAAAATACCCCTACACTCAAATATCTCGCAAACGTTCCCAAAACCCGATAAAATATCACAACATTGAAAAATAACATATTTCCAAATAAAAGTCGAAAATAAAATAATATAATAATAAAATAATCAAAACGACTCAATTAAATAAAAACACTAAAACTGGGGTGTTACACTTTTCCCTTTATGACCACCTTGTCCTTTTTCTTATTATTCTTTATAATAATAATAATCCAAATAATACATGATTATTCATCCTATTAAAATTATTTAAAAATACTCTTTTAATCCATAATTCTCCAAAATTACCAAAAACCTCTTAATTCCTTCTAACTTAATTAAATAAATAAATAAATGATTAATTTAGATTTTCGGGTCGTTACAACTCTCCCCTACTTTAAGAATTTTCGTCCTTGAAAATTTACTCGATGCAGATCACTCCAGATACGTTATCACCTCCGACTAATCAACTCTAATGTCGCGTGTGGCAACACCACGAATAACACAATACAACAATACACCTTATCAATGCCAATAACAACAAGATGAAATACTTACGCGATGTACTCGACGACCAACTCAAAACACCGAGAATAATCAAGTTAGGAACATACAGATTCACTATGAACCAGAATACAACACGATTGTTACCATCACCATAGGAAACCTTCCCCTAACTCCCCATCATAGGAATTAGCTACTCGTACTCGAACTATCACCATAGGTAACGAGGCAACAACAAAGGTAAGAACACAAGGCCCAAAGTACAACTTCAACGTAACTAACTACTGACATCGTTGTTACCCACCTAAGAACCAACTGCGCTACCCACGCTTTCGCTGCGCACTCTGAGTACTCGCAACTATCTAATCTACCAAGTTTACATCAACTTCCGACCATCAAAGCAGACATAAGAAAAGACCTTTCAACTTAACTCATCGGAAATTCCATCCAAACAGGCATTCTATACTATTGTGATTATGGAATACTCCGAACTTAGTTCCGTAAACAATACCTCCGAATATCCAACACAACTACAACTGCAGCCAATTCCAAATCTTGAATAGGATAGATACTTTCAAGGATTCCTCATTATCGTCAACGTAAGCTACAACTTCACCACCTTGTATTAACACATCATCAAAATTCATCTCAACGCATAACAACCTCACCACAGCATAAGGATACATGTGTCCAATTAATCTCAACAAGAAAAAAAATCATCTTCCAAACAGAGCTTAACACCCAATAGCCATAGATTTAGCCTCAATAACCTACACTTAACATGGCATATTAACCAAACCAATCAAACAAACTAATTCCTCAAGTCCTACTCATACTAGCAGAATTCTCCAAAATCCCTCATCTGAATTAACACAACCACTCAACTTCATCTTTACAAATCATAATTCACACCTTGCTAACTCAACATATAGCTTCACTTCTTTCAATACTTGCAACTCAACTCTCAAATACTCTATGTGCTCTTCTTCTGATTTTATAAAACATCAGAATATTCACAACGAACACCAGTTATGACTTATCTAAACAAATACGGAAAATACCATTCATATTACCATATATACACTTTAAGGCATACCAGCCACTACCCTTCCCGTATACAAACCTCCACCAAACAAGATCAGCATCAGACCCAACTATTCAAACGCGTCTTTCTCTCTGCTCAAAAACATGCCGAAGGCAAAATTTATATGCAAACTGTAGGGAATTTCGTAAACTTTCCAAAAAGTCCAGAATCGCCTTCATCGGGGTTACGAGTAGAAAGTTATGCCTCTTTTACTGAAGGTTGTTCCATAAATGTGAAAATAAAAACTGAAATTGGTGAACATGAGTTCTACCTCTTTCTCTTGCTTCCAAACCCTTCCAACAATCCTTGTTTTTCACCCAACTCTGAAAATCATCCGACCTCACTCCAGATATACTCCACTTGCATATCACTATTCGTCACATTGCCCCCTCTCCTCCGAGAAGCAAACATAAACCATACCGGCTTGTTCTCCCTCCAGGAATCTCAAACTTGACAGGCAACTAAGAATTCGTGAATCTGTACTCTCGTCGGTTCGCGACATTACAACTCCAACAACACTTGTACTCTTACCCTTAATATCACCTTGAGTCAACTCCTCACACCAGAAACATCTCCGAAAAGCAAACTTCTCCCCCACTTGTTTCAAACCAACATCGGGAGCCAACGGTTAGAAAACAAACAAGTACCGACAGTGTTCCACACACTTGTTGCGTACCCAGGGATAAACAACATTAGACAACTTGGCCGGACAGACCGACCTGCTCTGATACCACTAATGTAACACCCTTCTACCCCACATACAATTTCTAGTAAAACATTTTATATTATCAGAGTAAAAACAACATAAAGGGTGTCACACATATTCAAAGACATCATGTAACAATCATTGTCCTGTCCCGTAACACGGGTTACTCGTTCATCAATATCAAAATTTAACAACTACGCAGCGGAAATCAACTTTTATTTTCAATTCCATAAAATACTTCATAATAAATATGTCCAAATCAAACACCATCATCAAAATTATAAAAATTCAGTCATAAACTAAAAGAAACGAGGTTCACAACAATTTCCCAACCCGATGTTACATGACACAGAGTAGGACACCTCTAACTAGACAGTAATAACGAAACACTCCAAAGCTACTTCCTTCGTCACCTCGTAGCTATTCTTGGTTATCTGCAAGTTACCCACATAAGAGGCAACATTTCCAAGCAGGCAGGGTGAGAAAACATAATTCATTATAGTAATATAAGTACATGGAAAATGAACAGGAAGGCAACGACAACATCATAGCATAATCAACATCAACCTCATAGCATACTCAACAACAACATCATAGTATAATCAACAACAACATCATAGCATACTCAACAACAACATCATAGTATAATCAACAACAACATCAAGATACAATCAACACCAACATCATGGTACAATCAACAACAACATCATGATACACTCAACATCAACATCATGGTACAATCAACAACAACATCATGATACACTCAACATCAACATCATAGTATAAGAAACAGCAACATCATGATATAATCAACAACAACATCATAGTTTAATCCACAACAACACCATGATATCCACAATAAAACATACATATTATTCGACAATCAACTCATACACATGCAATGCCACTTAGAATGAAATGCAACTTCATCGGAACATGAAAGTGGTACCAATTTTTCTCCATGTGATGGACACTGGCCATCAACCCTCCACAAGGGAGCACAACATAACAACATATCACTTCAATCCGCACTATGGGATTGAAGCTACCAATAGGCCGAAGCCCCAACATAAAATGCCATGAAATGCAATGATGCTAAACTCCTCATTTCATCCAAATATCAACATGTGCATCATTTATTTCATTTTCAACAATATTCATCATAAAATCATGTTTTTATCATCCATATATCAACAACAACTATACAACAATGATTCAACACGAGAAAACATCAAAAACCTCATGAAAGAAACGACAAAACGACAAGACAGTAGCCTGACACGGTCGCTCGTGTCCTGTGACACGACCCGTGTCAGCAGCACTGAACAACAATTCAAAAAAACAAAAAATGCAACAATGACAGTAGTCTGACACGGCCGCCCGTGTCCTGTGACACGGCCCGTGTCAGGCATCCTGTTAACACAAAATTCTAATTTTTCAACCAGAAGGCTGACACGGGTGCCCGTGTTGTGTGACACGGCCCGTGTCAGGGTACGACAAAAACCCACTTTTCCCAAAACGTGATTTTTCTGCATTTTTGATTCCCATTACCCCAAAATCAGTTTTCCACACGAAATTTGATCAAAATTACTCACAAAACACACATATAGCAATACATATCAATCAAATTCATCATACTTTCATCAAATTACTCATTCTACCTCAACAATCATCAAAATCAACACAATTCATACAATCCTTAATCTATTCATCTCCAATTCCTATAAAACTATAAGAAATTATGAACTCTCCCCATACCTTAGAGTAATCTGAAGCTTCTTCCTTCTTTCTCCAAGATTCTCCTAGAAATCCTTCAAAACCCTAGGTTTTCTCCTCCTCTTCTCTTCTCCAGCGTTCTTCACAAAACACGATCCATTAGAAAATGATCGCTCCTTTCTTCTTTAGTTATATATCCCAGTTTATGAACTCCTAACTCTACCCTTACTCGTTTCCCTTTATGACCACCTTGTCCTTTTTCTTATTATTCTTTATAATAATAATAATCCAAATAATACATGATTATTCATCCTATTAAAATTATTTAAAAATACTCTTTTAATCCATAATTCTCCAAAATTACCAAAAACCTCTTAATTCCTTCTAACTTAAATAAATAAATAAATAAATGATTAATTTAGATTTTCGGGTCGTTACAGAAGATGCTGCACATCTATTCTTCAACTGCCCTAAAGCAAGGTTGGTCTGGTTAAGAGTGTAAGGCTGGTTTGGTATGGAACGAATAGACGAGGTGTCAAGCTGTGATCACTCATTGGTGTGGTTTTTAAGGTTGAGTGGATTGTATTGGAATAATATAAGCAAGTGTGACTAAGTGGGGAAATAGTCCCATATTGGATAGGAATGTGGTGACTTAAGCATTTATAAGTGGGAGAACCCACTCACCTATCACCTTAAGGTTTTAGGTGGACAAGTGGTGTGTCTCTCACAAAGGTGCCTAGTCCTACAATATGTATCAATGCTCCCTAGTGAACTCCCCCCAACAAATGGTGTCAGAGCCTGGTTCGAGAAAGGGACCGACTTACTTGTATCGAAATGCCCAGGAAGTGGTGTTCCGTTGAAATCGACGCCAAAAAGGGGGAGCATTGTGGACTCACACTTAAGGGGGAGTATTGGAATAATATAAGCAAGTGTGACTAAGTGGGGAAATAGTTCCACATTGGATAGGAATGTGGTGACTTGAGCATTTATAAGTGGGAGAACCCACTCACCTATCACCTTAAGGTTTTAGGTGGACAAGTGGTGTGTCTCTCACAAAGGTGCCTAGTCCTACACTATGTATCAATGCTCCCTAGTGAACTTCCCCCAACAGATTGTGCAAACCAGAAAATGCAAATGCAATATGGTTTATAACTTGTTGGTGCATATGGAAGACTAGAAACAGTATCATATTCAAAGACGAGATATGCAATATCGAAGCTATTTTCCAATCCATTCTTATTCTATCTTGGAGGTGGATGCCAATTTTGTCGAATTTTAGAAGTTCTTGTAATTTGTATGAATGGTCAAAATATCCTCTAGATTTCTTATAGTTATGTAGGATATTGTGGGGTTCATTTCTTGTAAATGGTTTATGTATTTTTGAGGTGGAGAACTTTTTATTCTCCTTTTATACAAATTTGCTTATAAAAAAAAACTCTGTTAAACTTTTAATACCCAATTTTGAAAAAAATTGGTACAATATATATGTTCTACATTTTTTTTAGGTAAAAACAAGTATTATAAGTTTGTTTCTTATCGAACCCTTCTCCATTAAATTTTAACACCCGTTTTTGGAAAAAGTAAGTACGATTTATAAGTGTTTACGAATCTTTGCAGGAGAAAAAATGTGTTGAATGTTAATTTTAACACCCATATGTAACACTTATAACACCAATTTATCATAGATGTTAAATTGATTTACCATACCTTTTTTAAAATTGGTGTAAAAATCATACTTACAATACTTGTAACAACAACACTAAAAAAACTCAAATATTAAATCTCTAAAAAAATTGGTTTTAAATCTCTTATCTACACTAGTGATGATAATTTCTAAGGCTAATCAACCAACTAACTTGTCTGCAAAGATGAGGATAACATTATACCTCTAGAGAATTATGCAGACTCCTTTAATATAAGTATGGATGTATTCCCAATGTATTTACTTGTATTTTCACTATCCTTCTAATGAGGGGTCATCAACGGCAAAAAAGCACGTCTAATGGCAAAACATCAAGTTGTTTCATCAAATAACATCACCTACATCAAAACAGATCAAAACATAAACAACTCTCATTATTATTTGAATTCCAGCTTCTATTTCACCATTTAGATAACCAATCTAGAATACCCAATTTGTTATTAGACATTTTCAAACTCCGTAATTTATTATATACTATAAATGTTCAAAAACATTTATGGGAATTAACATTTCATTTATCAGAAATATATTTTTTCATCTTTGATAATGAGTTTATTTTACTATGCTTTTGTTTATAGAAAAATTTATTTGTTTTTCGCGTAATAATTTCTTTTATCAAAGTATTTTATTTTATATATGATTATTTTATATTAATTTGATATTAAATTTTTGTGAAACTTTTGATTTTAATAGGTTTTTTTAAACTTGCTTAAGCCGTAGATTTAACGGCATTATTTATTTGAGATCAGAGTGTGCAAAGTGTAACGTTCTATTATTTTATTTGTTGTTATAAAAAGACATGTGAATATATTTCCAACTATGAATTTAAATAAAAGGCATACTTGAGATCAGATTTAACAGGCTTGCTTGTTTAAAAAGATTCGTGAATATAGTTCCAACTATGAATTTAAATAAAAGGAGTTGAAAAATTCCGCTTTAGATTTTTAAATGCGTTTTTCTTTGATTTATAGCAACCCTCTAGTTTTGAAAATGAAACTTATATTTGTGGTAATAATATAAGATCCAAGAATGTTCTTTTATTATAAAAAATTTATTTATGCCTTATAATGTTTTAGCTTCACATCATATAACAATTGGTATTATTATGGTTCGATTTTATTTAATGAAAAAACTTATATCCTAATATTTTAAATTTTATAGTTTCGACGACAAAATTATTTTAAGAGGGTAAAAATGTAAAATTTCAATACTTATATATATATATATATATATATATATAAAAGTGAAGTCTAGGGTGAGGGCTCAATTAAGTCCCCCACTAATGCACCATTATATTTTGCCATTGGATCAAAATGGTCCTACCTAATCACATTAGTCACAACCACACTGGATCTAATACCTTCTTTCATTCATCTCTTACTGTTTTCAATTGTGAAATTTCATTAGTTTTACAATCACATCTGAAGCATCGTAAAACACATAAATAATGATCCCAAATCAACATACCTAATGAGTATTTTGTTTAATAAACCAAACTCATAATTCTTTCGACAACAAATATTCTTCATTGGAAAAAAAGAAAACAGAGGAACAACAACAAACCAACCTCATAGTTAGTCATACTTAAAATTGAAATTATTTATAGAAAAAGAACCAGACAAAAGGACAATCAAGGTGGGCGATCTAATAGTGTTTCAGAAACCTAAACATGTTCTAAGAGTTAGAAATCTAAAATTAGTTGTGGTCAAATTTTATATTTTGTGATGCTTAATCTTCAATCTTGTTTCACCCCCTTTTTACTCCCCTTCTTTCTACCCATCTCTTTTAATCGTATATCACTGAGTTAATTTTTGTAAGTTTTAATCTTAAACTATATACATAAAACACATTATATCAAGATATAATTTTTCGAATTATGGAAAAAGAAATTTCTATTATAAAATCTATATTAACATTTGTCCCAAATCAAGATCCCGTTGAAGTTGAAATTAAATAAACTAAACATATATATTTTCTTTAATGTTGGATTCGTATGAAAAAAGATAATTAACAACTTGCAAATACAATAAGAAAAGAGAGTATCCTTAAGCAAAAATCAAGATCGAAATGGATAGCGGACGGTGATATTAATACTACGTTTTTTCATGCAGCTTTGAGGCATCGATTAAATTTGAATACTATCAGTGCGGTTAGGGTTAATGGCAGAGTGGTGGAGGATGTGAAGAGTGTAAAAGATGCTGTCAGACATCATTTTGCTAAGAGGTTTTGTAAGGTCAACAGACCTTTTCCTTATATTGGGGAGGGTGGTTTTAAACGACTTTCTAGCCATGATAGTGAGGAGCTGGAGACTGAAGTTAATAGGCAGGAGATCAAAGATGGTGTGTTCGAATGTGCAGGGGACCGTAGCCCTGGTCCGGATGGGTTCAGTTTTGAGTTTCTTAAAAAATGCTGGGATATAGTAGGTACAGATTTCTCAAATTGCGTGTTGGAATTTTTTGCAGGTGAGCGATTACACAAGACATTTGCATCATCTTTTGTGGTTTTGATTCCGAAAATTGAAAGTCCTAACAATCTGGAAGATTACAGGCTTATCTCTCTTGTCACTTCTGTTTACAAGGTTGTGACCAAAATCTTATCTAACAGGCTTAAAAAGAAGATTGGAGTTATTATCTCAAGTTCTCAAACAGCTTTTTTAGAAGGAAGGAATATCTTAGATGGCGTGCTTCTGTTGAATGAAATTATAGAGTTGGCTAAGCGAACCAAAAAAGAGCTGCTGTTGTTAAAAGTAGATTTTGCTAAAGCCTATGATTGTGTCGACTGGAATTACCTTCGTGACGTCATGAAACTTATGGGATTTGGCAAGCAATGGATGAGTTGGATGGATCTAGGAGTTTTCAATAGTTTTTCTTCTGTTTTGGTGAATGGAAGCCCTACCTTGGATTTTTGTGTATCTAGGGGTCTTAAGCAAGGGGACCCCCTTGCTCCTCTCTTATTTTCTATTGCAGCTGAGGGGCTTGCTGTCCTTATGAATAGAGCCTCGAATGGTGGTTTCTTTTCTGACTTCAAAGTAAATTCTGATATATCCTTTCACCTGCTGCAGTATGCTGATGATTCTATTCTAATTGGCGATGGATCTTGGAAGAACATCACGGCAATGAAGTCCATTCTGAAGGGATTCCATTTATCTTCAGGACTGGATATTAATTTTAATAAGAGTTCTCTATTTAGTTTTGGCATGGATGGGTACAAGGTTAAGGCTGCAGAATTATACCTATCTTGTAAGGTTTCATCATTCCCGTTTTTGTTCTTAGGTATTCCTATTGGTGGAAATCACAGATTGATATCATTCTGGAAACCGATAATTGATAAAATGCGTTCTAGACTGAACTCTTGGCAAAGTCGTTTCCTTTCGATGGGTGGGAGAGTAACCTTGATCAATTCGGTACTTGCGAACTTACTGATACATTACATGGCATTTTACAAGCTTCCGGTTAAAGTGATCCAAACTCTTATTTCTATTCAGAAGTCTTTCTTGTGGAACGGGTTGGAGGCCAAAAGAGGGGTGTCGTGGATAAGTTGGAGCACGGTTTGTAAAAGACGAGAAGATGGTGGTTTAGGTGTGAAGGATCAAAAAATCTTTAACAGAGCATTAATGTTTAAATGGATATGGAAATTCTTGGAGAATAAGGAGACTTTGTGGAGGGGTCTTACCAACTTTCGGTACCCTGATAATTTTCTAGGTTTCTTTAATGGAGAAAGCCAAGACTCTCAGATTCCTCCTTCAAGCTGGTATCGTGATCTGCTGCAGGTGGCTATTTCTAGTGGTCTTGGAACGATCTCTGATTTAATTTCTTATAAATTAGGAAATGGAGATAAGGCTGTATTTTGGTATTCAAGATGGGTTGGTGATGTGATACTAGCTAAAGCATGTCCAGAGTTATGTCAATATGCGGAATCTTTGGGTAGTACTGTGTTAGATAATGGCTCGTGGGTGGGAGGTAGGTGGTTATGGAACATCAAATTTCAGTGCTCCAGATTATCACAGCAGGCCCAAGTTGAGTTTATGAAGTTACATTCTTTGCTGGCTACGGTTTCACCGTCCGAAGGGGTCCTAGATACGACTTGCTGGCTGCTTCAGGATGCAGAAACTTTTTCTGTTTCTTCTGTGTATTCTTTTTTGCAGGAAAAAGCTGAGTTACAAGAGATTCAATTAGGAGCAGAAGGTAGGGCTGCCTTTAAATTAATATGGTTAGCTCAGGTTCCTTTCAAGGTTAAAGTGCTTGGTTGGAGAATTTTACACAAGAGAATCCCGACGAGAGATAACCTAACTCGCAGAGGTATTATTACTAACAAACATGAAATGTCTTGTCCGTTTAGCTTTTTAGAAGCGGAATCTGTTGAGTACATTTTGTTTCTCTGTCATAAGTCTAGGGATGTTTGGAATTTTGGTTGTAATTGGTTGGGAATTCCTAATATTCTAGTTGGAAATATGTTGAACCATTTGTCTTGTTGGGTTAAGGGGTGTGTCGACAGGAGAGTTGTAGTGTGTATTGCGGTTGGCCTGTGGCTGTCAATTTGTTGGGTAATTTGGTCTTCCCGTAACAATATTCTATTTAGCAATGAATTTTGGGATCTCGACACGATTTCGAATCGAATTCTATTGTATACATGGTGATGGATAGGAAATAATCACTTTGCTCCTTACTTTTGTAATTATTTCACTTGGGTTAATTCCCCTAGTGATTTTTGTGGCCGTTGATGTTTGAACCGGCTTTAGATGTATACGGGTTGGGATACCCCTTTGTATCCTTCATATATATAATCATTAGCTTATTAAAAAAAACTGCTTTTTCTAATGCACGAGGTCATAGAGAAAACACTGAAGTTTAGTTTTAGAGCATAATCTATAGCAGGGACAGGGACATTGGAACTGAATCTTAAGGCCAAAAAATTAAGAGGAAAGATAACGTGAATGCAAATGGACGAGATTAGATCCAATGTGATTGTGATTAATGTGATCAGGTAGGACCATTTTGATCCAATGGTAAAATTTAATGGTGCGTTGGTGAGGGACTTAATTGAGCCCTCACCCTAGACTTCACCATATATATATATATATATATATATATATATATATATATATATATATATATATATATATATATATATATATATATATATATATATTTTTTTTTTTTTTTTTTGGTAACTTTTATTATTTATTCAACAATTTTTTCTTATGTATTAACTATTATTTTAATTATTTATATATATCATTATGTTTTAATCATTTATTTTCTGAATTATCATCTTGATAAATTAGTAATATTATAATTAATCTTGAATATTTGTGTACTTATTATGTTATTGTAACTTTATATATATTTATTGAATTTACTAGTTAATATTAAGTGTGTATATTATATTTATTATTTAATATTTTTATAAATATAATAGTATTTTAATATGATTATTATAAAAAATGATTATAATTATAAGAGAATAAAATAAATAAGTGAAAGTGTATTTAAATGGAGTGTAACTTTATAAATAAATAGGTCAAGCTCAACTGTTAATTAACAAATAAAGATAATAGAAGAAATACAAAAACCTAACTTAATTCTATATAGTAATCATAGGATAAAGAAAATGGAGAAAGAGAAAAAGAACAACACGACTCTTAAGAAAGGAATGAAAAAAATTCACAATCAACATTGAATAAGTGGTTCTTCATTTCGTCCCAAATTTTAGTATGTTATTTCAATTAATTAATTAGTTAAAATTTTATATTCATTTTATTTTCAGCATTATTTTACCACCACTATAAGAAAACCGTAATTTATCGTCGGACAAAAGTAGACACTATAAGGCCAAGAGCGCATGATAATGAATATTAGTGTCGGTCTAGCATCGGTGTCTGGGCGGATGCCTTAAACATTGAAGCTAATAGTAGCGGCAAGTTGAAGCTAATTAGCATCGATTTCTTGAAACATTAACGTCAGCTTCTGGAGACGCAACCTTGTTTATGTGGTTTTACTTTAGTTAAGGCTTAAGCCAACACTAATTTGTAATGTAGTGTTGGCCTTTGAAGACGTTGTGTATCTTATGATTATGATATTTAGTTTTTTTAATTTAAAAGACAATGGATTAATGAAAGAGTATAAGAGATACTCAACCCTCACAACAAGACTACAACAACTTCAAACAAATGACAGGGTTGTTAAACCAATCAAAGAAGGACCTATGAAACACATTGGAAACATTTCCAATCCAATTCCAAGACAACCATTTGATAGAGTTAATCAAATCTGTTACAGAAAACCTACTGTTTCTAAAATTCAAATTATTCCTAGCAGTCCAAATAGATGAAGCAACAACAGCCCAGATGGCCAAACCTTCAACTGTGCCTCCTGATGAAAGAATCGCTTACAGAAGTTGCTAAATGAATGCAAAACACCAGAATTCAATGAGATGTCAAAGCCCACCCATAAACTTATTCCTCTCCGCACTTTCTTTGAAACGACGCAGTTAAGAAATAAATGATCTGAATCTTCGACATGTTGTCTGCAAAGGACACACAAATTATCCGACAATACCGAAACAAGCCCATGTTTGTACAGTTGGTCTTTCGAAGCTAAACGGTTCAGAAAAAGTCTCCATAAAAAGATTATGATATTTAATGTTTAGCTTTAGCTGACACTAATAGAGTTTTTCTTTAAGTACAAGTTTTTGAATGGACCAAAACCTATTTAAAAATCAACTTTTAAATAAACCACACTAAAATAAACTAAGTATTCACAAAACTTATCAAAACAAATCAGATATTCAAATAAATCATCAAAATATATTTTACAACTAATAAACCATCAAAAATAGTACGAGACCAATATCTGAGGTGTTATAAATGTCGATGCCCAATATAACTTCTTTTTGTGCCGGGAGAGCATGCTGAATAAATAGATATATAAAGCCTTCACATAATAGAGCAAAATTTTCTTTGATGTTGTATCTCAATGAGTCCCTTCTCTCAAATCAAAACTATCTTAAAATATAAAGACATTATTTAAAGAGAGCCATATTGGTAAAAATAATAAATTAGTAAAAATAGTAAAAAAACTCGGACATAATAGTAAAAATAATAAATTAGTGTGTAAATGACTTCCTACGATAAAAGTTTATATTTCCCACATTATTAAGTGATATTCAAAGTCTATATCTCTGAAAGAAACATATAAACTAAGTTTAAAATGTTACCCCAAACGTACGGCAAAATATTTTTATTGGTTCTTTAAATTTATTTTAGTGTTTATTTTGGTTCTTTAACTTTAAAAAGTGTTATATTGGTCCCTTAACTCTTCAAAACGTTTCATATTAGTCATTTTCGTCTTATTAGCGACGGAAAATTTCAAAAATCAGTCGCTAATAAGACAAAATGACTAATATGGAACGTTTTAAAGACTTAAGAGACTAAAATGACACTTTTTAAAATTAAGAAACCAAAATAAACCCCAATATAAAGTTAAAGGACAAAAAAAATATTGTCCCAATCATACCTACAATAATTGTTTTTTTTATAAAATCTAATAAAAAAATAAAGGCTACTGTACGACTTTTTTCATAAGAGAAGTATATGTTCTAAAATTCCCTACTTGAATCCTAAATCCCAAAAAAGAAAGAAAAGTCCAATCAAAGTAAAGTCACTAGAAAAACCGACAACTTTTGAGATATCCAAACTTATATGTTTTATTAAAGAAGTTCACTCAGATTTGCTTTAGTTTTGTATGCATCTTACTGACGCCATAAAGAAGACAATAGGATATTCTTGAAGTACCTTGAACAAATAAATAAGTAAATAAATAAATAATAAAAAAAATTGACAAGTTAACCAAATGTATTAATACCTTGCTACTTCAACCTCTGAGTCAAAGAAGCCAAGATAAACATGCCTATAGAATGTTAATAAAAAAAATTAATGATATATAGCTAGAAAAACAAATAAAAATTATAATATAAAAATAATACATACTTTTTTCCTAAAAATTGACCCATTCTAGCCTCCAATCTTCCACATTTGTGCAATGTAACACCTCTATACTTAGAACTTCCTCTTGAAAAACAGTGCTTTCCGACGAAGTATATGTACAAACTCTTTCATTTTCAAATTACGCATCTATTAACATGCAACGTTAATATCGATCCATTTTGATTCCGCCTTATAATTTTGACCACCTCTTTTACTCCTCTCTTTATACACTCGTGTTCAGTCGCCGAAAGTTGCAAGTATATGTGAGACAAAGTTTTTCTTTAATAGGCCATAAATTATGTACAACGGGGGTACCCAACCCATATACAAAACCACCACCAACCACTAACAAAAACACCCTACATAAAATCATAGGGTGACTTGATCCAATCGTAGTAATTACAAGTAAACGGTCTCTTCGATTTTTTTCCAATCCACCACCAAGCAGTAAGAATAATATTATGCTCAACGAACTCCTCGTCCCAACTACCGTCTCTAAACATTATATTATTTCTATATAACCAAAAACTCCAGCAACATACCAGCCATAAACCTTTCGCATTGTTGATGCCGACACCACGCGCATGAAGATATGTAATCCACTGTCTAAGATGATCGATAATGTTATCATTATGTATCATATCTATACCCAACTGACTTCATACTATCCGCCATAGAAGTTTTCCCTAAATTCTTGGATATCTTGAATAAATCTCGCCACCAAAGGGACGGTGGAACCTTGTACTTAGGATAGAATCCACGAACCAAATCTATACCGTATTGGCTATATCTCCCTACCAATATGCCTTTCCACAAACCTTCATTACAATTCAGAAATTTCCAATACCATTTGCTTACCAATGCCGTATTAAAATTCCGAACATCTAATATACCAAGACCTCCCTTCTCCTTAGGTTTGCAAACCAACTTCCAATTAATCCAAGCCACTCCTTTTTTAATTGTAGAACCATTCCACAAAAACCTCATTTGAATTGTCGTAATGATATTGATAATCTTGGTAGGCATTCTATAGAAAGATATGTAATGGATAGGGAGATTGGATAGAACCGATTTTATAAGAGTTGTTCTCCCTCCCATTGACATGAACCTTCCTTTCCACGAGCTAATCTAGCATGAATCCTGTCTAAAACCGGTTGCCAGAAGGATAATAGTCTATGATTTCCTCCAATGTGTATGCCAAGAAACTTGAGCGGGAACGTTTGAATTTTGCAAGCCAAGAATCATTCAGCCGCCTTCAAGAATGTGTCTTCCACCCCAAATCCAAACAATGAGCTTTTGCTAAAGTTGATCTCAGTTCCGGATATTAATTGAAAACCTTTTAGAATGACTTTCATCGCCCATATATTGCTCCAAGTACCATCTCCAACAATTACCGTATCATCCGCGTATTGGAGAAGACTAAAGTTGGTTACATGCTCAAAATTAAAGGCCTTGAAAAATTCTCCCTCTATAGCTCTCTTCATTAACGCCGCTAAACCTTCCGCCGCAATAGCGAAAAGAAAAGGAGATAGCGGATCACCTTGCCTAAGCCCTCTAGTAACGGGAAAATCACGAGTTGGGCTACCGTTAACAAGTACTGACATATAATTGTTCATTACACTCCCTTCCATCCACTTCATCCATTTGTCACCGAATCCCATATTTGCCACAATCTTCCGAAGCTAAGGCCACTCGACACAATCATAAGCTTTCGCGAAATCAACTTTAAGAATCAACCCACTTTTCTTGCTTTTTTTCGCGAAATCCACTATTTCTTTCAAAACGAGCACGCCATCAAGTAGATTCCTACCTTCAATAAATGTTGTTTGTGAGGACGATACAATGCTGCCCACCACCTTTTTCAGCCTACCGGCTAACAACTTAGCAACAACTTTGTAAGCACAATCAATCAAACTTATCTGTCTATATTCATCCAATGATTTAGGGCTGTCGCCTTTCGGAATGAGGACTAAAAAGGAAGAAGATAGAGTTTTTGGAAATGTATCACTTACAAATAACTCTTGAATGCACTTGGTGAAATCCCCTCCAACCACCTCCCAACAATGTTTAAAAAACTCTAAACTGAATTCGTCCGGCCCAGGACTCTTCTCACCATCACATTGCATCACATCCATTTTAATTTCATCGTCTTCAAATGGCTTTTCCAACTCCAGTCTGTCTGGAAATGATAAGGACTTGATTTTGTCCGGTCCAAGTTCTGGCAAAGGTCTAGAATTTGCTTTGAATCTGTTAGCAAAGTGACAAGCTATAGCCTCTTTAACACCACTAACATCCTCCATAATACTATTCTCCACGGTAACCGAAGATATGGTGTTGCAAATATTCTAGTGTTTAATGCTTGCGTGATAGTATTTTGTGTTTTGGTCACCATCTACGATCCATTTTGTGCGAGATTTCTGTAAAAAGATGCTCTCTTTTATCCTCAAATGCTTCCATAAATCTTCCACAGCTGCACTTCTTCTAGCCACATCTTCCGACCTGCTAGTAACCCCAATATCCACCATAGCATCTTCTATGTCATTGATAGTTCCGATGTTGTCGTCAATTTTTGTATCTATCCAACCGAATACATTTTTATTCCACCATCTCAATCTCGACCGAAGATATTGGAGCTTCTTGGAAAAAATGAATGAGGGTTTGCCACTTATGATATATGACTCCCACGCCTCTTTTACAAATGGAAAGAACTCCGAGTGATCGAACCAACAATTAAGAACCTTAAACAGTTTTGGTCCCCAATTGATGTTTCTAACCAATATCCACACAGGCCTATGGTCGGATATGTCCCTCAGTCCAACTCTCTGGGACACCATATTCCAATCCGCCAACAGTCCCGGTGAGACCAAAAACCTGTCAAGTCTACTACAAGCCTTTTCGGTAGAACTAAACCATGTAAACTTATTGCCTTCCACCGGTAAATCTACGCAACCCAATAATTGAATGAAATCCCCAAATTTTGTCATCAAATTTTTACCGTGATCACTTCTACCAATCTTCCCCCTAGAGTTTTTCACGACATTAAAATCTCCACCTATAACCCACTCTCCCGGCTCCAACTTAGACTTTAATTGTAGAATGCTGCTCCACAACTCTCTCTTTTCTGAATTTATGCATGACGAGTATATATTTAAGAAATAACATATACTCCCCCTCCAACCTACCTTTATACCGATATATCCTCTTCCTTTATAACTACAAAAAGGATTAAAGAAATCTTTCCTCCACATAATGAGAAGAGCGTCTGACAAACTGTTGGAATTTGACATTGTCCACTGACAATTAGAGTTCCCCCACAAGCTATGAACTATTTCTTCAGTCGTTAGTGAACTTTTAGTTTCCTGTAAAAAGCAAACATCGGCCCCTCCATCATGTAACAATTTCTGAATTTTCCTCCTCTTGATCTTACTACCACACCCTCTAATATTGTATGTAATGTAATTCATAATCTCCTCTTAGCAACCGCCTTCTTTGCTTTCTTTCCTTTTCTATCCTCCGCATCCAACTTACGGAAAACCGTCTCGAATGCTTCATCGTCCCCATCCGCTTCCACCCCTAACCGTTTAATGGGTTCCCCCACCTTATTAGGCATATTTGCTAACTTTTGTTTAATCCTGGAATTACTTCTGATTACCTCCACGTCATCTATTGACTCACTTCTAACTCCTTTTGATTTTTCAGAAAACATGGATATGGAATCATTTTCCTCAACCACAGCTAGTGAACCCGACGACATTGGAGAAGTTTCACCTAACAGGGGGGAATGTTGAAATTGATTTTCTGTCTGAAGATGTGTATGGTAATAAGATGGTGTGAATGGTATTTTAATATTCTGAATAATATCATCCAGTAGCTTTTTGTTCCTTTTTGGTTTGTCAATAGGCATTGGGCCCGAAGCAGTGACCCCACGAAAGGTCTTTTTGTCCGTTGCAACTCTATCGAGACTCACAACGTCTCTTTCCATAAATAGTGTAGGCTCCACATTGTAATTGGATCCTTTTCTATTAAGCTCCTTACTATTATCCGGAGGTCACACATAAATGCATATATCCACATCGCCCTGCTGAGGTGTCGTATCATCTTTTACTGTTTCATCCTCAAAAGTGTCAGCTACATATTGAACTTCTCCATTTGCCTTTGAATTAGGAAAAATGATGTGTTCCCCTGCTGACACACCTATTGCCTCCTCAGATGGATAAGTGGACACATCTCTATCACCTTTATGTTTACTACTTTATAAACACTCCAACCCAGACCATCCCTTGTCAGCCACGGTATTCTCCCCATGGACACTATCATCAAGATAGTTATCTTTCTCAGCTAGTCCACCATTCACCTTTGCCTGGCCCTGTCTCTGGTGAACCGTCTCAATACCATTCTCCGATCCTCTCATTGAATCTTCCACCTTCGTGTCAGATAAAATCTCATCCGAACTATCAGTTTCAGAAAAACTCGAGAACGATTGTTTGTTCTTAGAACAAAAATTCATCGATTCTTCCACCAACTTTATGCGATATATGTTCTCATTCACTTCTACATTACATACTTCATTGAGATTCATGGCGAATTTTGTCCTGATGAGAATTCGCGCAACATCTAACTTCACATGCTTCTGAGTATCACTATCAGCTTTGACAAAAGTACCTACTCTTCCAGCCAAGAACTTGAAAAAAATTTCTCCCTAAACTTGACATGGGAGCCCAAATATATTCACCCATGTCAATCTCTCCTTGTCTACATCAGACGGAGTCCATGGATGTACCTCGGAAAACCATTTCGATATCCATTCAATATCTTCCGCGACCATTTTGATTATATCTCCGGTGACTTCTTCTTCATGTAGACATAAGTTTGTGACAAGAGGAGTAGCTTTTATCTTAAAATAACCTTCAATGTGGAGAGCTTCTTTCACCTCATAAGAGGTACTCAGGACTTCCATAACCCCCCACAAATGCTTGATTGAATCTTTCCATATCTTCCTCATAAACGTTAAACATCAAGTGTCCAAAGTCTGGTTTATCTCCAAACAACACTTGTTTAAAGTTCTTCTTAAAATGTCTTTGAGTATGATGAATGCCTTTTGTAGCTTATGCATACGACCTCCCACCAGCAACTGGTTCGTACTTACGATTATTCGCTTCAAGCACAAGCTTTGGTTTAGTATTATACAGTGGCTTATTGTTCATACCAGCTATGTTTTCTCCTATATCACCTCTACCAAATCTTGGTGTATTTACGAATAGCTTGTTGCCATTAATGACAATGTTGTCAAGTTTAATGGCAAAAAGATGTTCGTCATCTACACTACTACAAAACGCCCAAACAACAACGTCAGGTTTACAACGACATTCTATACACCGTTCTTATAGTGCGTACTGGATGCGCGTGCATTATTTTAATTAGAAATCTCAAGGGTATAATAACGGTTGTTATGAAAACCATGGTGATACAATCTAACTATCATGGGTTCGAACTTCATCGCCCTCAAATAGTTTATCCCTTTGACGTAAATGCTCCCTTTTTAAGTTTTATTAATATTTAACTAAAAAATAATAAGGATATCACGACGACTTTTTCTTAAAACCGTTGTTACAAACTGAAGCTTCTTTTTATGAATTTTAAACACCAAGTATATATCAATTTATCCATTGAAAAAATAAACAAGACGAAACAACCCTAACATCAACGCCGTCCGTCACCATTGTCGGGAAGAAGACAACAACAACAAGAAATTGTTATACTTTAAGGTGTTGCAATGTCACATTTGAAGACAAAATCATCCAAAGGTGTTTCTACGTCTTCTTCCAGTGTAAAATCTCGATCTGGAAATTTTTGTGGTTGTGATGGTCGTATGGTTTCATATCAATGCAAGAAGGGACAAAATAAAGGAAGGCTTTTTTGGAGATGTCCATTTTGGAGGAGCAATGAAACATGTAATTTGTTCATATGGGATGAAGACGTGGGAGAAAGAGATGGAAATGACGATGAGAGCATTATGAAGTCAGAGTTGAAAGCTGTGGGCTATCTGAAGGTTATGTATGAGGATTTCACTACAACAAAAAGGACTTATAACATCTCACCTTAGACAGCGCTTTATTACAAAAGCGCTGCTATAGGTCAAAAACACGGAATCTATTAATTTAATAAAGGAAAAGCGCAAAAAAATATAAGACCTTAGACAGCGCTTTAGTGAAAAGCGCTGTCTAAGGCCTTTTAAATTTTTAAAAAAATTTAATGGAAAATATTAGACAGCGCTTTCCTTAAAAGCGCTGTTTAAGGCCTTTTAAATTTAAAAAAAATATAAGACCTTAGACAGCGCTTTTAAGGAAAGCGCTGTCTAAGGTCTTAAATATTTAAAAAAATAAAAACAAAAGCGCTGTCTAAGGCCAATCTTAGAAAGCGCTTTTAAAGCGCTGTCTAAGGGCCACCTTAGAAAGCGCTTTGTTGAAAAGCGCTGACTAAGGTCTAATAAAATTAAAATATATGAATATACTCAGTTTTCATTTTCAGTTTTGCGCTCTTTCTTCTCCCTCCCCTGTTGCGAACGGATACTTGCGAACCTGAGCTAAACCCTTGCCGTCGTCCACCGCGCCGTCGTCCACCGTTCCTCCCTCATTTCGCGACTCCGACGACCTTTACTCCACTGTGACCGTCTGTTCCTCTCTCATTTCGCGTTTTCGTCACTCAGTTTGGAAGTTTAAGAGTTTCATATTATTACACATTTTATAAGGTATGCTGATAATGTTGCTGTTGATAATGTTGTTGTTGATGTTGATAATAATGTTGTTGTTGATGTATTACACATTTTACACGTTTCATAGTATTACACATTTTACACGTTTCAGAGTTTCAGTTTGGAAGTTTCAGAGTTTCAGAGTTTCAGTTGATAATGTTGCTGATAATGTTGATAATGTTGTTGTTGATTGATAATAATGTTGTTGTTGATGTTGATAATAATGTTGTTTATGTTGTTGCTAATGTTGGACTGTTGCTAATGTTGATAATGTTGCTAATGTTGTTAATGTTGTTGCTAATGTTGGACTGTTGTTGGATATAAGAATAAAATATGTGCTAACTTCATTTTTGGTGATATAGGAATAGAATCAATATAATGTGTTAGTTTAGTTTGTTCTTGTTAACATTTTTCTACATTGTTAACTATTGCTATATAATGTGTTTGTTTAGTTTAGTTTAGGTTAGTGTTAGTGTTAGTGTTAGGTTAGTGTTAGTGTTAGTGTTAGTGTTAGTTTAGAACATCTATTATAGTTTGTTCTTGTTAACATTTTTCTACATTGTTAACTATTGCTATATAATGTGTTTGTTTACATTTTTCTACATTTTTCTACATTTTTCTACATTTTTCTACATTGACCATAACGAGGGAATTTGGATCCATTCATCCGTCCGCATTGATAAGAAACAAGTAATTCATATTCCAACCAAGAAAAGAAAGAGATGTTAGTGAAAGAGGTAAAATTTGTTATATACTTGATTTCTTTATTATATTTGTTATATATTATGTCATATTTGTTATATTTGATATCCTTGATTTTTTTATTACATTTGTTATATATTATGTTTGATATCCTTGACTTCTTTATTATATTTGTTATATATTATGTCATATTTTTTATATTTGATATCCTTTATTTCTTTATTATATTTGTTATATATTATATTTGATATCCTTGATTTATTTATTACAGGTTAGATGGCTACTAACAATGATGACCCACATGCTGATGATCACGCACATGATGATGATCATCCACATGATGATCAGGTTGGAAGTAGCAGAACTATGGAAGAAGAGATTAGGAGAGGAATAACCATAATGAGGAGAGTGATCCATGCTAGAAATCAAGGCATGACTTATAATGTGCATTGGAGCGAAACAGGCACACTTGTTGAGCCTAACGGTCATATGTTGACAAGTTTCATTGGTACACTTGTAAGGAATGAGGTTCCTATTACTTTAGATGACTGGAGAAACAAACAGTTGAAGGAAACCAAAGAAAAAATTTGGAATGAGATAAAGGTACCATAATTATGTCTTTAATTATGCCAACTAATTATGTCGTTTAAATTATTTGTACTAACCAATGTGTATGGTTTTTTTAGAGGTGCTTTAATGTCGAGGACGACAGAAAAGCTTATTTGATGAGATTGGCAGGGAAGCTCCTAAGAGGGTTTAGGACATATTTAAACAAAACCTATCTTAAGGATGCTGAAGGTAATTTTGTTGATGGAGAGTTTCCATCTAAATATGCAAGTTTCATTTCACCACAAGAATGGGTGAAGTTTAAAGCCAAACGACAAACCGAGCAATTTAAGAGTTTAAGTGCAATTAATCGGGATAGAGCATCAGATCCCCAATATAAATACAGGAAAGGACGTACTGGATATGGACGTTTGGAGCAACAATTGGTAAGTATCAATAAATTGCAATGACATAATAATTGTTCATCATGAGTTATATTTGATCATATTATTTGGCTTTATATGTAGTTACAAAAGGCGGGTAGCTCTGAAACATCTCTTCCTGCACATGTCTTGTGGAAGGAAGCCCGTGTGGGCAAGTCTGGATCTGTTCCAGAAGAGGTTCTACAAGTATATGAGAAATGTGTAAGTATAACAATATTTCTTTAATTAAGTCAAAACTTTATTAACAAATATTTGACAAATATTCGATATTCATCTGATTTTCAGGAGGCGTTATCTCAGTCTGTACCTGCAGATGATACCAGGAGCATACTTAGTCGGGCATTAGATGTCCCTGAGTATCCTGGTTGGGTGAGGGGTAAGGCATTTGGGATCACCCCGACCTCCCTGAATATTAAAAAGGGAAAGGCTGCTAGTTATTCAGTACTTGAAGCTAAATTGGAAGCACTAGAAGCCGAGGTGCGGGAATTAAGAAAGGAAAAAGAAAGGGACAACGCTTCTGGTGTTAGAGATGGATCAGAGAAGGATAGTATCAACTGCAGCTTTCATCCGATTATTCCAGAGGTAATTATATATATATATATATATATATATATATATATATATATCTATGAAATTATATTAGTAGCTTAAATTATTTAATTACATATATACACATTAACAATGACATATGTATTTTTGGTTTTAGGGCATTCACCAATGTCAACTATTCTTATCTTCACCAATTCATCGGATGGTTGCCAAGGGAAAAGTGTTTAACAATGGGGTCACAGTACTTCATAATGAATCCCTCCCTACTGGAAGTTTGAAAGTATCAGTTGATATTGCTATGGAGAATGAAGCACTATTACCCTATCCTAACGATGATTCGGAGGTAAGAGTGGTGGGACAAGCTATAGGGTCGTTTGTTGCATGGCCGTCAAATCTCATACTCGTAGGATATGAGGTATATATGCTTAAAACCGTTATAAACCTTTGTTAATCTTAATGTGTAAATTCAAAGATTTTACGAGCATTTTATTTTCATTTTTTACATGGCAATGTTATTTAGACTCCAACAAAATCCAAAACAAAGGATAAGCGGATTCCGGAGCATACCGAGTCCGTTGTCTCAAAAAAAGAGGTACATCACAATTATATGCATAGAAAATGATAAATTGGATATCTTATACTTCATCTAACAAATTATATGATTTATAGCTGCCTGGTAAAGTGATTAGCAACGTTTCAACGCAAAAAACTGTTGGTGCTAAGAATACCAGGGTTAGAAAACAACCTATCGGCAAGGTTAGGACGTGCCTTCAGACCTTTCTACAATTAATGACGGATATTCCGACTGGAGGTGTTCGTCTGATAACTATGGAGAAAGATTTGTATGGCTTTGAATTTGACCAGAATGTTGGTAATGAAGACTTCGAGCAAGTTTTCCAACATACAGAATTGGGCGTCACTGTTGTCAATATATACTTGAGGTATATCCGATCTACTTTGGTAATTGAACAACTTATTTACTTTATTTTTCAAATGAATATTCTAATGTTAATGATGTTTTTATTTCAGGTTTCTGTATGACAGTTTTATGCGCCCCCGGGGATTGGAGCAAAGATTTGCATTCTTATGCCCCAGCGCTGTCAACTTAACCGAAATATTGACGAAACCAAATGAGGTCCATGCGTATATACGCAACGTCTTTATGGACAACCAAGAAACGGAAAAGTTGTACTTTTTACCGTTTAATACTGGGTTAGATTTTCATTCTAAATTCATCTATTATATTTTTTTTTGTATTTTGACTTCGTGTAGAAAGTTTCTATCTAACACTTGTTTAATCTTACAGTGGACATTGGTTGTTGGTTGCAATCAATCCTATCCGCGGAGTAGTGTATTATCTGGATTCCTTAGGAAATGATTGGACCACATACCCGGATATGAAGGACTGTATTGACACGTAAGTGAAATTGTTCTAAATAGAAATGTGTATATTTATTTATTTATGTGAATTGTTCTAAATATTCATTTATATTTTATTAGCACTATACAAGCATTCCTAGAACATCGGGGAATCGACCACACCATTACATGGAATTATGTGAAGGTATATTAATTATCACATGTTTTATTATATTAGTGATGCTTACTTGATAAAACTTAGAATTTATCCATATTTTATTTTCATTTGTAGTGTCCTCGGCAACGCAATCAAATAGATTGCGGCTATTTCATGTTGAGATTTATGAGAGACACTATTTCGTTGGATCAAATGGAGATTCCACCCGATGTATGTATTTCTAACTTATGAGTTATTTTAACACATATCTCTCATATTGTCTAATGAAATAGTTAAAACTAAATCAAACTATATGTTATATTATTATGTAGTATTTTGAAGAATTCAGGAGTGCTACTTACACAAAGGCTCTATTGGATGAAATCAAAGAGGAGTGGTGTCAATACATTATGGAGCTCGGAATTTTACAAACTTAAGGTATAATATTATACTCTTACTTTAATTGATGAGAATTTTAATATGTGTAACTTTGGTTGGAGTAATGCTTTGGTTGGATGCAATTTTGGTGTATATACTTTGAATTGCAATTTTGGTGTATATACTTTGAATTACAAACTTTGAATTACAATTTTGGATGCAATTTTGGTGTATATACTTTGAATTACAATTTTGGTGTATATACTTTGAATTGCAATTTTGGTGTATATACTTTGAATTACAAACTTTGAATTACAATTTTGGTGTATATACTTTGAATTACAATTTTTGGTGTATATACTTTGAATTTTAATACTTTGAATTACAATCTTTGTGTTTTCAGAACCTATAATGTAGATTGAAGCAATGTTTTGGTTGGATGCAATTTTGGTGTATATACAATTTTGGTGTATAAGTAATATGTGCATTGTAGAAAAAATGCTTTGGTTGGAAGCAATAACTTTGGTTGGAAGCAATGCTTTGGTTGGATGCAATTTTGGTGAATAAGTAAAATGTGCATTTGTAGAAAAATGTAATGATTTGTAATTATAAATAGGTGTATATACAATTTTGGTTTGTAATTTTAAATATATATATTGGTATGAAATGCCAATTTTGGATATATAATTTTGGTGTAGAAAGGCCAATGGTTTGAATTGCCAATTCTGAAAAAAATTGCTGGTTGAAAATTACAGGTCAAATTCTGGTTGAAAAAACCTGGTAAAATTGTGGTTAAAAAAAAATTATATAAAATTTTTCGTACACCTTAGACAGCGCTTTTGGTGAAAGCGCTGTCTAAGGTCCACTTTAGACAGCGCTTATGGTGAAAGCGCTGTCTAAGGTGTACTAAAAAAGTCAAAAATGGAAGGTCTTAGACAGCGCTTATGGTGAAAGCGCTGTCTAAGGTGTACTAAAAAAGTCAAAAAAGGAAGGTCTTAGACAGCGCTTTTGGAGAAAGCGCTGTCTAAGGTGCACCAAAAAAGTCAAAAAAAGGTAGGGCTTAGACAACGCTTTTGACTAAAGCGCTGTCTAAAGTAATCCATATAATGTGAAAAAGCGCTGTCTAAAGGTACCATAGACAGCGCTTTTCATTAAATACACGCCACTTTAGACAGCGCTTTTCGTAATACCAAAAGCGCTGTCTAAACCTATAGCGTCGCTGGTTTATACAGCGCTTTAAAGCGCTGTCTAAAGGCTAAAAAAGCGCTGTCTAAAACCGTTTTTGCGCTAGTGTTTAAAGAAAAAGAACAAGAATTTGAAGAACAAACTGAAATCAGAGATATTTTCTGGAAATATCAAGATGTTATGTTTTCTTGTCTCCTTTATGCTTAATGTTTACTTTGTTATGAAATGTAATAGTTGAATTAGGGTTTAAATTACATTGTTGATGTTTAAACTGCAGATGCATTGTGAATTACATTGTTGATGTTTAAACTATAGATGCATTAAGTCAGAAGTTAAGGCGCACCTTTTCTTTTTTATTTATTTTAAAATTCACAAATAAAAGGGTTATCACTACGGTTCTCCTGGTTAACCGTAGTGATATATTTACAATAAATAAATACCTATCTATAAGGTTTTTATTTATTTTAAAATTCACAGATAAAAGGGTTATCACTACGGTTATTCTAGTTAACCGTAGTGATATATTTATAATAAATAAACACCTATCTATACGGTTGTTATTGTTAACAGTTGTGAAATAGTTTACCCATATATAAGCAAAATAACTTTCACTTAATTGACAGTAACGCCGTTGCCTTCAAAGTGAAACCCTAGAATCCATTTTTTCTCTTCGTTTTCACCATTAGCTGTGAATCATACATTAAGGTATTCTTCTTCTTCCATCTATTGTTAGATATTTCCCATTATCTCGTTTGTGGATTGTTATTTTTGTTGATTGTTCTCATTTTTTCAGATTCGTTTTCACTACCTTAACAAAGACCATGCTTTGGAAACTTCATAATGTTTGCGTAGCTATGGAAAAAAGTACAAGAAGCATGAAGCTATGATAGAAACTTCATCCACCTTGTACTTTTTTTTCATAGCTTCACGAACAAGATGTTAGTAAATGAAGAACCAACACTGTAAGCAAACTTTATCTAGTTTTAGAAACAATGAAAAGAAATATAAGAAGTATGAAGCTTTTATGTAAGCTTCTTCCTCCTTATATTTCTTTTTCATTGCTTTCCAAACTAGTTCAACATCATAATTGATTCCTGTTCCGCGATTAGTTTCATTAAAAGGTGTGTTATTCATGTTCTTCTCTTTACTCTTCACTGGATTATGGTTTTAGGGTTTGTTTTGAACTGAGGATGCTCATTTTTGAAGTTTGCTTTGTTTCCTTTCAGGTTAAGGGGATGATACAGGGTGATGTTGCTGGTGGAAGCAAACGTATTATATCAGTTTATAATTTCTGGATCTGGTATAGAATGTTGTTTGAGTTTATTATATTCTATTTACATTGTTTGTTTCACTAACCCTCACTTAAAGTTTGCTGGTGGTAGCAAGTGTATTATATGAGTTTATAATATCTGGATATGGTATAAAATGTTGTTTGAGTTTATTATATTCTATGTAGATTGTTTGTTTCACTAACCCTCACTTAAAATACATTCAGTTAATTTGACATAGATACTTATAATCTGCAAATTAAGTTGTATTTGAAAACCAACTTAAACAAACCAATGTTGTTTTTTGATTGCATGTCTCTCATCATTCATCTCACGTTCTTTTATATATAGATTATGGTATAATGATCTGGCTCCTTAGATGCATCGCCATCTTCCATTATAGTTAAATCAAAGATGAGGCAGATTATCCAATGTCTTGTTGATCTTATAGAAATTTAACTATAATCGAAGATAGCGATATATCGAAGGAGTCAGATCAATAAACCACAATATATGTATAAGAGCGTGAAATGCACGATGAGACGAATGCAATCAGAAAACAACATTGGTTTGTTTAAGTTGGTTTTCAAGAACAATTTCATTTGCAGATTATAGACATCTTCATCAAATTGAATCCATGTATATTTATTTAGTGAGGTGTTTGGAAAACAAGCAATCTACATTTAATATAATAAACTTAGGGTACTTACAACAACGGTTATCTATTGTAACCGATATCATAAGTAATTTATGTTTTATATAATTTCGCCGCTGATGGATTTCGAACCCAGAACCTAAGTGTATGTACCACAACGGTTTATTATCATAACCGTTGTGATATATGGCTCGCGCCCTGCCTTTCAAAAACGGTTTCCAGCCCGTTGTAGAAACAGCTAACTTACAACGACAATCTACATAACAACGCCTTCGCCCGCGTCATTATATGTCATTCCCAACCATTGTTAAATGGGCTTTTCGTAGTAGTGCCACCTTTTTGAATTTTACAAAACCAAACCTTCTACCTCTTTTGTCTAACCTTAGAGGTATGAAAACTTCAAGAACCAAATCGTATTCTTTGAATACGTTAAATATTTGTCTTGCCTCGAAACCATCAGGGAATTCCGTGAAGAAGAAGGAAGAAGCCTCCTTCATGTCTTGTTCAATCCCTTTGCCCCCATGATCCCTCCAAATAGATCTTCTAGCCACTTTGCCCTGATGTGGTTTCTGCTTCTTAACCTCTGTCCAGCCTGGAACCATCTCAATACCTGACAGAATACCAACACCAGAAGGTTCTAAACGCAGAACACCACACAGACCGGTTTGTATACTAACTTTGCTCTAACTACACTAATCAAACTCTTCACCCTAACCAAGAGCACTTCCAGAATGAGAAAAGGAGATAGCTGAACACCGAAACCAACCTTAAGAGAGGAAGGTCCCTAATCTTAGGATTAGGACTTTAAAACAAACCCTTAAAGTCTTACAATGTCCACCCACAAACCTTAAGCCAACTCTGCCGTGAAGCGATGAAGATTATCGGTTGTTTTAGGGAAGGAGATATTATACATACATTGGTTTGACCTGGCACAACACAGACAACAAACTTGAAAAAGTGTAAGATTAGGTTTATGTGAGACAAAGTTAATGCATACTTCTAGACATACATTATGAGAAACATGTTAAAACAACATTTATAAGAAGGATATCATAAACTCAATCGCTTTAGGCCCAACATAATAGTTCTTGATAAAAATAAAAGATAACTTTCAATTACATTAATATTTAAAGTTACAAACAATGTCAATAAAATAATAACGTATGATTGCCCCAAAAAATAATAACCATAATTAAAAGATTAAAATAAATAACAACATTTCTCATAGTGAGTTTAATATGTAGATCTCTTTTTAAAAAAAACGGTGAACATAGAAAAGAAGAATTTGGAGAGAGATGAAAAAACATAATTAATGCATTAATAAGACTAAATAAATATCCTTATGTTATAAGAAATGAATTAAAAGAAATAGATAAAACATCGCTAATTCATAAATGTTAACAATTTCTAACCTCTTCCTATCATTTGATTTTTAACAACTTGGAGACAGCTAGACACACATAAAGTTAAAAAAAAAAAAAAATCAGAACAATAAAGTTTCTACACAACTTCAACAGAAAATACATTTAAGATATACCTTAAAAATTTTGGAGTTATGACCAGAGATATGTTACTTTGTAATAACATGAGCATTTCTAAGGCTAATCAACCTACTTTGTAACATGAGACTGTTGCATTTAAATGCGAATTTTATGATTTTCAATCTTATCTTTGAAATTAGTTAACTCTAAAACATGGTACGAGGTTCTTGCATTGACCATGTAACTAGTATAAAGGTAAGTCCTTCATTTACTCGATGAATGTCCTAAGGTCCCCCATTTTGAGTGGACACCATTGGAATCCCATGTGATGCTGCCTGCATGAGCATGAATAATTTAGACTAAAAAAGTTAATGAAATCACTTTAACCCAGTAGCTAGCTTGTTAAAACCTACCACAATTAAAGTAGTACAAAGAAAACAACATTTATTTAGGAAAAGAGGGTCTATGAAGAGAAATTAATTCAGAGAAACTAATTAACCTAGCAGTACAATGAAAACTATTTTTATTTATTTCTTTGAAATTCAAATTCATATAAACAACACAATCTAATTGAAATGAAAACACATACATTAAATTAAACATCAACTAGTCAAAACTCACAAAAAAACTGTATCTAAAAAACTCATTCATTTCATAGCTTTTTTATGAGTAAAATGGATTATAAAAAAGCACTAGAGCTGCTTTACCCATAGATACAACGCAGAAAAAAGAGGGACAACCCTAAAAAAAAAACAACCAACTCGCCAATCCGGATTCACATAAAACAAACCCTTGGTGAGAAGAGAAAAGGAATACTAACTAACAACTGACCAGAAACAACAACAATAATAAATAGTAATAGATAAAGGGTGAGAAGATAAAAATAAAAATAATTAATTTCTAAATAAAATCTAAGTAGCCTTTTTACATTATTTGATCACATAATTATTTAAGGCGTTTTATTTTTTAAAATAGCTAATATAATTAAATAAATATATTTGGCCACATAATTATTGAAACACTAATATAATATTAGATAATTAAAATATTCCAACAATCTCCCACTTGGCTAATATATCTTAATAATTATATCATAATTATTACGCGTGCATCTGAATGCTATTTATCTTTATATTTGAACTTTACAATTTGGTCCACGTCATACATCAATAATGGGATCAACGCGGCTGTCGTCACTAACGTATAACGTGACTCAACCCCGGTGACCACCACATCAACGTACTTGATGATATAGATCGATATGGATGAATGGCATGGAAATTTCAGGCAATGTGATCTCTAAATCATGCATATATCCAACTGGTCCTACTGGAGTCTTTAGTAAGATCAAAATGAAGTTTCTTAGGTGCAATTCAAAATTACAATATTTGCACATAACAAAAAAAAAACATGATATTGTTATAACAATAGTACCTCATGAGTTTTTATTTCTACAGAAAATTAAATATAACATAAAGTTTGCACCAAAATAAAATCAAAGCATAGAACATAGAAAACTAAGGAAAAAACTCCCACTAATCTAAGGCAATCCCAAAACCAAGGCCCATATGAGTAACATGCCCATGAAAAGCCTTAGGTGTTAAACCTTTGGTTAGTGGATCAGCTAGAATTAAGTTTGTCCCTATATGTTCTATCAAAATTTGTTTCTCCTGAACTCTTTCTTTCACAACAAGATACTTGATATTGATAAATTTCAATTTCGTAGAACTCATATTATTTTTGGAATAGAGCGCGACTGCACTATTGTCACAATAAACCTTCATGGGCCTTTCAATGCTCCCAACGATGCGTAGGCTTGTGACAAAGTTCTGCAGCCAAATTGTATGATTTGATGCCTCAAAGCAAGCCACAAACTTTGCTGCCATGGTGGAGGGAGCCACTAAATTCTGTTTGGAAGACTTCCAGGAGACAGACCCTCCATCCAAGAGAAAGATGCAACTGATGTGAAATGTCTGTTATCCGGGCATCAGGCAAAATCTGTGTAAGAACACCCAATGATCTCCAAGTTATTTAATTTCTGATAAGTGAGCATGAAGTCTCTTGTTCTCTGCAGGTAGCGCATTACACGCTTTACTTCTATCTAGTGCTGCATACTAGGGTTGCTTAGATATATGCCAAGAACTCCTACAATGAATGCTAAATCGGGACAAGTGCAAACTTGAGCATACATAAGACTTCCCACTGCTAAGCATATGGAACCTTATGCATCTCTTGCTTTTCAAGATCCGTAATGGGGCACTGTTTGAGACAAAACTTGTATTCTTTAACAACGAGTGTGTCTCCTGGTTTACTATCTTTCATGGAGAATTTATCCAAACTGTATCAATATAGCTCCTTTGTGACCATCTTAAAATACCTCGAGAACGGTCTCTAAGTATTTAAATTCCTAAGACAAATGAGTTATCCCCAAGATCTTTCATCTCAAATTTATTTGTGAGAAATCTCTTCGTTTCGTGCAATAAGCCTATATTGTTGCTTGCCAAAAGGATATCATCTACATATAGTACAAAGAAAATGAATTTACTCCCACTGATCTTTTGGTATACACAATTATCAACCAGATTAGCCTCAAAACCAAATGAGGATATTACTTGATGAAATTTGTAATACCATTGATGGGAAGCCTGTTTAAGGCCATAGATAGATTTCTTGAGTTTGTAAACCCTAGACATTGGGTCTCCTGACACAAAGTTTTCTGGCTGCACCATATATATTGTCTCTTCAATGTTTGCATTTAGAAGAGCAGTCTTTACATCCATTTGATGAAAATCTAAATCAAAATGAGCTACCAATGGTATCATGATCCTAATAGAGTCCTTCGAAGAAACTAGAGAGAAAGTATCTTTATAATCAATTCCTTCCTTTTGATTAAAGCCTTTTGCGACAAAACGAGCTTTATATTTCTCAGTGTTACCTTTTGAATCACTTTTTGTTTTAAATATCCATTTACAACCAATGGGTTTCTTTCCTTCAGGTAACTTAATGAGATCCTAAACATCATTGTCAACCATCGACTTCATCTCATCCTTCATGGCATCAACCCACTTGAGAGAGTTTAGACTCCGCATAGCTTGCCTAAAGTTGATAGGATCTTCCTCAGTCAAACCAATGCCATCCTCATGTTCCCGAAGAAATACAACATAATCATCTGAAATTGCACTCTTCCTCTCTCTAGTGGATCTTCTTAATGTTGTCTCTTAAGGTTGTTGAGTTTGAACTATAGGTGGTGCTTGAGGAAGAAACTAATTATTGTCTTATTCTTGAGGGATGTTAGGAATAACATCATTGTTTATTTCAGGATCTGTTTCTGGAATAAAGATCAGTACAAAGACTTGATAATTGTGAGAATTAATTGCTTCATCAAAGGAAACACTCCTTATGCTTCCTTCCCCGCAAAACTCTACATCCTCAAGGAATCTTTCATTTCATGTTTCAAAAATTGTTCTAATGATGGGATTGTAATATTTGTACCTGTAAGAGCGTTCAACGTATCCAATAAAATAACAGCTAACTGTCCTTGCACCCAACTAACCTTCATGAGGCTTATAAGGCCTTGCTTCAGCTGGACATCCCCAAATGTGCAGGTGTCTAATTTCGGTCTTTTTCCTAGTCCATAGCTTATAAGGGGTCTTAGCTACAACTTTATTATGTACTTGTCGCGGTGAAAATCGGAGACCATAGCTATTGAGTTAGCTAGGCTTCAAAAAGCTTAAGATATCACCATCGATCTTTAATTTATCCAAGGGAAGGGGTAAAGAAAGAATAACCCATAAACATGCAATGCAAAACAAAACAATAAAGAGAAACTAAGGTTCTGGGGTTGGTTATACTAAGGGAAGGTATTATCACCCTAAGTATCTATAGTATCCTATAGGAACCTCTTGGGGAATTTGTGTTATTTGTTAGTTTGATTTCTAATTGATATTGATTGGGGAGATGAGAAGAGAAATGTTTTTTATTGTTTTTGTGTTTGGAAAGACACAAAGTCTTATGTCTACGTACCAATGAAGGATCAAAACCTCGTAGTTCGGGGTAAAAAAATTGAAAAGGGTTTGTTAAGGTAGATTTTAATAAAGAAGAGACAAGTTGTCATCTTAAGGAGAATACTCAAATTAACCACCAGAAACATATGGAAGAGGGTTCTTTGCTTCACATTGAGATAAGGGCTTCAACTTGGATATATAATCAACAAGTATGCCATAACTCTCTCAAGTGGAAAAGGATCAATCATCTTTCTCACAATGTGATAGGGTAGGAGAATTTTATCTCAACAAAGGATGACTCATGTCTATTCTCTTTGAGAAAAGATTTTAAATTGAAAAACCAAAGTGGCAAAAGGTTTGAATAAGGTTTGTGTTTTTTAGTCTTTTTGAAAGAGTTTGAATATGCTTAAGATGTCTTGAAGCATTTGTTAAGAAAAGAATTGAAAAGATCAATGACCTAAAGCCAAGGTTTTTATTGAAAGTGGTTTTGAATTTGAGAGGGGAAACCCTAATTTGAGTTGTCTAAGTTGAAAATGATCCTAAAGAGAACTTCCTAAGTGATAGCAAGTTCAAGGATAACAAGTTATAAGGTATATATACAAGAATGTAAACATGCATATGCAAATAACAACGATGTCAACAACAAAACACTCTTTTGGAAATAGGCAGCATGATAAACAAGTATACATTATCACTTAACAAAGGAAGATAAGCATGAGAAACATGGTTCAAACAAGGTTTACACGGTTCAAAACATGGACAAGGTTATGGTATACAACACATAAGAAACATGGACACATTATTTACAAGGCATGCTTCAACAAAACAAGTTATGTACCAAGTCATGACATAAATCAAAGCAAGATCATTATAAACTATCTAAAGCAAAACATGGTATATCAATTTACAACATGTATTCACAAAGACAAACATTAACTCAAGGTTGAAGATTAGGGCAAGAAACAAGTTCTAAGCACAAGGATATCTTTAAAACAAACATGAACAATCATCAATCATTCAAAGCATTCAAAACCAAATAAGATGGCACTAAGGCCATGCATGCTATCATGATCAACATCAACTTTGAACAAGGATTGTCCATCAAGAATCACCAAGAATTTAATCAAACCAAAACCCTAAACAATAGCATGAATATTTACATTTTAATAACTTAAAAATATAATAAAAATGAGAGAACAAGTGTATGAACATGGCAACTAGTAGATAAACAAAAGGCTAAAAAAGTAGGAAGGAAAGAGAATAAAATATATTTTTTTGTGATTTTTAAGCTTTAATTAAGATGAATAAAAGATAATTAACATTTAATAAAATAAATAAGTGGGAAAAAATAAATAAAATGTTTTTTTTTGTATTTTTGGAAGTAATATAGAAGGTTTTTTAAAAATAATAGAAAAAAAAAAGAAAAAGAAAACCAATTAATTAAAATGAATGGAAAAGAAAGAAAAAGAAAATGAAACAAAACATATTGCTAAAAAGAAGGGAAGTGTGGCCAAGAGTATTTGAACCCAGGTCTGGATGGTTGCTGCTTAAAACTCTAGCCAATAGGTCATGTGCTGCATGGTAAATATAAGTGCGTGCAAAGAATAAAATAACATGCTTAAAAGTAAAATGTCATAAAATAAAAATAGTAAAAAGGTTTGGGGCATCGGGGATTCGAACCCCAGACCTCTCGCTCACACAATCACACAAAATCAACTAATTACCACTGGGGCACAATGCCAATTCATTTAACAATACACAACCATTAAATAATATATAAAACATAATATTTAAAATGAAATTACGCGCCATCATGATCTTCTTCTTCCCCATGAGCTATCCACCATTTTTGAAATTTCTCAGATTCTTAACTCCCTCATTTCTCAACCAATTTGCAAAGTTTAAAAACCAAAGTTGCTCAGAATTAAATAAGGAATTCAATGATATTAACCAATTTAATATATTCTCATTCTACTACAAGTAATCAATCACACAACAATATGAACCCTAAAATTAAAAATCAAATAAAATTCTGAGCATAATTGATTAAGGGCAATTAGTATAGGGGTTTTGATTACTACATGAAGGCAATCAACTTAGCAACTTAAATGGATGAAAATGATGCACAAATCATGTAGTTTCAGAAATGATCAACTTACCTATTAGAGTAGGTCCAATGCCCCTTCAAACACACTTCCAGATAATGATTGATGATGCAGCTAGCTTCACTGAACCTCTAGGAAGCTATTGCAATGCTTGGTTTGTGTTGAAACTGCTCCAATCTTCTGGCTCGAATCCTCTTGCAAGTGACAAAAGTGAGAAATTGGTCTCTGTGCTAGGGATTTTATAGATGGAATGTGATGATTTGGATAGTTGGTATAATGTTTATGGATGGTGTTTGAGGTATTAGACTGAATGGAAATGGTCAAAATGAAGAGTTAGGGAGTTCTGGCTCCTTGGTCAACAAAATGACCAAGAGAGAGTTGAATTTTTGATTGAGGGATTTTCTGGTGTTTTGGAGGGTTTAGACAGCTTCTAAGGGTGATTTTTGGTGTGTTTGGATGATTGGTTGGGTTGTTTTATGACTGGGGAGAGTTTTGGGAGGTTTGATGGTTTTGATGCAAAGTGAAGAACAAGATGAACTTCAATATGGGAGGCTTTGTGATGCTGAGGTTTTGCTCAATTTGTTGTGTGTTTTGTTGATGAAATGAATTGGTATTTATAGAGGAAAGGTCTGATAACATGGAAATCAACCAAAGCATTATTTGGTGGATCAAGATCAAAACCAAAAAGTTGGTTTTCAAGTACAAAAGCACTTTTCACTTTAGTAGCTTCTAAAGTTGACCCTCCCTCACAATAATGGAAAGGTTACATAAAAAACAATGACCATTATCCTCCTAATAACTTTGAGTTCCACATGCTTTGGGCCTCTGATGATATGACAAAGCAGTCCTTGATGAAAGTAGTTGCTTTTGACAATCTAGTCTGTTTTGATACAGTTACTAGGCATGACCCCTAACTTTTGCCTAGATTGCCCTTTCAGGTTTTCAATCTACCTGGATGATATTTTTTCTGTTTTGTCTCTAATTTTTACCTGGACCGCCCTTTCGGGTTTTCAGTCCACCGAGACGCTCCCTTTTTCCTAAGTCGCCCTTTCGGGTTTTCAACTTAGCGAGTTGTTCTTTTTTTTATTTAGGCGTGATCCCTAACTTTTGCCTAGTATTTCTTGACTGCATCAATATTCAAAAGACGAGTGGTCTCCTCTACATCAATAGTTGTAAGAATTAATGCACTTCCAAAGAAGGCTTTCTTAATAACGTATGGGCCATCATAGTTAGGAGTCCACTTGCCCCTAGAATCATTGATGAAAGACTGGATTTTCTTGGGCACAAGGTCGCCTTCTCTGAATTCACAAGGTCGAACCTTCTTGTCAAAAGCCCTTTTTATCCTTTGTTGGTACAACTGACCATGGCATAAAGTCGTCATCCTCTTTTCTTCAATTAAGTTCAGTTGATCATATCTACTCTAACATCATTCAGCCTCAGATAATTTAGCCTCCATCAGAACTCTCATAGAAGGAATCTCAACCTCCTCGGACCAGAAGCACTACTTCCATGCCATACACAAGAGAAAATGGGGTTGCCCAGGTTGATGTACAAACTGAAGTACGATACCCATGCAAAGCAAATGGGAGCATATCATGCCAGTCTTTGTAGGTGACAACCATCTTTTGAATGATCTTCTTGATATTTTTGTTAGCAGCCTCAACAACATCATTCATCTTTGGTCTATACGGGGAAGAGTTATGGTGTTCAATCTTGAACTCTTCACACAGCTTTTTCATCATCTTATTGTTAATGTTTGACCCATTATCAATGATGATTTTACATGGCACACCATAACAGCACATAAGATGATTCTTGATAAACCTGACGACCACTTGTCTAGTGACGTTTGCGTACAACGCAACTTCTACCCACTTTGTGAAATAATCAATAGCTACCAAAATAAAGCGATGTCAATTTGAAGCTTTCAGCTCTATCATGCCAACCATATCAATTCCCCACAAAGAGAAAGGTCAAGGAGAAGAGATAACGTTGAGAAGAGTTGGTGATACATGGATCTTGTCAGTATAGATCTGATACTTATGGCATCTCTTAGAAAATTTGCAACAATCAGACTCCATTGTCATCCAATAGTAGCCTTCCCTCAGAAGTTTCTTCGCCATTGCATGTCCATTGGCATGGGTTCCAAAGGACCCTTCATGAATCTCGGTCATCAACATGTCTGCTTCTCGTTTATCTACACATCTTAGCAATACCATGTCGAAGTTTCTCCTATACGGCACATCATTGTTCAAAAAGAATTTACCTGCCAATTTTCTCAATGTCTTCTTATCCTTGTTCGATACCCCATGTGGGTATTTCTGTCTTCGGAGGAAGCATTCAATATCATAGTACCAAGGCTTATCATCATCGACCTCTTCTATTGCAAACACATACGTTGGTCTGTCGAGACGTATAACATCGATCTTGGGGATATCATTCCAACGGTTCACCTCAATCATAGAAGCCTAAGTTGACAAAGTATCCGCCATTCGGTTCTCGTCACGGGAAACATGATGAAACTCAACTCTGTTGAAGAAGGGGAACAATCTTCTTGCATAATCTCTGTATGGAATCAAGCCATCTTGACGAGTTTCCCATTCTTCCTTAATTCGGTTGATCACTAAAGTAAAATCTCCATACACATCCAAATTCTTGATTCTCAGATCAATTCCCTCTTATAGGCCCATAATGCACGCTTTATACTCAGCCACGTTGTTTGTAAAGGAGAAGGTCAATCTTGCAGTAAATGGGATAGGGGATCCATGAGGAGTTACAACAATTTCCCCAATCCCTTTTCCATAGGCATTGACGGCTCCATCAAAGATTAAACCCCATTGGGAATCTAGCTCAGGCCCCTCGTCTGGTAACGACTCTTCACAATCTTTCATTTTCAAGTACATCACATCTTCATCAGGGAAGTCATCTTGGAAAGATTGATGATCTTCAATTGGTTGGGGAGCCAAGTGGTCAGCCAAGACACTACCCGTTATAGCTTTATGAGTGTGATATTTAATATCATACTATGATAATAACATCTGTCAACGGGCAATTCTTCCAGTTAAAGCAGGCTTCTCAAATATATACCTGATTGGGTCCATCTTAGAAATCAGCCAAGTAATGTGGTTCAGCATGTACTGACGAAGACATCGAGCATCCCAAGCTAAAGCACAACAAGTTTTCTCAATCATAGAGTAAGAGACTCATAGTCAGTGAATTTCTTACTCAAATAGTAAATTTCATGCTCTTTCTTCCCTATCTCATCTTGTTGACCGAGTACACAGGCAATGGAGTCTTCCAAGATAGTCAAGTACATGATTAAGGGCATCCCTTCAACCGAAGGGATCAAAATTAGAGGCTCAAGGAGATATTCTTTGATGCTTTCAAATGCCTTCTAACATTCCTCTGTTCAAATACAACCTTGATCTTTTCTATGGAGCTTGAAGATTGGTCCAAAAGTGGCAGTCATATGTGATATGAAATGTGAGATGTAATTCAGGCGTCCAAGAAACCTTTTGACTTGCTTTTCAGTTGTCAGAGCAGACATTTCTTGAATGGCTTTAACTTTTTCAGGATCTACTTCAATTCCTCTTTGGATAATAATGAAACCTAAGAGCTTTCCTGAGCGGACACCAAATATACACTTGTTCGGATTCAAATGGAGTTGATATTTCCTTAACCACTAAAACAACTTCAACAAATATACCACATGGTCTTCTTCAACCTTAAACTTAGCAATCATGTCGTCCACATAAACTTCGATCTCCTTATGCATCATATCATGGAAAAGAGTAGCCATGGCCCTTTGATAGGTTGCGCTAGCATTTTTCTGACCAAAAGGCATCACTCTATAGCAAAGAGTTCCCCAAGGTGTGATAAACAAAGTTTTCTCCATATCTTCAAGAGCCATCCTGATTTGGTTGTAACCTGAGAAAGCGTCCATAAAATAAAATACCTTGAATTTAGCAGTGCTATCGACCAATATATCAATATGTGGTAGAGGGAAGTCATCCTTTGGATTGACCTTGTTTAAATCCCTAGAATCAACACACATACAAACTTTCCCATATTTCTTCAGCACAGGCACAATATTGGCTAACCACTGAGGATATTCTGACATGTCTGGACAAGTTCTCCTTAGCTTCTGGTTAACTGGAGGACACTCTGGCTTCAAAGGCAATCGATGCTCCACTATATCAGTATCAGGACTAGGCATATCTTGGTATGACCAAGCAAACACATCAACATACTCTTTAAGTAGCTCAATCATTCTTTCTTTGATGGCAGGAACAAGCAGTGCCCTAATTTCACTTCTTTTCATTCTTCACCTGTACCCAAGTTGATTACCTCCACAGGCTCTTTGTGAGGCTGAATGGCTTTGCCTTCGTTTTCAAGTTACTGGGAGATCTCGTCAGGAATCTCCTCTTCTTCTTCTTCTTCGGCTTCAAACAAAGGAAACTCAAAGTTTGGTGAACGCATTGGGTCATTGTTTTAGAAGGTTTGTTCGTGCAATAATCTGCATATGTGATTTTTCTTTATTTTAGAATCAATGAATATGATTGTGTGAGTAAACATGCAAGTGATTATGTGATATTTTTTTGGTTTTTTATGATTACCATTTTTCCAGAAAAGCAAAAAATAAAAACAATAAGATGGAACACAAAATGGAAATTTTATTGATGATAGCATATTTTGAAATCCCTAACACAAGTACATCTTTGCCTTGGGCAAAGCAAAAGGAATTACTAAAATAAAGCCCATATAACTATTATTTTTCCTTGGGCCGAGCGAGGAATTGAAAACATAACAAAGAAAATTACTTAGATAAATGAACAATGGTAGGGACATCAACAACACTCCAATTTTGGCATACTGCTCCATGCACAATGAAGTCTGGACAATCTTCTTCAGATTCATCTTCAATAACGGCGTCGACTTCAAGCGAATTAATGAACCCTCCACTGCAGAACACTTCTTCAAATGGTCTGATAACCCCATCTTTAGCAGTAGCTTTGGTGGAAACAGAAGAGAAGCCAAGACCTTCTTTATTCTTGTTTTCTGGAAATGTTAAGACTTGCCCCCAATCCATCATTGGAGCCACTCTCCAGAGCACGTTGAGCATCTTTTAGAGATGAAATGGAAATCCTGCTCTTCATGGCACTACTACCAACAATTGAAAGAGCCTGGAACTGGGTTCTAGTCGCTTCATCTGCATATATATAGGAGAAAGAGGAGAGGTGGCTCACCACCAATGCTTGCTCTCCACAAACCATTACCAGTTTCCCTTCTCAAACAAACTTGAGCTTTTGATGGATCGTTGACGTGACTGCCCTAGCTTCATGAATCCATGGTCTACCTAATAGATAGTTGTACGCAAAACAGATATCCATTACTTGGAAGGTAATTTGAAAAGTGTGATGCCTAATAGTCATAGGCAAATCAACCTCCCCAAGAACAATCTTCCTTGACCAATCAAAGGATTTGACGATAATTCCACTTGGTCTCATGGGAACCCCATGATATGACAATCTAGATAAAGCTATTTTGGGCATCACATTCAATGACGATCCAGTGTCAACCAGTACACTGGAAAACACATCATTCATACAGTTCATCGAAATATGCAAAGCCAAATTGTGATTCCTCCCCTCCTCTTGGAGCTCTTCTTCACAGAATCCCAAATTGTTGCAAGAAGTAATGTTACCACGATTCCACTGAATTGGTCAATAGTCACATTGTTGTCAATGTAAGCTTGCGCGATAACTTTTTATAGAGCCTTTCTATGTGCTTCTGAACTCATTAATAACTGCAACACAGAGATATTGGATGGCGTCTGTAAAAGTTAGTCAATGATCTTGTACTCACTCTTTTTAATCAGCTCTAGTACTTAATCAGAATCAGAAATAGGACCAGTCACATTCGAATGCCCCACGGTAGAATAATTCACAAGTGGTTGTTCAAAAGAAATCTCATTCCTCTTTGAAGGCGTTGTGGAGAATACACGTCCGCTTCTAGTAACCCTGCTTACATCGGTTACGTTAACAACAGAGGGTAAAACAGGTAGAGGTAACTCATTTCCATCTTCCAGCATTATCACATTGTATTTCTACAGAACTGCCCTAGCAGAAATGTAGGGAGTTGGGACTGGTATGTTGATAATAAGAGGAGTCACTGAAGATCTTCTACTGTCACAAACACATTCCAATTCATTGAAATATGGTACTATCACAAACACTTCCTCATCTTCATCCATAACATCTGGATTTCTATCATAAGTGATTGTAATAGTCCTTTTGTCTAATAGATCTTGAATATCACGCCTCACAAGTCGACAATGTTGGGGGTTCACATAACAGATATGACAGGCAGCATAGTTGTGACGTTCATGGCTGAAAAAGGCAAGTCTTGTCAGGCTGCCATGCATACTCACCCACGACTCTTGGATAAATCTGACATCAAAGACAACATATTTCCCTGGGCATCCTTAAACCATGTTGATTTGAGGATAATTCGGAGGGCCCTCCCTGTTTCTATAGCACTTGATGATTCCTCTATCCAATAGGTCTTGAAGGCTATTTATCATAACTCGACACTCTCGTCTCAGACTTCTGGTGCACACCCTGCAAGAGGCGTAATCATGTGGTTGTAAACAATCACGTCTGACTATCCCTTCATGCATTCAGACCAAACTGTCATTCAAATACAATACATCATAAATTCTGAAATCTCCGGGGCAACCATACACAATATTCACATTGGCTGCTCCATGTTGTGGAAGAGGATTCACTTGAACATTTGGGTTAGTGTCCTTGAAGGATAATATCCCACACTTAATCAGTCTTTGGACGTCTGCCTTCAGCCCATAGCAATTCTCGATGTGGTAACCTGGCGCTCCTTGATGATATATACATAACTGGTCCACTTTGTATCAATAATGGATCTCTTTGGGAAATGTTGGAGGAGACTTTGTTTGAATGTGGCCTTTTTGTAATAAGGTTGGGAATAACTATGCGTATGTCATTGGAATTGAATCAATATTCGGCTTCCTTTGAACATGGTTCTGGTTGTCGAATGGTGGCCGAGCCCGCTGAAAATACGGTTGATGTTGTTGATATTAATGTTGAATTGGTTGTTGTTGAGGTTGATATTGTTGTGGCTGGACACGCTGTTGTGCGAACTGCGGCTGATAGGCTGGAGTATTGATAACCGTAGAAACAGATGCAACATGTTGCGGTTGGTATCTTCTTCTAGACCTGCCATGATGCACTACACCCACCTCCTGCTCCTTCTTCTTTGTAAAGTTGCTTCCATGTTACTTCAAGATACTAGAAGCACTTCCTACCTTGGCCAACCTGCCTTCACGGATCCCCTCTTCCAGGCGCATCCCCATGTTTACTATTTTAGTAAAATCACTGGGAACACTAGCGATCATTCTCTCGTAGAAAAATAAACTCAAAGTCCTCAAAAAAAATTTAGTCATTTCTTTCTCCTCCAAAGGTGGGCAGATTTGAGCAGCCAACTCGCGCCATCATTGCACATACTCCTTGATGCTTTCGTGGTCTTTCTGGGCCATGGCTCTCAATTGATCTCTATCTGGAGCCATATCAATGTTGTAATTATATTGCCTAATGAAGGCCTCACCAAGATCATTGAACGTACGAATCTTTGCACTGTCTAAACCCATGTACCATTTGAGGGCAGCACCGATTAGACTGTCTTGAAAATAGTGGATTAGCAACTGATGATTATCTGTCTGAGTAGACATCTTCCTTGCATACATCACAATATGGCTCTGGGGACAAGAATTACCCGTATACTTCTCAAAATCTGGGACTTTGAACTTGGGAGGAATTTTAACATTAGGAACCAAACAAAGTTCTGAAGCATTCTTTCTAAATAAGCCCTTCCTTCGGAGAGCCTCGATCTCTTTCCGCAATTCTAGAAATTGATCTTGGAACTCATCTAGCATTTCATCAACTCCCACACTTTCACTCGGAACGGTATGAAACACGACTTCTTTATTATAGGGATTAACATGTACCACAGGGGGCGACACAAACATTACAACAGTAATGACTGGAGCTTTGGTAGCTTGGGGGCGATATTCTTCTGGCATAAAGTGAGGAGGCATGGCCCAAGGGAAGCCGGGAGGCATGGTATACTGAGGATCGTTGACTGGTGCCATAGAGATGGGCGCGGAGACGATTTCAAAAATCAAAGTCCTTTGGGAAGTTTCTTGAGAATTTGGCGACCGATTCTGAGAAGCCGCTATAGCTTCAATCACATTGGTAAGTCTTTCCAAGATGTCTTTTAGATTAGTGACTTCTTCCCTCTATTCTCTGTTTTCCTGCTCTAACTGATCCATTCTTCTTTCCTGACCTGCTCAGGTGTTGTAGTGATGATTCAGCTTGTCTATTGGAGAGAACAGACAGGGGTACGGACCTGGAATGCAAAAAATGCAATGTTAAATGATGCATGTTATGCAGATGCAAATGAATTTTCAAGGAACTAAAAAGTTATATCTTAAACATCATATGATGGACAATGCCTTTTAAATAACTGAAAAATAACTCATTTCATTAATAAACTTTGAAGGATTACAAATGGAGTGCAACTTTCAAAAGTACTTACAAAGTGGAAAAATACAAGGAAATAGAAACTAAAAACCCTAAGAAACTCCATGGGAAGATCCAACCCCTCCTTGCAGCTTCCTAGTAAGCTTCTTGATCTGCTCCTTCATCTCATTCTTCTCGAGTATGAGCTTGTCGAAGACCAACTTCCACGCAACTGATGATGGAGGAGTGTTTGAACTCTGAACAACACGAGTTGATAGAATGTCAGAGGAAAATAAATCCTCACCTTCCTTTTCTCAGCAAAGTCTTCTTCACCCTTATGCTTCAAAAGCTTTTAAAGATCCGCATTCTCATTGTTGAGAACTTGGTATTTGTTCTTCCAAGCGTCTCTTTCTCGTTGCGCTTTAGTCCAGGTAATCTTCAGATTTTCTGCGTCACTCATGAAGACCAAGGTAAGCTCTCTAGCAGCTATAGGTAGAGGTTCTTGACGAGGATAAGGCATATTCATCTTGATGGCTCTATCTTGCACCCATTGGAGATAAGGTTCCAAGGAGACACAATTTGTCTTTCCTAACATTGTTCTCCCTTTTCTATGAATATGACGCCAATCGTGCATAATATTCTCCTTAAGAACTTTGTTGTCCTGACCTTCTTTGAAGAAGAGACCCTCCAAATGGATGGTATTTGGCTTGTTCTTCATAGGGTAACCATGCTGACGACGAGCTAAAACAGGATTGTAAATGATGCCTCCTTTTATACCAAGAAGAGGTACATTAGAAAACTCACCACAACTATCAATAATAGCCGTTCCACCATAAGGATGATTATACCACTCAATGTCATAATGAGTGCGATACATAATCTTCTGCGACTACAACAGACCATCCTTGAGATCCAAAAGACAGCAGACCTAGGCATGTGAGGAATAAACCACTTGTAAAGCAATGATGTACAAAAGGTAATCATCCCTCCACCCCGACAGTTCCTAAGATGAAAGAAATGGTAGGCATCTACGAGCAAGGTTAGAACTGGATTTACAATCAAGAAGATTTTTATAGTGTTAATGTCAACAAAGTTATCAACATTAGGGAAGAGGAACAATTTGTAGATACGCAAGGCAAGAATAGCATCAAAGGTATCCATACTCTTCATGTCAGCAAAATAGTGAGCTTTATCCATTAGAAACTTGGCAGGCAACCCTAGAATTCCTCCCTTAGTAGTCATGTGAGCTTTGATTTTTGACATTCTCAAGTGAGTGGCTTCTGCAATGTCTTGAGGCTTAGGGGCCTCCTCCAAACTAGAGAACGGGTTTTGATTAGAGATAGGCAATCCAAACAAGCAAGAATATTCCTCCAATGTAGGCATGAGTTGATAATCTGGGAAGGTGAAGCATTGGTACAAGGGATCATAGAACTGCACCAAAGTGGCAAGAATTCCATCCACCATGTTAAGCTTTAGGACTTTTGAAGGTGTACTTTTGTGTTCTTCTCCTTCCAAAATCCATGGTAGAACCTATTATGTTTGCAAAAATAACCCTAAGTTCCTTGAAAAAGTTGGTTTAGAAAATGGTGCACGAATGCATGAATGGATGAATGCACAAACACACATATACACATATATACAAATATATGATGTTTAAAGGTTTGACGTCACGAGCATGGAGATATAGTCTAAATATCCCAAAGGGTATGTACTAATTATTTTATGTACCTGCAAGATAAGGTTCTAACAAGTTCCCAAAGTCATTGATCCATCTTTTGGATATTACTAGCACACCGATTACTTGAGAATCAATAATATTCTCAAGAGAATCTCGTTTGAGTGTAGTATCGAGTATCAACTATTTCAGGTTTACACCTTCATAGCCACCGCACTACTCAAGGGTTTATACCACCCTTCCTAAATGATTTGTGTTCTCAAATATGGGTTTAGACTTATCTCACCACAATTGGATCACCAAAACAACCCAAGCACATAGAAAACAAATATTTACAAATATACACAAATTAATGAGATAGGCTTAACCCTGTTATGGAGATAATTCCCCAGTGAAGCAGCCATTTCTGTCACAGTGAGAATCGAAGACCATAGCTATTGAGTTATCTAGGCTTCACAAAACTTAAGATATCACCACCGATCTTTAATTTATCCAAGGGAAGGGGTAAAGAAAGAGAATCTAAGGTTTGGGGTTGGTTATACTAAGGGAAAGTATTAGCACCCTAAGTATATATAGTATCCTATAGGAACCTATTAGGGAATTAGTGTTATTTGTTAGTTAGTTTGCTAATTGGGATTGATTGGGGAGATGATAAGAGAAATTTTTTTTTATTGTTTTTGTGTTTGGCAAGACACAAAGTCTTGTGCCTACGTACCAATGAAGGATCAAAACCTCGTAGTTCAGGGTAAAATTTGAAAAGGGTTTGTTAAGGTGGATTTTAATGAAGAAGAGACAAGTTGTCATCTTAAGGAGAATACTCAAATTAACCACCACAAACATGTGGAAGAGGGATATTTGCTTCACATTGAGAGAAGGGCTCCAACTTAGATATATAATCAACAAGTATGCCACATACCTCTCTCAAGTGGAAAAAAATCAATCATCTTTCTCACAATGTTATGGGGTAGGAGAATTATATCTCAACTAAGAATGACTGATGTCTAATCTCTTTGAGAAAAGGTTTTAAATTGAAAAAACCAAAGTGGAAAAAGGTTTGAATAAGGTTTGTTTTTTTAGTCTTTGTGAAAGGGTTTGAATATGCTTAAGATGTCTTGAAGCATTTGTTAAGAAAAGAGTTGAAAAGATCAATGACCTAAAGTCAAGGTTTTTATTGAAAGTGGTTTTGAATTTGAGAGGGGAAACCCTAATTTGAGTTGTCTAAGATTAAAATGATCCTAAATGGAACTTCCTAAGGGATAGAAAGTTCAAGGATAACAAGTTATAAGGTATGTGTACAAGAATGTAAACAAGCATACGCAAATGACAATGATTTCAACAACAAAATCCTCCTTTGGAAATAGGAACATGATAAAAAAGAATACATTATTACTCAACAAAGTAACATAAACCTGAAAAACATGGTTCAAACAAGGATGACATGGCTCAAAACATGGACAAGGTCATGGTATACAACACATAAGAAACGTGGTCACATTATTTACAAGGCATACTTCAACAAAAGAAGTTAAGTACCAAGTCATGACTTAAATCAAAGCATAATCATTATAAACTATCTAAAGAAAAACATGGTATAGCAATTTACAACATGCATTCACAAAGACAAGCATTAACTCAAGGTTGAAGATTAAGGCAAGAAACAAGTTCTAAGCACAAGGATATCTTTGAAACAAACTTGAACAATTATCAATCATTCAAAGCATTCAAAACCAAATAAGATGACACTAAGGCCAAATATGTTATCATGATCAACATCAACTTTGAACAAGTATTGTCAATGAAGAATCATGAAGAATTTAATCAAACTAAAGTCCTAAACAAAAGCATGAATATTTATATTTTAACAACATGAAAATATAATAAAAACGAGAGAACAAGTGTATGAACATGGCAACTAGTAGATAAACAAAAGGGAAAAAAATAGGAAGGAAAGAGACAAAAATATATTTTTTGTGATTTTTAAGTTTTAATTAAGAGAAATAAAAGATAATTAAAATTTAATTCAATAAATAAGTGGGATAAAATAAATAAATTTTTTTTTTTTTGTATTTTTCGAAGAAATATAAAAGGTTTTTAAAAATAATAGAAAAAAAAAGAAAAAGGAAACCAATTAATTAAAATTAATGGAAAAGAAAGGAAAAGAAAAAGAAACAAAACATGTTGCTAAAAAGAAGGGGAGTCTGGCCAAGGGGGTTTGAACCCAGGTCTGGATGGCTGCAGCTTAAAACTCTAGCCACTAGGTCATGTGCTGTGTGGTGAATATAAGCGCGAGAAAGGAATAAATTAACATGCTTCAAAGTGAAAATGTCATAAAATAAAATGGGAAAAAGGTCTTGGGCAAGAGGGTTCGAACCCTAGACCTCTCGCTCACACAATCACACAAAACCAGCTTGTTACCACTGGCGCAATGCCAATTCGTTTAATAATACACAACCATTAAATAATATATAAATCATAATATTTAAAATGAAATTAACCATCATGATCTTCTTCTTCCCCACGAGCTTTCCTCCATTTTTTAAATTTCTCAGATTCTTAACTCCCTCATTTCTCAACCAATTTGAAAAGTATAAAAACCAAACACTACTACGGAAAACCCATTTAACAACGGTTACGAAAGAGATATAATGACGCGGGCACATGCGTTGTTATGTAGAGTGTCTTTGTATATATGATAGCTACAATCACGGCCCAGAAAGCATTGTAATAAATTGGAAAGCATGCTACCTATAATGACGGTTATTTTAAATACCCGTTGTTGCATGTCTTTTAATAAAATAAAAAAGTGCAGCATTAGAACTACCTATAATAACGGTTATTTTAAAGAATCATTGTTGTATACTACCTATAATGACTGTTATTTAAAATAACCGTTGTTGTATGTCTTTTAATAAAATAAAAAAAATTGCAGCATTAGAACAAGAACAACAGCAAGAACAAGAACAACAGCAAGAACAACAAGAACATCAAGAACAACAATAAGAATAAAAATAACAACAACAACAACAACAATAACAACAACAATAGAAGAAGAAGAAGAAGAAGAAGAACAAGAACAAGAAGAACAAGAACAAGAACAAGAACAAGAACAAGAACAAGAACAAGAACAAGAACAACAACAATAATAATAATAATAACAATAATAACAACAAGAGCAACATTAATAAAAAAGAACAACAAGAACAACAATAATTAAAAAAGAACACCAACAACTAACATTGCTAACTCGAGTTCTGAAATTTTTTCTGAAATTTGGTTTAGTGGAGAAATAGAATATCGTAAATGAAAGATGATGTTTGGAGATGTCTAAATTTTAGGTTTCACGCGGCTCACTAATAGTAGTGTCTTGGCCGTTGATAATCACTAAATGGACGAGTAAGATTTGTTTAAGGATAGTGAATAAACTCAATATGCGCGGTGTAGTGGTAAAAATCGTGAGTGTAACCTATTGATTAACTTAACTCATAAAGCAAGAGTCGCCACCACGCTTTTATTTATTCCACAAAGGAAAAGGAAAAAAGAGCGAATAAATCCTAAGAAGTCTAAAAAAGCAAAAGCTAAAAAAGACAAAGAGAAATGGGTAAGGGGGGTTGGTTATGTAAAGGGAAGGTTTTACGCACCCAATACATCTATAGTACTCTATAGGAGCCCTTTGATGTATTCATGCTTTTTTGGTCTGAAAAGGTTTGCTTGAAAAGAGATTGAGGAGATGAGAAGAGAAATATTTATTAAGGTTTTTGTGTTTGGAGAGACTTATCGCCTCATGCCTACGTACCCACGATGTGCAGTGTGGGATCAAAACCTCGTAGTTCGTGGTACAAAGAACAAAAATTCGTTTGTTTTGGTTGATTTTAAGTGTAAAGACAAGTCGTCATTTCAAAGCGAATAATTCCGCTTAAAGAAATGAATCATGTCTAAACTTATGAAAAAAGTTTAAAAGAAAAAGTGCACAAAGCACAAAAAGAGATTGATGAGTTTTTATATTTTTAATGTTTTTATGAAATGGTAAAAATATGATTAATATTGATTGACATTTATTAAAGAAAAGAAAGTTTAAAAAATCACTTGACCGAAGTCAAGGTTTTGTTATGAAAGCGGTTTTAAGTTTTGAAACAAGAAGGTTTTGAAAAAGAGAGGAAGTTTTGAAAATTTAAGAAGGGGTGGAGAAGAAGTGACTATCCTAGTGCATAAAATAAAAGCTAAGGATAAGAAAGATCTAATCATGTGGACAAGCTCCATAGAATAAGCATTTTTCCTTTTTTGATTTGGTCTTTATTCAAAATATAGTCTTCAAAAGAGGACTCCAAGTATCCAAAATCCAAGGTTTTTCCATCACAAACTCCCAAGCATAGGTTAGGATCCTAATTCTAAATCCAAAGTCCGTAATCAAGAGTATAGATCTTCCAATGCAAAGGATAGTGGCCATAGTCCAACAATTAAGAGCACAAGTCTTTTAGTGGTTTAATCCTTTATTAATGTTTTTGAGTCCAAAATGGACAAAAGGAAAAGGCATAAACATAAACATGTGTCCAACGGACAAAGGAAAATTTGCGGAAGCATAAACATGTGTCCAACGGACAAAGGAAAAATTGCGGAAGCAAAAACATGTGTCCAACAGACAAAGGAAAAATATGCATAAAAGTAAAAGAGAGATAGCGAGCGAGAAGGAAACATAAAGGTTAGAAGTTAGTAATTAGTAGCACAAGGCTCTAGTGCCATAAGCCTTCACCGATTATTCCGTTTCGCGTCTTGAACTATAGTGATTAAACAATGTACTTAGGTAAAGGTTGATGAAGACTTGTTAGAAGATTGATAGAATCAAAGCCTCTATAACAACAAGCTTCAAAGATTTTGAACCTAATACAAAATATTAACAAACATTGGGTTGACGCGACCAATCAAGGTCCGGACCACAAAAGTTCAAATTCTGAATTGGATAAAGAGGGACAAATGTTGCGCTATGTTAAGCAATCGCCGAGTAATTTACGGAGTAATTACCCTACAATGAGGCCGGTCAATAGCTCTTTGTGCTAATGCATGCTAGATGAACGACATGTAGATCGTCATCCGAAAGCAATACCGCACGAAAAGAAAAGAAGGTAGCGCTCTAGTCTTTATCAAAATTCAACAACGAAATTCTATGATCCATAAGACTTTCATCGATCAAAAGAAAAGAGAAATAGATGAAGAGAAAGCCAAATTAAACCACACAATTATGTGATCTAAGGCTAAGAACAAAAGGAAAGGGAAGAAAATGGAAAAGGAACCAAAACAGTCCCAAAATTAGGTGAAAAACACCATTCTGCCTCTGTGCAGTCGATTGCACAAAAGGTACAGTCGATTGCACACTGACAGATTTGCAAAAAAAAGGAAAAAAACAGTAATGTGCAGTCTATTGCACGAAAATGCAAATCGATTGCACCCTGCTGTGACAGCAAAAATTCAGCAAAATTCAACATGATCATGATCTAAAAATTTCTTCAAACACCTCATGATCATGGAATCAAAAGTGCACGAAAATGCAAAGCAAATAGCAATCAATACAGTAATTAAACACAAATTGCAAGATCCAAAGATCAAGTAAACAAGATCAACAAAGATCTACATTGTGGAAGATGAAATTGAAGCTTCAACAATGGTGAGAGATGAATTACCACTTCAAATCTGAAAATTCCTTCAAATTACTCCAAGATCCAAACTCCAAAGCCTAGATCTATAAGAATTGATGAAGAAAACAAACTTGGATGAAGGTTTAGCTCAAAGTTGAACAAGATTCAATGTGAATTCTTGTTAACTTTCAAGAGAAGAAAAGTGAGCTTTAGTGAATTTTGTGGTTGAGGAGAGAAATTGCAAGAGGTTTGTTGGCTATCAAAAGCCTCAACAGAAATTTTAGCAAGTTGAATTTGGCTATCAAAATCTTAAAGAATGAATGAAATGAGGCCTCTATTTATAGAATTTAGGCTTGGAAAATTGGTGGTTTGGAAGATCAAAATTAGGCTTGGAATTCAAATTTGGAGGGAAATCATAAAAGAGGGGTGATTTGTGAGGGTGTATGGTGGGAAATGATCAAAATGATGTAGAGGAATTAAAATGAGGTGATCTAGAATATTCCACATGTGATCAATGGTCAAGATTGGTCCCAAATGCTTCAAAACTTGAAAAATGCTGATTTTGGTCAAATCTGTCTTCGTTCAGTCGATTGCATTGTAGCGCGAATAGACTGCACTGCTAAAAATTTCCAAATCTAGGCAAAAAAATGTAGGGTGCAATCGATTGGACCATTAGTGCAATCGATTGCACAGTTGAAAATCTTCAAAAATGCCATTCTTGCTATATTGTGCTGGTTCTGGCTCGATTCTCTTGTTTGTCAATGAAGGCATGGAAATGAACATATGAACCTTGGAGTCTCTTGAATAAAAATCAATTAAATCTTGGAAACTCTTGATCGGATGATTTTGAATTATTTGCAGATCAACTTTGACTTTGTTCAGATAAAATTCATTCGAGCTGAGGGACTATTTGATATCCTTGATTCCCTTCCTGAAAAAGTTAGTGAAGACAAAACTAAACATATTTTTGGATTTTGATTAAAGGTTAGTAAACATAAACAAATTAAGCAATAAAACAACTAACAAACACACACAAACTGAAAGATCCCTGCAAGGCACAATCCTACAAAAGAGGGGATGAATGTGTGATCTTGTTTGTGGTATGAGATGCAAATGATATGTGGGATCTTAGGGGTAAAAATTAGGGTATTACAGCTGCTCCTATTTAAGTTTCTTCTATTCGGAGATAAGAAGATTGACATCTTTGTCTCGACGAGATAGAAGAAACTTAAATATAATAATAAACCCAATTTTTGGCCCTAAGAGACCACAAAATGATATGATTATGCAAACGATATGCAGACACAAGACCACTGTGGGGAGAATATGCTACAGGAGACAAACAAAACGAAGAACGGGAGAAAGAAACTCCACCGGGGAAACATATCACAGGAGACCACTAACTAGCCGGGGAACACACCGCACAACTATTGGGACTCTTTTAATTAAAAGATTCAAACTCGGGATAACTGTATATGGAAATAAACCACAACACAACAAGGATACAACTCAACAGGGAAGACTTAGCACAGCAAGGCTCCACTGGAGAAAATTAATACCTCAACAATGAACTATCTCTAGCATACCGAAGAGACTAACCATCCATCAGAGCAGAAAACCTCAACAACAAACTATCATGTCTAACCGAAGAGACTTACCATTCATCAGAGTAACAAAAAAATCTCAACAACGAATTGTCCCGTCTAACCGAAGAGACTTACCATTCATCGGAGTAGAAGAATCTCAACAACGAACTGTTCCGTCTAACCGAAGAGACTTACCATTCATTGGAGTCACAAAATCTCAACAACAAACTGTCCCATCAAACCGAAGAGACTTACCATTCATCGGAGTGGAAGAATCTCAACAACGAACTATCCCGTCTAACCGAAGAGACTTACCATTCATTGGAGTCACAAAATCTCAACAACGAACTGTCCCATCAAACCGAAGAGACTTACCATTCATCAAAGTGGAAGAATCTCAACAACGAACTGTCCCGTCTAACCGAAGAGACTTACCATTCATCGGAGTAGAAGAATCTCAACAACGAACTGTCCCATCAAACCAAAGAGACTTACCATTCATTGGAGTCACAAAATCTTAACAACGAACTGTCCCATCAAACCGAAGAGACTTACCATTCATTGGAGTGGAAGAATCTCAACAATGAATTATCCCGTCTATCCGAAGAGACTTACCATTCATTTGAGTCACAAAATCTCAACAACGAACTGTCCCATCAAACCGAAGAGACTTACCATTCATCGAAGTGGAAGAATCTCAACAACGAACTGTCCCGTTTAACCGAAGAGACTTACCATTCATTGGGGTCACAAAATCTCAACAAAGAACTGTCCCATCAAACCAAAGAGACTTACCATTCATCGGAGTGGAAGAATCTCAACAACGAACTGTCCCGTCTAACCGAAGAGACTTACCATTCATTGGAGTCACAAAAATCTCAACAACGAACTGTCCCATCAAACCAAAGAGACTTACCATTCATTGGAGTCACAAAAGGTATTAACTGCATCGCCTCGGGCTTCTCAAATAAAGGAATGCCACGAAACAGTATTGAACCTTCCAAAAGGGGAATCATACGCAGATTTCAGCTGAAGGGCGCAGAATCCTCCAAGGTGCAAAATAAATGCACTCTCAATCTAGGTATCACAGCCTAGAGATCCAAACAAATATTGTAGGGGACCAAAGTTCAATCCAAGAACAAGCTGGAGAGAAACGGTCAAACAAGACTCATCCCGAGGAGGAAATATCTCTACTGGGGACTAATTCCATCCAAATAATGAACTGGAGAGGAAACTGAATCAAAATATTCTACGAGAAATAAACTCAGTGGGGAATTAACAAAGATAGGCATTTTTCTGCTTACGGGTCGACACTCTAAATGGAGAGAGGACATGCACGCTCTACGGGGATAACACCACCAGAGAGCAAAGAAGCACCAACACAAATGAAAAATGCAAAATGCAACAACAATATGCTATGCACAACAAAAGAATGTGCGTGCGATGCTTATGAGTATGAATATGCTGACAAAATAGACATAAAGAATAAACAGAGGGTGAAATAAACATCACAACACCACTGAATACTCGGCTAATCTTAACAAGATGAAGATGTTATTAGCAATTCTGCTAGGCATTTAGCTGAAGAAATCCTGCAAGGGATAAACAAAAGCCATCAAAGGAAAATAAATCCTACTACAAGGCTCAAATCTTGCAGGAGAGGAAGATACTCCTAGGGGAGAAACCTAAATATTCATCTTCTAACATCGATGATCCACAAAGAGGATAACAACATAAACTCTGCTTTGAGGATGGCAGGAAAGTTGTTTGGGAATCATACAAACCCAATCTTTCTGAATCTTCCTGGGATCACAAAAATTCACAGGAACTTCCATTTCAAAAGGATGAAGAGATTTGCTGCGAGAAAAAAATGAATCTGCTGGGGATTATAGACATATAAACATCTATGCAAAAATCCACTGGGAAAACAAGGCAGATCTGCTAGAGATACGAGAACACTCTCAGAGGATTAATCAATTCTGAGCAAAGCATCCTGAACTTGCTGGGAAACAGCAAAAGGTCAAACTGTGGGGGATTTTAGATCAATACTCATCATGAATGAGAGAAAACCCAACAGGTGACTAGTATATCAATATTCCTTGAATATAGTTATCATGAGCGACTTTACTGGGGAATAGCCACAATAGTGATGCATAATCTTCACTAGGAGGATAAATCTCTGAAAAACAATCCGGAGAGAAGTACATCTTGGACTTGCCGGCGGAAATGAGAAATTAACCTCACTGCTTTATGATTGGAAATGATAATACACTACCTCCATTGGAGAATCATCAAGGATAAATCCCTGGGTAGAACAACCTAGAGATAAAAACACTCACAAGACAAGATGAAACACGACAAGCGATCACCACGTCAATGGTTCTTAGAAGAGAAAAAATTCACTCTCTGTTTGGGGACATCCAAAGCAACAACAACACGTCTAGAGGGTAAAACTTTGAGTGAAGATTCCTCATATGATTTCTGCTGGGGACAACAAAAATGAATCTCTGCGTGGGAACTACCATTAAGGAGATGTGGAACTCAAAACTAACCAACTTCCTGACCATAACATAATCAGCTGGAGAAGATTCAGATCAAGACCTAGCTGGGGAAAAACCAAACAGCATTGGACCTTATGAATTCAACACATCATAACAAACCTATCACCTTGTCAACAACTGATAACATTCATAGGAACAACTTCTGCTAAGGAAATATCAACAAACTCTACTGGGGATCTGTCAATAAATTTTGCCAAAGGAGCGAGAACGAACCCTGCTGAGGAAGACATTGATCCTACCATTCTTGGAATATCCATTGACATTCTTTTTTTATATTCATAAATCAAAGAAAAATGTTTTTATAATTTTCAGAAATTTAAATCCATTATTCACATTTTGTTTCAAAAATCATCATAAAAAATAAATGAAATTTTGCAAATAGAAACAAAATAAGAATTGCAAATACAGGGACAAAGGCCCAAATTTTATTAATAGAATGGAAGTCCGCAAATGGCGTAACTCCATAGATCATTACAAAGTTTGAAAAATGGTAAATACATGGAAAGGGTTACATTGAAATATAATGACCACTATTCTCCCTAACAACTTTGAATTCCACTGTGCTCAAAACATCAGTTGAGGATGATTAAAGCAGAATCCTTGATAGACAATGTTGCTTTCAAATGATCAAGACTGGCCAGATGCAGTTACTTGCCATAATCCCTAACTTTTGCCTAGATTGCCCTTTTGGGTTTTCAATCTATCGGGATGATTATTTCTGTTTTTGTCTCTAATTTTTTCCTGGACCTCCCTTTCGGGTTTTCAGGCCACCGAGACACTCATTTTTTTGCCTAAGCCGCCCTTTTCGAGTTTTCAACTTAGCGAGTTGTTCTTTTTATTTTTTAGGAGAATTATTTCTTGACTGCATCGACATTCACAGGACGAGTGAACTCTTCACCATCCATACTTGCAAGAAGTAATGCACCACCAGAGAAGACTCTCTTAACAACATATGGGCTTTCATAATTAGGAGTCCACTTGCCCCTAGAATCATTGGTAAAAGTTGAGATCTTTTTTTGCACGAGGTCGCCTTCTCTGAACACACGAGGTCGAACCTTCTTATCCAAAGCTTTCTTCATTCTCTGTTGATATAATTGACCATGACACAAGGCCGTCATTCTTTACTCTTCAATCAAATTAACTGGTCATATCTGCTTTGGCATCATTCAGCCTCAGACAATTCAGCTTCCATCAAAACTCTCATAGAAGGGATTTCAACTTCTACTGGGAGCACTGCATCCATACCATAAACGAGAGAGAAAGGGGTTGCCCCTGTTGAAGTGCAGACGGATGTACGATACCCATGCAAAGCAAAAGGGAGCATCTCATGCCAATCTTTGTATGTAACAACCATCTTCTGAACAATCTTCTTGATATTCTTATTAGCAGCTTCAACAGCCTGGTAAAATAATCAATATCCGCCAGAATGACTCATCATCATTTTTTTCTTCCTCTTTTTTCGTTTTCTTTTTTTTTTTCACTCTTTTTTCATTTTTCTCTTTTTTCTTTTCTTTTTATATAGACATTCTGGCTTCAACGCAATCTATGCTCCACAATATCAGTATCACGACCAGGCATGTCCTGATAAGACCAAGCAAACACGTCAACATATTCTCTAAGAAGCTCCACAATCCTCTTCTTAGCATCTAACTGAAGCAGTGCCCCAATCTTGACTTCTTTTATATCATCATCTGAACCCAAATTAACCAATTCCACTGACTCTTCATGAGGCTGAATGGCTTTTTCCTCGTGCTTAAGCAACCGAGAAATTTCATATGGAATCTCCTCAATATCCTCTTCTTCTGCTCCAAACACAGGGAACTCAAAGTTGGGAGAGGGCATAGGGTCATTGTTTTCAATGGGTTTAACAATCAATCTGCATAATGATTTATGTTTGATTTTAGAATATGAACAAAAGTGCAAGTATCATGCAGATAAAAGTGAACATCACATTATTAATTTTTTTTGTTGGTTTTTTTAGGTTACCATTTTTCAGAAATAAAGCAAAAAGGGAAAACATAATATGGATAAACAAAATAACATTTTATTGATGATGATAAAATTTGAAACAAAGCCCTCACAATTTCACTTTCACCTTAGGCCGAGTGAAAGGATTTTTGAAAGAAACAAAAACAAATTACTTTGAAATATGAACAATAGTAGGAACATCAACAACTATCCAATTCTGGCAGACTTGTCCATGTGTCACAAAATTGGGACGTTCTTCCTCTTCATCATCTTCAATGATGGCAGCAGTAGAGTGATCTTTATGGATGAATCCGGCCGTGTGAAAGGTCTCATTAATACGCTTCAAATTTCTTCTGACTGTACCAGGCATAAAGCCTAAACCAGTTTTGCCCAGGTTATCAACCACATCAATGACTCGGCCCCAACCGTCAGACCGACCAGTTTCTAACACATGCAGAGCATCTTTCAAAGAAGACATGGGTAACTCATTCTTCTTAACAGCTTTATCATCAACAGAAAGAGCTTGGAACGGAGTTCCAACAGTTTCATCAGCATCATCATGCGAAAAGGATGAAAGGTGGCTCACCAACATCGCTTGCTCACCTCCAATAATTACTAGCTTATCATTCTTAACAAATTTCAATTTCTGATGAAGAGTCGAAGTCACTGCCCCAACTTCATGAATCCATGGTTGGCCAAGCAGACAACTATAAGAAGAACGAATATCCATTACTTGAAAAGTAATTTGGAAGAAGCATGGTCCTATCTTGATTGGAAGATCAACCTCTCCAATCACAGTTTTTCAAGATCCATCAAAAGCTTTAACAACAACTCCATTATACCTCATGGGATGACCTTGGTAAGAAAGCCTTGATAAAGTAGATTTTGGAAACACATTCAAAGAAGAGCAAGTATCAACCAACACATTGGAAAACGCATCTTCTTGACAGTTCATCGAGATATGTAAAGCCAAATTGTGATTTCTCCCCTCCTCGGGTAACTCTTCATCACAGAAACTCAAATTATTACATGCTGTGAGGTTGGCAACAATGCCATCAAACTAATTAACAGTCACATCATGTTCAACATATGCTTGTTCCAATACCTTATGCAAAGATTTCCTATGAGCTTCAGAATTCATCAATAAGGACAACACTGAAATCTTGGACAGGGTATGCAAAAGTTGATCTACAACACTATACTCACTCTTCTTGATTAATTCAATACTTCATCCTCATGGGCCTTCGAACCACTGGACTGACCAGAAACATCGACATTACTCTCATATTGATGTCGTTTGCCAGCAACAACACTCTCCACAATCTTTGGAGGTTCAGGAGCAAAGACTCGACCACTCCAGGTCACTTTACTAACATCAGTGATGCTTACCACAGAAGACAAAGAAGGAATGGGCACTTCCTTACCATCTTCTACCATGGTAGCATTGTACTTATACGGAACAGCTTTGTCAGATTCATAGGGTACCGGACCGAGAAACCGAATAACCAAAGGCGTAACAGCTATCTTCCGACTATCATAAGAGATAACAACTCTTTCAGGAATATTAAAGCGTGGTGCAATAACATTCACCTCATTCTGATATTCATCTCTTTTAGCAGTGACCTCAATCAAATTCTCGTCCACCATTCTTTGAATGTCCCTCTTCACTATCACACAACCACGCGGATTCACGGAACAGATGCAACAAGCTGTATAGTCATGATCAATACCATGGTATTCACTCAAAAGTGCATGCATTTCCACAAGAGATCTTCGGCTCCAACAGATATCAAAGATTTTGAATGTACCAGGACAACCATAAACCATATTGACAGACGCCTTGCCGTGATTAGGTAGCGGATTCGATTGGACATTAGGATTGGAATCTTCGAAAGACAAAATACCACTTCTAGCCAACCTTTGCACTTTCATCTTCAATGGATAATAGTTCTCAGTATCATGTCCAGCTCCTCCCTGATAGAAAGTACAATGAGCTTCAGGGCTATACCACCATGGTGAATCTTTTGGAACAGCTGGTGGTGGACGGGTCTGAATCAGATTCTTCTTAATTAAACAAGGAAGCAATTCTGTGTAGGTCATCGGAATCAGATCAAAATCTTTCCGAAAACGGTCCTGTTGATTGTTCTGTTGATTGGAGCATTGTTAAGCAGGGGCTGCCTGAACAACGGGAGTTAATTTGATAACAGGAGTAATAGATGCAACATGTTGCTGACACTGATTATTTCTATTGTGAGGTCTTCTATACCTTTCTCGAGAAACGGCATTGGTTTCTCCTTCTCTCTTTTTGGCAAATCCTCCACTATATTTTTTGGAACTTCTAGTAGAATTGCCATCTTTCGATAAACGTCCCTCACGGACACCCTCTTCCAATCTCATCCCCATATTAACCATCTCAGTTAAATCACTTGGGGCACTAGCAATAATACACTCATAATAGAAAGGACTCAGAGTTTTAAGAAAAATCTTAGTCATCTCTTTTTCTTCCAAAGGAGGATTAATCTAAGCAGCAATCTTGCGCCACCTTTGCGCGTATTCTTTGAATGTCTCCTTATCTTTCTGAGCCATTGCCCGAAGCTAGTCACGATCAGGAGCCATATCCATATTATACTTATACTGTTTCACAAATGCCTCACCCAAATCTTCGAAAGTGCAAACTCGAGTACTGTTGAGTCCCATATACCATTTCAAAGCTGCACCAGATAAACTATTTTGAAAGTAGTAAATGAGAAGCTGATCATTATCCTTCTCAGCACACATCTTACAAGCATACATAGTCAAATGACTAATCGGACAAGAGTTACCCTTATACTTTTCAAAGTCTGGGACTTTGAACTTGTGCGGGATCTTCACATTAGGAACCAAGCATAACTCATGAGCATTCTTTCCAAACAACTCTTTACCTCTCAGAGCTTTGATCTCTTTTTGTATTTCAGCAAACTGGTCTTGAATCTCTTCCATTCTATCATAAGCACTGACATTTTCACTTGGAGCAGTATGGAAAATCTGTTCTTCACCAAAAGGAACAGTATAAACCACAGGCGGTGGTACAGTCATCACAGGTTGAACGGTAGGAACAACTGGAATTTCAGGAGGTGGTGGTGGTTGATAACCTTCAAGAACAAAGTTAAAAGGCATACCCCAGGGGAAACTAGGAGGCATGGAGTACTGAGGAACAAAGTTGAAGGAATTATAAGGCATATTGCAAACATTGTTATTTAAAAAAATCAAAATCTTATTCATTAATGATGGAAAAGATTACATCTTGGAAGTACAGATTCAAGAATCCTAAAACAAAAGAGAATAAAGAAAATTAGATCCCTAGAGAATCATATGAGAAGAAGTCCCAGCACTATCTTCCAGCTTCTTGATGTGGGCCTGCATCTGAGTCTTCTCAATCAGCAACTGATCAACGATCAACTTCCAAGGAGATTCTGAACTCTTCGGAATATCGGAAACTGGATGAATGCGAGAGGAAAATAAATCCTTTTTCGCCTTTCTCTTCTTGTTGGCAACTTCATCTTCATTCTTCTTCTTGAAGTGCTCTTGAAGCCTTGCATTCTCTAACTCAACTATCTGATACTTGTTCTTCCAAGCATTTCTCTTATTGCATCTCGGCCAAAGTGATCTAAAGCTTCTCTGTGTCTTCCATAAAGTAGAGAATAGGCTTCTTATCAGTTAGAGATAAAGGCTCCTGACGCGCATAAGGCATCTTCAAAGTAATAGCTCTATTTTTAACCCACTGGAGATAAGGTTCCGAAGAGATACAATTTAGATTTCCTAAACTTTCCTTTCCTTTTCTACGAATGCTACACCAAGCTTCCACAATTTCTCTCTTGAGAGCAACCTGAGATTCTTCTTCCTTGAAAAAGAGACCATCCAAATGAATGTTCTTCGGTACCTCTCGCAAAGGATATCCCAACTGATGACGAGCCAACACCGGATTGTAGCTGATTCGTCCCTTTGTACCAAGAAGAGGCACGTTGGGAAAATCACCACAACTATCAATAATCATCACTCCAGAAGGAACACGGCTACACCAATCAATATCACAATGAGTGAGAGACATAATCTTCCGCGACCAATATAAACCATCCTTGAAATTCCAGAAAGCTGCAGACTTCGGCAAGTGAGAAATAAATCACTTGTAAAGCAAAGGTAAACAACAGATAATCATCCCTTCACCATGGAAATTCCTGAGGTGAATAGAATGGTAAGTATCGGCAAGCAAAGTGGGAATTCGATTCCCAATCAATAAGATCTGAATAGCGTTGATGTCGACAAAGTTCTCAACATTCGGGAAGAGGAACAATCCATAAATAAGCAAGGCAAGAATAGCCTCAAAAGCAATTGTGTTCTTCACACTAGCAAAGTGATGAGCTCTATCCATCAAGAACTTACCGGGTAACCCAAAATCTTTCCTTTGGTATCCATACGAGCCTTAATCTCAGAAACCTTCAAGTGAGTAGCCTTTGCAATAACATCATGCTCGGGAGCGGGGTCCAAACTAGAGAAAATCTGATCATAAACAGGCAAACCAAGCAGGAGAGAATACTCCTCTAGCGTAGGTACCAACTGATAATCAGGAAAGGTGAAATAATGCAGCAAAGGGTCATATAACTGAATCAAAGTAGCAAGCAATCCTTCAGCCATATCAACCTTTAAGAGAGATAAAATCCTTCCATATCTGGACTCGAACTTCTTGATATCAGCAACCAAAGATCCTAGCTCTCTCAAACCCCCTAACTTAGGACTCTTGAAAGTGTACTTCTTTGTACTTCTTCTTCCAAAATCCATAACAAAAGTTCCTGCAATGTTTGCAATAACACCTTTAAGTTCCTTGAAACCTTTCTAGAAGAATGCTCATGAAGGCATGAGTGCATGAATGCAACAAACACAAACAAGATCACACAAAGCACACGGGTCAAGGATCAAGTCACGAGCATGAAGCCAAGGGTAAGAACCAATCCCACAAAGGTATGTACTAAGGTTTTATCTTCATTGTACCTGCAGAAAACAGCGGTTCTAACAGAGTGCCCAGGGTCCACAATCCACTATTAGACACACCAGCGCACCGATTTGCTTGGAGGTTGGTAGTTATCCTCAAGAGAATCTAACCTGAGTGTAGCATCGTGTGACAGCTAAGTCAGATTTGCATCTTCATAGCTTCCGCGCTACGATCCTAAAGAGGTTAGGATGGGTTAAGGGTTACTACAGTTCTCAGTGTTATAGGTTTCTATGGAAAAAGTAATGCCTTCACAATCGCTCGATCAACATTAGTAATTCCAAAGAGGCAACCACTGAGTGGATAGACTCTCAAGTTCTTCTTTTTTAGGATTCGACTCCTTCAAAGTTCCCTTGACTATACTATCCTCCTATCTCAAAGTGCACTCTGGTTCGGGTATAGTACCTATCTCGCACACAGAGGAACTCCCTAACAGAACAAACAAGTAAAAAGCAAATCAAATAAAAAGCAGTAAATAAATCAAAGTAGGCTAAACCACTCAAGGGAGAAGAGTCCCCAGCAGAGTCGCCACATTTCTGTAGCGGTAAAAATTGTGAGTGTAAGCTATTGATTAACTTAACTCATAAAGCAATAGTCGCCACCGCGCTTTTATTTATTCCACAAAGGAAAAGGAAAAAAGAGCGAATAAATCCTAAGAAGTCTAAAAAATCAAAAGCTAAAAACGACAAAGAGAAATGGGTAAGGGGGTTGGTTAAGTAAAGGGAAGGTTTTACGCACCCAATACATCTATAGTATTCTATAGGAGCCCTTTGATGTATTCATGCTTTTTTGGTCTGAAAAGGTTTGCTTGAAATGAGATTGAGGAGATGAGAAGAGAAATATTTTTTAAGGTTTTTGTGTTTGGAGAGACTTATCGCCTCATGCCTACGTACCCACGATGTGCAATTTAGGATCAAAACCTCGTAGTTCGTGGTACAAAGAACAAAAATTCGTTTGTTTTTGTTGATTTTAAGTGTAAAGACAAGTCGTTATTTCCAAGCGAATAATCCCGCTTAAAGAAATGAATCATGTCTAAACTTATGAAAAAAGTTTAAAAGAAAAAGTTCACAAAGCACAAAAAGAGATTGATGAGTTTTTATATTTTTTTTTATGTTTTTATGAAATGGTCAAAATATAATTATTATTGATTGACATTTATTAAAGAAAAGAAAGTTTAAAAAATCACTTGACCGAAGTCAAGGTTTTATTATGAAAGCGGTTTTAAGTTTGGAAACAAGAAGGTTTTGAAAAAGAGAGGAAGTTTTGAAAATTTATGAAGGGGTGGAGAAGAAGTGACTATCCTAGTGCATAAAATAAAAGCTAAGGATAAGAAAGATCTAACCATATGGACAAGCAACATAGCATAAGCATTTTTCATTTTTTGATTTGGTCTTGATTCAAAATATAGTCTTCAAAAGAGGACTCCAAGTATCCAAAATCCAAGGTTTTTCCATCACAAACTCCCAAGCATAGGTTAGGATCCTAATTCTAAATCCAAAGTCCGTAATCAAGAGTATATGTCTTCCAATGCAAAGGATAATGGCCATAGACCAACAATTAGGAGCACAAGTCTTTTAGTGGTTTAATCCTTTATTAATGTTTTTGAGTCCAAAATGGACAAACGGAAAAGACATAAACATAAACATGTGTCCAACGGACAAAGGAAAAATTGTGGAAACATAAACATGTGTCCAATGGACAAAGGAAGAATTGCGAAATCATAAACATGTGTCCAACGGACAAAGGAAAAATATGCATAAAAGTAAAAGAGAGATAGTGAGCGAGAAGGAAACATAAAGGTTAGAAGTTAGTAATTAGTAGCATAAGGCTCTAGTGCCATAAACCTTCACCAATTATTCCGTTTCGCGTCATGAACTATAGTGATTAAACAATGTACTTAGGTCAAGGTTGATGAAGACTTGTTAGAAGATTGATAGAATCAAAGCCTCTACAACAACAAGCTTCAAAGATTTTGAACCTAAAACAAAAGATTAACCAACATTGGGTTGACGCGGCCAATCAAGGTCTGGACCACGAAAGTTCAAATTCCGAATTGGATAAAGAGGGACAAATGTTGCGCTATGTTAAGTAATCGTCGAATAATTTACGGAGTAATTACCCTACAATTAGGCCGGTCAATAGCTCTTTGTGCTAATGCATGCTAGATGAACGATATGTAGATCGGCATCCGAAAGCAATACCACACGAAAAGAAAAGAAGGTAGCGATCTAGTCTTGATCAAAATTCAACAACGAAATTCTATGATCCATAAGACTTTCATCGATCAAAAGAAAAGAGAAATAGATGAAGAGAAAGCCAAATTAAACCACACAATTATGTGATCTAAGGCTAAGAACAAAAGGAAAGGGAAGAAAATGGAAAAGGAACCAAAACAGTCCCAAAATTAGGTGAAAAACACCATTCTACCTCTGTGCAGTCAATTGCACAAAAGGTGCAGTCGATTGCACACTGACAGATTTGCAAAAACAAGGCAAAAAACAGCACTCTGCAGTCTATTGTACGAAAATGCAAATCGATTGCACCCTGCTGTGACAGCAAAAATTTAGCAAAATTCAACATGGTCATGATCTAAAACTTTCTTCAAACACCTTATGATCATGGAATAAAAAATGCATGAAAATGCAAAGCAAATAGCAACCAATACAGTAATTAAACACAAATTGCAAGATCCAAAGATCAAGCAAACAAGATCAACAAAGATCTACATTGTGGAAGATGAAATTGAAGCTTCAACAATGGTGAGAGATGAATTACCACTTCAAATCTGAAAATTCCTTCAAATTACTCCAAGATCCAAACTCCAAAGCCTTGATCTATAAGAATTGATGAAGAAAACAAGCTTGGATGAAGGTCTAGCTCAAAGTTGAACAAGATTCAATGTGAATTCTTGTTAACTTTCAAGATAAGAAAAGTGATCTTTAGTGAATTTTGTGGTTGAGGAGAGAAATTGCAAGAGGTTTGTTGGCTATCAAAAGCCTCAAGAGAAATTTTAACAAGGTGAATTTGGCTATCAAGAGCTTGAAGAATGAATGAAATAAGGCCTCTTTTTATAGAATTTAGGCTTGGAAAATTGGTGGTTTGGAAGATCAAAATTAGGCTTGGAATTCAAATTTGGAGGGAAATCATAAAAGAGGGGTGATTTGTGAGGATGTATGGTGGAGAATGATCAAAATGATGTAGATGAATTAAAATGAGGTGATCTAGAATATTCCACATGTGATCAATGGTCAAGATTGGTGCCAAATGCTTCAAAACTTGAAAAATGCTGATTTTGGCCAAATCTGTCTTCGTTCAGTCGATTGCACTGTAGCACGAATAGACTGCACTGCTGAAATTTTCCAAATCTAGGCAAAAAATATAGGGTGCAATCGATTAGACCATTAGTGCAATCAATTGCACAGTTGAAAATCTTCAAAAATGACATTCTTGCTATATTGTGCTGGTTCTGGCTCGTTTCTCTTGTTTGTCAAAGAAGGCATGGAAATAAACACATGAACATGGAATTGAAGTATGTAATACCATCTTTAGGATGAGTCCTTAAGTGTTTCCATTGAAGTATGTAATACCATCTTTAGGATGAGTCCTTAAGTGTTTCCATTGAATGCTTAAGGAAGAGTTTATGGACTTGGGAAGTAGGGCACATGAACATGGAATTTCATAACCTAGAAAAGTTTTACAAACCCTATTTTCACCAATCTTGACCTTTTCCTTGATTTTCGTGATTTATCATGATTAAATGGAATCATCCATCAAATTTCCATGATCCTTGACTTGTGGAGTCCATGTTTGACCAAAAATCTCAAAGTCAAACTTTGACTTTGATGAACAGTTGACTTTTTCCAGATGAACTTGAATTCTTCATTTCTCAATGGATCAAGCCTCTTGAATTAATTCAATCATATGAATGGGCTAAGATGATGTCCTTGAGGTCCTTGAAACATGTCTTGATGTGTAGAATCATGCCTTGCTCAAAAAGTCAACATAGGACTGAATTAGGTCAAAGCCCTAATTTGGTGCATCTGATGACTTAGGGCTTGATGAAATGGTATTGATGGAATCTTGCAATTAATTATTGATGTAAGGAGACTCTTTATCAGGTTGAGATGTTGAGGATCACACAAACTTTTGATTGGTCAACTCCTTAGCTTCTTGGTGCCAAAACCCTAGCTTGCAGTCAAAGTAAACCAAAGTACAAACTCTTGAAATTACAATGGGTTAGTAATGCATAAAACACACACATGAGATGATTGATGTCATGCCAAAATGATGAAAATTAGGTGGGATTGTAGGGTTAAAAATTAGGGTATGACAATACTCTATTAAGGATATAAACTACGGTCTTTAATGCATCTCCCCCAAAATGACTCTAGAAGAAAAGAATGACTAATCATACTTTTTACCATGTCCTTAAGAGTCCGGTTTCGTCATTCTACAACTCCATTCATGTTAGGTTTTCCTGGAATTATGTATTGTGGAACAATACCACACTCATCAAGGAAAAGCGCAAAGGGCATTGGACATTGTTCCCCTGATCCATCATACCGACCATAGTATTCACCACCACGGTCGGATTTGACAACTTTTATTTTTCTTCCAAGTTGAAGTTCAACTTCAACTTTGAATGACTTGAACACGTTCAAAGATTGAGATTTCTCATGAATCAAATACAGGTATCCATACCTCAAGTAATCATCTATGAACGTAATAAAATGCCATTGTCCATTCCAAGAACCTGTAGGGAAAAGATCACATATATCGGTATGAATTAGTTCTAAGACATCCTTAACTCTTTCAGCATGGAAATTCCTCTTGTCTGTCTGCTTACCTTTGATACACTGAATGCAGACTTGAAAGTACGAAAAATCAAGGGATTTAAGAATACCTTCCGACAAACGCCTTTGAATTCTTTGTTTAGATATATGTCCTAATCGCTTATGCCATAAAGTGGCGGAATTCTCATTAAATTTTTGTTTTGTACCATGTGACTCTATTTGCAATATTTTGTTATAAGGACATTCCATATCAAGCATATAAAGATTATCATTCAAAGAACCGTAACCAACAACATTGAAAAACATGATAGGCTAAATTTATTTTTTCCAAACGAACAAGTATAACCTGATTTGTCCAAAATAGAAATAGAAATTAAATTCCATCTAATAGACGGTTCAACAAAATTCTCAATCAAATCCAAATGCATATCGGTCTTTAATAATAATTTAAAAGTCCCTATAGCCTCTACTGCAACTTTATTGCCATCACCCACATAGATGAATCTTTCAGCATCACTTCGCGGACGGTTCCACAGGCAACCCTGCATGGACATACTAATGTGAGTAGTAGCATCGGAATCTATCCACCAAACATCCTTAGGTACAAAAACTAAATTAATTTCAGAACAAACAAAAGTGAGAAAATTACCCTTCTTATCACGCCATGCGACATACTTGGAACACTTTTTCTTCATGTGTCCAACGTTTTTGCAAAAGAAGAAAGTGGTCTCCTTAGGTTGTTTCTTTGCCTTCTTATTTTGAGAAAAATTTCCCGTAAGTTTCTTCCTTTTATTCTGAGAACTGGTAGCCAAGTGAGCACTTTCAGTCTTCTCTCTCTTTAACCTTCCTTCCTCTTGCACACAGTGAGATATGAGCTCATTGAGAGACCATTTATCCTTCTGAGTATTGTAACTCACTTTGTATTTCCCAAAGTGTGCCAGGATATAGATCAAAACCAAGTTCACAATCAAATCCTCAGGAAGTTCTAACTTCAATGCCTTGAGTTTTGATGTGATATTAGGCATCTCCATGATGTACTCCCTTATGTTCCCTTTGCCTTTATAAACCATTGAAATTAGTTTGGATAAGGTACTATTTGTCTCAACCTTATCATTTTTAGCAAAGAATTGCTCCACAGTTTCGAGGAACTTCTTGGCGCTTTCACTCTCAGCAATCGAGCCCCTAATTATTTCAGGTATGGATATTTTGATCATCATAAGACATATTTGGTTAGATCAGTCCCATTTTTCTATTTTTGTTTCATTTGGGTTCTCAGCAGTGGCGGTGGGACGCTCCTTCCTCAATGATAAGTCCAAATCCATGCATCCAAGAACGATCTCCATTGATTCTTTCCAAGACTTAAAGTTCATCCCACTCAGCATAGGGACAGAGTTAATCTGACCAACAAAATTTGGAGCGCAGCAGTAGCAACTGGATCCATAGAAAAGAACAACAAACATACAGTGACATTAGGAGGAATGCCAAATAACCATATAGACATGCACAATATTCTATATATGCAATTTAAATAAGACCTAGACAAGATACCAAAAACACCATCAATTCCAAATCTTTGATTGTAAGAATTGACTGTAATAAGTCCTTTCAGATAATGGATGCCTGTGACATCAATCATTAGCCACATGGATACACTTGATATATAATGACTACAAATTTACCATCACATGTATGCAAATTTTTGGCCAAACTGTGGATCTGATACTTATGGATCTTGTCAGTATATATCTGGTACTTATGCAAATTCGGCTTCTTTGAACACGGTTCTTGTTGTTGAATGGTGGTCAAGCCCACTGAAAAGACTGTTGATGTTATTGATGTTAATGTTGAATTAGTTGTTGTTGTACCTATTGTTGTTGAGGTTGATATTGTTGTGGCTGGACACGCTGTTGTGCGAACTGCGGCTGATAGGCTGAAGTATTGATAACCGGAAGAGCATCTACAACATGTTGCGGTTGGTATCTTCTTCTAGACCTTCCATGATGCACGACACCCACCTCCTACTCCTTCTTCTTTGTAAAGTTGCTTCCATGCTTCTTCAAGATACTAGAAGCACCCCCTTCCTTGGCCAACCTGCCTTCATGGACCCCCTCTTCCAGGGGCATCCCCATGTTTTCCATTTTAGTAAAATCACTGGGAACACTAGCGATCATTCTCTCGTAGAAAAATGAACTCAAAGTCTTCAAAAAAATTTTAGTTATTTCTTTCTCCTCCAAAGGTGGGAATATTTGAGCAGCCACCTAGCGCCATCATTGTGCATACTCCTTGAAGCTTTCGTTGTCTTTCTGGGCCATGGCTCTCAATTGATCTCTATCTGGCGCCATATCAATGTTGTACTTATACGGCCTAATGAAGGCCTCACCAAGATCATTGAACATATGAATCTTTGCACTGTCTAAACCCATATACCATTTGACGGCAGCACCGATTAGACTATGTTGAAAATAGTAGATTAGCAACTGATGATTATCTATCTGAGTAGTCATCTTCCTTGCATACATCACAAGATGTCTCTAGGGACAAGAATTGCCTTTATACTTCTCAAAATCTGGGACTTTGAACTTAGGAGGAATTTTAACATTAGGTACCAAACAAAGTTCTGAAGCATTCTTTCCAAATAAGTCCTTCCCTCGGAGAGCCTTGATCTCTTTCTGCATTTCTAGAAATTGATCTTGGAACTCATCTAGCCTTTCATCTACTCCGACACTTTTACTCGCAGTGGTATGAATCACGACTTCTTCATTATAAGGATTAACATGTACCACAAGGGGGCGACACAGACATTACAACAGCAACGACTGGAGCTTCGGTAGCTTGGGGGTAATATCCGGCTGGCATAAAGTGAGGAGGCATGACCCAAGGGAAACCGGGAGGCATGGTATACTGAGAATCGTTGACTGGTGCCACGGAGATGGGTGCGGAGACGATTTCAAAAATCAAAGTCCTTTGGGTAGTTTCTTGAGAAATTGGCGACCGATTCTGAGCATCCGCCATAGCTTCCATCACATTGGTAAGTCTTTCCATGTTTTCTTTTAGATTAGTGACTTCCTCCCTCTATTCTCTATTTTTCTCCTTTAACTGATCCATTCTTCTTTACTGTCCTGCTTAAGGGTTGTAGTGATGATTAAGCTTGTCTATTGGAGAGAACAGATAAGGGTAAGGACCTAGAATGCAAAAAATACAATGCTAAATGATGCATGTTATGCAGATGCAAATGAATTTTCAAGAAACTAAAAAGTTATATCCCAAACATCATATGATGAACAACGCCTTTTAAATAACTGAAAAATAACTCATTTCATTAATAAACTTTGAAGGATTACAAATGGAGGGAAACTTTCAAAAGTCCTTACAAAGTGGAAAAATACAAGGAAATGGAAACTAGAAACCCTAAGAAACTCCATGGGAAGATCCAACCCCTCCTTGCAGCTTCCTAGTAAGCTTCTTGATCTGCTCCTTCATCTCCTCCTTCTCGAGTATGAGCTTGTCGACGACCAACTTCCATGCAACTGATGACGGAGGAGTGTTTGAACTCTGAACAGCGGGAGCTGATAAAATGCCAGAGGAAAATAAATCCTCTTGCACCTTTTCTTCTTAGCAAAGTCTTCTTCACCCTTCTGCTTCAAAATCTTTGGAAGATCTACATTCTCATTGTTGAAAACTTGGTATTTGTTCTTCCAAACGTCTCTTTCTCGCTGCACTTTAGTCCAGGCAATCTTCAGCTTTTCTCCGTCACTAATGAAGACCAAGGTAGGCTCTCTAGCAGCTATAGGTAGAGGTTCTTGACGAGGATAAGGCATCTTCAGCTTGATTGCTCTATCTTGCACCCATTGGAGATAAGGTTCCAAGGAGACACAATTTGTCTTTCCTAACATTGTTCTCCCTTTTCTGTGAACATGACGCCAATCGTGCATAATATTCTCCTTAAGCACTTTGTTGTCCTCACCTTCTTTGAAGAAGAGACCCTCCAAATGGATGGTATTTGGCTTGTTCTTCATAGGGTAACCAAGATGACGACGAGCTAAAACAGGATTGTAAATGATGCCTCCTTTTATACCAAGAAAAGGTACATTAGAAAACTCACCACAACTATCAATAATTTCCACTCCACCATAAGCATGATTATACCACTCAATGTCATAATGAGTGAGATACACAATCTTCTACGACTACAACAGACCATCCTTGAGATCCAAAAGACAACAGACCTAGGCATGTGAGAAATAAACCACTTGTAAAGCAATGATGTACAAAAGGTAATCATCCCTCCACCATGACAGTTCCTAAGATGAACGAAATGGTAGGCATCTGTGAGCAAGGTTGGAACTGGATTTCCAATCAAGAAGATTTTGATAGCGTTATTGTCAACAAAGTTGTCAACATTAGGGAAGAGGAACAATCTGTAGATAAGCAAGGCAAGAATAACCTCAAAGGTATCCATACTCTTCATGTCAGCAAAATAGTGAGCTCTATCCATTAGAAACTTGGCAGGAAACCCTAGAATTCCTCCCTTAGTAGTCATATGAGCTTTGATTTTTGACATCCTCAAGTGAGTAGCTTCTGCAATGTCTTGAGGCTTAGGGGCCTCCTCCAAACTAGAGAATGGATCTTGATTAGAGATAAGCAATCCAAGCAAGCAAAGAATATTCCTCAAATGTAGGTATGAGCTGATAATCTGGGAAAGTGAAGCATTGGTACAAGGGATCATAGAACTGTACCAAAGTGGCAAGAATTCCATCCACCGTGTTAAGCTTTAACAGAGATAAGAGTCTTCCATACTTGTACCAAAAATGAACACAATTATTTTATCCTGGTTCACTGTTAACGAAGTTACTCCAGTCCACCCCTTAAGGTGATTTCGCCTTATCACAAGGACTTAATCCACTAATTATTAACATGATTTCAACCACAATGGAAACCCTCAATTGCCTTCTTGAGAATCCTGAAATTCATTCGCCTCCCAAGGAATCATCCACTAAGCTGTTAGAAACACGCTTAGTCTTCTCAAGCTTTCTAGTCTTTACTCGACCGCTTAATGAACAACCTTCAAGCTGCTAAACCACTACTTGGCCCTCTCGAGCCTTCTGGTCATCATTCGACCGCTCAAGTAACATTACCTTTTTCAAGGATTTTCTTTTGCACTAATATGCTTCTTATAAGCTGATTACACAAATGAAGTACAATAGCAAGTTGTGAGCAACAACTCCTTGCTTTCTAGTATAGGAACTATCTAAAAATAAATCTCTAAGAGATTATAAAGCTCCCTAGTTTTGTATTTGCTTAAAAGCTTTCTTATGAGCATTGCGAATTCTTATCATTAGCTTTAAGCTTTTGTACTCCTTTCTGAGTAGTTAATGCTTCTTCCAGCTTAACTATCAAGATCAACTAAGTTACTATGCTTCACTTATTGATGTTTCACTTGATAAGTTTCACATGGCTTTAGCATGTTGCATCGTTGTGTGTTTTTCATCATTCTGCTTTAGCTTTTTCTCCATTGAGCATTCTTCGTTTAAGCTAGCTAGCAGCATCTTGTACTCCTTTCTTGAGCATATAATGCTTTTTCCAATTCAACCATCAAATTCAACTAAGCTACTATGCTTCACTTATAATGTCTCACTTGAGTAGTTTCATATGGTGTTAGCATAATCATCGTTTGTGCACACTTGTAGTAGCAGCTTTATTTTTGCTTGCTACATGTTAATTTGTTTGCTGTGTTGAGTGATAATCCTTTTTATGAATAGCAATCAACAATCTTTTATCTTTCTCTCTTGTGATCAATGGTTGCTTCAGCAATAATCTATGAGCTTATAGCCATGAGCAACATTTCTTCAAGCTTCCAAGTCTTCAATTTATAGAGAAGGAGATAATAGATCCGTTGAGGGGTATTCTTGGAAACATATTCCAACAGCAATATCCCAACATTCACATGAAGGAATAGTCAACATCAATGTTCAAAAAGCTGCTTCTGCACCACCTTCTCGAGGTAGAGGATACAGATTTTTAATACTATTATATTCAGCTTAAAACATTATGATCTTTAGTCTTCTAGCATCTTCAGAGGCTTCAGATATTGACTTGATGAAGCGTGTTGTAGAAGAGTCATTCTTTGTGTAGTCTTCAGAAACTCAGTCTTCAGAATTCCAAGATCTTTGTTCAGCATAATCTATCTTGATAATCTTCAACACTCGTTCTTTTAGAAGCATAATCTTCAGAGTCTTCAGAACCTGTTCATTCAGAACGTTATCTTCAGAGTCTTCAGATTTCATTGAGCATTTTCTTTGTCTTTAGAGTCTTCAGCACTTCGTCTAATCAGAATCTTGTCTTTAGAAACTTTTCAGAACTTAATCTTCACAAATTGTGTCTTCAGAATCTTTACAACTTTGTTCACTTGAACCACGTCATCAGAATCTTCAGAACTTGTAACATTAGAAGCGCATCTCATTAGAAAGTATTGTAGACCTTTCTCATAAAGTCTTAATTAGAATGTCCAAAACTAAGGTTCATTAGAACCGTCGTTTTAAAAACATTCATGAATCTTGACTTTAACTTGTACACACACATATGTTGATAATGGAGTCTGATGACGTCACACACCTTCTTATCAGAGTCAGAATCATATTGACAACAACCACACACTAGACAGAAATCATATCATACATAATTGTTCTCTTAGATGATATGTGCAGTTATCATCAAACTTTAATGGCTAGATGTAGAACCAAATCTTGTTCTTACAAAAAGGAACTGTCACTTTCGATTTTTTATAACCGGACTTAATCTCTAATATTTACCGTCCGCTCACGCGTAACTGGTTCCGTATTGCGTTAAAGTGGAAAATCCTTTTTTAGTAATCACTTCTTTAGCTTAGTTGAAAAGTAATCTTGATTGGAAACTTTAACTTAAAAGGGTTCCCGATATTTCCTCGGACAAACGGATTCTAAACCTATAAATGCGTCCGAAAATAGTTTCAAAATCACCTTCTAGAAATATTAAACTCTCCTAATTAATTAACAAAGTGCTTTCCCAGTTTTTATTAACCAAAAACTAATCAATTTTAATCTTAATTGTCGGACGGCTTTCGATCTTACCCGACGTGTCACGATTCTACTTTCGTAGTAACCAATCAAATTAATTTCGGAAAAATTAAATTAAAACCAAAACAGCCCCAATAGTAACTCTATAGAAACAGCATATGGAGTACCGTCGAAACGAAGCTCCTCACATTCCAGCACTAACGAAATTAGCTGGACATGGTTACGGTAAACATTTTTGCTTTTGTTTGAAAAAGGGAATAAAACATAATAAGCGATTTGATTAAAATAAAGAACGTGTGATGAAAGTAAACAAAGTAAAGTAGTGCGATGAAAATAAAAGCAGAGCGATGAAAGTAAACAAAGTAAATCAATGCAATAAAAATAAATAAAGTAAAGCTGAGCAAATAAACAAGACAATAAGAATGTAAATAGGCTGAAATTGATAAGAACCTGCTCCAATCGAAGACTTGAATCTGATACAGGAAATAACTTCGACGGAATGTAAATGGTGGCAAGATTAAAAGCAATAATGCAAAGTGCTCTAAACTCAATGACAACAATTGTGCAATAACTCCCCGATGTGAAGAATTGTTGCTTTACCAGTGTAAATATATGGCCTTTGTTGTAACTAAGCTTGGATCCTCTAAAATGTGAAATCTAAGTCCTATTTATAATGGTGCCACGACTTGGAAAACAAGATGCAACTTCATAATTCGTGCGAGAAGAAAAAGGGGGTCATAGGGAGATTCTCCAACTGCCAATTGACTAGGGCGTCAAATTCAAAAATGGGACCACGGTGTAGGGGTGGCGAACACCACCTTCACATTTTGCCTGGAAGTGGTCTTTATGACCGTTGGTACATAGGACTCGTCATTCACTACATGGCTACCTCCACGGCGAATGCCAAGTTGGACGCTAAGTGTGCAATTCACACTTTTCCTCCGTTTCGCTTCGTTTCTTCGAGTATGGCTCTCTCTTGGCTCTGTACCTGAAATAAAGGAAAAGTATCAGCATAATACTAAAAATGACAATAAAATAATGGTAAAACATGTGCAAGTCGAGCCAAATATGTGGTGTGTTTTGGTGTCATCAATTGCTTAATGATTGTGTTTATATCATGTACATACCGGTATAATAAACCAGTTGTACTCGAAGGAAAAAAATGCTTGATAAAATAAACACATTTAATTGTGTTTAAGATACACAAATATAATAAAATAAAAATTGGTATAATTAAGAAAAAAAAAAGAAGAATTTAAAGCATCGTGACGGAAAAAACCAGGTAAAGTTACCGAAATACCCCATATTTTCGAAAAAATTCCCCAAATACCCCACGTTTTAAAAAATTTCCCAAACTGCCCCAGTTAGGGCAAGGTTTAGTACATTGTCGCCAAATGAAATGGCGACACCCCTTTAAGGCTATAACTCTGTCGCCAATTGTATTGGAGACTCCCTTTTGCCTTTGCACAAGGTCGCCAATTGCACTGACAACTTGATAAGCAAGGGAGTCGCCAATACAATTGGCGACAGGGTTGTAGCCTTAAAGGGGTGTCGCCATTTCATTTGGCGACAATGTACAAAGCCTTGCCCTAACTGGGGCAGTTTGGAAAATTGTTTGGAACGTGAGGTATTTGGGAAATTTTTTCGAAAATGTGGGGTATTTGGGTAAAAAATTCAAAAAACCACATGTTAGTAGCTTTACTGTAGAATAGCTATCAAAAACACAAATTTCAATGGCTACCGAAGAACACATTAATTAATAATGAATATGAAACAATTAATACATATTGATGATAAAAAAAGGAAAAGCCCTGTTACCACAATCGATACCGAGCCACTATGGAAAATTCAATTACATATAATTTTGTTTATGGATCCATTGAAATTTGTGTTTTTGGTAGGAAGAAACAATTTAATAACCCAGGGACGGTACAATTATGCTAAAAGCAAAGTATACAGTACCAAAATTCTATTAAGCCAAATCTTGCCATATAGTGTAACTATTTCATTATGCATTATTGAAACTTCAATAGCATATAATTTATTATGACCGTTTTAATTCCGATAGTTTTAATTGTCTCTGATACAATTTATTAGAATTATATCAATAATGATTGATCAAAACATACATGCTCAAGAAATTATAACATATAATTTTAGACGTGAAAATCAAGCATGTATAAAATAAAATGATCGATAAATTGATTTTAGGAATACCTGGATCCATTGAGAAAAATTCCTCTGACGGTAACCCTAAAATCCAGGAGTTGATGACTTTTGTGGTTCTTCCTCAATCGGTACTCCGTATGCCTCGAGTTCTCTTCAGATGGGGAGAAGAGATTATTTGTTTGTGTATGGTATATTGGGGACCATAGCCTATATATAGTGTGATTGCCAATTAGGGTTCCACTACTACGAAAAATCCATTTAACAACGGTTGAGAATGACATATAATGACGCGGGCGAAGGCGTTGTTATGTAGATTGTCGTTGTAAGTTAGTTGTTTCTACAACGGGCTGGAAACCGTTATTGAAAGGTAGGGCGCGAGCCATATATTACAACGATTATGATAATAAACCGTTGTGATACATACACTTAGGTTCTGGGTTCGAAACCCATCAGCAGCGAAATTATATAAAACATAAATTACTTATGATATCTGTTACAATAGATAACCGTTGTTGTAAGTACCCTAAGTTTATTATATTAAATGTAGACAGCTTGTTTTCCAAACACCTCACTAAATAAATATACATGGATTCAATTTGATGAAGATGTCTATAATCTGCAAATTAAACTGTTCTTGAAAACCAACTTAAACAAACCAATGTTGTTTTCTGATTGCATTCGCCTCATCGTGCATTTCACGCTCTTTTACATATATTGTGGTTTATTGATGTGACTCCTTCGATATATCGCTATCTTTGATTATAGTTAAATTTCCATAAGATCAACAAAACATTGGATAATCTGCCTCATCTTTGATTTAATTATAATGGAAGATGGCGATGCATCTAAGGAGCCAGATCATTATACCATAATCTATATATAAAAGAACGTGAGATAAATGATGAGAGACATGCAATCAGAAAACAACATTGGTTTGTTTAAGTTGGTTTTCAAATACAACTTAATTTGCAGATTATAAGTATCTATGTCAAATTACTTGAATGTATTTTAAGTGTGGGTTAGTGAAACAAACAATCTACATAAAATATAATAAACTCAAACAACATTCTATCCCAGATCCAGATATTATAAACTCATATAATACGCTTGCTACCACCATAAAACTTTAAGTGAGGGTTAGTTAAACAAACAATGTAAATAGAATATAATAAACTCAAACAACATTCTATACCAGATCCAGATATTATAGACTCATATAATACGCTTGCTACCACCAGCAAACTTTAAGTGAGGGTTAGTTAAACAAACAATGTAAATAGAATATAATAAACTCAAACAACATTCTATACTAGATCCAGAAATTATAAACTGATATAATACGCTTGCTTCCACCAGCATCATCACCCTGTATCATCCCCTTAACCTGAAAAAGGAAACAAAGTAAACTTCAAAAATGAGCATCCTCAGTTGAAAACAAACCCTAAAACCATAATCCAGTGAAGAGTAAAGAGAGGAACAGGAATAACACACCTTTTAATGAAACTAATCGCGGAACAGGAATCAATTATGATGTTGAACTAGTTTGGGAAGCAATGAAAAAGAAATATAAGGAGGAAGAAGCTTACACAAAAGCTTCATACTTCTTATTCTTCTTTTCATTGTTTCTAAAACTAGATAAAGTTTGCTTACAGTGTTGATTCTTCATTTACTTACATCTTGTTCGTGGAGCTATGATGAAAAAGTACAAGGTGGATGAAGTTTCTATCATAGCTTCATGCTTCTTGTACTTTTTTCCATAGCTACGCAAACATTATGAAGTTTCCAAAGCAAGGTCTTTGTTAAGGTAGTGAAAACGAATCTGAAAAAATGAGAACAATCCACAAACGAGATAATGGGAAATATCTAACAATAGATGGAAGAAGAAGAATACCTTAATGTATGATTCACGGCTAATGGTGAAAACAAAGAGAAAAAATGGGTTCTAGGGTTTCACTTTGAAGGCAACGACGTTACTGTCAATTAAGTGAAAGTTATTTTGCTTATATATGGGTAAACTATTTCACAACCGTTAACAATAACAACCGTATAGATAGGTATTTATTTATTATAAATATATCACTACAGTTAACTAGAATAACCGTAGTGATAACCCTTTTATCGGTGAATTTTAAAATAAATAAAAACTGTATAGATAGATATTTATTTATTATAAATATATCCCTACGGTTAACTAGGAGAATCGTAGTGATAACCCTTTATTTGTGAATTTTAAAATAAATAAAAAAGAAAAAGTGCGCCTTAACTTCTCACTTAATGCATCTGCAGTTTAAACATTAACAATGTAATTCACAATGCATCTGCAGTTTAAACATCAACAATGTAATTCAAACCCTAATTCAACTATTACATTTCATAACAAAGTAAACATTAAACATAAAGGAGACAAGAAAACATAACATCTTGATATTTCCAGAAAATATCTCTGATTTCAGTTTGTTCTTCAAATTCTTGTTCTTTTTCTTTAAATCATCATACATAACCTGCAGATAGCCCACAGCTTCCAACTTTAACTTCATAATGCTCTCATCGTCATTTTCATCTCTTTCTCCCACGTCTTCATCCCATATGAACAAATTACATGTTTCATCGCTCCTCCAAAATGGACATCTCCAAAAAAGCCTTCCTTTATTTTGTCCCTTCTTGCATTAATACGAAACCATACGACCATCACAACCACAAAAATCTCCAGATCGAGATGTTACACTAGAAGAAGACGTAGAAACACCTTTGGATGATTTTGTCTTCAAATGTGACATTGAAACACCTTAAAGTAGAACACTTACTTGTTGTTGTTGTCTTCTTCCCGACAATGGTGACGGCGTTGGTGTTAGGGTTGTTTCGTCTTGTTTCTTTTTTCAATGGATAAATTGATATATATTTGATGTTTAAAATACATAACAGTTTGTAACAACGGTTTTATGAAAAAGCCGTCGTGATATCATTATTATTTTTTAGTTAAATATTAGTAAAACTTAAAAAGGGAGCATTTACGTCAAAGGTATAAACTATTTGAGGGCGATGAGGTTCGAACCCATGATAGCTAGATTGTATCACCACGGTTTTCATAACAACCGTTATTATACCCTTGAGATTTCTAATTAAAATAATGCGCACACATCCAGTACGCACTATAAAAACGGTGTATAGGATGCCGTTGTAAACCTCGCGTTATTGTTTGGGCATTTTGTAGTAGTGTTCCCATTATTCCCAAATGGGTCATCCTGACATCCACTCATATTTGAGTCCATACCTAATTATTTAAGTAATTAATTCCTAAATAAAATCTGAATAACCTTTTAACATTATTTGATCACATAATTATTTAAGGCAATTTATTTGATAAAATAGCTAATATAGTTAAATAAATATATTTGACCACATAATTATTGAAATAATAATATAATACTAGATTATTAAAATATTTCAACGCTTGGTTCTTTGATTAGCACTTCGTTCTTTACAAGTTAATACTACAAAGCATCAAATTTGTTGAGAAATTCCAATTCATAATCATCATTATGATTATGATGAATCATAATTTCTTGATAAATTCAATACTTTACAAACTGAATTAGTAGAGAAAGAAGTGTTTATTGAAAAATTTGAAGCATTGTACCAAATTATAACTGTCTAAAAATGATATATGAATCATGAGTTTCAGAAAGCTCGAAAAAATATCGATTATTGTAAATTGTTCTTCAAATATAATTTTATTCTTCGTATTATTTTCTAAATCATATTGAAAGCTTATATGGTTAGTGAGCGTTTATTACATAATCATTCGACATAATTATAATAAACTCAAATGTATGTATCTCGAGGGTTCAAATCTAAAATTGTGGTGAAATGTTGTAAGTTTCTTTCACTACAGTTGGAATATACAATCGTGGTGAAATGTTGTGAAATCTCCTAAAAATCTGATGTTGTGTATCAAACTCATGACTATTCAACATTTTTTTACGGTTGGTTTGAGCAATCGTGGTGATATATTACGCGTTATTTTCTTTTTATCACAACTATTAGTCTGTGGTGCTAAAGAGGGTACTTACTACCACATTCTTCGTCATCACAGATCTCCAATTATAATAAAATCTTTCTCCCAATCATGTAAAATATTGTTTTTTAGTAGTGAATATTTCTATTCGATTTTATAACAATCGAGAGAATATGTAATATATATTTTAATTAAAAATTAAATTAAAATAAAAATATCTTATAAAATAGATATTACTTCTGTTGATTAGTTAACAGAAGTAAATTTTCATCACAAAATATACTATTTGTTCTAGTGTGCGGGGTTTTGATTGTTTTACTCCAAAGTATATTCCGACTTAAAAAGCAATTCATTAATTAGTGAGGGAGTCATCTCAATCAAGCAAAGCAAGCTGCATAAACTCCCACTAAATAATTTAACTTTTATATTTGATTGAGAAAAAGCAAAAAATCTTTATTACTCTGGACTCTTCAATGGATTACTTATTGTCTTGCTACATCTAATGGATTACGTCTTATCACAATTATTAGTATTTATAAGTAAGGCTACTTCATACAATTGAAACCATCTCTCTGAACAATATCAGTATTTTTTGTTGAATAGAAAGAAATGGATAAAATAGGTTTTGCTAGTTTTGGCAGAAAGGCAAAGCCTTATGTGTTAACAGTGGCAGTTCAAGTTGGGTTTGCAGGAGCAGGCATATTCTCCATGGCCAGTTTCAATATTGGAATGAGTCGTTTTGTGTTCATTGTTTATCGTAATATCATTGCTGCAATTACCCTTGCTCCTTTTGCATGGTTTTTTGAAAGGTGTTATTGCCTAATTATTCTCTTTTATTTGTGGAATTAACTATAATTTAGCATATAAATAATTATTATTGCCTATTTTTCTTAAATTATATAAATATACATAATCTCTTGCTTGTATACAATTCTCACCATTCAATCATAGCTCAATAACTTTAACTTTTCAAAAGCAAACGTATCCCGCTTTTCCTTTCAAAAGACTGATGCCTAACCATACTAAAAGTGGAATTAAATTTTTTCTGTCTTGAATTTTTTTTTCCTATTTCTATTTATCACTTTTCTTACAATTTTGCAGGAAAGTCAGGCCTAAGATGACTATCTCTGTCTTTCTGCAGATAATGGCGCTTGCATTTTTAGAGTAATGATCTAAAATCTATCTATATAGCTACATACGAATACTGTCAATAATCTAACAAATACTTAAAGGATACATATTTTAAAAGATAATATTTAAAAATAGAAATGTTATCATGTGGTATATCAATTAAAAAATTGTACTTTTTAAAATTATTTTTTATATTTTATTTATCAACGTGAGCACTTAAAAAACTATCACCAAAATTGTACTTAATGATGAGTGTCATTAGAATATTATTTATGAACTTTAATATCAATTATTTTTATTAAAATAGTTAAAGAATTTCATTTCCAATACCATAATTTTTAATATTGTTAAGTGAATTTAGTTGATAGTTGTGAATGGAAATTGGATGGGTTTGAATCCGCGACATTTCATTTGTTTATCTTTTAAGGATTAATTCTAATTACTAAGGTATTTAACTAAAAAATATTTTTCAATAAAAATTATCAATTTTAAAAACTTAAATATTGTGTTTATGGAACACATTATTATTTTCATGATTTTTTTACGAATTTTATAAATGTTTATAAAAATATGTAGAAAACCTTTATAAATTTGTATTTTAATCATACGTTATTCAAAATATAAAATAAACTTATGATTTAGTTTGGCACAAATTTTTCTCAAAGAAGGTTATAATAAAATCGGAGGGAGTATCAATTATCCTTTAACAAATGGATCTTAAAAGTTTAAATTCTATCGTATTTAATTTAAAATTCATATCAATAATAGTTTGTGAGTGGTTGACGATATAAAATTTTAAACTTTCTCATAAACTAATATACAAGCAAGGCTAATGCTGTGTCTGAGTAAGGACAAGACGACTCTTAGTATAGGACTTTCAAATTTAAAAAGACATTTTTATATTAAATTACATTAAAATAAAATATATATTTAACGTGATATAAAATAAATTAAAGTTTATAAAATAGACACAAAATATTTTTTAGTCAAATAGAACGGTAATTATGTTATCCGTAATGGGTCTTGTGTTCGACTTTTTGCATTGTAATTTTTTTTATTTTGGTTATTATGAAATAATATTGATAAATATTAATTATTTAAACTATTATTATCATTAAAAAAAATTTAACTATTTAACTTTAATTAGAAAATATTAATAATTATTAATTGTTTAAAAAGTATTTAAAGATGAAGCAAAATAAGATAGTTTTCAAAATAAACATTAAATAAAATAAAGTATTAAAACGATGTCAAGACTAATTATTTATTTATTAACCTTTTTAAAAGTATGTCAAATAATTTTTTAAAATGTTTTATGTATAAATTATACTTTTAAATAGATTAATTTATCGTGTTAGATTTTAAATAGATTTATTTTCATTATTATCATTTAGATTTAAGATTTAATTTTAAAATCTAATTTATTTATAGAAAAATAATTTAGCTTGAGATAATAAATATCTACGACTTATTAAAAATAAAAATAAAAATACATATGATAATAGCTCCTATCCATCTTGCACATCTAATAAATATTTTTTTGAGCTACAACGCCTACACTTTAGTCTTAAATGTAGAATGAATTAAATTTTAGAGTAGAAATTTCTTATAGTATATGTTTTCTTTTTCTTTATGAATTTTTTTCCAAGAAAAAAAATTATGTTTATTCTTCTTTAATATTGTTTGTTAAACTTATTAATCAATCATATGTGCACGTATAACAAAACACAAAATGAGTGAACGGCCTGTAATATGTTGTATCACTATCACTTACGTGCACGACGAAGAAAATATACATCAGCTTGGGACAATAATGTATGGTATACACCATTTGGTACTATTGTAGGCCAGTGATTGATCAAGGATTCACTTTCTTGGGAATGCAATATACATCAGCTTCATTTACATCTATTTTGATGAATGCTGTGCCTTCTATTACCTTTTTCTTAGCTGTAATTTTCAGGTAACTCCCAACAGAAGATGATTATTCCTATAGTAAATTTTTTGTTTAAAAAGTACTAATCTTATAGTACTCCATTTATCAGGATTGAACGTGTAAATATTAAGCAGATACGAAGTATAGCGAAAGTGATTGGGACAATAGTAACATTTGGAGGAGCATTATTAATGACAATTTACAAAGGACCAACAATCCATCTTTTTTATTCTCCAAAAACAGCTCATCATCATGCTGGAAGCCACGACACTCAAAATCTTAAACATTGGGTCTCAGGAACGCTCTTTATATTATTGGGTGGTTTTGCTTGGTCATCTTTCTTCATATTACAGGTAACTATATTTTTGTTCATGTACAATTTTGATACGTATCATCCATCATGTTGTATATATCACAATATGAATATGAATTGCAGTCGATAACGTTGAAAAAGTATCCAGCTGAAATGTCATTGTCTACATTAATTTGCTTAGTTGGTTCTTTGATGAGTACCGTGGTGGCGTTGGTGGTGGAGCATCACTCTGGTGCGAGGGTTTGGGCTCTTGGTTGGGACTTTAGACTCTATGGTCCTCTCTATACGGTACTTTCTCTATTACATATAATGTTTTTATTTTAACTCTATGGTCCTTATTAGTTGCCTCAATAAATTATTTTGAATGAAGTTAAAAATTACAGGGAATAGTTACCTCAGGAATAACATATTATGTGCAAGATTTGGTATTGCAAAGTAGAGGCCCAGTATTTTTCACAGCATTTAATCCCCTTTGTATGATCATCACATGTGCTTTGGGCTCCTTCCTTTTGGCAGAACAACTCCACTTGGGCAGGTATATCTTACTAATAAACAATGCTTTATTATACCACATTTAAGTGTTTGGATGACTATATTAGTCATAGTTCAACCGTGACAAATCATATAAGAGTCCTATTTTATTAAAGTTTAATCATGACAAATTTTGGATCTTGTACACCCTTAAAGACAGTGTTTTATTACATCTTTAAGTGAATAATATTTTCTCTTTATGGATGACAGTATCATTGGAGCAGTGGTTATTGCAATCGGTCTTTATTCTGTTATCTGGGGTAAAGGAAAAGATTATTCTTCAGCCAATACTACAACGCCACCATCATCAATTACAATGAAGCAAAATGAGACACAACAACTTCCAATTACTTCATCTGATCATATCTAACCGACACCAACTAATTATGAATTTAAAGTGTGTTGATGTTGCCTTAACTATGAATAGGCAATAGCGATCTATATTATTTCATGCTTGTGTTTTTGTTAACACATTCTCAAGGGATATTATCATATTGCCACTATAGGCAGTAGTATATACATGCACATTTACTCTGAAAGCATATGTACTTTTTTTCATGTCAAGACGTGTCTGTCATTTTGTGTGGATTATTTGATAGGAAGTTTTCCTATCAAAGATTTGAGACTAGGTTTCAATACTAAAAGAGAGAAGAATAAAAGCTATCTAAAGAAAAATAAAACAAAAGATAACATTTTTCATTTTTGATTGATTTCCTCATTCTAACAAGAAGAGTACATATATAGGACCAATAATAGATAATGAGATAAAAAGGCCTAAACACTACTAAAGCCCAATTCAACATTTAAAATAAAATAACAACTAACATAATTATATTACTAATTAAAATGTCTAATTGCACCTTCTATCATTGCCGCGGGGTTCACTTGAACCTTGTCCTCAAGGTTCTAAAAATAGCCTCAAAATAGATATTGTCTTCAAGACCCCAAGGCGGCTTTGGGTCCAAGTTCAACACGGTTGATGACCACTGGCGATGTCGAACCTCTTCTGCTAAAAATAGGCCTCCAATACAAGTTTGGATGAAAACCAACACAGTGCTAGGAAAAAGTATGTTATCTTGAATTTGTGTCCTCTTTGTATCAAATATGAGAGCACCTTGCAATGCATTAGTTGTGACTGGGGTCCTTTTGGCAGTTAAATTTCCAGAATTTGTCACAATTTCAATTGTGGCATTGTTGTTCACCAAACCAGAATAAAACAGTGCGTGTGATACTGCTAATGTTGCATGACCACAAATATCAACCTCAATAATAGAAGTAAGCCATTGGAGACGAAAACGGGGATTAGATTTCGAGGTTCCATGAAGAGGAATCAAATAACAAGTGACAAAGCTGTAAAAGCCAGCAGCTAATACCGTTCGACTTGGTACCGCTGTTGAAAAGAAACACCGGTTTTTTTCAACATAACCAAGTGCAGCCACAACACCAGAATCAGGAACTGCTATCACAACATCACACACAACAGGACTCTCAGTAGCTAGTACCTCACCGAACCGTCGCCGTGATTCATACACAGACCTACCAAAAATAACATAATTAGGCAAAGCAAAGTAAATAAGCTCGAAAATACATTGCTTCGGCTGTGGATGCGATATTAAACAAAGCGATTGAATCCCGTTATCGTCAACTACAACAACCGCACCAGGGAACACTTCCCTCTCATAAGTAGCACAAGTCTCAGAAGCAAAAACAACAGCACCATTACTTCTTCTCCCCATAACTAAAGGTCGAAACCCGAAAGGATCTCTCACTGCAACAAGCTTACCCTCGGTAACAAACACAATAGAATAAGCTCCTTCAAGCTTCTCACATGCATCATTTAAACAATGGTTAAGAAGCAACTGTGAAAATTTGTTCATGGTATCAACCAGCATCTGGGCATTTAATTCCTCAGTTGATACTTTCCCAGCATATTTTTCAGATGTAGTGGATGCATCTTCCACTGAAGAAGACAAAGACAGGGCATGTTCCTCGGTAAGAGATGTACCAGACGCCGAGCATATATTCTCATCGCATCCGGCATCTGCACCACCAAGGCATAAGGTATGTAGTTTTTGAGACGCCAATTTGTTTTCCTCTGTAACTTGATCCTCGTCATGAGAAGATCCAGACTCACAAGCAATTGGCTTGGTTGGGGGTACACTATAATCCTTCATTTTGGTAATATCATCTTGATATTGAAGCTCGTAATCACGAGATGGCTCAGAGTGAAAAGGTCTAGCATTCACTACATTGCAATCATCAGATGCAAATCTTGTTTCTGAATTTTGTTTCGAGGAAGAACCCGCTAAATATGTTTCCTGATCTGCAATTTGAATGTGCATTTGGAAGCTGCTGTCACATGGCTTTTTGACATTATTTTTGCCATCAAGAAGAAAATTCTGAGGCTCCCGAATAACAGAACCAAAGAATTCATTTTTAGGCACATTTTCAGGAGGTAAAGCCTCAGATGATTCATAATAAGAAAAATGAGCAGTAGGAGCTCCTTTCCAGCAAGGTGAGTCTACAGAGGGATTACATGGATCACCAACACACTCAAAAGATTTATCAACAGAATTAACACCCTGAATAGCATTGAGTCCCAAGCTTAAAAGACCTGGATTTGGCAGAAGATGTTGAAATTCATGTCTTGCTTTATCTTTATAATCCACAACATCCCCTGAATCGTTCATGTCTGAAACCATTGCATTGTTTAATGAGGAAGCTTCGTTACTATCTAGATTCATGCGGAGATTTAAACCAAAGCAAGCAGCAGCCTCCTTTATATCATTCAATTTTTTGTGTCCAGAGCCTCCATCTGGGACAGAAATGCCAAGGTTTAAATCTGTACCTGATCCTGTTATAGATGTCGAAGAAACTGTATCAACTCTTGTTTGTTTATCTTGCTGCCCCAAGTATTTGTCATATACACCAGTATATGAAAAGTGATGGTCCCCTGAATCTACAGCTAATTTCAAGGGGGGCTCATGATGAGTCTCTAGAGACAATGCAGGAGATTGCAAAACTGATGTATGCGAAAAATCTACCGGCATGGGTTTGGTAGGTCTCCACCAGCAAGATTTATCATCAACACAATCCCCACTTGTAGGCAAGCTATGTTTCTCCCAACCAATCATATGTGGAACCTCGCCATGACTATCAGTTATATCTTGACACCCTGCACTTGCGAGTTTGGTAGTTCTCCAGCAGAATGGTTTATCATCGACAGGATCCACACTTGTAGCCAAGCTATGTCTCTCCCAACCAATCATATGTGAACCCTCAACATGACTGACAGTTACATCCTGACACCCTGACTTCATCCTTTCATCAGCAACAGAGCCGGTAAAATTAGTTTGATTCAAAGCAAAACTACCCCCAACTCTAATCTGATTCCCTTTACCATTGCCGAAATCCTCTGACTTCATCCTTTCATCAGCAACAGAGCCAGTAAAATTAGTTTGATTCAAAGCAAAACCACCCCTAACTCCAATCTGATTCCTTTTACAATTGCCGAAATCCGCAAACTGATTAGAAACTGTTTGACCAACAAACCCTAACTCATTCGGCTTACTATATTGGGAAATTTTTCTCAATCTCCTTTTGGACTGCAACGGGTGATTCCTTCTTGTTCCTCGTTTGTGTTTGTGATTCTTAACCGATAAGAAGGAGGCAATCCGACATGGTTTTTTTTCACTAGATCTGCTGGATTTGAAATGAGTGAATGAGATGTATATAGTGGAGGAGTTTGGATGTGTGTGTGTGATGCTGCTACGGTGGTATATAATGGTTGTTGGTGTGAAACGAAATTGTTTGGGTAAACATGTGAATATGAAAGATGTATTGATGAATAAGAAGGATATAGGTTAGGATTAGGTGGATGCGGTGAATACCCATGATTTGGATACAAACTAGGTGATGATGATCCAATATGAGTGTAACAAGGTGTAAATATTTCCCATGGGAAAGATGGAAATGAGGGTGTGGTAGGAGTTGTGAAAGAGGGGTTTGTGAGATAGGTAGGAGGAATGCTCCATGGATGATATGAAAGTGTAAGATAAGGGTAATCCATAGGAGGATTTGAGTACATGAATGAAAGCACCAATTGATAGGAAGTTTTCCTATCAAAGATTTGAGACTAGGTTTCAATACTAAAAGAGAGAAGAATAAAAGCTATCTAAAGAAAAATAAAACAAAAGATAAAATTTTTCATTTTTGATTGATTTCCTCATTCTCACAAGGAGAGTACATATATAGGACCAATAATAGATAATGAGATAAAAAGGCCTAAACACTACTAAAGCCCAATTCAACATTTAAAATAAAATAACAACTAACATAATTATATTACTAATTAAAATGTCTAATTGCACCTCCTATCATTATTATTTTGCTTCACCATCTTTTTGTTTGCTTTTTTAAAGTGACGAAAAAAGCTACTTGATTATATTTTCATTTTCATCATTGGATACAACTGTATATTTGAATTTGTTAAGTTATCTCTTAGTAAAGAATACTGATATTTTTCTTTACATAGCCGGTCTCAAGTCCCCATAAAAAGAAAGGGTTGTGTTCGGCCGTCAATAACAAAAATAAAATTTTGTAGAATCTCTATGATATTGATCAACAATGAAATATTATGAATACTATGCTGGTTTTCAGAAGTAACGCATCGTATAGCTCGAGTACAATGTCAAAAGAGCAAGGGTCGTTGCATTGCTGTCTGGATGAATTGATTCGAATCACCAAATGAACATGATTCAAATCACAACCTCATGTGACTCGAATCAAGTGTTAATCGTGATTCAAATCAAATGTATCATGAAGCCAAATTTAGGCTCTACTCAAATTGACTCAAATCAGCAATTTAACTTGATTCGAATCACAACACTTTGTAACTTGAATCATAGTTTCTTCTTGACTTGAAGCAGGACTTCAAAAATCTATTTTCCATCTTTGATTTAAATAGTTTTTTTGATGAATGTATCAAGTGTGAAACATGTGGGTAAAACCCATAGAGACAAAAATGTTACTTTGTCTTCTCTCTTTTAGTGTGCCTATTCCTAGCACCATCAATCTTTCTCTTGTATTCTAGAACAGTTTCTTGAGTATTCACTACTACGAAAAATCCATTTAACAATGGTTGGAAATGACATATAATGACTGGGGCGAAGGCGTTGTTATGTAGAGTGTTGTTGTATATGAGGTACGTACAATGACGGTCCAAGGAAACGTTGTTGTATTCCAGTATGCGCACACCATTTCACGACGGTTAGTTTAGTCAACCGTTGTGATATACTAAACTATGATCTGGTTCGATTCTCAGCAACAACATTTTTTCTTTATATTAGCGTTTGACATACAACTACGGATTGGTTTATAACCGCTGCCAAAAACAGACTGTTTTAAATATAAAATTTATCTGCGTATCAAATTATTCCCATAATTTATCCTATCAAAACAGCTTCTGTTTACATGCAAACACAATATGTGCATCAAACACAATTCTTCCTATATTTTATCCTTATAAATGAATCAGAGAATTTACATCAAAAGAAATTTACATCAAAAGCTAAATGAATCAGAGAATTAAACTGCTAACATTTTTTAAATCAAAAGCCAAAATTATTGATTTCATTATGTGCATCAAAAGGCAAAACTATTGTTCACATTATGTGCATCAAAAGCAAAAAATATGTGCATCAAAAAATGTTGCTGATATTTCATACAGCAGGAGCAGAACCCTTAAGCTCATTGTGGATATACGCCCAACTTTTACGAAGATCCACAAAGTCCTCAAGGGGGAATGGGGTTTCGTCGTTAAACATCTATATAAGAGCAAAAAATTGAAGATATATCAATATATGTAAACATTTTATGGCATATATTACCGTATCCCATGAATCGACAGTGCCGGCAAGAACGATGTTTAACATGTGTTTCATGATAAAATACCCACACTCGTAACTCCCACGTTGTTTCCTCGTCTACAAATTACATGAATATAAAAACAAGAATATAACCACACATGCATGAATGTAAATGAAATAAACAGGTAATCGGGCCACTTACTTTAGGAGCAAGGTATGTGGGCTTTTTTCTAACATTCCTCAATATATTAACTTGCTCCACAATACTGCACATTGAAAATTGAATTAAACATATTACATGATAAACTAATTACAATTAATGCCAAAGAAAATGATATTAAACAAAGACACTTACGTTAATACAAGATCTTTCATTGATTTATGGAGTGGATCGTGCAAGGAACACAGTAATGTCACCGTATTTGTCCTAAAGGATATTACGATCAATTGCCAATGACCACTGAATAAACACGAGAATATATATATATATATATATATATATATATTAGTTGTTACTAAAACAAAACTAAATATAGAATATAGAAATAAATTACAACAATACTAACCTACATAGGAATGGTGCAAGGTAACATTCTTTTCCTCCGTCATTTAGCCAGCTTTTCAAGTAGTTTTCTCTGATATTTTTTCATTATACGCCCAAGCAATAAAACTTGGGTCCAAGATTCCATAGGTACTTGATTTATTCAATTCTATACAAACACGATGAATGTACCTAAATGGTCAAAGAAAATGAATAAATTAAGGGAGAAAATACAAAAAATTATAATGTTCTATAATGACATGTATATTCGACTATATACTTACGTGCACAAAACTTGCAAAATAGATATGTCAAGCCACTTATATCCTGCGAGAAAATCCCTCACATCTTCAGGAGTGTAATACACTAAATCCAATTTTGGGCAATGTTCTAGCGGGAGAGCTTGCGCAAAGTCTGTTGTTGAAATGTAGTAGTATAAACTTGTTATTTCATTTGGACTGGGTCCAATATCCCATTGCGGTTATCTACAGGTGGGGGAGGGGCTGTGCAATTACTCCCTTTTGTAGAAGCGTGATTTACGACACTTCTACTTGGAGTTTGATCATCACTAACGCAACGACGATCTTCATTAGTTCGTTGTTCGAGGCTTTCACTTAATCTCTACATCATAACATTCAATTAGAACATAAAACAAAAATAAGCACAATATATTCAATTAAAACATATAATATATATCATACAAAAATAAGCGCGATTTACGACACATACCGAATACATCTCTTGTAACCTTTCCACTTCTTTCTCCCTTTTTTCCCTCTCCTCCTCAAACAACCTCCTTTGCTCTGCCAATTGCTTCTCAACATTATTAATCTTTTGTCGTTGAGCAAGAAATTCAGCGGTTTCGGTGCTTCTTTTTTGAGATCCAAAGTATGACCTCAAGCCGACACCATCTCCAACACCACGGACACGGCCTCCAAGCTCAGCTGTTCCGATAGCTTCGACTAATATGTCATGTCGTGCTTCCGGAACAAATGTGCCTTCACGGGCCACCACAACCAAGTTATCCTACACAACATGAGCAACTTACATACGCAAACACATTTAAATAACAACTCATGAGAAATTTACATAAGCAAACGCATTTAAACAAAATATATACTTACAATTTTCTCAGCAACTACTCTTGAAGCCTCAGAGGTGTACTCTTCATTAGGTCTTAATCGAGCCCTCTTCCATTTCTCATGTCTTGAAGGTGGAGATGGAATGTCACCAACGCCTCCTTCTTGTAGTTGTTCCTGCAGGACCCTCTTCTCAAGTTTCCTGTAACCCCCACGAGACAATCTATGGGGGTACATGTTTTTCGCCTTGTTCTGAATTCCTACTTCGCTTTTAGCCTGTTATTAACATAGTGAAATATGTGAATGATTAGTATCTATAACTCATTAACATAACATTATAGGTTACATAAGACTAGTACTAACCTTGAATTCCTCAGAACGGCGTTTCTTCGCAAACTTGTGCCACACCTTCTTCGATAAAAAACTATACCGAATCCATGGAGGTTGAAGACCGCTCTTAGGCTTCGTAATGTAGTCAGCCGTGAGTCGTGACTTAAATCCCCTCCAACTAACACCGGCATAAGTTATCCACTTTCTTTTCAATTTTGAGTCATCTTTAAACTCAAAATTCAACTACATTAAATCAATATATAAGTATGAATTAGAAACTATAGGTAGTGATATCAAATATATGAAAATTATAGTATGAAATACCTTAACGTCTGTCCATATGCTGTCTTTGACATTTCCATCCACTTCTCTCCAATCATCAATCAGTATACTGACTTTGTTACGTGCAAGGAACGCAACATAACTCCTAAAAGTAGCGTAATATGGACAATCCACTAATCTGTAGTGCGAATCAAACTCGATCAGAATTTTTGCACCAGATGAGTTGCGGACTGATGTGAATTGGGGCATCATTGTGACACCTCTTTGTGATCTTTTCATTTGACTTTCAGTTGTTTGAGTTTCATTGGCTAACCTTTCATTTGTTTGAGTTTCTTCGCTGGTTTCTGATGAAGAACTCGACAAGGTCGACATCTAAGTTCAAAAACAACAATAACAACATGAACAACAATGGCAAAAGAGTTTACTGTAGATGCATGGGGAAAATATTTTACGTACCCTAAACGTGACGATGAAGTAAACGATGTTGGTGTTGGTGTTGTTGTTGTCTTCCTTCCTTATGACAACGACGGTGTTGTTGTTATCTTCTTTCTCGACGGTGACGATGATGACGACGGTGTTGGTATGTGCGTAATCTTCTATTTTCTTCACTATCGTGACGATGATGACGAAAATGACAACAAATGGATACTGATGATGCAAGATTTGGTGGAATCGTGTATTGTTTCACAGTATTGAAGGTCAGGGTTTAGGGTTGAAATCGTGTAACGTTTCGTCTGGTTTCTATTTTCAATGGAAAAAAGGATACTGAAGAGACAATGAGACTAGCTAGTTTGGAGACTATTGAAACACTACTACGACGGTCAAGAATTTACACCGTAATGATATATTATTTACATAATGAAATTTCATATTAAAGCGCTAGAGTTATTTTTAGAATTAAAAATTAAAAAAACATACAAAATATATCACAACGGTTTATATAAACAACCGTAGTCATAACTTTTAATTTTTTTAATTAAAAGTAAATAAAAAAGTAAAGACGCGCTTTAACATAAAAGGAATAATATATATGAATGCGCTGAGGTTCGAACACATGAAAGCTTGAAGGTATCACCACGGTTGATTTATCAACCGTTGTTATATACAGATAATCACCACGGTTGGTTTATCAACCGTTGTTATATACAGATAAGTTTTATTCAATAAACAAATAAAATACAACCACGCCTTAGTTTAGATATGTCACAACGGTGTAGGGATGAAGCGTTGTGAGCATGGCGTCGTTGTTTACGCGTTTTGTAGTAGTGATTAATGCATGTCAAATTCACTTCTTTTTTATGCATCTTTTTTTGTGAAATTTGTTGTTGTTTGAATGAATTAGAGAGAGCGAGTTGATCTATCTAGTAGTGATTCATGGTTGATCAAGCTCATGATATCCATGAAGAACTAAAACTCATTCATCCATAAATTTGAGAGAACCTTGTGTGTGTATGTGTGTTCTTCATTCACCTACATCTAATTTCTTGAGTAACACCTTGTGAATTCGAATGTTTGTGAGATTCCCTGGTACTTCTCATCATCTTCATCCTTATTCAGTTTTCATTGTTGAGGACCTTCATCTCTAAAGATTGAGTGTTGAAGGAGACTAGTGGTACATTAGGGTATCTAATATTTTTTGTGTAAAGTTTGTTGTTTGTAACAAGTGCATGTATCATTTATTGAATGGAGTTTAACTTTTATTGGTATCTATCAAGGAAAAAGTTTTAGTATACTCCAAGGAAGACTTTGGAGAGATCAAGTATTAACTGTCTGTGAGGTGGAGTTGGAAGTTATCCATATTTGGTGGGTTTGGTGAAAGATTGCTCGCAAACAAAGTTGGGAGATGTCCAATCAACGCTTAGCTAATGAAAATAGCTCAGACAAAGTTGGGAGATGTCAAATCAACACTTAGCTAATTCTTCTTTACTAATTGGTTCCATGCTTTCACGCCTTCCGAAGAATGCCTGAGCAAAAACTATTTGGAAGTACCTAATGGTTGAGTTATGGAGTAGGGTAAAGTTCATCCTTTCATAGTTAGGTGGGAAATCCTCTATGAGGCTAGCCCATAAATCATCTAGCTCATATTGCATATGTATATCACTAGGAACATCAGTAAAACTATGAGGTCCATGCTGTAATCCGAATATCTTAGCTAATTCTCGGTGGTTAAAACGATAATTATATCCAAATAGCCTAAAGGTGGTTAAGCCAATATTATGTCCTAGTCCTCGTTGAGGATTGTAATGGAAAGAACTTAGAAACTCTAAGGTGAGGTTCTTGTATGTTGGGTATTTGGCAAATGAGAACTGGTCCCACCTGATCTAATTAAACATATACCTGACACTATCTCTAAAGCCTAATGTGGCTTGGCACTGGAAATTTGGATATCGGGTCAGTGAGATAGTTCTCTGAGATAAGTCATCATAACTCATTCTCTGGTTGTCATCCTTGAAAACTATCCTCATGTTGTCAACATGCTACATTCTCAAATAATTTGTTAGTAGAAAAAATTTATATGGAAAATGTAGGTGACGTAAAAAAAAATGAAACATGAACAAAGTTAGTGAAATTTTCAACAAGGTTTAAATTTCACCGCTTATTTATTTGGGCATAAATAAAAACGAAAACAAATTCTTGGGTTGCCTCCCACACAACGCTTTATGTTGAGGTGTTAGCTCGACGTTCTTTTAAACTCATTCCTCGGGTGGACTAGCAGGTGGCTCATTTAGTTTCTAGCTAGCATAGTGATCTATTACTTCATCATTGTGATAATGATTGTGCCTCTGCCCGTTTACTATAAACAGCTCGGTTGACTTACACCAAATTTTGATTGCTCCAGATTGCATAACTTTTACTACTTCAAATGGTCCCGACCATCGGGAATGAATTTTTCCTGAGAATAATCTCAATCTGGAGTAAAAAAGAAGTATGAGTTCTCTTATCTCAAATTCTCTCATAGTAATGCGCTTATCATGTAATTTATTTGTTCGCTCTTTATATATATCGACATTCTCATAAGCATCCAGCCTTAATTCTTCTAACTCGTGTAGGTTTAGGATTCGCTTTTCGCTAGTAGCTACATAGTCCATATTTAGGGTTTTAACAGCCTAATAGGCTTTGTGCTCAAGTTTAACTAGCGGGTGACATGATTTTCCATACACAAGCTTGAAGGGTGTAGTTCCTATGGGAGTTTTATAGGCTGTCTTATATGCCCAGTGCGCTTCTGGAAGCTTAGATGACCAGTCCTTTCTAGATGTAGCAACCGTTTTTTCTAATATTTGCTTCATCTGTCTGTTGGAGATTTCAACTTGGCCACTAGTTTGTGGGTGATAAGGAGTATCTATTCGGTGTCGCACCCCATATTTCTGTAGAAGTTTTTCAAATATTATGGAGATGAAGTGAGATCCTCAATCGTTTATGACTAATATGGGATCGCCGAATCTAGGGAAAATATAGTTTTTAAACATTTTGATTACTACTCATCCATCATTGGTGGGAGTGGTGATGGCCTCTATCCACTTGGATATGTAGTCAACTGCTATGAGTATGTACTTGTTTCCCATAGATGATGGAAAAGGACCCATAAAGTCAACCCCCATACATCAAAGACTTCTACCTCTAAAATATTTTGCAAGGGCATTTCATCTTGTTGGGAAATATTTCTGGTGCGTTGACACCGATCACATCTAACAACCATAGCATGGACATCACACTATATGGTGGGCCAATAAAGTCCAACATGAAGAATTTCATTGCATGTCTTTGATGTACTTGCATGCCCTTCATAGAGAGAGGCGTAACAGTGGGTCATGATGCTTTCGATCTCCTCCTTAGGAACGCAACAGCAGAAAAGGCCATCGAATCGTCTTTTTAAAAGGAGGGGTTCATCCCAATAAAAATATTTTAGGTCATGGAAGAATTTCATCTTCTGTTGATAAGTCATATCTGGAGGTAAAACTTTGGCTGCTAAGTAGTTTACGTAATCAGTATACCAAGGTACAGTCGTGTGCACCAAAGCAACTTCTCCTTCTAATTCGTTCTCAATATTTGAGTATTTGTCTTTAAGATATTCATGGTAGTGATCATAACTCATCCCTTCGATGTCAACTGATGCGACTAGTCTATCATAAGTAAAATTGTGGTTTATGGGTACATATTCTGGCTTGAGATTTTCTAGTCTTGAGAGGTGGTCAGCTACTACGTTTTTGGTTCCCTTTTTGTCACAAATTTCTAAATGGAGTTCTTTTAACAATAGGATCCACCGAAGTAGTCTTCGTTTAACATCTTTCTGGCTTAATAAATATCGTATAGCAACATGATCTGTGTAGATAATGATTTTGGCTCCTACTAAGTAAGAATGGAATTTTTCAATTGTGAATACTACAACTAAAAGTTCTTTTTCAGTGGTGGCATAATTTGTTTGGACTGCATCTAGGGTTATGCTTGCATAATAAATTACATGTATTTTCTTTTCATTCCGTTGTTCCAACGCATCTTCTATAGCATAATCACTTGCATCGTACATGATCTCGAATGGTTGACTCCAATCAGGAGGTTGCATAATAGGTCCAAAGATTAGGGCGTGCTTAAAGAGTTTAAATGACTTAAGGTATTTTTCATCGAAAATAAATTCAGTATCTTTCATTAGAAGACCAGTTAAAGGTTTTGTGATCTTAGAGAAGTCTTTAATAAAATTTCAATAGAAACCGGAGTGCCCAAGAAAACTTCTGACTTGTATAAATGTTTTGGGTGGTTGGAGGTTCTCAATAACCTCTATCTTTGCTTCATCAACCTCAATTCCTCTTTCGAACACTATGTGTCCAAGGACTATGCCCTCATTCACCATGAGGTAGCATTTTTCCCAATTCAGTACTAGGTTGACTTTCACGCACCTTTTCAGTACCTTTTATATGTTAATTAGGCATCCTTCAAAACTTGATCCGCATAAGTAGAAGTCATCAATAAAAACTTCTATGATGTCATCTATGAAGTCTGTGAATATCACCATGATACATCTCTAGAAGGTTGCGGGAGCATTGCATATTCTGAATGGAATTCGTCGGTAAGCGAAAGTTCCATAAGGACATGTAAAAGTAGTCTTCTCTTGGTCATCTAGATGAACTGAAATTTGGAAAAATCCTAAGTATCCATCTAAATAGAAAAAATATGAGTGTCGAGCTAAACGATTAAGCATCAAATCGATGAACGAAAGGGTAAAATTGTCCTTCCGAGTTGCTTTGTTTAGCTTTCTGTAATCTATACACATACGCCATCACCTTTCTATGCATTTAGCCACAGACTCTCCCTTTTCATTTTTATTAATTGTTACACCTCATTTCTTAAGGACTACATGCACTAGACTAACTCATTGACTATCTGAGATTGGATAAATTATTCCAGCATCAAATTATTTTAGTACTTCCTTCCTAACAACATCGCCATAATAGGATTGATCTTCCTCTGATGCTCTCTAGAGTCTTTAGAGTCCTCTCTACCATAATTTTGTGCATGCACACAAAGGAGCTTATCCCTTTCAGATCAGAAATTTTGTAGTCCAATGTTGTAGGATATTTTCTCAATACCACCAAGAGTTTCTCTATTTCTTCCCTATTAAGATCAACATCTATTATAATTGGACTATCAAGTCGTTCATCAAGAAACTCATATCTTAGGTTTTTGGGTAGTACTTTAAGTTCTATTGATGGTTGCTTAGGGCTTGGCATGAGGTTTGGTGTAAGTGCTAGACATTCCCTTAGGCTATCATCAGCATATTGGCGATGGTATTCATCCTCAACTTCTTCTAGCATAGCATCGGCTGGTAGTTCTACCAATTTTGTAATTGGTGGTGGTGGTTTAGATCCTAACTCTTTTATGCATTCATCAATGATGTCTATAAAACAACAATTGTCGTCTATGGCTGGAGTTTTCAGAAATTGGGAAAGAATAAATTCAATTTTCTCTTCACCTACTTCAAATATTAACTTCCATTGTTTTACATCTATTATCGCACTAACAGTGGCTAAGAAAGGTCTTCCTAGTATGATAGGTATATTAGAGTCTTACTTTACATCCATTACTATGAAATCCTTAGGAATATAGAATTGGCTAATTCGTAATGGAATATTTTCAAGCATTCCCATAGGGTATTTAACAGAACAATCTGCCAACTGGAGGGACATTCTTGTAGGTCTCAAGTTTCCTAACTTCAATTTTTCACATACAAAGAGAGGTATTAAACTGACGCTAGCTCTGAGATCACTTAATTCCTTGTCGATTACAAACTTGCCTATCACACATGGAATCGAAAAACTATTGGGGTCTTTCAATTTGGGTGGCATGTTATTTTGGATAATGGCACCACACTCTGCAATGAGTGCCATAATCTCGTCATCTTCAAGTTTCTTCTTATTTGAAAAGATCTCTTTTAGAAAGTTAGAATATAAGGGCATTTGAGTAATGGCCTCAATGAAAGGGATAGTGATATGGAGTTGCTTTAGGAGCTCGATGAATTTCTTAAACTAACCCTCATTCTTTGATTTAGCGAGTCTTTGAGGGTATGGTACCTTTGGTTTATAAGTAGGTGGAGGTACATTATATTTTTCTTTCTCAACAGCATCTTCAATAGTAGTAGTCTCCTAATTATCAACTGTTGGTTTTCCTACTTGATTTTCATCAGTAACCTTCTTAGGTTCCTTCTCTACTCTTCTATACATCGCAAGATTTGTAACTCTAGGGTCAACGAGTCCATCTAATTATGTCCCATTTTGCAGTGTGATAGCATTTGCACAACCCTTAGGATTAGGTTTAGGTTGGCTTGGAAATGTGCTAGTAGAAGCAGCAGTAGCTGCTTTTAGCTAGGCTACTTGAGTTATTTGGGTCTCAAGCATCTTGTTATGTGTAGCCATGACGTCAACCTTGTTTTCCAATTGTTTCAACAGCTCGTTAGTCTGAACATTTTGATTCATGAACTCCTTGTTTTGCTGGGTCTGAGTTTCGATGAAGTTTTCCATCATGATTTCTAAGTTTGACTTTCTAGGAGTAGGAGAAGCAGCGGGAGCTTCTTGTTCAAAACCTTGAAGGTTAGAAGATGGAGGACTTGAAGCAAATAATGAGTTCATGCTCTTAAAAGAAAATTTGGGATGGTTTCTCCATCCAAGATTATAAGTGTTTGAATAGAGATTTCCTTGGGCATAGTTAACTTGGTCAGGTGCAGTCCTAGTCAATAGTTGGAAATCAGTAGCTATATGGCCTTAGACTCCACAAATCTCACAGTTTGGAGCTATAGCAACCACGATGTCTGGATTGGTAATAGTTAAGTTGTTGATCTTTTGGGTAAGTGCCTCAAGCTTAGCATTTACATGATCAATTCCATTGACTTTGAACATACCTCCTATTGTTTTGGTTTTCTCGACTTGAACTCGTTCAATTCCCCACTAGTAATGGTTTTGGGCCATGTTTTTGATAAGCTAGTAAGCTACATTGAATAGTTAGTCCATTAAGGCTCCGTCAGCAACAGCGTCTATGGTCATTATTATGTTGTATACTAGACCATTATAGAAGGCATGGATGATAAACTATTTGCTCTAATCCATGGTGAGGACATTGTCTCATCATGTCTTTATATCTTTCCCATGCTTCAAAGAGTGATTCTCCTTTGGTTTGTTTAAACGTAGATATATGATTTCTCAGCATTGTCGTCTTGCTTGGCGGGAAATATCTTGCTAAGAATACCTTCTTAAGTCCATTCCATGTAGTAATTGGGTTCGCATGTAGAGACTGTAGCCATGCTCTGGCTCTATCTATTAGGGAAAATGGAAATAGACGTAGTCGAATGGCTTCTAGATCGACACCATTACTCTTTAATGTGTCTACAACACTGACAAATGAAGATTTGGGTCCTCAGTAGGATTTCTAGAGAACTGGTTTTGTTGCACGATTTGCAGTAGAGACAGTTTTAATTCGAAATTGTTCGCCCTGATTGCAGGTGGAACAATGTTTGAATGTGCCTCGTCCTGAGATGGAACGACGAAGTCCTTAAGAGGTTTTGTATCTGGTGTAGCCATAGGAGTAAATTGGCTCGGTATTTAATATTAAAGTGATCATATAAATAATCCTAAATAAAAATTAAATAAAAAATAGCAAAGATATATATATATATATACATACATATATATATATATATATATATATATATATATATATATATATATATATATATATATATATATATATATATATATATATATATATATTGTTCTAGCCAAAAATGGTTAGACCACCAAAAGTGCTAGTTCTTCTCATATATATATATATATATATATATATATTGTTCTAGCCAAAAATGGTTAGACCACCAAAAGTGCTAGTTCTTCTTATTCTGGACAAGGAGAGCTACGCTGTTTATACTATAGAGTATGTTTGGGGATTTGAGAGCTATACAGGTGCTGTATATTGTCTCAAGAATGAATTTCTTGCTTAACCCTCATGTGGGAGCCCTATTATATAGCCTTCTATTCAGATAAGCCATTAAGAGAAGTCTTTTGGCCTTCTGGTGTTATGAGGCCTTTATTGTCGTAACTTCCCTCCATGAATACAGACTTTGATGCTCTGGTAACGTCTGCATTGAAGCTCTGTCACCGTTACAACTATTGGAACGACGTTCGTTGAGCTCATGGCCGACATCAGTGCCGGGTTGGTGGGGTGTGGTACCCGGTCATATGAGAACTCGGCTTAGTGGGATTCGGGCTCCTGACCGGGTCGGGCTGTGTATGAGGCTTGTCTAGCTCTCTTCATTGCACGATCTTTCCTGCTACTATAGTCTAGTTCGTGCTCACCTTTATCCGACTACACAACTCGACATCAAATATATTTGGCATGTACATAAGCCTCCAGAGTACTATATCCATTTATAGGGTTCAATACTTGGCAGTGACGTAAGCCCGGATATATTTGCTAGGTGCCGTGTTATGGATCGGCCTTTTTCTACTTAGGTCCTTACGTGTCAAAAATTTTCAAACTGTCATGTCCCTTAATCTTCCCTAGCATTATGATGATTTTAATATATCATGAGTGGCTATTCTCTAGCCATTTTTTGAACGTTGGGCTCCTATTAAAGTCAGTCTTCTCTTTCCTTCACTCCTACATTTTCTTTAAGCGAATCTGATCTCATCTCCAAGCATTCTTCACTTCAGGTATTTTTTCCTTTCCCTCTTGATTTTCCTCTATTCTTTTTAGCACAAACATGGTAGTTCTTAGGGAATGTGATAATGAGGGTAAGGTTATTCGTAAGAGTGACGAGGAGAGAAAAAGGCTATGGGAAGATAACATGCAAGAGATGATGGATTCTGTAGGGGTAGAAGAGTATAGGCGAGTCATGGATAAGTTTTATAATGAGATTCTCATTTCTGAAAGTGACTTTGACTCTGAATCTTCAGGTTCTATAGAAATTCCAATGGAGACTACTGCTCCCTTTGATTCTGAGGCCATAAACCATAAGAATAGTACTGCTGATTACTTGGAAATTGCTAAAATCTAATCCCTGGGGATTATATCCTCTACTGGTTCCGAGGATGACGTTATTTTGGAACCGGGCGGCCCAAATGAAAGAGTATGTATACTCTGGCCAAAAGATGCTTCTGAAGAATTTTTCTACTTTTATCCTAGTATAATGGAAGATTTCAACATCCCTATCCCTTTTTCCGATATCTAGGTGGATGTGTTAAAGACTGTCAACATAGCACCTTCCCCACTCCGTCCCAACAGTTGGGGGTTAATAAAGGCCTTTGAGAGGGTTTGTGAGGTTTTAGATATTGTTCCGACTATAGGTTTATTTTTTTCCTTCTTTGAGGTAAAAGGAATTGATAACCGGAGATGGGTACAAATTAGTGGAATGCCCTGCCGAAGTTTCTTCAGGCCTACACTTCACATTACAAGAATTATAAAGACTGTTTTTTGAGAGTTCGCAGTGGGCCGGGATGTCCACAAGTGTTATACGCCTTAGATGGGCATCCTCTTTTTCATCATTACTGGACCAAAGATCCCTTATCAATCACCAGTTTTAATTATGATAAACTGAATGATTTTGAACTCCAGTCCCTGGCTATACTTGATTCATTTCGTATGATGAGGATTAAGGAATTGTTGCCTTTAGAGGCCGACCGACTCCTTGCCTTCTTGGGTAATCATTATTATTCATTTCAACTATTCCTCGCCTTCTTTTTTATTCTAACCTTACACTGTTTGTTTGAAGACAAGATGACTGACCCATCTATAGCCGAGCAAAAGAAATTGATGCAAGCAGCTCGGGATGCCTGGAGGGGAACTGAGGGTGCACATGCATCTAAGTTCGACTTAGGTGGATTGAAAGTCCTGGCACCAAAACAGACCAGGGGTACAAGCACTAAAGCCTCCCCAAGCAAAACTGATCCCCAACCCCTTATTTTATCTACTCAGGACGAGGCTTCTCAAGGTGATCCGAAGAAGCTGAAGATTCAAATGAATGAGGATATTCATCAAGCTGAAATGGAGATTAACTCCCTCATGAGAGGCCCAGAAGAAAATTCTGTGTCTGGAGAGTTCAAGTTTTGGTCCAATGATTTTGATGGCTTCAGACACCTGCGTGATCATCTTAACACTACCAAGGATATTAATAAACTTAAATCCATTGGTCAGCAGAAAATCACTCAAAATCTTAGCTCTTATTTGATGAGGTGTGTTGTCCTTGCCCGTGGTTTGTTTGAATTGTCTGACAAATTCAAGGAATAAGTTTCCTAGTTGAAGAATTCCCAGGAATCTCAGTCTAAGAAACTTTCCAGCTTGGAAAAGGAATTAGCTAACATGATGAACGAAAGAGAAACCTTGGAGTCTAATCATAAATCAGCTTTAGCCAAGCTTACTGACCAGTTGAGGGTATTCGAGGGCTCTAATGCCGAGTTCTTATCATCCAACAACGATCTTAAAGAAGCTCTGAAGAAAGCTCAGATCGATGTTTTGTGTGCTGGCGACGAAGCTTTTGAGAGAGCTAAAGATCAAGTTCTCTTTCTCCATCCTGGTCTGGATTTGTCGGAGATGGATTACATCAATGTGGTGCAAGATGGCCGTCTTGTGGACCTTGGCGAGCTGGAGAAGGATAGCCCAGAGAGGTCTCAAAGCCCGGTCAATGACGCTAACGAGAATATGAACCTGGCCCAAAGTGATGTTGCCAATGATACCTCGGATGCTACTTAATCTTAGTGTTCTTTGTTTTAGTTAGTCATCCTTCTGGATGGACTTTTTATGTATTTTGGCGAGGGTGTTTAATGTTTCCCCCCTCACGCTCATGACTTTTTAGTCTTCGGGCTTTGTAACGTACAATGTTTTGGCCCTTCTGAGGCTTTATTTTTATTGCTTGTGTTATTTTTATTAATCGTGTTTTATTTCTTTGCAAAATAATCTCGTACATATATCCAGCCCCTCGGGCACTAAGTTATATTAACTTAGGGTGTCCGATTATAGATTGTCAAGTATTATTTTTACTTTGCTTTTGCTTTATCTCCCTGCCCTTTCAGGTAGCTTACTGTGAGGCTAATTATGAAGGAACCTTTAGTTATCTTGTTTGTGTAGTCTTCACACTTTTGAGAGTTCTGAACTCTTGTAGGCTTAGGCGCCGATTATGGTATGTGCTCGGGCTTCCTTTCTACAGAGATTCACTTTTTTCTTATTGGCATTTTACCAAATATGACTTTTTACTTACAAGCCCCAGGTATCTTTTGACGTGTTTTGGGCTTAGATGTTTCATCATCTTTATACCAGATTGTCCGACTTGAGTGCATAGAGCTATTAGACATGTTTGTTTAACCCGTGTACGCGGAACAAGTCGACACGTTTATAGGAGTTTATCAACCCGTTTCTGGGCGACCTATGTAAGCGGAGCAAGTCGACACATTTATAGGAGTTTATCAACCCGTTTATGGGCGACCTATGTACACGGAGTAAGTCAACACGTTTATAGGAGTTTATCAATCCGTTTATGGGCGACCTATGTACGTAGAGCAAGTCGACAAGTTTATAGGAGTTTATCAACCAGTTTAAGGGAGAACTATGTACGCGAAGCAAGTCGATATGTTTATAGGAGTTTATCAACCCGTTTATGGGAGACCTATGTACGCGGAGGAATTCGACGCGTTTATAGGAGTTTATCGACCCGTTTATGGGTGACCTATGTACACGGAGCAAGTCGACACGTTTATGGGAGTTTATCAACCCGTTTATGGGCGACGTATGTACGTAGAGCAAGTCGACACGTTTATAGGAGTTTTCTGAGTTATAACTCATCATTTCCAGCCGAGTACCTATAAACAAGACATAACAATTTTTTAAGTCCAGGTGCCTCGTTAAAAACCCTTACCCTTGCAAGGGAAAAGTGTGCAACTCAGATCCTTTATTCAGTATTGAATTGAATAATGTTTTAGCTGAATACATCCTAAGGTAAAATACATCCCAAGTCCTAGGAATTTCTATTCATTCTAATGCTTCGGCTTGTATGCTCCTTGATCGGAAGGATCTCCCCATCCAGTTGGCTGAACGTCTTCAAACCCAATGCTAGAGCTCTCAGGAGCAGTATACTTTACTAGAATGTCAAATTTTCTGCTTGGTTGTCCCAGGGTATCCCAAGTCTCTGAAGGGTTGTTGTCCTCGCTGATATTAATTTTAGGTAGTAAAAAGTTGATAAATTCTCATTTTACCATCCCTGCGACTTCGTCAAGAAGACGGTTGATGTATTCAGGATTATCTGAGCAGGACTTCCATGCTTTTACAGAAAAGGATGAATCTTTTTCAAGACTATCTGGAAGATATGCGTTTCTGGTTTGGCTTTGATACCTTGAATCCTCCGTGTAAGGCTTCCCGGAGGAAAGGACTAGGTTGTTCTCTAGTGCTTGCACAATCCCATTCTCCTCCTCGGGGAATGAGTTGACTCTGATAGGTGTATCATGGGACGGTAGATGCCCAACCTAGACTTGTTTCGTTCCTTCGTTGGGCACTATGTTGACCAGGTGGACTTTGGGTGAACTCTTGGAATTTGCTTCTCCTACTGGTTCTTTTCTTCCCAACTTTAAGCTACCCTTAAAACACTTTCTCGCCAGCCCTTGGTCACTTTTGACAGTCCCAACCCGACCATCTACAAGTGGGAATTTCATGGTCGAATATAGCGTTGAAAGTGAAGCCTCGAGGGTGTGGAATGATGGACGGCCTATAATGATGTTATGGGGTGAAACAACATTGATTACTAGGTACCTTACCCGGACAATCTTTGCATTATCAGCATTGCCAAAGGTAGCGGCATTACTAGATGTCCGAGCACCTGGACCTGCTCTCCCAAGAATCCTACTAGATTGCCTTGGAATGGCAATAACTCGATCGCATCAAGCCCCATTCCTCTGAAAGCATCCCAATAGAGCACATCGGCTGAACTTCCAGGGTTTACCAGTACCTTTTTCACGCTCTGACCTCGTATTTGCACTTTGATAACCATAAGATCATTTTCGTGAGCTAGGATTCCTATGGCGTCCCGCTTAGAGAATGTTACAACATCTAAGTTTCCTTCCGGATCTTCTGGAAATTTCTGGTCGACATGCATAACTGCTCTAACATATCTTTTTATGACTGGACTTGTCACTCCATCATCAGTAAACCCTCCAGAAATGGTGTTTAGGGTGTGTCGGGCTGCCTTTGTCTCGTGACCCTCTTCAGCGTCAGAACTTTTCTTCTGAGATGACTTTTCCGGTCCCTGATCATCTCGGCGAGGGCTTCTCTTGTTATTTTTTGGTTGAGGATTCTTCACATATGTAAATAGATGACCCCTCTGGATTAGGGCTTCAGTTTCTTTTTTTAGCCACTGACAGTCCTCGGTGTGATGTCCCCGTACACGGTGGTAATTACACCAGGCCTCAGGTTGCCTTCCCATGATTGCGTTGGCTCTTTTGGGACGATGAGGCTCTGGTAACATATTCATGTGGCTGACTTCTTTAAGGATATCTCCCCTGCTTCTATTTAATAGGGTGAGGTCTCTATCTGGCTCGTACGTCTGTCTGTATGGTCTGGGAGTATGTCGCTCACGTGTAGCTCCCTGAGGATGCTTTTTCCTCCTGTTTGACACCTCTTCTTTGCTCTTCGTCTTTTCATTGTTGTCCCGGGCTCTTTTCTCTTGGTTACTTTCTTCTCCTTTGATGTAACATTCAACCTGGGTAGTGATCTCGTCCATGCTGATAGCCGGCTTCTGAGCCAGTGACTCATTAAATTTCCTGGCTCGTAATGTGAAGGCAAGCTTCTCAATGGTTTTGATGAAGACAACATTATTCATTCAAGATGTTATGCTTGCTCAAAAAGAATGGATCAAGACATTGAAGTTAGCACAAAGTTTTTAATTTTTACAAGTCTTGAAGAATTCTCAAGTATAATCAAGGTATAACTCTCACTTATCAATATGGTTGCATACAAGTGTTCAAAAGTGTCGCAAGTATGCAATATATATTGATAAAATAGTTCTCAAAATAATCTTCAAAATTCACTTGCATACATGGTTCATGTGGTTGAAAATATATCATTATTTCTAGCTTTAAAAAACAAAATATTTTTATCATACATTTGAAACTTTATTTACTTTATTTATTTATTTGTTTTTTTTATTTTGAACCATGTTAAATCACTTTCAAATATAATCTATTGACTTGGGTAAATCAATAGATGTTGTATAAAATTGGTTCAAATACTTAGACAAATTTTTTAATTATTTAATTTAGTTAAACATTCAGTTTTTGGTAAATTATGTTGTTTTTAACTGTCGTAACAGCACCAGAAACCGCCATAATTCACACCGTTCTGAACCAGTATTTTAAATTTTAAATTTCAAAATTATTTGGTAAATTGTGGCATTTTGAAACGACGTAACAGACAAAACAACCGCCACAATTTACAACGTACTGAAACAGTGTTTTTTATTTAAAATTGAAAAATGTTTTGTTTGAATGCACATTTTCATTATATCTTTTCATGGCATCTCTTACATCATTTATCTTATTAAATTCAGAATTTTTCTAACCATTGCCATGACTTTTGAATGGTTGCTTTCATCAATATAAATACATGTCATTTTCAGATTAAAACTTACCTCCTAGAAATTTCATAATAAAAAATCCACTCATTCTTTTCATCTTTCAGTTATTCTTCAAGTGTTCATTCAAATATATTTTTGAGAGAAATTTTTGCATAAATTTCACACATTATCATTGTTTCATCTCATTTTATTCTTTAAGTGATATTTATTTCAAGGAGAAGATCGATCGTGAAGATTGATAGCATCATATTCTCAAGACATCAAATTTATTATCAAGAATATTTTTCTGTTTTACCTTGTTGTCCAGGATTGTTGGAAACAAGTGAGTGTTTTTGAAGAGGATTGTTCTTCATACACTTATTTACCTATAGGTTAGATAGTAAGCATCACCATTGGTGTGATTAGGCTGTACAATAATTCTAAACTATAGTGAACTCTCTTTCGTGTTGAAGGAGGAGTGGAGTACTCTCGGGCTGTGAGGGGAACCACTATAATTCTCTTGTGTCATTTTTCCTTTCCAGACTTTACTTTCAAGCAATTATCATCTAACGGAAAAATAACCAAGAACCGGTAAAAAGATCGAAAATTTTTTTAAGAACCTAATTCACCCCCCCTCTTAGGCGCATTTAAAATTACACTTGGCATCAGAGCAGGTGATAGGTAACCTGTTCCTATTCGATTCAGATGGCTTCCGCAAACAATGATCTTGTATTCAAAGACGGTGGTAGTAGCAACAAGCCTCCTTTGTTTTCTGGCCAATACTTCGACTTTTGGAAAATTCGTATGAAGGCACATTTAGAAGCACAAGGAAGTGATATATGGGAGGCTGTTCAAAATGGTCCTTTTATTCCTACAACGGTTTTCAACGGAGTTGGTACGCCAAAACCACAAGCATCATGGGATGAGGATGATAAGAAAAAGGTTCTCTATGACAAAAAGGGAATAAATATTTTACAAAGTGCACTTGGAATGGATGAATTCTTCCGCGTCTCAACATGTACAACGGCCAAACAAATATGGGACACTCTTGTAGAAACTCACGAAGGAACCGCCGAAGTCAAAAGATCCAGATTGAATACTTTAAGTCAAGAGTACGAGTTATTCAGAATGCAACCAGGAGAATCAATCCTCGACTTGCAGAAAAGATTCGTGCATTTGACAAATCACTTGAATGCACTTGGTAAGACACTAACAAATGATGAACTTAATCTTAAAGTGCTTAGGTCTTTAACAAGAGAGTGGCAACCCAAAGTGACGGCGACTTCCGAGAAGAAAAGTTTATCAACGATGACATCCGCTACTCTATTCGGAAAGCTTCAAGAATATGAGATGGAACTTGGACTATTGGAGAAACGTGAGAACCAAGAAAAGAAATCCAAGAGCATTGCCTTAAAAGTTGAATCTAAAGTTGTGAAGAAAGAAGACAATCCCGAAGAGGACGAAAACTTTATGCTCCTTGTAAAAAGACTAGGAAAATATTTCAGTGCAAAAAATAATATTGGAAACTCTAGTTTCACAAGAAGAAAGAAGTCCTCAAAGAACAAAGAAAAAGAAGCATCAACATCCAATGGAGACATTATATGCTATGAATGTGGAAACCAAGGTCACATCAAACCGGAATGTCCCAAACTCGCAAAGAATCGTGACAACAAAGGAAAGAAGGATTACAAAAAGAAAGCCTACATTGCTTGGGATGATAATGAAATAAGTTCTTCATCGGACTCCGATAGTGATCAAAGCGCAAATCTAGCATTGATGGCATCACATCATTCCGACGATGAAGACGATGAGGTTAGTAGTTACTTTTCAATTTATGATAATGATGCTCAAGGAGCAATTGATGAACTTTTAAGTGAATGCAAAATTCTATATAAAACCATCTCATCTCAAAAGAAATAAATATCAATCTTGGAAGAAAATATTGAGAAAATGGTAAATAAGTTCAAAGATGAAAAAGAAGAATTAATCAAGAATTTTGCATGCACTAAATGTGAGTCACTTGCTTTTCAAATAGTTCAATTGAAAAGAGTCCTAGAAAGATATGAGAAAGGACAAATTGGATTGGAACGTGTTCTTAGTAGTCAAAAATACTCAAATAATAAAAGTGGTCTAGGTTACTCAAGATTCTCTAAACAAACTTCTAACAAGACCATTTTTGTAAAAGCGAAAGAACAAATTCCTTTAGAGAAAAGTGACAAGCCTAAAATGGTTCAACAATATAACAAAAGGAAAAGAAATAATAAGAAGAAGTCTTATAATAAGAAGAAATCTTATCCCCCTAGATATAAAAGCAACTTTGAGACTACTTGTTTCTATTGTGGTATTAAAGGTCATACTCCTAATGCATGTTATATTAGAAACTTTAGTGTTGCTCAAGGCCATTATGTGTGGGTTAAGAAAGGAACTAACTATGGTGGACCCAAAGCACATTGGGTACCAAATCAAACTTAATTTGTTTTGTAGGTTTTCTTAAGGACCACTTTAAATCTATGATGTTTTGATAAGTGGTGGTTCTAAGATTTTGATGGGAGGCATAAACTAGCTTTCAAATCTAGCTCCAAAGTCCAAGGGTTATTTCACATATGAGGATTCCCTTAAAGAAAGAATTCTTGGCATTGGCAAAGTTGAAGCACTAACTTTCACATCCTTTGAAGATGTACTTTAAGTTGACAAACTAAAGCATAATCTTCCTAGTATAAATCAACTTTGTGACAAAGACTTCAAAATCATGTTTCGGCAAGGATAAATGTTTGATGAAGTCTTTCATGAGGTAAAACGCATAGGTAAGAATTATTTTTCATTTTTCAAGATTTCTTTATGTATTTCAAGTCTTTTCCCATCCTTTTTGCCAATGACAAAGCGGGAGAAGATGTATGTGTTTGTGTTTGTTTTTTCTCTAACAAAATGCAGCTAGCAAAGACACTCTAAATCATGAATTTAGGGGGAGCATTGATCAAGGGGGAGCTTTTTGTATTAGAGAAACAAGATTAAAGCAAATTTTTAAAATTGGGTTGTCATCATCAAAAAGGGGGAGAATGTGAAGGCAAGCTTCTCAATGGTTTTGATGAAGACAACATTATTCATTCAAGATGTTATGCTTGCTCAAAAAGAATGGATCAAGACATTGAAGTTAGCACAAAGTTTTTAATTTTTACAAATCTTGAAGAGTTCTCAAGTATAATCAAGGTATAACTCTCACTTATCAATATGGTTGCATACAAGTGTTCAAAAGTGTCTCAAGCATGCAATATATATTGATAAAATAGTTCTCAAAATAATCTTCAAAATTCACTTGCATACATGGTTCATGTGGTTGAAAATATATCATTATTTCTAGCTTTAAAAAACAAAATATTTTTATCATACATTTGAAACTTTATTTACTTTATTTATTTATTTGTTTTTTTTTATTTTGAACCATGTTAAATCACTTTCAAATATAATCTATTGACTTGGGTAAATCAATAGATGTTGTATAAAATTGGTTCAAATACTTAGACAAATTTTTTAATTATTTAATTTAGTTAAACATTCAGTTTTTGGTAAATTATGGTGTTTTTAACTGTCGTAACAGAACCAGAAACCGCCATAATTCACACCGTTCTGAACCAGTATTTTAAATTTTAAATTTCAAAATTATTTGGTAAATTGTGGCGTTTTGAAACGACGTAACAGACCAAACAACCGCCACAATTTACAACGTACTGAAATAGTGTTTTTTATTTAAAATTGAAAAATGTTTTGTTTGAATGCACCTTTTCATGGCATCTCTTACATCATTTATCTTATTAAATTCAGAATTTTTCTAACCATTGCCATGACTTTTGAATGGTTGCTTTCATCAATATAAATACATGTCATTTTCAGATTAAAACTTACCTCCTAGAAATTTCATAATAAAAAATTCACTCATTCTTTTCATCTTTCAGTTATTCTTCAAGTGTTCATTCAAACATATTTTTGAGAGAAATTTTTGCATAAATTTCACACATTATCATTCTTTCATCTCATTTTATTCAAGAACACTTGTATATTTCATTTAAGTGATATTTATTTCAAGGAGAAGATCGATCGTGAAGATTGATAGCATCATATTCTCAAGACATCAAATTTATTATCAAGAATATTTTTCTGTTTTACCTTGTTGTCCAGGATTGTTGGAAACAAGTGAGTGTTTTTGAAGAGGATTGTTCTTCATACACTTATTTACCTATAGGTTAGATAGTAAGCATCACCATTGGTGTGATTAGGCTGTACAATAATTCTAAACTATAGTGAACTCTCTTTCGTGTTGAAGGAGGAGTGGAGTACTCTCGGGCTGTGAGGGGAACCACTATAATTCTCTTGTGTCATTTTTCCTTTCCAGACTTTACTTTCAAGCAATTATCATCTAACGGAAAAATAACCAAGAACCGGTAAAAAGATCGAAAATTTTTTTAAGAACCTAATTCACCCCCCCTCTTAGGCGCATTTAAAATTACACTTGGCATCAGAGCAGGTGATAGGTAACCTGTTCCTATTCGATTCAGATGGCTTCCGCAAACAATGATCTTGTATTCAAAGACGGTGGTAGTAGCAACAAGCCTCCTTTGTTTTCTGGCCAATACTTCGACTTTTGGAAAATTCGTATGAAGGCACATTTAGAAGCACAAGGAAGTGATATATGGGAGGCTGTTCAAAATGGTCCTTTTATTCCTACAACGGTTTTCAACGGAGTTGGTACGCCAAAACCACAAGCATCATGGGATGAGGATGATAAGAAAAAGGTTCTCTATGACAAAAAGGGAATAAATATTTTACAAAGTGCACTTGGAATGGATGAATTCTTCCGCGTCTCAACATGTACAACGGCCAAACAAATATGGGACACTCTTGTAGAAACTCACGAAGGAACCGCCGAAGTCAAAAGATCCAGATTGAATACTTTAAGTCAAGAGTACGAGTTATTCAGAATGCAACCAGGAGAATCAATCCTCGACTTGCAGAAAAGATTCGTGCATTTGACAAATCACTTGAATGCACTTGGTAAGACACTAACAAATGATGAACTTAATCTTAAAGTGCTTAGGTCTTTAACAAGAGAGTGGCAACCCAAAGTGACGGCGACTTCCGAGAAGAAAAGTTTATCAACGATGACATCCGCTACTCTATTCGGAAAGCTTCAAGAATATGAGATGGAACTTGGACTATTGGAGAAACGTGAGAACCAAGAAAAGAAATCCAAGAGCATTGCCATAAAAGTTGAATCTAAAGTTGTGAAGAAAGAAGACAATCCCGAAGAGGACGAAAACTTTATGCTCCTTGTAAAAAGACTAGGAAAATACTTCAGTGCAAAAAATAATATTGGAAACTCTAGTTTCACAAGAAGAAAGAAGTCCTCAAAGAACAAAGAAAAAGAAGCATCAACATCCAATGGAGACATTATATGCTATGAATGTGGAAAGCAAGGTCACATCAAACCGGAATGTCCCAAACTCGCAAAGAATCGTGACAACAAAGGAAAGAAGGATTACAAAAAGAAAGCCTACATTGCTTGGGATGACAATGAAATAAGTTCTTCATCGGACTCCGATAGTGATCAAAGCGCAAATCTAGCATTGATGGCATCACATCATTCCGACGATGAAGACGATGAGGTTAGTAGTAACTTTTCAATTTATGATAATGATGCTCAAGGAGCAATTGATGAACTTTTAAGTGAATGCAAAATTCTATATAAAACCATCTCATCTCAAAAGAAACAAATATCAATCTTGGAAGAAAATATTGAGAAAATGGTAAATAAGTTCAAAGATGAAAAAGAAGAATTAATCAAGAATTTTGCATGCACTAAATGTGAGTCACTTGCTTTTCAAATAGTTCAATTGAAAAGAGTCCTAGAAAGATATGAGAAAGGACAAATTGGATTGGAACGTGTTCTTAGTAGTCAAAAATACTCAAATAATAAAAGTGGTCTAGGTTACTCAAGATTCTCTAAACAAACTTCTAACAAGACCATTTTTGTAAAAGCGAAAGAACAAATTCCTTTAGAGAAAAGTGACAAGCCTAAAATGGTTCAACAATATAACAAAAGGAAAAGAAATAATAAGAAGAAGTCTTATAATAAGAAGAAATCTTATCCCCCTAGATATAAAAGCAACTTTGAGCCTACTTGTTTCTATTGTGGTATTAAAGGTCATACTCCTAATGCATGTTATATTAGAAACTTTAGTGTTGCTCAAGGCCATTATGTGTGGGTTAAGAAAGGAACTAACTATGGTGGACCCAAAGCACATTGGGTACCAAATCAAACTTAATTTTTTTTGTAGGTTTTCTTAAGGACCACTTTAAATCTATGATGTTTTGATAAGTGGTGGTTCTAAGATTTTGATGGGAGGCATAAACTAGCTTTCAAATCTAGCTCCAAAGTCCAAGGGTTATTTCACATATGAGGATTCCCTTAAAGAAAGAATTCTTGGCATTGGCAAAGTTGAAGCACTAACTTTCACATCCTTTGAAGATGTACTTTAAGTTGACAAACTAAAGCATAATCTTCCTAGTATAAATCAACTTTGTGACAAAGACTTCAAAATCATGTTTCGGCAAGGATAAATGTTTGATGAAGTCTTTCATGAGGTAAAACGCATAGGTAAAAATTATTTTTCATTTTTCAAGATTTCTTTATGTATTTCAAGTCTTTTCCCATCCTTTTTGCCAATGACAAAGGGGGAGAAGATGTATGTGTTTGTGTTTGTTTTTTCTCTAACAAAATGCAGCTAGCAAAGACACTCTAAATCATGAATTTAGGGGGAGCATTGATCAAGGGGGAGCTTTTTGTATTAGAGAAACAAGATTAAAGCAAATTTTTAAAATTGGGTTGTCATCATCAAAAAGGGGGAGAATGTGAAGGCAAGCTTCTCAATGGTTTTGATGAAGACAACATTATTCATTCAAGATGTTATGCTTGCTCAAAAAGAATGGATCAAGACATTGAAGTTAGCACAAAGTTTTTAATTTTTACAAATCTTGAAGAGTTCTCAGGTATAATCAAGGTATAACTCTCACTTATCAATATGGTTGCATACAAGTGTTCAAAAGTGTCTCAAGCATGCAATATATATTGATAAAATAGTTCTCAAAATAATCTTCAAAATTCACTTGCATACATGGTTCACGTGGTTGAAAATATATCATTATTTCTAGCTTTAAAAAACAAAATATTTTTATCATACATTTGAAACTTTATTTACTTTATTTATTTATTTGTTTTTTTTTATTTTGAACCATGTTAAATCACTTTCAAATATAATCTATTGACTTGGGTAAATCAATAGATGTTGTATAAAATTGGTTCAAATACTTAGACAAATTTTTTAATTATTTAATTTAGTTAAACATTCAGTTTTTGGTAAATTATGGTGTTTTTAACTGTCGTAACAGCACCAGAAACCGCCATAATTCACACCGTTCTGAACCAGTATTTTAAATTTTAAATTTCAAAATTATTTGGTAAATTGTGGCGTTTTGAAACGACGTAACAGACCAAACAACCGCCACAATTTACAACGTACTGAAACAGTGTTTTTTATTTAAAATTGAAAAATGTTTTGTTTGAATGCACCTTTTCATTATATCTTTTCATGGCATCTCTTACATCATTTATCTTATTAAATTCAGAATTTTTCTAACCATTGCCATGACTTTTGAATGGTTGCTTTCATCAATATAAATACATGTCATTTTCAGATTAAAACTTACCTCCTAGAAATTTCATAATAAAAAATCCACTCATTCTTTTCATCTTTCAGTTATTCTTCAAGTGTTCATTCAAACATATTTTTGAGAGAAATCTTTGCATAAATTTCACACATTATCATTGTTTCATCTCATTTTATTCAAGAACACTTGTATATTTCATTTGAGTGATATTTATTTCAAGGAGAAGATCGATCGTGAAGATTGATAGCATCATATTCTCAAGACATCAAATTTATTATCAAGAATATTTTTCTGTTTTACCTTGTTGTCCAGGATTGTTGGAAACAAGTGAGTGTTTTTGAAGAGGATTGTTCTTCATACACTTATTTACCTATAGGTTAGATAGTAAGCATCACCATTGGTGTGATTAGGCTGTACAATAATTCTAAACTATAGTGAACTCTCTTTCGTGTTGAAGGAGGAGTGGAGTACTCTCGGGCTGTGAGGGGAACCACTATAATTCTCTTGTGTCATTTTTCCTTTCCAGACTTTACTTTCAAGCACTTATCATCTAACGGAAAAATAACCAAGAACCGGTAAAAAGATCGAAATTTTTTTTAAGAACCTAATTCACCCCCCCTCTTAGGCGCATTTAAAATTACAGTTGGCATCAGAGCAGGTGATAGGTAACCTGTTCCTATTCGATTCAGATGGCTTCCGCAAACAATGATCTTGTATTCAAAGACGGTGGTAGTAGCAACAAGCCTCCTTTGTTTTCTGGCCAATACTTCGACTTTTGGAAAATTCGTATGAAGGCACATTTAGAAGCACAAGGAAGTGATATATGGGAGGCTGTTCAAAATGGTCCTTTTATTCCTACAACGGTTTTCAACGGAGTTGGTACGCCAAAACCACAAGCATCATGGGATGAGGATGATAAGAAAAAGGTTCTCTATGACAAAAAGGGAATAAATATTTTACAAAGTGCACTTGAAATGGATGAATTCTTCCGCGTCTCAACATGTACAACGGCCAAACAAATATGGGACACTCTTGTAGAAACTCACGAAGGAACCGCCGAAGTCAAAAGATCCAGATTGAATACTTTAAGTCAAGAGTACGAGTTATTCAGAATGCAACCAGGAGAATCAATCCTCGACTTGCAGAAAAGATTCGTGCATTTGACAAATCACTTGAATGCACTTGGTAAGACACTAACAAATGATGAACTTAATCTTAAAGTGCTTAGGTCTTTAACAAGAGAGTGGCAACCCAAAGTGACGGCGACTTCCGAGAAGAAAAGTTTATCAACGATGACATCCGCTACTCTATTCGGAAAGCTTCAAGAATATGAGATGGAACTTGGACTATTGGAGAAACGTGAGAACCAAGAAAAGAAATCCAAGAGCATTGCCATAAAAGTTGAATCTAAAGTTGTGAAGAAAGAAGACAATCCCGAAGAGGACGAAAACTTTATGCTCCTTGTAAAAAGACTAGGAAAATACTTCAGTGCAAAAAATAATATTGGAAACTCTAGTTTCACAAGAAGAAAGAAGTCCTCAAAGAACAAAGAAAAAGAAGCATCAACATCCAATGGAGACATTATATGCTATGAATGTGGAAAGCAAGGTCACATCAAACCGGAATGTCCCAAACTCGCAAAGAATCGTGACAACAAAGGAAAGAAGGATTACAAAAAGAAAGCCTACATTGCTTGGGATGACAATGAAATAAGTTCTTCATCGGACTCCGATAGTGATCAAAGCGCAAATCTAGCATTGATGGCATCACATCATTCCGACGATGAAGACGATGAGGTTAGTAGTAACTTTTCAATTTATGATAATGATGCTCAAGGAGCAATTGATGAACTTTTAAGTGAATGCAAAATTCTATATAAAACCATCTCATCTCAAAAGAAACAAATATCAATCTTGGAAGAAAATATTGAGAAAATGGTAAATAAGTTCAAAGATGAAAAAGAAGAATTAATCAAGAATTTTGCATGCACTAAATGTGAGTCACTTGCTTTTCAAATAGTTCAATTGAAAAGAGTCCTAGAAAGATATGAGAAAGGACAAATTGGATTGGAACGTGTTCTTAGTAGTCAAAAATACTCAAATAATAAAAGTGGTCTAGGTTACTCAAGATTCTCTAAACAAACTTCTAACAAGACCATTTTTGTAAAAGCGAAAGAACAAATTCCTTTAGAGAAAAGTGACAAGCCTAAAATGGTTCAACAATATAACAAAAGGAAAATAAATAATAAGAAGAAGTCTTATAATAAGAAGAAATCTTATCCCCCTAGATATAAAAGCAACTTTGAGCCTACTTGTTTCTATTGTGGTATTAAAGGTCATACTCCTAATGCATGTTATATTAGAAACTTTAGTGTTGCTCAAGGCCATTATGTGTGGGTTAAGAAAGGAACTAACTATGGTGGACCCAAAGCACATTGGGTACCAAATCAAACTTAATTTGTTTTGTAGGTTTTCTTAAGGACCACTTTAAATCTATGATGTTTTGATAAGTGGTGGTTCTAAGATTTTGATGGGAGGCATAAACTAGCTTTCAAATCTAGCTCCAAAGTCCAAGGGTTATTTCACATATGAGGATTCCCTTAAAGAAAGAATTCTTGGCATTGGCAAAGTTGAAGCACTAACTTTCACATCCTTTGAAGATGTACTTTAAGTTGACAAACTAAAGCATAATCTTCCTAGTATAAATCAACTTTGTGACAAAGACTTCAAAATCATGTTTCGGCAAGGATAAATGTTTGATGAAGTCTTTCATGAGGTAAAACGCATAGGTAAAAATTATTTTTCATTTTTCAAGATTTCTTTATGTATTTCAAGTCTTTTCCCATCCTTTTTGCCAATGACAAAGGGGGAGAAGATGTATGTGTTTGTGTTTGTTTTTTCTCTAACAAAATGCAGCTAGCAAAGACACTCTAAATCATGAATTTAGGGGGAGCATTGATCAAGGGGGAGCTTTTTGTATTAGAGAAACAAGATTAAAGCAAATTTTTAAAATTGGGTTGTCATCATCAAAAAGGGGGAGAATGTGAAGGCAAGCTTCTCAATGGTTTTGATGAAGACAACATTATTCATTCAAGATGTTATGCTTGCTCCAAAAGAATGGATCAAGACATTGAAGTTAGCACAAAGTTTTTAATTTTTACAAATCTTGAAGAGTTCTCAAGTATAATCAAGGTATAACTCTCACTTATCAATATGGTTGCATACAAGTGTTCAAAAGTGTCTCAAGCATGCAATATATATTGATAAAATAGTTCTCAAAATAATCTTCAAAATTCACTTGCATACATGGTTCACGTGGTTGAAAATATATCATTATTTCTAGCTTTAAAAAACAAAATATTTTTATCATACATTTGAAACTTTATTTACTTTATTTATTTATTTGTTTTTTTTTATTTTGAACCATGTTAAATCACTTTCAAATATAATCTATTGACTTGGGTAAATCAATAGATGTTGTATAAAATTGGTTCAAATACTTAGACAAATTTTTTAATTATTTAATTTAGTTAAACATTCAGTTTTTGGTAAATTATGGTGTTTTTAACTGTCGTAACAGCACCAGAAACCGCCATAATTCACACCGTTCTGAACCAGTATTTTAAATTTTAAATTTCAAAATTATTTGGTAAATTGTGGCGTTTTGAAACGACGTAACAGACCAAACAACCGCCACAATTTACAACGTACTGAAACAGTGTTTTTTATTTAAAATTGAAAAATGTTTTGTTTGAATGCACCTTTTCATTATATCTTTTCATGGCATCTCTTACATCATTTATCTTATTAAATTCAGAATTTTTCTAACCATTGCCATGACTTTTGAATGGTTGCTTTCATCAATATAAATACATGTCATTTTCAGATTAAAACTTACCTCCTAGAAATTTCATAATAATAAATCCACTCATTCTTTTCATCTTTCAGTTATTCTTCAAGTGTTCATTCAAACATATTTTTGAGAGAAATCTTTGCATAAATTTCACACATTATCATTGTTTCATCTCATTTTATTCAAGAACACTTGTATATTTCATTTGAGTGATATTTATTTCAAGGAGAAGATCGATCGTGAAGATTGATAGCATCATATTCTCAAGACATCAAATTTATTATCAAGAATATTTTTCTGTTTTACCTTGTTGTCCAGGATTGTTGGAAACAAGTGAGTGTTTTTGAAGAGGATTGTTCTTCATACACTTATTTACCTATAGGTTAGATAGTAAGCATCACCATTGGTGTGATTAGGCTGTACAATAATTCTAAACTATAGTGAACTCTCTTTCGTGTTGAAGGAGGAGTGGAGTACTCTCCGGCTGTGAGGGGAACCACTATAATTCTCTTGTGTCATTTTTCCTTTCCAGACTTTACTTTCAAGCACTTATCATCTAACAGAAAAATGACCAAGAACCGGTAAAAAGATCGAAAATTTTTTTAAGAACCTAATTCACCCCCCCTCTTAGGCGCATTTAAAATTACACTTGGCATCAGAGCAGGTGATAGGTAACCTGTTCCTATTCGATTCAGATGGCTTCCGCAAACAATGATCTTGTATTCAAAGACGGTGGTAGTAGCAACAAGCCTCCTTTGTTTTCTGGCCAATACTTCGACTTTTGGAAAATTCGTATGAAGGCACATTTAGAAGCACAAGGAAGTGATATATGGGAGGCTGTTCAAAATGGTCCTTTTATTCCTACAACGGTTTTCAACGGAGTTGGTACGCCAAAACCACAAGCATCATGGGATGAGGATGATAAGAAAAAGGTTCTCTATGACAAAAAGGGAATAAATATTTTACAAAGTGCACTTGGAATGGATGAATTCTTCCGCGTCTCAACATGTACAACGACCAAACAAATATGGGACACTCTTGTAGAAACTCACGAAGGAACCGCCGAAGTCAAAAGATCCAGATTGAATACTTTAAGTCAAGAGTACGAGTTATTCAGAATGCAACCAGGAGAATCAATCCTCGACTTGCAGAAAAGATTCGTGCATTTGACAAATCACTTGAATGCACTTGGTAAGACACTAACAAATGATGAACTTAATCTTAAAGTGCTTAGGTCTTTAACAAGAGAGTGGCAACCCAAAGTGACGGCGACTTCCGAGAAGAAAAGTTTATCAACGATGACATCCGCTACTCTATTCGGAAAGCTTCAAGAATATGAGATGGAACTTGGACTATTGGAGAAACGTGAGAACCAAGAAAAGAAATCCAAGAGCATTGCCTTAAAAGTTGAATCTAAAGTTGTGAAGAAAGAAGACAATCCCGAAGAGGACGAAAACTTTATGCTCCTTGTAAAAAGACTAGGAAAATACTTCAGTGCAAAAAATAATATTGGAAACTCTAGTTTCACAAGAAGAAAGAAGTCCTCAAAGAACAAAGAAAAAGAAGCATCAACATCCAATGGAGACATTATATGCTATGAATGTGGAAAGCAAGGTCACATCAAACCGGAATGTCCCAAACTCGCAAAGAATCGTGACAACAAAGGAAAGAAGGATTACAAAAAGAAAGCCTACATTGCTTGGGATGACAATGAAATAAGTTCTTCATCGGACTCCGATAGTGATCAAAGCGCAAATCTAGCATTGATGGCATCACATCATTCCGACGATGAAGACGATGAGGTTAGTAGTAACTTTTCAATTTATGATAATGATGCTCAAGGAGCAATTGATGAACTTTTAAGTGAATGCAAAATTCTATATAAAACCATCTCATCTCAAAAGAAACAAATATCAATCTTGGAAGAAAATATTGAGAAAATGGTAAATAAGTTCAAAGATGAAAAAGAAGAATTAATCAAGAATTTTGCATGCACTAAATGTGAGTCACTTGCTTTTCAAATAGTTCAATTGAAAAGAGTCCTAGAAAGATATGAGAAAGGACAAATTGGATTGGAACGTGTTCTTAGTAGTCAAAAATACTCAAATAATAAAAGTGGTCTAGGTTACTCAAGATTCTCTAAACAAACTTCTAACAAGACCATTTTTGTAAAAGCGAAAGAACAAATTCCTTTAGAGAAAAGTGACAAGCCTAAAATGGTTCAACAATATAACAAAAGGAAAAGAAATAATAAGAAGAAGTCTTATAATAAGAAGAAATCTTATCCCCCTAGATATAAAAGCAACTTTGAGCCTACTTGTTTCTATTGTGGTATTAAAGGTCATACTCTTAATGCATGTTATATTAGAAACTTTAGTGTTGCTCAAGGCCATTATGTGTGGGTTAAGAAAGGAACTAACTATGGTGGACCCAAAGCACATTGGGTACCAAATCAAACTTAATTTGTTTTGTAGGTTTTCTTAAGGACCACTTTAAATCTATGATGTTTTGATAAGTGGTGGTTCTAAGATTTTGATGGGAGGCATAAACTAGCTTTCAAATCTAGCTCCAAAGTCCAAGGGTTATTTCACATATGAGGATTCCCTTAAAGAAAGAATTCTTGGCATTGGCAAAGTTGAAGCACTAACTTTCACATCCTTTGAAGATGTACTTTAAGTTGACAAACTAAAGCATAATCTTCCTAGTATAAATCAACTTTGTGACAAAGACTTCAAAATCATGTTTCGGCAAGGATAAATGTTTGATGAAGTCTTTCATGAGGTAAAACGCATAGGTAAGAATTATTTTTCATTTTTCAAGATTTCTTTATGTATTTCAAGTCTTTTCCCATCCTTTTTGCCAATGACAAAGCGGGAGAAGATGTATGTGTTTGTGTTTGTTTTTTCTCTAACAAAATGCAGCTAGCAAAGACACTCTAAATCATGAATTTAGGGGGAGCATTGATCAAGGGGGAGCTTTTTGTATTAGAGAAACAAGATTAAAGCAAATTTTTAAAATTGGGTTGTCATCATCAAAAAGGGGGAGAATGTGAAGGCAAGCTTCTCAATGGTTTTGATGAAGACAACATTATTCATTCAAGATGTTATGCTTGCTCAAAAAGAATGGATCAAGACATTGAAGTTAGCACAAAGTTTTTAATTTTTACAAATCTTGAAGAGTTCTCAAGTATAATCAAGGTATAACTCTCACTTATCAATATGGTTGCATACAAGTGTTCAAAAGTGTCTCAAGCATGCAATATATATTGATAAAATAGTTCTCAAAATAATCTTCAAAATTCACTTGCATACATGGTTCATGTGGTTGAAAATATATCATTATTTCTAGCTTTAAAAAACAAAATATTTTTATCATACATTTGAAACTTTATTTACTTTATTTATTTATTTGTTTTTTTTTATTTTGAACCATGTTAAATCACTTTCAAATATAATCTATTGACTTGGGTAAATCAATAGATGTTGTATAAAATTGGTTCAAATACTTAGACAAATTTTTTAATTATTTAATTTAGTTAAACATTCAGTTTTTGGTAAATTATGGTGTTTTTAACTGTCGTAACAGAACCAGAAACCGCCATAATTCACACCGTTCTGAACCAGTATTTTAAATTTTAAATTTCAAAATTATTTGGTAAATTGTGGCGTTTTGAAACGACGTAACAGACCAAACAACCGCCACAATTTACAACGTACTGAAATAGTGTTTTTTATTTAAAATTGAAAAATGTTTTGTTTGAATGCACCTTTTCATGGCATCTCTTACATCATTTATCTTATTAAATTCAGAATTTTTCTAACCATTGCCATGACTTTTGAATGGTTGCTTTCATCAATATAAATACATGTCATTTTCAGATTAAAACTTACCTCCTAGAAATTTCATAATAAAAAATCCACTCATTCTTTTCATCTTTCAGTTATTCTTCAAGTGTTCATTCAAACATATTTTTGAGAGAAATTTTTGCATAAATTTCACACATTATCATTCTTTCATCTCATTTTATTCAAGAACACTTGTATATTTCATTTAAGTGATATTTATTTCAAGGAGAAGATCGATCGTGAAGATTGATAGCATCATATTCTCAAGACATCAAATTTATTATCAAGAATATTTTTCTGTTTTACCTTGTTGTCCAGGATTGTTGGAAACAAGTGAGTGTTTTTGAAGAGGATTGTTCTTCATACACTTATTTACCTATAGGTTAGATAGTAAGCATCACCATTGGTGTGATTAGGCTGTACAATAATTCTAAACTATAGTGAACTCTCTTTCGTGTTGAAGGAGGAGTGGAGTACTCTCGGGCTGTGAGGGGAACCACTATAATTCTCTTGTGTCATTTTTCCTTTCCAGACTTTACTTTCAAGCAATTATCATCTAACGGAAAAATAACCAAGAACCGGTAAAAAGATCGAAAATTTTTTTAAGAACCTAATTCACCCCCCCTCTTAGGCGCATTTAAAATTACACTTGGCATCAGAGCAGGTGATAGGTAACCTGTTCCTATTCGATTCAGATGGCTTCCGCAAACAATGATCTTGTATTCAAAGACGGTGGTAGTAGCAACAAGCCTCCTTTGTTTTCTGGCCAATACTTCGACTTTTGGAAAATTCGTATGAAGGCACATTTAGAAGCACAAGGAAGTGATATATGGGAGGCTGTTCAAAATGGTCCTTTTATTCCTACAACGGTTTTCAACGGAGTTGGTACGCCAAAACCACAAGCATCATGGGATGAGGATGATAAGAAAAAGGTTCTCTATGACAAAAAGGGAATAAATATTTTACAAAGTGCACTTGGAATGGATGAATTCTTCCGCGTCTCAACATGTACAACGGCCAAACAAATATGGGACACTCTTGTAGAAACTCACGAAGGAACCGCCGAAGTCAAAAGATCCAGATTGAATACTTTAAGTCAAGAGTACGAGTTATTCAGAATGCAACCAGGAGAATCAATCCTCGACTTGCAGAAAAGATTCGTGCATTTGACAAATCACTTGAATGCACTTGGTAAGACACTAACAAATGATGAACTTAATCTTAAAGTGCTTAGGTCTTTAACAAGAGAGTGGCAACCCAAAGTGACGGCGACTTCCGAGAAGAAAAGTTTATCAACGATGACATCCGCTACTCTATTCGGAAAGCTTCAAGAATATGAGATGGAACTTGGACTATTGGAGAAACGTGAGAACCAAGAAAAGAAATCCAAGAGCATTGCCATAAAAGTTGAATCTAAAGTTGTGAAGAAAGAAGACAATCCCGAAGAGGACGAAAACTTTATGCTCCTTGTAAAAAGACTAGGAAAATACTTCAGTGCAAAAAATAATATTGGAAACTCTAGTTTCACAAGAAGAAAGAAGTCCTCAAAGAACAAAGAAAAAGAAGCATCAACATCCAATGGAGACATTATATGCTATGAATGTGGAAAGCAAGGTCACATCAAACCGGAATGTCCCAAACTCGCAAAGAATCGTGACAACAAAGGAAAGAAGGATTACAAAAAGAAAGCCTACATTGCTTGGGATGACAATGAAATAAGTTCTTCATCGGACTCCGATAGTGATCAAAGCGCAAATCTAGCATTGATGGCATCACATCATTCCGACGATGAAGACGATGAGGTTAGTAGTAACTTTTCAATTTATGATAATGATGCTCAAGGAGCAATTGATGAACTTTTAAGTGAATGCAAAATTCTATATAAAACCATCTCATCTCAAAAGAAACAAATATCAATCTTGGAAGAAAATATTGAGAAAATGGTAAATAAGTTCAAAGATGAAAAAGAAGAATTAATCAAGAATTTTGCATGCACTAAATGTGAGTCACTTGCTTTTCAAATAGTTCAATTGAAAAGAGTCCTAGAAAGATATGAGAAAGGACAAATTGGATTGGAACGTGTTCTTAGTAGTCAAAAATACTCAAATAATAAAAGTGGTCTAGGTTACTCAAGATTCTCTAAACAAACTTCTAACAAGACCATTTTTGTAAAAGCGAAAGAACAAATTCCTTTAGAGAAAAGTGACAAGCCTAAAATGGTTCAACAATATAACAAAAGGAAAAGAAATAATAAGAAGAAGTCTTATAATAAGAAGAAATCTTATCCCCCTAGATATAAAAGCAACTTTGAGCCTACTTGTTTCTATTGTGGTATTAAAGGTCATACTCCTAATGCATGTTATATTAGAAACTTTAGTGTTGCTCAAGGCCATTATGTGTGGGTTAAGAAAGGAACTAACTATGGTGGACCCAAAGCACATTGGGTACCAAATCAAACTTAATTTTTTTTGTAGGTTTTCTTAAGGACCACTTTAAATCTATGATGTTTTGATAAGTGGTGGTTCTAAGATTTTGATGGGAGGCATAAACTAGCTTTCAAATCTAGCTCCAAAGTCCAAGGGTTATTTCACATATGAGGATTCCCTTAAAGAAAGAATTCTTGGCATTGGCAAAGTTGAAGCACTAACTTTCACATCCTTTGAAGATGTACTTTAAGTTGACAAACTAAAGCATAATCTTCCTAGTATAAATCAACTTTGTGACAAAGACTTCAAAATCATGTTTCGGCAAGGATAAATGTTTGATGAAGTCTTTCATGAGGTAAAACGCATAGGTAAAAATTATTTTTCATTTTTCAAGATTTCTTTATGTATTTCAAGTCTTTTCCCATCCTTTTTGCCAATGACAAAGGGGGAGAAGATGTATGTGTTTGTGTTTGTTTTTTCTCTAACAAAATGCAGCTAGCAAAGACACTCTAAATCATGAATTTAGGGGGAGCATTGATCAAGGGGGAGCTTTTTGTATTAGAGAAACAAGATTAAAGCAAATTTTTAAAATTGGGTTGTCATCATCAAAAAGGGGGAGAATGTGAAGGCAAGCTTCTCAATGGTTTTGATGAAGACAACATTATTCATTCAAGATGTTATGCTTGCTCAAAAAGAATGGATCAAGACATTGAAGTTAGCACAAAGTTTTTAATTTTTACAAATCTTGAAGAGTTCTCAGGTATAATCAAGGTATAACTCTCACTTATCAATATGGTTGCATACAAGTGTTCAAAAGTGTCTCAAGCATGCAATATATATTGATAAAATAGTTCTCAAAATAATCTTCAAAATTCACTTGCATACATGGTTCACGTGGTTGAAAATATATCATTATTTCTAGCTTTAAAAAACAAAATATTTTTATCATACATTTGAAACTTTATTTACTTTATTTATTTATTTGTTTTTTTTTATTTTGAACCATGTTAAATCACTTTCAAATATAATCTATTGACTTGGGTAAATCAATAGATGTTGTATAAAATTGGTTCAAATACTTAGACAAATTTTTTAATTATTTAATTTAGTTAAACATTCAGTTTTTGGTAAATTATGGTGTTTTTAACTGTCGTAACAGCACCAGAAACCGCCATAATTCACACCGTTCTGAACCAGTATTTTAAATTTTAAATTTCAAAATTATTTGGTAAATTGTGGCGTTTTGAAACGACGTAACAGACCAAACAACCGCCACAATTTACAACGTACTGAAACAGTGTTTTTTATTTAAAATTGAAAAATGTTTTGTTTGAATGCACCTTTTCATTATATCTTTTCATGGCATCTCTTACATCATTTATCTTATTAAATTCAGAATTTTTCTAACCATTGCCATGACTTTTGAATGGTTGCTTTCATCAATATAAATACATGTCATTTTCAGATTAAAACTTACCTCCTAGAAATTTCATAATAAAAAATCCACTCATTCTTTTCATCTTTCAGTTATTCTTCAAGTGTTCATTCAAACATATTTTTGAGAGAAATCTTTGCATAAATTTCACACATTATCATTGTTTCATCTCATTTTATTCAAGAACACTTGTATATTTCATTTGAGTGATATTTATTTCAAGGAGAAGATCGATCGTGAAGATTGATAGCATCATATTCTCAAGACATCAAATTTATTATCAAGAATATTTTTCTGTTTTACCTTGTTGTCCAGGATTGTTGGAAACAAGTGAGTGTTTTTGAAGAGGATTGTTCTTCATACACTTATTTACCTATAGGTTAGATAGTAAGCATCACCATTGGTGTGATTAGGCTGTACAATAATTCTAAACTATAGTGAACTCTCTTTCGTGTTGAAGGAGGAGTGGAGTACTCTCGGGCTGTGAGGGGAACCACTATAATTCTCTTGTGTCATTTTTCCTTTCCAGACTTTACTTTCAAGCACTTATCATCTAACGGAAAAATAACCAAGAACCGGTAAAAAGATCGAAATTTTTTTTAAGAACCTAATTCACCCCCCCTCTTAGGCGCATTTAAAATTACAGTTGGCATCAGAGCAGGTGATAGGTAACCTGTTCCTATTCGATTCAGATGGCTTCCGCAAACAATGATCTTGTATTCAAAGACGGTGGTAGTAGCAACAAGCCTCCTTTGTTTTCTGGCCAATACTTCGACTTTTGGAAAATTCGTATGAAGGCACATTTAGAAGCACAAGGAAGTGATATATGGGAGGCTGTTCAAAATGGTCCTTTTATTCCTACAACGGTTTTCAACGGAGTTGGTACGCCAAAACCACAAGCATCATGGGATGAGGATGATAAGAAAAAGGTTCTCTATGACAAAAAGGGAATAAATATTTTACAAAGTGCACTTGAAATGGATGAATTCTTCCGCGTCTCAACATGTACAACGGCCAAACAAATATGGGACACTCTTGTAGAAACTCACGAAGGAACCGCCGAAGTCAAAAGATCCAGATTGAATACTTTAAGTCAAGAGTACGAGTTATTCAGAATGCAACCAGGAGAATCAATCCTCGACTTGCAGAAAAGATTCGTGCATTTGACAAATCACTTGAATGCACTTGGTAAGACACTAACAAATGATGAACTTAATCTTAAAGTGCTTAGGTCTTTAACAAGAGAGTGGCAACCCAAAGTGACGGCGACTTCCGAGAAGAAAAGTTTATCAACGATGACATCCGCTACTCTATTCGGAAAGCTTCAAGAATATGAGATGGAACTTGGACTATTGGAGAAACGTGAGAACCAAGAAAAGAAATCCAAGAGCATTGCCATAAAAGTTGAATCTAAAGTTGTGAAGAAAGAAGACAATCCCGAAGAGGACGAAAACTTTATGCTCCTTGTAAAAAGACTAGGAAAATACTTCAGTGCAAAAAATAATATTGGAAACTCTAGTTTCACAAGAAGAAAGAAGTCCTCAAAGAACAAAGAAAAAGAAGCATCAACATCCAATGGAGACATTATATGCTATGAATGTGGAAAGCAAGGTCACATCAAACCGGAATGTCCCAAACTCGCAAAGAATCGTGACAACAAAGGAAAGAAGGATTACAAAAAGAAAGCCTACATTGCTTGGGATGACAATGAAATAAGTTCTTCATCGGACTCCGATAGTGATCAAAGCGCAAATCTAGCATTGATGGCATCACATCATTCCGACGATGAAGACGATGAGGTTAGTAGTAACTTTTCAATTTATGATAATGATGCTCAAGGAGCAATTGATGAACTTTTAAGTGAATGCAAAATTCTATATAAAACCATCTCATCTCAAAAGAAACAAATATCAATCTTGGAAGAAAATATTGAGAAAATGGTAAATAAGTTCAAAGATGAAAAAGAAGAATTAATCAAGAATTTTGCATGCACTAAATGTGAGTCACTTGCTTTTCAAATAGTTCAATTGAAAAGAGTCCTAGAAAGATATGAGAAAGGACAAATTGGATTGGAACGTGTTCTTAGTAGTCAAAAATACTCAAATAATAAAAGTGGTCTAGGTTACTCAAGATTCTCTAAACAAACTTCTAACAAGACCATTTTTGTAAAAGCGAAAGAACAAATTCCTTTAGAGAAAAGTGACAAGCCTAAAATGGTTCAACAATATAACAAAAGGAAAATAAATAATAAGAAGAAGTCTTATAATAAGAAGAAATCTTATCCCCCTAGATATAAAAGCAACTTTGAGCCTACTTGTTTCTATTGTGGTATTAAAGGTCATACTCCTAATGCATGTTATATTAGAAACTTTAGTGTTGCTCAAGGCCATTATGTGTGGGTTAAGAAAGGAACTAACTATGGTGGACCCAAAGCACATTGGGTACCAAATCAAACTTAATTTGTTTTGTAGGTTTTCTTAAGGACCACTTTAAATCTATGATGTTTTGATAAGTGGTGGTTCTAAGATTTTGATGGGAGGCATAAACTAGCTTTCAAATCTAGCTCCAAAGTCCAAGGGTTATTTCACATATGAGGATTCCCTTAAAGAAAGAATTCTTGGCATTGGCAAAGTTGAAGCACTAACTTTCACATCCTTTGAAGATGTACTTTAAGTTGACAAACTAAAGCATAATCTTCCTAGTATAAATCAACTTTGTGACAAAGACTTCAAAATCATGTTTCGGCAAGGATAAATGTTTGATGAAGTCTTTCATGAGGTAAAACGCATAGGTAAAAATTATTTTTCATTTTTCAAGATTTCTTTATGTATTTCAAGTCTTTTCCCATCCTTTTTGCCAATGACAAAGGGGGAGAAGATGTATGTGTTTGTGTTTGTTTTTTCTCTAACAAAATGCAGCTAGCAAAGACACTCTAAATCATGAATTTAGGGGGAGCATTGATCAAGGGGGAGCTTTTTGTATTAGAGAAACAAGATTAAAGCAAATTTTTAAAATTGGGTTGTCATCATCAAAAAGGGGGAGAATGTGAAGGCAAGCTTCTCAATGGTTTTGATGAAGACAACATTATTCATTCAAGATGTTATGCTTGCTCCAAAAGAATGGATCAAGACATTGAAGTTAGCACAAAGTTTTTAATTTTTACAAATCTTGAAGAGTTCTCAAGTATAATCAAGGTATAACTCTCACTTATCAATATGGTTGCATACAAGTGTTCAAAAGTGTCTCAAGCATGCAATATATATTGATAAAATAGTTCTCAAAATAATCTTCAAAATTCACTTGCATACATGGTTCACGTGGTTGAAAATATATCATTATTTCTAGCTTTAAAAAACAAAATATTTTTATCATACATTTGAAACTTTATTTACTTTATTTATTTATTTGTTTTTTTTTATTTTGAACCATGTTAAATCACTTTCAAATATAATCTATTGACTTGGGTAAATCAATAGATGTTGTATAAAATTGGTTCAAATACTTAGACAAATTTTTTAATTATTTAATTTAGTTAAACATTCAGTTTTTGGTAAATTATGGTGTTTTTAACTGTCGTAACAGCACCAGAAACCGCCATAATTCACACCGTTCTGAACCAGTATTTTAAATTTTAAATTTCAAAATTATTTGGTAAATTGTGGCGTTTTGAAACGACGTAACAGACCAAACAACCGCCACAATTTACAACGTACTGAAACAGTGTTTTTTATTTAAAATTGAAAAATGTTTTGTTTGAATGCACCTTTTCATTATATCTTTTCATGGCATCTCTTACATCATTTATCTTATTAAATTCAGAATTTTTCTAACCATTGCCATGACTTTTGAATGGTTGCTTTCATCAATATAAATACATGTCATTTTCAGATTAAAACTTACCTCCTAGAAATTTCATAATAATAAATCCACTCATTCTTTTCATCTTTCAGTTATTCTTCAAGTGTTCATTCAAACATATTTTTGAGAGAAATCTTTGCATAAATTTCACACATTATCATTGTTTCATCTCATTTTATTCAAGAACACTTGTATATTTCATTTGAGTGATATTTATTTCAAGGAGAAGATCGATCGTGAAGATTGATAGCATCATATTCTCAAGACATCAAATTTATTATCAAGAATATTTTTCTGTTTTACCTTGTTGTCCAGGATTGTTGGAAACAAGTGAGTGTTTTTGAAGAGGATTGTTCTTCATACACTTATTTACCTATAGGTTAGATAGTAAGCATCACCATTGGTGTGATTAGGCTGTACAATAATTCTAAACTATAGTGAACTCTCTTTCGTGTTGAAGGAGGAGTGGAGTACTCTCCGGCTGTGAGGGGAACCACTATAATTCTCTTGTGTCATTTTTCCTTTCCAGACTTTACTTTCAAGCACTTATCATCTAACAGAAAAATGACCAAGAACCGGTAAAAAGATCGAAAATTTTTTTAAGAACCTAATTCACCCCCCCTCTTAGGCGCATTTAAAATTACACTTGGCATCAGAGCAGGTGATAGGTAACCTGTTCCTATTCGATTCAGATGGCTTCCGCAAACAATGATCTTGTATTCAAAGACGGTGGTAGTAGCAACAAGCCTCCTTTGTTTTCTGGCCAATACTTCGACTTTTGGAAAATTCGTATGAAGGCACATTTAGAAGCACAAGGAAGTGATATATGGGAGGCTGTTCAAAATGGTCCTTTTATTCCTACAACGGTTTTCAACGGAGTTGGTACGCCAAAACCACAAGCATCATGGGATGAGGATGATAAGAAAAAGGTTCTCTATGACAAAAAGGGAATAAATATTTTACAAAGTGCACTTGAAATGGATGAATTCTTCCGCGTCTCAACATGTACAACGGCCAAACAAATATGGGACACTCTTGTAGAAACTCACGAAGGAACCGCCGAAGTCAAAAGATCCAGATTGAATACTTTAAGTCAAGAGTACGAGTTATTCAGAATGCAACCAGGAGAATCAATCCTCGACTTGCAGAAAAGATTCGTGCATTTGACAAATCACTTGAATGCACTTGGTAAGACACTAACAAATGATGAACTTAATCTTAAAGTGCTTAGGTCTTTAACAAGAGAGTGGCAACCCAAAGTGACGGCGACTTCCGAGAAGAAAAGTTTATCAACGATGACATCCGCTACTCTATTCGGAAAGCTTCAAGAATATGAGATGGAACTTGGACTATTGGAGAAACGTGAGAACCAAGAAAAGAAATCCAAGAGCATTGCCATAAAAGTTGAATCTAAAGTTGTGAAGAAAGAAGACAATCCCGAAGAGGACGAAAACTTTATGCTCCTTGTAAAAAGACTAGGAAAATACTTCAGTGCAAAAAATAATATTGGAAACTCTAGTTTCACAAGAAGAAAGAAGTCCTCAAAGAACAAAGAAAAAGAAGCATCAACATCCAATGGAGACATTATATGCTATGAATGTGGAAAGCAAGGTCACATCAAACCGGAATGTCCCAAACTCGCAAAGAATCGTGACAACAAAGGAAAGAAGGATTACAAAAAGAAAGCCTACATTGCTTGGGATGACAATGAAATAAGTTCTTCATCGGACTCCGATAGTGATCAAAGCGCAAATCTAGCATTGATGGCATCACATCATTCCGACGATGAAGACGATGAGGTTAGTAGTAACTTTTCAATTTATGATAATGATGCTCAAGGAGCAATTGATGAACTTTTAAGTGAATGCAAAATTCTATATAAAACCATCTCATCTCAAAAGAAACAAATATCAATCTTGGAAGAAAATATTGAGAAAATGGTAAATAAGTTCAAAGATGAAAAAGAAGAATTAATCAAGAATTTTGCATGCACTAAATGTGAGTCACTTGCTTTTCAAATAGTTCAATTGAAAAGAGTCCTAGAAAGATATGAGAAAGGACAAATTGGATTGGAACGTGTTCTTAGTAGTCAAAAATACTCAAATAATAAAAGTGGTCTAGGTTACTCAAGATTCTCTAAACAAACTTCTAACAAGACCATTTTTGTAAAAGCGAAAGAACAAATTCCTTTAGAGAAAAGTGACAAGCCTAAAATGGTTCAACAATATAACAAAAGGAAAATAAATAATAAGAAGAAGTCTTATAATAAGAAGAAATCTTATCCCCCTAGATATAAAAGCAACTTTGAGCCTACTTGTTTCTATTGTGGTATTAAAGGTCATACTCCTAATGCATGTTATATTAGAAACTTTAGTGTTGCTCAAGGCCATTATGTGTGGGTTAAGAAAGGAACTAACTATGGTGGACCCAAAGCACATTGGGTACCAAATCAAACTTAATTTGTTTTGTAGGTTTTCTTAAGGACCACTTTAAATCTATGATGTTTTGATAAGTGGTGGTTCTAAGATTTTGATGGGAGGCATAAACTAGCTTTCAAATCTAGCTCCAAAGTCCAAGGGTTATTTCACATATGAGGATTCCCTTAAAGAAAGAATTCTTGGCATTGGCAAAGTTGAAGCACTAACTTTCACATCCTTTGAAGATGTACTTTAAGTTGACAAACTAAAGCATAATCTTCCTAGTATAAATCAACTTTGTGACAAAGACTTCAAAATCATGTTTCGGCAAGGATAAATGTTTGATGAAGTCTTTCATGAGGTAAAACGCATAGGTAAAAATTATTTTTCATTTTTCAAGATTTCTTTATGTATTTCAAGTCTTTTCCCATCCTTTTTGCCAATGACAAAGGGGGAGAAGATGTATGTGTTTGTGTTTGTTTTTTCTCTAACAAAATGCAGCTAGCAAAGACACTCTAAATCATGAATTTAGGGGGAGCATTGATCAAGGGGGAGCTTTTTGTATTAGAGAAACAAGATTAAAGCAAATTTTTAAAATTGGGTTGTCATCATCAAAAAGGGGGAGAATGTGAAGGCAAGCTTCTCAATGGTTTTGATGAAGACAACATTATTCATTCAAGATGTTATGCTTGCTCCAAAAGAATGGATCAAGACATTGAAGTTAGCACAAAGTTTTTAATTTTTACAAATCTTGAAGAGTTCTCAAGTATAATCAAGGTATAACTCTCACTTATCAATATGGTTGCATACAAGTGTTCAAAAGTGTCTCAAGCATGCAATATATATTGATAAAATAGTTCTCAAAATAATCTTCAAAATTCACTTGCATACATGGTTCACGTGGTTGAAAATATATCATTATTTCTAGCTTTAAAAAACAAAATATTTTTATCATACATTTGAAACTTTATTTACTTTATTTATTTATTTGTTTTTTTTTATTTTGAACCATGTTAAATCACTTTCAAATATAATCTATTGACTTGGGTAAATCAATAGATGTTGTATAAAATTGGTTCAAATACTTAGACAAATTTTTTAATTATTTAATTTAGTTAAACATTCAGTTTTTGGTAAATTATGGTGTTTTTAACTGTCGTAACAGCACCAGAAACCGCCATAATTCACACCGTTCTGAACCAGTATTTTAAATTTTAAATTTCAAAATTATTTGGTAAATTGTGGCGTTTTGAAACGACGTAACAGACCAAACAACCGCCACAATTTACAACGTACTGAAACAGTGTTTTTTATTTAAAATTGAAAAATGTTTTGTTTGAATGCACCTTTTCATTATATCTTTTCATGGCATCTCTTACATCATTTATCTTATTAAATTCAGAATTTTTCTAACCATTGCCATGACTTTTGAATGGTTGCTTTCATCAATATAAATACATGTCATTTTCAGATTAAAACTTACCTCCTAGAAATTTCATAATAATAAATCCACTCATTCTTTTCATCTTTCAGTTATTCTTCAAGTGTTCATTCAAACATATTTTTGAGAGAAATCTTTGCATAAATTTCACACATTATCATTGTTTCATCTCATTTTATTCAAGAACACTTGTATATTTCATTTGAGTGATATTTATTTCAAGGAGAAGATCGATCGTGAAGATTGATAGCATCATATTCTCAAGACATCAAATTTATTATCAAGAATATTTTTCTGTTTTACCTTGTTGTCCAGGATTGTTGGAAACAAGTGAGTGTTTTTGAAGAGGATTGTTCTTCATACACTTATTTACCTATAGGTTAGATAGTAAGCATCACCATTGGTGTGATTAGGCTGTACAATAATTCTAAACTATAGTGAACTCTCTTTCGTGTTGAAGGAGGAGTGGAGTACTCTCCGGCTGTGAGGGGAACCACTATAATTCTCTTGTGTCATTTTTCCTTTCCAGACTTTACTTTCAAGCACTTATCATCTAACAGAAAAATGACCAAGAACCGGTAAAAAGATCGAAAATTTTTTTAAGAACCTAATTCACCCCCCCTCTTAGGCGCATTTAAAATTACACTTGGCATCAGAGCAGGTGATAGGTAACCTGTTCCTATTCGATTCAGATGGCTTCCGCAAACAATGATCTTGTATTCAAAGACGGTGGTAGTAGCAACAAGCCTCCTTTGTTTTCTGGCCAATACTTCGACTTTTGGAAAATTCGTATGAAGGCACATTTAGAAGCACAAGGAAGTGATATATGGGAGGCTGTTCAAAATGGTCCTTTTATTCCTACAACGGTTTTCAACGGAGTTGGTACGCCAAAACCACAAGCATCATGGGATGAGGATGATAAGAAAAAGGTTCTCTATGACAAAAAGGGAATAAATATTTTACAAAGTGCACTTGGAATGGATGAATTCTTCCGCGTCTCAACATGTACAACGACCAAACAAATATGGGACACTCTTGTAGAAACTCACGAAGGAACCGCCGAAGTCAAAAGATCCAGATTGAATACTTTAAGTCAAGAGTACGAGTTATTCAGAATGCAACCAGGAGAATCAATCCTCGACTTGCAGAAAAGATTCGTGCATTTGACAAATCACTTGAATGCACTTGGTAAGACACTAACAAATGATGAACTTAATCTTAAAGTGCTTAGGTCTTTAACAAGAGAGTGGCAACCCAAAGTGACGGCGACTTCCGAGAAGAAAAGTTTATCAACGATGACATCCGCTACTCTATTCGGAAAGCTTCAAGAATATGAGATGGAACTTGGACTATTGGAGAAACGTGAGAACCAAGAAAAGAAATCCAAGAGCATTGCCTTAAAAGTTGAATCTAAAGTTGTGAAGAAAGAAGACAATCCCGAAGAGGACGAAAACTTTATGCTCCTTGTAAAAAGACTAGGAAAATACTTCAGTGCAAAAAATAATATTGGAAACTCTAGTTTCACAAGAAGAAAGAAGTCCTCAAAGAACAAAGAAAAAGAAGCATCAACATCCAATGGAGACATTATATGCTATGAATGTGGAAAGCAAGGTCACATCAAACCGGAATGTCCCAAACTCGCAAAGAATCGTGACAACAAAGGAAAGAAGGATTACAAAAAGAAAGCCTACATTGCTTGGGATGACAATGAAATAAGTTCTTCATCGGACTCCGATAGTGATCAAAGCGCAAATCTAGCATTGATGGCATCACATCATTCCGACGATGAAGACGATGAGGTTAGTAGTAACTTTTCAATTTATGATAATGATGCTCAAGGAGCAATTGATGAACTTTTAAGTGAATGCAAAATTCTATATAAAACCATCTCATCTCAAAAGAAACAAATATCAATCTTGGAAGAAAATATTGAGAAAATGGTAAATAAGTTCAAAGATGAAAAAGAAGAATTAATCAAGAATTTTGCATGCACTAAATGTGAGTCACTTGCTTTTCAAATAGTTCAATTGAAAAGAGTCCTAGAAAGATATGAGAAAGGACAAATTGGATTGGAACGTGTTCTTAGTAGTCAAAAATACTCAAATAATAAAAGTGGTCTAGGTTACTCAAGATTCTCTAAACAAACTTCTAACAAGACCATTTTTGTAAAAGCGAAAGAACAAATTCCTTTAGAGAAAAGTGACAAGCCTAAAATGGTTCAACAATATAACAAAAGGAAAAGAAATAATAAGAAGAAGTCTTATAATAAGAAGAAATCTTATCCCCCTAGATATAAAAGCAACTTTGAGCCTACTTGTTTCTATTGTGGTATTAAAGGTCATACTCTTAATGCATGTTATATTAGAAACTTTAGTGTTGCTCAAGGCCATTATGTGTGGGTTAAGAAAGGAACTAACTATGGTGGACCCAAAGCACATTGGGTACCAAATCAAACTTAATTTGTTTTGTAGGTTTTCTTAAGGACCACTTTAAATCTATGATGTTTTGATAAGTGGTGGTTCTAAGATTTTGATGGGAGGCATAAACTAGCTTTCAAATCTAGCTCCAAAGTCCAAGGGTTATTTCACATATGAGGATTCCCTTAAAGAAAGAATTCTTGGCATTGGCAAAGTTGAAGCACTAACTTTCACATCCTTTGAAGATGTACTTTAAGTTGACAAACTAAAGCATAATCTTCCTAGTATAAATCAACTTTGTGACAAAGACTTCAAAATCATGTTTCGGCAAGGATAAATGTTTGATGAAGTCTTTCATGAGGTAAAACGCATAGGTAAAAATTATTTTTCATTTTTCAAGATTTCTTTATGTATTTCAAGTCTTTTCCCATCCTTTTTGCCAATGACAAAGGGAGAGAAGATGTATGTGTTTGTGTTTGTTTTTTCTCTAACAAAATGCAGCTAGCAAAGACACTCTAAATCATGAATTTAGGGGGAGCATTGATCAAGGGGGAGCTTTTTGTATTAGAGAAACAAGATTAAAGCAAATTTTTAAAATTGGGTTGTCATCATCAAAAAGGGGGAGAATGTGAAGGCAAGCTTCTCAATGGTTTTGATGAAGACAACATTATTCATTCAAGATGTTATGCTTGCTCAAAAAGAATGGATCAAGACATTGAAGTTAGCACAAAGTTTTTAATTTTTACAAATCTTGAAGAGTTCTCAAGTATAATCAAGGTATAACTCTCACTTATCAATATGGTTGCATACAAGTGTTCAAAAGTGTCTCAAGCATGCAATATATATTGATAAAATAGTTCTCAAAATAATCTTCAAAATTCACTTGCATACATGGTTCACGTGGTAGAAAATATATCATTATTTCTAGCTTTAAAAAACAAAATATTTTTATCATGCATTTGAAACTTTATTTACTTTATTTATTTATTTGTTTTTTTTTATTTTGAACCATGTTAAATCACTTTCAAATATAATCTATTGACTTGGGTAAATCAATAGATGTTGTATAAAATTGGTTCAAATACTTAGACAAATTTTTTAATTATTTAATTTAGTTAAACATTCAGTTTTTGGTAAATTATGGTGTTTTTAACTGTCGTAACAGCACCAGAAACCGCCATAATTCACACCGTTCTGAACCAGTATTTTAAATTTTAAATTTCAAAATTATTTGCTAAATTATGGCGTTTTGAAACGACGTAACAGACCAAACAACCGCCACAATTTACAACGTACTGAAACAGTGTTTTTTATTTAAAATTGAAAAATGTTTTGTTTGAATGCACCTTTTCATTATATCTTTTCATGGCATCTCTTACATCATTTATCTTATTAAATTCAGAATTTTTCTAACCATTGCCATGACTTTTGAATGGTTGCTTTCATCAATATAAATACATGTCATTTTCAGATTAAAACTTACCTCCTAGAAATTTCATAATAAAAAATCCACTCATTCTTTTCATCTTTCAGTTATTCTTCAAGTGTTCATTCAAACATATTTTTGAGAGAATCCTTTGCATAAATTTCACACATTATCATTGTTTCATCTCATTTTATTCAAGAACACTTGTATATTTCATTTGAGTGATATTTATTTCAAGGAGAAGATCGATCGTGAAGATTGATAGCATCATATTCTCAAGACATCAAATTTATTATCAAGAATATTTTTCTGTTTTACCTTGTTGTCCAGGATTGTTGGAAACAAGTGAGTGTTTTTTAATAGGATTGTTCTTCATACACTTATTTACCTATAGGTTAGATAGTAAGCATCACCATTGGTGTGATTAGGCTGTACAATAATTCTAAACTATAGTGAACTCTCTTTCGTGTTGAAGGAGGAGTGGAGTACTCTCGGGCTGTGAGGGGAACCACTATAATTCTCTTGTGTCATTTTTCCTTTCCAGACTTTACTTTCAAGCACTTATCATCTAACGGAAAAATAACCAAGAACCGGTAAAAAGATCGAAATTTTTTTTAAGAACCTAATTCACCCCCCCTCTTAGGCGCATTTAAAATTACACTTGGCATCAGAGCAGGTGATAGGTAACCTGTTCCTATTCGATTCAGATGGCTTCCGCAAACAATGATCTTGTATTCAAAGACGGTGGTAGTAGCAACAAGCCTCCTTTGTTTTCTGGCCAATACTTCGACTTTTGGAAAATTCGTATGAAGGCACATTTAGAAGCACAAGGAAGTGATATATGGGAGGCTGTTCAAAATGGTCCTTTTATTCCTACAACGGTTTTCAACGGAGTTGGTACGCCAAAACCACAAGCATCATGGGATGAGGATGATAAGAAAAAGGTTCTCTATGACAAAAAGGGAATAAATATTTTACAAAATGCACTTGGAATGGATGAATTCTTCCGCGTCTCAACATGTACAACGGACAAACAAATATGGGACACTCTTGTAGAAACTCACGAAGGAACCGCCGAAGTCAAAAGATCCAGATTGAATACTTTAAGTCAAGAGTACGAGTTATTCAGAATGCAACCAGGAGAATCAATCCTCGACTTGCAGAAAAGATTCGTGCATTTGACAAATCACTTGAATGCACTTGGTAAGACACTAACAAATGATGAACTTAATCTTAAAGTGCTTAGGTCTTTAACAAGAGAGTGGCAACCCAAAGTGACGGCGACTTCCGAGAAGAAAAGTTTATCAACGATGACATCCGCTACTCTATTCGGAAAGCTTCAAGAATATGAGATGGAACTTGGACTATTGGAGAAACGTGAGAACCAAGAAAAGAAATCCAAGAGCATTGCCTTAAAATTTGAATCTAAATTTGTGAAGAAAGAAGACAATCCCGAAGAGGACGAAAACTTTATGCTCCTTGTAAAAAGACTAGGAAAATACTTTAGTGCAAAAACTAATATTGGAAACTCTAGTTTCACAAGAAGAAAGAAGTCCTCAAAGAACAAAGAAAAAGAAGCATCAACATCCAATGGAGACATTATATGCTATGAATGTGGAAAGCAAGGTCACATCAAACCGGAATGTCCCAAACTCGCAAAGAATCGTGACAACAAAGGAAAGAAGGATTACAAAAAGAAAGCCTACATTGCTTGGGATGACAATGAAATAAGTTCTTCATCGGACTCCGATAGTGATCAAAGCGCAAATCTAGCATTGATGGCATCACATCATTCCGACGATGAAGACGATGAGGTTAGTAGTAACTTTTCAATTTATGATAATGATGCTCAAGGAGCAATTGATGAACTTTTAAGTGAATGCAAAATTCTATATAAAACCATCTCATCTCAAAAGAAACAAATATCAATCTTGGAAGAAAATATTGAGAAAATGGTAAATAAGTTCAAAGATGAAAAAGAAGAATTAATCAAGAATTTTGCATGCACTAAATGTGAGTCACTTGCTTTTCAAATAGTTCAATTGAAAAGAGTCCTAGAAAGATATGAGAAAGGACAAATTAGATTGGAACGTGTTCTTAGTAGTCAAAAATACTCAAATAATAAAAGTGGTCTAGGTTACTCAAGATTCTCTAAACAAACTTCTAACAAGACCATTTTTGTAAAAGCGAAAGAACAAATTCCTTTAGAGAAAAGTGACAAGCCTAAAATGGTTCAACAATATAACAAAAGGAAAAGAAATAATAAGAAGAAGTCTTATAATAAGAAGAAATCTTATCCCCCTAGATATAAAAGCAACTTTGAGCCTACTTGTTTCTATTGTGGTATTAAAGGTCATACTCCTAATGCATGTTATATTAGAAACTTTAGTGTTGCTCAAGGCCATTATGTGTGGGTTAAGAAAGGAACTAACTATGGTGGACCCAAAGCACATTGGGTACCAAATCAAACTTAATTTGTTTTGTAGGTTTTCTTAAGGACCACTTTAAATCTATGATGTTTTGATAAGTGGTGGTTCTAAGACTTTGATGGGAGGCATAAACTAGCTTTCAAATCTAGCTCCAAAGTCCAAGGGTTATTTCACATATGAGGAATCCCTTAAAGAAAGAATTCTTGGCATTGGCAAAGTTGAAGCACTAACTTTCACATCCTTTGAAGATGTACTTTAAGTTGACAAACTAAAGCATAATCTTCCTAGTATAAATCAACTTTGTGACAAAGACTTCAAAATCATGTTTCGGCAAGGATAAATGTTTGATGAAGTCTTTCATGAGGTAAAACGCATAGGTAAAAATTATTTTTCATTTTTCAAGATTTCTTTATGTATTTCAAGTCTTTTCCCATCCTTTTTGCCAATGACAAAGGGGGAGAAGATGTATGTGTTTCTGTTTGTTTTTTCTCTAACAAAATGCAGCTAGCAAAGACACTCTAAATCATGAATTTAGGGGGAGCATTGATCAAGGGGGAGCTTTTTGTATTAGAGAAACAAGATTAAAGCAAATTTTTAAAATTGGGTTGTCATCATCAAAAAGGGGGAGAATGTGAAGGCAAGCTTCTCAATGGTTTTGATGAAGACAATATTATTCATTCAAGATGTTATGCTTGCTCAAAAAGATTGGATCAAGACATTGAAGTTAGCACAAAGTTTTTAATTTTTACAAGTCTTGAAGAGTTCTCAAGTATAATCAAGGTATAACTCTCACTTATCAATATGGTTGCATACAAGTGTTCAAAAGTGTCTCAAGCATGCAATATATATTGATAAAATAGTTCTCAAAATAATCTTCAAAATTCACTTGCATACATGGTTCATGTGGTTGAAAATATATCATTATTTCTAGCTTTAAAAAACAAAATATTTTTATCATACATTTGAAACTTTATTTACGTTATTTATTTATTTGTTATTTTTTTATTTTGAACCATGTTAAATCACTTTCAAATATAATCTATTGACTTGGGTAAATCAATAGATGTTGTATAAAATTGGTTCAAATACTTAGACAAATTTTTTAATTATTTAATTTAGTTAAACATTCAGTTTTTGGTAAATTATGTTGTTTTTAACTGTCGTAACAGCACCAGAAACCGCCATAATTCACACCGTTCTGAACCAGTATTTTAAATTTTAAATTTCAAAATTATTTGGTAAATTGTGGCGTTTTGAAACGACGTAACAGACCAAACAACCGCCACAATTTACAACGTACTGAAACAGTGTTTTTTATTTAAAATTGAAAAATATTTTGTTTGAATGCACCTTTTCATTATATCTTTTCATGGCATCTCTTACATCATTTATCTTATTAAATTCAGAATTTTTCTAACCATTGCCATGACTTTTGAATGGTTGCTTTCATCAATATAAATACATGTCATTTTCAGATTAAAACTTACCTCCTAGAAATTTCATAATAAAAAATCCACTCATTCTTTTCATCTTTCAGTTATTCTTCAAGTGTTCATTCAAACATATTTTTGAGAGAATCCTTTGCATAAATTTCACACATTATCATTGTTTCATCTCATTTTATTCAAGAACACTTGTATATTTCATTTGAGTGATATTTATTTCAAGGAGAAGATCGATCGTGAAGATTGATAGCATCATATTCTCAAGACATCAAATTTATTATCAAGAATATTTTTCTGTTTTACCTTGTTGTCCAGGATTGTTGGAAACAAGTGAGTGTTTTTTAATAGGATTGTTCTTCATACACTTATTTACCTATAGGTTAGATAGTAAGCATCACCATTGGTGTGATTAGGCTGTACAATAATTCTAAACTATAGTGAACTCTCTTTCGTGTTGAAGGAGGAGTGGAGTACTCTCGGGCTGTGAGGGGAACCACTATAATTCTCTTGTGTCATTTTTCCTTTCCAGACTTTACTTTCAAGCACTTATCATCTAACGGAAAAATAACCAAGAACCGGTAAAAAGATCGAAATTTTTTTTAAGAACCTAATTCACCCCCCCTCTTAGGCGCATTTAAAATTACACTTGGCATCAGAGCAGGTGATAGGTAACCTGTTCCTATTCGATTCAGATGGCTTCCGCAAACAATGATCTTGTATTCAAAGACGGTGGTAGTAGCAACAAGCCTCCTTTGTTTTCTGGCCAATACTTCGACTTTTGGAAAATTCGTATGAAGGCACATTTAGAAGCACAAGGAAGTGATATATGGGAGGCTGTTCAAAATGGTCCTTTTATTCCTACAACGGTTTTCAACGGAGTTGGTACGCCAAAACCACAAGCATCATGGGATGAGGATGATAAGAAAAAGGTTCTCTATGACAAAAAGGGAATAAATATTTTACAAAATGCACTTGGAATGGATGAATTCTTCCGCGTCTCAACATGTACAACGGACAAACAAATATGGGACACTCTTGTAGAAACTCACGAAGGAACCGCCGAAGTCAAAAGATCCAGATTGAATACTTTAAGTCAAGAGTACGAGTTATTCAGAATGCAACCAGGAGAATCAATCCTCGACTTGCAGAAAAGATTCGTGCATTTGACAAATCACTTGAATGCACTTGGTAAGACACTAACAAATGATGAACTTAATCTTAAAGTGCTTAGGTCTTTAACAAGAGAGTGGCAACCCAAAGTGACGGCGACTTCCGAGAAGAAAAGTTTATCAACGATGACATCCGCTACTCTATTCGGAAAGCTTCAAGAATATGAGATGGAACTTGGACTATTGGAGAAACGTGAGAACCAAGAAAAGAAATCCAAGAGCATTGCCTTAAAATTTGAATCTAAATTTGTGAAGAAAGAAGACAATCCCGAAGAGGACGAAAACTTTATGCTCCTTGTAAAAAGACTAGGAAAATACTTTAGTGCAAAAACTAATATTGGAAACTCTAGTTTCACAAGAAGAAAGAAGTCCTCAAAGAACAAAGAAAAAGAAGCATCAACATCCAATGGAGACATTATATGCTATGAATGTGGAAAGCAAGGTCACATCAAACCGGAATGTCCCAAACTCGCAAAGAATCGTGACAACAAAGGAAAGAAGGATTACAAAAAGAAAGCCTACATTGCTTGGGATGACAATGAAATAAGTTCTTCATCGGACTCCGATAGTGATCAAAGCGCAAATCTAGCATTGATGGCATCACATCATTCCGACGATGAAGACGATGAGGTTAGTAGTAACTTTTCAATTTATGATAATGATGCTCAAGGAGCAATTGATGAACTTTTAAGTGAATGCAAAATTCTATATAAAACCATCTCATCTCAAAAGAAACAAATATCAATCTTGGAAGAAAATATTGAGAAAATGGTAAATAAGTTCAAAGATGAAAAAGAAGAATTAATCAAGAATTTTGCATGCACTAAATGTGAGTCACTTGCTTTTCAAATAGTTCAATTGAAAAGAGTCCTAGAAAGATATGAGAAAGGACAAATTAGATTGGAACGTGTTCTTAGTAGTCAAAAATACTCAAATAATAAAAGTGGTCTAGGTTACTCAAGATTCTCTAAACAAACTTCTAACAAGACCATTTTTGTAAAAGCGAAAGAACAAATTCCTTTAGAGAAAAGTGACAAGCCTAAAATGGTTCAACAATATAACAAAAGGAAAAGAAATAATAAGAAGAAGTCTTATAATAAGAAGAAATCTTATCCCCCTAGATATAAAAGCAACTTTGAGCCTACTTGTTTCTATTGTGGTATTAAAGGTCATACTCCTAATGCATGTTATATTAGAAACTTTAGTGTTGCTCAAGGCCATTATGTGTGGGTTAAGAAAGGAACTAACTATGGTGGACCCAAAGCACATTGGGTACCAAATCAAACTTAATTTGTTTTGTAGGTTTTCTTAAGGACCACTTTAAATCTATGATGTTTTGATAAGTGGTGGTTCTAAGACTTTGATGGGAGGCATAAACTAGCTTTCAAATCTAGCTCCAAAGTCCAAGGGTTATTTCACATATGAGGAATCCCTTAAAGAAAGAATTCTTGGCATTGGCAAAGTTGAAGCACTAACTTTCACATCCTTTGAAGATGTACTTTAAGTTGACAAACTAAAGCATAATCTTCCTAGTATAAATCAACTTTGTGACAAAGACTTCAAAATCATGTTTCGGCAAGGATAAATGTTTGATGAAGTCTTTCATGAGGTAAAACGCATAGGTAAAAATTATTTTTCATTTTTCAAGATTTCTTTATGTATTTCAAGTCTTTTCCCATCCTTTTTGCCAATGACAAAGGGGGAGAAGATGTATGTGTTTCTGTTTGTTTTTTCTCTAACAAAATGCAGCTAGCAAAGACACTCTAAATCATGAATTTAGGGGGAGCATTGATCAAGGGGGAGCTTTTTGTATTAGAGAAACAAGATTAAAGCAAATTTTTAAAATTGGGTTGTCATCATCAAAAAGGGGGAGAATGTGAAGGCAAGCTTCTCAATGGTTTTGATGAAGACAATATTATTCATTCAAGATGTTATGCTTGCTCAAAAAGATTGGATCAAGACATTGAAGTTAGCACAAAGTTTTTAATTTTTACAAGTCTTGAAGAGTTCTCAAGTATAATCAAGGTATAACTCTCACTTATCAATATGGTTGCATACAAGTGTTCAAAAGTGTCTCAAGCATGCAATATATATTGATAAAATAGTTCTCAAAATAATCTTCAAAATTCACTTGCATACATGGTTCATGTGGTTGAAAATATATCATTATTTCTAGCTTTAAAAAACAAAATATTTTTATCATACATTTGAAACTTTATTTACGTTATTTATTTATTTGTTATTTTTTTATTTTGAACCATGTTAAATCACTTTCAAATATAATCTATTGACTTGGGTAAATCAATAGATGTTGTATAAAATTGGTTCAAATACTTAGACAAATTTTTTAATTATTTAATTTAGTTAAACATTCAGTTTTTGGTAAATTATGTTGTTTTTAACTGTCGTAACAGCACCAGAAACCGCCATAATTCACACCGTTCTGAACCAGTATTTTAAATTTTAAATTTCAAAATTATTTGGTAAATTGTGGCGTTTTGAAACGACGTAACAGACCAAACAACCGCCACAATTTACAACGTACTGAAACAGTGTTTTTTATTTAAAATTGAAAAATATTTTGTTTGAATGCACCTTTTCATTATATCTTTTCATGGCATCTCTTACATCATTTATCTTATTAAATTCAGAATTTTTCTAACCATTGCCATGACTTTTGAATGGTTGCTTTCATCAATATAAATACATGTCATTTTCAGATTAAAACTTACCTCCTAGAAATTTCATAATAAAAAATCCACTCATTCTTTTCATCTTTCAGTTATTCTTCAAGTGTTCATTCAAACATATTTTTGAGAGAATCCTTTGCATAAATTTCACACATTATCATTGTTTCATCTCATTTTATTCAAGAACACTTGTATATTTCATTTGAGTGATATTTATTTCAAGGAGAAGATCGATCGTGAAGATTGATAGCATCATATTCTCAAGACATCAAATTTATTATCAAGAATATTTTTCTGTTTTACCTTGTTGTCCAGGATTGTTGGAAACAAGTGAGTGTTTTTTAATAGGATTGTTCTTCATACACTTATTTACCTATAGGTTAGATAGTAAGCATCACCATTGGTGTGATTAGGCTGTACAATAATTCTAAACTATAGTGAACTCTCTTTCGTGTTGAAGGAGGAGTGGAGTACTCTCGGGCTGTGAGGGGAACCACTATAATTCTCTTGTGTCATTTTTCCTTTCCAGACTTTACTTTCAAGCACTTATCATCTAACGGAAAAATAACCAAGAACCGGTAAAAAGATCGAAAATTTTTTTAAGAACCTAATTCACCCCCCCTCTTAGGCGCATTTAAAATTACACTTGGCATCAGAGCAGGTGATAGGTAACCTGTTCCTATTCGATTCAGATGGCTTCCGCAAACAATGATCTTGTATTCAAAGACGGTGGTAGTAGCAACAAGCCTCCTTTGTTTTCTGGCCAATACTTCGACTTTTGGAAAATTCGTATGAAGGCACATTTAGAAGCACAAGGAAGTGATATATGGGAGGCTGTTCAAAATGGTCCTTTTATTCCTACAACGGTTTTCAACGGAGTTGGTACGCCAAAACCACAAGCATCACGGGATGAGGATGATAAGAAAAAGGTTCTCTATGACAAAAAGGGAATAAATATTTTACAAAGTGCACTTGGAATGGATGAATTCTTCCGCGTCTCAACATGTACAACGGCCAAACAAATATGGGACACTCTTGTAGAAACTCACGAAGGAACCGCCGAAGTCAAAAGATCCAGTTTGAATACTTTAAGTCAAGAGTACGAGTTATTCAAAATGCAACCAGGAGAATCAATCCTCGACTTGCAGAAAAGATTCGTGCATTTGACAAATCACTTGAATGCACTTGGTAAGACACTAACAAATGATGAACTTAATCTTAAAGTGCTTAGGTCTTTAACAAGAGAGTGGCAACCCAAAGTGACGGCGACTTCCGAGAAGAAAAGTTTATCAACGATGACATCCGCTACTCTATTCGGAAAGCTTCAAGAATATGAGATGGAACTTGGACTATTGGAGAAACGTGAGAACCAAGAAAAGAAATCCAAGAGCATTGCCTTAAAAGTTGAATCTAAAGTTGTGAAGAAAGAAGACAATCCCGAAGAGGACGAAAACTTTATGCTCCTTGTAAAAAGACTAGGAAAATACTTCAGTGCAAAAAATAATATTGGAAACTCTAGTTTCACAAGAAGAAAGAAGTCCTCAAAGAACAAAGAAAAAGAAGCATCAACATCCAATGGAGACATTATATGCTATGAATGTGGAAAGCAAGGTCACATCAAACCGGAATGTCCCAAACTCGCAAAGAATCGTGACATCAAAGGAAAGAAGGATTACAAAAAGAAAGCCTACATTGCTTGGGATGACAATGAAATAAGTTCTTCATCGGACTCCGATAGTGATCAAAGCGTAAATCTCGCATTGATGGCATCACATCATTCCGACGATGAAGACGATGAGGTTAGTAGTAACTTTTCAATTTATGATAATGATGCTCAAGGAGCAATTGATGAACTTTTAAGTGAATGCAAAATTCTATATAAAACCATCTCATCTTAAAAGAAACAAATATCAATCTTGGAAGAAAATATTGAGAAAATGGTAAATAAGTTCAAAGATGAAAAAGAAGAATTAATCAAGAATTTTGCATGCACTATATGTGAGTCACTTGCTTTTCAAATAGTTCAATTGAAAAGAGTCCTAGAAAGATATGAGAAATGACAAATTGGATTGGAATGTGTTCTTAGTAGTCAAAAATACTCAAATAATAAAAGTGGTCTAGGTTACTCAAGATTCTCTAAACAAACTTCTAACAAGACCATTTTTGTAAAAGCGAAAGAACAAATTCCTTTAGAGAAAAGTGACAAGCCTAAAATGGTTCAACAATATAACAAAAGGAAAAGAAATAATAAGAAGAAGTCTTATAATAAGAAGAAATCTTATCCCCCTAGATATAAAAGCAACTTTGAGCCTACTTGTTTCTATTGTGGTATTAAAGGTCATACTCCTAATGCATGTTATATTAGAAACTTTAGTGTTGCTCAAGGCCATTATGTGTGGGTTAAGAAAGGAACTAACTATGGTGGACCCAAAGCACATTGGGTACCAAATCAAACTTAATTTGTTTTGTAGGTTTTCTTAAGGACCACTTTAAATCTATGATGTTTTGATAAGTGGTGGTTCTAAGATTTTGATGGGAGGCATAAACTAGCTTTCAAATCTAGCTCCAAAGTCCAAGGGTTATTTCACATATGAGGATTCCCTTAAAGAAAGAATTCTTGGCATTGGCAAAGTTGAAGCACTAACTTTCACATCCTTTGAAGATGTACTTTAAGTTGACAAACTAAAGCATAATCTTCCTAGTATAAATCAACTTTGTGACAAAGACTTCAAAATCATGTTTCGGCAAGGATAAATGTTTGATGAAGTCTTTCATGATGTAAAACGCATAGGTAAAAATTATTTTTCATTTTTCAAGATTTCTTTATGTATTTCAAGTCTTTTCCCATCCTTTTTGCCAATGACAAAGGGGGAGAAGATGTATGTGTTTCTGTTTGTTTTTTCTCTAACAAAATGCAGCTAGCAAAGACACTCTAAATCATGAATTTAGGGGGAGCATTGATCAAGGGGGAGCTTTTTGTATTAGAGAAACAAGATTAAAGCAAATTTTTAAAATTGGGTTGTCATCATCAAAAAGGGGGAGAATGTGAAGGCAAGCTTCTCAATGGTTTTGATGAAGACAATATTATTCATTCAAGATGTTATGCTTGCTCAAAAAGATTGGATCAAGACATTGAAGTTAGCACAAAGTTTTTAATTTTTACAAGTCTTGAAGAGTTCTCAAGTATAATCAAGGTATAACTCTCACTTATCAATATGGTTGCATACAAGTGTTCAAAAGTGTCTCAAGCATGCAATATATATTGATAAAATAGTTCTCAAAATAATCTTCAAAATTCACTTGCATACATGGTTCATGTGGTTGAAAATATATCATTATTTCTAGCTTTAAAAAACAAAATATTTTTATCATACATTTGAAACTTTATTTACGTTATTTATTTATTTGTTATTTTTTTATTTTGAACCATGTTAAATCACTTTCAAATATAATCTATTGACTTGGGTAAATCAATAGATGTTGTATAAAATTGGTTCAAATACTTAGACAAATTTTTTAATTATTTAATTTAGTTAAACATTCAGTTTTTGGTAAATTATGGCGTTTTTAACTGTCGTAACAGCACCAGAAACCGCCATAATTCAACCGTTCTGAACCAGTATTTTAAATTTTAAATTTCAAAATTATTTGGTAAATTGTGTTGTTTTGAAACGACGTAACAGACCAAACAACCGCCACAATTTACAACGTACTGAAACAGTGTTTTTTATTTAAAATTGAAAAATATTTTGTTTGAATGCACCTTTTCATTATATCTTTTCATGGCATCTCTTACATCATTTATCTTATTCAATTCAGAATTTTTCTAACCATTGCCATGACTTTTGAATGGTTGCTTTCATCAATATAAATACATGTCATTTTCAGATTAAAACTTACCTCCTAGAAATTTCATAATAAAAAATCCACTCATTCTTTTCATCTTTCAGTTATTCTTCAAGTGTTCATTCAAACATATTTTTGAGAGAATCCTTTGCATAAATTTCACACATTATCATTGTTTCATCTCATTTTATTCAAGAACACTTGTATATTTCATTTGAGTGATATTTATTTCAAGGAGAAGATCGATCGTGAAGATTGATAGCATCATATTCTCAAGACATCAAATTTATTATCAAGAATATTTTTCTGTTTTACCTTGTTGTCCAGGATTGTTGGAAACAAGTGAGTGTTTTTTAATAGGATTGTTCTTCATACACTTATTTACCTATAGGTTAGATAGTAAGCATCACCATTGGTGTGATTAGGCTGTACAATAATTCTAAACTATAGTGAACTCTCTTTCGTGTTGAAGGAGGAGTGGAGTACTCTCGGGCTGTGAGGGGAACCACTATAATTCTCTTGTGTCATTTTTCCTTTCCAGACTTTACTTTCAAGCACTTATCATCTAACGGAAAAATAACCAAGAACCGGTAAAAAGATCGAAAAATTTTTTAAGAACCTAATTCACCCCCCCTCTTAGGCGCATTTAAAATTACACTTGGCATCAGAGCAGGTGATAGGTAACCTGTTCCTATTCGATTCAGATGGCTTCCGCAAACAATGATCTTGTATTCAAAGACGGTGGTAGTAGCAACAAGCCTCCTTTGTTTTCTGGCCAATACTTCGACTTTTGGAAAATTCGTATGAAGGCACATTTAGAAGCACAAGGAAGTGATATATGGGAGGCTGTTCAAAATGGTCCTTTTATTCCTACAACGGTTTTCAACGGAGTTGGTACGCCAAAACCACAAGCATCACGGGATGAGGATGATAAGAAAAAGGTTCTCTATGACAAAAAGGGAATAAATATTTTACAAAGTGCACTTGGAATGGATGAATTCTTCCGCGTCTCAACATGTACAACGGCCAAACAAATATGGGACACTCTTGTAGAAACTCACGAAGGAACCGCCGAAGTCAAAAGATCCAGATTGAATACTTTAAGTCAAGAGTACGAGTTATTCAGAATGCAACCAGGAGAATCAATCCCCGACTTGCAGAAAAGATTCGTGCATTTGACAAATCACTTGAATGCACTTGGTAAGACACTAACAAATGATGAACTTAATCTTAAAGTGCTTAGGTCTTTAACAAGAGAGTGGCAACCCAAAGTGACGGCGACTTCCGAGAAGAAAAGTTTATCAACGATGACATCCGCTACTCTATTCGGAAAGCTTCAAGAATATGAGATGGAACTTGGACTATTGGAGAAACGTGAGAACCAAGAAAAGAAATCCAAGAGCATTGCCTTAAAAGTTGAATCTAAAGTTGTGAAGAAAGAAGACAATCCCGAAGAGGACGAAAACTTTATGCTCCTTGTAAAAAGACTAGGAAAATACTTCAGTGCAAAAAATAATATTGGAAACTCTAGTTTCACAAGAAGAAAGAAGTCCTCAAAGAACAAAGAAAAAGAAGCATCAACATCCAATGGAGACATTATATGCTATGAATGTGGAAAGCAAGGTCACATCAAACCGGAATGTCCCAAACTCGCAAAGAATCATGACAACAAAGGAAAGAAGGATTACAAAAAGAAAGCCTACATTGCTTGGGATGACAATGAAATAAGTTCTTCATCGGACTCCGATAGTGATCAAAGCGCAAATCTCGCATTGATGGCATCACATCATTCCGACGATGAAGACGATGAGGTTAGCAGTAACTTTTCAATTTATGATAATGATGCTCAAGGAGCAATTGATGAACTTTTAAGTGAATGCAAAATTCTATATAAAACCATCTCATCTCAAAAGAAACAAATATCAATCTTGGAAGAAAATATTGAGAAAATGGTAAATAAGTTCAAAGATGAAAAAGAAGAATTAATCAAGAATTTTGCATGCACTAAATGTGAGTCACTTGCTTTTCAAATAGTTCAATTGAAAAGACTCCTAGAAAGATATGAGAAAGGACAAATTGGATTGGAACGTGTTCTTAGTAGTCAAAAATACTCAAATAATAAAAGTTGTCTAGGTTACTCAAGATTCTCTAAACAAACTTCTAACAAGACCATTTTTGTAAAAGCGAAAGAACAAATTCCTTTAGAGAAAAGTGACAAGCCTAAAATGGTTCAACAATATAACAAAAGGAAAAGAAATAATAAGAAGAAGTCTTATAATAAGAAGAAATCTTATCCCCCTAGATATAAAAGCAACTTTGAGCCTACTTGTTTCTATTGTGGTATTAAAGGTCATACTCCTAATGCATGTTATATTAGAAACTTTAGTGTTGCTCAAGGCCATTATGTGTGGGTTAAGAAAGGAACTAACTATGGTGGACCCAAAGCACATTGGGTACCAAATCAAACTTAATTTGTTTTGTAGGTTTTCTTAAGGACCACTTTAAATCTATGATGTTTTGATAAGTGGTGGTTCTAAGATTTTGATGGGAGGCATAAACTAGCTTTCAAATCTAGCTCCAAAGTCCAAGGGTTATTTCACATATGAGGATTCCCTTAAAGAAAGAATTCTTGGCATTGGCAAAGTTGAAGCACTAACTTTCACATCCTTTGAAGATGTACTTTAAGTTGACAAACTAAAGCATAATCTTCCTAGTATAAATCAACTTTGTGACAAAGACTTCAAAATCATGTTTCGGCAAGGATAAATGTTTGATGAAGTCTTTCATGAGGTAAAACGCATAGGTAAAAATTATTTTTCATTTTTCAAGATTTCTTTATGTATTTCAAGTCTTTTCCACTCCTTTTTGCCAATGACAAAGGGGGAGAAGATGTATGTGTTTGTGTTTGTTTTTTCTCTAACAAAATGCAGCTAGCAAAGACACTCTAAATCATGAATTTAGGGGGAGCTTTTTGTATTAGAGAAACAAGATTAAAGCAAATTTTTAAAATTGGGTTGTCATCATCAAAAAGGGGGAGAATGTGAAGGCAAGCTTCTCAATGGTTTTGATGAAGACAACATTATTCATTCAAGATGTTATGCTTGCTCAAAAAGAATGGATCAAGACATTGAAGTTAGCACAAAGTTTTTAATTTTTACAAGTCTTGAAGAGTTCTCAAGTATAATCAAGGTATAACTCTCACTTATCAATATGGTTGCATACAAGTGTTCAAAAGTGTCTCAAGCATGCAATATATATTGATAAAATAGTTCTCAAAATAATCTTCAAAATTCACTTGCATACATGGTTCATGTGGTTGAAAATATATCATTATTTCTAGCTTTAAAAAACAAAATATTTTTATCATACATTTGAAACTTTATTTACGTTATTTATTTATTTGTTATTTTTTTATTTTGAACCATGTTAAATCACTTTCAAATATAATCTATTGACTTGGGTAAATCAATAGATGTTGTATAAAATTGGTTCAAATACTTAGACAAATTTTTTAATTATTTAATTTAGTTAAACATTCAGTTTTTGGTAAATTATGTTGTTTTTAACTGTCGTAACAGCACCAGAAACCGCCATAATTCACACCGTTCTGAACCAGTATTTTAAATTTTAAATTTCAAAATTATTTGGTAAATTGTGGCGTTTTGAAACGACGTAACAGACCAAACAACCGCCACAATTTACAACGTACTGAAACAGTGTTTTTTATTTAAAATTGAAAAATATTTTGTTTGAATGCACCTTTTCATTATATCTTTTCATGGCATCTCTTACATCATTTATCTTATTAAATTCAGAATTTTTCTAACCATTGCCATGACTTTTGAATGGTTGCTTTCATCAATATAAATACATGTCATTTTCAGATTAAAACTTACCTCCTAGAAATTTCATAATAAAAAATCCACTCATTCTTTTCATCTTTCAGTTATTCTTCAAGTGTTCATTCAAACATATTTTTGAGAGAATCCTTTGCATAAATTTCACACATTATCATTGTTTCATCTCATTTTATTCAAGAACACTTGTATATTTCATTTGAGTGATATTTATTTCAAGGAGAAGATCGATCGTGAAGATTGATAGCATCATATTCTCAAGACATCAAATTTATTATCAAGAATATTTTTCTGTTTTACCTTGTTGTCCAGGATTGTTGGAAACAAGTGAGTGTTTTTTAATAGGATTGTTCTTCATACACTTATTTACCTATAGGTTTGATAGTAAGCATCACCATTGGTGTGATTAGGCTGTACAATAATTCTAAACTATAGTGAACTCTCTTTCGTGTTGAAGGAGGAGTGGAGTACTCTCGGGCTGTGAGGGGAACCACTATAATTCTCTTGTGTCATTTTTCCTTTCCAGACTTTACTTTCAAGCACTTATCATCTAACGGAAAAATAACCAAGAACCGGTAAAAAGATCGAAAAATTTTTTAAGAACCTAATTCACCCCCCCTCTTAGGCGCATTTAAAATTACACTTGGCATCAGAGCAGGTGATAGGTAACCTGTTCCTATTCGATTCAGATGGCTTCCGCAAACAATGATCTTGTATTCAAAGACGGTGGTAGTAGCAACAAGCCTCCTTTGTTTTCTGGCCAATACTTCGACTTTTGGAAAATTCGTATGAAGGCACATTTAGAAGCACAAGGAAGTGATATATGGGAGGCTGTTCAAAATGGTCCTTTTATTCCTACAACGGTTTTCAACGGAGTTGGTACGCCAAAACCACAAGCATCACGGGATGAGGATGATAAGAAAAAGGTTCTCTATGACAAAAAGGGAATAAATATTTTACAAAGTGCACTTGGAATGGATGAATTCTTCCGCGTCTCAACATGTACAACGGCCAAACAAATATGGGACACTCTTGTAGAAACTCACGAAGGAACCGCCGAAGTCAAAAGATCCAGTTTGAATACTTTAAGTCAAGAGTACGAGTTATTCAAAATGCAACCAGGAGAATCAATCCTCGACTTGCAGAAAAGATTCGTGCATTTGACAAATCACTTGAATGCACTTGGTAAGACACTAACAAATGATGAACTTAATCTTAAAGTGCTTAGGTCTTTAACAAGAGAGTGGCAACCCAAAGTGACGGCGACTTCCGAGAAGAAAAGTTTATCAACGATGACATCCGCTACTCTATTCGGAAAGCTTCAAGAATATGAGATGGAACTTGGACTATTGGAGAAACGTGAGAACCAAGAAAAGAAATCCAAGAGCATTGCCTTAAAAGTTGAATCTAAAGTTGTGAAGAAAGAAGACAATCCCGAAGAGGACGAAAACTTTATGCTCCTTGTAAAAAGACTAGGAAAATACTTCAGTGCAAAAAATAATATTGGAAACTCTAGTTTCACAAGAAGAAAGAAGTCCTCAAAGAACAAAGAAAAAGAAGCATCAACATCCAATGGAGACATTATATGCTATGAATGTGGAAAGCAAGGTCACATCAAACCGGAATGTCCCAAACTCGCAAAGAATCGTGACAACAAAGGAAAGAAGGATTACAAAAAGAAAGCCTACATTGCTTGGGATGACAATGAAATAAGTTCTTCATCGGACTCCGATAGTGATCAAAGCGTAAATCTCGCATTGATGGCATCACATCATTCCGACGATGAAGACGATGAGGTTAGTAGTAACTTTTCAATTTATGATAATGATGCTCAAGGAGCAATTGATGAACTTTTAAGTGAATGCAAAATTCTATATAAAACCATCTCATCTTAAAAGAAACAAATATCAATCTTGGAAGAAAATATTGAGAAAATGGTAAATAAGTTCAAAGATGAAAAAGAAGAATTAATCAAGAATTTTGCATGCACTAAATGTGAGTCACTTGCTTTTCAAATAGTTCAATTGAAAAGAGTCCTAGAAAGATATGAGAAATGACAAATTGGATTGGAATGTGTTCTTAGTAGTCAAAAATACTCAAATAATAAAAGTGGTCTAGGTTACTCAAGATTCTCTAAACAAACTTCTAACAAGACCATTTTTGTAAAAGCGAAAGAACAAATTCCTTTAGAGAAAAGTGACAAGCCTAAAATGGTTCAACAATATAACAAAAGGAAAAGAAATAATAAGAAGAAGTCTTATAATAAGAAGAAATCTTATCCCCCTAGATATAAAAGCAACTTTGAGCCTACTTGTTTCTATTGTGGTATTAAAGGTCATACTCCTAATGCATGTTATAATAGAAACTTTAGTGTTGCTCAAGGCCATTATGTGTGGGTTAAGAAAGGAACTAACTATGGTGGACCCAAAGCACATTGGGTACCAAATCAAACTTAATTTGTTTTGTAGGTTTTCTTAAGGACCACTTTAAATCTATGATGTTTTGATAAGTGGTGGTTCTAAGATTTTGATGGGAGGCATAAACTAGCTTTCAAATCTAGCTCCAAAGTCCAAGGGTTATTTCACATATGAGGATTCCCTTAAAGAAAGAATTCTTGGCATTGGCAAAGTTGAAGCACTAACTTTCACATCCTTTGAAGATGTACTTTAAGTTGACAAACTAAAGCATAATCTTCCTAGTATAAATCAACTTTGTGACAAAGACTTCAAAATCATGTTTCGGCAAGGATAAATGTTTGATGAAGTCTTTCATGATGTAAAACGCATAGGTAAAAATTATTTTTCATTTTTCAAGATTTCTTTATGTATTTCAAGTCTTTTCCCATCCTTTTTGCCAATGACAAAGGGGGAGAAGATGTATGTGTTTCTGTTTGTTTTTTCTCTAACAAAATGCAGCTAGCAAAGACACTCTAAATCATGAATTTAGGGGGAGCATTGATCAAGGGGGAGCTTTTTGTATTAGAGAAACAAGATTAAAGCAAATTTTTAAAATTGGGTTGTCATCATCAAAAAGGGGGAGAATGTGAAGGCAAGCTTCTCAATGGTTTTGATGAAGACAATATTATTCATTCAAGATGTTATGCTTGCTCAAAAAGATTGGATCAAGACATTGAAGTTAGCACAAAGTTTTTAATTTTTACAAGTCTTGAAGAGTTCTCAAGTATAATCAAGGTATAACTCTCACTTATCAATATGGTTGCATACAAGTGTTCAAAAGTGTCTCAAGCATGCAATATATATTGATAAAATAGTTCTCAAAATAATCTTCAAAATTCACTTGCATACATGGTTCATGTGGTTGAAAATATATCATTATTTCTAGCTTTAAAAAACAAAATATTTTTATCATACATTTGAAACTTTATTTACGTTATTTATTTATTTGTTATTTTTTTATTTTGAACCATGTTAAATCACTTTCAAATATAATCTATTGACTTGGGTAAATCAATAGATGTTGTATAAAATTGGTTCAAATACTTAGACAAATTTTTTAATTATTTAATTTAGTTAAACATTCAGTTTTTGGTAAATTATGGCGTTTTTAACTGTCGTAACAGCACCAGAAACCGCCATAATTCACACCGTTCTGAACCAGTATTTTAAATTTTAAATTTCAAAATTATTTGGTAAATTGTGGCGTTTTGAAACGACGTAACAGACCAAACAACCGCCACAATTTACAACGTACTGAAACAGTGTTTTTTATTTAAAATTGAAAAATATTTTGTTTGAATGCACCTTTTCATTATATCTTTTCATGGCATCTCTTACATCATTTATCTTATTCAATTCAGAATTTTTCTAACCATTGCCATGACTTTTGAATGGTTGCTTTCATCAATATAAATACATGTCATTTTCAGATTAAAACTTACCTCCTAGAAATTTCATAATAAAAAATCCACTCATTCTTTTCATCTTTCAGTTATTCTTCAAGTGTTCATTCAAACATATTTTTGAGAGAATCCTTTGCATAAATTTCACACATTATCATTGTTTCATCTCATTTTATTCAAGAACACTTGTATATTTCATTTGAGTGATATTTATTTCAAGGAGAAGATCGATCGTGAAGATTGATAGCATCATATTCTCAAGACACCAAATTTATTATCAAGAATATTTTTCTGTTTTACCTTGTTGTCCAGGATTGTTGGAAACAAGTGAGTGTTTTTTAATAGGATTGTTCTTCATACACTTATTTACTTATAGGTTAGATAGTAAGCATCACCATTGGTGTGATTAGGCTGTACAATAATTCTAAACTATAGTGAACTCTCTTTCGTGTTGAAGGAGGAGTGGAGTACTCTCGGGCTGTGAGGGGAACCACTATAATTCTCTTGTGTCATTTTTCCTTTCCAGACTTTACGTTCAAGCACTTATCATCTAACGGAAAAATAACCAAGAACCGGTAAAAAGATCGAAAAATTTTTTAAGAACCTAATTCACCCCCCCTCTTAGGCGCATTTAAAATTACACTTGGCATCAGAGCAGGTGATAGGTAACCTGTTCCTATTCGATTCAGATGGCTTCCGCAAACAATGATCTTGTATTCAAAGACGGTGGTAGTAGCAACAAGCCTCCTTTGTTTTCTGGCCAATACTTCGACTTTTGGAAAATTCGTATGAAGGCACATTTAGAAGCACAAGGAAGTGATATATGGGAGGCTGTTCAAAATGGTCCTTTTATTCCTACAACGGTTTTCAACGGAGTTGGTACGCCAAAACCACAAGCATCACGGGATGAGGATGATAAGAAAAAGGTTCTCTATGACAAAAAGGGAATAAATATTTTACAAAGTGCACTTGGAATGGATGAATTCTTCCGCGTCTCAACATGTACAACGGCCAAACAAATATGGGACACTCTTGTAGAAACTCACGAAGGAACCGCCGAAGTCAAAAGATCCAGATTGAATACTTTAAGTCAAGAGTACGAGTTATTCAGAATGCAACCAGGAGAATCAATCCCCGACTTGCAGAAAAGATTCGTGCATTTGACAAATCACTTGAATGCACTTGGTAAGACACTAACAAATGATGAACTTAATCTTAAAGTGCTTAGGTCTTTAACAAGAGAGTGGCAACCCAAAGTGACGGCGACTTCCGAGAAGAAAAGTTTATCAACGATGACATCCGCTACTCTATTCGGAAAGCTTCAAGAATATGAGATGGAACTTGGACTATTGGAGAAACGTGAGAACCAAGAAAAGAAATCCAAGAGCATTGCCTTAAAAGTTGAATCTAAAGTTGTGAAGAAAGAAGACAATCCCGAAGAGGACGAAAACTTTATGCTCCTTGTAAAAAGACTAGGAAAATACTTCAGTGCAAAAAATAATATTGGAAACTCTAGTTTCACAAGAAGAAAGAAGTCCTCAAAGAACAAAGAAAAAGAAGCATCAACATCCAATGGAGACATTATATGCTATGAATGTGGAAAGCAAGGTCACATCAAACCGGAATGTCCCAAACTCGCAAAGAATCATGACAACAAAGGAAAGAAGGATTACAAAAAGAAAGCCTACATTGCTTGGGATGACAATGAAATAAGTTCTTCATCGGACTCCGATAGTGATCAAAGCGCAAATCTCGCATTGATGGCATCACATCATTCCGACGATGAAGACGATGAGGTTAGTAGTAACTTTTCAATTTATGATAATGATGCTCAAGGAGCAATTGATGAACTTTTAAGTGAATGCAAAATTCTATATAAAACCATCTCATCTCAAAAGAAACAAATATCAATCTTGGAAGAAAATATTGAGAAAATGGTAAATAAGTTCAAAGATGAAAAAGAAGAATTAATCAAGAATTTTGCATGCACTAAATGTGAGTCACTTGCTTTTCAAATAGTTCAATTGAAAAGACTCCTAGAAAGATATGAGAAAGGACAAATTGGATTGGAACGTGTTCTTAGTAGTCAAAAATACTCAAATAATAAAAGTGGTCTAGGTTACTCAAGATTCTCTAAACAAACTTCTAACAAGACCATTTTTGTAAAAGCGAAAGAACAAATTCCTTTAGAGAAAAGTGACAAGCCTAAAATGGTTCAACAATATAACAAAAGGAAAAGAAATAATAAGAAGAAGTCTTATAATAAGAAGAAATCTTATCCCCCTAGATATAAAAGCAACTTTGAGCCTACTTGTTTCTATTGTGGTATTAAAGGTCATACTCCTAATGCATGTTATATTAGAAACTTTAGTGTTGCTCAAGGCCATTATGTGTGGGTTAAGAAAGGAACTAACTATGGTGGACCCAAAGCACATTGGGTACCAAATCAAACTTAATTTGTTTTGTAGGTTTTCTTAAGGACCACTTTAAATCTATGATGTTTTGATAAGTGGTGGTTCTAAGATTTTGATGGGAGGCATAAACTAGCTTTCAAATCTAGCTCCAAAGTCCAAGGGTTATTTCACATATGAGGATTCCCTTAAAGAAAGAATTCTTGGCATTGGCAAAGTTGAAGCACTAACTTTCACATCCTTTGAAGATGTACTTTAAGTTGACAAACTAAAGCATAATCTTCCTAGTATAAATCAACTTTGTGACAAAGACTTCAAAATCATGTTTCGGCAAGGATAAATGTTTGATGAAGTCTTTCATGATGTAAAACGCATAGGTAAAAATTATTTTTCATTTTTCAAGATTTCTTTATGTATTTCAAGTCTTTTCCCATCCTTTTTGCCAATGACAAAGGGGGAGAAGATGTATGTGTTTCTGTTTGTTTTTTCTCTAACAAAATGCAGCTAGCAAAGACACTCTAAATCATGAATTTAGGGGGAGCATTGATCAAGGGGGAGCTTTTTGTATTAGAGAAACAAGATTAAAGCAAATTTTTAAAATTGGGTTGTCATCATCAAAAAGGGGGAGAATGTGAAGGCAAGCTTCTCAATGGTTTTGATGAAGACAACATTATTCATTCAAGATGTTATGCTTGCTCAAAAAGAATGGATCAAGACATTGAAGTTAGCACAAAGTTTTTAATTTTTACAAGTCTTGAAGAGTTCTCAAGTATAATCAAGGTATAACTCTCACTTATCAATATGGTTGCATACAAGTGTTCAAAAGTGTCTCAAGCATGCAATATATATTGATAAAATAGTTCTCAAAATAATCTTCAAAATTCACTTGCATACATGGTTCATGTGGTTGAAAATATATCATTATTTCTAGCTTTAAAAAACAAAATATTTTTATCATACATTTGAAACTTTATTTACGTTATTTATTTATTTGTTATTTTTTTATTTTGAACCATGTTAAATCACTTTCAAATATAATCTATTGACTTGGGTAAATCAATAGATGTTGTATAAAATTGGTTCAAATACTTAGACAAATTTTTTAATTATTTAATTTAGTTAAACATTCAGTTTTTGGTAAATTATGGCGTTTTTAACTGTCGTAACAGCACCAGAAACCGCCATAATTCACACCGTTCTGAACCAGTATTTTAAATTTTAAATTTCAAAATTATTTGGTAAATTGTGGCGTTTTGAAACGACGTAACAGACCAAACAACCGCCACAATTTACAACGTACTGAAACAGTGTTTTTTATTTAAAATTGAAAAATATTTTGTTTGAATGCACCTTTTCATTATATCTTTTCATGGCATCTCTTACATCATTTATCTTATTCAATTCAGAATTTTTCTAACCATTGCCATGACTTTTGAATGGTTGCTTTCATCAATATAAATACATGTCATTTTCAGATTAAAACTTACCTCCTAGAAATTTCATAATAAAAAATCCACTCATTCTTTTCATCTTTCAGTTATTCTTCAAGTGTTCATTCAAACATATTTTTGAGAGAATCCTTTGCATAAATTTCACACATTATCATTGTTTCATCTCATTTTATTCAAGAACACTTGTATATTTCATTTGAGTGATATTTATTTCAAGGAGAAGATCGATCGTGAAGATTGATATCATCATATTCTCAAGACACCAAATTTATTATCAAGAATATTTTTCTGTTTTACCTTGTTGTCCAGGATTGTTGGAAACAAGTGAGTGTTTTTTAATAGGATTGTTCTTCATACACTTATTTACCTATAGGTTAGATAGTAAGCATCACCATTGGTGTGATTAGGCTGTACAATAATTCTAAACTATAGTGAACTCTCTTTCGTGTTGAAGGAGGAGTGGAGTACTCTCGGGCTGTGAGGGGAACCACTATAATTCTCTTGTGTCATTTTTCCTTTCCAGACTTTACTTTCAAGCACTTATCATCTAACGGAAAAATAACCAAGAACCGGTAAAAAGATCGAAAAATTTTTTAAGAACCTAATTCACCCCCCCTCTTAGGCGCATTTAAAATTACACTTGGCATCAGAGCAGGTGATAGGTAACCTGTTCCTATTCGATTCAGATGGCTTCCGCAAACAATGATCTTGTATTCAAAGACGGTGGTAGTAGCAACAAGCCTCCTTTGTTTTCTGGCCAATACTTCGACTTTTGGAAAATTCGTATGAAGGCACATTTAGAAGCACAAGGAAGTGATATATGGGAGGCTGTTCAAAATGGTCCTTTTATTCCTACAACGGTTTTCAACGGAGTTGGTACGCCAAAACCACAAGCATCACGGGATGAGGATGATAAGAAAAAGGTTCTCTATGACAAAAAGGGAATAAATATTTTACAAAGTGCACTTGGAATGGATGAATTCTTCCGCGTCTCAACATGTACAACGGCCAAACAAATATGGGACACTCTTGTAGAAACTCACGAAGGAACCGCCGAAGTCAAAAGATCCAGATTGAATACTTTAAGTCAAGAGTACGAGTTATTCAGAATGCAACCAGGAGAATCAATCCCCGACTTGCAGAAAAGATTCGTGCATTTGACAAATCACTTGAATGCACTTGGTAAGACACTAACAAATGATGAACTTAATCTTAAAGTGCTTAGGTCTTTAACAAGAGAGTGGCAACCCAAAGTGACGGCGACTTCCGAGAAGAAAAGTTTATCAACGATGACATCCGCTACTCTATTCGGAAAGCTTCAAGAATATGAGATGGAACTTGGACTATTGGAGAAACGTGAGAACCAAGAAAAGAAATCCAAGAGCATTGCCTTAAAAGTTGAATCTAAAGTTGTGAAGAAAGAAGACAATCCCGAAGAGGACGAAAACTTTATGCTCCTTGTAAAAAGACTAGGAAAATACTTCAGTGCAAAAAATAATATTGGAAACTCTAGTTTCACAAGAAGAAAGAAGTCCTCAAAGAACAAAGAAAAAGAAGCATCAACATCCAATGGAGACATTATATGCTATGAATGTGGAAAGCAAGGTCACATCAAACCGGAATGTCCCAAACTCGCAAAGAATCATGACAACAAAGGAAAGAAGGATTACAAAAAGAAAGCCTACATTGCTTGGGATGACAATGAAATAAGTTCTTCATCGGACTCCGATAGTGATCAAAGCGCAAATCTCGCATTGATGGCATCACATCATTCCGACGATGAAGACGATGAGGTTAGTAGTAACTTTTCAATTTATGATAATGATGCTCAAGGAGCAATTGATGAACTTTTAAGTGAATGCAAAATTCTATATAAAACCATCTCATCTCAAAAGAAACAAATATCAATCTTGGAAGAAAATATTGAGAAAATGGTAAATAAGTTCAAAGATGAAAAAGAAGAATTAATCAAGAATTTTGCATGCACTAAATGTGAGTCACTTGCTTTTCAAATAGTTCAATTGAAAAGACTCCTAGAAAGATATGAGAAAGGACAAATTGGATTGGAACGTGTTCTTAGTAGTCAAAAATACTCAAATAATAAAAGTGGTCTAGGTTACTCAAGATTCTCTAAACAAACTTCTAACAAGACCATTTTTGTAAAAGCGAAAGAACAAATTCCTTTAGAGAAAAGTGACAAGCCTAAAATGGTTCAACAATATAACAAAAGGAAAAGAAATAATAAGAAGAAGTCTTATAATAAGAAGAAATCTTATCCCCCTAGATATAAAAGCAACTTTGAGCCTACTTGTTTCTATTGTGGTATTAAAGGTCATACTCCTAATGCATGTTATATTAGAAACTTTAGTGTTGCTCAAGGCCATTATGTGTGGGTTAAGAAAGGAACTAACTATGGTGGACCCAAAGCACATTGGGTACCAAATCAAACTTAATTTGTTTTGTAGGTTTTCTTAAGGACCACTTTAAATCTATGATGTTTTGATAAGTGGTGGTTCTAAGATTTTGATGGGAGGCATAAACTAGCTTTCAAATCTAGCTCCAAAGTCCAAGGGTTATTTCACATATGAGGATTCCCTTAAAGAAAGAATTCTTGGCATTGGCAAAGTTGAAGCACTAACTTTCACATCCTTTGAAGATGTACTTTAAGTTGACAAACTAAAGCATAATCTTCCTAGTATAAATCAACTTTGTGACAAAGACTTCAAAATCATGTTTCGGCAAGGATAAATGTTTGATGAAGTCTTTCATGAGGTAAAACGCATAGGTAAAAATTATTTTTCATTTTTCAAGATTTCTTTATGTATTTCAAGTCTTTTCCACTCCTTTTTGCCAATGACAAAGGGGGAGAAGATGTATGTGTTTGTGTTTGTTTTTTCTCTAACAAAATGCAGCTAGCAAAGACACTCTAAATCATGAATTTAGGGGGAGCTTTTTGTATTAGAGAAACAAGATTAAAGCAAATTTTTAAAATTGGGTTGTCATCATCAAAAAGGGGGAGAATGTGAAGGCAAGCTTTTCAATGGTTTTGATGAAGACAACATTATTCATTCAAGATGTTATGCTTGCTCAAAAAGAATGGATCAAGACATTGAAGTTAGCACAAAGTTTTTAATTTTTACAAGTCTTGAAGAGTTCTCAAGTATAATCAAGGTATAACTCTCACTTATCAATATGGTTGCATACAAGTGTTCAAAAGTGTCTCAAGCATGCAATATATATTGATAAAATAGTTCTCAAAATAATCTTCAAAATTCACTTGCATACATGGTTCATGTGGTTGAAAATATATCATTATTTCTAGCTTTAAAAAACAAAATATTTTTATCATACATTTGAAACTTTATTTACTTTATTTATTTATTTGTTTTTTTTTTATTTTGAACCATGTTAAATCACTTTCAAATATAATCTATTGACTTGGGTAAATCAATAGATGTTGTATAAAATTGGTTCAAATACTTACACAAATTTTTTAATTATTTAATTTAGTTAAACATTCAGTTTTTGGTAAATTATGGCGTTTTTAACTGTCGTAACAGCACCAGACACCGCCATAATTCACACCGTTCTGAACCAGTATTTTAAATTTTAAATTTCAAAATTATTTGGTAAATTGTGGCGTTTTGAAACGACGTAACAGACCAAACAACCGCCACAATTTACAACGTACTGAAACAGTGTTTTTTATTTAAAATTGAAAAATATTTTGTTTGAATGCACCTTTTCATTATATCTTTTCATGGCATCTCTTACATCATTTATCTTATTCAATTCAGAATTTTTCTAACCATTGCCATGACTTTTGAATGGTTGCTTTCATCAATATAAATACATGTCATTTTCAGATTAAAACTTACCTCCTAGAAATTTCATAATAAAAAATCCACTCATTCTTTTCATCTTTCAGTTATTCTTCAAGTGTTCATTCAAACATATTTTTGAGAGAATCCTTTGCATAAATTTCACACATTATCATTGTTTCATCTCATTTTATTCAAGAACACTTGTATATTTCATTTGAGTGATATTTATTTCAAGGAGAAGATCGATCGTGAAGATTGATAGCATCATATTCTCAAGACATCAAATTTATTATCAAGAATATTTTTCTGTTTTACCTTGTTGTCCAGGATTGTTGGAAACAAGTGAGTGTTTTTTAATAGGATTGTTCTTCATACACTTATTTACCTATAGGTTAGATAGTAAGCATCACCATTGGTGTGATTAGGCTGTACAATAATTCTAAACTATAGTGAACTCTCTTTTGTGTTGAAGGAGGAGTGGAGTACTCTCGGGCTGTGAGGGGAACCACTATAATTCTCTTGTGTCATTTTCCTTTCCATACTTTACTTTCAAGCACTTATCATCTAACGGAAAAATAACCAAGAACCGGTAAAAAGATCGAAAAATTTTTTAAGAACCTAATTCACCCCCTCTTAGGCGCATTTAAAATTACACTTGGCATCAGAGCAGGTGATAGGTAACCTGTTCCTATTCGATTCAGATGGCTTCCGCAAACAATGATCTTGTATTCGAATACGGTGGTAGTAGCAACAAGCCTCCTTTGTTTTCTGGCCAATACTTCGACTTTTGGAAAATTCGTATGAAGTCACATTTAGAAGCACAAGGAAGTGATATATGGGAGGCTGTTCAAAATGGTCCTTTTATTCCTACAACGGTTTTCAACGGAGTTGGTACACCAAAACCACAAGCATCATGGGATGAGGATGATAAGAAAAAGGTTCTCTATGACAAAAAGGGAATAAATATTTTACAAAGTGCACTTGGAATGGATGAATTCTTCCGCGTCTCAACATGTACAACGGCCAAACAAATATGGGACACTCTTGTAGAAACTCACGAAGGAACCGCCGAAGTCAAAAGATCCAGATTGAATACTTTAAGTCAAGAGTACGAGTTATTCAGAATGCAACCAGGAGAATCAAGCCTCGACTTGCAGAAAAGATTCGTGCATTTGACAAATCACTTGAATGCACTTGGTAAGACACTAACAAATGATGAACTTAATCTTAAAGTGCTTAGGTCTTTAACAAGAGAGTGGCAACCCAAAGTGACGGCGACTTCCGAGAAGAAAAGTTTATCAACGATGACATCCGCTACTCTATTCGGAAAGCTTCAAGTATATGAGATGGAACTTGGACTATTGGAGAAACGTGAGAACCAAGAAAAGAAATCCAAGAGCATTGCCTTAAAAGTTGAATCTAAAGTTGTGAAGAAAGAAGACAATCCCGAAGAGGACGAAAACTTTATGCTCCTTGTAAAAAGAATAGGAAAATACTTCAGTGCAAAAAATAATATTGGAAACTCTAGTTTCACAAGAAGAAAGAAGTCCTCAAAGAACAAAGAAAAAGAAGCATCAACATCCAATGGAGACATTATATGCTATGAATGTGGAAAGCAAGGTCACATCAAACCGGAATGTCCCAAACTCGCAAAGAATCGTGACAACAAAGGAAAGAAGGATTACAAAAAGAAAGCCTACATTGCTTGGGATGACAATGAAATAAGTTCTTCATCGGACTCCGATAGTGATCAAAGCGCAAATCTAGCATTGATGGCATCACATCATTCCGACGATGAAGACGATGAGGTTAGTAGTAACTTTTCAATTTATGATAATGATGCTCAAGGAGCAATTGATGAACTTTTAAGTGAATGCAAAATTCTATATAAAACCATCTCATCTCAAAAGAAACAAATATCAATCTTGGAAGAAAATATTGAGAAAATGGTAAATAAGTTCAAAGATGAAAAAGAAGAATTAATCAAGAATTTTGCATGCACTAAATGTGAGTCACTTGCTTTTCAAATAGTTCAATTGAAAAGAGTCCTAGAAAGATATGAGAAAGGACAAATTGGATTGGAATGTGTTCTTAGTAGTCAAAAATACTCAAATAATAAAAGTGGTCTAGGTTACTCAAGATTCTCTAAACAAACTTCTAACAAGACCATTTTTGTAAAAGCGAAAGAACAAATTCCTTTAGAGAAAAGTGACAAGCCTAAAATGGTTCAACAATATAACAAAAGGAAAAGAAATAATAAGAAGAAGTCTTATAATAAGAAGAAATCTTATCCCCCTAGATATAAAAGCAACTTTGAGCCTACTTGTTTCTATTGTGGTATTAAAGGTCATACTCCTAATGCATGTTATATTAGAAACTTTAGTGATGCTCAAGGCCATTATGTGTGGGTTAAGAAAGGAACTAACTATGGTGGACCCAAAGCACATTGGGTACCAAATCAAACTTAATTTGTTTTGTAGGTTTTCTTAAGGACCACTTTAAATCTATGATGTTTTGATAAGTGGTGGTTCTAAGATTTTGATGGGAGGCATAAACTAGCTTTCAAATCTAGCTCCAAAGTCCAAGGGTTATTTCACATATGAGGATTCCCTTAAAGAAAGAATTCTTGGCATTGGCAAAGTTGAAGCACTAACTTTCACATCCTTTGAAGATGTACTTTAAGTTGACAAACTAAAGCATAATCTTCCTAGTATAAATCAACTTTGTGACAAAGACTTCAAAATCATGTTTCGGCAAGGATAAATGTTTGATGAAGTCTTTCATGAGGTAAAACGCATAGGTAAAAATTATTTTTCATTTTTCAAGATATCTTTATGTATTTCAAGTCTTTTCCCATCCTTTTTGCCAATGACAAAGGGGGAGAAGATGTATGTGTTTCTGTTTGTTTTTTCTCTAACAAAATGCAGCTAGCAAAGACACTCTAAATCATGAATTTAGGGGGAGCATTGATCAAGGGGGAGCTTTTTGTATTAGAGAAACAAGATTAAAGCAAATTTTTAAAATTGGGTTGTCATCATCAAAAAGGGGGAGAATGTGAAGGCAAGCTTCTCAATGGTTTTGATGAAGACAATATTATTCATTCAAGATGTTATGCTTGCTCAAAAAGATTGGATCAAGACATTGAAGTTAGCACAAAGTTTTTAATTTTTACAAGTCTTGAAGAGTTCTCAAGTATAATCAAGGTATAACTCTCACTTATCAATATGGTTGCATACAAGTGTTCAAAAGTGTCTCAAGCATGCAATATATATTGATAAAATAGTTCTCAAAATAATCTTCAAAATTCACTTGCATACATGGTTCATGTGGTTGAAAATATATCATTATTTCTAGCTTTAAAAAACAAAATATTTTTATCATACATTTGAAACTTTATTTACGTTATTTATTTATTTGTTATTTTTTTATTTTGAACCATGTTAAATCACTTTCAAATATAATCTATTAACTTGGGTAAATCAATAGATGTTGTATAAAATTGGTTCAAATACTTAGACAAATTTTTTAATTATTTAATTTAGTTAAACATTCAGTTTTTGGTAAATTATGGTGTTTTTAACTGTCGTAACAGCACCAGAAACCGCCATAATTCACACCGTTCTGAACCAGTATTTTAAATTTTAAATTTCAAAATTATTTGGTAAATTGTGGCGTTTTGAAACGACGTAACAGACCAAACAACCGCCACAATTTACAACGTACTGAAACAGTGTTTTTTATTTAAAATTGAAAAATATTTTGTTTGAATGCACCTTTTCATTATATCTTTTCATGGCATCTCTTACATCATTTATCTTATTAAATTCAGAATTTTTCTAACCATTGCCATGACTTTTGAATGGTTGCTTTCATCAATATAAATACATGTCATTTTCAGATTAAAACTTACCTCCTAGAAATTTCATAATAAAAAATCCACTCATTCTTTTCATCTTTCAGTTATTCTTCAAGTGTTCATTCAAACATATTTTTGAGAGAATCCTTTGCATAAATTTCACACATTATCATTGTTTCATCTCATTTTATTCAAGAACACTTGTATATTTCATTTGAGTGATATTTATTTCAAGGAGAAGATCGATCGTGAAGATTGATAGCATCATATTCTCAAGACATCAAATTTATTATCAAGAATATTTTTCTGTTTTACCTTGTTGTCCAGGATTGTTGGAAACAAGTGAGTGTTTTTTAATAGGATTGTTCTTCATACACTTATTTACCTATAGGTTAGATAGTAAGCATCACCATTGGTGTGATTAGGCTGTACAATAATTCTAAACTATAGTGAACTCTCTTTTGTGTTGAAGGAGGAGTGGAGTACTCTCGGGCTGTGAGGGGAACCACTATAATTCTCTTGTGTCATTTTCCTTTCCATACTTTACTTTCAAGCACTTATCATCTAACGGAAAAATAACCAAGAACCGGTAAAAAGATCGAAAAATTTTTTAAGAACCTAATTCACCCCCTCTTAGGCGCATTTAAAATTACACTTGGCATCAGAGCAGGTGATAGGTAACCTGTTCCTATTCGATTCAGATGGCTTCCGCAAACAATGATCTTGTATTCGAATACGGTGGTAGTAGCAACAAGCCTCCTTTGTTTTCTGGCCAATACTTCGACTTTTGGAAAATTCGTATGAAGTCACATTTAGAAGCACAAGGAAGTGATATATGGGAGGCTGTTCAAAATGGTCCTTTTATTCCTACAACGGTTTTCAACGGAGTTGGTACACCAAAACCACAAGCATCACGGGATGAGGATGATAAGAAAAAGGTTCTCTATGACAAAAAGGGAATAAATATTTTACAAAGTGCACTTGGAATGGATGAATTCTTCCGCGTCTCAACATGTACAACGGCCAAACAAATATGGGACACTCTTGTAGAAACTCACGAAGGAACCGCCGAAGTCAAAAGATCCAGATTGAATACTTTAAGTCAAGAGTACGAGTTATTCAGAATGCAACCAGGAGAATCAATCCCCGACTTGCAGAAAAGATTCGTGCATTTGACAAATCACTTGAATGCACTTGGTAAGACACTAACAAATGATGAACTTAATCTTAAAGTGCTTAGGTCTTTAACAAGAGAGTGGCAACCCAAAGTGACGGCGACTTCCGAGAAGAAAAGTGTATCAACGATGACATCCGCTACTCTATTCGGAAAGCTTCAAGAATATGAGATGGAACTTGGACTATTGGAGAAACGTGAGAACCAAGAAAAGAAATCCAAGAGCATTGCCTTAAAAGTTGAATCTAAAGTTGTGAAGAAAGAAGACAATCCCGAAGAGGACGAAAACTTTATGCTCCTTGTAAAAAGACTAGGAAAATACTTCAGTGCAAAAAATAATATTGGAAACTCTAGTTTCACAAGAAGAAAGAAGTCCTCAAAGAACAAAGAAAAAGAAGCATCAACATCCAATGGAGACATTATATGCTATGAATGTGGAAAGCAAGGTCACATCAAACCGGAATGTCCCAAACTCGCAAAGAATCGTGACAACAAAGGAAAGAAGGATTACAAAAAGAAAGCCTACATTGCTTGGGATGACAATGAAATAAGTTCTTCATCGGACTCCGATAGTGATCAAAGCGCAAATCTCGCATTGATGGCATCACATCATTCCGACGATGAAGACGATGAGGTTAGTAGTAACTTTTCAATTTATGATAATGATGCTCAAGGAGCAATTGATGAACTTTTAAGTGAATGCAAAATTCTATATAAAACCATCTCATCTCAAAAGAAACAAATATCAATCTTGGAAGAAAATATTGAGAAAATGGTAAATAAGTTCAAAGAAGAAAAAGAAGAATTAATCAAGAATTTTGCATGCACTAAATGTGAGTCACTTGCTTTTCAAATAGTTCAATTGAAAAGAGTCCTAGAAAGATATGAGAAAGGACAAATTGGATTGGAATGTGTTCTTAGTAGTCAAAAATACTCAAATAATAAAAGTGGTCTAGGTTACTCAAGATTCTCTAAACAAACTTCTAACAAGACCATTTTTGTAAAAGCGAAAGAACAAATTCCTTTAGAGAAAAGTGACAAGCCTAAAATGGTTCAACAATATAACAAAAGGAAAAGAAATAATAAGAAGAAGTCTTATAATAAGAAGAAATCTTATCCCCCTAGATATAAAAGCAACTTTGAGCCTACTTGTTTCTATTGTGGTATTAAAGGTCATACTCCTAATGCATGTTATATTAGAAACTTTAGTGTTGCTCAAGGCCATTATGTGTGGGTTAAGAAAGGAACTAACTATGGTGGACCCAAAGCACATTGGGTACCAAATCAAACTTAATTTGTTTTGTAGGTTTTCTTAAGGACCACTTTAAATCTATGATGTTTTGATAAGTGGTGGTTCTAAGATTTTGATGGGAGGCATAAACTAGCTTTCAAATCTAGCTCCAAAGTCCAAGTGTTATTTCACATATGAGGATTCCCTTAAAGAAAGAATTCTTGGCATTGGCAAAGTTGAAGCACTAACTTTCACATCCTTTGAAGATGTACTTTAAGTTGACAAACTAAAGCATAATCTTCCTAGTATAAATCAACTTTGTGACAAAGACTTCAAAATCATGTTTCGGCAAGGATAAATGTTTGATGAAGTCTTTCATGAGGTAAAACGCATAGGTAAAAATTATTTTTCATTTTTCAAGATATCTTTATGTATTTCAAGTCTTTTCCCATCCTTTTTGCCAATGACAAAGGGGGAGAAGATGTATGTGTTTCTGTTTGTTTTTTCTCTAACAAAATGCAGCTAGCAAAGACACTCTAAATCATGAATTTAGGGGGAGCATTGATCAAGGGGGAGCTTTTTGTATTAGAGAAACAAGATTAAAGCAAATTTTTAAAATTGGGTTGTCATCATCAAAAAGGGGGAGAATGTGAAGGCAAGCTTCTCAATGGTTTTGATGAAGACAATATTATTCATTCAAGATGTTATGCTTGCTCAAAAAGATTGGATCAAGACATTGAAGTTAGCACAAAGTTTTTAATTTTTACAAGTCTTGAAGAGTTCTCAAGTATAATCAAGGTATAACTCTCACTTATCAATATGGTTGCATACAAGTGTTCAAAAGTGTCTCAAGCATGCAATATATATTGATAAAATAGTTCTCAAAATAATCTTCAAAATTCACTTGCATACATGGTTCATGTGGTTGAAAATATATCATTATTTCTAGCTTTAAAAAACAAAATATTTTTATCATACATTTGAAACTTTATTTACGTTATTTATTTATTTGTTATTTTTTTATTTTGAACCATGTTAAATCACTTTCAAATATAATCTATTGACTTGGGTAAATCAATAGATGTTGTATAAAATTGGTTCAAATACTTAGACAAATTTTTTAATTATTTAATTTAGTTAAACATTCAGTTTTTGGTAAATTATGGTGTTTTTAACTGTCGTAACAGCACCAGAAACCGCCATAATTCACACCGTTCTGAACCAGTATTTTAAATTTTAAATTTCAAAATTATTTGGTAAATTGTGGCGTTTTGAAACGACGTAACAGACCAAACAACCGCCACAATTTACAACGTACTGAAACAGTGTTTTTTATTTAAAATTGAAAAATATTTTGTTTGAATGCACCTTTTCATTATATCTTTTCATGGCATCTCTTACATCATTTATCTTATTAAATTCAGAATTTTTCTAACCATTGCCATGACTTTTGAATGGTTGCTTTCATCAATATAAATACATGTCATTTTCAGATTAAAACTTACCTCCTAGAAATTTCATAATAAAAAATCCACTCATTCTTTTCATCTTTCAGTTATTCTTCAAGTGTTCATTCAAACATATTTTTGAGAGAATCCTTTGCATAAATTTCACACATTATCATTGTTTCATCTCATTTTATTCAAGAACACTTGTATATTTCATTTGAGTGATATTTATTTCAAGGAGAAGATCGATCGTGAAGATTGATAGCATCATATTCTCAAGACATCAAATTTATTATCAAGAATATTTTTCTGTTTTACCTTGTTGTCCAGGATTGTTGGAAACAAGTGAGTGTTTTTTAATAGGATTGTTCTTCATACACTTATTTACCTATAGGTTAGATAGTAAGCATCACCATTGGTGTGATTAGGCTGTACAATAATTCTAAACTATAGTGAACTCTCTTTCGTGTTGAAGGAGGAGTGGAGTACTCTCGGGCTGTGAGGGGAACCACTATAATTCTCTTGTGTCATTTTTCCTTTCCAGACTTTACTTTCAAGCACTTATCATCTAACGGAAAAATAACCAAGAACCGGTAAAAAGATCGAAAATTTTTTTAAGAACCTAATTCACCCCCCCTCTTAGGCGCATTTAAAATTACACTTGGCATCAGAGCAGGTGATAGGTAACCTGTTCCTATTCGATTCAGATGGCTTCCGCAAACAATGATCTTGTATTCAAAGACGGTGGTAGTAGCAACAAGCCTCCTTTGTTTTCTGGCCAATACTTCGACTTTTGGAAAATTCGTATGAAGGCACATTTAGAAGCACAAGGAAGTGATATATGGGAGGCTGTTCAAAATGGTCCTTTTATTCCTACAACGGTTTTCAACGGAGTTGGTACGCCAAAACCACAAGCATCACGGGATGAGGATGATAAGAAAAAGGTTCTCTATGACAAAAAGGGAATAAATATTTTACAAAGTGCACTTGGAATGGATGAATTCTTCCGCGTCTCAACATGTACAACGGCCAAACAAATATGGGACACTCTTGTAGAAACTCACGAAGGAACCGCCGAAGTCAAAAGATCCAGATTGAATACTTTAAGTCAAGAGTACGAGTTATTCAGAATGCAACCAGGAGAATCAATCCCCGACTTGCAGAAAAGATTCGTGCATTTGACAAATCACTTGAATGCACTTGGTAAGACACTAACAAATGATGAACTTAATCTTAAAGTGCTTAGGTCTTTAACAAGAGAGTGGCAACCCAAAGTGACGGCGACTTCCGAGAAGAAAAGTGTATCAACGATGACATCCGCTACTCTATTCGGAAAGCTTCAAGAATATGAGATGGAACTTGGACTATTGGAGAAACGTGAGAACCAAGAAAAGAAATCCAAGAGCATTGCCTTAAAAGTTGAATCTAAAGTTGTGAAGAAAGAAGACAATCCCGAAGAGGACGAAAACTTTATGCTCCTTGTAAAAAGACTAGGAAAATACTTCAGTGCAAAAAATAATATTGGAAACTCTAGTTTCACAAGAAGAAAGAAGTCCTCAAAGAACAAAGAAAAAGAAGCATCAACATCCAATGGAGACATTATATGCTATGAATGTGGAAAGCAAGGTCACATCAAACCGGAATGTCCCAAACTCGCAAAGAATCGTGACAACAAAGGAAAGAAGGATTACAAAAAGAAAGCCTACATTGCTTGGGATGACAATGAAATAAGTTCTTCATCGGACTCCGATAGTGATCAAAGCGCAAATCTCGCATTGATGGCATCACATCATTCCGACGATGAAGACGATGAGGTTAGTAGTAACTTTTCAATTTATGATAATGATGCTCAAGGAGCAATTGATGAACTTTTAAGTGAATGCAAAATTCTATATAAAACCATCTCATCTCAAAAGAAACAAATATCAATCTTGGAAGAAAATATTGAGAAAATGGTAAATAAGTTCAAAGATGAAAAAGAAGAATTAATCAAGAATTTTGCATGCACTAAATGTGAGTCACTTGCTTTTCAAATAGTTCAATTGAAAAGACTCCTAGAAAGATATGAGAAAGGACAAATTGGATTGGAACGTGTTCTTAGTAGTCAAAAATACTCAAATAATAAAAGTGGTCTAGGTTACTCAAGATTCTCTAAACAAACTTCTAACAAGACCATTTTTGTAAAAGCGAAAGAACAAATTCCTTTAGAGAAAAGTGACAAGCCTAAAATGGTTCAACAATATAACAAAAGGAAAAGAAATAATAAGAAGAAGTCTTATAATAAGAAGAAATCTTATCCCCCTAGATATAAAAGCAACTTTGAGCCTACTTGTTTCTATTGTGGTATTAAAGGTCATACTCCTAATGCATGTTATATTAGAAACTTTAGTGTTGCTCAAGGCCATTATGTGTGGGTTAAGAAAGGAACTAACTATGGTGGACCCAAAGCACATTGGGTACCAAATCAAACTTAATTTGTTTTGTAGGTTTTCTTAAGGACCACTTTAAATCTATGATGTTTTGATAAGTGGTGGTTCTAAGATTTTGATGGGAGGCATAAACTAGCTTTCAAATCTAGCTCCAAAGTCCAAGGGTTATTTCACATATGAGGATTCCCTTAAAGAAAGAATTCTTGGCATTGGCAAAGTTGAAGCACTAACTTTCACATCCTTTGAAGATGTACTTTAAGTTGACAAACTAAAGCATAATCTTCCTAGTATAAATCAACTTTGTGACAAAGACTTCAAAATCATGTTTCGGCAAGGATAAATGTTTGATGAAGTCTTTCATGAGGTAAAACGCATAGGTAAAAATTATTTTTCATTTTTCAAGATTTCTTTATGTATTTCAAGTCTTTTCCACTCCTTTTTGCCAATGACAAAGGGGGAGAAGATGTATGTGTTTGTGTTTGTTTTTTCTCTAACAAAATGCAGCTAGCAAAGACACTCTAAATCATGAATTTAGGGGGAGCTTTTTGTATTAGAGAAACAAGATTAAAGCAAATTTTTAAAATTGGGTTGTCATCATCAAAAAGGGGGAGAATGTGAAGGCAAGCTTTTCAATGGTTTTGATGAAGACAACATTATTCATTCAAGATGTTATGCTTGCTCAAAAAGAATGGATCAAGACATTGAAGTTAGCACAAAGTTTTTAATTTTTACAAGTCTTGAAGAGTTCTCAAGTATAATCAAGGTATAACTCTCACTTATCAATATGGTTGCATACAAGTGTTCAAAAGTGTCTCAAGCATGCAATATATATTGATAAAATAGTTCTCAAAATAATCTTCAAAATTCACTTGCATACATGGTTCATGTGGTTGAAAATATATCATTATTTCTAGCTTTAAAAAACAAAATATTTTTATCATACATTTGAAACTTTATTTACTTTATTTATTTATTTGTTTTTTTTTTATTTTGAACCATGTTAAATCACTTTCAAATATAATCTATTGACTTGGGTAAATCAATAGATGTTGTATAAAATTGGTTCAAATACTTAGACAAATTTTTTAATTATTTAATTTAGTTAAACATTCAGTTTTTGGTAAATTATGGCGTTTTTAACTGTCGTAACAGCACCAGAAACAGCCATAATTCACACCGTTCTGAACCAGTATTTTAAATTTTAAATTTCAAAATTATTTGGTAAATTGTGGCGTTTTGAAACGACGTAACAGACCAAACAACCGCCACAATTTACAACGTACTGAAACAGTGTTTTTTATTTAAAATTGAAAAATATTTTGTTTGAATGCACCTTTTCATTATATCTTTTCATGGCATCTCTTACATCATTTATCTTATTCAATTCAGAATTTTTCTAACCATTGCCATGACTTTTGAATGGTTGCTTTCATCAATATAAATACATGTCATTTTCAGATTAAAACTTACCTCCTAGAAATTTCATAATAAAAAATCCACTCATTCTTTTCATCTTTCAGTTATTCTTCAAGTGTTCATTCAAACATATTTTTGAGAGAATCCTTTGCATAAATTTCACACATTATCATTGTTTCATCTCATTTTATTCAAGAACACTTGTATATTTCATTTGAGTGATATTTATTTCAAGGAGAAGATCGATCGTGAAGATTGATAGCATCATATTCTCAAGACATCAAATTTATTATCAAGAATATTTTTCTGTTTTACCTTGTTGTCCAGGATTGTTGGAAACAAGTGAGTGTTTTTTAATAGGATTGTTCTTCATACACTTATTTACCTATAGGTTAGATAGTAAGCATCACCATTGGTGTGATTAGGCTGTACAATAATTCTAAACTATAGTGAACTCTCTTTCGTGTTGAAGGAGGAGTGGAGTACTCTCGGGCTGTGAGGGGAACCACTATAATTCTCTTGTGTCATTTTCCTTTCCATACTTTACTTTCAAGCACTTATCATCTAACGGAAAAATAACCAAGAACCGGTAAAAAGATCGAAAAAATTTTTAAGAACCTAATTCACCCCCTCTTAGGCGCATTTAAAATTACACTTGGCATCAGAGCAGGTGATAGGTAACCTGTTCCTATTCGATTCAGATGGCTTCCGCAAACAATGATCTTGTATTCGAATACGGTGGTAGTAGCAACAAGCCTCCTTTGTTTTCTGGCCAATACTTCGACTTTTGGAAAATTCGTATGAAGTCACATTTAGAAGCACAAGGAAGTGATATATGGGAGGCTGTTCAAAATGGTCCTTTTATTCCTACAACGGTTTTCAACGGAGTTGGTACACCAAAACCACAAGCATCATGGGATGAGGATGATAAGAAAAAGGTTCTCTATGACAAAAAGGGAATAAATATTTTACAAAGTGCACTTGGAATGGATGAATTCTTCCGCGTCTCAACATGTACAACGGCCAAACAAATATGGGACACTCTTGTTGAAACTCACGAAGGAACCGCCGAAGTCAAAAGATCCAGATTGAATACTTTAAGTCAAGAGTACGAGTTATTCAGAATGCAACCAGGAGAATCAAGCCTCGACTTGCAGAAAAGATTCGTGCATTTGACAAATCACTTGAATGCACTTGGTAAGACACTAACAAATGATGAACTTAATCTTAAAGTGCTTAGGTCTTTAACAAGAGAGTGGCAACCCAAAGTGACGGCGACTTCCGAGAAGAAAAGTTTATCAACGATGACATCCGCTACTCTATTCGGAAAGCTTCAAGTATATGAGATGGAACTTGGACTATTGGAGAAACGTGAGAACCAAGAAAAGAAATCCAAGAGCATTGCCTTAAAAGTTGAATCTAAAGTTGTGAAGAAAGAAGACAATCCCGAAGAGGACGAAAACTTTATGCTCCTTGTAAAAAGAATAGGAAAATACTTCAGTGCAAAAAACAATATTGGAAACTCTAGTTTCACAAGAAGAAAGAAGTCCTCAAAGAACAAAGAAAAAGAAGCATCAACATCCAATGGAGACATTATATGCTATGAATGTGGAAAGCAAGGTCACATCAAACCGGAATGTCCCAAACTCGCAAAGAATCGTGACAACAAAGGAAAGAAGGATTACAAAAAGAAAGCCTACATTGCTTGGGATGACAATGAAATAAGTTCTTCATCGGACTCCGATAGTGATCAAAGCGCAAATCTAGCATTGATGGCATCACATCATTCCGACGATGAAGACGATGAGGTTAGTAGTAACTTTTCAATTTATGATAATGATGCTCAAGGAGCAATTGATGAACTTTTAAGTGAATGCAAAATTCTATATAAAACCATCTCATCTCAAAAGAAACAAATATCAATCTTGGAAGAAAATATTGAGAAAATGGTAAATAAGTTCAAAGATGAAAAAGAAGAATTAATCAAGAATTTTGCATGCACTAAATGTGAGTCACTTGGTTTTCAAATAGTTCAATTGAAAAGAGTCCTAGAAAGATATGAGAAAGGACAAATTGGATTGGAATGTGTTCTTAGTAGTCAAAAATACTCAAATAATAAAAGTGGTCTAGGTTACTCAAGATTCTCTAAACAAACTTCTAACAAGACCATTTTTGTAAAAGCGAAAGAACAAATTCCTTTAGAGAAAAGTGACAAGCCTAAAATGGTTCAACAATATAACAAAAGGAAAAGAAATAATAAGAAGAAGTCTTATAATAAGAAGAAATCTTATCCCCCTAGATATAAAAGCAACTTTGAGCCTACTTGTTTCTATTGTGGTATTAAAGGTCATACTCCTAATGCATGTTATATTAGAAACTTTAGTGTTGCTCAAGGCCATTATGTGTGGGTTAAGAAAGGAACTAACTATGGTGGACCCAAAGCACATTGGGTACCAAATCAAACTTAATTTGTTTTGTAGGTTTTCTTAAGGACCACTTTAAATCTATGATGTTTTGATAAGTGGTGGTTCTAAGATTTTGATGGGAGGCATAAACTAGCTTTCAAATCTAGCTCCAAAGTCCAAGGGTTATTTCACATATGAGGATTCCCTTAAAGAAAGAATTCTTGGCATTGGCAAAGTTGAAGCACTAACTTTCACATCCTTTGAAGATGTACTTTAAGTTGACAAACTAAAGCATAATCTTCCTAGTATAAATCAACTTTGTGACAAAGACTTCAAAATCATGTTTCGGCAAGGATAAATGTTTGATGAAGTCTTTCATGAGGTAAAACGCATAGGTAAAAATTATTTTTCATTTTTCAAGATTTCTTTATGTATTTCAAGTCTTTTCCCATCCTTTTTGCCAATGACAAAGGGGGAGAAGATGTATGTGTTTCTGTTTGTTTTTTCTCTAACAAAATGCAGCTAGCAAAGACACTCTAAATCATGAATTTAGGGGGAGCATTGATCAAGGGGGAGCTTTTTGTATTAGAGAAACAAGATTAAAGCAAATTTTTAAAATTGGGTTGTCATCATCAAAAAGGGGGAGAATGTGAAGGCAAGCTTCTCAATGGTTTTGATGAAGACAATATTATTCTTTCAAGATGTTATGCTTGCTCAAAAAGATTGGATCAAGACATTGAAGTTAGCACAAAGTTTTTAATTTTTACAAGTCTTGAAGAGTTCTCAAGTATAATCAAGGTATAACTCTCACTTATCAATATGGTTGCATACAAGTGTTCAAAAGTGTCTCAAGCATGCAATATATATTGATAAAATAGTTCTCAAAATAATCTTCAAAATTCACTTGCATACATGGTTCATGTGGTTGAAAATATATCATTATTTCTAGCTTTAAAAAACAAAATATTTTTATCATACATTTGAAACTTTATTTACGTTATTTATTTATTTGTTATTTTTTTATTTTGAACCATGTTAAATCACATTCAAATATAATCTATTGACTTGGGTAAATCAATAGATGTTGTATAAAATTGGTTCAAATACTTAGACAAATTTTTTAATTATTTAATTTAGTTAAACATTCAGTTTTTGGTAAATTATGGCGTTTTTAACTGTCGTAACAGCACCAGAAACCGCCATAATTCACACCGTTCTGAACCAGTATTTTAAATTTTAAATTTCAAAATTATTTGGTAAATTGTGGAGTTTTGAAACGACGTAACAGACCAAACAACCGCCACAATTTACAACGTACTGAAACAGTGTTTTTTATTTAAAATTGAAAAATATTTTGTTTGAATGCACCTTTTCATTATATCTTTTCATGGCATCTCTTACATCATTTATCTTATTAAATTCAGAATTTTTCTAACCATTGCCATGACTTTTGAATGGTTGCTTTCATCAATATAAATACATGTCATTTTCAGATTAAAACTTACCACCTAGAAATTTCATAATAAAAAATCCACTCATTCTTTTCATCTTTCAGTTATTCTTCAAGTGTTCATTCAAACATATTTTTGAGAGAATCCTTTGCATAAATTTCACACATTATCATTGTTTCATCTCATTTTATTCAAGAACACTTGTATATTTCATTTGAGTGATATTTATTTCAAGGAGAAGATCGATCGTGAAGATTGATAGCATCATATTCTCAAGACATCAAATTTATTATCAAGAATATTTTTCTGTTTTACCTTGTTGTCCAGGATTGTTGGAAACAAGTGAGTGTTTTTTAATAGGATTGTTCTTCATACACTTATTTACCTATAGGTTAGATAGTAAGCATCACCATTGGTGTGATTAGGCTGTACAATAATTCTAAACTATAGTGAACTCTCTTTCGTGTTGAAGGAGGAGTGGAGTACTCTCGGGCTGTGAGGGGAACCACTATAATTCTCTTGTGTCATTTTTCCTTTCCAGACTTTACTTTCAAGCACTTATCATCTAACGGAAAAATAACCAAGAACCGGTAAAAAGATCGAAAAATTTTTTAAGAACCTAATTCACCCCCCCTCTTAGGCGCATTTAAAATTACACTTGGCATCAGAGCAGGTGATAGGTAACCTGTTCCAATTCGATTCAGATGGCTTCCGCAAACAATGATCTTGTATTCGAATACGGTGGTAGTAGCAACAAGCCTCCTTTGTTTTCTGGCCAATACTTCGACTTTTGGAAAATTCGTATGAAGGCACATTTAGAAGCACAAGGAAGTGATATATGGGAGGCTGTTCAAAATGGTCCTTTTATTCCTACAACGGTTTTCAACGGAGTTGGTACGCCAAAACCACAAGCATCATGGGATGAGGATGATAAGAAAAAGGTTCTCTATGACAAAAAGGGAATAAATATTTTACAAAGTGCACTTGGAATGGATGAATTCTTCCGCGTCTCAACATGTACAACGGACAAACAAATATGGGACACTCTTGTAGAAACTCACGAAGGAACCGCCGAAGTCAAAAGATCCAGATTGAATACTTTAAGTCAAGAGTACGAGTTATTCAGAATGCAACCAGGAGAATCAATCCTCGACTTGCAGAAAAGATTCGTGCATTTGACAAATCACTTGAATGCACTTGGTAAGACACTAACAAATGATGAACTTAATCTTAAAGTGCTTAGGTCTTTAACAAGAGAGTGGCAACCCAAAGTGACGGCGACTTCCGAGAAGAAAAGTTTATCAACGATGACATCCGCTACTCTATTCGGAAAGCTTCAAGAATATGAGATGGAACTTGGACTATTGGAGAAACGTGAGAACCAAGAAAAGAAATCCAAGAGCATTGCCGTAAAAGTTGAATCTAAATTTGTGAAGAAAGAAGACAATCCCGAAGAGGACGAAAACTTTATGCTCCTTGTAAAAAGACTAGGAAAATACTTCAGTGCAAAAACTAATATTGGAAACTCTAGTTTCACAAGAAGAAAGAAGTCCTCAAAGAACAAAGAAAAAGAAGCATCAACATCCAATGGAGACATTATATGCTATGAATGTGGAAAGCAAGGTCACATCAAACCGGAATGTCCCAAACTCGCAAAGAATCGTGACAACAAAGGAAAGAAGGATTACAAAAAGAAAGCCTACATTGCTTGGGATGACAATGAAATAAGTTCTTCATCGGACTCCGATAGTGATCAAAGCGCAAATCTAGCATTGATGGCATCACATCATTCCGACGATGAAGACGATGAGGTTAGTAGTAACTTTTCAATTTATGATAATGATGCTCAAGGAGCAATTGATGAACTTTTAAGTGAATGCAAAATTCTATATAAAACCATCTCATCTCAAAAGAAACAAATATCAATCTTGGAAGAAAATATTGAGAAAATGGTAAATAAGTTCAAAGATGAAAAAGAAGAATTAATCAAGAATTTTGCATGCACTAAATGTGAGTCACTTGCTTTTCAAATAGTTCAATTGAAAAGAGTCCTAGAAAGATATGAGAAAGGACAAATTGGATTGGAATGTGTTCTTAGTAGTCAAAAATACTCAAATAATAAAAGTGGTCTAGGTTACTCAAGATTCTCTAAACAAACTTCTAACAAGACCATTTTTGTAAAAGCGAAAGAACAAATTCCTTTAGAGAAAAGTGACAAGCCTAAAATGGTTCAACAATATAACAAAAGGAAAAGAAATAATAAGAAGAAGTCTTATAATAAGAAGAAATCTTATCCCCCTAGATATAAAAGCAACTTTGAGCCTACTTGTTTCTATTGTGGTATTAAAGGTCATACTCCTAATGCATGTTATATTAGAAACTTTAGTGTTGCTCAAGGCCATTATGTGTGGGTTAAGAAAGGAACTAACTATGGTGGACCCAAAGCACATTGGGTACCAAATCAAACTTAATTTGTTTTGTAGGTTTTCTTAAGGACCACTTTAAATCTATGATGTTTTGATAAGTGGTGGTTCTAAGACTTTGATGGGAGGCATAAACTAGCTTTCAAATCTAGCTCCAAAGTCCAAGGGTTATTTCACATATGAGGAATCCCTTAAAGAAAGAATTCTTGGCATTGGCAAAGTTGAAGCACTAACTTTCACATCCTTTGAAGATGTACTTTAAGTTGACAAACTAAAGCATAATCTTCCTAGTATAAATCAACTTTGTGACAAAGACTTCAAAATCATGTTTCGGCAAGGATAAATGTTTGATGAAGTCTTTCATGAGGTAAAACGCATAGGTAAAAATTATTTTTCATTTTTCAAGATTTCTTTATGTATTTCAAGTCTTTTCCCATCCTTTTTGCCAATGACAAAGGGGGAGAAGATGTATGTGTTTCTGTTTGTTTTTTCTCTAACAAAATGCAGCTAGCAAAGACACTCTAAATCATGAATTTAGGGGGAGCATTGATCAAGGGGGAGCTTTTTGTATTAGAGAAACAAGATTAAAGCAAATTTTTAAAATTGGGTTGTCATCATCAAAAAGGGGGAGAATGTGAAGGCAAGCTTCTCAATGGTTTTGATGAAGACAATATTATTCATTCAAGATGTTATGCTTGCTCAAAAAGATTGGATCAAGACATTGAAGTTAGCACAATGTTTTTAATTTTTACAAGTCTTGAAGAGTTCTCAAGTATAATCAAGGTATAACTCTCACTTATCAATATGGTTGCATACAAGTGTTCAAAAGTGTCTCAAGCATGCAATATATATTGATAAAATAGTTCTCAAAATAATCTTCAAAATTCACTTGCATACATGGTTCATGTGGTTGAAAATATATCATTATTTCTAGCTTTAAAAAACAAAATATTTTTATCATACATTTGAAACTTTATTTACGTTATTTATTTATTTGTTATTTTTTTATTTTGAACCATGTTAAATCACTTTCAAATATAATCTATTGACTTGGGTAAATCAATAGATGTTGTATAAAATTGGTTCAAATACTTAGACAAATTTTTTAATTATTTAATTTAGTTAAACATTCAGTTTTTGGTAAATTATGGCGTTTTTAACTGTCGTAACAGCACCAGAAACCGCCATAATTCACACCGTTCTGAACCAGTATTTTAAATTTTAAATTTCAAAATTATTTGGTAAATTGTGGCGTTTTGAAACGACGTAACAGACCAAACAACCGCCACAATTTACAACGTACTGAAACAGTGTTTTTTATTTAAAATTGAAAAATATTTTGTTTGAATGCACCTTTTCATTATATCTTTTCATGGCATCTCTTACATCATTTATCTTATTAAATTCAGAATTTTTCTAACCATTGCCATGACTTTTGAATGGTTGCTTTCATCAATATAAATACATGTCATTTTCAGATTAAAACTTACCTCCTAGAAATTTCATAATAAAAAATCCACTCATTCTTTTCATCTTTCAGTTATTCTTCAAGTGTTCATTCAAACATATTTTTGAGAGAATCCTTTGCATAAATTTCACACATTATCATTGTTTCATCTCATTTTATTCAAGAACACTTGTATATTTCATTTGAGTGATATTTATTTCAAGGAGAAGATCGATCGTGAAGATTGATAGCATCATATTCTCAAGACATCAAATTTATTATCAAGAATATTTTTCTGTTTTACCTTGTTGTCCAGGATTGTTGGAAACAAGTGAGTGTTTTTTAATAGGATTGTTCTTCATACACTTATTTACCTATAGTTTAGATAGTAAGCATCACCATTGGTGTGATTAGGCTGTACAATAATTCTAAACTATAGTGAACTCTCTTTCGTGTTGAAGGAGGAGTGGAGTACTCTCGGGCTGTGAGGGGAACCACTATAATTCTCTTGTGTCATTTTTCCTTTCCAGACTTTACTTTCAAGCACTTATCATCTAACGGAAAAATAACCAAGAACCGGTAAAAAGATCGAAAATTTTTTTAAGAACCTAATTCACCCCCCCTCTTAGGCGCATTTAAAATTACACTTGGCATCAGAGCAGGTGATAGGTAACCTGTTCCTATTCGATTCAGATGGCTTCCGCAAACAATGATCTTGTATTCAAAGACGGTGGTAGTAGCAACAAGCCTCCTTTGTTTTCTGGCCAATACTTCGACTTTTGGAAAATTCGTATGAAGGCACATTTAGAAGCACAAGGAAGTGATATATGGGAGGCTGTTCAAAATGGTCCTTTTATTCCTACAACGGTTTTCAACGGAGTTGGTACGCCAAAACCACAAGCATCATGGGATGAGGATGATAAGAAAAAGGTTCTCTATGACAAAAAGGGAATAAATATTTTACAAAGTGCACTTGGAATGGATGAATTCTTCCGCGTCTCAACATGTACAACGGACAAACAAATATGGGACACTCTTGTAGAAACTCACGAAGGAACCGCCGAAGTCAAAAGATCCAGATTGAATACTTTAAGTCAAGAGTACGAGTTATTCAGAATGCAACCAGGAGAATCAATCCTCGACTTGCAGAAAAGATTCGTGCATTTGACAAATCACTTGAATGCACTTGGTAAGACACTAACAAATGATGAACTTAATCTTAAAGTGCTTAGGTCTTTAACAAGAGAGTGGCAACCCAAAGTGACGGCGACTTCCGAGAAGAAAAGTTTATCAACGATGACATCCGCTACTCTATTCGGAAAGCTTCAAGAATATGAGATGGAACTTGGACTATTGGAGAAACGTGAGAACCAAGAAAAGAAATCCAAGAGCATTGCCGTAAAAGTTGAATATAAATTTGTGAAGAAAGAAGACAATCCCGAAGAGGACGAAAACTTTATGCTCCTTGTAAAAAGACTAGGAAAATACTTCAGTGCAAAAACTAATATTGGAAACTCTAGTTTCACAAGAAGAAAGAAGTCCTCAAAGAACAAAGAAAAAGAAGCATCAACATCCAATGGAGACATTATATGCTATGAATGTGGAAAGCAAGGTCACATCAAACCGGAATGTCCCAAACTCGCAAAGAATCGTGACAACAAAGGAAAGAAGGATTACAAAAAGAAAGCCTACATTGCTTGGGATGACAATGAAATAAGTTCTTCATCGGACTCCGATAGTGATCAAAGCGCAAATCTAGCATTGATGGCATCACATCATTCCGACGATGAAGACGATGAGGTTAGTAGTAACTTTTCAATTTATGATAATGATGCTCAAGGAGCAATTGATGAACTTTTAAGTGAATGCAAAATTCTATATAAAACCATCTCATCTCAAAAGAAACAAATATCAATCTTGGAAGAAAATATTGAGAAAATGGTAAATAAGTTCAAAGATGAAAAAGAAGAATTAATCAAGAATTTTGCATGCACTAAATGTGAGTCACTTGCTTTTCAAATAGTTCAATTGAAAAGAGTCCTAGAAAGATATGAGAAAGGACAAATTGGATTGGAATGTGTTCTTAGTAGTCAAAAATACTCAAATAATAAAAGTGGTCTAGGTTACTCAAGATTCTCTAAACAAACTTCTAACAAGACCATTTTTGTAAAAGCGAAAGAACAAATTCCTTTAGAGAAAAGTGACAAGCCTAAAATGGTTCAACAATATAACAAAAGGAAAAGAAATAATAAGAAGAAGTCTTATAATAAGAAGAAATCTTATCCCCCTAGATATAAAAGCAACTTTGAGCCTACTTGTTTCTATTGTGGTATTAAAGGTCATACTCCTAATGCATGTTATATTAGAAACTTTAGTGTTGCTCAAGGCCATTATGTGTGGGTTAAGAAAGGAACTAACTATGGTGGACCCAAAGCACATTGGGTACCAAATCAAACTTAATTTGTTTTGTAGGTTTTCTTAAGGACCACTTTAAATCTATGATGTTTTGATAAGTGGTGGTTCTAAGACTTTGATGGGAGGCATAAACTAGCTTTCAAATCTAGCTCCAAAGTCCAAGGGTTATTTCACATATGAGGAATCCCTTAAAGAAAGAATTCTTGGCATTGGCAAAGTTGAAGCACTAACTTTCACATCCTTTGAAGATGTACTTTAAGTTGACAAACTAAAGCATAATCTTCCTAGTATAAATCAACTTTGTGACAAAGACTTCAAAATCATGTTTCGGCAAGGATAAATGTTTGATGAAGTCTTTCATGAGGTAAAACGCATAGGTAAAAATTATTTTTCATTTTTCAAGATTTCTTTATGTATTTCAAGTCTTTTCCCATCCTTTTTGCCAATGACAAAGGGGGAGAAGATGTATGTGTTTCTGTTTGTTTTTTCTCTAACAAAATGCAGCTAGCAAAGACACTCTAAATCATGAATTTAGGGGGAGCATTGATCAAGGGGGAGCTTTTTGTATTAGAGAAACAAGATTAAAGCAAATTTTTAAAATTGGGTTGTCATCATCAAAAAGGGGGAGAATGTGAAGGCAAGCTTCTCAATGGTTTTGATGAAGACAATATTATTCATTCAAGATGTTATGCTTGCTCAAAAAGATTGGATCAAGACATTGAAGTTAGCACAATGTTTTTAATTTTTACAAGTCTTGAAGAGTTCTCAAGTATAATCAAGGTATAACTCTCACTTATCAATATGGTTGCATACAAGTGTTCAAAAGTGTCTCAAGCATGCAATATATATTGATAAAATAGTTCTCAAAATAATCTTCAAAATTCACTTGCATACATGGTTCATGTGGTTGAAAATATATCATTATTTCTAGCTTTAAAAAACAAAATATTTTTATCATACATTTGAAACTTTATTTACGTTATTTATTTATTTGTTATTTTTTTATTTTGAACCATGTTAAATCACTTTCAAATATAATCTATTGACTTGGGTAAATCAATAGATGTTGTATAAAATTGGTTCAAATACTTAGACAAATTTTTTAATTATTTAATTTAGTTAAACATTCAGTTTTTGGTAAATTATGGCGTTTTTAACTGTCGTAACAGCACCAGAAACCGCCATAATTCACACCGTTCTGAACCAGTATTTTAAATTTTAAATTTCAAAATTATTTGGTAAATTGTGGCGTTTTGAAACGACGTAACAGACCAAACAACCGCCACAATTTACAACGTACTGAAACAGTGTTTTTTATTTAAAATTGAAAAATATTTTGTTTGAATGCACCTTTTCATTATATCTTTTCATGGCATCTCTTACATCATTTATCTTATTAAATTCAGAATTTTTCTAACCATTGCCATGACTTTTGAATGGTTGCTTTCATCAATATAAATACATGTCATTTTCAGATTAAAACTTACCTCCTAGAAATTTCATAATAAAAAATCCACTCATTCTTTTCATCTTTCAGTTATTCTTCAAGTGTTCATTCAAACATATTTTTGAGAGAATCCTTTGCATAAATTTCACACATTATCATTGTTTCATCTCATTTTATTCAAGAACACTTGTATATTTCATTTGAGTGATATTTATTTCAAGGAGAAGATCGATCGTGAAGATTGATAGCATCATATTCTCAAGACATCAAATTTATTATCAAGAATATTTTTCTGTTTTACCTTGTTGTCCAGGATTGTTGGAAACAAGTGAGTGTTTTTTAATAGGATTGTTCTTCATACACTTATTTACCTATAGTTTAGATAGTAAGCATCACCATTGGTGTGATTAGGCTGTACAATAATTCTAAACTATAGTGAACTCTCTTTCGTGTTGAAGGAGGAGTGGAGTACTCTCGGGCTGTGAGGGGAACCACTATAATTCTCTTGTGTCATTTTTCCTTTCCAGACTTTACTTTCAAGCACTTATCATCTAACGGAAAAATAACCAAGAACCGGTAAAAAGATCGAAAATTTTTTTAAGAACCTAATTCACCCCCCCTCTTAGGCGCATTTAAAATTACACTTGGCATCAGAGCAGGTGATAGGTAACCTGTTCCTATTCGATTCAGATGGCTTCCGCAAACAATGATCTTGTATTCAAAGACGGTGGTAGTAGCAACAAGCCTCCTTTGTTTTCTGGCCAATACTTCGACTTTTGGAAAATTCGTATGAAGGCACATTTAGAAGCACAAGGAAGTGATATATGGGAGGCTGTTCAAAATGGTCCTTTTATTCCTACAACGGTTTTCAACGGAGTTGGTACGCCAAAACCACAAGCATCACGGGATGAGGATGATAAGAAAAAGGTTCTCTATGACAAAAAGGGAATAAATATTTTACAAAGTGCACTTGGAATGGATGAATTCTTCCGCGTCTCAACATGTACAACGGCCAAACAAATATGGGACACTCTTGTAGAAACTCACGAAGGAACCGCCGAAGTCAAAAGATCCAGATTGAATACTTTAAGTCAAGAGTACGAGTTATTCAGAATGCAACCAGGAGAATCAATCCCCGACTTGCAGAAAAGATTCGTGCATTTGACAAATCACTTGAATGCACTTGGTAAGACACTAACAAATGATGAACTTAATCTTAAAGTGCTTAGGTCTTTAACAAGAGAGTGGCAACCCAAAGTGACGGCGACTTCCGAGAAGAAAAGTTTATCAACGATGACATCCGCTACTCTATTCGGAAAGCTTCAAGAATATGAGATGGAACTTGGACTATTGGAGAAACGTGAGAACCAAGAAAAGAAATCCAAGAGCATTGCCTTAAAAGTTGAATCTAAAGTTGTGAAGAAAGAAGACAATCCCGAAGAGGACGAAAACTTTATGCTCCTTGTAAAAAGACTAGGAAAATACTTCAGTGCAAAAAATAATATTGGAAACTCTAGTTTCACAAGAAGAAAGAAGTCCTCAAAGAACAAAGAAAAAGAAGCATCAACATCCAATGGAGACATTATATGCTATGAATGTGGAAAGCAAGGTCACATCAAACCGGAATGTCCCAAACTCGCAAAGAATCGTGACAACAAAGGAAAGAAGGATTACAAAAAGAAAGCCTACATTGCTTGGGATGACAATGAAATAAGTTCTTCATCGGACTCCGATAGTGATCAAAGCGCAAATCTCGCATTGATGGCATCACATCATTCCGACGATGAAGACGATGAGGTTAGTAGTAACTTTTCAATTTATGATAATGATGCTCAAGGAGCAATTGATGAACTTTTAAGTGAATGCAAAATTCTATATAAAACCATCTCATCTCAAAAGAAACAAATATCAATCTTGGAAGAAAATATTGAGAAAATGGTAAATAAGTTCAAAGATGAAAAAGAAGAATTAATCAAGAATTTTGCATGCACTAAATGTGAGTCACTTGCTTTTCAAATAGTTCAATTGAAAAGAGTCCTAGAAAGATATGAGAAAGGACAAATTGGATTGGAACGTGTTCTTAGTAGTCAAAAATACTCAAATAATAAAAGTGGTCTAGGTTACTCAAGATTCTCTAAACAAACTTCTAACAAGACCATTTTTGTAAAAGCGAATGAACAAATTCCTTTAGAGAAAAGTGACAAGCCTAAAATGGTTCAACAATATAACAAAAGGAAAAGAAATAATAAGAAGAAGTCTTATAATAAGAAGAAATCTTATCCCCCTAGATATAAAAGCAACTTTGAGCCTACTTGTTTCTATTGTGGTATTAAAGGTCATACTCCTAATGCATGTTATATTAGAAACTTTAGTGTTGCTCAAGGCCATTATGTGTGGGTTAAGAAAGGAACTAACTATGGTGGACCCAAAGCACATTGGGTACCAAATCAAACTTAATTTGTTTTGTAGGTTTTCTTAAGGACCACTTTAAATCTATGATGTTTTGATAAGTGGTGGTTCTAAGATTTTGATGGGAGGCATAAACTAGCTTTCAAATCTAGCTCCAAAGTCCAAGGGTTATTTCACATATGAGGATTCCCTTAAAGAAAGAAATCTTGGCATTGGCAAAGTTGAAGCACTAACTTTCACATCCTTTGAAGATGTACTTTAAGTTGACAAACTAAAGCATAATCTTCCTAGTATAAATCAACTTTGTGACAAAGACTTCAAAATCATGTTTCGGCAAGGATAAATGTTTGATGAAGTCTTTCATGAGGTAAAACGCATAGGTAAAAATTATTTTTCATTTTTCAAGATTTCTTTATGTATTTCAAGTCTTTTCCACTCCTTTTTGCCAATGACAAAGGGGGAGAAGATGTATGTGTTTGTGTTTGTTTTTTCTCTAACAAAATGCAGCTAGCAAAGACACTCTAAATCATGAATTTAGGGGGAGCTTTTTGTATTAGAGAAACAAGATTAAAGCAAATTTTTAAAATTGGGTTGTCATCATCAAAAAGGGGGAGAATGTGAAGGCAAGCTTTTCAATGGTTTTGATGAAGACAACATTATTCATTCAAGATGTTATGCTTGCTCAAAAAGAATGGATCAAGACATTGAAGTTAGCACAAAGTTTTTAATTTTTACAAGTCTTGAAGAGTTCTCAAGTATAATCAAGGTATAACTCTCACTTATCAATATGGTTGCATACAAGTGTTCAAAAGTGTCTCAAGCATGCAATATATATTGATAAAATAGTTCTCAAAATAATCTTCAAAATTCACTTGCATACATGGTTCATGTGGTTGAAAATATATCATTATTTCTAGCTTTAAAAAACAAAATATTTTTATCATACATTTGAAACTTTATTTACTTTATTTATTTATTTGTTTTTTTTTTATTTTGAACCATGTTAAATCACTTTCAAATATAATCTATTGACTTGGGTAAATCAATAGATGTTGTATAAAATTGGTTCAAATACTTAGACAAATTTTTTAATTATTTAATTTAGTTAAACATTCAGTTTTTGGTAAATTATGGCGTTTTTAACTGTCGTAACAGCACCAGAAACCGCCATAATTCACACCGTTCTGAACCAGTATTTTAAATTTTAAATTTCAAAATTATTTGGTAAATTGTGGCGTTTTGAAACGACGTAACAGACCAAACAACCGCCACAATTTACAACGTACTGAAACAGTGTTTATTATTTAAAATTGAAAAATATTTTGTTTGAATGCACCTTTTCATTATATCTTTTCATGGCATCTCTTACATCATTTATCTTATTCAATTCAGAATTTTTCTAACCATTGCCATGACTTTTGAATGGTTGCTTTCATCAATATAAATACATGTCATTTTCAGATTAAAACTTACCTCCTAGAAATTTCATAATAAAAAATCCACTCATTCTTTTCATCTTTCAGTTATTCTTCAAGTGTTCATTCAAACATATTTTTGAGAGAATCCTTTGCATAAATTTCACATATTATCATTGTTTCATCTCATTTTATTCAAGAACACTTGTATATTTCATTTGAGTGATATTTATTTCAAGGAGAAGATCGATCGTGAAGATTGATAGCATCATATTCTCAAGACATCAAATTTATTATCAAGAATATTTTTCTGTTTTACCTTGTTGTCCAGGATTGTTGGAAACAAGTGAGTGTTTTTTAATAGGATTGTTCTTCATACACTTATTTACCTATAGTTTAGATAGTAAGCATCACCATTGGTGTGATTAGGCTGTACAATAATTCTAAACTATAGTGAACTCTCTTTCGTGTTGAAGGAGGAGTGGAGTACTCTCGGGCTGTGAGGGGAACCACTATAATTCTCTTGTGTCATTTTTCCTTTCCAGACTTTACTTTCAAGCACTTATCATCTAACGGAAAAATAACCAAGAACCGGTAAAAAGATCGAAAATTTTTTTAAGAACCTAATTCACCCCCCCTCTTAGGCGCATTTAAAATTACACTTGGCATCAGAGCAGGTGATAGGTAACCTGTTCCTATTCGATTCAGATGGCTTCCGCAAACAATGATCTTGTATTCAAAGACGGTGGTAGTAGCAACAAGCCTCCTTTGTTTTCTGGCCAATACTTCGACTTTTGGAAAATTCGTATGAAGGCACATTTAGAAGCACAAGGAAGTGATATATGGGAGGCTGTTCAAAATGGTCCTTTTATTCCTACAACGGTTTTCAACGGAGTTGGTACGCCAAAACCACAAGCATCACGGGATGAGGATGATAAGAAAAAGGTTCTCTATGACAAAAAGGGAATAAATATTTTACAAAGTGCACTTGGAATGGATGAATTCTTCCGCGTCTCAACATGTACAACGGCCAAACAAATATGGGACACTCTTGTAGAAACTCACGAAGGAACCGCCGAAGTCAAAAGATCCAGATTGAATACTTTAAGTCAAGAGTACGAGTTATTCAGAATGCAACCAGGAGAATCAATCCCCGACTTGCAGAAAAGATTCGTGCATTTGACAAATCACTTGAATGCACTTGGTAAGACACTAACAAATGATGAACTTAATCTTAAAGTGCTTAGGTCTTTAACAAGAGAGTGGCAACCCAAAGTGACGGCGACTTCCGAGAAGAAAAGTTTATCAACGATGACATCCGCTACTCTATTCGGAAAGCTTCAAGAATATGAGATGGAACTTGGACTATTGGAGAAACGTGAGAACCAAGAAAAGAAATCCAAGAGCATTGCCTTAAAAGTTGAATCTAAAGTTGTGAAGAAAGAAGACAATCCCGAAGAGGACGAAAACTTTATGCTCCTTGTAAAAAGACTAGGAAAATACTTCAGTGCAAAAAATAATATTGGAAACTCTAGTTTCACAAGAAGAAAGAAGTCCTCAAAGAACAAAGAAAAAGAAGCATCAACATCCAATGGAGACATTATATGCTATGAATGTGGAAAGCAAGGTCACATCAAACCGGAATGTCCCAAACTCGCAAAGAATCGTGACAACAAAGGAAAGAAGGATTACAAAAAGAAAGCCTACATTGCTTGGGATGACAATGAAATAAGTTCTTCATCGGACTCCGATAGTGATCAAAGCGCAAATCTCGCATTGATGGCATCACATCATTCCGACGATGAAGACGATGAGGTTAGTAGTAACTTTTCAATTTATGATAATGATGCTCAAGGAGCAATTGATGAACTTTTAAGTGAATGCAAAATTCTATATAAAACCATCTCATCTCAAAAGAAACAAATATCAATCTTGGAAGAAAATATTGAGAAAATGGTAAATAAGTTCAAAGATGAAAAAGAAGAATTAATCAAGAATTTTGCATGCACTAAATGTGAGTCACTTGCTTTTCAAATAGTTCAATTGAAAAGACTCCTAGAAAGATATGAGAAAGGACAAATTGGATTGGAACGTGTTCTTAGTAGTCAAAAATACTCAAATAATAAAAGTGGTCTAGGTTACTCAAGATTCTCTAAACAAACTTCTAACAAGACCATTTTTGTAAAAGCGAAAGAACAAATTCCTTTAGAGAAAAGTGACAAGCCTAAAATGGTTCAACAATATAACAAAAGGAAAAGAAATAATAAGAAGAAGTCTTATAATAAGAAGAAATCTTATCCCCCTAGATATAAAAGCAACTTTGAGCCTACTTGTTTCTATTGTGGTATTAAAGGTCATACTCCTAATGCATGTTATATTAGAAACTTTAGTGTTGCTCAAGGCCATTATGTGTGGGTTAAGAAAGGAACTAACTATGGTGGACCCAAAGCACATTGGGTACCAAATCAAACTTAATTTGTTTTGTAGGTTTTCTTAAGGACCACTTTAAATCTATGATGTTTTGATAAGTGGTGGTTCTAAGATTTTGATGGGAGGCATAAACTAGCTTTCAAATCTAGCTCCAAAGTCCAAGGGTTATTTCACATATGAGGATTCCCTTAAAGAAAGAAATCTTGGCATTGGCAAAGTTGAAGCACTAACTTTCACATCCTTTGAAGATGTACTTTAAGTTGACAAACTAAAGCATAATCTTCCTAGTATAAATCAACTTTGTGACAAAGACTTCAAAATCATGTTTCGGCAAGGATAAATGTTTGATGAAGTCTTTCATGAGGTAAAACGCATAGGTAAAAATTATTTTTCATTTTTCAAGATTTCTTTATGTATTTCAAGTCTTTTCCACTCCTTTTTGCCAATGACAAAGGGGGAGAAGATGTATGTGTTTGTGTTTGTTTTTTCTCTAACAAAATGCAGCTAGCAAAGACACTCTAAATCATGAATTTAGGGGGAGCTTTTTGTATTAGAGAAACAAGATTAAAGCAAATTTTTAAAATTGGGTTGTCATCATCAAAAAGGGGGAGAATGTGAAGGCAAGCTTTTCAATGGTTTTGATGAAGACAACATTATTCATTCAAGATGTTATGCTTGCTCAAAAAGAATGGATCAAGACATTGAAGTTAGCACAAAGTTTTTAATTTTTACAAGTCTTGAAGAGTTCTCAAGTATAATCAAGGTATAACTCTCACTTATCAATATGGTTGCATACAAGTGTTCAAAAGTGTCTCAAGCATGCAATATATATTGATAAAATAGTTCTCAAAATAATCTTCAAAATTCACTTGCATACATGGTTCATGTGGTTGAAAATATATCATTATTTCTAGCTTTAAAAAACAAAATATTTTTATCATACATTTGAAACTTTATTTACTTTATTTATTTATTTGTTTTTTTTTTATTTTGAACCATGTTAAATCACTTTCAAATATAATCTATTGACTTGGGTAAATCAATAGATGTTGTATAAAATTGGTTCAAATACTTAGACAAATTTTTTAATTATTTAATTTAGTTAAACATTCAGTTTTTGGTAAATTATGGCGTTTTTAACTGTCGTAACAGCACCAGAAACTGCCATAATTCACACCGTTCTGAACCAGTATTTTAAATTTTAAATTTCAAAATTATTTGGTAAATTGTGGCGTTTTGAAACGACGTAACAGACCAAACAACCGCCACAATTTACAACGTACTGAAACAGTGTTTATTATTTAAAATTGAAAAATATTTTGTTTGAATGCACCTTTTCATTATATCTTTTCATGGCATCTCTTACATCATTTATCTTATTCAATTCAGAATTTTTCTAACCATTGCCATGACTTTTGAATGGTTGCTTTCATCAATATAAATACATGTCATTTTCAGATTAAAACTTACCTCCTAGAAATTTCATAATAAAAAATCCACTCATTCTTTTCATCTTTCAGTTATTCTTCAAGTGTTCATTCAAACATATTTTTGAGAGAATCCTTTGCATAAATTTCACACATTATCATTGTTTCATCTCATTTTATTCAAGAACACTTGTATATTTCATTTGAGTGATATTTATTTCAAGGAGAAGATCGATCGTGAAGATTGATAGCATCATATTCTCAAGACATCAAATTTATTATCAAGAATATTTTTCAGTTTTACCTTGTTGTCCAGGATTGTTGGAAACAAGTGAGTGTTTTTTAATAGGATTGTTCTTCATACACTTATTTACCTATAGGTTAGATAGTAAGCATCACCATTGGTGTGATTAGGCTGTACAATAATTCTAAACTATAGTGAACTCTCTTTCGTGTTGAAGGAGGAGTGGAGTACTCTCGGGCTGTGAGGGGAACCACTATAATTCTCTTGTGTCATTTTCCTTTCCATACTTTACTTTCAAGCACTTATCATCTAACGGAAAAATAACCAAGAACCGGTAAAAAGATCGAAAAAATTTTTAAGAACCTAATTCACCCCCTCTTAGGCGCATTTAAAATTACACTTGGCATCAGAGCAGGTGATAGGTAACCTGTTCCTATTCGATTCAGATGGCTTCCGCAAACAATGATCTTGTATTCGAATACGGTGGTAGTAGCAACAAGCCTCCTTTGTTTTCTGGCCAATACTTCGACTTTTGGAAAATTCGTATGAAGTCACATTTAGAAGCACAAGGAAGTGATATATGGGAGGCTGTTCAAAATGGTCCTTTTATTCCTACAACGGTTTTCAACGGAGTTGGTACACCAAAACCACAAGCATCATGGGATGAGGATGATAAGAAAAAGGTTCTCTATGACAAAAAGGGAATAAATATTTTACAAAGTGCACTTGGAATGGATGAATTCTTCCACGTCTCAACATGTACAACGGCCAAACAAATATGGGACACTCTTGTAGAAACTCACGAAGGAACCGCCGAAGTCAAAAGATCCAGATTGAATACTTTAAGTCAAGAGTACGAGTTATTCAGAATGCAACCAGGAGAATCAATCCTCGACTTGCAGAAAAGATTCGTGCATTTGACAAATCACTTGAATGCACTTGGTAAGACACTAACAAATGATGAACTTAATCTTAAAGTGCTTAGGTCTTTAACAAGAGAGTGGCAACCCAAAGTGACGGCGACTTCCGAGAAGAAAAGTTTATCAACGATGACATCCGCTACTCTATTCGGAAAGCTTCAAGTATATGAGATGGAACTTGGACTATTGGAGAAACGTGAGAACCAAGAAAAGAGATCCAAGAGCATTGCCTTAAAAGTTGAATCTAAAGTTGTGAAGAAAGAAGACAATCCCGAAGATGACGAAAACTTTATGCTCCTTGTAAAAAGAATAGGAAAATACTTCAGTGCAAAAAATAATATTGGAAACTCTAGTTTCACAAGAAGAAAGAAGTCCTCAAAGAACAAAGAAAAAGAAGCATCAACATCCAATGGAGACATTATATGCTATGAATGTGGAAAGCAAGGTCACATCAAACCAGAATGTCCCAAACTCGCAAAGAATCGTGACAACAAAGGAAAGAAGGATTACAAAAAGAAAGCCTACATTGCGTGGGATGACAATGAAATAAGTTCTTCATCGGACTCCGATAGTGATCAAAGCGCAAATCTAGCATTGATGGCATCACATCATTCCGACGATGAAGACGATGAGGTTAGTAGTAACTTTTCAATTTATGATAATGATGCTCAAGGAGCAATTGATGAACTTTTAAGTGAATGCAAAATTCTATATAAAACCATCTCATCTCAAAAGAAACAAATATCAATCTTGGAAGAAAATATTGAGAAAATGGTAAATAAGTTCAAAGATGAAAAAGAAGAATTAATCAAGAATTTTGCATGCACTAAATGTGAGTCACTTGGTTTTCAAATAGTTCAATTGAAAAGAGTCCTAGAAAGATATGAGAAAGGACAAATTGGATTGGAATGTGTTCTTAGTAGTCAAAAATACTCAAATAATAAAAGTGGTCTAGGTTGCTCAAGATTCTCTAAACAAACTTCTAACAAGACCATTTTTGTAAAAGCGAAAGAACAAATTCCTTTAGAGAAAAGTGACAAGCCTAAAATGGTTCAACAATATAACAAAAGGAAAATAAATAATAAGAAGAAGTCTTATAATAAGAAGAAATCTTATCCCCCTAGATATAAAAGCAACTTTGAGCCTACTTGTTTCTATTGTGGTATTAAAGGTCATACTCCTAATGCATGTTATATTAGAAACTTTAGTGTTGCTCAAGGCCATTATGTGTGGGTAAAGAAAGGAACTAACTATGGTGGACCCAAAGCACATTGGGTACCAAATCAAACTTAATTTGTTTTGTAGGTTTTCTTAAGGACCACTTTAAATCTATGATGTTTTGATAAGTGGTGGTTCTAAGATTTTGATGGGAGGCATAAACTAGCTTTCAAATCTAGCTCCAAAGTCCAAGGGTTATTTCACATATGAGGATTCCCTTAAAGAAAGAATTCTTGGCATTGGCAAAGTTGAAGCACTAACTTTCACATCCTTTGAAGATGTACTTTAAGTTGACAAACTAAAGCATAATCTTCCTAGTATAAATCAACTTTGTGACAAAGACTTCAAAATCATGTTTCGGCAAGGATAAATGTTTGATGAAGTCTTTCATGAGGTAAAACGCATAGGTAAAAATTATTTTTCATTTTTCAAGATTTCTTTATGTATTTCAAGTCTTTTCCCATCCTTTTTGCCAATGACAAAGGGGGAGAAGATGTATGTGTTTCTGTTTGTTTTTTCTCTAACAAAATGCAGCTAGCAAAGACACTCTAAATCATGAATTTAGGGGGAGCATTGATCAAGGGGGAGATTTTTGTATTAGAGAAACAAGATTAAAGCAAATTTTTAAAATTGGGTTGTCATCATCAAAAAGGGGGAGAATGTGAAGGCAAGCTTCTCAATGGTTTTGATGAAGACAATATTATTCTTTCAAGATGTTATGCTTGCTCAAAAAGATTGGATCAAGACATTGAAGTTAGCACAAAGTTTTTAATTTTTACAAGTCTTGAAGAGTTCTCAAGTATAATCAAGGTATAACTCTCACTTATCAATATGGTTGCATACAAGTGTTCAAAAGTGTCTCAAGCATGCAATATATATTGATAAAATAGTTCTCAAAATAATCTTCAAAATTCACTTGCATACATGGTTCATGTGGTTGAAAATATATCATTATTTCTAGCTTTAAAAAACAAAATATTTTTATCATACATTTGAAACTTTATTTACGTTATTTATTTATTTGTTATTTTTTTATTTTGAACCATGTTAAATCACTTTCAAATATAATCTATTGACTTGGGTAAATCAATAGATGTTGTATAAAATTGGTTCAAATACTTAGACAAATTTTTTAATTATTTAATTTAGTTAAACATTCAGTTTTTGGTAAATTATGGCGTTTTTAACTGTCGTAACAGTACCAGAAACCGCCATAATTCACACCGTTCTGAACCAGTATTTTAAATTTTAAATTTCAAAATTATTTGGTAAATTGTGGTGTTTTGAAACGACGTAACAGACCAGACAACCGCCACAATTTACAACGTACTGAAACAGTGTTTTTTATTTAAAATTGAAAAATATTTTGTTTGAATGCACCTTTTCATTATATCTTTTCATGGCATCTCTTACATCATTTATCTTATTAAATTCAGAATTTTTCTAACCATTGCCATGACTTTTGAATGGTTGCTTTCATCAATATAAATACATGTCATTTTCAGATTAAAACTTACCTCCTAGAAATTTCATAATAAAAAATCCACTCATTCTTTTCATCTTTCAGTTATTCTTCAAGTGTTCATTCAAACATATTTTTGAGAGAATCCTTTGCATAAATTTCACACATTATCATTGTTTCATCTCATTTTATTCAAGAACACTTGTGTATTTCATTTGAGTGATATTTATTTCAAGGAGAAGATCGATCGTGAAGATTGATAGCATCATATTCTCAAGACATCAAATTTATTATCAAGAATATTTTTCTGTTTTACCTTGTTGTCCAGGATTGTTGGAAACAAGTGAGTGTTTTTTAATAGGATTGTTCTTCATACACTTATTTACCTATAGGTTAGATAGTAAGCATCACCATTGGTGTGATTAGGCTGTACAATAATTCTAAACTATAGTGAACTCTCTTTCGTGTTGAAGGAGGAGTGGAGTACTCTCGGGCTGTGAGGGGAACCACTATAATTCTCTTGTGTCATTTTTCCTTTCCAGACTTTACTTTCAAGCACTTATCATCTAACGGAAAAATAACCAAGAACCGGTAAAAAGATCGAAAAATTTTTTAAGAACCTAATTCACCCCCCCTCTTAGGCGCATTTAAAATTACACTTGGCATCAGAGCAGGTGATAGGTAACCTGTTCCTATTCGATTCAGATGGCTTCCGCAAACAATGATCTTGTATTCAAAGACGGTGGTAGTAGCAACAAGCCTCCTTTGTTTTCTGGCCAATACTTCGACTTTTGGAAAATTCGTATGAAGGCACATTTAGAAGCACAAGGAAGTGATATATGGGAGGCTGTTCAAAATGGTCCTTTTATTCCTACAACGGTTTTCAACGGAGTTGGTACGCCAAAACCACAAGCATCACGGGATGAGGATGATAAGAAAAAGGTTCTCTATGACAAAAAGGGAATAAATATTTTACAAAGTGCACTTGGAATGGATGAATTCTTCCGCGTCTCAACATGTACAACGGCCAAACAAATATGGGACACTCTTGTAGAAACTCACGAAGGAACCGCCGAAGTCAAAAGATCCAGATTGAATACTTTAAGTCAAGAGTACGAGTTATTCAGAATGCAACCAGGAGAATCAATCCCCGACTTGCAGAAAAGATTCGTGCATTTGACAAATCACTTGAATGCACTTGGTAAGACACTAACAAATGATGAACTTAATCTTAAAGTGCTTAGGTCTTTAACAAGAGAGTGGCAACCCAAAGTGACGGCGACTTCCGAGAAGAAAAGTTTATCAACGATGACATCCGCTACTCTATTCGGAAAGCTTCAAGAATATGAGATGGAACTTGGACTATTGGAGAAACGTGAGAACCAAGAAAAGAAATCCAAGAGCATTGCCTTAAAAGTTGAATCTAAAGTTGTGAAGAAAGAAGACAATCCCGAAGAGGACGAAAACTTTATGCTCCTTGTAAAAAGAATAGGAAAATACTTCAGTGCAAAAAATAATATTGGAAACTCTAGTTTCACAAGAAGAAAGAAGTCCTCAAAGAACAAAGAAAAAGAAGCATCAACATCCAATGGAGACATTATATGCTATGAATGTGGAAAGCAAGGTCACATCAAACCGGAATGTCCCAAACTCGCAAAGAATCGTGACAACAAAGGAAAGAAGGATTACAAAAAGAAAGCCTACATTGCTTGGGATGACAATGAAATAAGTTCTTCATCGGACTCCGATAGTGATCAAAGCGCAAATCTCGCATTGATGGCATCACATCATTCCGACGATGAAGACGATGAGGTTAGTAGTAACTTTTCAATTTATGATAATGATGCTCAAGGAGCAATTGATGAACTTTTAAGTGAATGCAAAATTCTATATAAAACCATCTCATCTCAAAAGAAACAAATATCAATCTTGGAAGAAAATATTGAGAAAATGGTAAATAAGTTCAAAGATGAAAAAGAAGAATTAATCAAGAATTTTGCATGCACTAAATGTGAGTCACTTGGTTTTCAAATAGTTCAATTGAAAAGAGTCCTAGAAAGATATGAGAAAGGACAAATTGGATTGGAACGTGTTCTTAGTAGTCAAAAATACTCAAATAATAAAAGTGGTCTAGGTTACTCAAGATTCTCTAAACAAACTTCTAACAAGACCATTTTTGTAAAAGCGAAAGAACAAATTCCTTTAGAGAAAAGTGACAAGCCTAAAATGGTTCAACAATATAACAAAAGGAAAAGAAATAATAAGAAGAAGTCTTATAATAAGAAGAAATCTTATCCCCCTAGATATAAAAGCAACTTTGAGCCTACTTGTTTCTATTGTGGTATTAAAGGTCATACTCCTAATGCATGTTATATTAGAAACTTTAGTGTTGCTCAAGGCCATTATGTGTGGGTTAAGAAAGGAACTAACTATGGTGGACCCAAAGCACATTGGGTACCAAATCAAACTTAATTTGTTTTGTAGGTTTTCTTAAGGACCACTTTAAATCTATGATGTTTTGATAAGTGGTGGTTCTAAGATTTTGATGGGAGGCATAAACTAGCTTTCAAATCTAGCTCCAAAGTCCAAGGGTTATTTCACATATGAGGATTCCCTTAAAGAAAGAATTCTTGGCATTGGCAAAGTTGAAGCACTAACTTTCACATCCTTTGAAGATGTACTTTAAGTTGACAAACTAAAGCATAATCTTCCTAGTATAAATCAACTTTGTGACAAAGACTTCAAAATCATGTTTCGGCAAGGATAAATGTTTGATGAAGTCTTTCATGAGGTAAAACGCATAGGTAAAAATTATTTTTCATTTTTCAAGATTTCTTTATGTATTTCAAGTCTTTTCCCATCCTTTTTGCCAATGACAAAGGGGGAGAAGATGTATGTGTTTCTGTTTGTTTTTTCTCTAACAAAATGCAGCTAGCAAAGACACTCTAAATCATGAATTTAGGGGGAGCATTGATCAAGGGGGAGCTTTTTGTATTAGAGAAACAAGATTAAAGCAAATTTTTAAAATTGGGTTGTCATCATCAAAAAGGGGGAGAATGTGAAGGCAAGCTTCTCAATGGTTTTGATGAAGACAATATTATTCTTTCAAGATGTTATGCTTGCTCAAAAAGATTGGATCAAGACATTGAAGTTAGCACAAAGTTTTTAATTTTTACAAGTCTTGAAGAGTTCTCAAGTATAATCAAGGTATAACTCTCACTTATCAATATGGTTGCATACAAGTGTTCAAAAGTGTCTCAAGCATGCAATATATATTGATAAAATAGTTCTCAAAATAATCTTCAAAATTCACTTGCATACATGGTTCATGTGGTTGAAAATATATCATTATTTCTAGCTTTAAAAAACAAAATATTTTTATCATACATTTGAAACTTTATTTACGTTATTTATTTATTTGTTATTTTTTTATTTTGAACCATGTTAAATCACTTTCAAATATAATCTATTGACTTGGGTAAATCAATAGATGTTGTATAAAATTGGTTCAAATACTTAGACAAATTTTTTAATTATTTAATTTAGTTAAACATTCAGTTTTTGGTAAATTATGGCGTTTTTAACTGTCGTAACAGTACCAGAAACCGCCATAATTCACACCGTTCTGAACCAGTATTTTAAATTTTAAATTTCAAAATTATTTGGTAAATTGTGGTGTTTTGAAACGACGTAACAGACCAGACAACCGCCACAATTTACAACGTACTGAAACAGTGTTTTTTATTTAAAATTGAAAAATATTTTGTTTGAATGCACCTTTTCATTATATCTTTTCATGGCATCTCTTACATCATTTATCTTATTAAATTCAGAATTTTTCTAACCATTGCCATGACTTTTGAATGGTTGCTTTCATCAATATAAATACATGTCATTTTCAGATTAAAACTTACCTCCTAGAAATTTCATAATAAAAAATCCACTCATTCTTTTCATCTTTCAGTTATTCTTCAAGTGTTCATTCAAACATATTTTTGAGAGAATCCTTTGCATAAATTTCACACATTATCATTGTTTCATCTCATTTTATTCAAGAACACTTGTGTATTTCATTTGAGTGATATTTATTTCAAGGAGAAGATCGATCGTGAAGATTGATAGCATCATATTCTCAAGACATCAAATTTATTATCAAGAATATTTTTCTGTTTTACCTTGTTGTCCAGGATTGTTGGAAACAAGTGAGTGTTTTTTAATAGGATTGTTCTTCATACACTTATTTACCTATAGGTTAGATAGTAAGCATCACCATTGGTGTGATTAGGCTGTACAATAATTCTAAACTATAGTGAACTCTCTTTCGTGTTGAAGGAGGAGTGGAGTACTCTCGGGCTGTGAGGGGAACCACTATAATTCTCTTGTGTCATTTTTCCTTTCCAGACTTTACTTTCAAGCACTTATCATCTAACGGAAAAATAACCAAGAACCGGTAAAAAGATCGAAAAATTTTTTAAGAACCTAATTCACCCCCCCTCTTAGGCGCATTTAAAATTACACTTGGCATCAGAGCAGGTGATAGGTAACCTGTTCCTATTCGATTCAGATGGCTTCCGCAAACAATGATCTTGTATTCAAAGACGGTGGTAGTAGCAACAAGCCTCCTTTGTTTTCTGGCCAATACTTCGACTTTTGGAAAATTCGTATGAAGGCACATTTAGAAGCACAAGGAAGTGATATATGGGAGGCTGTTCAAAATGGTCCTTTTATTCCTACAACGGTTTTCAACGGAGTTGGTACGCCAAAACCACAAGCATCACGGGATGAGGATGATAAGAAAAAGGTTCTCTATGACAAAAAGGGAATAAATATTTTACAAAGTGCACTTGGAATGGATGAATTCTTCCGCGTCTCAACATGTACAACGGCCAAACAAATATGGGACACTCTTGTAGAAACTCACGAAGGAACCGCCGAAGTCAAAAGATCCAGATTGAATACTTTAAGTCAAGAGTACGAGTTATTCAGAATGCAACCAGGAGAATCAATCCCCGACTTGCAGAAAAGATTCGTGCATTTGACAAATCACTTGAATGCACTTGGTAAGACACTAACAAATGATGAACTTAATCTTAAAGTGCTTAGGTCTTTAACAAGAGAGTGGCAACCCAAAGTGACGGCGACTTCCGAGAAGAAAAGTTTATCAACGATGACATCCGCTACTCTATTCGGAAAGCTTCAAGAATATGAGATGGAACTTGGACTATTGGAGAAACGTGAGAACCAAGAAAAGAAATCCAAGAGCATTGCCTTAAAAGTTGAATCTAAAGTTGTGAAGAAAGAAGACAATCCCGAAGAGGACGAAAACTTTATGCTCCTTGTAAAAAGACTAGGAAAATACTTCAGTGCAAAAAATAATATTGGAAACTCTAGTTTCACAAGAAGAAAGAAGTCCTCAAAGAACAAAGAAAAAGAAGCATCAACATCCAATGGAGACATTATATGCTATGAATGTGGAAAGCAAGGTCACATCAAACCGGAATGTCCTAAACTCGCAAAGAATCGTGACAACAAAGGAAAGAAGGATTACAAAAAGAAAGCCTACATTGCTTGGGATGACAATGAAATAAGTTCTTCATCGGACTCCGATAGTGATCAAAGCGCAAATCTCGCATTGATGGCATCACATCATTCCGACGATGAAGACGATGAGGTTAGTAGTAACTTTTCAATTTATGATAATGATGCTCAAGGAGCAATTGATGAACTTTTAAGTGAATGCAAAATTCTATATAAAACCATCTCATCTCAAAAGAAACAAATATCAATCTTGGAAGAAAATATTGAGAAAATGGTAAATAAGTTCAAAGATGAAAAAGAAGAATTAATCAAGAATTTTGCATGCACTAAATGTGAGTCACTTGCTTTTCAAATAGTTCAATTGAAAAGACTCCTAGAAAGATATGAGAAAGGACAAATTGGATTGGAACGTGTTCTTAGTAGTCAAAAATACTCAAATAATAAAAGTGGTCTAGGTTACTCAAGATTCTCTAAACAAACTTCTAACAAGACCATTTTTGTAAAAGCGAAAGAACAAATTCCTTTAGAGAAAAGTGACAAGCCTAAAATGGTTCAACAATATAACAAAAGGAAAAGAAATAATAAGAAGAAGTCTTATAATAAGAAGAAATCTTATCCCCCTAGATATAAAAGCAACTTTGAGCCTACTTGTTTCTATTGTGGTATTAAAGGTCATACTCCTAATGCATGTTATATTAGAAACTTTAGTGTTGCTCAAGGCCATTATGTGTGGGTTAAGAAAGGAACTAACTATGGTGGACCCAAAGCACATTGGGTACCAAATCAAACTTAATTTGTTTTGTAGGTTTTCTTAAGGACCACTTTAAATCTATGATGTTTTGATAAGTGGTGGTTCTAAGATTTTGATGGGAGGCATAAACTAGCTTTCAAATCTAGCTCCAAAGTCCAAGGGTTATTTCACATATGAGGATTCCCTTAAAGAAAGAATTCTTGGCATTGGCAAAGTTGAAGCACTAACTTTCACATCCTTTGAAGATGTACTTTAAGTTGACAAACTAAAGCATAATCTTCCTAGTATAAATCAACTTTGTGACAAAGACTTCAAAATCATGTTTCGGCAAGGATAAATGTTTGATGAAGTCTTTCATGAGGTAAAACGCATAGGTAAAAATTATTTTTCATTTTTCAAGATTTCTTTATGTATTTCAAGTCTTTTCCCATCCTTTTTGCCAATGACAAAGGGGGAGAAGATGTATGTGTTTCTGTTTGTTTTTTCTCTAACAAAATGCAGCTAGCAAAGACACTCTAAATCATGAATTTAGGGGAAGCATTGATCAAGGGGGAGCTTTTTGTATTAGAGAAACAAGATTAAAGCAAATTTTTAAAATTGGGTTGTCATCATCAAAAAGGGGGAGAATGTGAAGGCAAGCTTCTCAATGGTTTTGATGAAGACAATATTATTCTTTCAAGATGTTATGCTTGCTCAAAAAGATTGGATCAAGACATTGAAGTTAGCACAAAGTTTTTAATTATTACAAGTCTTGAAGAGTTCTCAAGTATAATCAAGGTATAACTCTCACTTATCAATATGGTTGCATACAAGTGTTCAAAAGTGTCTCAAGCATGCAATATATATTGATAAAATAGTTCTCAAAATAATCTTCAAAATTCACTTGCATACATGGTTCATGTGGTTGAAAATATATCATTATTTCTAGCTTTAAAAAACAAAATATTTTTATCATACATTTGAAACTTTATTTACGTTATTTATTTATTTGTTATTTTTTTATTTTGAACCATGTTAAATCACTTTCAAATATAATCTATTGACTTGGGTAAATCAATAGATGTTGTATAAAATTGGTTCAAATACTTAGACAAATTTTTTAATTATTTAATTTAGTTAAACATTCAGTTTTTGGTAAATTATGGCGTTTTTAACTGTCGTAACAGCACCAGAAACAGCCATAATTCACACCGTTCTGAACCAGTATTTTAAATTTTAAATTTCAAAATTATTTGGTAAATTGTGGCGTTTTGAAACGACGTAACAGACCAAACAACCGCCACAATTTACAACGTACTGAAACAGTGTTTTTTATTTAAAATTGAAAAATATTTTGTTTGAATGCACCTTTTCATTATATCTTTTCATGGCATCTCTTACATCATTTATCTTATTAAATTCAGAATTTTTCTAACCATTGCCATGACTTTTGAATGGTTGCTTTCATCAATATAAATACATGTCATTTTCAGATTAAAACTTACGTCCTAGAAATTTCATAATAAAAAATCCACTCATTCTTTTCATCTTTCAGTTATTCTTCAAGTGTTCATTCAAACATATTTTTGAGAGAAACCTTTGCATAAATTTCACACATTATCATTGTTTCATCTCATTTTATTCAAGAACACTTGTATATTTCATTTGAGTGATATTTATTTCAAGGAGAAGATCGATCGTGAAGATTGATAGCATCATATTCTCAAGACATCAAATTTATTATCAAGAATATCTTTCTGTTTTACCTTGTTGTCCAGGATTGTTGGAAACAAGTGAGTGTTTTTTAATAGGATTGTTCTTCATACACTTATTTACCTATAGGTTAGATAGTAAGCATCACCATTGGTGTGATTAGGCTGTACAATAATTCTAAACTATAGTGAACTCTCTTTCGTGTTGAAGGAGGAGTGGAGTACTCTCGGGCTGTGAGGGGAACCACTATAATTCTCTTGTGTCATTTTTCCTTTCCATACTTTACTTTCAAGCACTTATCATCTAACGGAAAAATAACCAAGAAACGGTAAAAAGATCGAAAAAATTTTTAAGAACCTAATTCACCCCCCCTCTTAGGCGCATTTAAAATTACACTTGGCATCAGAGCAGGTGATAGGTAACCTGTTCCTATTCGATTCAGATGGCTTCCGCAAACAATGATCTTGTATTCGAATACGGTGGTAGTAGCAACAAGCCTCCTTTGTTTTCTGGCCAATACTTCGACTTTTGGAAAATTCGTATGAAGTCACATTTAGAAGCACAAGGAAGTGATATATGGGAGGCTGTTCAAAATGGTCCTTTTATTCCTACAACGGTTTTCAACGGAGTTGGTACGCCAAAACCACAAGCATCATGGGATGAGGATGATAAGAAAAAGGTTCTCTATGACAAAAAGGGAATAAATATTTTACAAAGTTCACTTGGAATGGATGAATTCTTCCGCGTCTCAACATGTACAACGGCCAAACAAATATGGGACACTCTTGTAGAAACTCACGAAGGAACCGCCGAAGTCAAAAGATCCAGATTGAATACTTTAAGTCAAGAGTACGAGTTATTCAGAATGCAACCAGGAGAATCAATCCTCGACTTGCAGAAAAGATTCGTGCATTTGACAAATCACTTGAATGCACTTGGTAAGACACTAACAAATGATGAACTTAATCTTAAAGTGCTTAGGTCTTTAACAAGAGAGTGGCAACCCAAAGTGACGGCGACTTCCGAGAAGAAAAGTTTATCAACGATGACATCCGCTACTCTATTCGGAAAGCTTCAAGTATATGAGATGGAACTTGGACTATTGGAGAAACGTGAGAACCAAGAAAAGAAATCCAAGAGCATTGCCTTAAAAGTTGAATCTAAAGTTGTGAAGAAAGAAGACAGTCCCGAAGAGGACGAAAACTTTATGCTCCTTGTAAAAAGACTAGGAAAATACTTCAGTGCAAAAAATAATATTGGAAACTCTAGTTTCACAAGAAGAAAGAAGTCCTCAAAGAACAAAGAAAAAGAAGCATCAACATCCAATGGAGACATTATATGCTATGAATGTGGAAAGCAAGGTCACATCAAACCGGAATGTCCCAAACTCGCAAAGAATCGTGACAACAAAGGAAAGAAGGATTACAAAAAGAAAGCCTACATTGCTTGGGATGACAATGAAATAAGTTCTTCATCGGACTCCGATAGTGATCAAAGCGCAAATCTAGCATTGTTGGCATCACATCATTCCGACGATGAAGACGATGAGGTTAGTAGTAACTTTTCAATTTATGATAATGATGCTCAAGGAGCAATTGATGAACTTTTAAGTGAATGCAAAATTCTATATAAAACCATCTCATCTCAAAAGAAACAAATATCAATCTTGGAAGAAAATATTGAGAAAATGGTAAATAAGTTCAAAGATGAAAAAGAAGAATTAATCAAGAATTTTGCATGCACTAAATGTGAGTCACTTGATTTTCAAATAGTTCAATTGAAAAGAGTCCTAGAAAGATATGAGAAAGGACAAATTGGATTGGAACGTGTTCTTAGTAGTCAAAAATACTCAAATAATAAAAGTGGTCTAGCTTACTCAAGATTCTCTAAACAAACTTCTAACAAGACCATTTTTGTAAAAGCTAAAGAACAAATTCCTTTAGAGAAAAGTGACAAGCCTAAAATGGTTCAACAACATAACAAAAGGAAAAGAAATAATAAGAAGAAGTCTTATAATAAGAAGAAATCTTATCCCCCTAGATATAAAAGCAACTTTGAGCCTACTTGTTTCTATTGTGGTATTAAAGGTCATACTCCTAATGCATGTTATATTAGAAACTTTAGTGTTGCTCAAGGCCATTATGTGTGGGTAAAGAAAGGAACTAACTATGGTGGACCCAAAGCACATTGGGTACCAAATCAAACTTAATTTGTTTTGTAGGTTTTCTTAAGGACCACTTTAAATCTATGATGTTTTGATAAGTGGTGGTTCTAAGATTTTGATGGGAGGCATAAACTAGCTTTCAAATCTAGCTCCAAAGTCCAAGGGTTATTTCACATATGAGGATTCCCTTAAAGAAAGAATTCTTGGCATTGGCAAAGTTGAAGCACTAACTTTCACATCCTTTGAAGATGTACTTTAAGTTGACAAACTAAAGCATAATCTTCCTAGTATAAATCAACTTTGTGACAAAGACTTCAAAATCATGTTTCGGCAAGGATAAATGTTTGATGAAGTCTTTCATGAGGTAAAACGCATAGGTAAAAATTATTTTTCATTTTTCAAGATTTCTTTATGTATTTCAAGTCTTTTCCCATCCTTTTTGCCAATGACAAAGGGGGAGAAGATGTATGTGTTTCTGTTTGTTTTTTCTCTAACAAAATGCAGCTAGCAAAGACACTCTAAATCATGAATTTAGGGGGAGCATTGATCAAGGGGGAGCTTTTTGTATTAGAGAAACAAGATTAAAGCAAATTTTTAAAATTGGGTTGTCATCATCAAAAAGGGGGAGAATGTGAAGGCAAGCTTCTCAATGGTTTTTATGAAGACAACATTATTCATTCAAGATGTTATGCTTGCTCAAAAAGAATGGATCAAGACATTGAAGTTAGCACAAAGTTTTTAATTTTTACAAGTCTTGAAGAGTTCTCAAGTATAATCAAGGTATAACTCTCACTTATCAATATGGTTGCATACAAGTGTTCAAAAGTGTCTCAAGCATGCAATATATATTGATAAAATAGTTCTCAAAATAATCTTCAAAATTCACTTGCATACATGGGTCATGTGGTTGAAAATATATCATTATTTCTAGCTTTAAAAAACAAAATATTTTTATCATACATTTGAAACTTTATTTACTTTATTTATTTATTTGTTTTTTTTTTATTTTGAACCATGTTAAATCACTTTCAAATATAATCTATTGACTTGGGTAAATCAATAGATGTTGTATAAAATTGGTTCAAATACTTAGACAAATTTTTTAATTATTTAATTTAGTTAAACATTCAGTTTTTGGTAAATTATGGCGTTTTTAACTGTCGTAACAACACCAAAAACCGCCATAATTCACACCGTTCTGAACCAGTATTTTATATTTTAAATTTCAAAATTATTTGGTAAGTTGTGGCGTTTTGGAACGACGTAACAGACCAAACAACCGCCACAATTTACAACGTACTGAAACAGTGTTTTTTATTTAAAATTGAAAAATATTTTGTTTGAATGCACCTTTTCATTATATCTTTTCATGGCATCTCTTACATCATTTATCTTATTAAATTCAGAATTTTTCTAACCATTGCCATGACTTTTGAATGGTTGCTTTCATCAATATAAATACATGTCATTTTCAGATTAAAACTTACCTCCTAGAAATTTCATAATAAAAAATCCACTCATTCTTTTCATCTTTCAGTTATTCTTCAAGTGTTCATTCAAACATATTTTTGAGAGAATCCTTTGCATAAATTTCACACATTATCATTGTTTCATCTCATTTTATTCAAGAACACTTGTATATTTCATTTGAGTGATATTTATTTCAAGGAGAAGATCGATCGTGAAGATTGATAGCATCATATTCTCAAGACATCAAATTTATTATCAAGAATATTTTTCTGTTTTACCTTGTTGTCCAGGATTGTTGGAAACAAGTGAGTGTTTTTTAATAGGATTGTTCTTCATACACTTATTTACCTATAGGTTAGATAGTAAGCATCACCATTGGTGTGATTAGGCTGTACAATAATTCTAAACTATAGTGAACTCTCTTTCGTGTTGAAGGAGGAGTGGAGTACTCTCGGGCTGTGAGGGGAACCACTATAATTCTCTTGTGTCATTTTTCCTTTCCAGACTTTACTTTCAAGCACTTATCATCTAACGGAAAAATAACCAAGAACCGGTAAAAAGATCGAAAATTTTTTTAAGAACCTAATTCACCCCCCCTCTTAGGCGCATTTAAAATTACACTTGGCATCAGAGCAGGTGATAGGTAACCTGTTCCTATTCGATTCAGATGGCTTCCGCAAACAATGATCTTGTATTCAAAGACGGTGGTAGTAGCAACAAGCCTCCTTTGTTTTCTGGCCAATACTTCGACTTTTGGAAAATTCGTATGAAGGCACATTTAGAAGCACAAGGAAGTGATATATGGGAGGCTGTTCAAAATGGTCCTTTTATTCCTACAACGGTTTTCAACGGAGTTGGTACGCCAAAACCACAAGCATCACGGGATGAGGATGATAAGAAAAAGGTTCTCTATGACAAAAAGGGAATAAATATTTTACAAAGTGCACTTGGAATGGATGAATTCTTCCGCGTCTCAACATGTACAACGGCCAAACAAATATGGGACACTCTTGTAGAAACTCACGAAGGAACCGCCGAAGTCAAAAGATCCAGATTGAATACTTTAAGTCAAGAGTACGAGTTATTCAGAATGCAACCAGGAGAATCAATCCCCGACTTGCAGAAAAGATTCGTGCATTTGACAAATCACTTGAATGCACTTGGTAAGACACTAACAAATGATGAACTTAATCTTAAAGTGCTTAGGTCTTTAACAAGAGAGTGGCAACCCAAAGTGACGGCGACTTCCGAGAAGAAAAGTTTATCAACGATGACATCCGCTACTCTATTCGGAAAGCTTCAAGAATATGAGATGGAACTTGGACTATTGGAGAAACGTGAGAACCAAGAAAAGAAATCCAAGAGCATTGCCTTAAAAGTTGAATCTAAAGTTGTGAAGAAAGAAGACAATCCCGAAGAGGACGAAAACTTTATGCTCCTTGTAAAAAGACTAGGAAAATACTTCAGTGCAAAAAATAATATTGGAAACTCTAGTTTCACAAGAAGAAAGAAGTCCTCAAAGAACAAAGAAAAAGAAGCATCAACATCCAATGGAGACATTATATGCTATGAATGTGGAAAGCAAGGTCACATCAAACCGGAATGTCCCAAACTCGCAAAGAATCGTGACAACAAAGGAAAGAAGGATTACAAAAAGAAAGCCTACATTGCTTGGGATGACAATGAAATAAGTTCTTCATCGGACTCCGATAGTGATCAAAGCGCAAATCTCGCATTGATGGCATCACATCATTCCGACGATGAAGACGATGAGGTTAGTAGTAACTTTTCAATTTATGATAATGATGCTCAAGGAGCAATTGATGAACTTTTAAGTGAATGCAAAATTCTATATAAAACCATCTCATCTCAAAAGAAACAAATATCAATCTTGGAAGAAAATATTGAGAAAATGGTAAATAAGTTCAAAGATGAAAAAGAAGAATTAATCAAGAATTTTGCATGCACTAAATGTGAGTCACTTGCTTTTCAAATAGTTCAATTGAAAAGATTCCTAGAAAGATATGAGAAAGGACAAATTGGATTGGAACGTGTTCTTAGTAGTCAAAAATACTCAAATAATAAAAGTGGTCTAGGTTACTCAAGATTCTCTAAACAAACTTCTAACAAGACCATTTTTGTAAAAGCGAAAGAACAAATTCCTTTAGAGAAAAGTGACAAGCCTAAAATGGTTCAACAATATAACAAAAGGAAAAGAAATAATAAGAAGAAGTCTTATAATAAGAAGAAATCTTATCCCCCTATATATAAAAGCAACTTTGAGCCTACTTGTTTCTATTGTGGTATTAAAGGTCATACTCCTAATGCATGTTATATTAGAAACTTTAGTGTTGCTCAAGGCCATTATGTGTGGGTTAAGAAAGGAACTAACTATGGTGGACCCAAAGCACATTGGGTACCAAATCAAACTTAATTTGTTTTGTAGGTTTTCTTAAGGACCACTTTAAATCTATGATGTTTTGATAAGTGGTGGTTCTAAGATTTTGATGGGAGGCATAAACTAGCTTTCAAATCTAGCTCCAAAGTCCAAGGGTTATTTCACATATGAGGATTCCCTTAAAGAAAGAATTCTTGGCATTGGCAAAGTTGAAGCACTAACTTTCACATCCTTTGAAGATGTACTTTAAGTTGACAAACTAAAGCATAATCTTCCTAGTATAAATCAACTTTGTGACAAAGACTTCAAAATCATGTTTCGGCAAGGATAAATGTTTGATGAAGTCTTTCATGAGGTAAAACGCATAGGTAAAAATTATTTTTCATTTTTCAAGATTTCTTTATGTATTTCAAGTCTTTTCCACTCCTTTTTGCCAATGACAAAGGGGGAGAAGATGTATGTGTTTGTGTTTGTTTTTTCTCTAACAAAATGCAGCTAGCAAAGACACTCTAAATCATGAATTTAGGGGGAGCTTTTTGTATTAGAGAAACAAGATTAAAGCAAATTTTTAAAATTGGGTTGTCATCATCAAAAAGGGGGAGAATGTGAAGGCAAGCTTTTCAATGGTTTTGATGAAGACAACATTATTCATTCAAGATGTTATGCTTGCTCAAAAAGAATGGATCAAGACATTGAAGTTAGCACAAAGTTTTTAATTTTTACAAGTCTTGAAGAGTTCTCAAGTATAATCAAGGTATAACTCTCACTTATCAATATGGTTGCATACAAGTGTTCAAAAGTGTCTCAAGCATGCAATATATATTGATAAAATAGTTCTCAAAATAATCTTCAAAATTCACTTGCATACATGGTTCATGTTGTTGAAAATATATCATTATTTCTAGCTTTAAAAAACAAAATATTTTTATCATACATTTGAAACTTTATTTACTTTATTTATTTATTTGTTTTTTTTTTTATTTTGAACCATGTTAAATCACTTTCAAATATAATCTATTGACTTGGGTAAATCAATAGATGTTGTATAAAATTGGTTCAAATACTTAGACAAATTTTTTAATTATTTAATTTAGTTAAACATTCAGTTTTTGGTAAATTATGGCGTGTTTAACTGTCATAACAGCACCAGAAACCGCCATAATTCACACCGTTCTGAACCAGTATTTTATATTTTAAATTTCAAAATTATTTGGTAAGTTGTGGCGTTTTGGAACGACGTAACAGACCAAACAACCGCCACAATTTACAACGTACTGAAACAGTGTTTTTTATTTAAAATTGAAAAATATTTTGTTTGAATGCACCTTTTCATTATATCTTTTCATGGCATCTCTTACATCATTTATCTTATTAAATTCAGAATTTTTCTAACCATTGCCATGACTTTTGAATGGTTGCTTTCATCAATATAAATACATGTCATTTTCAGATTAAAACTTACCTCCTAGAAATTTCATAATAAAAAATCCACTCATTCTTTTCATCTTTCAGTTATTCTTCAAGTGTTCATTCAAACATATTTTTGAGAGAATCCTTTGCATAAATTTCACACATTATCATTGTTTCATCTCATTTTATTCAAGAACACTTGTATATTTCATTTGAGTGATATTTATTTCAAGGAGAAGATCGATCGTGAAGATTGATAGCATCATATTCTCAAGACATCAAATTTATTATCAAGAATATTTTTCTGTTTTACCTTGTTGTCCAGGATTGTTGGAAACAAGTGAGTGTTTTTTAATAGGATTGTTCTTCATACACTTATTTACCTATAGGTTAGATAGTAAGCATCACCATTGGTGTGATTAGGCTGTACAATAATTCTAAACTATAGTGAACTCTCTTTCGTGTTGAAGGAGGAGTGGAGTACTCTCGGGCTGTGAGGGGAACCACTATAATTCTCTTGTGTCATTTTTCCTTTCCAGACTTTACTTTCAAGCACTTATCATCTAACGGAAAAATAACCAAGAACCGGTAAAAAGATCGAAAATTTTTTTAAGAACCTAATTCACCCCCCCTCTTAGGCGCATTTAAAATTACACTTGGCATCAGAGCAGGTGATAGGTAACCTGTTCCTATTCGATTCAGATGGCTTCCGCAAACAATGATCTTGTATTCAAAGACGGTGGTAGTAGCAACAAGCCTCCTTTGTTTTCTGGCCAATACTTCGACTTTTGGAAAATTCGTATGAAGGCACATTTAGAAGCACAAGGAAGTGATATATGGGAGGCTGTTCAAAATGGTCCTTTTATTCCTACAACGGTTTTCAACGGAGTTGGTACGCCAAAACCACAAGCATCACGGGATGAGGATGATAAGAAAAAGGTTCTCTATGACAAAAAGGGAATAAATATTTTACAAAGTGCACTTGGAATGGATGAATTCTTCCGCGTCTCAACATGTACAACGGCCAAACAAATATGGGACACTCTTGTAGAAACTCACGAAGGAACCGCCGAAGTCAAAAGATCCAGATTGAATACTTTAAGTCAAGAGTACGAGTTATTCAGAATGCAACCAGGAGAATCAATCCCCGACTTGCAGAAAAGATTCGTGCATTTGACAAATCACTTGAATGCACTTGGTAAGACACTAACAAATGATGAACTTAATCTTAAAGTGCTTAGGTCTTTAACAAGAGAGTGGCAACCCAAAGTGACGGCGACTTCCGAGAAGAAAAGTTTATCAACGATGACATCCGCTACTCTATTCGGAAAGCTTCAAGAATATGAGATGGAACTTGGACTATTGGAGAAACGTGAGAACCAAGAAAAGAAATCCAAGAGCATTGCCTTAAAAGTTGAATCTAAAGTTGTGAAGAAAGAAGACAGTCCCGAAGAGGACGAAAACTTTATGCTCCTTGTAAAAAGACTAGGAAAATACTTCAGTGCAAAAAATAATATTGGAAACTCTAGTTTCACAAGAAGAAAGAAGTCCTCAAAGAACAAAGAAAAAGAAGCATCAACATCCAATGGAGACATTATATGCTATGAATGTGGAAAGCAAGGTCACATCAAACCGGAATGTCCCAAACTCGCAAAGAATCGTGACAACAAAGGAAAGAAGGATTACAAAAAGAAAGCCTACATTGCTTGGGATGACAATGAAATAAGTTCTTCATCGGACTCCGATAGTGATCAAAGCGCAAATCTCGCATTGATGGCATCACATCATTCCGACGATGAAGACGATGAGGTTAGTAGTAACTTTTCAATTTATGATAATGATGCTCAAGGAGCAATTGATGAACTTTTAAGTGAATGCAAAATTCTATATAAAACCATCTCATCTCAAAAGAAACAAATATCAATCTTGGAAGAAAATATTGAGAAAATGGTAAATAAGTTCAAAGATGAAAAAGAAGAATTAATCAAGAATTTTGCATGCACTAAATGTGAGTCACTTGCTTTTCAAATAGTTCAATTGAAAAGATTCCTAGAAAGATATGAGAAAGGACAAATTGGATTGGAACGTGTTCTTAGTAGTCAAAAATACTCAAATAATAAAAGTGGTCTAGGTTACTCAAGATTCTCTAAACAAACTTCTAACAAGACCATTTTTGTAAAAGCGAAAGAACAAATTCCTTTAGAGAAAAGTGACAAGCCTAAAATGGTTCAACAATATAACAAAAGGAAAAGAAATAATAAGAAGAAGTCTTATAATAAGAAGAAATCTTATCCCCCTATATATAAAAGCAACTTTGAGCCTACTTGTTTCTATTGTGGTATTAAAGGTCATACTCCTAATGCATGTTATATTAGAAACTTTAGTGTTGCTCAAGGCCATTATGTGTGGGTTAAGAAAGGAACTAACTATGGTGGACCCAAAGCACATTGGGTACCAAATCAAACTTAATTTGTTTTGTAGGTTTTCTTAAGGACCACTTTAAATCTATGATGTTTTGATAAGTGGTGGTTCTAAGATTTTGATGGGAGGCATAAACTAGCTTTCAAATCTAGCTCCAAAGTCCAAGGGTTATTTCACATATGAGGATTCCCTTAAAGAAAGAATTCTTGGCATTGGCAAAGTTGAAGCACTAACTTTCACATCCTTTGAAGATGTACTTTAAGTTGACAAACTAAAGCATAATCTTCCTAGTATAAATCAACTTTGTGACAAAGACTTCAAAATCATGTTTCGGCAAGGATAAATGTTTGATGAAGTCTTTCATGAGGTAAAACGCATAGGTAAAAATTATTTTTCATTTTTCAAGATTTCTTTATGTATTTCAAGTCTTTTCCACTCCTTTTTGCCAATGACAAAGGGGGAGAAGATGTATGTGTTTGTGTTTGTTTTTTCTCTAACAAAATGCAGCTAGCAAAGACACTCTAAATCATGAATTTAGGGGGAGCTTTTTGTATTAGAGAAACAAGATTAAAGCAAATTTTTAAAATTGGGTTGTCATCATCAAAAAGGGGGAGAATGTGAAGGCAAGCTTTTCAATGGTTTTGATGAAGACAACATTATTCATTCAAGATGTTATGCTTGCTCAAAAAGAATGGATCAAGACATTGAAGTTAGCACAAAGTTTTTAATTTTTACAAGTCTTGAAGAGTTCTCAAGTATAATCAAGGTATAACTCTCACTTATCAATATGGTTGCATACAAGTGTTCAAAAGTGTCTCAAGCATGCAATATATATTGATAAAATAGTTCTCAAAATAATCTTCAAAATTCACTTGCATACATGGTTCATGTTGTTGAAAATATATCATTATTTCTAGCTTTAAAAAACAAAATATTTTTATCATACATTTGAAACTTTATTTACTTTATTTATTTATTTGTTTTTTTTTTTATTTTGAACCATGTTAAATCACTTTCAAATATAATCTATTGACTTGGGTAAATCAATAGATGTTGTATAAAATTGGTTCAAATACTTAGACAAATTTTTTAATTATTTAATTTAGTTAAACATTCAGTTTTTGGTAAATTATGGCGTGTTTAACTGTCATAACAGCACCAGAAACCGCCATAATTCACACCGTTCTGAACCAGTATTTTAAATTTTAAATTTCAAAATTATTTGGTAAGTTGTGGCGTTTTGGAACGACGTAACAGACCAAACAACCGCCACAATTTACAACGTACTGAAACAGTGTTTTTTATTTAAAATTGAAAAATATTTTGTTTGAATGCACCTTTTCATTATATCTTTTCATGGCATCTCTTACATCATTTATCTTATTAAATTCAGAATTTTTCTAACCATTGCCATGACTTTTGAATGGTTGCTTTCATCAATATAAATACATGTCATTTTCAGATTAAAACTTACGTCCTAGAAATTTCATAATAAAAAATCCACTCATTCTTTTCATCTTTCAGTTATTCTTCAAGTGTTCATTCAAACATATTTTTGAGGGAAACCTTTGCATAAATTTCACACATTATCATTGTTTCATCTCATTTTATTCAAGAACACTTGTATATTTCATTTGAGTGATATTTATTTCAAGGAGAAGATCGATCGTGAAGATTGATAGCATCATATTCTCAAGACATCAAATTTATTATCAAGAATATCTTTCTGTTTTACCTTGTTGTCCAGGATTGTTGGAAACAAGTGAGTGTTTTTTAATAGGATTGTTCTTCATACACTTATTTACCTATAGGTTAGATAGTAAGCATCACCATTGGTGTGATTAGGCTGTACAATAATTCTAAACTATAGTGAACTCTCTTTCGTGTTGAAGGAGGAGTGGAGTACTCTCGGGCTGTGAGGGGAACCACTATAATTCTCTTGTGTCATTTTTCCTTTCCATACTTTACTTTCAAGCACTTATCATCTAACGGAAAAATAACCAAGAAACGGTAAAAAGATCGAAAAATTTTTTAAGAACCTAATTCACCCCCCCTCTTAGGCGCATTTAAAATTACACTTGGCATCAGAGCAGGTGATAGGTAACCTGTTCCTATTCGATTCAGATGGCTTCCGCAAACAATGATCTTGTATTCGAATACGGTGGTAGTAGCAACAAGCCTCCTTTGTTTTCTGGCCAATACTTCGACTTTTGGAAAATTCGTATGAAGTCACATTTAGAAGCACAAGGAAGTGATATATGGGAGGCTGTTCAAAATGGTCCTTTTATTCCTACAACGGTTTTCAACGGAGTTGGTACGCCAAAACCACAAGCATCATGGGATGAGGATGATAAGAAAAAGGTTCTCTATGACAAAAAGGGAATAAATATTTTACAAAGTTCACTTGGAATGGATGAATTCTTCCGCGTCTCAACATGTACAACGGCCAAACAAATATGGGACACTCTTGTAGAAACTCACGAAGGAACCGCCGAAGTCAAAAGATCCAGATTGAATACTTTAAGTCAAGAGTACGAGTTATTCAGAATGCAACCAGGAGAATCAATCCTCGACTTGCAGAAAAGATTCGTGCATTTGACAAATCACTTGAATGCACTTGGTAAGACACTAACAAATGATGAACTTAATCTTAAAGTGCTTAGGTCTTTAACAAGAGAGTGGCAACCCAAAGTGACGGCGACTTCCGAGAAGAAAAGTTTATCAACGATGACATCCGCTACTCTATTCGGAAAGCTTCAAGTATATGAGATGGAACTTGGACTATTGGAGAAACGTGAGAACCAAGAAAAGAAATCCAAGAGCATTGCCTTAAAAGTTGAATCTAAAGTTGTGAAGAAAGAAGACAGTCCCGAAGAGGACGAAAACTTTATGCTCCTTGTAAAAAGACTAGGAAAATACTTCAGTGCAAAAAATAATATTGGAAACTCTAGTTTCACAAGAAGAAAGAAGTCCTCAAAGAACAAAGAAAAAGAAGCATCAACACCCAATGGAGACATTATATGCTATGAATGTGGAAAGCAAGGTCACATCAAACCGGAATGTCCCAAACTCGCAAAGAATCGTGACAACAAAGGAAAGAAGGATTACAAAAAGAAAGCCTACATTGCTTGGGATGACAATGAAATAAGTTCTTCATCGGACTCCGATAGTGATCAAAGCGCAAATCTCGCATTGATGACATCACATCATTCCGACGATGAAGACGATGAGGTTAGTAGTAACTTTTCAATTTATGATAATGATGCTCAAGGAGCAATTGATGAACTTTTAAGTGAATGCAAAATTCTATATAAAACCATCTCATCTCAAAAGAAACAAATATCAATCTTGGAAGAAAATATTGAGAAAATGGTAAATAAGTTCAAAGATGAAAAAGAAGAATTAATCAAGAATTTTGCATGCACTAAATGTGAGTCACTTGCTTTTCAAATAGTTCAATTGAAAAGACTCCTAGAAAGATATGAGAAAGGACAAATTGGATTGGAACGTGTTCTTAGTAGTCAAAAATACTCAAATAATAAAAGTGGTCTAGGTTACTCAAGATTCTCTAAACAAACTTCTAACAAGACCATTTTTGTAAAAGCGAAAGAACAAATTCCTTTAGAGAAAAGTGACAAGCCTAAAATGGTTCAACAATATAACAAAAGGAAAAGAAATAATAAGAAGAAGTCTTATAATAAGAAGAAATCTTATCCCCCTAGATATAAAAGCAACTTTGAGCCTACTTGTTTCTATTGTGGTATTAAAGGTCATACTCCTAATGCATGTTATATTAGAAACTTTAGTGTTGCTCAAGGCCATTATGTGTGGGTTAAGAAAGGAACTAACTATGGTGGACCCAAAGCACATTGGGTACCAAATCAAACTTAATTTGTTTTGTAGGTTTTCTTAAGGACCACTTTAAATCTATGATGTTTTGATAAGTGGTGGTTCTAAGATTTTGATGGGAGGCATAAACTAGCTTTCAAATCTAGCTCCAAAGTCCAAGGGTTATTTCACATATGAGGATTCCCTTAAAGAAAGAATTCTTGGCATTGGCAAAGTTGAAGCACTAACTTTCACATCCTTTGAAGATGTACTTTAAGTTGACAAACTAAAGCATAATCTTCCTAGTATAAATCAACTTTGTGACAAAGACTTCAAAATCATGTTTCGGCAAGGATAAATGTTTGATGAAGTCTTTCATGAGGTAAAACGCATAGGTAAAAATTATTTTTCATTTTTCAAGATTTCTTTATGTATTTCAAGTCTTTTCCACTCCTTTTTGCCAATGACAAAGGGGGAGAAGATGTATGTGTTTGTGTTTGTTTTTTCTCTAACAAAATGCAGCTAGCAAAGACACTCTAAATCATGAATTTAGGGGGAGCTTTTTGTATTAGAGAAACAAGATTAAAGCAAATTTTTAAAATTGGGTTGTCATCATCAAAAAGGGGGAGAATGTGAAGGCAAGCTTTTCAATGGTTTTGATGAAGACAACATTATTCATTCAAGATGTTATGCTTGCTCAAAAAGAATGGATCAAGACATTGAAGTTAGCACAAAGTTTTTAATTTTTACAAGTCTTGAAGAGTTCTCAAGTATAATCAAGGTATAACTCTCACTTATCAATATGGTTGCATACAAGTGTTCAAAAGTGTCTCAAGCATGCAATATATATTGATAAAATAGTTCTCAAAATAATCTTCAAAATTCACTTGCATACATGGTTCATGTTGTTGAAAATATATCATTATTTCTAGCTTTAAAAAACAAAATATTTTTATCATACATTTGAAACTTTATTTACTTTATTTATTTATTTGTTTTTTTTTTATTTTGAACCATGTTAAATCACTTTCAAATATAATCTATTGACTTGGGTAAATCAATAGATGTTGTATAAAATTGGTTCAAATACTTAGACAAATTTTTTAATTATTTAATTTAGTTAAACATTCAGTTTTTGGTAAATTATGGCGTGTTTAACTGTCATAACAGCACCAGAAACCGCCATAATTCACACCGTTCTGAACCAGTATTTTAAATTTTAAATTTCAAAATTATTTGGTAAGTTGTGGCGTTTTGGAACGACGTAACAGACCAAACAACCGCCACAATTTACAACGTACTGAAACAGTGTTTTTTATTTAAAATTGAAAAATATTTTGTTTGAATGCACCTTTTCATTATATCTTTTCATGGCATCTCTTACATCATTTATCTTATTAAATTCAGAATTTTTCTAACCATTGCCATGACTTTTGAATGGTTGCTTTCATCAATATAAATACATGTCATTTTCAGATTAAAACTTACGTCCTAGAAATTTCATAATAAAAAATCCACTCATTCTTTTCATCTTTCAGTTATTCTTCAAGTGTTCATTCAAACATATTTTTGAGAGAAACCTTTGCATAAATTTCACACATTATCATTGTTTCATCTCATTTTATTCAAGAACACTTGTATATTTCATTTGAGTGATATTTATTTCAAGGAGAAGATCGATCGTGAAGATTGATAGCATCATATTCTCAAGACATCAAATTTATTATCAAGAATATCTTTCTGTTTTACCTTGTTGTCCAGGATTGTTGGAAACAAGTGAGTGTTTTTTAATAGGATTGTTCTTCATACACTTATTTACCTATAGGTTAGATAGTAAGCATCACCATTGGTGTGATTAGGCTGTACAATAATTCTAAACTATAGTGAACTCTCTTTCGTGTTGAAGGAGGAGTGGAGTACTCTCGGGCTGTGAGGGGAACCACTATAATTCTCTTGTGTCATTTTTCCTTTCCATACTTTACTTTCAAGCACTTATCATCTAACGGAAAAATAACCAAGAAACAGTAAAAAGATCGAAAAAATTTTTAAGAACCTAATTCACCCCCCCTCTTAGGCGCATTTAAAATTACACTTGGCATCAGAGCAGGTGATAGGTAACCTGTTCCTATTCGATTCAGATGGCTTCCGCAAACAATGATCTTGTATTCGAATACAGTGGTAGTAGCAACAAGCCTCCTTTGTTTTCTGGCCAATACTTCGACTTTTGGAAAATTCGTATGAAGTCACATTTAGAAGCACAAGGAAGTGATATATGGGAGGCTGTTCAAAATGGTCCTTTTATTCCTACAACGGTTTTCAACGGAGTTGGTACGCCAAAACCACAAGCATCATGGGATGAGGATGATAAGAAAAAGGTTCTCTATGACAAAAAGGGAATAAATATTTTACAAAGTTCACTTGGAATGGATGAATTCTTCCGCGTCTCAACATGTACAACGGCCAAACAAATATGGGACACTCTTGTAGAAACTCACGAAGGAACCGCCGAAGTCAAAAGATCCAGAGTGAATACTTTAAGTCAAGAGTACGAGTTATTCAGAATGCAACCAGGAGAATCAATCCTCGACTTGCAGAAAAGATTCGTGCATTTGACAAATCACTTGAATGCACTTGGTAAGACACTAACAAATGATGAACTTAATCTTAAAGTGCTTAGGTCTTTAACAAGAGAGTGGCAACCCAAAGTGACGGCGACTTCCGAGAAGAAAAGTTTATCAACGATGACATCCGCTACTCTATTCGGAAAGCTTCAAGTATATGAGATGGAACTTGGACTATTGGAGAAACGTGAGAACCAAGAAAAGAAATCCAAGAGCATTGCCTTAAAAGTTGAATCTAAAGTTGTGAAGAAAGAAGACAGTCCCGAAGAGGACGAAAACTTTATGCTCCTTGTAAAAAGACTAGGAAAATACTTCAGTGCAAAAAATAATATTGGAAACTCTAGTTTCACAAGAAGAAAGAAGTCCTCAAAGAACAAAGAAAAAGAAGCATCAACATCCAATGGAGACATTATATGCTATGAATGTGGAAAGCAAGGTCACATCAAACCGGAATGTCCCAAACTCGCAAAGAATCGTGACAACAAAGGAAAGAAGGATTACAAAAAGAAAGCCTACATTGCTTGTGATGACAATGAAATAAGTTCTTCATCGGACTCCGATAGTGATCAAAGCGCAAATCTCGCATTGATGGCATCACATCATTCCGACGATGAAGACGATGAGGTTAGTAGTAACTTTTCAATTTATGATAATGATGCTCAAGGAGCAATTGATGAGCTTTTAAGTGAATGCAAAATTCTATATAAAACCATCTCATCTCAAAAGAAACAAATATCAATCTTGGAAGAAAATATTGAGAAAATGGTAAATAAGTTCAAAGATGAAAAAGAAGAATTAATCAAGAATTTTGCATGCACTAAATGTGAGTCACTTGATTTTCAAATAGTTCAATTGAAAAGAGTCCTAGAAAGATATGAGAAAGGACAAATTGGATTGGAACGTGTTCTTAGTAGTCAAAAATACTCAAATAATAAAAGTGGTCTAGGTTACTCAAGATTCTCTAAACAAACTTCTAACATGACCATTTTTGTAAAAGCTAAAGAACAAATTCCTTTAGAGAAAAGTGACAAGCCTAAAATGGTTCAACAACATAACAAAAGGAAAAGAAATAATAAGAAGAAGTCTTATAATAAGAAGAAATCTTATCCCCCTAGATATAAAAGCAACTTTGAGCCTACTTGTTTCTATTGTGGTATTAAAGGTCATACTCCTAATGCATGTTATATTAGAAACTTCAGTGTTGCTCAAGGCCATTATGTGTGGGTAAAGAAAGGAACTAACTATGGTGGACCCAAAGCACATTGGGTACCAAATCAAACTTAATTTGTTTTGTAGGTTTTCTTAAGGACCACTTTAAATCTATGATGTTTTGATAAGTGGTGGTTCTAAGATTTTGATGGGAGGCATAAACTAGCTTTCAAATCTAGCTCCAAAGTCCAAGGGTTATTTCACATATGAGGATTCCCTTAAAGAAAGAATTCTTGGCATTGGCAAAGTTGAAGCACTAACTTTCACATCCTTTGAAGATGTACTTTAAGTTGACAAACTAAAGCATAATCTTCCTAGTATAAATCAACTTTGTGACAAAGACTTCAAAATCATGTTTCGGCAAGGATAAATGTTTGATGAAGTCTTTCATGAGGTAAAACGCATAGGTAAAAATTATTTTTCATTTTTCAAGATTTCTTTATGTATTTCAAGTCTTTTCCCATCCTTTTTGCCAATGACAAAGGGGGAGAAGATGTATGTGTTTGTGTTTGTTTTTTCTCTAACAAAATGCAGCTAGCAAAGACACTCTAAATCATGAATTTAGGGGGAGCATTGATCAAGGGGGAGCTTTTTGTATTAGAGAAACAAGATTAAAGCAAATTTTTAAAATTGGGTTGTCATCATCAAAAAGGGGGAGAATGTGAAGGCAAGCTTCTCAATGGTTTTGATGAAGACAACATTATTCATTCAAGATGTTATGCTTGCTCAAAAAGAATGGATCAAGACATTGAAGTTAGCACAAAGTTTTTAATTTTTACAAGTCTTGAAGAGTTCTCAAGTATAATCAAGGTATAACTCTCACTTATCAATATGGTTGCATACAAGTGTTCAAAAGTGTCTCAAGCATGCAATATATATTGATAAAATAGTTCTCAAAATAATCTTCAAAATTCACTTGCATACATGGTTCATGTGGTTGAAAGTATATCATTATTTCTAGCTTTAAAAAACAAAATATTTTTATCATACATTTGAAACTTTATTTACTTTATTTATTTATTTGTTTTTTTTTTATTTTGAACCATGTTAAATCACTTTCAAATATAATCTATTGACTTGGGTAAATCAATAGATGTTGTATAAAATTGGTTCAAATACTTAGACAAATTTTTTAATTATTTAATTTAGTTAAACATTCAGTTTTTGGTAAATTATGGCGTTTTTAACTGTCGTAACAGCACCAGAAACCGCCATAATTCACACCGTTCTGAACCAGTATTTTAAATTTTAAATTTCAAAATTATTTGGTAAGTTGTGGCGTTTTGGAACGACGTAACAGACCAAACAACCGCCACAATTTACAACGTACTGAAACAGTGTTTTTTATTTAAAATTGAAAAATATTTTGTTTGAATGCACCTTTTCATTATATCTTTTCATGGCATCTCTTACATCATTTATCTTATTAAATTCAGAATTTTTCTAACCATTGCCATGACTTTTGAATGGTTGCTTTCATCAATATAAATACATGTCATTTTCAGATTAAAACTTACGTCCTAGAAATTTCATAATAAAAAATCCACTCATTCTTTTCATCTTTCAGTTATTCTTCAAGTGTTCATTCAAACATATTTTTGAGAGAAACCTTTGCATAAATTTCACACATTATCATTGTTTCATCTCATTTTATTCAAGAACACTTGTATATTTCATTTGAGTGATATTTATTTCAAGGAGAAGATCGATCGTGAAGATTGATAGCATCATATTCTCAAGACATCAAATTTATTATCAAGAATATCTTTCTGTTTTACCTTGTTGTCCAGGATTGTTGGAAACAAGTGAGTGTTTTTTAATAGGATTGTTCTTCATACACTTATTTACCTATAGGTTAGATAGTAAGCATCACCATTGGTGTGATTAGGCTGTACAATAATTCTAAACTATAGTGAACTCTCTTTCGTGTTGAAGGAGGAGTGGAGTACTCTCGGGCTGTGAGGGGAACCACTATAATTCTCTTGTGTCATTTTTCCTCTCCATACTTTACTTTCAAGCACTTATCATCTAACGGAAAAATAACCAAGAAACGGTAAAAAGATCGAAAAAATTTTTAAGAACCTAATTCACCCCCCCCTCTTAGGCGCATTTAAAATTACACTTGGCATCAGAGCAGGTGATAGGTAACCTGTTCCTATTCGATTCAGATGGCTTCCGCAAACAATGATCTTGTATTCGAATTTGGTGGTAGTAGCAACAAGCCTCCTTTGTTTTCTGGCCAATACTTCGACTTTTGGAAAATTCGTATGAAGTCACATTTAGAAGCACAAGGAAGTGATATATGGGAGGCTGTTCAAAATGGTCCTTTTATTCCTACAACGGTTTTCAACGGAGTTGGTACGCCAAAACCACAAGCATCATGGGATGAGGATGATAAGAAAAAGGTTCTCTATGACAAAAAGGGAATAAATATTTTACAAAGTTCACTTGGAATGGATGAATTCTTCCGCGTCTCAACATGTACAACGGCCAAACAAATATGGGACACTCTTGTAGAAACTCACGAAGGAACCGCCGAAGTCAAAAGATCCAGATTGAATACTTTAAGTCAAGAGTACGAGTTATTCAGAATGCAACCAGGAGAATCAATCCCCGACTTGCAGAAAAGATTCGTGCATTTGACAAATCACTTGAATGCACTTGGTAAGACACTAACAAATGATGAACTTAATCTTAAAGTGCTTAGGTCTTTAACAAGAGAGTGGCAACCCAAAGTGACGGCGACTTCCGAGAAGAAAAGTTTATCAACGATGACATCCGCTACTCTATTCGGAAAGCTTCAAGAATATGAGATGGAACTTGGACTATTGGAGAAACGTGAGAACCAAGAAAAGAAATCCAAGAGCATTGCCTTAAAAGTTGAATCTAAAGTTGTGAAGAAAGAAGACAATCCCGAAGAGGACGAAAACTTTATGCTCCTTGTAAAAAGACTAGGAAAATACTTCAGTGCAAAAAATAATATTGGAAACTCTAGTTTCACAAGAAGAAAGAAGTCCTCAAAGAACAAATAAAAAGAAGCATCAACTTCCAATGGAGACATTATATGCTATGAATGTGGAAAGCAAGGTCACATCAAACCGGAATGTCCCAAACTCGCAAAGAATCGTGACAACAAAGGAAAGAAGGATTACAAAAAGAAAGCCTACATTGCTTGTGATGACAATGAAATAAGTTCTTCATCGGACTCCGATAGTGATCAAAGCGCAAATCTCGCATTGATGGCATCACATCATTCCGACGATGAAGACGATGAGGTTAGTAGTAACTTTTCAATTTATGATAATGATGCTCAAGGAGCAATTGATGAACTTTTAAGTGAATGCAAAATTCTATATAAAACCATCTCATCTCAAAAGAAACAAATATCAATCTTGGAAGAAAATATTGAGAAAATGGTATATAAGTTCAAAGATGAAAAAGAAGAATTAATCAAGAATTTTGCATGCACTAAATGTGAGTCACTTGCTTTTCAAATAGTTCAATTGAAAAGACTCCTAGAAAGATATGAGAAAGGACAAATTGGATTGGAACGTGTTCTTAGTAGTCAAAAATACTCAAATAATAAAAGTGGTCTAGGTTACTCAAGATTCTCTAAACAAACTTCTAACAAGACCATTTTTGTAAAAGCGAAAGAACAAATTCCTTTAGAGAAAAGTGACAAGCCTAAAATGGTTCAACAATATAACAAAAGGAAAAGAAATAATAAGAAGAAGTCTTATAATAAGAAGAAATCTTATCCCCCTAGATATAAAAGCAACTTTGAGCCTACTTGTTTCTATTGTGGTATTAAAGGTCATACTCCTAATGCATGTTATATTAGAAACTTTAGTGTTGCTCAAGGCCATTATGTGTGGGTTAAGAAAGGAACTAACTATGGTGGACCCAAAGCACATTGGGTACCAAATCAAACTTAATTTGTTTTGTAGGTTTTCTTAAGGACCACTTTAAATCTATGATGTTTTGATAAGTGGTGGTTCTAAGATTTTGATAGGAGGCATAAACTAGCTATCAAATCTAGCTCCAAAGTCCAAGGGTTATTTCACATATGAGGATTCCCTTAAAGAAAGAATTCTTGGCATTGGCAAAGTTGAAGCACTAACTTTCACATCCTTTGAAGATGTACTTTAAGTTGACAAACTAAAGCATAATCTTCCTAGTATAAATCAACTTTGTGACAAAGACTTCAAAATCATGTTTCGGCAAGGATAAATGTTTGATGAAGTCTTTCATGAGGTAAAACGCATAGGTAAAAATTATTTTTCATTTTTCAAGATTTCTTTATGTATTTCAAGTCTTTTCCACTCCTTTTTGCCAATGACAAAGGGGGAGAAGATGTATGTGTTTGTGTTTGTTTTTTCTCTAACAAAATGCAGCTAGCAAAGACACTCTAAATCATGAATTTAGGGGGAGCTTTTTGTATTAGAGAAACAAGATTAAAGCAAATTTTTAAAATTGGGTTGTCATCATCAAAAAGGGGGAGAATGTGAAGGCAAGCTTTTCAATGGTTTTGATGAAGACAACATTATTCATTCAAGATGTTATGCTTGCTCAAAAAGAATGAATCAAGACATTGAAGTTAGCACAAAGTTTTTAATTTTTACAAGTCTTGAAGAGTTCTCAAGTATAATCAAGGTATAACTCTCACTTATCAATATGGTTGCATACAAGTGTTCAAAAGTGTCTCAAGCATGCAATATATATTGATAAAATAGTTCTCAAAATAATCTTCAAAATTCACTTGCATACATGGTTCATGTGGTTGAAAATATATCATTATTTCTAGCTTTAAAAAACAAAATATTTTTATCATACATTTGAAACTTTATTTACTTTATTTATTTATTTGTTTTTATTTTATTTTGAACCATGTTAAATCACTTTCAAATATAATCTATTGACTTGGGTAAATCAATAGATGTTGTATAAAATTGGTTCAAATACTTAGACAAATTTTTTAATTATTTAATTTAGTTAAACATTCAGTTTTTGGTAAATTATGGCGTTTTTAACTGTCGTAACAGCACCAGACACCGCCATAATTCACACCGTTCTGAACCAGTATTTTAAATTTTAAATTTCAAAATTATTTGGTAAATTGTGGCGTTTTGAAACGACGTAACAGACCAAACAACCGCCACAATTTACAAAGTACTGAAACAGTGTTTTTTATTTAAAATTGAAAAATATTTTGTTTGAATGCACCGTTTCATTATATCTTTTCATGGCATCTCTTACATCATTTATCTTATTAAATTCAGAATTTTTCTAACCATTGCCATGACTTTTGAATGGTTGCTTTCATCAATATAAATACATGTCATTTTCAGATTAAAACTTACCTCCTAGAAATTTCATAATAAAAAATCCACTCATTCTTTTCATCTTTCAGTTATTCTTCAAGTGTTCATTCAAACATATTTTTGAGAGAATCCTTTGCATAAATTTCACACATTATCATTGTTTCATCTCATTTTATTCAAGAACACTTGTATATTTCATTTGAGTGATATTTATTTCAAGGAGAAGATCGATCGTGAAGATTGATAGCATCATATTCTCAAGACATCAAATTTATTATCAAGAATATTTTTCTGTTTTACCTTGTTGTCCAGGATTGTTGGAAACAAGTGAGTGTTTTTTAATAGGATTGTTCTTCATACACTTATTTACCTATAGGTTAGATAGTAAGCATCACCATTGGTGTGATTAGGCTGTACAATAATTCTAAACTATAGTGAACTCTCTTTCGTGTTGAAGGAGGAGTGGAGTACTCTCGGGCTGTGAGGGGAACCACTATAATTCTCTTGTGTCATTTTCCTTTCCATACTTTACTTTCAAGCACTTATCATCTAACGGAAAAATAACCAAGAACCGGTAAAAAGATCGAAAAAATTTTTAAGAACCTAATTCACCCCCTCTTAGGCGCATTTAAAATTACACTTGGCATCAGAGCAGGTGATAGGTAACCTGTTCCTATTCGATTCAGATGGCTTCCGCAAACAATGATCTTGTATTCGAATACGGTGGTAGTAGCAACAAGCCTCCTTTGTTTTCTGGCCAATACTTCGACTTTTGGAAAATTCGTATGAAGTCACATTTAGAAGCACAAGGAAGTGATATATGGGAGGCTGTTCAAAATGGTCCTTTTATTCCTACAACGGTTTTCAACGGAGTTGGTACACCAAAACCACAAGCATCATGGGATGAGGATGATAAGAAAAAGGTTCTCTATGACAAAAAGGGAATAAATATTTTACAAAGTGCACTTGGAATGGATGAATTCTTCCGCGTCTCAACATGTACAACGGCCAAACAAATATGGGACACTCTTGTAGAAACTCACGAAGGAACCGCCGAAGTCAAAAGATCCAGATTGAATACTTTAAGTCAAGAGTACGAGTTATTCAGAATGCAACCAGGAGAATCAATCCTCGACTTGCAGAAAAGATTCGTGCATTTGACAAATCACTTGAATGCACTTGGTAAGACACTAACAAATGATGAACTTAATCTTAAAGTGCTTAGGTCTTTAACAAGAGAGTGGCAACCCAAAGTGACGGCGACTTCCGAGAAGAAAAGTTTATCAACGATGACATCCGCTACTCTATTCGGAAAGCTTCAAGTATATGAGATGGAACTTGGACTATTGGAGAAACGTGAGAACCAAGAAAAGAAATCCAAGAGCATTGCCTTAAAAGTTGAATCTAAAGTTGTGAAGAAAGAAGACAATCCCGAAGAGGACGAAAACTTTATGCTCCTTGTAAAAAGAATAGGAAAATACTTCAGTGCAAAAAATAATATTGGAAACTCTAGTTTCACAAGAAGAAAGAAGTCCTCAAAGAACAAAGAAAAAGAAGCATCAACATCCAATGGAGACATTATATGCTATGAATGTGGAAAGCAAGGTCACATCAAACCGGAATGTCCCAAACTCGCAAAGAATCGTGACAACAAAGGAAAGAAGGATTACAAAAAGAAAGCCTACATTGCTTGGGATGACAATGAAATAAGTTCTTCATCGGACTCCGATAGTGATCAAAGCGCAAATCTAGCATTGATGGCATCACATCATTCCGACGATGAAGACGATGAGGTTAGTAGTAACTTTTCAATTTATGATAATGATGCTCAAGGAGCAATTGATGAACTTTTAAGTGAATGCAAAATTCTATATAAAACCATCTCATCTCAAAAGAAACAAATATCAATCTTGGAAGAAAATATTGAGAAAATGGTAAATAAGTTCAAAGATGAAAAAGAAGAATTAATCAAGAATTTTGCATGCACTAAATGTGAGTCACTTGGTTTTCAAATAGTTCAATTGAAAAGAGTCCTAGAAAGATATGAGAAAGGACAAATTGGATTGGAACGTGTTCTTAGTAGTCAAAAATACTCAAATAATAAAAGTGGTCTAGGTTACTCAAGATTCTCTAAACAAACTTCTAACAAGACCATTTTTGTAAAAGCTAAAGAACAAATTCCTTTAGAGAAAAGTGACAAGCCTAAAATGGTTCAACAATATAACAAAAGGTAAAGAAATAATAAGAAGAAGTCTTATAATAAGAAGAAATCTTATCCCCCTAGATATAAAAGCAACTTTGAGCCTACTTGTTTCTATTGTGGTATTAAAGGTCATACTCCTAATGCATGTTATATTAGAAACTTTAGTGTTGCTCTAGGCCATTATGTGTGGGTTAAGAAAGGAACTAACTATGGTGGACCCAAAGCACATTGGGTACCAAATCAAACTTAATTTGTTTTGTAGGTTTTCTTAAGGACCACTTTAAATCTATGATGTTTTGATAAGTGGTGGTTCTAAGATTTTGATGGGAGGCATAAACTAGCTTTCAAATCTAGCTCCAAAGTCCAAGGGTTATTTCACATATGAGGATTCCCTTAAAGAAAGAATTCTTGGCATTGGCAAAGTTGAAGCACTAACTTTCACATCCTTTGAAGATGTACTTTAAGTTGACAAACTAAAGCATAATCTTCCTAGTATAAATCAACTTTGTGACAAAGACTTCAAAATCATGTTTCGGCAAGGATAAATGTTTGATGAAGTCTTTCATGAGGTAAAACGCATAGGTAAAAATTATTTTTCATTTTTCAAGATTTCTTTATGTATTTCAAGTCTTTTCCACTCCTTTTTGCCAATGACAAAGGGGGAGAAGATGTATGTGTTTGTGTTTGTTTTTTCTCTAACAAAATGCAGCTAGCAAAGACACTCTAAATCATGAATTTAGGGGGAGCATTGATCAAGGGGGAGCTTTTTGTATTAGAGAAACAAGATTAAAGCAAATTTTTAAAATTGGGTTGTCATCATCAAAAAGGGGGAGAATGTGAAGGCAAGCTTCTCAATGGTTTTGATGAAGACAACATTATTCATTCAAGATGTTATGCTTGCTCAAAAAGAATGGATCAAGACATTGAAGTTAGCACAAAGTTTTTAATTTTTACAAGTCTTGAAGAGTTCTCAAGTATAATCAAGGTATAACTCTCACTTATCAATATGGTTGCATACAAGTGTTCAAAAGTGTCTCAAGCATGCAATATATATTGATAAAATAGTTCTCAAAATAATCTTCAAAATTCACTTGCATACATGGTTCATGTTGTTGAAATTATATCATTATTTCTAGCTTTAAAAAACAAAATATTTTTATCATACATTTGAAACTTTATTTACTTTATTTATTTATTTGTTTTTTTTTTATTTTGAACCATGTTAAATCACTTTCAAATATAATCTATTGACTTGGGAAAATCAATAGATGTTGTATAAAATTAGTTCAAATACTTAGACAAATTTTTTAATTATTTAATTTAGTTAAACATTCAGTTTTTGGTAAATTATGGCGTGTTTAACTGTCATAACAGCACCAGAAACCGCCATAATTCACACCGTTCTGAACCAGTATTTTAAATTTTAAATTTCAAAATTATTTGGTAAGTTGTGGCGTTTTGGAACGACGTAACAGACCAAACAACCGCCACAATTTACAACGTACTGAAACAGTGTTTTTTATTTAAAATTGAAAAATATTTTGTTTGAATGCACCTTTTCATTATATGTTTTCATGGCATCTCTTACATCATTTATCTTATTAAATTCAGAATTTTTCTAACCATTGCCATGACTTTTGAATGGTTGCTTTCATCAATATAAATACATGTCATTTTCAGATTAAAACTTACGTCCTAGAAATTTCATAATAAAAAATCCACTCATTCTTTTCATCTTTCAGTTATTCTTCAAGTGTTCATTCAAACATATTTTTGAGAGAAACCTTTGCATAAATTTCACACATTATCATTGTTTCATCTCATTTTATTCAAGAACACTTGTATATTTCATTTGAGTGATATTTATTTCAAGGAGAAGATCGATCGTGAAGATTGATAGCATCATATTCTCAAGACATCAAATTTATTATCAAGAATATCTTTCTGTTTTACCTTGTTGTCCAGGATTGTTGGAAACAAGTGAGTGTTTTTTAATAGGATTGTTCTTCATACACTTATTTACCTATAGGTTAGATAGTAAGCATCACCATTGGTGTGATTAGGCTGTACAATAATTCTAAACTATAGTGAACTCTCTTTCGTGTTGAAGGAGGAGTGGAGTACTCTCGGGCTGTGAGGGGAACCACTATAATTCTCTTGTGTCATTTTTCCTTTCCATACTTTACTTTCAAGCACTTATCATCTAACGGAAAAATAACCAAGAAACGGTAAAAAGATCGAAAAAATTTTTAAGAACCTAATTCACCCCCCCTCTTAGGCGCATTTAAAATTACACTTGGCATCAGAGCAGGTGATAGGTAACCTGTTCCTATTCGATTCAGATGGCTTCCGCAAACAATGATCTTGTATTCGAATACGGTGGTAGTAGCAACAAGCCTCCTTTGTTTTCTGGCCAATACTTCGACTTTTGGAAAATTCGTATGAAGTCACATTTAGAAGCACAAGGAAGTGATATATGGGAGGCTGTTCAAAATGGTCCTTTTATTCCTACAACGGTTTTCAACGGAGTTGGTACGCCAAAACCACAAGCATCATGGGATGAGGATGATAAGAAAAAGGTTCTCTATGACAAAAAGGGAATAAATATTTTACAAAGTTCACTTGGAATGGATGAATTCTTCCGCGTCTCAACATGTACAACGGCCAAACAAATATGGGACACTCTTGTAGAAACTCACGAAGGAACCGCCGAAGTCAAAAGATCCAGATTGAATACTTTAAGTCAAGAGTACGAGTTATTCAGAATGCAACCAGGAGAATCAATCCTCGACTTGCAGAAAAGATTCGTGCATTTGACAAATCACTTGAATGCACTTGGTAAGACACTAACAAATGATGAACTTAATCTTAAAGTGCTTAGGTCTTTAACAAGAGAGTGGCAACCCAAAGTGACGGCGACTTCCGAGAAGAAAAGTTTATCAACGATGACATCCGCTACTCTATTCGGAAAGCTTCAAGTATATGAGATGGAACTTGGACTATTGGAGAAACGTGAGAACCAAGAAAAGAAATCCAAGAGCATTGCCTTAAAAGTTGAATCTAAAGTTGTGAAGAAAGAAGACAGTGCCGAAGAGGACGAAAACTTTATGCTCCTTGTAAAAAGACTAGGAAAATACTTCAGTGCAAAAAATAATATTGGAAACTCTAGTTTCACAAGAAGAAAGAAGTCCTCAAAGAACAAAGAAAAAGAAGCATCAACATCCAATGGAGACATTATATGCTATGAATGTGGAAAGCAAGGTCACATCAAACCGGAATGTCCCAAACTCGCAAAGAATCGTGACAACAAAGGAAAGAAGGATTACAAAAAGAAAGCCTACATTGCTTGGGATGACAATGAAATAAGTTCTTCATCGGACTCCGATAGTGATCAAAGCGCAAATCTAGCATTGATGGCATCACATCATTCCGACGATGAAGACGATGAGGTTAGTAGTAACTTTTCAATTTATGATAATGATGCTCAAGGAGCAATTGATGAACTTTTAAGTGAATGCAAAATTCTATATAAAACCATCTCATCTCAAAAGAAACAAATATCAATCTTGGAAGAAAATATTGAGAAAATGGTAAATAAGTTCAAAGATGAAAAAGAAGAATTAATCAAGAATTTTGCATGCACTAAATGTGAGTCACTTGATTTTCAAATAGTTCAATTGAAAAGAGTCCTAGAAAGATATGAGAAAGGACAAATTGGATTGGAACGTGTTCTTAGTAGTCAAAAATACTCAAATAATAAAAGTGGTCTAGGTTACTCAAGATTCTCTAAACAAACTTCTAACAAGACCATTTTTGTAAAAGCTAAAGAACAAATTCCTTTAGAGAAAAGTGACAAGCCTAAAATGGTTCAACAATATAACAAAAGGTAAAGAAATAATAAGAAGAAGTCTTATAATAAGAAGAAATCTTATCCCCCTAGATATAAAAGCAACTTTGAGCCTACTTGTTTCTATTGTGGTATTAAAGGTCATACTCCTAATGCATGTTATATTAGAAACTTTAGTGTTGCTCAAGGCCATTATGTGTGGGTAAAGAAAGGAACTAACTATGGTGGACCCAAAGCACATTGGGTACCAAATCAAACTTAATTTGTTTTGTAGGTTTTCTTAAGGACCACTTTAAATCTATGATGTTTTGATAAGTGGTGGTTCTAAGATTTTGATGGGAGGCATAAACTAGCTTTCAAATCTAGCTCCAAAGTCCAAGGGTTATTTCACATATGAGGATTCCCTTAAAGAAAGAATTCTTGGCATTGGCAAAGTTGAAGCACTAACTTTCACATCCTTTGAAGATGTACTTTAAGTTGACAAACTAAAGCATAATCTTCCTAGTATAAATCAACTTTGTGACAAAGACTTCAAAATCATGTTTCGGCAAGGATAAATGTTTGATGAAGTCTTTCATGAGGTAAAACGCATAGGTAAAAATTATTTTTCATTTTTCAAGATTTCTTTATGTATTTCAAGTCTTTTCCCATCCTTTTTGCCAATGACAAAGGGGGAGAAGATGTATGTGTTTCTGTTTGTTTTTTCTCTAACAAAATGCAGCTAGCAAAGACACTCTAAATCATGAATTTAGGGGGAGCATTGATCAAGGGGGAGCTTTTTGTATTAGAGAAACAAGATTAAAGCAAATTTTTAAAATTGGGTTGTCATCATCAAAAAGGGGGAGAATGTGAAGGCAAGCTTCTCAATGGTTTTGATGAAGACAACATTATTCATTCAAGATGTTATGCTTGCTCAAAAAGAATGGATCAAGACATTGAAGTTAGCACAAAGTTTTTAATTTTTACAAGTCTTGAAGAGTTCTCAAGTATAATCAAGGTATAACTCTCACTTATCAATATGGTTGCATACAAGTGTTCAAAAGTGTCTCAAGCATGCAATATATATTGATAAAATAGTTCTCAAAATAATCTTCAAAATTCACTTGCATACATGGTTCATGTGGTTGAAAATATATCATTATTTCTAGCTTTAAAAAACAAAATATTTTTATCATACATTTGAAACTTTATTTACTTTATTTATTTATTTGTTTTTTTTTTATTTTGAACCATGTTAAATCACTTTCAAATATAATCTATTGACTTGGGTAAATCAATAGATGTTGTATAAAATTGGTTCAAATACTTAGACAAATTTTTTAATTATTTAATTTAGTTAAACATTCGGTTTTTGGTAAATTATGGCGTTTTTAACTGTCGTAACAGCACCAGAAACCGACATAATTCACACCGTTCTGAACCAGTATTTTAAATTTTAAATTTCAAAATTATTTGGTAAATTGTGGTGTTTTGAAACGACGTAACAGACCAAACAACCGCCACAATTTACAACGTACTGAAACAGTGTTTTTTATTTAAAATTGAAAAATATTTTGTTTGAATGCACCTTTTCATTATATCTTTTCATGGCATCTCTTACATCATTTATCTTATTAAATTCAGAATTTTTCTAACCATTGCCATGACTTTTGAATGGTTGCTTTCATCAATATAAATACATGTCATTTTCAGATTAAAACTTACCTCCTAGAAATTTCATAATAAAAAATCCACTCATTCTTTTCATCTTTCAGTTATTCTTCAAGTGTTCATTCAAACATATTTTTGAGAGAATCCTTTGCATAAATTTCACACATTATCATTGTTTCATCTCGTTTTATTCAAGAACACTTGTATATTTCATTTGAGTGATATTTATTTCAAGGAGAAGATCGATCGTGAAGATTGATAGCATCATATTCTCAAGACATCAAATTTATTATCAAGAATATCTTTCTGTTTTACCTTGTTGTCCAGGATTGTTGGAAACAAGTGAGTGTTTTTTAATAGGATTGTTCTTCATACACTTATTTACCTATAGGTTAGATAGTAAGCATCACCATTGGTGTGATTAGGCTGTACAATAATTCTAAACTATAGTGAACTCTCTTTCGTGTTGAAGGAGGAGTGGAGTACTCTCGGGCGGTGAGGGGAACCACTATAATTCTTTTGTGTCATTTTTCCTTTCCATACTTTACTTTCAAGCACTTATCATCTAACGGAAAAATAACCAAGAACCGGTAAAAAGATCGAAAAGATTTTTAAGAACCTAATTCACCCCCCCTCTTAGGCGCATTTAAAATTACACTTGGCATCAGAGCAGGTGATAGGTAACCTGTTCCTATTCGATTCAGATGGCTTCCGCAAACAATGATCTTGTATTCGAATACGGTGGTAGTAGCAACAAGCCTCCTTTGTTTTCTGGCCAATACTTCGACTTTTGGAAAATTCGTATGAAGGCACATTTAGAAGCACAAGGAAGTGATATATGGGAGGCTGTTCAAAATGGTCCTTTTATTCCAACAACGGTTTTCAACGGAGTTGGTACGCCAAAACCACAAGCATCATGGGATGAGGATGATAAGAAAAAGGTTCTCTATGACAAAAAGGGAATAAATATTTTACAAGGTGCACTTGGAATGGATGAATTCTTCCGCGTCTCAACATGTACAACGGCCAAACAAATATGGGACACTCTTGTAGAAACTCACAAAGGAACCGCCGAAGTCAAAAGATCCAGATTGAATACTTTAAGTCAAAGTACGAGTTATTCAGAATGCAACCAGGAGAATCAATCCTCGACTTGCAGAAAAGATTCGTGCATTTGACAAATCACTTGAATGCACTTGGTAAGACACTAACAAATGATGAACTTAATCTTAAAGTGCTTAGGTCTTTAACAAGAGAGTGGCAACCCAAAGTGACGGCGACTTCCGAGAAGAAAAGTTTATCAACGATGACATCCGCTACTCTATTCGGAAAGCTTCAAGTATATGAGATGGAACTTGGACTATTGGAGAAACGTGAGAACCAAGAAAAGAAATCCAAGAGCATTGCCTTAAAAGTTGAATCTAAAGTTGTGAAGAAAGAAGACAGTCCCGAAGAGGACGAAAACTTTATGCTCCTTGTAAAAAGACTAGGAAAATACTTCAGTGCAAAAAATAATATTGGAAACTCTAGTTTCACAAGAAGAAAGAAGTCCTCAAAGTACAAAGAAAAAGAAGCATCAACATCCAATGGAGACATTATATGCTATGAATGTGGAAAGCAAGGTCACATCAAACCGGAATGTCCCAAACTCGCAAAGAATCGTGACAACAAAGGAAAGAAGGATTACAAAAAGAAAGCCTACATTGCTTGGGATGACAATGAAATAAGTTCTTCATCGGACTCCGATAGTGATCAAAGCGCAAATCTAGCATTGATGGCATCACATCATTCCGACGATGAAGACGATGAGGTTAGTAGTAACTTTTCAATTTATGATAATGATGCTCAAGGAGCAATTGATGAACTTTTAAGTGAATGCAAAATTTTATATAAAACCATCTCATCTCAAAAGAAACAAATATCAATCTTGGAAGAAAATATTGAGAAAATGGTAAATAAGTTCAAAGATGAAAAAGAAGAATTAATCAAGAATTTTGCATGCACTAAATGTGAGTCACTTGATTTTCAAATAGTTCAATTGAAAAGAGTCCTAGAAAGATATGAGAAAGGACAAATTGGATTGGAACGTGTTCTTAGTAGTCAAAAATACTCAAATAATAAAAGTGGTCTAGGTTACTCAAGATTCTCTAAACAAACTTCTAACAAGACCATTTTTGTAAAAGCTAAAGAACAAATTCCTTTAGAGAAAAGTGACAAGCCTAAAATGGTTCAACAATATAACAAAAGGAAAAGAAATAATAAGAAGAAGTCTTATAATAAGAAGAAATCTTATCCCCCTAGATATAAAAGCAACTTTGAGCCTACTTGTTTCTATTGTGGTATTAAAGGTCATACTCCTAATGCATGTTATATTAGAAACTTTAGTGTTGCTCAAGGCCATTATGTGTGGGTAAAGAAAGGAACTAACTATGGTGGACCCAAAGCACATTGGGTACCAAATCAAACTTAATTTGTTTTGTAGGTTTTCTTAAGGACCACTTTAAATCTATGATGTTTTGATAAGTGGTGGTTCTAAGATTTTGATGGGAGGCATAAACTAGCTTTCAAATCTAGCTCCAAAGTCCAAGGGTTATTTCACATATGAGGATTCCCTTAAAGAAAGAATACTTGGCATTGGCAAAGTTGAAGCACTAACTTTCACATCCTTTGAAGATGTACTTTAAGTTGACAAACTAAAGCATAATCTTCCTAGTATAAATCAACTTTGTGACAAAGACTTCAAAATCATGTTTCGGCAAGGATAAATGTTTGATGAAGTCTTTCATGAGGTAAAACGCATAGGTAAAAATTATTTTTCATTTTTCAAGATTTCTTTATGTATTTCAAGTCTTTTCCCATCCTTTTTGCCAATGACAAAGGGGGAGAAGATGTATGTGTTTGTGTTTGTTTTTTCTCTAACAAAATGCAGCTAGCAAAGACACTCTAAATCATGAATTTAGGGGGAGCATTGATCAAGGGGGAGCTTTTTGTATTAGAGAAACAAGATTAAAGCAAATTTTTAAAATTGGGTTGTCATCATCAAAAAGGGGGAGAATGTGAAGGCAAGCTTCTCAATGGTTTTGATGAAGACAACATTATTCATTCAAGATGTTATGCTTGCTCAAAAAGAATGGATCAAGACATTGAAGTTAGCACAAAGTTTTTAATTTTAAAAGTCTTGAAGAGTTCTCAAGTATAATCAAGGTATAACTCTCACTTATCAATATGGTTGCATACAAGTGTTCAAAAGTGTCTCAAGCATGCAATATATATTGATAAAATAGTTCTCAAAATAATCTTCAAAATTCACTTGCATACATGGTTCATGTGGTTGAAAATATATCATTATTTCTAGCTTTAAAAAACAAAATATTTTTATCATACATTTGAAACTTTATTTACTTTATTTATTTATTTGTTTTTTATTTATTTTGAACCATGTTAAATCACTTTCAAATATAATCTATTGACTTGGGTAAATCAATAGATGTTGTATAAAATTGGTTCAAATACTTAGACAAATTTTTTAATTATTTAATTTAGTTAAACATTCAGTTTTTGGTAAATTATGGCGTTTTTAACTGTCGTAACACCACCAGAAACCGCCATAATTCACACCGTTCTGAACCAGTATTTTAAATTTTAAATTTCAAAATTATTTGGTAAATTGTGGCGTTTTGAAACGACGTAACAGACCAAACAACCGCCACAATTTACAACGTACTGAAACAGTGTTTTTTATTTAAAATTGAAAAATATTTCGTTTGAATGCACCTTTTCATTATATCTTTTCATGGCATCTCTTACATCATTTATCTTATTAAATTCAGAATTTTTCTAACCATTGCCATGACTTTTGAATGGTTGCTTTCATCAATATAAATACATGTCATTTTCAGATTAAAACTTACCTCCTAGAAATTTCATAATAAAAAATCCACTCATTCTTTTCATCTTTCAGTTATTCTTCAAGTGTTCATTCAAACATATTTTTGAGAGAATCCTTTGCATAAATTTCACACATTATCATTGTTTCATCTCATTTTATTCAAGAACACTTGTATATTTCATTTGAGTGATATTTATTTCAAGGAGAAGATCGATCGTGAAGATTGATAGCATCATATTCTCAAGACATCAAATTTATTATCAAGAATATCTTTCTGTTTTACCTTGTTGTCCAGGATTGTTGGAAACAAGTGAGTGTTTTTTAATAGGATTGTTCTTCATACACTTATTTACCTATAGGTTAGATAGTAAGCATCACCATTGGTGTGATTAGGCTGTACAATAATTCTAAACTATAGTGAACTCTCTTTCGTGTTGAAGGAGGAGTGGAGTACTCTCGGGCTGTGAGGGGAACCACTATAATTCTCTTGTGTCATTTTTCCTTTCCATACTTTACTTTCAAGCACTTATCATCTAACGGAAAAATAACCAAGAACCGGTAAAAAGATCGAAAAGATTTTTAAGAACCTAATTCACCCCCCTCTTAGGCGCATTTAAAATTACACTTGGCATCAGAGCAGGTGATAGGTAACCTGTTCCTATTCGATTCAGATGGCTTCCGCAAACAATGATCTTGTATTCGAATACGGTGGTAGTAGCAACAAGCCTCCTTTGATTTCTGGCCAATACTTCGACTTTTGGAAAATTCGTATGAAGGCACATTTAGAAGCACAAGGAAGTGATATATGGGAGGCTGTTCAAAATGGTCCTTTTATTCCAACAACGGTTTTCAACGGAGTTGGTACGCCAAAACCACAAGCATCATGGGATGAGGATGATAAGAAAAAGGTTCTCTATGACAAAAAGGGAATAAATATTTTACAAGGTGCACTTGGAATGGATGAATTCTTCCGCGTCTCAACATGTACAACGGCCAAACAAATATGGGACACTCTTGTAGAAACTCACAAAGGAACCGCCGAAGTCAAAAGATCCAGATTGAATACTTTAAGTCAAAGTACGAGTTATTCAGAATGCAACCAGGAGAATCAATCCTCGACTTGCAGAAAAGATTCGTGCATTTGACAAATCACTTGAATGCACTTGGTAAGACACTAACAAATGATGAACTTAATCTTAAAGTGCTTAGGTCTTTAACAAGAGAGTGGCAACCCAAAGTGACGGCGACTTCCGAGAAGAAAAGTTTATCAACGATGACATCCGCTACTCTATTCGGAAAGCTTCAAGTATATGAGATGGAACTTGGACTATTGGAGAAACGTGAGAACCAAGAAAAGAAATCCAAGAGCATTGCCTTAAAAGTTGAATCTAAAGTTGTGAAGAAAGAAGACAGTCCCGAAGAGGACGAAAACTTTATGCTCCTTGTAAAAAGACTAGGAAAATACTTCAGTGCAAAAAATAATATTGGAAACTCTAGTTTCACAAGAAGAAAGAAGTCCTCAAAGAACAAAGAAAAAGAAGCATCAACATCCAATGGAGACATTATATGCTATGAATGTGGAAAGCAAGGTCACATCAAACCGGAATGTCCCAAACTCGCAAAGAATCGTGACAACAAAGGAAAGAAGGATTACAAAAAGAAAGCCTACATTGCTTGGGATGACAATGAAATAAGTTCTTCATCGGACTCCGATAGTGATCAAAGCGCAAATCTAGCATTGATGGCATCACATCATTCCGACGATGAAGACGATGAGGTTAGTAGTAACTTTTCAATTTATGATAATGATGCTCAAGGAGCAATTGATGAACTTTTAAGTGAATGCAAAATTCTATATAAAACCATCTCATCTCAAAAGAAACAAATATCAATCTTGGAAGAAAATATTGAGAAAATGGTAAATAAGTTCAAAGATGAAAAAGAAGAATTAATCAAGAATTTTGCATGCACTAAATGTGAGTCACTTGATTTTCAAATAGTTCAATTGAAAAGAGTCCTAGAAAGATATGAGAAAGGACAAATTGGATTGGAACGTGTTCTTAGTAGTCAAAAATACTCAAATAATAAAAGTGGTCTAGGTTACTCAAGATTCTCTAAACAAACTTCTAACAAGACCATTTTTGTAAAAGCTAAAGAACAAATTCCTTTAGAGAAAAGTGACAAGCCTAAAATGGTTCAACAATATAACAAAAGTAAAAGAAATAATAAGAAGAAGTCTTATAATAAGAAGAAATCTTATCCCCCTAGATATAAAAGCAACTTTGAGCCTACTTGTTTCTATTGTGGTATTAAAGGTCATACTCCTAATGCATGTTATATTAGAAACTTTAGTGTTGCTCAAGGCCATTATGTGTGGGTAAAGAAAGGAACTAACTATGGTGGACCCAAAGCACATTGGGTACCAAATCAAACTTAATTTGTTTTGTAGGTTTTCTTAAGGACCACTTTAAATCTATGATGTTTTGATAAGTGGTGGTTCTAAGATTTTGATGGGAGGCATAAACTAGCTTTCAAATCTAGCTCCGAAGTCCAAGGGTTATTTCACATATGAGGATTCCCTTAAAGAAAGAATTCTTGGCATTGGCAAAGTTGAAGCACTAACTTTCACATCCTTTGAAGATGTACTTTAAGTTGACAAACTAAAGCATAATCTTCCTAGTATAAATCAACTTTGTGACAAAGACTTCAAAATCATGTTTCGGCAAGGATAAATGTTTGATGAAGTCTTTCATGAGGTAAAACGCATAGGTAAAAATTAATTTTCATTTTTCAAGATTTCTTTATGTATTTCAAGTCTTTTCCCATCCTTTTTGCCAATGACAAAGGGGGAGAAGATGTATGTGTTTGTGTTTGTTTTTTCTCTAACAAAATGCAGCTAGCAAAGACACTCTAAATCATGAATTTAGGGGGAGCATTGATCAAGGGGGAGCTTTTTGTATTAGAGAAACAAGATTAAAGCAAATTTTTAAAATTGGGTTGTCATCATCAAAAAGGGGGAGAATGTGAAGGCAAGCTTCTCAATGGTTTTGATGAAGACAACATTATTCGTTCAAGATGTTATGCTTGCTCAAAAAGAATGGATCAAGACATTGAAGTTAGCACAAAGTTTTTAATTTTTACAAGTCTTGAAGAGTTCTCAAGTATAATCAAGGTATAACTCTCACTTATCAATATGGTTGCATACAAGTGTTCAAAAGTGTCTCAAGCATGCAATATATATTGATAAAATAGTTCTCAAAATAATCTTCAAAATTCACTTGCATACATGGTTCATGTGGTTGAAAATATATCATTATTTCTAGCTTTAAAAAACAAAATATTTTTATCATACATTTGAAACTTTATTTACTTTATTTATTTATTTGGTTTTTTTTTTATTTTGAACCATGTTAAATCACTTTCAAATATAATCTATTGACTTGGGTAAATCAATAGATGTTGTATAAAATTGGTTCAAATACTTAGACAAATTTTTTAATTATTTAATTTAGTTAAACATTCAGTTTTTGGTAAATTATGGCGTTTTTAACTGTCGTAACAGCACCAGAAACCGCCATAATTCACACCGTTCTGAACCAGTATTTTAAATTTTAAATTTCAAAATTATTTGGTAAATTGTGGCGTTTTGAAACGACGTAACAGACCAAACAACCGTCACAATTTACAACTTACTGAAACAGTGTTTTTTATTTAAAATTGAAAAATATTTTGTTTGAATGCACCTTTTCATTATATCTTTTCATGGCATCTCTTACATCATTTATCTTATTAAATTCAGAATTTTTCTAACCATTGCCATGACTTTTGAATGGTTGCTTTCATCAATATAAATACATGTCATTTTCAGATTAAAACTTACCTCCTAGAAATTTCATAATAAAAAATCCACTCATTCTTTTCATCTTTCAGTTATTCTTCAAGTGTTCATTCAAACATATTTTTGAGAGAATCCTTTGCATAAATTTCACACATTATCATTGTTTCATCTCATTTTATTCAAGAACACTTGTATATTTCATTTGAGTGATATTTATTTCAAGGAGAAGATCGATCGTGAAGATTGATAGCATCATATTCTCAAGACATCAAATTTATTATCAAGAATATCTTTCTGTTTTACCTTGTTGTCCAGGATTGTTGGAAACAAGTGAGTGTTTTTTAATAGGATTGTTCTTCATACACTTATTTACCTATAGGTTAGATAGTAAGCATCACCATTGGTGTGATTAGGCTGTACAATAATTCTAAACTATAGTGAACTCTCTTTCGTGTTGAAGGAGAAGTGGAGTACTCTCGGGCTGTGAGGGGAACCACTATAATTCTCTTGTGTCATTTTTCCTTTCCATACTTTACTTTCAAGCACTTATCATCTAACAGAAAAATAACCAAGAACCGGTAAAAAGATCGAAAAGATTTTTAAGAACCTAATTCACCCCCCCTCTTAGGCGCATTTAAAATTACACTTGGCATCAGAGCAGGTGATAGGTAACCTGTTCCTATTCGATTCAGATGGCTTCCGCAAACAATGATCTTGTATTCGAATACGGTGGTAGTAGCAACAAGCCTCCTTTGTTTTCTGGCCAATACTTCGACTTTTGGAAAATTCGTATGAAGGCACATTTAGAAGCACAAGGAAGTGATATATGGGAGGCTGTTCAAAATGGTCCTTTTATTCCAACAACGGTTTTCAACGGAGTTGGTACGCCAAAACCACAAGCATCATGGGATGAGGATGATAAGAAAAAGGTTCTCTATGACAAAAAGGGAATAAATATTTTACAAGGTGCACTTGGAATGGATGAATTCTTCCGCGTCTCAACATGTACAACGGCCAAACAAATATGGGACACTCTTGTAGAAACTCACAAAGGAACCGCCGAAGTCAAAAGATCCAGATTGAATACTTTAAGTCAAAGTACGAGTTATTCAGAATGCAACCAGGAGAATCAATCCTCGACTTGCAGAAAAGATTCGTGCATTTGACAAATCACTTGAATGCACTTGGTAAGACACTAACAAATGATGAACTTAATCTTAAAGTGCTTAGGTCTTTAACAAGAGAGTGGCAACCCAAAGTGACGGCGACTTCCGAGAAGAAAAGTTTATCAACGATGACATCCGCTACTCTATTCGGAAAGCTTCAAGTATATGAGATGGAACTTGGACTATTGGAGAAACGTGAGAACCAAGAAAAGAAATCCAAGAGCATTGCCTTAAAAGTTGAATCTAAAGTTGTGAAGAAAGAAGACAGTCCCGAAGAGGACGAAAACTTTATGCTCCTTGTAAAAAGACTAGGAAAATACTTCAGTGCAAAAAATAATATTGGAAACTCTAGTTTCACAAGAAGAAAGAAGTCCTCAAAGAACAAAGAAAAAGAAGCATCAACATCCAATGGAGACATTATATGCTATGAATGTGGAAAGCAAGGTCACATCAAACCGGAATGTCCCAAACTCGCAAAGAATCGTGACAACAAAGGAAAGAAGGATTACAAAAAGAAAGCCTACATTGCTTGGGATGACAATGAAATAAGTTCTTCATCGGACTCCGATAGTGATCAAAGCGCAAATCTAGCATTGATGGCATCACATCATTCCGACGATGAAGACGATGAGGTTAGTAGTAACTTTTCAATTTATGATAATGATGCTCAAGGAGCAATTGATGAACTTTTAAGTGAATGCAAAATTCTATATAAAACCATCTCATCTCAAAAGAAACAAATATCAATCTTGGAAGAAAATATTGAGAAAATGGTAAATAAGTTCAAAGATGAAAAAGAAGAATTAATCAAGAATTTTGCATGCACTAAATGTGAGTCACTTGATTTTCAAATAGTTCAATTGAAAAGAGTCCTAGAAAGATATGAGAAAGGACAAATTGGATTGGAACGTGTTCTTAGTAGTCAAAAATACTCAAATAATAAAAGTGGTCTAGGTTACTCAAGAATCTCTAAACAAACTTCTAACAAGACCATTTTTGTAAAAGCTAAAGAACAAATTCCTTTAGAGAAAAGTGACAAGCCTAAAATGGTTCAACAATATAACAAAAGTAAAAGAAATAATAAGAAGAAGTCTTATAATAAGAAGAAATCTTATCCCCCTAGATATAAAAGCAACTTTGAGCCTACTTGTTTCTATTGTGGTATTAAAGGTCATACTCCTAATGCATGTTATATTAGAAACTTTAGTGTTGCTCAAGGCCATTATGTGTGGGTAAAGAAAGGAACTAACTATGGTGGACCCAAAGCACATTGGGTACCAAATCAAACTTAATTTGTTTTGTAGGTTTTCTTAAGGAGCACTTTAAATCTATGATGTTTTGATAAGTGGTGGTTCTAAGATTTTGATGGGAGGCATAAACTAGCTTTCAAATCTAGCTCCGAAGTCCAAGGGTTATTTCACATATGAGGATTCCCTTAAAGAAAGAATTCTTGGCATTGGCAAAGTTGAAGCACTAACTTTCACATCCTTTGAAGATGTACTTTAAGTTGACAAACTAAAGCATAATCTTCCTAGTATAAATCAACTTTGTGACAAAGACTTCAAAATCATGTTTCGGCAAGGATAAATGTTTGATGAAGTCTTTCATGAGGTAAAACGCATAGGTAAAAATTATTTTTCATTTTTCAAGATTTCTTTATGTATTTCAAGTCTTTTCCCATCCTTTTTGCCAATGACAAAGGGGGAGAAGATGTATGTGTTTGTGTTTGTTTTTTCTCTAACAAAATGCAGCTAGCAAAGACACTCTAAATCATGAATTTAGGGGGAGCATTGATCAAGGGGGAGCTTTTTGTATTAGAGAAACAAGATTAAAGCAAATTTTTAAAATTGGGTTGTCATCATCAAAAAGGGGGAGAATGTGAAGGCAAGCTTCTCAATGGTTTTGATGAAGACAACATTATTCGTTCAAGATGTTATGCTTGCTCAAAAAGAATGGATCAAGACATTGAAGTTAGCACAAAGTTTTTAATTTTTACAAGTCTTGAAGAGTTCTCAAGTATAATCAAGGTATAACTCTCACTTATCAATATGGTTGCATACAAGTGTTCAAAAGTGTCTCAAGCATGCAATATATATTGATAAAATAGTTCTCAAAATAATCTTCAAAATTCACTTGCATACATGGTTCATGTGGTTGAAAATATATCATTATTTCTAGCTTTAAAAAACAAAATATTTTTATCATACATTTGAAACTTTATTTACTTTATTTATTTATTTGTTTTTTTTTTTATTTTGAACCATGTTAAATCACTTTCAAATATAATCTATTGACTTGGGTAAATCAATAGATGTTGTATAAAATTGGTTCAAATACTTAGACAAATTTTTTAATTATTTAATTTAGTTAAACATTCAGTTTTTGGTAAATTATGGCGTTTTTAACTGTCGTAACAGCACCAGAAACCGCCATAATTCACACCGTTCTGAACCAGTATTTTAAATTTTAAATTTCAAAATTATTTGGTAAATTGTGGCGTTTTGAAACGACGTAACAGACCAAACAACCGTCACAATTTACAACTTACTGAAACAGTGTTTTTTATTTAAAATTGAAAAATATTTTGTTTGAATGCACCTTTTCATTATATCTTTTCATGGCATCTCTTACATCATTTATCTTATTAAATTCAGAATTTTTCTAACCATTGCCATGACTTTTGAATGGTTGCTTTCATCAATATAAATACATGTCATTTTCAGATTAAAACTTACCTCCTAGAAATTTCATAATAAAAAATCCACTCATTCTTTTCATCTTTCAGTTATTCTTCAAGTGTTCATTCAAACATATTTTTGAGAGAATCCTTTGCATAAATTTCACACATTATCATTGTTTCATCTCATTTTATTCAAGAACACTTGTATATTTCATTTGAGTGATATTTATTTCAAGGAGAAGATCGATCGTGAAGATTGATAGCATCATATTCTCAAGACATCAAATTTATTATCAAGAATATCTTTCTGTTTTACCTTGTTGTCCAGGATTGTTGGAAACAAGTGAGTGTTTTTTAATAGGATTGTTCTTCATACACTTATTTACCTATAGGTTAGATAGTAAGCATCACCATTGGTGTGATTAGGCTGTACAATAATTCTAAACTATAGTGAACTCTCTTTCGTGTTGAAGGAGGAGTGGAGTACTCTCGGGCTGTGAGGGGAACCACTATAATTCTCTTGTGTCATTTTTCCTTTCCATACTTTACTTTCAAGCACTTATCATCTAACAGAAAAATAACCAAGAACCGGTAAAAAGATCGAAAAGATTTTTAAGAACCTAATTCACCCCCCCTCTTAGGCGCATTTAAAATTACACTTGGCATCAGAGCAGGTGATAGGTAACCTGTTCCTATTCGATTCAGATGGCTTCCGCAAACAATGATCTTGTATTCGAATACGGTGGTAGTAGCAACAAGCCTCCTTTGTTTTCTGGCCAATACTTCGACTTTTGGAAAATTCGTATGAAGGCACATTTAGAAGCACAAGGAAGTGATATATGGGAGGCTGTTCAAAATGGTCCTTTTATTCCAACAACGGTTTTCAACGGAGTTGGTACGCCAAAACCACAAGCATCATGGGATGAGGATGATAAGAAAAAGGTTCTCTATGACAAAAAGGGAATAAATATTTTACAAGGTGCACTTGGAATGGATGAATTCTTCCGCGTCTCAACATGTACAACGGCCAAACAAATATGGGACACTCTTGTAGAAACTCACAAAGGAACCGCCGAAGTCAAAAGATCCAGATTGAATACTTTAAGTCAAAGTACGAGTTATTCAGAATGCAACCAGGAGAATCAATCCTCGACTTGCAGAAAAGATTCGTGCATTTGACAAATCACTTGAATGCACTTGGTAAGACACTAACAAATGATGAACTTAATCTTAAAGTGCTTAGGTCTTTAACAAGAGAGTGGCAACCCAAAGTGACGGCGACTTCCGAGAAGAAAAGTTTATCAACGATGACATCCGCTACTCTATTCGGAAAGCTTCAAGTATATGAGATGGAACTTGGACTATTGGAGAAACGTGAGAACCAAGAAAAGAAATCCAAGAGCATTGCCTTAAAAGTTGAATCTAAAGTTGTGAAGAAAGAAGACAGTCCCGAAGAGGACGAAAACTTTATGCTCCTTGTAAAAAGACTAGGAAAATACTTCAGTGCAAAAAATAATATTGGAAACTCTAGTTTCACAAGAAGAAAGAAGTCCTCAAAGAACAAAGAAAAAGAAGCATCAACATCCAATGGAGACATTATATGCTATGAATGTGGAAAGCAAGGTCACATCAAACCGGAATGTCCCAAACTCGCAAAGAATCGTGACAACAAAGGAAAGAAGGATTACAAAAAGAAAGCCTACATTGCTTGGGATGACAATGAAATAAGTTCTTCATCGGACTCCGATAGTGATCAAAGCGCAAATCTAGCATTGATGGCATCACATCATTCCGACGATGAAGACGATGAGGTTAGTAGTAACTTTTCAATTTATGATAATGATGCTCAAGGAGCAATTGATGAACTTTTAAGTGAATGCAAAATTCTATATAAAACCATCTCATCTCAAAAGAAACAAATATCAATCTTGGAAGAAAATATTGAGAAAATGGTAAATAAGTTCAAAGATGAAAAAGAAGAATTAATCAAGAATTTTGCATGCACTAAATGTGAGTCACTTGATTTTCAAATAGTTCAATTGAAAAGAGTCCTAGAAAGATATGAGAAAGGACAAATTGGATTGGAACGTGTTCTTAGTAGTCAAAAATACTCAAATAATAAAAGTGGTCTAGGTTACTCAAGATTCTCTAAACAAACTTCTAACAAGACCATTTTTGTAAAAGCTAAAGAACAAATTCCTTTAGAGAAAAGTGACAAGCCTAAAATGGTTCAACAATATAACAAAAGTAAAAGAAATAATAAGAAGAAGTCTTATAATAAGAAGAAATCTTATCCCCCTAGATATAAAAGCAACTTTGAGCCTACTTGTTTCTATTGTGGTATTAAAGGTCATACTCCTAATGCATGTTATATTAGAAACTTTAGTGTTGCTCAAGGCCATTATGTGTGGGTAAAGAAAGGAACTAACTATGGTGGACCCAAAGCACATTGGGTACCAAATCAAACTTAATTTGTTTTGTAGGTTTTCTTAAGGACCACTTTAAATCTATGATGTTTTGATAAGTGGTGGTTCTAAGATTTTGATGGGAGGCATAAACTAGCTTTCAAATCTAGCTCCGAAGTCCAAGGGTTATTTCACATATGAGGATTCCCTTAAAGAAAGAATTCTTGGCATTGGCAAAGTTGAAGCACTAACTTTCACATCCTTTGAAGATGTACTTTAAGTTGACAAACTAAAGCATAATCTTCCTAGTATAAATCAACTTTGTGACAAAGACTTCAAAATCATGTTTCGGCAAGGATAAATGTTTGATGAAGTCTTTCATGAGGTAAAACGCATAGGTAAAAATTAATTTTCATTTTTCAAGATTTCTTTATGTATTTCAAGTCTTTTCCCATCCTTTTTGCCAATGACAAAGGGGGAGAAGATGTATGTGTTTGTGTTTGTTTTTTCTCTAACAAAATGCAGCTAGCAAAGACACTCTAAATCATGAATTTAGGGGGAGCATTGATCAAGGGGGAGCTTTTTGTATTAGAGAAACAAGATTAAAGCAAATTTTTAAAATTGGGTTGTCATCATCAAAAAGGGGGAGAATGTGAAGGCAAGCTTCTCAATGGTTTTGATGAAGACAACATTATTCGTTCAAGATGTTATGCTTGCTCAAAAAGAATGGATCAAGACATTGAAGTTAGCACAAAGTTTTTAATTTTTACAAGTCTTGAAGAGTTCTCAAGTATAATCAAGGTATAACTCTCACTTATCAATATGGTTGCATACAAGTGTTCAAAAGTGTCTCAAGCATGCAATATATATTGATAAAATAGTTCTCAAAATAATCTTCAAAATTCACTTGCATACATGGTTCATGTGGTTGAAAATATATCATTATTTCTAGCTTTAAAAAACAAAATATTTTTATCATACATTTGAAACTTTATTTACTTTATTTATTTATTTGTTTTTTTTTTATTTTGAACCATGTTAAATCACTTTCAAATATAATCTATTGACTTGGGTAAATCAATAGATGTTGTATAAAATTGGTTCAAATACTTAGACAAATTTTTTAATTATTTAATTTAGTTAAACATTCAGTTTTTGGTAAATTATGGCGTTTTTAACTGTCGTAACAGCACCAGAAACCGCCATAATTCACACCGTTCTGAACCAGTATTTTAAATTTTAAATTTCAAAATTATTTGGTAAATTGTGGCGTTTTGAAACGACGTAACAGACCAAACAACCGTCACAATTTACAACTTACTGAAACAGTGTTTTTTATTTAAAATTGAAAAATATTTTGTTTGAATGCACCTTTTCATTATATCTTTTCATGGCATCTCTTACATCATTTATCTTATTAAATTCAGAATTTTTCTAACCATTGCCATGACTTTTGAATGGTTGCTTTCATCAATATAAATACATGTCATTTTCAGATTAAAACTTACCTCCTAGAAATTTCATAATAAAAAATCCACTCATTCTTTTCATCTTTCAGTTATTCTTCAAGTGTTCATTCAAACATATTTTTGAGAGAATCCTTTGCATAAATTTCACACATTATCATTGTTTCATCTCATTTTATTCAAGAACACTTGTATATTTCATTTGAGTGATATTTATTTCAAGGAGAAGATCGATCGTGAAGATTGATAGCATCATATTCTCAAGACATCAAATTTATTATCAAGAATATCTTTCTGTTTTACCTTGTTGTCCAGGATTGTTGGAAACAAGTGAGTGTTTTTTAATAGGATTGTTCTTCATACACTTATTTACCTATAGGTTAGATAGTAAGCATCACCATTGGTGTGATTAGGCTGTACAATAATTCTAAACTATAGTGAACTCTCTTTCGTGTTGAAGGAGGAGTGGAGTACTCTCGGGCTGTGAGGGGAACCACTATAATTCTCTTGTGTCATTTTTCCTTTCCATACTTTACTTTCAAGCACTTATCATCTAACAGAAAAATAACCAAGAACCGGTAAAAAGATCGAAAAGATTTTTAAGAACCTAATTCACCCCCCCTCTTAGGCGCATTTAAAATTACACTTGGCATCAGAGCAGGTGATAGGTAACCTGTTCCTATTCGATTCAGATGGCTTCCGCAAACAATGATCTTGTATTCGAATACGGTGGTAGTAGCAACAAGCCTCCTTTGTTTTCTGGCCAATACTTCGACTTTTGGAAAATTCGTATGAAGGCACATTTAGAAGCACAAGGAAGTGATATATGGGAGGCTGTTCAAAATGGTCCTTTTATTCCAACAACGGTTTTCAACGGAGTTGGTACGCCAAAACCACAAGCATCATGGGATGAGGATGATAAGAAAAAGGTTCTCTATGACAAAAAGGGAATAAATATTTTACAAGGTGCACTTGGAATGGATGAATTCTTCCGCGTCTCAACATGTACAACGGCCAAACAAATATGGGACACTCTTGTAGAAACTCACAAAGGAACCGCCGAAGTCAAAAGATCCAGATTGAATACTTTAAGTCAAAGTACGAGTTATTCAGAATGCAACCAGGAGAATCAATCCTCGACTTGCAGAAAAGATTCGTGCATTTGACAAATCACTTGAATGCACTTGGTAAGACACTAACAAATGATGAACTTAATCTTAAAGTGCTTAGGTCTTTAACAAGAGAGTGGCAACCCAAAGTGACGGCGACTTCCGAGAAGAAAAGTTTATCAACGATGACATCCGCTACTCTATTCGGAAAGCTTCAAGTATATGAGATGGAACTTGGACTATTGGAGAAACGTGAGAACCAAGAAAAGAAATCCAAGAGCATTGCCTTAAAAGTTGAATCTAAAGTTGTGAAGAAAGAAGACAGTCCCGAAGAGGACGAAAACTTTATGCTCCTTGTAAAAAGACTAGGAAAATACTTCAGTGCAAAAAATAATATTGGAAACTCTAGTTTCACAAGAAGAAAGAAGTCCTCAAAGAACAAAGAAAAAGAAGCATCAACATCCAATGGAGACATTATATGCTATGAATGTGGAAAGCAAGGTCACATCAAACCGGAATGTCCCAAACTCGCAAAGAATCGTGACAACAAAGGAAAGAAGGATTACAAAAAGAAAGCCTACATTGCTTGGGATGACAATGAAATAAGTTCTTCATCGGACTCCGATAGTGATCAAAGCGCAAATCTAGCATTGATGGCATCACATCATTCCGACGATGAAGACGATGAGGTTAGTAGTAACTTTTCAATTTATGATAATGATGCTCAAGGAGCAATTGATGAACTTTTAAGTGAATGCAAAATTCTATATAAAACCATCTCATCTCAAAAGAAACAAATATCAATCTTGGAAGAAAATATTGAGAAAATGGTAAATAAGTTCAAAGATGAAAAAGAAGAATTAATCAAGAATTTTGCATGCACTAAATGTGAGTCACTTGATTTTCAAATAGTTCAATTGAAAAGAGTCCTAGAAAGATATGAGAAAGGACAAATTGGATTGGAACGTGTTCTTAGTAGTCAAAAATACTCAAATAATAAAAGTGGTCTAGGTTACTCAAGATTCTCTAAACAAACTTCTAACAAGACCATTTTTGTAAAAGCTAAAGAACAAATTCCTTTAGAGAAAAGTGACAAGCCTAAAATGGTTCAACAATATAACAAAAGTAAAAGAAATAATAAGAAGAAGTCTTATAATAAGAAGAAATCTTATCCCCCTAGATATAAAAGCAACTTTGAGCCTACTTGTTTCTATTGTGGTATTAAAGGTCATACTCCTAATGCATGTTATATTAGAAACTTTAGTGTTGCTCAAGGCCATTATGTGTGGGTAAAGAAAGGAACTAACTATGGTGGACCCAAAGCACATTGGGTACCAAATCAAACTTAATTTGTTTTGTAGGTTTTCTTAAGGACCACTTTAAATCTATGATGTTTTGATAAGTGGTGGTTCTAAGATTTTGATGGGAGGCATAAACTAGCTTTCAAATCTAGCTCCGAAGTCCAAGGGTTATTTCACATATGAGGATTCCCTTAAAGAAAGAATTCTTGGCATTGGCAAAGTTGAAGCACTAACTTTCACATCCTTTGAAGATGTACTTTAAGTTGACAAACTAAAGCATAATCTTCCTAGTATAAATCAACTTTGTGACAAAGACTTCAAAATCATGTTTCGGCAAGGATAAATGTTTGATGAAGTCTTTCATGAGGTAAAACGCATAGGTAAAAATTAATTTTCATTTTTCAAGATTTCTTTATGTATTTCAAGTCTTTTCCCATCCTTTTTGCCAATGACAAAGGGGGAGAAGATGTATGTGTTTGTGTTTGTTTTTTCTCTAACAAAATGCAGCTAGCAAAGACACTCTAAATCATGAATTTAGGGGGAGCATTGATCAAGGGGGAGCTTTTTGTATTAGAGAAACAAGATTAAAGCAAATTTTTAAAATTGGGTTGTCATCATCAAAAAGGGGGAGAATGTGAAGGCAAGCTTCTCAATGGTTTTGATGAAGACAACATTATTCGTTCAAGATGTTATGCTTGCTCAAAAAGAATGGATCAAGACATTGAAGTTAGCACAAAGTTTTTAATTTTTACAAGTCTTGAAGAGTTCTCAAGTATAATCAAGGTATAACTCTCACTTATCAATATGGTTGCATACAAGTGTTCAAAAGTGTCTCAAGCATGCAATATATATTGATAAAATAGTTCTCAAAATAATCTTCAAAATTCACTTGCATACATGGTTCATGTGGTTGAAAATATATCATTATTTCTAGCTTTAAAAAACAAAATATTTTTATCATACATTTGAAACTTTATTTACTTTATTTATTTATTTGTTTTTTTTTTATTTTGAACCATGTTAAATCACTTTCAAATATAATCTATTGACTTGGGTAAATCAATAGATGTTGTATAAAATTGGTTCAAATACTTAGACAAATTTTTTAATTATTTAATTTAGTTAAACATTTAGTTTTTGGTAAATTATGGCGTTTTTAACTGTCGTAACAGCACCAGAAACCGCCATAATTCACACCGTTCTGAACCAGTATTTTAAATTTTAAATTTCAAAATTATTTGGTAAATTGTGGCGTTTTGAAACGACGTAACAGACCAAACAACCGCCACAATTTACAACTTACTGAAACAGTGTTTTTTATTTAAAATTGAAAAATATTTTGTTTGAATGCACCTTTTCATTATATCTTTTCATGGCATCTCTTACATCATTTATCTTATTAAATTCAGAATTTTTCTAACCATTGCCATGACTTTTGAATGGTTGCTTTCATCAATATAAATACATGTCATTTTCAGATTAAAACTTACCTCCTAGAAATTTCATAATAAAAAATCCACTCATTCTTTTCATCTTTCAGTTATTCTTCAAGTGTTCATTCAAACATATTTTTGAGAGAATCCTTTGCATAAATTTCACACATTATCATTGTTTCATCTCATTTTATTCAAGAACACTTGTATATTTCATTTGAGTGATATTTATTTCAAGGAGAAGATCGATCGTGAAGATTGATAGCATCATATTCTCAAGACATCAAATTTATTATCAAGAATATTTTTCTGTTTTACCTTGTTGTCCAGGATTGTTGGAAACAAGTGAGTGTTTTTTAATAGGATTGTTCTTCATACACTTATTTACCTATAGGTTAGATAGTAAGCATCACCTTTGGTGTGATTAGGCTGTACAATAATTCTAAACTATAGTGAACTCTCTTTCGTGTTGAAGGAGGAGTGGAGTACTCTCGGGCTGTGAGGGGAACCTCTATAATTCTCTTGTGTCATTTTTCCTTTCCATACTTTACTTTCAAGCACTTATCATCTAACAGAAAAATAACCAAGAACCGGTAAAAAGATCGAAAAGATTTTTAAGAACCTAATTCACCCCCCCTCTTAGGCGCATTTAAAATTACACTTGGCATCAGAGCAGGTGATAGGTAACCTGTTCCTATTCGATTCAGATGGCTTCCGCAAACAATGATCTTGTATTCGAATACGGTGGTAGTAGCAACAAGCCTCCTTTGTTTTCTGGCCAATACTTCGACTTTTGGAAAATTCGTATGAAGGCACATTTAGAAGCACAAGGAAGTGATATATGGGAGGCTGTTCAAAATGGTCCTTTTATTCCAACAACGGTTTTCAACGGAGTTGGTACGCCAAAACCACAAGCATCATGGGATGAGGATGATAAGAAAAAGGTTCTCTATGACAAAAAGGGAATAAATATTTTACAAGGTGCACTTGGAATGGATGAATTCTTCCGCGTCTCAACATGTACAACGGCCAAACAAATATGGGACACTCTTGTAGAAACTCACAAAGGAACCGCCGAAGTCAAAAGATCCAGATTGAATACTTTAAGTCAAAGTACGCGTTATTCAGAATACAACCAGGAGAATCAATCCTCGACTTGCAGAAAAGATTCGTGCATTTGACAAATCACTTGAATGCACTTGGTAAGACACTAACAAATGATGAACTTAATCTTAAAGTGCTTAGGTCTTTAACAAGAGAGTGGCAACCCAAAGTGACGGTGACTTCCGAGAAGAAAAGTTTATCAACGATGACATCCGCTACTCTATTCGGAAAGCTTCAAGTATATGAGATGGAACTTGGACTATTGGAGAAACGTGAGAACCAAGAAAAGAAATCCAAGAGCATTGCCTTAAAAGTTGAATCTAAAGTTGTGAAGAAAGAAGACAGTCCCGAAGAGGACGAAAACTTTATGCTCCTTGTAAAAAGACTAGGAAAATACTTCAGTGCAAAAAATAATATTGGAAACTCTAGTTTCACAAGAAGAAAGAAGTCCTCAAAGAACAAAGAAAAAGAAGCATCAACATCCAATGGAGACATTATATGCTATGAATGTGGAAAGCAAGGTCACATCAAACCGGAATGTCCCAAACTCGCAAAGAATCGTGACAACAAAGGAAAGAAGGATTACAAAAAGAAAGCCTACATTGCTTGGGATGACAATGAAATAAGTTCTTCATCGGACTCCGATAGTGATCAAAGCACAAATCTAGCATTGATGGCATCACATCATTCCGACGATGAAGACGATGAGGTTAGTAGTAACTTTTCAATTTATGATAATGATGCTCAAGGAGCAATTGATGAACTTTTAAGTGAATGCAAAATTCTATATAAAACCATCTCATCTCAAAAGAAACAAATATCAATCTTGGAAGAAAATATTGAGAAAATGGTAAATAAGTTCAAAGATGTTAAAGAAGAATTAATCAAGAATTTTGCATGCACTAAATGTGAGTCACTTGATTTTCAAATAGTTCAATTGAAAAGAGTCCTAGAAAGATATGAGAAAGGACAAATTGGATTGGAACGTGTTCTTAGTAGTCAAAAATACTCAAATAATAAAAGTGGTCTAGGTTACTCAAGATTCTCTAAACAAACTTCTAACAAGACCATTTTTGTAAAAGCTAAAGAACAAATTCCTTTAGAGAAAAGTGACAAGCCTAAACTGGTTCAACAATATAACAAAAGGAAAAGAAATAATAAGAAGAAGTCTTATAATAAGAAGAAATCTTATCCCCCTAGATATAAAAGCAACTTTGAGCCTACTTGTTTCTATTGTGGTATTAAAGGTCATACTCCTAATGCATGTTATATTAGAAACTTTAGTGTTGCTCAAGGCCATTATGTGTGGGTAAAGAAAGGAACTAACTATGGTGGACCCAAAGCACATTGGGTACCAAATCAAACTTAATTTGTTTTGTAGGTTTTCTTAAGGACCACTTTAAATCTATGATGTTTTGATAAGTGGTGGTTCTAACATTTTGATGGGAGGCATAAACTAGCTTTCAAATCTAGCTCCAAAGTCCAAGGGTTATTTCACATATGTGGATTCCCTTAAAGAAAGAATTCTTGGCATTGGCAAAGTTGAAGCACTAACTTTCACATCCTTTGAAGATGTACTTTAAGTTGACAAACTAAAGCATAATCTTCCTAGTATAAATCAACTTTGTGACAAAGACTTCAAAATCATGTTTCGGCAAGGATAAATGTTTGATGAAGTCTTTCATAAGGTAAAACGCATAGGTAAAAATTATTTTTCATTTTTCAAGATTTCTTTATGTATTTCAAGTCTTTTCCCATCCTTTTTGCCAATGACAAAGGGGGAGAAGATGTATGTGTTTGTGTTTGTTTTTTCTCTAACAAAATGCAGCTAGCAAAGACACTCTAAATCATGAATTTAGGGGGAGCATTGATCAAGGGGGAGCTTTTTGTATTAGAGAAACAAGATTTAAGCAAATTTTTAAAATTGGGTTGTCATCATCAAAAAGGGGGAGAATGTGAAGGCAAGCTTCTCAATGGCTTTGATGAAGACAACATTATTCATTCAAGATGTTATGCTTGCTCAAAAAGAATGGATCAAGACATTGAAGTTAGCACAAAGTTTTTAATTTTTACAAGTCTTGAAGAGTTCTCAAGTATAATCAAGGTATAACTCTCACTTATCAATATGGTTGCATACAAGTGTTCAAAAGTGTCTCAAGCATGCAATATATATTGATAAAATAGTTCTCAAAATAATCTTCAAAATTCACTTGCATACATGGTTCATGTGGTTGAAAATATATCATTATTTCTAGCTTTAAAAAACAAAATATTTTTATCATACATTTGAAACTTTATTTACTTTATTTATTTATTTGTTTTTTTTTTATTTTGAACCATGTTAAATCACTTTCAAATATAATCTATTGACTTGGGTAAATCAATAGATGTTGTATAAAATTGGTTCAAATACTTAGACAAATTTTTTAATTATTTAATTTAGTTAAACATTCAGTTTTTGGTAAATTATGGCGTTTTTAACTGTCGTAACAGCACCAGAAACCGCCATAATTCACACCGTTCTGAACCAGTATTTTAAATTTTAAATTTCAAAATAATTTGGTAAATTATGGCGTTTTGAAACGACGTAACAGACCAAACAACCGCCACAATTTACAACGTACTGAAACAGTGTTTTTTATTTAAAATTGAAAAATATTTTGTTTGAATGCACCTTTTCATTATATCTTTTCATGGCATCTCTTACATCATTTATCTTATTAAATTCAGAATTTTTCTAACCATTGCCATGACTTTTGAATGGTTGCTTTCATCAATATAAATACATGTCATTTTCAGATTAAAACTTACCTCCTAGAAATTTCATAATAAAAAATCCACTCATTCTTTTCATCTTTCAGTTATTCTTCAAGTGTTCATTCAAACATATTTTTGAGAGAATCCTTTGCATAAATTTCACACATTATCATTGTTTCATCTCATTTTATTCAAGAACTCTTGTATATTTCATTTGAGTGATATTTATTTCAAGGAGAAGATCGATCGTGAAGATTGATAACATCATATTCTCAAGACATCAAATTTATTATCAAGAATATTTTTCTGTTTTACCTTGTTGTCCAGGATTGTTGGAAACAAGTGAGTGTTTTTTAATAGGATTGTTCTTCATACACTTATTTACCTATAGGTTAGATAGTAAGCATCACCATCGGTGTGATTAGGCTGTACAATAATTCTAAACTATAGTGAACTCTCTTTCGTGTTGAAGGAGGAGTGGAGTACTCTCGGGCTGTGAGGGGAACCACTATAATTCTCTTGTGTCATTTTTCCTTTCCATACTTTACTTTCAAGCACTTATCATCTAACGGAAAAATAACCAAGAACCGGTAAAAAGATCGAAAAGATTTTTAAGAACCTAATTCACCCCCCCTCTTAGGCGCATTTAAAATTACACTTGGCATCAGAGCAGGTGATAGGTAACCTGTTCCTATTCGATTCAGATGGCTTCCGAAAACAATGATCTTGTATTCGAATACGGTGGTAGTAGCAACAAGCCTCCTTTGTTTTCTGGCCAATACTTCGACTTTTGGAAAATTCGTATGAAGGCACATTTAGAAGCACAAGGAAGTGATATATGGGAGGCTGTTCAAAATGGTCCTTTTATTCCAACAATGGTTTTCAACGGAGTTGGTACGCCAAAACCACAAGCATCATGGGATGAGGATGATAAGAAAAAGGTTCTCTATGACAAAAAGGGAATAAATATTTTACAAGGTGCATTTGGAATGGATGAATTCTTCCGCGTCTCAACATGTACAACGGCCAAACAAATATGGGACACTCTTGTAGAAACTCACAAAGGAACCGCCGAAGTCAAAAGATCCAGATTGAATACTTTAAGTCAAAGTACGAGTTATTCAGAATGCAACCAGGAGAATCAATCCTCGACTTGCAGAAAAGATTCGTGCATTTGACAAATCACTTCAATGCACTTGGTAAGACACTAACAAATGATGAACTTAATCTTAAAGTGCTTAGGTCTTTAACAAGAGAGTGGCAACCCAAAGTGACGGCGACTTCCGAGAAGAAAAGTTTATCAACGATGACATCCGCTACTCTATTCGGAAAGCTTCAAGTATATGAGATGGAACTTGGACTATTGGAGAAACGTGAGAACCAAGAAAAGAAATCCAAGAGCATTGCCTTAAAAGTTGAATCTAAAGTTGTGAAGAAAGAAGACAATCCCGAAGAGGACGAAAACTTTATGCTCCTTGTAAAAGGACTAGGAAAATACTTCAGTGCAAAAAATAATATTGGAAACTCTAGTTTCACAAGAAGAAAGAAGTCCTCAAAGAACAAAGAAAAAGAAGCATCAACATCCAATGGAGACATTATATGCTATGAATGTGGAAAGCAAGGTCACATCAAACCGGAATGTCCCAAACTCGCAAAGAATCGTGATAACAAAGGAAAGAAGGATTACAAAAAGAAAGCCTACATTGCTTGGGATGACAATGAAATAAGTTCTTCATCGGACTCCGATAGTGATCAAAGCGCAAATCTAGCATTGATGGCATCACATCATTCCGACGATGAAGACGATGAGGTTAGTAGTAACTTTTCAATTTATGATAATGATGCTCAAGGAGCAATTGATGAACTTTTAAGTGAATGCAAAATTCTATATAAAACCATCTCATCTCAAAAGAAACAAATATCAATCTTGGAAGAAAATATTGAGAAAATGGTAAATAAGTTCAAAGATGAAAAAGAAGAATTAATCAAGAATTTTGCATGCACTAAATGTGAGTCACTTGATTTTCAAATAGTTCAATTGAAAAGAGTCCTAGAAAGATATGAGAAAGGACAAATTGGATTGGAACGTGTTCTTAGTAGTCCAAAATACTCAAATAATAAAAGTGGTCTAGGTTACTCAAGATTCTCTAAACAAACTTCTAACAAGACCATTTTTGTAAAAGCTAAAGAACAAATTCCTTTAGAGAAAAGTGACAAGCCTAAAATGGTTCAACAATATACCAAAAGGAAAAGAAATAATAAGAAGAAGTCTTATAATAAGAAGAAATCTTATCCCCCTAGATATAAAAGCAACTTTGAGCCTACTTGTTTCTATTGTGGTATTAAAGGTCATACTCCTAATGCATGTTATATTAGAAACTTTAGTGTTGCTCAAGGCCATTATGTGTGGGTTAAGAAATGAACTAACTATGGTGGACCCAAAGCACATTGGGTACCAAATCAAACTTAATTTGTTTTGTAGGTTTGCTTAAGGACCACTTTAAATCTATGATGTTTTGATAAGTGGTGGTTCTAAGATTTTGATGGGAGGCATAAACTAGCTTTCAAATCTAGCTCCAAAGTCCAAGGGTTATTTCACATATGAGGATTCCCTTAAAGAAAGAATTCTTGGCATTGGCAAAGTTGAAGCACTAACTTTCACATCCTTTGAAGATGTACTTTAAGTTGACAAACTAAAGCATAATCTTCGTAGTATAAATCAACTTTGTGACAAAGACTTCAAAATCATGTTTCGGTAAGGATAAATGTTTGATGAAGACTTTCATGAGGTAAAACGCATAGGTAAAAATTATTTTTCATTTTTCAAGATTTCTTTATGTATTTCAAGTCTTTTCCCATCCTTTTTGCCAATGACAAAGGGGGAGAAGATGTATGTGTTTGTGTTTGTTTTTTCTCTAACAAAATGCAGATAGCAAAGACACTCTAAATCATGAATTTAGGGGGAGCATTGATCAAGGGGGAGCTTTTTGTATTAGAGAAACAAGATTTAAGAAAATTTTTAAAATTGGGTTGTCATCATCAAAAAGGGGGAGAATGTGAAGGCAAGTTTCTCAATGGTTTTGATGAAGACAACATTATTCATTCAAGATGTTATGCTTGCTCAAAAAGAATGGATCAAGACATTGAAGTTAGCACAAAGTTTTTAATTTTTACAAGTCTTGAAGAGTTCTCAAGTATAATCAAGGTATAACTCTCACTTATCAATATGGTTGCATACATGTGTTCAAAAGTGTCTCAAGCATGCAATATATATTGATAAAATAGTTCTCAAAATAATCTTCAAAATTCACTTGCATACATGGTTCATGTGGTTGAAAATATATCATTATTTCTAGCTTTAAAAAACAAAATATTTTTATCATACATTTGAAACTTTATTTACTTTATTTATTTATTTGTTTTTTTTTTATTTTGAACCATGTTAAATCACTTTCAAATATAATCTATTGACTTGGGTAAATCAATAGATGTTGTATAAAATTGGTTCAAATACTTAGACAAATTTTTTAATTATTTAATTTAGTTAAACATTCAGTTTTTGGTAAATTATGGCGTTTTTAACTGTCGTAACAGCACCAGAAACCGCCATAATTCACACCGTTCTGAACCAGTATTTTAAATTTTAAATTTCAAAATTATTTGGTAAATTGTGTTGTTTTGAAACGACGTAACAGACCAAACAACCGCCACAATTTACAACGTACTGAAACAGTGTTTTTTATTTAAAATTGAAAAATGTTTTGTTTGAATGCACCTTTTCATTATATCCTTTCATGGCATCTCTTACATCATTTACCTTATTAAATTCAGAATTTTTCTAACCATTGCCATGAATTTTGAACGGTTGCTTTCATCAATATAAATACATGTCATTTTCAGATTAAAACTTACCTCCTAGAAATTTCATAATAAAAAATCCACTCATTCTTTCCATCTTTCAGTTATTCTTCAAGTGTTCATTCAAACATATTTTTGAGAGAAACCTTTGCATAAATTTCACACATTATCATTGTTTCATCTCATTTTATTCAAGAACACTTGTATATTTCATTTGAGTGATATTTATTTCAAGGAGAAGATCGATCATGAAGATTGATAGCATCATATTCTCAAGACATCAAATTTATTATCAAGAATATTTTCCTGTTTTACCTTGTTGTCCAGGATTGTTGGAAACAAGTGAGTGTTTTTGAAGATGATTGTTCTTCATACACTTATTTACCTATAGGTTAGATAGTAAGCATCACCATTGGTGTGATTAGGCTGTACAATAATTCTAAACTATAGTGAACTCTCTTTCGTGTTGAAGGAGGAGTGGAGTACTCTCAGGCTGTGAGGGGAACCACTATAATTCTCTTGTGTCATTTTTCCTTTCCATACTTTACTTTCAAGCACTTATCATCTAACAGAAAAATAACCAAGAACCGGTAAAAAGATCGAAAAAAATTTTAAGAACCTAATTCACCCCCCCTCTTAGGCGCATTTAAAATTACACTTGGCATCAGAGCAGGTGATAGGTAACCTGTTCCTATTCGATTCAGATGGCTTCCGCAAACAATGATCTTGTATTCAAAGACGGTGGTAGTAGCAACAAGCCTCCTTTGTTTTCTGGCCAATACTTCGACTTTTGGAAAATTCGTATGAAGGCACATTTAGAAGCACAAGGAAGTGATATATGGGAGGCTGTTCAAAATGGTCCTTTTATTCCTACAACGGTTTTCAACGGAGTTGGTACGCCAAAACCACAAGCATCATGGGATGAGGATGATAAGAAAAAGGTTCTCTATGACAAAAAGGGAATAAATATTTTACAAAGTGCACTTGGAATGGATGAATTCTTCCGCGTCTCAACATGTACAACGGCCAAACAAATATGGGACACTCTTGTAGAAACTCACGAAGGAACCGCCGAAGTCAAAAGATCCAGATTGAATACTTTAAGTCAAGAGTACGAGTTATTCAGAATGCAACCAGGAAAATCAATCCTCGACTTGCAGAAAAGATTCGTGCATTTGACAAATCACTTGAATGCACTTGGTAAGACACTAACAAATGATGAACTTAATCTTAAAGTGCTTAGGCCTTTAACAAGAGAGTGGCAACCCAAAGTGACGGCGACTTCCGAGAAGAAAAGTTTATCAACGATGACATCCGCTACTCTATTCGGAAAGCTTCAAGAATATGAGATGGAACTTGGACTATTGGAGAAACGTGAGAACCAAGAAAAGAAATCCAAGAGCATTGCCTTAAAAGTTTAATCTAAAGTTGTGAAGAAAGAAGACAATCCCGAAGTGGACGAAAACTTTATGCTCCTTGTAAAAAGACTAGGAAAATACTTCAGTGCAAAAAATAATATTGGAAACTCTAGTTTCACAAGAAGAAAGAAGTCCTCAAAGAACAAAGAAAAAGAAGCATCAACATCCAATGGAGACATTATATGCTATGAATGTGGAAAGCAAGGTCACATCAAACCGGAATGTCCCAAACTCGCAAAGAATCGTGACAACAAAGGAAAGAAGGATTACAAAAAGAAAGCCTACATTGCTTGGGATGACAATGAAATAAGTTCTTCATCGGACTCCGATAGTGATCAAAGCGCAAATCTAGCATTGATGGCATCACATCATTCCGACGATGAAGACGATGAGGTTAGTAGTAACTTTTCAATTTATGATAATGATGCTCAAGGAGCAATTGATGAACTTTTAAGTGAATGCAAAATTCTATATAAAACCATCTCATCTCAAAAGTAACAAATATCAATCTTGGAAGAAAATATTGAGAAAATGGTAAATAAGTTCAAAGATGAAAAAGAAGAATTAATCAAGAATTTTGCATTCACTAAATGTGAGTCACTTGATTTTCAAATAGTTCAATTGAAAAGAGTCCTAGAAAGATAAGAGAAAGGACAAATTGGATTGGAACGTGTTCTTAGTAGTCAAAAATACTCAAATAATAAAAGTGGTCAAGGTTACTCAAGATTCTCTAAACAAACTTCTAACACGACCATTTTTGTAAAAGCTAAAGAACAAATTCCTTTAGAGAAAAGTGACAAGCCTAAAATGGTTCAACAATATAACAAAAGGAAAAGAAATAATAAGAAGAAGTCTTATAATAAGAAGAAATCTTATCCCCCTAGATATAAAAGCAACTTTGAGCCTACTTGTTTCTATTGTGGTATTAAAGGTCATACTCCTAATGCATGTTATATTAGAAACTTTAGTGTTGCTCAAGGCCATTATGTGTGGGTTAAGAAAGGAACTAACTATGGTGGACCCAAAGCACATTGGGTACCAAATCAAACTTAATTTGTTTTGTAGGTTTGCTTAAGGACCACTTTAAATCTATGATGTTTTGATAAGTGGTGGTTCTAAGATTTTGATGGGAGTCATAAACTAGCTTTCAAATCTAGCTCCAAAGTCCAAGGGTTATTTCACATATGAGGATTCCCTTAAAGAAAGAATTCTTGGCATTGGCAAAGTTGAAGCACTAACTTTCACATCCTTTGAAGATGTACTTTAAGTTGACAAACTAAAGCATAATCTTCCTAGTATAAATCAACTTTGTGACAAAGACTTCAAAATCATGTTTCGGCAAGGATAAATGTTTGATGAAGTCTTTCATGAGGTAAAACGCATAGGTAAAAATTATTTTTCATTTTTCAAGATTTCTTTATGTATTTCAAGTCTTTTCCCATCCTTTTTGCCAATGACAAAGGGGAGAAGATGTATGTGTTTGTGTTTGTTTTTTCTCTAACAAAATGCAGCTAGCAAAGACACTCTAAATCATGAATTTAGGGGGAGCATTGATCAAGGGGGAGCTTTTTGTATTAGAGAAACAAGATTAAAGAAAATTTTTAAAATTGGGTTGTCATCATCAAAAAGGGGGAGAATGTGAAGGCAAGTTTCTCAATGGTTTTGATGAAGACAACATTATTCATTCAAGATGTTATGCTTGCTCAAAAAGAATGGATCAAGACATTGAAGTTAGCACAAAGTTTTTAATTTTTACAAGTCTTGAAGAGTTCTCAAGTATAATCAAGGTATAACTCTCACTTATCAATATGGTTGCATACAAGTGTTCAAAAGTGTCTCAAGCATGCAATATATATTGATAAAATAGTTCTCAAAATAATCTTCAAAATTCACTTGCATACATGGTTCATGTGGTTGAAAATATATCATTATTTCTAGCTTTAAAAAACAAAATATTTTTATCATACATTTGAAACTTTATTTACTTTATTTATTTATTTGTTTTTTTTTATTTTGAACCATGTTAAATCACTTTCAAATATAATCTATTGACTTGGGTAAATCAATAGATGTTGTATAAAATTGGTTCAAATACTTAGACAAATTTTTTAATTATTTAATTTAGTTAAACTTTCAGTTTTTGGTAAATTAAGTCGTTTTTAACTGTCGTAACAGCACCAGAAACCGCCATAATTCACAAAGTTCTGAACCAGTATTTTAAATTTTAAATTTCAAAATTATTTGGTAAATTGTGGCGTTTTGAAACGACGTAACAGACCAAACAACCGCCACAATTTACAACGTACTGAAACAGTGTTTTTTATTTAAAATTGAAAAATGTTTTGTTTGAATGCACCTTTTCATTATATCTTTTCATGGCATCTCTTACATCATTTATCTTATTAAATTCAGAATTTTTCTAACCATTGCCATGACTTTTGAATGGTTGCTTTCATCAATATAAATACATGTCATTTTCAGATTAAAACTTACCTCCTAGAAATTTCATAATAAAAAATCCACTCATTCTTTTCATCTTTCAGTTATTCTTCAAGTGTTCATTCAAACATATTTTTGAGAGAAATCTTTGCATAAATTTCACACATTATCATTGTTTCATCTCATTTTATTCAAGAACACTTGTATATTTCATTTGAGTGATATTTATTTCAAGGAGAAGATCGATCGTGAAGATTGATAGCATCATATTCTCAAGACATCAAATTTATTATCAAGAATATTTTTCTGTTTTACCTTGTTGTCCAGGATTGTTGGAAACAAGTTAGTGTTTTTTAATAGGATTGTTCTTCATACACTTATTTACCTATAGGTTAGATAGTAAGCATCACCATTGGTGTGATTAGGCTGTACAATAATTCTAAACTATAGTGAACTCTCTTTCGTGTTGAAGGAGGAGTGGAGTACTCTCGGGCTGTGAGGGGAACCACTATAATTCTCTTGTGTCATTTTTCCTTTCCATACTTTACTTTCAAGCACTTATCATCTAACGGAAAAATAACCAAGAACCGGTAAAAAGATCGAAAAAAATTTTAAGAACCTAATTCACCCCCCCTCTTAGGCGCATTTAAAATTACACTTGGCATCAGAGCAGGTGATAGGTAACCTGTTCCTATTCGATTCAGATGGCTTCCGCAAACAATGATCTTGTATTCGAATACGGTGGTAGTAGCAACAAGCCTCCTTTGTTTTCTGGCCAATACTTCGACTTTTGGAAAATTCGTATGAAGGCACATTTAGAAGCACAAGGAAGTGATATATGGGAGGCTGTTCAAAATGGTCCTCTTATTCCTACAACGGTTTTCAACGGAGTTGGTACGCCAAAACCACAAGCATCATGGGATGAGGATGATAAGAAAAAGGTTCTCTATGACAAAAAGGTAATAAATATTTTACAAAGTGCACTTGGAATGGATGAATTCTTCCGCGTCTCAACATGTACAACGGCCAAACAAATATGGGACACTCTTGTAGAAACTCACGAAGGAACCGCCGAAGTCAAAAGATCCAGATTGAATACTTTAAGTCAAGAGTACGAGTTATTCAGAATGCAACCAGGAGAATCAATCCTCGACTTGCAGAAAAGATTCGTACATTTGACAAATCACTTGAATGCACTTGGTAAGACACTAACAAATGATGAACTTAATCTTAAAGTGCTTAGGTCTTTAACAAGAGAGTGGCAACCCAAAGTGACGGCGACTTCCGAGAAGAAAAGTTTATCAACGATGACATCCGCTACTCTATTCGGAAAGCTTCAAGAATATGAGATGGAAATGGGACTATTGGAGAAACGTGAGAACCAAGAAAAGAAATCCAAGAGCATTGCCTTAAAAGTTGAATCTAAAGTTGTGAAGAAAGAAGACAATCCCGAAGAGGACGAAAACTTTATGCTCCTTGTAAAAAGACTAGGTAAATACTTCAGTGCAAAAAATAATATTGGAAACTCTAGTTTCACAAGAAGAAAGAAGTCCTCAAAGAACAAAGAAAAAGAAGCATCAACATCCAATGGAGACATTATATGCTATGAATGTGGAAAGCAAGGTCACATCAAACCGGAATGTCCGAAACTCGCAAAGAATCGTGACAACAAAGGAAAGAAGGATTACAAAAAGAAAGCCTACATTGCTTGGGATGACAATGAAATAAGTTCTTCATCGGACTCCGATAGTGATCAAAGCGCAAATCTAGCATTGATGCCATCACATCATTCCGACGATGAAGACGATGAGGTTAGTAGTAACTTTTGAATTTATGATAATGATGCTCAAGGAGCAATTGTTGAACTTTTAAGTGAATGCAAAATTCTATATAAAACCATCTCATCTCAAAAGAAACAAATATCAAGCTTGGAAGAAAATATTGAGAAAATGGTAAATAAGTTCAAAGATGAAAAAGAAGAATTAATCAAGAATTTTGCATGCACTAAATGTGAGTCACTTGCTTTTCAAATAGTTCAATTGAAAAGAGTCCTAGAAAGATATGAGAAAGGACAAATTGGATTGGAACGTGTTCTTAGTAGTCAAAAATACTCAAATAATAAAAGTGGTCTAGGTTACTCAAGATTCTCTAAACAAACTTCTAACAAGACCATTTTTGTAAAAGCTAAAGAACAAATTCCTTTAGAGAAAAGTGACAAGCCTAAAATGGTTCAACAATATAACAAAAGGAAAAGAAATAATAAGAAGAAGTCTTATAATAAGAAGAAATCTTATCCCCCTAGATATAAAAGCAACTTTGAGCCTACTTGTTTCTATTGTGGTATTAAAGGTCATACTCCTAATGCATGTTATATTAGAAACTTTAGTGTTGCTCAAGGCCATTATGTGTGGGTTAAGAAAGGAACTAACTATGGTGGACCCAAAGCACATTGGGTACCAAATCAAACTTAATTTGTTTTGTAGGTTTGCTTAAGGACCACTTTAAATCTATGATGTTTTGATAAGTGGTGGTTCTAAGATTTTGATGGGAGGCATAAACTAGCTTTCAAATCTAGCTCCAAAGTCCAAGGGTTATTTCACATATGAGGATTCCCTTAAAGAAAGAATTCTTGGCATTGGCAAAGTTGAAGCACTAACTTTCACATCCTTTGAAGATGTACTTTAAGTTGACAAACTAAAGCATAATCTTCCTAGTATAAATCAACTTTGTGACAAAGACTTCAAAATCATGTTTCGGCAAGGATAAATGTTTGATGAAGTCTTTCATGAGGTAAAACGCATAGGTAAAAATTATTTTTCATTTTTCAAGATTTCTTTATGTATTTCAAGTCTTTTCCCATCTTTTTGCCAATGACAAAGGGGAGAAGATGTATGTGTTTGTGTTTGTTTTTTCTCTAACAAAATGCAGCTAGCAAAGACACTCTAAATCATGAATTTAGGGGGAGCATTGATCAAGGGGGAGCTTTTTGTATTAGAGAAACAAGATTAAAGAAAATTTTTAAAATTGGGTTGTCATCATCAAAAAGGGGGAGAATGTGAAGGCAAGTTTCTCAATGGTTTTGATGAAGACAACATTATTCATTCAAGATGTTATGCTTGCTCAAAAAGAATGGATCAAGACATTGAAGTTAGCACAAAGTTTTTAATTTTTACAAGTCTTGAAGAGTTCTCAAGTATAATCAAGGTATAACTCTCACTTATCAATATGGTTGCATACAAGTGTTCAAAAGTGTCTCAAGCATGCAATATATATTGATAAAATAGTTCTCAAAATAATCTTCAAAATTCACTTGCATACATGGTTCATGTGGTTGAAAATATATCATTATTTCTAGCTTTAAAAAACAAAATATTTTTATCATACATTTGAAACTTTATTTACTTTATTTATTTATTTGTTTTTTTTTATTTTGAACCATGTTAAATCACTTTCAAATATAATCTATTGACTTGGGTAAATCAATAGATGTTGTATAAAATTGGTTCAAATACTTAGACAAATTTTTTAATTATTTAATTTAGTTAAACATTCAGTTTTTGGTAAATTATGCTGTTTTTAACTGTCGTAACAGCACCAGAAACCGCCATAATTCACACCATTCTGAACCAGTATTTTAAATTTTAAATTTCAAAATTATAAGGTAAATTGTGGCGTTTTGAAACGACGTAACAGACCAAACAACCGCCACAATTTACAACGTACTGAAACAGTGTTTTTTATTTAAAATTGAAAAATGTTTTGTTTGAATGCACCTTTTCATTATATCTTTTCATGGCATCTCTTACATCATTTATCTTATTAAATTCAGAATTTTTCTAACCATTGCCATGACTTTTGAATGGTTGCTTTCATCAATATAAATACATGTCATTTTCAGATTAAAACTTACCTCCTAGAAATTTCATAATAAAAAATCCACTCATTCTTTTCATCTTTCAGTTATTCTTCAAGTGTTCATTCAAACATATTTTTGAGAGAAATCTTTGCATAAATTTCACACATTATCATTGTTTCATCTCATTTTATTCAAGAACACTTGTATATTTCATTTGAGTGATATTTATTTCAAGGAGAAGATCGATCGTGAAGATTGATAGCATCATATTCTCAAGACATCAAATTTATTATCAAGAATATTTTTCTGTGTAACTTGTTGTCCAGGATTGTTGGAAACAAGTGAGTGTTTTTTAATAGGATTGTTCTTCATACACTTATTTACCTATAGGTTAGATAGTAAGCATCACCATTGGTGTGATTAGGCTGTACAATAATTCTAAACTATAGTGAACTCTCTTTCGTGTTGAAGGAGGAGTGGAGTACTCTCGGGCTGTGAGGGGAACCACTATAATTCTCTTGTGTCATTTTTCCTTTCCATACTTTACTTTCAAGCACTTATCATCTAACGGAAAAATAACCAAGAACCGGTAAAAAGATCGAAAAAATTTTTAAGAACCTAATTCACCCCCCCTCTTAGGCGCATTTAAAATTACACTTGGCATCAGAGCAGGTGATAGGTAACCTGTTCCTATTCGATTCAGATGGCTTCCGCAAACAATGATCTTGTATTCGAATACGGTGGTAGTAGCAACAAGCCTCCTTTGTTTTCTGGCCAATACTTCGACTTTTGGAAAATTCGTATGAAGGCACATTTAGAAGCACAAGGAAGTGATATATGGGAGGCTGTTCAAAATGGTCCTTTTATTCCTACAACGGTTTTCAACGGAGTTGGTACGCCAAAACCACAAGCATCATGGGATGAGGATGATAAGAAAAAGGTTCTCTATGACAAAAAGGGAATAAATATTTTACAAAGTGCACTTGGAATGGATGAATTCTTCCGCGTCTCAACATGTACAACGGCCAAACAAATATGGGACACTCTTGTAGAAACTCACGAAGGAACCGCCGAAGTCAAAAGATCCAGATTGAATACTTTAAGTCAAGAGTACGAGTTATTCAGAATGCAACCAGGAGAATCAATCCTCGACTTGCAGAAAAGATTCGTACATTTGACAAATCACTTGAATGCACTTGGTAAGACACTAACAAATGATGAACTTAATCTTAAAGTGCTTAGGTCTTTAACAAGAGAGTGGCAACCCAAAGTGACGGCGACTTCCGAGAAGAAAAGTTTATCAACGATGACATCCGCTACTCTATTCGGAAAGCTTCAAGAATATGAGATGGAAATGGGACTATTGGAGAAACATGAGAACCAAGAAAAGAAATCCAAGAGCATTGCCTTAAAAGTTGAATCTAAAGTTGTGAAGAAAGAAGACAATCCCGAAGAGGACGAAAACTTTATGCTCCTTGTAAAAAGACTAGGTAAATACTTCAGTGCAAAAAATAATATTGGAAGCTCTAGTTTCACAAGAAGAAAGAAGTCCTCAAAGAACAAAGAAAAAGAAGCATCAACATCCAATGGAGACATTATATGCTATGAATGTGGAAAGCAAGGTCACATCAAAACGGAATGTCCCAAACTCGCAAAGAATCGTGACAACGAAGGAAAGAAGGATTACAAAAAGAAAGCCTACATTGCTTGGGATGACAATGAAATAAGTTCTTCATCGGACTCCGATAGTGATCAAAGCGCAAATCTAGCATTGATGCCATCACATCATTCCGACGATGAAGACGATGAGGTTAGTAGTAACTTTTGAATTTATGATAATGATGCTCAAGGAGCAATTGTTGAACTTTTAAGTGAATGCAAAATTCTATATAAAACCATCTCATCTCAAAAGAAACAAATATCAAGCTTGGAAGAAAATATTGAGAAAATGGTAAATAAGTTCAAAGATGAAAAAGAAGAATTAATCAAGAATTTTGCATGCACTAAATGTGAGTCACTTGCTTTTCAAATAGTTCAATTGAAAAGAGTCCTAGAAAGATATGAGAAAGGACAAATTGGATTGGAACGTGTTCTTAGTAGTCAAAAATACTCAAATAATAAAAGTGGTATAGGTTACTCAAGATTCTCTAAACAAACTTCTAACAAGACCATTTTTGTAAAAGCTAAAGAACAAATTCCTTTAGAGAAAAGTGACAAGCCTAAAATGGTTCAACAATATAACAAAAGGAAAAGAAATAATAAGAAGAAGTCTTATAATAAGAAGAAATCTTATCCCCCTAGATATAAAAGCAACTTTGAGCCTACTTGTTTCTATTGTGGTATTAAAGGTCATACTCCTAATGCATGTTATATTAGAAACTTTAGTGTTGCTCAAGGCCATTATGTGTGGGTTAAGAAAGGAACTAACTATGGTGGACCCAAAGCACATTGGGTACCAAATCAAACTTAATTTGTTTTGTAGGTTTGCTTAAGGACCACTTTAAATCTATGATGTTTTGATAAGTGGTGGTTCTAAGATTTTGATGGGAGGCATAAACTAGCTTTCAAATCTAGCTCCAAAGTCCAAGGGTTATTTCACATATGAGGATTCCCTTAAAGAAAGAATTCTTGGCATTGGCAAAGTTGAAGCACTAACTTTCACATCCTTTGAAGATGTACTTTAAGTTGACAAACTAAAGCATAATCTTCCTAGTATAAATCAACTTTGTGACAAAGACTTCAAAATCATGTTTCGGCAAGGATAAATGTTTGATGAAGTCTTTCATGAGGTAAAACGCATAGGTAAAAATTATTTTTCATTTTTCAAGATTTCATTATGTATTTCAAGTCTTTTCCCATCTTTTTGCCAATGACAAAGGGGAGAAGATGTATGTGTTTGTGTTTGTTTTTTCTCTAACAAAATGCAGCTAGCAAAGACACTCTAAATCATGAATTTAGGGGGAGCATTGATCAAGGGGGAGCTTTTTGTATTAGAGAAACAAGATTAAAGAAAATTTTTAAAATTGGGTTGTCATCATCAAAAAGGGGGAGAATGTGAAGGCAAGTTTCTCAATGGTTTTGATGAAGACAACATTATTCATTCAAGATGTTATGCTTGCTCAAAAAGAATGGATCAAGACATTGAAGTTAGCACAAAGTTTTTAATTTTTACAAGTCTTGAAGAGTTCTCAAGTATAATCAAGGTATAACTCTCACTTATCAATATGGTTGCATACAAGTGTTCAAAAGTGTCTCAAGCATGCAATATATATTGATAAAATAGTTCTCAAAATAATCTTCAAAATTCACTTGCATACATGGTTCATGTGGTTGAAAATATATCATTATTTCTAGCTTTAAAAAACAAAATATTTTTATCATACATTTGAAACTTTATTTACTTTATTTATTTATTTGTTTTTTTTTATTTTGAACCATGTTAAATCACTTTCAAATATAATCTATTGACTTGGGTAAATCAATAGATGTTGTATAAAATTGGTTCAAATACTTAGACAAATTTTTTAATTATTTAATTTAGTTAAACATTCAGTTTTTGGTAAATTATGCTGTTTTTAACTGTCGTAACAGCACCAGAAACCGCCATAATTCACACCATTCTGAACCAGTATTTTAAATTTTAAATTTCAAAATTATATGGTAAATTGTGGCGTTTTGAAACGACGTAACAGACCAAACAACCGCCACAATTTACAACGTACTGAAACAGTGTTTTTTATTTAAAATTGAAAAATGTTTTGTTTGAATGCACCTTTTCATTATATCTTTTCATGGCATCTCTTACATCATTTATCTTATTAAATTCAGAATTTTTCTAACCATTGCCATGACTTTTGAATGGTTGCTTTCATCAATATAAATACATGTCATTTTCAGATTAAAACTTACCTCCTAGAAATTTCATAATAAAAAATCCACTCATTCTTTTCATCTTTCAGTTATTCTTCAAGTGTTCATTCAAACATATTTTTGAGAGAAATCTTTGCATAAATTTCACACATTATCATTGTTTCATCTCATTTTATTCAAGAACACTTGTATATTTCATTTGAGTGATATTTATTTCAAGGAGAAGATCGATCGTGAAGATTGATAGCATCATATTCTCAAGACATCAAATTTATTATCAAGAATATTTTTCTGTTTAACTTGTTGTCCAGGATTGTTGGAAACAAGTGAGTGTTTTTTAATAGGATTGTTCTTCATACACTTATTTACCTATAGGTTAGATAGTAAGCATCACCATTGGTGTGATTAGGCTGTACAATAATTCTAAACTATAGTGAACTCTCTTTCGTGTTGAAGGAGGAGTGGAGTACTCTCGGGCTGTGAGGGGAACCACTATAATTCTCTTGTGTCATTTTTCCTTTCCATACTTTACTTTCAAGCACTTATCATCTAACGGAAAAATAACCAAGAACCGGTAAAAAGATCGAAAAAATTTTTAAGAACCTAATTCACCCCCCCTCTTAGGCGCATTTAAAATTACACTTGGCATCAGAGCAGGTGATAGGTAACCTGTTCCTATTCGATTCAGATGGCTTCCGCAAACAATGATCTTGTATTCGAATACGGTGGTAGTAGCAACAAGCCTCCTTTGTTTTCTGGCCAATACTTCGACTTTTGGAAAATTCGTATGAAGGCACATTTAGAAGCACAAGGAAGTGATATATGGGAGGCTGTTCAAAATGGTCCTTTTATTCCTACAACGGTTTTCAACGGAGTTGGTACGCCAAAACCACAAGCATCATGGGATGAGGATGATAAGAAAAAGGTTCTCTATGACAAAAAGGGAATAAATATTTTACAAAGTGCACTTGGAATGGATGAATTCTTCCGCGTCTCAACATGTACAACGGCCAAACAAATATGGGACACTCTTGTAGAAACTCACGAAGGAACCGCCGAAGTCAAAAGATCCAGATTGAATACTTTAAGTCAAGAGTACGAGTTATTCAGAATGCAACCAGGAGAATCAATCCTCGACTTGCAGAAAAGATTCGTACATTTGACAAATCACTTGAATGCACTTGGTAAGACACTAACAAATGATGAACTTAATCTTAAAGTGCTTAGGTCTTTAACAAGAGAGTGGCAACCCAAAGTGACGGCGACTTCCGAGAAGAAAAGTTTATCAACGATGACATCCGCTACTCTATTCGGAAAGCTTCAAGAATATGAGATGGAAATGGGACTATTGGAGAAACATGAGAACCAAGAAAAGAAATCCAAGAGCATTGCCTTAAAAGTTGAATCTAAAGTTGTGAAGAAAGAAGACAATCCCGAAGAGGACGAAAACTTTATGCTCCTTGTAAAAAGACTAGGTAAATACTTCAGTGCAAAAAATAATATTGGAAACTCTAGTTTCACAAGAAGAAAGAAGTCCTCAAAGAACAAAGAAAAAGAAGCATCAACATCCAATGGAGACATTATATGCTATGAATGTGGAAAGCAAGGTCACATCAAAACGGAATGTCCCAAACTCGCAAAGAATCGTGACAACAAAGGAAAGAAGGATTACAAAAAGAAAGCCTACATTGCTTGGGATGACAATGAAATAAGTTCTTCATCGGACTCCGATAGTGATCAAAGCGCAAATCTAGCATTGATGCCATCACATCATTCCGACGATGAAGACGATGAGGTTAGTAGTAACTTTTGAATTTATGATAATGATGCTCAAGGAGCAATTGTTGAACTTTTAAGTGAAGGCAAAATTCTATATAAAACCATCTCATCTCAAAAGAAACAAATATCAAGCTTGGAAGAAAATATTGAGAAAATGGTAAATAAGTTCAAAGATGAAAAAGAAGAATTAATCAAGAATTTTGCATGCACTAAATGTGAGTCACTTGCTTTTCAAATAGTTCAATTGAAAAGAGTCCTAGAAAGATATGAGAAAGGACAAATTGGATTGGAACGTGTTCTTAGTAGTCAAAAATACTCAAATAATAAAAGTGGTATAGGTTACTCAAGATTCTCTAAACAAACTTCTAACAAGACCATTTTTGTAAAAGCTAAAGAACAAATTCCTTTAGAGAAAAGTGACAAGCCTAAAATGGTTCAACAATATAACAAAAGGAAAAGAAATAATAAGAAGAAGTCTTATAATAAGAAGAAATCTTATCCCCCTAGATATAAAAGCAACTTTGAGCCTACTTGTTTCTATTGTGGTATTAAAGGTCATACTCCTAATGCATGTTATATTAGAAACTTTAGTGTTGCTCAAGGCCATTATGTGTGGGTTAAGAAAGGAACTAACTATGGTGGACCCAAAGCACATTGGGTACCAAATCAAACTTAATTTGTTTTGTAGGTTTGCTTAAGGACCACTTTAAATCTATGATGTTTTGATAAGTGGTGGTTCTAAGATTTTGATGGGAGGCATAAACTAGCTTTCAAATCTTGCTCCAAAGTCCAAGGGTTATTTCACATATGAGGATTCCCTTAAAGAAAGAATTCTTGGCATTGGCAAAGTTGAAGCACTAACTTTCACATCCTTTGAAGATGTACTTTAAGTTGACAAACTAAAGCATAATCTTCCTAGTATAAATCAACTTTGTGACAAAGACTTCAAAATCATGTTTCGGCAAGGATAAATATTTGATGAAGTCTTTCATGAGGTAAAACGCATAGGTAAAAATTATTTTTCATTTTTCAAGATTTCTTTATGTATTTCAAGTCTTTTCCCATCCTTTTTGCCAATGACAAAGGGGGAGAAGATGTATGTGTTTGTGTTTGTTTTTTCTCTAACAAAATGCAGCTAGCAAAGACACTCTAAATCATGAATTTAGGGGGAGCATTGATCAAGGGGGAGCTTTTTGTATTAGAGAAACAAGATTAAAGCAAATTTTTAAAATGGGGTTGTCATCATCAAAAAGGGGGAGAATGTGAAGGCAAGCTTCTCAATGGTTTTGATGAAGACAACATTATTCATTCAAGATGTTATGCTTGCTCAAAAAGAATGGATCAAGACATTAAAGTTAGCACAAAGTTTTTAATTTTTACAAGTCTTGAAGAGTTCTCAAGTATAATCAAGGTATAACTCTCACTAATCAATATGGTTGCATACAAGTGTTCAAAAGTGTCTCAAGCATGCAATATATATTGATAAAATAGTTCTCAAAATAATCTTCAAAATTCACTTGCATACATGGTTCATGTGGTTGAAAATATATCATTATTTCTATCTTTAAAAAACAAAATATTTTTATCATACATTTGAAACTTTATTTACTTTATTTATTTATTTGTTTTTTTTTATTTTGAACCATGTTAAATCACTTTCAAATATAATCTATTGACTTGGCTAAATCAATAGATGTTGTATAAAATTGGTTCAAATACTTAGACAAATTTTTTAATTATTTAATTTAGCTAAACATTCAGTTTTTGGTAAATTATGGTGTTTTTAACTGTCGTAACAGCACTAGAAACCGCCATAATTCACACCCTTTTGAACCAGTATTTTAAATTTTAAATTTCAAAATTATTTGGTAAATTGTGGCGTTTTGAAACGACGTAACAGATCAAACAACCGCCACAATTTACAAAGTACTGAAACAGTGTTTTTTATTTAAAATTGAAAAATGTTTTGTTTGAATGCACCTTTTCATTATATCTTTTCATGGCATCTCTTACATCATTTATCTTATTAAATTCAGAATTTTTCTAACCATTGCCATGACTTTTGAATGTTTGCTTTCATCAATATAAATACATGTCATTTTCAGATTAAAACTTACCTCCTAGAAATTTCATAATAAAAAATCCACTCATTCTTTTCATCTTTCAGTTATTCTTCAAGTGTTCATTCAAACATATTTTTGAGAGAAATCTTTGCATAAATTTCACACATTATCATTGTTTCATCTCATTTTATTCAAGAACACTTGTATATTTCATTTGAGTGATATTTATTTCAAGGAGAAGATCGATCGTGAAGATTGATAGCATCATATTCTCAAGACATCAAATTTATTATCAAGAATATTTTTCTGTTTTACCTTGTTGTCCAGGATTGTTGGAAACAAGTGAGTGTTTTTGAAGAGGATTGTTCTTCATACACTTATTTACCTATAGGTTAGATAGTAAGCATCACCATTGGTGTGATTAGGCTGTACAATAATTCTAAACTATAGTGAACTCTCTTTCGTGTTGAAGGAGGAGTGGAGTACTCTTGGGCTGTGAGGGGAACCACTATAATTCTCTTGTGTCATTTTTCCTTTCCATACTTTACTTTCAAGCACTTATCATCTAACGGAAAAATAACCAAGAACCGGTAAAAAGATCGAAAAAAATTTTAAGAACCTAATTCACCCCCCGTCTTAGGCGCATTTAAAATTACACTTGGCATCAGAGCAGGTGATAGGTAACCTGTTCCTATTCGATTCAGATGGATTCCGCAAACAATGATCTTGTATTCGAATACGGTGGTAGTAGCAACAAGCCTCCTTTGTTTTCTGGCCAATACTTCGACTTTTGGAAAATTCGTATGAAGGCACATTTAGAAGCACAAGGAAGTGATATATGGGAGGCTGTTCAAAATGGTACTTTTATTCCTACAACGGTTTTCAACGGAGTTGGTACGCCAAAACCACAAGCATCATGGGATGAGGATGATAAGAAAAAGGTTCTCTATGACAAAAAGGGAATAAATATTTTACAAAGTGCACTTGGAATGGATGAATTCTTCTGCGTCTCAACATGTACAACGGCCAAACAAATATGGGACACTCTTGTAGAAACTCACGAAGGAACCGCCGAAGTCAAAAGATCCAGATTGAATACTTTAAGTCAAGAGTACGAGTTATTCAGAATGCAACCAGGAGAATCAATCCTCGACTTGCAGAAAAGATTCGTGCATTTGACAAATCACTTGAATGCACTTGGTAAGACACTAACAAATGATGAACTTAATCTTAAAGTGCTTAGGTCTTTAACAAGAGAGTGGCAACCCAAAGTGACGGCGACTTCCGAGAAGAAAAGTTTATCAACGATGACATCCGCTACTCTATTCGGAAAGCTTCAAGAATATGAGATGGAACTTGGACTATTGGAGAAACGTGAGAACCAAGAAAAGAAATCCAAGAGCATTGCCTTAAAAGTTGAATCTAAAGTTGTGAAGAAAGAAGACAATCCTGAAGAGGACGAAAACTTTATGCTCCTTGTAAAAAGACTAGGAAAATACTTCAGTGAAAAAAATAATATTGGAAACTCTAGTTTCACAAGAAGAAAGAAGTCCTCAAAGAACAAAGAAAAAGAAGCATCAACATCCAATGGAGACATTATATGCTATGAATGTGGAAAGCAAGGTCACATCAAACCGGAATGTCCCAAACTCGCAAAGAATCGTGACAAGAAAGGAAAGAAGGATTACAAAAAGAAAGCCTACATTGCTTGGGATGACAATGAAATAAGTTCTTCATCGGACTCCGATAGTGATCAAAGCGCAAATCTAGCATTGATGGCATCACATCATTCCGACGATGAAGACGATGAGGTTAGTAGTAACTTTTCAATTTATGATAATGATGCTCAAGGAGCAATTGATGAACTTTTAAGTGAATGCAAAATTCTATATAAAACCATCTCATCTCAAAAGAAACAAATATTAATCTTGGAAGAAAATATTGAGAAAATGGTAAATAAGTTCAAAGATGAAAAAGAAGAATTAATCAAGAATTTTGCATGCACTAAATGTGAGTCACTTGATTTTCAAATAGTTCAATTGAAAAGAGTCCTAGAAAGATATGAGAAAGGACAAATTGGATTGGAACGTGTTCTTAGTAGTCAAAAATACTCAAATAATAAAAGTGGTCTAGGTTACTCAAGATTCTCTAAACAAACTTCTAACAAGACCATTTTTGTAAAAGATAAAGAACAAATTCCTTTAGAGAAAAGTGACAAGCCTAAAATGGTTCAACAATATAACAAAAGGAAAAGAAATAATAAGAAGAAGTCTTATAATAAGAAGAAATATTATCCCCCTAGATATAAAAGCAACTTTGAGCCTACTTGTTTCTATTGTGGTATTAAAGGTCATACTCCTAATGCATGTTATATTAGAAACTTTAGTGTTGCTCAAGGCCATTATGTGTGGGTTAAGAAAGGAACTAACTATGGTGGACCCAAAGCACATTGGGTACCAAATCAAACTTAATTTGTTTTGTAGGTTTGCTTAAGGACCACTTTAAATCTATGATGTCTTGATAAGTGGTGGTTCTAAGATTTTGATGGGAGGCATAAACTAGCTTTCAAATATATCTCCAAAGTCCAAGGGTTATTTCACATATGAGGATTCCCTTAAAGAAAGAATTCTTGGCATTGGCAAAGTTGAAGCACTAACTTTCACATCCTTTGAAGATGTACTTTAAGTTGACAAACTAAAGCATAATCTTCCTAGTATAAATCAACTTTGTGAAAAGACTTCAAAATCATGTTTCGGCAAGGATAAATGTTTGATGAAGTCTTTCATGAGGTAAAACGCATAGGTAAAAATTATTTTTCATTTTTCAAGATTTCTTTATGTATTTCAAGTCTTTTCCCATCCTTTTTGCCAATGACAAAGGGGGAGAAGATGTATGTGTTTGTGCTTGTTTTTTCTCTAACAAAATGCAGCTAGCAAAGACACTCTAAATCATGAATTTAGGGGGAGCATTGATCAAGGGGGAGCTTTTTGTATTAGAGAAACAAGATTAAAGCAAATTTTTAAAATTGGGTTGTCATCATCAAAAAGGGGGAGAATGTGAAGGCAAGCTTCTCAATGGTTTTGATGAAGACAACATTATTCATTCAAGATGTTATGCTTGCTCAAAAAGAATGGATCAAGACATTGAAGTTAGCACAAAGTTTTTAATTTTTACAAGTCTTGAAGAGTTCTCAAGTATAATCAAGGTATAACTCTCACTTATCAATATGGTTGCATACAAGTGTTCAAAAGTGTCTCAAGCATGCAATATATATTGATAAAATAGTTCTCAAAATAATCTTCAAAATTCACTTGCATACATGGTTCATGTGGTTGAAAATATATCATTATTTCTAGCTTTAAAAAACAAAATATTTTTATCATACATTTGAAACTTTATTTACTTTATTTATTTATTTGTTTTTTTTTATTTTGAACCATGTTAAATCACTTTCAAATATAATCTATTGACTTGGGTAAATCAATAGCTGTTGTATAAAATTGGTTCAAATACTTAGACAAATTTTTTAATTATTTAATTTAGTTAAACATTCAGTTTTTGGTAAATTATGGCGTTTTTAACTGTCGTAACAGCACCAGAAACAGCCATAACTCACACCGTTTTGAACCAGTATTTTAAATTTTATATTTCAAAATTATTTGGTAAATTGTGGCGTTTTGAAACGACGTAACAGACCAAACAACCGCCACAATTTACAACGTACTGAAACAGTGTTTTTTATTTAAAATTGAAAAATGTTTTGTTTGAATGCACCTTTTCATTATATCTTTTCATGGCATCTCTTACATCATTTATCTTATTAAATTCAGAATTTTTCTAACCATTGCCATGACTTTTGAATGGTTGCTTTCATCAATATAAATACATGTCATTTTCAGATTAAAACTTACCTCCTAGAAATTTCATAATAAAAAATCCACTCATTCTTTTCATCTTTCAGTTATTCTTCAAGTGTTCATTCAAACATATTTTTGAGAGAAATCTTTGCATAAATTTCACACATTATCATTGTTTCATCTCATTTTATTCAAGAACACTTGTATATTTCATTTGAGTGATATTTATTTCAAGGAGAAGATCGATCGTGAAGATTGATAGCATCATATTCTCAAGACATCAAATTTATTATCAAGAATTTTTTCTGTTTTACCTTGTTGTCTAGGATTGTTGGAAACAAGTGAGTGTTTTTGAAGAGGATTGTTCTTCATACACTTATTTACCTATAGGTTAGATAGTAAGCATCACCATTGGTGTGATTAGGCTGTACAATAATTCTAAACTATAGTGAACTCTCTTTCATGTTGAAGGAGGAGTGGAGTACTCTCGGGCTGTGAGGGGAACCACTATAATTCTCTTGTGTCATTTTTCCTTTCCATACTTTACTTTCAAGCACTTATCATCTAACGGAAAAATAACCAAGAACCGGTAAAAAGATCGAAATAAATTTTAAGAACCTAATTCACACCCGGTCTTAGGCGCATTTAAAATTACACTTGGCATCAGAGCAGGTGATAGGTAACCTGTTCCAATTCGATTCAGATGGCTTCCGCAAACAATGATCTTGTATTCGAATACGGTGGTAGTAGCAACAAGCCTCCTTTGTTTTCTGGCCAATACTTCGACTTTTGGAAAATTCGTATGAAGGCACATTTAGAAGCACAAGGAAGTGATATATGGGAGGCTGTTCAAAATGGTCCTTTTATTCCTACAACGGTTTTCAACGGAGTTGGTACGCCAAAACCACAAGCATCATGGGATGAGGATGATAAGAAAAAGTTTCTCTATGACAAAAAGGGAATAAATATTTTACCAAGTGCACTTGGAATCGATGAATTCTTCCGCGTCTCAACATGTACAACGGCCAAACAAATATGGGACACTCTTGTAGAAACTCACGAAGGAACCTCCGAAGTCAAAAGATCCAGATTGAATACTTTAAGTCAAGAGTACGAGTTATTCAGAATGCAACCAGGAGAATCAATCCTCGACTTGCAGAAAAGATTCGTGCATTTGACAAATCACTTGAATGCACTTGGTAAGACACTAACAAATGATGAACTTAATCTTAAAGTGCTTAGGTCTTTAACAAGAGAGTGGCAACCCAAAGTGACGGCGACTTCCGAGAAGAAAAGTTTATCAACGATGACATCCGCTACTCTATTCGGAAAGCTTCAAGAATATGAGATGGAACTTGGACTATTGGAGAAACGTGAGAACCAAGAAAAGAAATCCAAAAGCATTGCCTTAAAAGTTGAATCTAAAGTTGTGAAGAAAGAAGGCAATCCCGAAGAGGACGAAAACTTTATGCTCCTTGTAAAAAGACTAGGAAAATACTTCAGTGCCAAAAATAATATTGGAAACTCTAGTTTCACAAGAAGAAAGAAGTCCTCAAAGAACAAAGAAAAAGAAGCATCAACATCCAATGGAGACATTATATGATATGAATGTGGAAAGCATGGTCACATCAAACCGGAATGTCCCAAACTCGCAAAGAATCGTGACAACAAAGGAAAGTAGGATTACAAAAAGAAAGCCTACATTGCTTGGGATGACAATGAAATAAGTTCTTCATCGGACTCCGATAGTGTTCAAAGCGCAAATCTAGCATTGATGGCATCACACCATTCCGACGATGAAGACGATGAGGTTAGTAGTAACTTTTCAATTTATGATAATGATGCTCAAGGAGCAATTGATGAACTTTTAAGTGAATGCAAAATTCTATATAAAACCATCTCATCTCAAAAGAAACAAATATCAATCTTGGAAGAAAATATTGAGAAAATGGTAAATAAGTTCAAAGATGAAAAAGAAGAATTAATCAAGAATTTTGCATGCACTAAATGTGAGTCACTTGCTTTTCAAATAGTTCAATTGAAAAGAGTCCTAGAAAGATATGAGAAAGGACAAATTGGATTGGAACGTGTTCTTAGTAGTCAAAAATACTCAAATAATAAAAGTGGTCTAGGTTACTCAAGATTCTCTAAACAAACTTCTAACAAGACCATTTTTGTAAAAGCTAAAGAACAAATTCCTTTAGAGAAAAGTGACAAGCCTAAAATGGTTCAACAATATAACAAAAGGAAAAGAAATAATAAGAAGAAGTCTTATAATAAGAAGAAATCTTATCACCCTAGATATAAAAGCAACTTTGAGCCTACTTGTTTCTATTGTGGTATTAAAGGTCATACTCCTAATGCGTGTTATATTAGAAACTTTAGTGTTGCTCAAGGCCATTATGTGTGGGTTAAGAAAGGAACTAACTATGGTGGACCCATAGCACATTGGGTACCAAATCAAACTTAATTTGTTTTGTAGGTTTGCTTAAGGATCACTTTAAATCTATGATGTTTTGATAAGTGGTGGTTCTAAGATTTTGATGGGAGGCATAAACTAGCTTTCAAATCTAGCTCCAAAGTTCAAGGGTTATTTCACATATGAGGATTCCCTTAAAGAAAGAATTCTTGGCATTGGCAAAGTTGAAGCACTAACTTTCACATCCTTTGAAGATGTACTTTAAGTTGACAAACTAAAGCATAATCTTCCTAGTATAAATCAACTTTGTGACAAAACTTCAAAATCATGTTTCGGCAAGGATAAATGTTTGATGAAGTCTTTCATGAGGTAAAACGCATAGGTAAAAATTATTTTTCATTTTTCAAGATTTCTTTATGTATTTCAAGTCTTTTCCCATCCTTTTTGCCAATGACAAAGGGGGAGAAGATGTATGTGTTTGTGTTTGTTTTTTCTCTAACAAAATGCAGCTAGCAAAGACACTCTAAATCATGAATTTAGGGGGAGCATTGATCAAGGGGGAGCTTTTTGTATTAGAGAAACAAGATTAAAGCAAATTTTTAAAATTGGGTTGTCATCATCAAAAAGGCGGAGAATGTGAAGGCAAGCTTCTCAATGGTTTTGATGAAGACAACATTATTCATTCAAGATGTTATGCTTGCTCAAAAAGAATGGATCAAGACATTGAAGTTAGCACAAAGTTTTTAATTTTTACAAGTCTTGAAGAGTTCTCAAGTATAATCAAGGTATAACTCTCACTTATCAATATGGTTGCATACAAGTGTTCAAAAGTGTCTCAAGCATGCAATATATATTGATAAAATAGTTCTCAAAATAATCTTCAAAATTCACTTGCATACATGGTTCATGTGGTTGAAAATATATCATTATTTCTAGCTTTAAAAAACAAAATATTTTTATCATACATTTGAAACTTTATTTACTTTATTTATTTATTTGTTTTTTTTTATTTTGAACCATGTTAAATCACTTTCAAATATAATCTATTGACTTGGGTAAATCAATAGCTGTTGTATAAAATTGGTTCAAATACTTAGACAAATTTTTTAATTATTTAATTTAGTTAAACATTCAGTTTTTGGTAAATTATGGCGTTTTTAACTGTCGTAACAGCACCAGAAACAGCCATAACTCACACCGTTTTGAACCAGTATTTTAAATTTTATATTTCAAAATTATTTGGTAAATTGTGGCGTTTTGAAACGACGTAACAGACCAAACAACCGCCACAATTTACACGTACTGAAACAATGTTTTTTATTTAAAATTGAAAAATGTTTTGTTTGAATGCACCTTTTCATTATATCTTTTCATGGCATCTCTTACATCATTTATCTTATTAAATTCAGAATTTTTCTATCCATTGCCATGACTTTTGAATGGTTGCTTTCATCAATATAAATACATGTCATTTTCAGATTAAAACTTACCTCCTAGAAATTTCATAATAAAAAATCCACTCATTCTTTTCATCTTTCAGTTATTCTTCAAGTGTTCATTCAAACATATTTTTGAGAGAAATCTTTGCATAAATTTCACACATTATCATTGTTTCATCTCATTTTATTCAAGAACACTTGTATATTTCATTTGAGTGATATTTATTTCAAGGAGAAGATCGATCGTGAAGATTGATAGCATCATATTCTCAAGACATCAAATTTATTATCAAGAATATTTTTCTGTTTTACCTTGTTGTCTAGGATTGTTGGAAACAAGTGAGTGTTTTTGAAGAGGATTGTTCTTCATACACTTATTTACCTATAGGTTAGATAGTAAGCATCACCATTGGTGTGATTAGACTGTACAATAATTCTAAACTATAGTGAACTCTCTTTCATGTTGAAGGAGAAGTGGAGTACTCTCGGGCTGTGAGGGGAACCACTATAATTCTCTTGTGTCATTTTTCCTTTCCATACTTTACTTTCAAGCACTTATCATCTAACGGAAAAATAACCAAGAACCGGTAAAAAGATCGAAATAAATTTTAAGAACCTAATTCACCCCCGGTCTTAGGCGCATTTAAAATTACACTTGGCATCAGAGCAGGTGATAGGTAACCTGTTCCAATTCGATTCAGATGGCTTCCGCAAACAATGATCTTGTATTCGAATACGGTGGTAGTAGCAACAAGCCTCCTTTGTTTTCTGGCCAATACTTCGACTTTTGGAAAATTCGTATGAAGGCACATTTAGAAGCACAAGGAAGTGATATATGGGAGGCTGTTCAAAATGGTCCTTTTATTCCTACAACGGTTTTCAACGGAGTTGGTACGCCAAAACCACAAGCATCATGGGATGAGGATGATAAGAAAAAGTTTCTCTATGACAAAAAGGGAATAAATATTTTACCAAGTGCACTTGGAATCGATGAATTCTTCCGCGTCTCAACATGTACAACGGCCAAACAAATATGGGACACTCTTGTAGAAACTCACGAAGGAACCTCCGAAGTCAAAAGATCCAGATTGAATACTTTAAGTCAAGAGTACGAGTTATTCAGAATGCAACCAGGAGAATCAATCCTCGACTTGCAGAAAAGATTCGTGCATTTGACAAATCACTTGAATGCACTTGGTAAGACACTAACAAATGATGAACTTAATCTTAAAGTGCTTAGGTCTTTAACAAGAGAGTGGCAACCCAAAGTGACGGCGACTTCCGAGAAGAAAAGTTTATCAACGATGACATCCGCTACTCTATTCGGAAAGCTTCAAGAATATGAGGTTGAACTTGGACTATTGGAGAAACGTGAGAACCAAGAAAAGAAATCCAAAAGCATTGCCTTAAAAGTTGAATCTAAAGTTGTGAAGAAAGAAGGCAATCCCGAAGAGGACGAAAACTTTATGCTCCTTGTAAAAAGACTAGGAAAATACTTCAGTGCCAAAAATAATATTGGAAACTCTAGTTTCACAAGAAGAAAGAAGTCCTCAAAGAACAAAGAAAAAGAAGCATCAACATCCAATGGAGACATTATATGATATGAATGTGGAAAGCATGGTCACATCAAACCGGAATGTCCCAAACTCGCAAAGAATCGTGACAACAAAGGAAAGTAGGATTACAAAAAGAAAGCCTACATTGCTTGGGATGACAATGAAATAAGTTCTTCATCGGACTCCGATAGTGTTCAACGCGCAAATCTAGCATTGATGGCATCACATCATTCCGACGATGAAGACGATGAGGTTAGTAGTAACTTTTCAATTTATGATAATGATGCTCAAGGAGCAATTGATGAACTTTTAAGTGAATGCAAAATTCTATATAAAACCATCTCATCTCAAAAGAAACAAATATCAATCTTGGAAGAAAATATTGAGAAAATGGTAAATAAGTTCAAAGATGAAAAAGAAGAATTAATCAAGAATTTTGCATGCACTAAATGTGAGTCACTTGCTTTTCAAATAGTTCAATTGAAAAGAGTCCTAGAAAGATATGAGAAAGGACAAATTGGATTGGAACGTGTTCTTAGTAGTCAAAAATACTCAAATAATAAAAGTGGTCTAGGTTACTCAAGATTCTCTAAACAAACTTCTAACAAGACCATTTTTGTAAAAGCTAAAGAACAAATTCCTTTAGAGAAAAGTGACAAGCCTAAAATGGTTCAACAATATAACAAAAGGAAAAGAAATAATAAGAAGAAGTCTTATAATAAGAAGAAATCTTATCACCCTAGATATAAAAGCAACTTTGAGCCTACTTGTTTCTATTGTGGTATTAAAGGTCATACTCCTAATGCGTGTTATATTAGAAACTTTAGTGTTGCTCAAGGCCATTATGTGTGGGTTAAGAAAGGAACTAACTATGGTGGACCCATAGCACATTGGGTACCAAATCAAACTTAATTTGTTTTGTAGGTTTGCTTAAGGATCACTTTAAATCTATGATGTTTTGATAAGTGGTGGTTCTAAGATTTTGATGGGAGGCATAAACTAGCTTTCAAATCTAGCTCCAAAGTTCAAGGGTTATTTCACATATGAGGATTCCCTTAAAGAAAGAATTCTTGGCATTGGCAAAGTTGAAGCACTAACTTTCACATCCTTTGAAGATGTACTTTAAGTTGACAAACTAAAGCATAATCTTCCTAGTATAAATCAACTTTGTGACAAAACTTCAAAATCATGTTTCGGCAAGGATAAATGTTTGATGAAGTCTTTCATGAGGTAAAACGCATAGGTAAAAATTATTTTTCATTTTTCAAGATTTCTTTATGTATTTCAAGTCTTTTCCCATCCTTTTTGCCAATGACAAAGGGGGAGAAGATGTATGTGTTTGTGTTTGTTTTTTCTCTAACAAAATGCAGCTAGCAAAGACACTCTAAATCATGAATTTAGGGGGAGCATTGATCAAGGGGGAGCTTTTTGTATTAGAGAAACAAGATTAAAGCAAATTTTTAAAATTGGGTTGTCATCATCAAAAAGGCGGAGAATGTGAAGGCAAGCTTCTCAATGGTTTTGATGAAGACAACATTATTCATTCAAGATGTTATGCTTGCTCAAAAAGAATGGATCAAGACATTGAAGTTAGCACAAAGTTTTTAATTTTTACAAGTCTTGAAGAGTTCTCAAGTATAATCAAGGTATAACTCTCACTTATCAATATGGTTGCATACAAGTGTTCAAAAGTATCTCAAGCATGCAATATATATTGATAAAATAGTTCTCAAAATAATCTTCAAAATTCACTTGCATACATGGTTCATGTGGTTGAAAATATATCATTATTTCTAGCTTTAAAAAACAAAATATTTTTATCATACATTTGAAACTTTATTTACTTTATTTATTTATTTGTTTTTTTTTATTTTGAACCATGTTAAATCACTTTCAAATATAATCTATTGACTTGGGTAAATCAATAGCTGTTGTATAAAATTGGTTCAAATACTTAGACAAATTTTTTAATTATTTAATTTAGTTAAACATTCAGTTTTTGGTAAATTATGGCGTTTTTAACTGTCGTAACAGCACCAGAAACAGCCATAACTCACACCGTTTTGAACCAGTATTTTAAATTTTATATTTCAAAATTATTTGGTAAATTGTGGCGTTTTGAAACGACGTAACAGACCAAACAACCGCCACAATTTACACGTACTGAAACAGTGTTTTTTATTTAAAATTGAAAAATGTTTTGTTTGAATGCACCTTTTCATTATATCTTTTCATGGCATCTCTTACATCATTTATCTTATTAAATTCAGAATTTTTCTAACCATTGCCATGACTTTTGAATGGTTGCTTTCATCAATATAAATACATGTCATTTTCAGATTAAAACTTACCTCCTAGAAATTTCATAATAAAAAATCCACTCATTCTTTTCATCTTTCAGTTATTCTTCAAGTGTTCATTCAAACATATTTTTGAGAGAAATCTTTGCATAAATTTCACACATTATCATTGTTTCATCTCATTTTATTCAAGAACACTTGTATATTTCATTTGAGTGATATTTATTTCAAGGAGAAGATCGATCGTGAAGATTGATAGCATCATATTCTCAAGACATCAAATTTATTATCAAGAATATTTTTCTGTTTTACCTTGTTGTCTAGGATTGTTGGAAACAAGTGAGTGTTTTTGAAGAGGATTGTTCTTCATACACTTATTTACCTATAGGTTAGATAGTAAGCATCACCATTGGTGTGATTAGGCTGTACAATAATTCTAAACTATAGTGAACTCTCTTTCATGTTGAAGGAGGAGTGGAGTACTCTCGGGCTGTGAGGGGAACCACTATAATTCTCTTGTGTCATTTTTCCTTTCCATACTTTACTTTCAAGCACTTATCATCTAACGGAAAAATAACCAAGAACCGGTAAAAAGATCGAAATAAATTTTAAGAACCTAATTCACCCCCGGTCTTAGGCGCATTTAAAATTACACTTGGCATCAGAGCAGGTGATAGGTAACCTGTTCCAATTCGATTCAGATGGCTTCCGCAAACAATGATCTTGTATTCGAATACGGTGGTAGTAGCAACAAGCCTCCTTTGTTTTCTGGCCAATACTTCGACTTTTGGAAAATTCGTATGAAGGCACATTTAGAAGCACAAGGAAGTGATATATGGGAGGCTGTTCAAAATGGTCCTTTTATTCCTACAACGGTTTTCAACGGAGTTGGTACGCCAAAACCACAAGCATCATGGGATGAGGATGATAAGAAAAAGTTTCTCTATGACAAAAAGGGAATAAATATTTTACCAAGTGCACTTGGAATCGATGAATTCTTCCGCGTCTCAACATGTACAACGGCCAAACAAATATGGGACACTCTTGTAGAAACTCACGAAGGAACCTCCGAAGTCAAAAGATCCAGATTGAATACTTTAAGTCAAGAGTACGAGTTATTCAGAATGCAACCAGGAGAATCAATCCTCGACTTGCAGAAAAGATTCGTGCATTTGACAAATCACTTGAATGCACTTGGTAAGACACTAACAAATGATGAACTTAATCTTAAAGTGCTTAGGTCTTTAACAAGAGAGTGGCAACCCAAAGTGACGGCGACTTCCGAGAAGAAAAGTTTATCAACGATGACATCCGCTACTCTATTCGGAAAGCTTCAAGAATATGAGATGGAACTTGGACTATTGGAGAAACGTGAGAACCAAGAAAAGAAATCCAAGAGCATTGCCTTAAAAGTTGAATCTAAAGTTGTGAAGAAAGAAGGCAATCCCGAAGAGGACGAAAACTTTATGCTCCTTGTAAAAAGACTAGGAAAATACTTCAGTGCAAAAAATAATATTGGAAACTCTAGTTTCACAAGAAGAAAGAAGTCCTCAAAGAACAAAGAAAAAGAAGCATCAACATCCAATGGAGACATTATATGATATGAATGTGGAAAGCAAGGTCACATCAAACCGGAATGTCCCAAACTCGCAAAGAATCGTGACAACAAAGGAAAGTAGGATTACAAAAAGAAAGCCTACATTGCTTGGGATGACAATAAAATAAGTTCTTCATCGGACTCCGATAGTGTTCAAAGCGTAAATCTAGCATTGATGGCATCACATCATTCCGACGATGAAGACGATGAGGTTAGTAGTAACTTTTCAATTTATGATAATGATGCTCAAGGAGCAATTGATGAACTTTTAAGTGAATGCAAAATTCTATATAAAACCATCTCATCTCAAAAGAAACAAATATCAATCTTGGAAGAAAATATTGAGAAAATGGTAAATAAGTTCAAAGATGAAAAAGAAGAATTAATCAAGAATTTTGCATGCACTAAATGTGAGTCACTTGCTTTTCAAATAGTTCAATTGAAAAGAGTCCTAGAAAGATATGAGAAAGGACAAATTGGATTGGAACGTGTTCTTAGTAGTCAAAAATACTCAAATAATAAAAGTGGTCTAGGTTACTCAAGATTCTCTAAACAAACTTCTAACAAGACCATTTTTGTAAAAGCTAAAGAACAAATTCCTTTAGAGAAAAGTGACAAGCCTAAAATGGTTCAACAATATAACAAAAGGAAAAGAAATAATAAGAAGAAGTCTTATAATAAGAAGAAATCTTATCACCCTAGATATAAAAGCAACTTTGAGCCTACTTGTTTCTATTGTGGTATTAAAGGTCATACTCCTAATGCGTGTTATATTAGAAACTTTAGTGTTGCTCAAGGCCATTATGTGTGGGTTAAGAAAGGAACTAACTATGGTGGACCCATAGCACATTGGGTACCAAATCAAAATTAATTTGTTTTGTAGGTTTGCTTAAGGATCACTTTAAATCTATGATGTTTTGATAAGTGGTGGTTCTAAGATTTTGATGGGAGGCATAAACTAGCTTTCAAATCTAGCTCCAAAGTTCAAGGGTTATTTCACATATGAGGATTCCCTTAAAGAAAGAATTCTTGGCATTGGCAAAGTTGAAGCACTAACTTTCACATCCTTTGAAGATGTACTTTAAGTTGACAAACTAAAGCATAATCTTCCTAGTATAAATCAACTTTGTGACAAAACTTCAAAATCATGTTTCGGTAAGGATAAATGTTTGATGAAGTCTTTCATGAGGTAAAACGCATAGGTAAAAATTATTTTTCATTTTTCAAGATTTCTTTATGTATTTCAAGTCTTTTCCCATCCTTTTTGCCAATGACAAAGGGGGAGAAGATGTATGTGTTTGTGTTTGTTTTTTCTCTAACAAAATGCAGCTAGCAAAGACACTCTAAATCATGAATTTAGGGGGAGCATTGATCAAGGGGGAGCTTTTTGTATTAGAGAAACAAGATTAAAGCAAATTTTTAAAATTGGGTTGTCATCATCAAAAAGGGGGAGAATGTGAAGGCAAGCTTCTCAATGGTTTTGATGAAGACAACATTATTCATTCAAGATGTTATGCTTGCTCAAAAAGAATGGATCAAGACATTGAAGTTAGCACAAAGTTTTTAATTTTTACAAGTCTTGAAGAGTTCTCAAGTATAATCAAGGTATAACTCTCACTTATCAATATGGTTGCATACAAGTGTTCAAAAGTGTCTCAAGCATGCAATATATATTGATAAAATAGTTCTCAAAATAATCTTCAAAATTCACTTGAATACATGGTTCATGTGGTTGAAAATATATCATTATTTCTAGCTTTAAAAAACAAAATATTTTTATCATACATTTGAAACTTTATTTACTTTATTTATTTATTTGTTTTTTTTTATTTTGAACCATGTTAAATCACTTTCAAATATAATCTATTGACTTGGGTAAATCAATAGCTGTTGTATAAAATTGGTTCAAATACTTAGACAAATTTTTTAATTATTTAATTTAGTTAAACATTCAGTTTTTGGTAAATTATGGCGTTTTTAACTGTCGTAACAGCACCAGAAACAGCCATAACTCACACCGTTTTGAACCAGTATTTTAAATTTTATATTTCAAAATTATTTGGTAAATTGTGGCGTTTTGAAACGACGTAACAGACCAAACAACCGCCACAATTTACACGTACTGAAACAGTGTTTTTTATTTAAAATTGAAAAATGTTTTGTTTGAATGCACCTTTTCATTATATCTTTTCATGGCATCTCTTACATCATTTATCTTATTAAATTCAGAATTTTTCTAACCATTGCCATGACTTTTGAATGGTTGCTTTCATCAATATAAATACATGTCATTTTCAGATTAAAACTTACCTCCTAGAAATTACATAATAAAAAATCCACTCATTCTTTTCATCTTTCAGTTATTCTTCAAGTGTTCATTCAAACATATTTTTGAGAGAAATCTTTGCATAAATTTCACACATTATCATTGTTTCATCTCATTTTATTCAAGAACACTTGTATATTTCATTTGAGTGATATTTATTTCAAGGAGAAGATCGATCGTGAAGATTGATAGCATCATATTCTCAAGACATCAAATTTATTATCAAGAATATTTTTCTGTTTTACCTTGTTGTCTAGGATTGTTGGAAACAAGTGAGTGTTTTTGAAGAGGATTGTTCTTCATACACTTATTTACCTATAGGTTAGATAGTAAGCATCACCATTGGTGTGATTAGGCTGTACAATAATTCTAAACTATAGTGAACTCTCTTTCATGTTGAAGGAGGAGTGGAGTACTCTCGGGCTGTGAGGGGAACCACTATAATTCTCTTGTGTCATTTTTCCTTTCCATACTTTACTTTCAAGCACTTATCATCTAACGGAAAAATAACCAAGAACCGGTAAAAAGATCGAAATAAATTTTAAGAACCTAATTCACCCCCGGTCTTAGGCGCATTTAAAATTACACTTGGCATCAGAGCAGGTGATAGGTAACCTGTTCCAATTCGATTCAGATGGCTTCCGCAAACAATGATCTTGTATTCGAATACGGTGGTAGTAGCAACAAGCCTCCTTTGTTTTCTGGCCAATACTTCGACTTTTGGAAAATTCGTATGAAGGCACATTTAGAAGCACAAGGAAGTGATATATGGGAGGCTGTTCAAAATGGTCCTTTTATTCCTACAATGGTTTTCAACGGAGTTGGTACGCCAAAACCACAAGCATCATGGGATGAGGATGATAAGAAAAAGTTCCTCTATGACAAAAAGGGAATAAATATTTTACCAAGTGCACTTGGAATCGATGAATTCTTCCACGTCTCAACATGTACAACGGCCAAACAAATATGGGACACTCTTGTAGAAACTCACGAAGGAACCTCCGAAGTCAAAAGATCCAGATTGAATACTTTAAGTCAAGAGTACGAGTTATTCAGAATGCAACCAGGAGAATCAATCCTCGACTTGCAGAAAAGATTCGTGCATTTGACAAATCACTTGAATGCACTTTGTAAGACACTAACAAATGATGAACTTAATCTTAAAGTGCTTAGGTCTTTAACAAGAGAGTGGCAACCCAAAGTGACGGCGACTTCCGAGAAGAAAAGTTTATCAACGATGACATCCGCTACTCTATTCGGAAAGCTTCAAGAATATGAGATGGAACTTGGACTATTGGAGAAACGTGAGAACCAAGAAAAGAAATCCAAAAGCATTGCCTTAAAAGTTGAATCTAAAGTTGTGAAGAAAGAAGGCAATCCCGAAGAGGACGAAAACTTTATGCTCCTTGTAAAAAGACTAGGAAAATACTTCAGTGCCAAAAATAATATTGGAAACTCTAGTTTCACAAGAAGAAAGAAGTCCTCAAAGAACAAAGAAAAAGAAGCATCAACATCCAATGGAGACATTATATGATATGAATGTGGAAAGCATGGTCACATCAAACCGGAATGTCCCAAACTCGCAAAGAATCGTGACAACAAAGGAAAGTAGGATTACAAAAAGAAAGCCTACATTGCTTGGGATGACAATGAAATAAGTTCTTCATCGGACTCCGATAGTGTTCAAAGCGCAAATCTAGCATTGATGGCATCACATCATTCCGACGATGAAGACGATGAGGTTAGTAGTAACTTTTCAATTTATGATAATGATGCTCAAGGAGCAATTGATGAACTTTTAAGTGAATGCAAAATTCTATATAAAACCATCTCATCTCAAAAGAAACAAATATCAATCTTGGAAGAAAATATTGAGAAAATGGTAAATAAGTTCAAAGATGAAAAAGAAGAATTAATCAAGAATTTTGCATGCACTAAATGTGAGTCACTTGCTTTTCAAATAGTTCAATTGAAAAGAGTCCTAGAAAGATATGAGAAAGGACAAATTGGATTGGAACGTGTTCTTAGTAGTCAAAAATACTCAAATAATAAAAGTGGTCTAGGTTACTCAAGATTCTCTAAACAAACTTCTAACAAGACCATTTTTGTAAAAGCTAAAGAACAAATTCCTTTAGAGAAAAGTGACAAGCCTAAAATGGTTCAACAATATAACAAAAGGAAAAGAAATAATAAGAAGAAGTCTTATAATAAGAAGAAATCTTATCACCCTAGATATAAAAGCAACTTTGAGCCTACTTGTTTCTATTGTGGTATTAAAGGTCATACTCCTAATGCGTGTTATATTAGAAACTTTAGTGTTGCTCAAGGCCATTATGTGTGGGTTAAGAAAGGAACTAACTATGGTGGACCCATAGCACATTGGGTACCAAATCAAACTTAATTTGTTTTGTAGGTTTGCTTAAGGATCACTTTAAATCTATGATGTTTTGATAAGTGGTGGTTCTAAGATTTTGATGGGAGGCATAAACTAGCTTTCAAATCTAGCTCCAAAGTTCAAGGGTTATTTCACATATGAGGATTCCCTTAAAGAAAGAATTCTTGGCATTGGCAAAGTTGAAGCACTAACTTTCACATCCTTTGAAGATGTACTTTAAGTTGACAAACTAAAGCATAATCTTCCTAGTATAAATCAACTTTGTGACAAAACTTCAAAATCATGTTTCGGCAAGGATAAATGTTTGATGAAGTCTTTCATGAGGTAAAACGCATAGGTAAAAATTATTTTTCATTTTTCAAGATTTCTTTATGTATTTCAAGTCTTTTCCCATCCTTTTTGCCAATGACAAAGGGGGAGAAGATGTATGTGTTTGTGTTTGTTTTTTCTCTAACAAAATGCAGCTAGCAAAGACACTCTAAATCATGAATTTAGGGGGAGCATTGATCAAGGGGGAGCTTTTTGTATTAGAGAAACAAGATTAAAGCAAATTTTTAAAATTGGGTTGTCATCATCAAAAAGGGGGAGAATGTGAAGGCAAGCTTCTCAATGGTTTTGATGAAGACAACATTATTCATTCAAGATGTTATGCTTGCTCAAAAAGAATGGATCAAGACATTGAAGTTAGCACAAAGTTTTTAATTTTTACAAGTCTTGAAGAGTTCTCAAGTATAATCAAGGTATAACTCTCACTTATCAATATGGTTGCATACAAGTGTTCAAAAGTGTCTCAAGCATGCAATATATATTGATAAAATAGTTCTCAAAATAATCTTCAAAATTCACTTGCATACATGGTTCATGTGGTTGAAAATATATCATTATTTCTAGCTTTAAAAAACAAAATATTTTTATCATACATTTGAAACTTTATTTACTTTATTTATTTATTTGTTTTTTTTTATTTTGAACCATGTTAAATCACTTTCAAATATAATCTATTGACTTGGGTAAATCAATAGCTGTTGTATAAAATTGGTTCAAATACTTAGACAAATTTTTTAATTATTTAATTTAGTTAAACATTCAGTTTTTGGTAAATTATGGCGTTTTTAACTGTCGTAACAGCACCAGAAACAGCCATAACTCACACCGTTTTGAACCAGTATTTTAAATTTTATATTTCAAAATTATTTGGTAAATTGTGGCGTTTTGAAACGACGTAACAGACCAAACAACCGCCACAATTTACACGTACTGAAACAGTGTTTTTTATTTAAAATTGAAAAATGTTTTGTTTGAATGCACCTTTTCATTATATCTTTTCATGGCATCTCTTACATCATTTATCTTATTAAATTCAGAATTTTTCTAACCATTGCCATGACTTTTGAATGGTTGCTTTCATCAATATAAATACATGTCATTTTCAGATTAAAACTTACCTCCTAGAAATTTCATAATAAAAAATCCACTCATTCTTTTCATCTTTCAGTTATTCTTCAAGTGTTCATTCAAACATATTTTTGAGAGAAATCTTTGCATAAATTTCACACATTATCATTGTTTCATCTCATTTTATTCAAGAACACTTGTATATTTCATTTGAGTGATATTTATTTCAAGGAGAAGATCGATCGTGAAGATTGATAGCATCATATTCTCAAGACATCAAATTTATTATCAAGAATATTTTTCTGTTTTACCTTGTTGTCTAGGATTGTTGGAAACAAGTGAGTGTTTTTGAAGAGGATTGTTCTTCATACACTTATTTACCTATAGGTTAGATAGTAAGCATCACCATTGGTGTGATTAGGCTGTACAATAATTCTAAACTATAGTGAACTCTCTTTCATGTTGAAGGAGGAGTGGAGTACTCTCGGGCTGTGAGGGGAACCACTATAATTCTCTTGTGTCATTTTTCCTTTCCATACTTTACTTTCAAGCACTTATCATCTAACGGAAAAATAACCAAGAACCGGTAAAAAGATCGAAATAAATTTTAAGAACCTAATTCACCCCCGGTCTTAGGCGCATTTAAAATTACACTTGGCATCAGAGCAGGTGATAGGTAACCTGTTCCAATTCGATTCAGATGGCTTCCGCAAACAATGATCTTGTATTCGAATACGGTGGTAGTAGCAACAAGCCTCCTTTGTTTTCTGGCCAATACTTCGACTTTTGGAAAATTCGTATGAAGGCACATTTAGAAGCACAAGGAAGTGATATATGGGAGGCTGTTCAAAATGGTCCTTTTATTCCTACAACGGTTTTCAACGGAGTTGGTACGCCAAAACCACAAGCATCATGGGATGAGGATGATAAGAAAAAGTTTCTCTATGACAAAAAGGGAATAAATATTTTACCAAGTGCACTTGGAATCGATGAATTCTTCCGCGTCTCAACATGTACAACGGCCAAACAAATATGGGACACTCTTGTAGAAACTCACGAAGGAACCTCCGAAGTCAAAAGATCCAGATTGAATACTTTAAGTCAAGAGTACGAGTTATTCAGAATGCAACCAGGAGAATCAATCCTCGACTTGCAGAAAAGATTCGTGCATTTGACAAATCACTTGAATGCACTTGGTAAGACACTAACAAATGATGAACTTAATCTTAAAGTGCTTAGGTCTTTAACAAGAGAGTGGCAACCCAAAGTGACGGCGACTTCCGAGAAGAAAAGTTTATCAACGATGACATCCGCTACTCTATTCGGAAAGCTTCAAGAATATCAGATGGAACTTGGACTATTGGAGAAACGTGAGAACCAAGAAAAGAAATCCAAGAGCATTGCCTTAAAAGTTGAATCTAAAGTTGTGAAGAAAGAAGGCAATCCCGAAGAGGACGAAAACTTTATGCTCCTTGTAAAAAGACTAGGAAAATACTTCAGTGCAAAAAATAATATTGGAAACTCTAGTTTCACAAGAAGAAAGAAGTCCTCAAAGAACAAAGAAAAAGAAGCATCAACATCCAATGGAGACATTATATGATATGAATGTGGAAAGCAAGGTCACATCAAACCGGAATGTCCCAAACTCGCAAAGAATCGTGACAACAAAGGAAAGTAGGATTACAAAAAGAAAGCCTACATTGCTTGGGATGACAATAAAATAAGTTCTTCATCGGACTCCGATAGTGTTCAAAGCGTAAATCTAGCATTGATGGCATCACATCATTCCGACGGTGAAGACGACGAGGTTAGTAGTAACTTTTCAATTTATGATAATGATGCTCAAGGAGCAATTGATGAACTTTTAAGTGAATGCAAAATTCTATATAAAACCATCTCATCTCAAAAGAAACAAATATCAATCTTGGAAGAAAATATTGAGAAAATGGTAAATAAGTTCAAAGATGAAAAAGAAGAATTAATCAAGAATTTTGCATGCACTAAATGTGAGTCACTTGCTTTTCAAATAGTTCAATTGAAAAGAGTCCTAGAAAGATATGAGAAAGGACAAATTGGATTGGAACGTGTTCTTAGTAGTCAAAAATACTCAAATAATAAAAGTGGTCTAGGTTACTCAAGATTCTCTAAACAAACTTCTAACAAGACCATTTTTGTAAAAGCTAAAGAACAAATTCCTTTAGAGAAAAGTGACAAGCCTAAAATGGTTCAACAATATAACAAAAGGAAAAGAAATAATAAGAAGAAGTCTTATAATAAGAAGAAATCTTATCACCCTAGATATAAAAGCAACTTTGAGCCTACTTGTTTCTATTGTGGTATTAAAGGTCATACTCCTAATGCGTGTTATATTAGAAACTTTAGTGTTGCTCAAGGCCATTATGTGTGGGTTAAGAAAGGAACTAACTATGGTGGACCCATAGCACATTGGGTACCAAATCAAACTTAATTTGTTTTGTAGGTTTGCTTAAGGATCACTTTAAATCTATGATGTTTTGATAAGTGGTGGTTCTAAGATTTTGATGGGAGGCATAAACTAGCTTTCAAATCTAGCTCCAAAGTTCAAGGGTTATTTCACATATGAGGATTCCCTTAAAGAAAGAATTCTTGGCATTGGCAAAGTTGAAGCACTAACTTTCACATCCTTTGAAGATGTACTTTAAGTTGACAAACTAAAGCATAATCTTCCTAGTATAAATCAACTTTGTGACAAAACTTCAAAATCATGTTTCGGTAAGGATAAATGTTTGATGAAGTCTTTCATGAGGTAAAACGCATAGGTAAAAATTATTTTTCATTTTTCAAGATTTCTTTATGTATTTCAAGTCTTTTCCCATCCTTTTTGCCAATGACAAAGGGGGAGAAGATGTATGTGTTTGTGTTTGTTTTTTCTCTAACAAAATGCAGCTAGCAAAGACACTCTAAATCATGAATTTAGGGGGAGCATTGATCAAGGGGGAGCTTTTTGTATTAGAGAAACAAGATTAAAGCAAATTTTTAAAATTGGGTTGTCATCATCAAAAAGGGGGAGAATGTGAAGGCAAGCTTCTCAATGGTTTTGATGAAGACAACATTATTCATTCAAGATGTTATGCTTGCTCAAAAAGAATGGATCAAGACATTGAAGTTAGCACAAAGTTTTTAATTTTTACAAGTCTTGAAGAGTTCTCAAGTATAATCAAGGTATAACTCTCACTTATCAATATGGTTGCATACAAGTGTTCAAAAGTGTCTCAAGCATGCAATATATATTGATAAAATAGTTCTCAAAATAATCTTCAAAATTCACTTGAATACATGGTTCATGTGGTTGAAAATATATCATTATTTCTAGCTTTAAAAAACAAAATATTTTTATCATACATTTGAAACTTTATTTACTTTATTTTTTTATTTGTTTTTTTTTATTTTGAACCATGTTAAATCACTTTCAAATATAATCTATTGACTTGGGTAAATCAATAGCTGTTGTATAAAATTGGTTCAAATACTTAGACAAATTTTTTAATTATTTAATTTAGTTAAACATTCAGTTTTTGGTAAATTATGGCGTTTTTAACTGTCGTAACAGCACCAGAAACAGCCATAACTCACACCGTTTTGAACCAGTATTTTAAATTTTATATTTCAAAATTATTTGGTAAATTGTGGCGTTTTGAAACGACGTAACAGACCAAACAACCGCCACAATTTACACGTACTGAAACAGTGTTTTTTATTTAAAATTGAAAAATGTTTTGTTTGAATGCACCTTTTCATTATATCTTTTCATGGCATCTCTTACATCATTTATCTTATTAAATTCAGAATTTTTCTAACCATTGCCATGACTTTTGAATGGTTGCTTTCATCAATATAAATACATGTCATTTTCAGATTAAAACTTACCTCCTAGAAATTACATAATAAAAAATCCACTCATTCTTTTCATCTTTCAGTTATTCTTCAAGTGTTCATTCAAACATATTTTTGAGAGAAATCTTTGCATAAATTTCACACATTATCATTGTTTCATCTCATTTTATTCAAGAACACTTGTATATTTCATTTGAGTGATATTTATTTCAAGGAGAAGATCGATCGTGAAGATTGATAGCATCATATTCTCAAGACATCAAATTTATTATCAAGAATATTTTTCTGTTTTACCTTGTTGTCTAGGATTGTTGGAAACAAGTGAGTGTTTTTGAAGAGGATTGTTCTTCATACACTTATTTACCTATAGGTTAGATAGTAAGCATCACCATTGGTGTGATTAGGCTGTACAATAATTCTAAACTATAGTGAACTCTCTTTCATGTTGAAGGAGGAGTGGAGTACTCTCGGGCTGTGAGGGGAACCACTATAATTCTCTTGTGTCATTTTTCCTTTCCATACTTTACTTTCAAGCACTTATCATCTAACGGAAAAATAACAAAGAACCGGTAAAAAGATCGAAATAAATTTTAAGAACCTAATTCACCCCCGGTCTTAGGCGCATTTAAAATTACACTTGGCATCAGAGCAGGTGATAGGTAACCTGTTCCAATTCGATTCAGATGGCTTCCGCAAACAATGATCTTGTATTCGAATACGGTGGTAGTAGCAACAAGCCTCCTTTGTTTTCTGGCCAATACTTCGACTTTTGGAAAATTCGTATGAAGGCACATTTAGAAGCACAAGGAAGTGATATATGGGAGGCTGTTCAAAATGGTCCTTTTATTCCTACAACGGTTTTCAACGGAGTTGGTACGCCAAAACCACAAGCATCATGGGATGAGGATGATAAGAAAAAGTTCCTCTATGACAAAAAGGGAATAAATATTTTACCAAGTGCACTTGGAATCGATGAATTCTTCCGCGTCTCAACATGTACAACGGCCAAACAAATATGGGACACTCTTGTAGAAACTCACGAAGGAACCTCCGAAGTCAAAAGATCCAGATTGAATACTTTAAGTCAAGAGTACGAGTTATTCAGAATGCAACCAGGAGAATCAATCCTCGACTTGCAGAAAAGATTCGTGCATTTGACAAATCACTTGAATGCACTTTGTAAGACACTAACAAATGATGAACTTAATCTTAAAGTGCTTAGGTCTTTAACAAGAGAGTGGCAACCCAAAGTGACGGCGACTTCCGAGAAGAAAAGTTTATCAACGATGACATCCGCTACTCTATTCGGAAAGCTTCAAGAATATGAGATGGAACTTGGACTATTGGAGAAACGTGAGAACCAAGAAAAGAAATCCAAGAGCATTGCCTTAAAAGTTGAATCTAAAGTTGTGAAGAAAGAAGGCAATCCCGAAGAGGACGAAAACTTTATGCTCCTTGTAAAAAGACTAGGAAAATACTTCAGTGCAAAAAATAATATTGGAAACTCTAGTTTCACAAGAAGAAAGAAGTCCTCAAAGAACAAAGAAAAAGAAGCATCAACATCCAATGGAGACATTATATGATATGAATGTGGAAAGCAAGGTCACATCAAACCGGAATGTCCCAAACTCGCAAAGAATCGTGACAACAAAGGAAAGTAGGATTACAAAAAGAAAGCCTACATTGCTTGGGATGACAATAAAATAAGTTCTTCATCGGACTCCGATAGTGTTCAAAGCGCAAATCTAGCATTGATGGCATCACATCATTCCGACGATGAAGACGATGAGGTTAGTAGTAACTTTTCAATTTATGATAATGATGCTCAAGGAGCAATTGATGAACTTTTAAGTGAATGCAAAATTCTATATAAAACCATCTCATCTCAAAAGAAACAAATATCAATCTTGGAAGAAAATATTGAGAAAATGGTAAATAAGTTCAAAGATGAAAAAGAAGAATTAATCAAGAATTTTGCATGCACTAAATGTGAGTCACTTGATTTTCAAATAGTTCAATTGAAAAGAGTCCTAGAAAGATATGAGAAAGGACAAATTGGATTGGAACGTGTTCTTAGTAGTAAAAAATACTCAAATAATAAAAGTGGTCTAGGTTACTCAAGATTCTCTAAACAAACTTCTAACAAGACCATTTTTGTAAAAGCTAAAGAACAAATTCCTTTAGAGAAAAGTGACAAGCCTAAAATGGTTCAACAATATAACAAAAGGAAAAGAAATAATAAGAAGAAGTCTTATAATAAGAAGAAATCTTATCACCCTAGATATAAAAGCAACTTTGAGCCTACTTGTTTCTATTGTGGTATTAAAGGTCATACTCCTAATGCATGTTATATTAGAAACTTTAGTGTTGCTCAAGGCCATTATGTGTGGGTTAAGAAAGGAACTAACTATGGTGGACCCATAGCACATTGGGTACCAAATCAAACTTAATTTGTTTTGTAGGTTTGCTTAAGGACCACTTTAAATCTATGATGTTTTGATAAGTGGTGGTTCTAAGATTTTGATGGGAGGCATAAACTAGCTTTCAAATCTAGCTCCAAAGTTCAAGGGTTATTTCACATATGAGGATTCCCTTAAAGAAAGAATTCTTGGCATTGGCAAAGTTGAAGCACTAACTTTCACATCCTTTGAAGATGTACTTTAAGTTGACAAACTAAAGCATAATCTTCCTAGTATAAATCAACTTTGTGACAAAACTTCAAAATCATGTTTCGGCAAGGATAAATGTTTGATGAAGTCTTTCATGAGGTAAAACGCATAGGTAAAAATTATTTTTCATTTTTCAAGATTTCTTTATGTATTTCAAGTCTTTTCCCATCCTTTTTGCCAATGACAAAGGGGGAGAAGATGTATGTGTTTGTGTTTGTTTTTTCTCTAACAAAATGCAGCTAGCAAAGACACTCTAAATCATGAATTTAGGGGGAGCATTGATCAAGGGGGAGCTTTTTGTATTAGAGAAACAAGATTAAAGCAAATTTTTAAAATTGGGTTGTCATCATCAAAAAGGGGGAGAATGTGAAGGCAAGTTTCTCAATGGTTTTGATGAAGACAACATTATTCATTCAAGATGTTATGCTTGCTCAAAAAGAATGGATCAAGACATTGAAGTTAGCACAAAGTTTTTAATTTTTACAAGTCTTGAAGAGTTCTCAAGTATAATCAAGGTATAACTCTCACTTATCAATATGGTTGCATACAAGTGTTCAAAAGTGTCTCAAGCATGCAATATATATTGATAAAATAGTTCTCAAAATAATCTTCAAAATTCACTTGCATACATGGTTCATGTGGTTGAAAATATATCATTATTTCTAGCTTTAAAAAACAAAATATTTTTATCATACATTTGAAACTTTATTTACTTTATTTATTTATTTGTTTTTTTTCATTTTGAACCATGTTAAATCACTTTCAAATATAATCTATTGACTTGGGTAAATCAATAGATGTTGTATAAAATTGGTTCAAATACTTAGACAAATTTTTTAATTATTTAATTTAGTTAAACATTCAGTTTTTGGTAAATTATGCTGTTTTTAACTGTCGTAACAGCACCAGAAACAGCCATAACTCACATCGTTTTGAACCAGTATTTTAAATTTTAAATTTCAAAATTATTTGGTAAATTGTGGCGTTTTGAAACGACGTAACAGACCAAACAACCGCCACAATTTACAACGTACTGAAACAGTGTTTTTTATTTAAAATTGAAAAATGTTTTGTTTGAATGCACCTTTTCATTATATCTTTTCATGGCATCTCTTACATCATTTATCTTATTAAATTCAGAATTTTTCTAACCATTGCCATGACTTTTGAATGGTTGCTTTCATCAATATAAATACATGTCATTTTCAGATTAAAACTTACCTCCTAGAAATTTCATAATAAAAAATCCACTCATTCTTTTCATCTTTCAGTTATTCTTCAAGTGTTCATTCAAACATATTTTTGAGAGAAATCTTTGCATAAATTTCACACATTATCATTGTTTCATCTCATTTTATTCAAGAACACTTGTATATTTCATTTGAGTGATATTTATTTCAAGGAGAAGATCGATCGTGAAGATTGATAGCATCATATTCTCAAGACATCAAATTTATTATCAAGAATATTTTTCTGTTTTACCTTGTTGTCTAGGATTGTTGGAAACAAGTGAGTGTTTTTGAAGAGGATTGTTCTTCATACACTTATTTACCTATAGGTTAGATAGTAAGCATCACCATTGGTGTGATTAGGTTGTACAATAATTCTAAACTATAGTGAACTCTCTTTCATGTTGAAGGAGGAGTGGAGTACTCTCGGGCTGTGAGGGGAACCACTATAATTCTCTTGTGTCATTTTTCCTTTCCATACTTTACTTTCAAGCACTTATCATCTAACGGAAAAATAACCAAGAACCGGTAAAAATATCGAAATAAATTTTAAGAACCTAATTCACCCCCGGTCTTAGGCGCATTTAAAATTACACTTGGCATCAGAGCAGGTGATAGGTAACCTGTTCCAATTCGATTCAGATGGCTTCCGCAAAAAATGATCTTGTATTCGAATACGGTGGTAGTAGCAACAAGCCTCCTTTGTTTTCTGGCCAATACTTCGACTTTTGGAAAATTCGTATGAAGGCACATTTAGAAGCACAAGGAAGTGATATATGGGAGGCTGTTCAAAATGGTCCTTTTATTCCTACAACGGTTTTCAACGGAGTTGGTACGCCAAAACCACAAGCATCATGGGATGAGGATGATAAGAAAAAGTTTCTCTATGACAAAAAGGGAATAAATATTTTACCAAGTGCACTTGGAATCGATGAATTCTTCCGCGTCTCAACATGTACAACGGCCAAACAAATATGGGACACTCTTGTAGAAACTCACGAAGGAACCTCCGAAGTCAAAAGATCCAGATTGAATACTTTAAGTCAAGAGTACGAGTTATTCAGAATGCAACCAGGAGAATCAATCCTCGACTTGCAGAAAAGATTCGTGCATTTGACAAATCACTTGAATGCACTTGGTAAGACACTAAAAAATGATGAACTTAATCTTAAAGTTCTTAGGTCTTTAACAAGAGAGTGGCAACCCAAAGTGACGGCGACTTCCGAGAAGAAAAGTTTATTAACGATGACATCCGCTACTGTATTCGGAAAGCTTCAAGAATATGAGATGGAACTTGGACTATTGGAGAAACGTGAGAACCAAGAAAAGAAATCCAAGAGCATTGCCTTAAAAGTTGAATCTAAAGTTGTGAAGAAAGAAGGCAATCCCGAAGAGGACGAAAACTTTATGCTCCTTGTAAAAAGACTAGGAAAATACTTCAGTGCAAAAAATAATATTGGAAACTCTAGTTTCACAAGAAGAAAGAAGTCCTCAAAGAACAAAGAAAAAGAAGCATCAACATCCAATGGAGACATTATATGATATGAATGTGGAAAGCAAGGTCACATCAAACCGGAATGTCCCAAACTCGCAAAGAATCGTGACAACAAAGGAAAGTAGGATTACAAAAAGAAAGCCTACATTGCTTGGGATGACAATAAAATAAGTTCTTCATCGGACTCCGATAGTGTTCAAAGCGCAAATCTAGCATTGATGGCATCACATCATTCCGACGATGAAGACGATGAGGTTAGTAGTAACTTTTCAATTTATGATAATGATGCTCAAGGAGCAATTGATGAACTTTTAAGTGAATGCAAAATTCTATATAAAACCATCTCATCTCAAAAGAAACAAATATCAATCTTGGAAGAAAATATTGAGAAAATGGTAAATAAGTTCAAAGATGAAAAAGAAGAATTAATCAAGAATTTTGCATGCACTAAATGTGAGTCACTTGATTTTCAAATAGTTCAATTGAAAAGAGTCCTAGAAAGATATGAGAAAGGACAAATTGGATTGGAACGTGTTCTTAGTAGTAAAAAATACTCAAATAATAAAAGTGGTCTAGGTTACTCAAGATTCTCTAAACAAACTTCTAACAAGACCATTTTTGTAAAAGCTAAAGAACAAATTCCTTTAGAGAAAAGTGACAAGCCTAAAATGGTTCAACAATATAACAAAAGGAAAAGAAATAATAAGAAGAAGTCTTATAATAAGAAGAAATCTTATCACCCTAGATATAAAAGCAACTTTGAGCCTACTTGTTTCTATTGTGGTATTAAAGGTCATACTCCTAATGCATGTTATATTAGAAACTTTAGTGTTGCTCAAGGCCATTATGTGTGGGTTAAGAAAGGAACTAACTATGGTGGACCCATAGCACATTGGGTACCAAATCAAACTTAATTTGTTTTGTAGGTTTGCTTAAGGACCACTTTAAATCTATGATGTTTTGATAAGTGGTGGTTCTAAGATTTTGATGGGAGGCATAAACTAGCTTTCAAATCTAGCTCCAAAGTTCAAGGGTTATTTCACATATGAGGATTCCCTTAAAGAAAGAATTCTTGGCATTGGCAAAGTTGAAGCACTAACTTTCACATCCTTTGAAGATGTACTTTAAGTTGACAAACTAAAGCATAATCTTCCTAGTATAAATCAACTTTGTGACAAAACTTCAAAATCATGTTTCGGCAAGGATAAATGTTTGATGAAGTCTTTCATGAGGTAAAACGCATAGGTAAAAATTATTTTTCATTTTTCAAGATTTCTTTATGTATTTCAAGTCTTTTCCCATCCTTTTTGCCAATGACAAAGGGGGAGAAGATGTATGTGTTTGTGTTTGTTTTTTCTCTAACAAAATGCAGCTAGCAAAGACACTCTAAATCATGAATTTAGGGGGAGCATTGATCAAGGGGGAGCTTTTTGTATTAGAGAAACAAGATTAAAGCAAATTTTTAAAATTGGGTTGTCATCATCAAAAAGGGGGAGAATGTGAAGGCAAGTTTCTCAATGGTTTTGATGAAGACAACATTATTCATTCAAGATGTTATGCTTGCTCAAAAAGAATGGATCAAGACATTGAAGTTAGCACAAAGTTTTTAATTTTTACAAGTCTTGAAGAGTTCTCAAGTATAATCAAGGTATAACTCTCACTTATCAATATGGTTGCATACAAGTGTTCAAAAGTGTCTCAAGCATGCAATATATATTGATAAAATAGTTCTCAAAATAATCTTCAAAATTCACTTGCATACATGGTTCATGTGGTTGAAAATATATCATTATTTCTAGCTTTAAAAAACAAAATATTTTTATCATACATTTGAAACTTTATTTACTTTATTTATTTATTTGTTTTTTTTTATTTTGAACCATGTTAAATCACTTTCAAATATAATCTATTGACTTGGGTAAATCAATAGATGTTGTATAAAATTGGTTCAAATACTTAGACAAATTTTTTAATTATTTAATTTAGTTAAACATTCAGTTTTTGGTAAATTATGCTGTTTTTAACTGTCGTAACAGCACCAGAAACAGCCATAACTCACATCGTTTTGAACCAGTATTTTAAATTTTAAATTTCAAAATTATTTGGTAAATTATGGCGTTTTGAAACGACGTAACAGACCAAACAACCGCCACAATTTACAACGTACTGAAACAGTGTTTTTTATTTAAAATTGAAAAATGTTTTGTTTGAATGCACCTTTTCATTATATCTTTTCATGGCATCTCTTACATCATTTATCTTATTAAATTCAGAATTTTTCTAACCATTGCCATGACTTTTGAATGGTTGCTTTCATCAATATAAATACATGTCATTTTCAGATTAAAACTTACCTCCTAGAAATTTCATAATAAAAAATCCACTCATTCTTTTCATCTTTCAGTTATTCTTCAAGTGTTCATTCAAACATATTTTTGAGAGAAATCTTTGCATAAATTTCACACATTATCATTGTTTCATCTCATTTTATTCAAGAACACTTGTATATTTCATTTGAGTGATATTTATTTCAAGGAGAAGATCGATCGTGAAGATTGATAGCATCATATTCTCAAGACATCAAATTTATTATCAAGAATATTTTTCTGTTTTACCTTGTTGTCTAGGATTGTTGGAAACAAGTGAGTGTTTTTGAAGAGGATTGTTCTTCATACACTTATTTACCTATAGGTTAGATAGTAAGCATCACCATTGGTGTGATTAGGTTGTACAATAATTCTAAACTATAGTGAACTCTCTTTCATGTTGAAGGAGGAGTGGAGTACTCTCGGGCTGTGAGGGGAACCACTATAATTCTCTTGTGTCATTTTTCCTTTCCATACTTTACTTTCAAGCACTTATCATCTAACGGAAAAATAACCAAGAACCGGTAAAAATATCGAAATAAATTTTAAGAACCTAATTCACCCCCGGTCTTAGGCGCATTTAAAATTACACTTGGCATCAGAGCAGGTGATAGGTAACCTGTTCCAATTCGATTCAGATGGCTTCCGCAAAAAATGATCTTGTATTCGAATACGGTGGTAGTAGCAACAAGCCTCCTTTGTTTTCTGGCCAATACTTCGACTTTTGGAAAATTCGTATGAAGGCACATTTAGAAGCACAAGGAAGTGATATATGGGAGGCTGTTCAAAATGGTCCTTTTATTCCTACAACGGTTTTCAACGGAGTTGGTACGCCAAAACCACAAGCATCATGGGATGAGGATGATAAGAAAAAGTTTCTCTATGACAAAAAGGGAATAAATATTTTACCAAGTGCACTTGGAATCGATGAATTCTTCCGCGTCTCAACATGTACAACGGCCAAACAAATATGGGACACTCTTGTAGAAACTCACGAAGGAACCTCCGAAGTCAAAAGATCCAGATTGAATACTTTAAGTCAAGAGTACGAGTTATTCAGAATGCAACCAGGAGAATCAATCCTCGACTTGCAGAAAAGATTCGTGCATTTGACAAATCACTTGAATGCACTTGGTAAGACACTAAAAAATGATGAACTTAATCTTAAAGTTCTTAGGTCTTTAACAAGAGAGTGGCAACCCAAAGTGACGGCGACTTCCGAGAAGAAAAGTTTATTAACGATGACATCCGCTACTCTATTCGGAAAGCTTCAAGAATATGAGATGGAACTTGGACTATTGGAGAAACGTGAGAACCAAGAAAAGAAATCCAAGAGCATTGCCTTAAAAGTTGAATCTAAAGTTGTGAAGAAAGAAGGCAATCCCGAAGAGGACGAAAACTTTATGCTCCTTGTAAAAAGACTAGGAAAATACTTCAGTGCAAAAAATAATATTGGAAACTCTAGTTTCACAAGAAGAAAGAAGTCCTCAAAGAACAAAGAAAAAGAAGCATCAACATCCAATGGAGACATTATATGATATGAATGTGGAAAGCAAGGTCACATCAAACCGGAATGTCCCAAACTCGCAAAGAATCGTGACAACAAAGGAAAGTAGGATTACAAAAAGAAAGCCTACATTGCTTGGGATGACAATAAAATAAGTTCTTCATCGGACTCCGATAGTGTTCAAAGCGCAAATCTAGCATTGATGGCATCACATCATTCCGACGATGAAGACGATGAGGTTAGTAGTAACTTTTCAATTTATGATAATGATGCTCAAGGAGCAATTGATGAACTTTTAAGTGAATGCAAAATTCTATATAAAACCATCTCATCTCAAAAGAAACAAATATCAATCTTGGAAGAAAATATTGAGAAAATGGTAAATAAGTTCAAAGATGAAAAAGAAGAATTAATCAAGAATTTTGCATGCACTAAATGTGAGTCACTTGATTTTCAAATAGTTCAATTGAAAAGAGTCCTAGAAAGATATGAGAAAGGACAAATTGGATTGGAACGTGTTCTTAGTAGTAAAAAATACTCAAATAATAAAAGTGGTCTAGGTTACTCAAGATTCTCTAAACAAACTTCTAACAAGACCATTTTTGTAAAAGCTAAAGAACAAATTCCTTTAGAGAAAAGTGACAAGCCTAAAATGGTTCAACAATATAACAAAAGGAAAAGAAATAATAAGAAGAAGTCTTATAATAAGAAGAAATCTTATCACCCTAGATATAAAAGCAACTTTGAGCCTACTTGTTTCTATTGTGGTATTAAAGGTCATACTCCTAATGCATGTTATATTAGAAACTTTAGTGTTGCTCAAGGCCATTATGTGTGGGTTAAGAAAGGAACTAACTATGGTGGACCCATAGCACATTGGGTACCAAATCAAACTTAATTTGTTTTGTAGGTTTGCTTAAGGACCACTTTAAATCTATGATGTTTTGATAAGTGGTGGTTCTAAGATTTTGATGGGAGGCATAAACTAGCTTTCAAATCTAGCTCCAAAGTTCAAGGGTTATTTCACATATGAGGATTCCCTTAAAGAAAGAATTCTTGGCATTGGCAAAGTTGAAGCACTAACTTTCACATCCTTTGAAGATGTACTTTAAGTTGACAAACTAAAGCATAATCTTCCTAGTATAAATCAACTTTGTGACAAAACATCAAAATCATGTTTCGGCAAGGATAAATGTTTGATGAAGTCTTTCATGCGGTAAAACGCATAGGTAAAAATTATTTTTCATTTTTCAAGATTTCTTTATGTATTTCAAGTCTTTTCCCATCCTTTTTGCCAATGACAAAGGGGGAGAAGATGTATGTGTTTGTGTTTGTTTTTTCTCTAACAAAATGCAGCTAGCAAAGACACTCTAAATCATGAATTTAGGGGGAGCATTGATCAAGGGGGAGCTTTTTGTATTAGAGAAACAAGATTAAAGCAAATTTTTAAAATTGGGTTGTCATCATCAAAAAGGGGGAGAATGTGAAGGCAAGCTTCTCAATGGTTTTGATGAAGACAACATTATTCATTCAAGATGTTATGCTTGCTCAAAAAGAATGGATCAAGACATTGAAGTTAGCACAAAGTTTTTAATTTTTACAAGTCTTGAAGAGTTCTCAAGTATAATCAAGGTATAACTCTCACTTATCAATATGGTTGCATACAAGTGTTCAAAAGTGTCTCAAGCATGCAATATATATTGATAAAATAGTTCTCAAAATAATCTTCAAAATTCACTTGCATACATGGTTCATGTGGTTGAAAATATATCATTATTTCTAGCTTTAAAATACAAAATATTTTTATCATACATTTGAAACTTTATTTACTTTATTTATTTATTTGTTTTTTTTTATTTTGAACCATGTTAAATCACTTTCAAATATAATCTATTGACTTGGGTAAATCAATAGCTGTTGTATAAAATTGGTTCAAATACTTAGACAAATTTTTTAATTATTTAATTTAGTTAAACATTCAGTTTTTGGTAAATTATGGCGTTTTTAACTGTCGTAACAGCACCAGAAACAGCCATAACTCACACCGTTTTGAACCAGTATTTTAAATTTTATATTTCAAAATTATTTGGTAAATTGTGGCGTTTTGAAACGACGTAACAGACCAAACAACCGCCACAATTTACAACGTACTGAAACAGTGTTTTTTATTTAAAATTGAAAAATGTTTTGTTTGAATGCACCTTTTCATTATATCTTTTCATGGCATCTCTTACATCATTTATCTTATTAAATTCAGAATTTTTCTAACCATTGCCATGACTTTTGAATGGTTGCTTTCATCAATATAAATACATGTCATTTTCAGATTAAAACTTACCTCCTAGAAATTTCATAATAAAAAATCCACTCATTCTTTTCATCTTTCAGTTATTCTTCAAGTGTTCATTCAAACATATTTTTGAGAGAAATCTTTGCATAAATTTCACACATTATCATTGTTTCATCTCATTTTATTCAAGAACACTTGTATATTTCATTTGAGTGATATTTATTTCAAGGAGAAGATCGATCGTGAAGATTGATAGCATCATATTCTCAAGACATCAAATTTATTATCAAGAATATTTTTCTGTTTTACCTTGTTGTCTAGGATTGTTGGAAACAAGTGAGTGTTTTTGAAGAGGATTGTTCTTCATACACTTATTTACCTATAGGTTAGATAGTAAGCATCACCATTGGTGTGATTAGGCTGTACAATAATTCTAAACTATAGTGAACTCTCTTTCATGTTGAAGGAGGAGTGGAGTACTCTCGGGCTGTGAGGGGAACCACTATAATTCTCTTGTGTCATTTTTCCTTTCCATACTTTACTTTCAAGCACTTATCATCTAACGGAAAAATAACCAAGAACCGGTAAAAAGATCGAAATAAATTTTAAGAACCTAATTCACCCCCGGTCTTAGGCGCATTTAAAATTACACTTGGCATCAGAGCAGGTGATAGGTAACCTGTTCCAATTCGATTCAGATGGCTTCCGCAAAAAATGATCTTGTATTCGAATACGGTGGTAGTAGCAACAAGCCTCCTTTGTTTTCTGGCCAATACTTCGACTTTTGGAAAATTCGTATGAAGGCACATTTAGAAGCACAAGGAAGTGATATATGGGAGGCTGTTCAAAATGGTCCTTTTATTCCTACAACGGTTTTCAACGGAGTTGGTACGCCAAAACCACAAGCATCATGGGATGAGGATGATAAGAAAAAGTTTCTCTATGACAAAAAGGGAATAAATATTTTACCAAGTGCACTTGGAATCGATGAATTCTTCCGCGTTTCAACATGTACAACGGCCAAACAAATATGGGACACTCTTGTAGAAACTCACGAAGGAATCTCCGAAGTCAAAAGATCCAGATTGAATACTTTAAGTCAAGAGTACGAGTTATTCAGAATGCAACCAGGAGAATCAATCCTCGACTTGCAGAAAAGATTCGTGCATTTGACAAATCACTTGAATGCACTTGGTAAGACACTAAAAAATGATGAACTTAATCTTAAAGTTCTTAGGTCTTTAACAAGAGAGTGGCAACCCAAAGTGACGGCGACTTCCGAGAAGAAAAGTTTATTAACGATGACATCCGCTACTCTATTCGGAAAGCTTCAAGAATATGAGATGGAACTTGGACTATTGGAGAAACGTGAGAACCAAGAAAAGAAATCCAAGAGCATTGCCTTAAAAGTTGAATCTAAAGTTGTGAAGAAAGAAGGCAATCCCGAAGAGGACGAAAACTTTATGCTCCTTGTAAAAAGACTAGGAAAATACTTCAGTGCAAAAAATAATATTGGAAACTCTAGTTTCACAAGAAGAAAGAAGTCCTCAAAGAACAAAGAAAAAGAAGCATCAACATCCAATGGAGACATTATATGATATGAATGTGGAAAGCAAGGTCACATCAAACCGGAATGTCCCAAACTCGCAAAGAATCGTGACAACAAAGGAAAGTAGGATTACAAAAAGAAAGCCTACATTGCTTGGGATGACAATAAAATAAGTTCTTCATCGGACTCCGATAGTGTTCAAAGCGCAAATCTAGCATTGATGGCATCACATCATTCCGACGATGAAGACGATGAGGTTAGTAGTAACTTTTCAATTTATGATAATGATGCTCAAGGAGCAATTGATGAACTTTTAAGTGAATGCAAAATTCTATATAAAACCATCTCATCTCAAAAGAAACAAATATCAATCTTGGAAGAAAATATTGAGAAAATGGTAAATAAGTTCAAAGATGAAAAAGAAGAATTAATCAAGAATTTTGCATGCACTAAATGTGAGTCACTTGCTTTACAAATAGTTCAATTGAAAAGAGTCCTAGAAAGATATGAGAAAGGACAAATTGGATTGGAACGTGTTCTTAGAAGTCAAAAATACTCAAATAATAAAAGTGGTCTAGGTTACTCAAGATTCTCTAAACAAACTTCTAACAAGACCATTTTTGTAAAAGCTAAAGAACAAATTCCTTTAGAGAAAAGTGACAAGCCTAAAATGGTTCAACAATATAACAAAAGGAAAAGAAATAATACGAAGAAGTCTTATAATAAGAAGAAATCTTATCACCCTAGATATAAAAGCAACTTTGAGCCTACTTGTTTCTATTGTGGTATTAAAGGTCATACTCCTAATGCATGTTATATTAGAAACTTTAGTGTTGCTCAAGGCCATTATGTGTGGGTTAAGAAAGGAACTAACTATGGTGGACCCATAGCACATTGGGTACCAAATCAAACTTAATTTGTTTTGTAGGTTTGCTTAAGGACCACTTTAAATCTATGATGTTTTGATAAGTGGTGGTTCTAAGATTTTGATGGGAGGCATAAACTAGCTTTCAAATCTAGCTCCAAAGTTCAAGGGTTATTTCACATATGAGGATTCCCTTAAAGAAAGAATTCTTGGCATTGGCAAAGTTGAAGCACTAACTTTCACATCCTTTGAAGATGTACTTTAAGTTGACAAACTAAAGCATAATCTTCCTAGTATAAATCAACTTTGTGACAAAACTTCAAAATCATGTTTCGGCAAGGATAAATGTTTGATGAAGTCTTTCATGAGGTAAAACGCATAGGTAAAAATTATTTTTCATTTTTCAAGATTTCTTTATGTATTTCAAGTCTTTTCCCATCCTTTTTGCCAATGACAAAGGGGGAGAAGATGTATGTGTTTGTGTTTGTTTTTTCTCTAACAAAATGCAGCTAGCAAAGACACTCTAAATCATGAATTTAGGGGGAGCATTGATCAAGGGGGAGCTTTTTGTATTAGAGAAACAAGATTAAAGCAAATTTTTAAAATTGGGTTGTCATCATCAAAAAGGGGGAGAATGTGAAGGCAAGCTTCTCAATGGTTTTGATGAAGACAACATTATTCATTCAAGATGTTATGCTTGCTCAAAAAGAATGGATCAAGACATTGAAGTTAGCACAAAGTTTTTAATTTTTACAAGTCTTGAAGAGTTCTCAAGTATAATCAAGGTATAACTCTCACTTATCAATATGGTTGCATACAAGTGTTCAAAAGTGTCTCAAGCATGCAATATATATTGATAAAATAGTTCTCAAAATAATCTTCAAAATTCACTTGCATACATGGTTCATGTGGTTGAAAATATATCATTATTTCTAGCTTTAAAAAACAAAATATTTTTATCATACATTTGAAACTTTATTTACTTTATTTATTTATTTGTTTTTTTTTATTTTGAACCATGTTAAATCACTTTCAAATATAATCTATTGACTTGGGTAAATCAATAGCTGTTGTATAAAATTGGTTCAAATACTTAGACAAATTTTTTAATTATTTAATTTAGTTAAACATTCCATTTTTGGTAAATTATGGCGTTTTTAACTGTCGTAACAGCACCAGAAACAGCCATAACTCACACCGTTTTGAACCAGTATTTTAAATTTTAAATTTCAAAATTATTTGGTAAATTGTGGCGTTTTGAAACGACGTAACAGACCAAACAACCGCCACAATTTACAACGTACTGAAACAGTGTTTTTTATTTAAAATTGAAAAATGTTTTGTTTGAATGCACCTTTTCATTATATCTTTTCATGGCATCTCTTACATCATTTATCTTATTAAATTCAGAATTTTTCTAACCATTGCCATGACTTTTGAATGGTTGCTTTCATCAATATAAATACATGTCATTTTCAGATTAAAACTTACCTCCTAGAAATTTCATAATAAAAAATCCACTCATTCTTTTCATCTTTCAGTTATTCTTCAAGTGTTCATTCAAACATATTTTTGAGAGAAACCTTTGCATAAATTTCACACATTATCATTGTTTCATCTCATTTTATTCAAGAACACTTGTATATTTCATTTGACTGATATTTATTTCAAGGAGAAGATCGATCGTGAAGATTGATAGCATCATATTCTCAAGACATCAAATTTATTATCAAGAATATTTTTCTGTTTTACCTTGTTGTCCAGGATTGTTGGAAACAAGTGAGTGTTTTTGAAGAGGATTGTTCTTCATACACTTATTTACCTATAGGTTAGATAGTAAGCATCACCATTGGTGTGATTAGGCTGTACAATAATTCTAAACTATAGTGAACTCTCTTTCGTGTTGAAGGAGGAGTGGAGTACTCTCGGGCTGTGAGGGGAACCACTATAATTCTCTTGTGTCATTTTTCCTTTCCATACTTTACTTTCAAGCACTTATCATCTAACGGAAAAATAACCAAGAACCGGTAAAAAGATCGAAAAAAATTTTAAGAACCTAATTCACCCCCCCTCTTAGGCGCATTTAAAATTACACTTGGCATCAGAGCAGGTGATAGGTAACCTGTTCCTATTCGATTCAGATGGCTTCCGCAAACAATGATCTTGTATTCGAATACGGTGGTAGTAGCAACAAGCCTCCTTTGTTTTCTGGCCAATACTTCGACCTTTCGAAAATTCGTATGAAGGCACATTTAGAAGCACAAGGAAGTGATATATGGGAGGCTGTTCAAAATGGTCCTTTTATTCCTACAACGGTTTTCAACGGAGTTGGTACGCCAAAACCACAAGCATCATGGGATGAGGATGATAAGAAAAAGGTTCTCTATGACAAAAAGGGAATAAATATTTTACAAAGTGCACTTGGAATGGATGAATTCTTCCGCGTCTCAACATGTACAACGGCCAAACAAATATGGGACACTCTTGTAGAAACTCACGAAGGAACCGCCGAAGTCAAAAGATCCAGATTGAATACTTTAAGTCAAGAGTACGAGTTATTCAGAATGCAACCAGGAGAATCAATCCTCGACTTGCAGAAAAGATTCGTGCATTTGACAAATCACTTGAATGCACTTGGTAAGACACTAACAAATGATGAACTTAATCTTAAAGTGCTTAGGTCTTTAACAAGAGAGTGGCAACCCAAAGTGACGGCGACTTCCGAGAAGAAAAGTTTATCAACGATGACATCCGCTACTCTATTCGGAAAGCTTCAAGAATATGAGATGGAACTTGGACTATTGGAGAAACGTGAGAACCAAGAAAAGAAAGCCAAGAGCATTGCCTTAAAAGTTGAATCTAAAGTTGTGAAGAAAGAAGACAATCCCGAAGAGGACGCAAACTTTATGCTCCTTGTAAAAAGACTAGGAAAATACTTCAGTGCAAAAAATAATATTGGAAACTCTAGTTTCACAAGAAGAAAGAAGTCCTCAAAGAACAAAGAAAAAGAAGCATCAACATCCAATGGAGACATTATATGCTATGAATGTGGAAAGCAAGGTCACATCAAACCGGAATGTCCCAAACTCGCAAAGAATCGTGACAACAAAGGGAAGAAGGATTACAAAAAGAAAGCCTACATTGCTTGGGATGACAATGAAATAAGTTCTTCATCGGACTCCGATAGTGATCAAAGCGCAAATCTAGCATTGATGGCATCACATCATTCCGACGATGAAGACGATGAGGTTAGTAGTAACTTTTCAATTTATGATAATGATGCTCAAGGAGCAATTGATGAACTTTTAAGTGAATGCAAAATTCTATATAAAACCATCTCATCTCAAAAGAAACAAATATCAATCTTGGAAGAAAATATTGAGAAAATGGTAAATAAGTTCAAAGATGAAAAAGAAGAATTAATCAAGAATTTTGCATGCACTAAATGTGAGTCACTTGGTTTTCAAATAGTTCAATTGAAAAGAGTCCTAGAAAGATATGAGAAAGGACAAATTGGATTGGAACGTGTTCTTAGTAGTCAAAAATACTCAAATAATAAAAGTGGTCTAGGTTACTCAAGATTCTCTAAACAAACTTCGAACAAGACCATTTTTGTAATTGCTAAAGAACAAATTCCTTTAGAGAAAAGTGACAAGCCTAAAATGGTTCAACAATATAACAAAAGGAAAAGAAATAATAAGAAGAAGTCTTATAATAAGAAGAAATCTTATCCCCCTAGATATAAAAGCAACTTTGAGCCTACTTGTTTCTATTGTGGTATTAAAGGTCATACTCCTAATGCATGTTATATTAGAAACTTTAGTGTTGCTCAAGGCCATTATGTGTGGGTTAAGAAAGGAACTAACTATGGTGGACCCAAAGCACATTGGGTACCAAATCAAACTTAATTTGTTTTGTTGGTTTGCTTAAGGACCACTTTAAATCTATGATGTTTTGATAAGTGGTGGTTCTAAGATTTTGATGGGAGGCATAAACTAGCTTTCAAATATATCTCCAAAGTCCAAGGGTTATTTCACATATGAGGATTCCCTTAAAGAAAGAATTCTTGGCATTAACAAAGTTGAAGCACTAACTTTCACATCCTTTGAAGATGTACTTTAAGTTGACAAACTAAAGCATAATCTTCCTAGTATAAATCAACTTTGTGACAAAGACTTCAAAATCATGTTTCGGCAAGGATAAATGTTTGATGAAGTCTTTCATGCGGTAAAACGCATAGGTAAAAATTATTTTTCATTTTTCAAGATTTCTTTATGTATTTCAAGTCTTTTCCCATCCTTTTTGCCAATGACAAAGGGGGAGAAGATGTATGTGTTTGTGCTTGTTTTTTCTCTAACAAAATGCAGCTAGCAAAGACACTCTAAATCATGAATTTAGGGGGAGCATTGATCAAGGGGGAGCTTTTTGTATTAGAGAAACAAGATTAAAGCAAATTTTTAAAATTGGGTTGTCAGCATCAAAAAGGGGGAGAATGTGAAGGCAAGCTTCTCAATGGTTTTGATGAAGACAACATTATTCATTCAAGATGTTATGCTTGCTCAAAAAGAATGGATCAAGACATTGAAGTTAGCACAAAGTTTTTAATTTTTACAAGTCTTGAAGAGTTCTCAAGCATAATCAAGGTATAACTCTCACTTATCAATATGGTTGCATACAACTGTTCAAAAGTGTCTCTAGCATGCAATATATATTGATAAAATAGTTCTCAAAATAATCTTCAAAATTCACTTGCATACATGGTTCATGTGGTTGAAAATATATCATTATTTCTATCTTTAAAATACAAAATATTTTTATCATACATTTGAAACTTTATTTACTTTATTTATTTATTTGTTTTTTTTTTATTTTGAACCATGTTAAATCACTTTCAAATATAATCTATTGACTTGGGTAAATCAATAGATGTTGTATAAAATTGGTTCAAATACTTAGACAAATTTTTTAATTATTTAATTTAGTTAAACATTCAGTTTTTGTTAAAATATGGTGTTTTTAACTGTCGTAACAACACCAGAAACCGCCATAATTCACACCGTTCTGAACCAGTATTTTAAATTTTAAATTTCAAAATTATTTGGTAAATTGTGGCGTTTTGAAACGACGTAACAGATCAAACAACCGCCACAATTTACAACGTACTGAAACAGTGTTTTTTATTTAAAATTGAAAAATGTTTTGTTTGAATGCACCTTTTCATTATATCTTTTCATGGCATCTCTTACATCATTTATCTTATTAAATTCAGAATTTTTCTAACCATTGCCATGACTTTTGAATGGTTGCTTTCATCAATATAAATACATGTCATTTTCAGATTAAAACTTACCTCCTAGAAATTTCATAATAAAAAATCCACTCATTCTTTTCATCTTTCAGTTATTCTTCAAGTGTTCATTCAAACATATTTTTGAGAGAAATCTTTGCATAAATTTCACACATTATCATTGTTTCATCTCATTTTATTCAAGAACACTTGTATATTTCATTTGAGTGATATTTATTTCAAGGAGAAGATCGATCGTGAAGATTGATAGCATCATATTCTCAAGACATCAAATTTATTATCAAGAATATTTTTCTGTTTTACCTTGTTGTCCAGGATTGTTGGAAACAAGTGAGTGTTTTTGAAGTGGATTGTTCTTCATACACTTATTTACCTATAGGTTAGATAGTAAGCATCACCATTGGTGTGATTAGGCTGTACAATAATTCTAAACTATAGTGAACTCTCTTTCGTGTTGAAGGAGGAGTGGAGTACTCTCGGGCTGTGAGGGGAACCACTATAATTCTCTTGTGTCATTTTTCCTTTCCATACTTTACTTTCAAGCACTTATCATCTAACGGAAAAATAACCAAGAACCGGTAAAAAGATTGAAAAAATTTTTAAGAACCTAATTCACCCCCCGTCTTAGGCGCATTTAAAATTACACTTGGCATCAGAGCAGGTGATAGGTAACCTGTTCCTATTCGATTCAGATGGATTCCGCAAACAATGATCTTGTATTCGAATACGGTGGTAGTAGCAACAAGCCTCCTTTGTTTTCTGGCCAATACTTCGACTTTTGGAAAATTCGTATGAAGGCACATTTAGAAGCACAAGGAAGTGATATATGGGAGGCTGTTCAAAATGGTCCTTTTATTCCTACAACGGTTTTCAACGGAGTTGGTACGCCAAAACCACAAGCATCATGGGATGAGGATGATAAGAAAAAGGTTCTCTATGACAAAAAGGGAATAAATATTTTACAAAGTGCACTTGGAATGGATGAATTCTTCCGCGTCTCAACATGTACAACGGCCAAACAAATATGGGACACTCTTGTAGAAACTCACGAAGGAACCGCCGAAGTCAAAAGATCCAGATTGAATACTTTAAGTCAAGATTACGAGTTATTCAGAATGCAACCAGGAGAATCAATCCTCGACTTGCAGAAAAGATTCGTGCATTTGACAAATCACTTGAATGCACTTGGTAAGACACTAACAAATGATGAACTTAATCTTAAAGTGCTTAGGTCTTTAACAAGAGAGTGGCAACCCAAAGTGACGGCGACTTCCGAGAAGAAAAGTTTATCAACGATGACATCCGCTACTCTATTCGGAAAGCTTCAAGAATATGAGATGGAACTTGGACTATTGGAGAAACGTGAGAACCAAGAAAAGAAATCCAAGAGCATTGCCTTAAAAGTTGAATCTAAAGTTGTGAAGAAAGAAGACAATCCCGAAGAGGACGAAAACTTTATGCTCCTTGTAAAAAGACTAGGAAAATACTTCAGTGCAAAAAATAATATTGGAAACTCTAGTTTCACAAGAAGAAAGAAGTTCTCAAAGAACAAAGAAAAAGAAGCATCAACATCCAATGGAGACATTATATGCTATGAATGTGGAAAGCAAGGTCACATCAAACCGGAATGTCCCAAACTCGCAAAGAATCGTGACAACAAAGGAAAGAAGGATTACAAAAAGAAAGCCTACATTGCTTGGGATGACAATGAAATAAGTTCTTCATCGGACTCCGATAGTGATCAAAGCGCAAATCTAGCATTGATGGCATCACATCATTCTGACGATGAAGACGATGAGGTTAGTAGTAACTTTTCAATTTATGATAATGATGCTCAAGGAGCAATTGATGAACTTTTAAGTGAATGCAAAATTCTATATAAAACCATCTCATCTCAAAAGAAACAAATATCAATCTTGGAAGAAAATATTGAGAAAATGGTAAATAAGTTCAAAGATGAAAAAGAAGAATTAATCAAGAATTTTGCATGCACTAAATGTGAGTCACTTGCTTTTCAAATAGTTCAATTGAAAAGAGTCCTAGAAAGATATGAGAAAGGACAAATTGGATTGGAACGTGTTCTTAGTAGTCAAAAATTCTCAAATAATAAAAGTGGTCTATGTTACTCAAGATTCTCTAAACAAACTTCTAACAAGACCATTTTTGTAAAAGCTAAAGAACAAATTCCTTTAGAGAAAAGTGACAAGCCTAAAATGGTTCAACAATATAACAAAAGGAAAAGAAATAATAAGAAGAAGTCTTATAATAAGAAGAAATATTATCCCCCTAGATATAAAAGCAACTTTGAGCCTACTTGTTTCTATTGTGGTATTAAAGGTCATACTCCAAATGCATGTTATATTAGAAACTTTAGTTTTGCTCAAGGCCATTATGTGCGGGTTAAGAAAGGAACTAACTATGGTGGACCCAAAGCACATTGGGTACCAAATCAAACTTAATTTGTTTTGTAGGTTTGCTTAAGGACCACTTTAAATCTATGATGTTTTGATAAGTGGTGGTTCTAAGATTTTGATGGGAGGCATAAACTAGCTTTCAAATATATCTCCAAAGTCCAAGGGTTATTTCACATATGAGGATTCCCTTAAAGAAAGAATTCTTGGCATTGGCAAAGTTGAAGCACTAACTTTCACATCCTTTGAAGATGTACTTTAAGTTGACAAACTAAAGCATAATCTTCCTAGTATAAATCATGTTTGTGACAAAGACTTCAAAATCATGTTTCGGCAAGGATAAATATTTGATGAAGTCTTTCATGAGGTAAAACGCATAGGTAAAAATTATTTTTCATTTTTCAACATTTCTTTATGTATTTCAAGTCTTTTCCCATCCTTTTTGCCAATGACAAAGGGGGAGAAGATGTATGTGTTTGTGCTTGTTTTTTCTCTAACAAAATGCAGCTAGCAAAGACACTCTAAATCATGAATTTAGGGGGAGCATTGATCAAGGGGGAGCTTTTTGTATTAGAGAAACAAGATTAAAGCAAATTTTTAAAATTGGGTTGTCATCATCAAAAAGGGGGAGAATGTGAAGGCAAGCTTCTCAATGGTTTTGATGAAGACAACATTATTCATTCAAGATGTTATGCTTGCTCAAAAAGAATGGATAAAGACATTGAAGTTAGCACAAAGTTTTTAATTTTTACAAGTCTTGAAGAGTTCTCAAGTATAATCAAGGTATAACTCTCACTTATCAATATGGTTGCATACAACTGTTCAAAAGTGTCTCAAGCATGCAATATATATTGATAAAATAGTTCTCAAAATAATCTTCAAAATTCACTTGCCTACATGGTTCATGTGGTTGAAAATATATCATTATTTCTATCTTTAAAATACAAAATATTTTTATCATACATTTGAAAATTTATTTACTTTATTTATTTATTTGTTTTTTTTTTATTTTGAACCATGTTAAATCACTTTCAAATATAATCTATTGACTTGGGTAAATCAATAGATGTTGTATAAAATTGGTTCAAATACTTAGACAAATTTTTTAATTATTTAATTTAGTTAAACATTCAGTTTTTGTTAAAATATGGTGTTTTTAACTGTCGTAACAACACCAGAAACCGCCATAATTCACACCGTTCTGAACCAGTATTTTAAATTTTAAATTTCAAAATTATTTGGTAAATTGTGGCGTTTTGAAACGACGTAACAGATCAAACAACCGCCACAATTTACAACGTACTGAAACAGTGTTTTTTATTTAAAATTGAAAAATGTTTTGTTTGAATGCACCTTTTCATTATATCTTTTCATGGCATCTCTTACATCATTTATCTTATTAAATTCAGAATTTTTCTAACCATTGCCATGACTTTTGAATGGTTGCTTTCATCAATATAAATACATGTCATTTTCAGATTAAAACTTACCTCCTAGAAATTTCATAATAAAAAATCCACTCATTCTTTTCATCTTTCAGTTATTCTTCAAGTGTTCATTCAAACATATTTTTGAGAGAAATCTTTGCATAAATTTCACACATTATCATTGTTTCATCTCATTTTATTCAAGAACACTTGTATATTTCATTTGAGTGATATTTATTTCAAGGAGAAGATCGATCGTGAAGATTGATAGCATCATATTCTCAAGACATCAAATTTATTATCAAGAATATTTTTCTGTTTTACCTTGTTGTCCAGGATTGTTGGAAACAAGTGAGTGTTTTTGAAGTGGATTGTTCTTCATACACTTATTTACCTATAGGTTAGATAGTAAGCATCACCATTGGTGTGATTAGGCTGTACAATAATTCTAAACTATAGTGAACTCTCTTTCGTGTTGAAGGAGGAGTGGAGTACTCTCGGGCTGTGAGGGGAACCACTATAATTCTCTTGTGTCATTTTTCCTTTCCATACTTTACTTTCAAGCACTTATCATCTAACGGAAAAATAACCAAGAACCGGTAAAAAGATCGAAAAAATTTTTAAGAACCTAATTCACCCCCCGTCTTAGGCGCATTTAAAATTACACTTGGCATCAGAGCAGGTGATAGGTAACCTGTTCCTATTCGATTCAGATGGATTCCGCAAACAATGATCTTGTATTCGAATACGGTGGTAGTAGCAACAAGCCTCCTTTGTTTTCTGGCCAATACTTCGACTTTTGGAAAATTCGTATGAAGGCACATTTAGAAGCACAAGGAAGTGATATATGGGAGGCTGTTCAAAATGGTCCTTTTATTCCTACAACGGTTTTCAACGGAGTTGGTACGCCAAAACCACAAGCATCATGGGATGAGGATGATAAGAAAAAGGTTCTCTATGACAAAAAGGGAATAAATATTTTACAAAGTGCACTTGGAATGGATGAATTCTTCCGCGTCTCAACATGTACAACGGCCAAACAAATATGGGACACTCTTGTAGAAACTCACGAAGGAACCGCCGAAGTCAAAAGATCCAGATTGAATACTTTAAGTCAAGATTACGAGTTATTCAGAATGCAACCAGGAGAATCAATCCTCGACTTGCAGAAAAGATTCGTGCATTTGACAAATCACTTGAATGCACTTGGTAAGACACTAACAAATGATGAACTTAATCTTAAAGTGCTTAGGTCTTTAACAAGAGAGTGGCAACCCAAAGTGACGGCGACTTCCGAGAAGAAAAGTTTATCAACGATGACATCCGCTACTCTATTCGGAAAGCTTCAAGAATATGAGATGGAACTTGGACTATTGGAGAAACGTGAGAACCAAGAAAAGAAATCCAAGAGCATTGCCTTAAAAGTTGAATCTAAAGTTGTGAAGAAAGAAGACAATCCCGAAGAGGACGAAAACTTTATGCTCCTTGTAAAAAGACTAGGAAAATACTTCAGTGCAAAAAATAATATTGGAAACTCTAGTTTCACAAGAAGAAAGAAGTTCTCAAAGAACAAAGAAAAAGAAGCATCAACATCCAATGGAGACATTATATGCTATGAATGTGGAAAGCAAGGTCACATCAAACCGGAATGTCCCAAACTCGCAAAGAATCGTGACAACAAAGGAAAGAAGGATTACAAAAAGAAAGCCTACATTGCTTGGGATGACAATGAAATAAGTTCTTCATCGGACTCCGATAGTGATCAAAGCGCAAATCTAGCATTGATGGCATCACATCATTCTGACGATGAAGACGATGAGGTTAGTAGTAACTTTTCAATTTATGATAATGATGCTCAAGGAGCAATTGATGAACTTTTAAGTGAATGCAAAATTCTATATAAAACCATCTCATCTCAAAAGAAACAAATATCAATCTTGGAAGAAAATATTGAGAAAATGGTAAATAAGTTCAAAGATGAAAAAGAAGAATTAATCAAGAATTTTGCATGCACTAAATGTGAGTCACTTGCTTTTCAAATAGTTCAATTGAAAAGAGTCCTAGAAAGATATGAGAAAGGACAAATTGGATTGGAACGTGTTCTTAGTAGTCAAAAATTCTCAAATAATAAAAGTGGTCTATGTTACTCAAGATTCTCTAAACAAACTTCTAACAAGACCATTTTTGTAAAAGCTAAAGAACAAATTCCTTTAGAGAAAAGTGACAAGCCTAAAATGGTTCAACAATATAACAAAAGGAAAAGAAATAATAAGAAGAAGTCTTATAATAAGAAGAAATATTATCCCCCTAGATATAAAAGCAACTTTGAGCCTACTTGTTTCTATTGTGGTATTAAAGGTCATACTCCAAATGCATGTTATATTAGAAACTTTAGTTTTGCTCAAGGCCATTATGTGCGGGTTAAGAAAGGAACTAACTATGGTGGACCCAAAGCACATTGGGTACCAAATCAAACTTAATTTGTTTTGTAGGTTTGCTTAAGGACCACTTTAAATCTATGATGTTTTGATAAGTGGTGGTTCTAAGATTTTGATGGGAGGCATAAACTAGCTTTCAAATATATCTCCAAAGTCCAAGGGTTATTTCACATATGAGGATTCCCTTAAAGAAAGAATTCTTGGCATTGGCAAAGTTGAAGCACTAACTTTCACATCCTTTGAAGATGTACTTTAAGTTGACAAACTAAAGCATAATCTTCCTAGTATAAATCATGTTTGTGACAAAGACTTCAAAATCATGTTTCGGCAAGGATAAATATTTGATGAAGTCTTTCATGAGGTAAAACGCATAGGTAAAAATTATTTTTCATTTTTCAACATTTCTTTATGTATTTCAAGTCTTTTCCCATCCTTTTTGCCAATGACAAAGGGGGAGAAGATGTATGTGTTTGTGCTTGTTTTTTCTCTAACAAAATGCAGCTAGCAAAGACACTCTAAATCATGAATTTAGGGGGAGCATTGATCAAGGGGGAGCTTTTTGTATTAGAGAAACAAGATTAAAGCAAATTTTTAAAATTGGGTTGTCATCATCAAAAAGGGGGAGAATGTGAAGGCAAGCTTCTCAATGGTTTTGATGAAGACAACATTATTCATTCAAGATGTTATGCTTGCTCAAAAAGAATGGATAAAGACATTGAAGTTAGCACAAAGTTTTTAATTTTTACAAGTCTTGAAGAGTTCTCAAGTATAATCAAGGTATAACTCTCACTTATCAATATGGTTGCATACAACTGTTCAAAAGTGTCTCAAGCATGCAATATATATTGATAAAATAGTTCTCAAAATAATCTTCAAAATTCACTTGCCTACATGGTTCATGTGGTTGAAAATATATCATTATTTCTATCTTTAAAATACAAAATATTTTTATCATACATTTGAAAATTTATTTACTTTATTTATTTATTTGTTTTTTTTTTATTTTGAACCATGTTAAATCACTTTCAAATATAATCTATTGACTTGGGTAAATCAATAGATGTTGTATAAAATTGGTTCAAATACTTAGACAAATTTTTTAATTATTTAATTTAGTTAAACATTCAGTTTTTGTTAAAATATGGTGTTTTTAACTGTCGTAACAACACCAGAAACCGCCATAATTCACACCGTTCTGAACCAGTATTTTAAATTTTAAATTTCAAAATTATTTGGTAAATTGTGGCGTTTTGAAACGACGTAACAGATCAAACAACCGCCACAATTTACAACGTACTGAAACAGTGTTTTTTATTTAAAATTGAAAAATGTTTTGTTTGAATGCACCTTTTCATTATATCTTTTCATGGCATCTCTTACATCATTTATCTTATTAAATTCAGAATTTTTCTAACCATTGCCATGACTTTTGAATGGTTGCTTTCATCAATATAAATACATGTCATTTTCAGATTAAAACTTACCTCCTAGAAATTTCATAATAAAAAATCCACTCATTCTTTTCATCTTTCAGTTATTCTTCAAGTGTTCATTCAAACATATTTTTGAGAGAAATCTTTGCATAAATTTCACACATTATCATTGTTTCATCTCATTTTATTCAAGAACACTTGTATATTTCATTTGAGTGATATTTATTTCAAGGAGAAGATCGATCGTGAAGATTGATAGCATCATATTCTCAAGACATCAAATTTATTATCAAGAATATTTTTCTGTTTTACCTTGTTGTCCAGGATTGTTGGAAACAAGTGAGTGTTTTTGAAGTGGATTGTTCTTCATACACTTATTTACCTATAGGTTAGATAGTAAGCATCACCATTGGTGTGATTAGGCTGTACAATAATTCTAAACTATAGTGAACTCTCTTTCGTGTTGAAGGAGGAGTGGAGTACTCTCGGGCTGTGAGGGGAACCACTATAATTCTCTTGTGTCATTTTTCCTTTCCATACTTTACTTTCAAGCACTTATCATCTAACGGAAAAATAACCAAGAACCGGTAAAAAGATCGAAAAAATTTTTAAGAACCTAATTCACCCCCCGTCTTAGGCGCATTTAAAATTACACTTGGCATCAGAGCAGGTGATAGGTAACCTGTTCCTATTCGATTCAGATGGATTCCGCAAACAATGATCTTGTATTCGAATACGGTGGTAGTAGCAACAAGCCTCCTTTGTTTTCTGGCCAATACTTCGACTTTTGGAAAATTCGTATGAAGGCACATTTAGAAGCACAAGGAAGTGATATATGGGAGGCTGTTCAAAATGGTCCTTTTATTCCTACAACGGTTTTCAACGGAGTTGGTACGCCAAAACCACAAGCATCATGGGATGAGGATGATAAGAAAAAGGTTCTCTATGACAAAAAGGGAATAAATATTTTACAAAGTGCACTTGGAATGGATGAATTCTTCCGCGTCTCAACATGTACAACGGCCAAACAAATATGGGACACTCTTGTAGAAACTCACGAAGGAACCGCCGAAGTCAAAAGATCCAGATTGAATACTTTAAGTCAAGATTACGAGTTATTCAGAATGCAACCAGGAGAATCAATCCTCGACTTGCAGAAAAGATTCGTGCATTTGACAAATCACTTGAATGCACTTGGTAAGACACTAACAAATGATGAACTTAATCTTAAAGTGCTTAGGTCTTTAACAAGAGAGTGGCAACCCAAAGTGACGGCGACTTCCGAGAAGAAAAGTTTATCAACGATGACATCCGCTACTCTATTCGGAAAGCTTCAAGAATATGAGATGGAACTTGGACTATTGGAGAAACGTGAGAACCAAGAAAAGAAATCCAAGAGCATTGCCTTAAAAGTTGAATCTAAAGTTGTGAAGAAAGAAGACAATCCCGAAGAGGACGAAAACTTTATGCTCCTTGTAAAAAGACTAGGAAAATACTTCAGTGCAAAAAATAATATTGGAAACTCTAGTTTCACAAGAAGAAAGAAGTTCTCAAAGAACAAAGAAAAAGAAGCATCAACATCCAATGGAGACATTATATGCTATGAATGTGGAAAGCAAGGTCACATCAAACCGGAATGTCCCAAACTCGCAAAGAATCGTGACAACAAAGGAAAGAAGGATTACAAAAAGAAAGCCTACATTGCTTGGGATGACAATGAAATAAGTTCTTCATCGGACTCCGATAGTGATCAAAGCGCAAATCTAGCATTGATGGCATCACATCATTCTGACGATGAAGACGATGAGGTTAGTAGTAACTTTTCAATTTATGATAATGATGCTCAAGGAGCAATTGATGAACTTTTAAGTGAATGCAAAATTCTATATAAAACCATCTCATCTCAAAAGAAACAAATATCAATCTTGGAAGAAAATATTGAGAAAATGGTAAATAAGTTCAAAGATGAAAAAGAAGAATTAATCAAGAATTTTGCATGCACTAAATGTGAGTCACTTGCTTTTCAAATAGTTCAATTGAAAAGAGTCCTAGAAAGATATGAGAAAGGACAAATTGGATTGGAACGTGTTCTTAGTAGTCAAAAATTCTCAAATAATAAAAGTGGTCTATGTTACTCAAGATTCTCTAAACAAACTTCTAACAAGACCATTTTTGTAAAAGCTAAAGAACAAATTCCTTTAGAGAAAAGTGACAAGCCTAAAATGGTTCAACAATATAACAAAAGGAAAAGAAATAATAAGAAGAAGTCTTATAATAAGAAGAAATATTATCCCCCTAGATATAAAAGCAACTTTGAGCCTACTTGTTTCTATTGTGGTATTAAAGGTCATACTCCAAATGCATGTTATATTAGAAACTTTAGTTTTGCTCAAGGCCATTATGTGCGGGTTAAGAAAGGAACTAACTATGGTGGACCCAAAGCACATTGGGTACCAAATCAAACTTAATTTGTTTTGTAGGTTTGCTTAAGGACCACTTTAAATCTATGATGTTTTGATAAGTGGTGGTTCTAAGATTTTGATGGGAGGCATAAACTAGCTTTCAAATATATCTCCAAAGTCCAAGGGTTATTTCACATATGAGGATTCCCTTAAAGAAAGAATTCTTGGCATTGGCAAAGTTGAAGCACTAACTTTCACATCCTTTGAAGATGTACTTTAAGTTGACAAACTAAAGCATAATCTTCCTAGTATAAATCAAGTTTGTGACAAAGACTTCAAAATCATGTTTCGGCAAGGATAAATATTTGATGAAGTCTTTCATGAGGTAAAACGCATAGGTAAAAATTATTTTTCATTTTTCAACATTTCTTTATGTATTTCAAGTCTTTTCCCATCCTTTTTGCCAATGACAAAGGGGGAGAAGATGTATGTGTTTGTGCTTGTTTTTTCTCTAACAAAATGCAGCTAGCAAAGACACTCTAAATCATGAATTTAGGGGGAGCATTGATCAAGGGGGAGCTTTTTGTATTAGAGAAACAAGATTAAAGCAAATTTTTAAAATTGGGTTGTCATCATCAAAAAGGGGGAGAATGTGAAGGCAAGCTTCTCAATGGTTTTGATGAAGACAACATTATTCATTCAAGATGTTATGCTTGCTCAAAAAGAATGGATCAAGACATTGAAGTTAGCACAAAGTTTTTAATTTTTACAAGTCTTGAAGAGTTCTCAAGTATAATCAAGGTATAACTCTCACTTATCAATATGGTTGCATACAAGTGTTCAAAAGTGTCTCAAGCATGCAATATATATTGATCAAATAGTTCTCAAAATAATCTTCAAAATTCACTTGCATACATGGTTCATGTGGTTGAAAATATATCATTATTTCTATCTTTAAAAAACAAAATATTTTTATCATACATTTGAAACTTTATTTACTTTATTTATTTATTTGTTTTTTTTTATTTTGAACCATGTTAAATCACTTTCAAATATAATCTATTGACTTGGGTAAATCAATAGATGTTGTATAAAATTGGTTCAAATACTTAGACAAATTTTTTAATTATTTAATTTAGTTAAACATTCAGTTTTTGTTAAAATATGGTGTTTTTAACTGTCGTAACAACACCAGAAACCGCCATAATTCACACTGTTCTGAACCAGTATTTTAAATTTTAAATTTCAAAATTATTTGGTAAATTGTGGCGTTTTGAAACGACGTAACAGATCAAACAACCGCCACAATTTACAACGTACTGAAACAGTGTTTTTTATTTAAAATTGAAAAATGTTTTGTTTGAATGCACCTTTTCATTATATCTTTTCATGGCATCTCTTACATCATTTATCTTATTAAATTCAGAATTTTTCTAACCATTGCCATGACTTTTGAATGGTTGCTTTCATCAATATAAATACATGTCATTTTCAGATTAAAACTTACCTCCTAGAAATTTCATAATAAAAAATCCACTCATTCTTTTCATCTTTCAGTTATTCTTCAAGTGTTCATTCAAACATATTTTTGAGAGAAATCTTTGCATAAATTTCACACATTATCATTGTTTCATCTCATTTTATTCAAGAACACTTGTATATTTCATTTGAGTGATATTTATTTCAAGGAGAAGATCGATCGTGAAGATTGATAGCATCATATTCTCAAGACATCAAATTTATTATCAAGAATATTTTTCTGTTTTACCTTGTTGTCCAGGATTGTTGGAAACAAGTGAGTGTTTTTGAAGTGGATTGTTCTTCATACACTTATTTACCTATAGGTTAGATAGTAAGCATCACCATTGGTGTGATTAGGCTGTACAATAATTCTAAACTATAGTGAACTCTCTTTCGTGTTGAAGGAGGAGTGGAGTACTCTCGGGCTGTGAGGGGAACCACTATAATTCTCTTGTGTCATTTTTCCTTTCCATACTTTACTTTCAAGCACTTATCATCTAACGGAAAAATAACCAAGAACCGGTAAAAAGATCGAAATTTTTTTTAAGAACCTAATTCACCCCCCGTCTTAGGCGCATTTAAAATTACACTTGGCATCAGAGCAGGTGATAGGTAACCTGTTCCTATTCGATTCAGATGGATTCCGCAAACAATGATCTTGTATTCGAATACGGTGGTAGTAGCAACAAGCCTCCTTTGTTTTCTGGCCAATACTTCGACTTTTGGAAAATTCGTATGAAGGCACATTTAGAAGCACAAGGAAGTGATATATGGGAGGCTGTTCAAAATGGTCCTTTTATTCCTACAACGGTTTTCAACGGAGTTGGTACGCCAAAACCACAAGCATCATGGGATGAGGATGATAAGAAAAAGGTTCTCTATGACAAAAAGGGAATAAATATTTTACAAAGTGCACTTGGAATGGATGAATTCTTCCGCGTCTCAACATGTACAACGGCCAAACAAATATGGGACACTCTTGTAGAAACTCACGAAGGAACCGCCGAAGTCAAAAGATCCAGATTGAATACTTTAAGTCAAGAGTACGAGTTATTCAGAATGCAACCAGGAGAATCAATCCTCGACTTGCAGAAAAGATTCGTGCATTTGACAAATCACTTGAATGCACTTGGTAAGACACTAACAAATGATGAACTTAATCTTAAAGTGCTTAGGTCTTTAACAAGAGAGTGGCAACCCAAAGTGACGGCGACTTCCGAGAAGAAAGGTTTATCAACGATGACATTCGCTACTCTATTCGGAAAGCTTCAAGAATATCAGATGGAACTTGGACTATTGGAGAAACGTGAGAACCAAGAAAAGAAATCCAAGAGCATTGCCTTAAAAGTTGAATCTAAAGTTGTGAAGAAATAAGACAATCCCGAAGAGGACGAAAACTTTATGCTCCTTGTAAAAAGACTAGGAAAATACTTCAGTGGAAAAAATAATATTGGAAACTCTAGTTTCACAAGAAGAAAGAAGTCCTCAAAGAACAAAGAAAAAGAAGCATCAACATCCAATGGAGACATTATATGCTATGAATGTGGAAAGCAAGGTCACATCAAACCGGAATGTCCCAAACTCGCAAAGAATCGTGACAAGAAAGGAAAGAAGGATTACAAAAAGAAAGCCTACATTGCTTGGGATGACAATGAAATAAGTTCTTCATCGGACTCCGATAGTGATCAAAGCGCAAATCTAGCATTGATGGCATCACATCATTCCGACGATGAAGACGATGAGGTTAGTAGTAACTTTTCAATTTATGATAATGATGCTCAAGGAGCAATTGATGAACTTTTAAGTGAATGCAAAATTCTATATAAAACCATCTCATCTCAAAAGAAATAAATATCAATCTTGGAAGAAAATATTGAGAAAATGGTAAATAAGTTCAAAGATGAAAAAGAAGAATTAATCAAGAATTTTGCATGCACTAAATGTGAGTCACTTGCTTTTCAAATAGTTCAATTGAAAAGAGTCCTAGAAAGATATGAGAAAGGACAAATTGGATTGGAACGTGTTCTTAGTAGTCAAAAATTCTCAAATAATAAAAGTGGTCTAGGTTACTCAAGATTCTCTAAACAAACTTCTAACTAGACCATTTTTGTAAAAGCTAAAGAACAAATTCCTTTAGAGAAAAGTGACAAGCCTAAAATGGTTCAACAATATAACAAAAGGAAAAGAAATAATAAGAAGAAGTCTTATAATAAGAAGAAATATTATCCCCCTAGATATAAAAGCAACTTTGTGCCTACTTGTTTCTATTGTGGTATTAACGGTCATACTCCAAATGCATGTTATATTAGAAACTTTAGTTTTGCTCAAGGCCATTATGTGTGGGTTAAGAAAGGAACTAACTATGGTGGACCCAAAGCACATTGGGTACCAAATCAAACTTAATTTGTTTTGTAGGTTTGCTTAAGGACCACTTTATATCTATGATGTTTTGATAAGTGGTGGTTCTAAGATTTTGATGGGAGGCATAAACTAGCTTTCAAATATATCTCCAAAGTCCAAGGGTTATTTCACATATGAGGATTCCCTTAAAGAAAGAATTCTTGGCATTGGCAAAGTTGAAGCACTAACTTTCACATCCTTTGAAGATGTACTTTAAGTTGACAAACTAAAGCATAATCTTCCTAGTATAAATCAAGTTTTTGACAAAGACTTCAAAATCATGTTTCGGCAAGGATAAATGTTTGATGAAGTCTTTCATGAGGTAAAACGCATAGGTAAAAATTATTTTTCATTTTTCAACATTTCTTTATGTATTTCAAGTCTTTTCCCATCCTTTTTGCCAATGACAAAGGGGGAGAAGATGTATGTGTTTGTGCTTGTTTTTTCTCTAACAAAATGCAGCTAGCAAAGACACTCTAAATCATGAATTTAGGGGGAGCATTGATCAAGGGGGAGCTTTTTGTATTAGAGAAACAAGATTAAAGCAAATTTTTAAAATTGGGTTGTCATCATCAAAAAGGGGGAGAATGTTAAGGCAAGCTTCTCAATGGTTTTGATGAAGACAACATTATTCATTCAAGATGTTATGCTTGCTCAAAAAGAATGGATCAAGACATTGAAGTTAGCACAAAGTTTTTAATTTTTACAAGTCTTGAAGAGTTCTCAAGTATAATCAAGGTATAACTCTCACTTATCAATATGGTTGCATACAAGTGTTCAAAAGTGTCTCAAGCATGCAATATATATTGATCAAATAGTTCTCAAAATAATCTTCAAAATTCACTTGCATACATGGTTCATGTGGTTGAAAATATATCATTATTTCTATCTTTAAAAAACAAAATATTTTTATCATACATTTGAAACTTTATTTACTTTATTTATTTATTTGTTTTTTTTTATTTTGAACCATGTTAAATCACTTTCAAATATAATCTATTGACTTGGGTAAATCAATAGATGTTGTATAAAATTGGTTCAAATACTTAGACAAATTTTTTAATTATTTAATTTAGTTAAACATTCAGTTTTTGGTAAAATATGGCATTTTTAACTGTCGTAACAGTACCAGAAACCGCCATAATTCAAACCGTTCTGAACCAGTATTTTAAATTTTAAATTTCAAAATTATTTGGTAAATTTTGGCATTTTGAAACGACGTAACAGAACAAACAACCGCCACAATTTACAACGTACTGAAACAATGTTTTTTATTTAAAATTGAAAAATGTTTTGTTTGAATGCACCTTTTCATTATATCTTTTCATGGCATCTCTTACATCATTTATCTTATTAAATTCAGAATTTTTCTAACCATTGCCATGACTTTTGAATGGTTGCTTTCATCAATATAAATACATGTCATTTTCAGATTAAAACTTACCTCCTAGAAATTTCATAATAAAAAATCCACTCATTCTTTTCATCTTTCAGTTATTCTTCAAGTGTTCATTCAAACATATTTTTGAGAGAAATCTTTGCATAAATTTCACACATTATCATTGTTTCATCTCATTTTATTCAAGAACACTTGTATATTTCATTTGAGTGATATTTATTTCAAGGAGAAGATCGATCGTGAAGATTGATAGCATCATATTCTCAAGACATCAAATTTATTATCAAGAATATTTTTCTGTTTTACCTTGTTGTCCAGGATTGTTGGAAACAAGTGAGTGTTTTTGAAGTGGATTGTTCTTCATACACTTATTTACCTATAGGTTAGATAGTAAGCATCACCATTGGTGTGATTAGGCTGTACAATAATTCTAAACTATAGTGAACTCTCTTTCGTGTTGAAGGAGGAGTGGAGTACTCTCGGGTTGTGAGGGGAACCACTATAATTCTCTTGTGTCATTTTTCTTTTCCATACTTTACTTTCAAGCACTTATCATCTAACGGAAAAATAACCAAGAACTGGTAAAAAGATCGAAAAATTTTTTAAGAACCTAATTCACCCCCCGTCTTAGGCGCATTTAAAATTACACTTGGCATCAGAGCAGGTGATAGGTAACCTGTTCCTATTCGATTCAGATGGATTCCGCAAACAATGATCTTGTATTCGAATACGGTGGTAGTAGCAACAAGCCTCCTTTGTTTTCTGGCCAATACTTCGACTTTTGGAAAATTCGTATGAAGGCACATTTAGAAGCACAAGGAAGTGATATATGGGAGGCTGTTCAAAATGGTCCTTTTATTCCTACAACGGTTTTCAACGGAGTTGGTACGCCAAAACCACAAGCATCATGGGATGAGGATGATAAGAAAAAGGTTCTCTATGACAAAAAGGGAATAAATATTTTACAAAGTGCACTTGGAATGGATGAATTCTTCCGCGTCTCAACATGTACAACGGCCAAACAAATATGGGACACTCTTGTAGAAACTCACGAAGGAACCGCCGAAGTCAAAAGATCCAGATTGAATACTTTAAGTCAAGAGTACGAGTTATTCAGAATGCAACCAGGAGAATCAATCCCCGACTTGCAGAAAAGATTCGTGCATTTGACAAATCACTTGAATGCACTTGGTAAGACACTAACAAATGATGAACTTAATCTTAAAGTGCTTAGGTCTTTAACAAGAGAGTGGCAACCCAAAGTGACGGCGACTTCCGAGAAGAAAAGTTTATCAACGATGACATCCGCTACTCTATTCGGAAAGCTTCAAGAATATGAGATGGAACTTGGACTATTGGAGAAACGTGAGAACCAAGAAAAGAAATCCAAGAGCATTGCCTTAAAAGTTGAATCTAAAGTTGTGAAGAAAGAAGACAATCCCGAAGAGGACGAAAACTTTATGCTCCTTGTAAAAAGACTAGGAAAATACTTCAGTGCAAAAAATAATATTGGAAACTCTAGTTTCACAAGAAGAAAGAAGTCCTCAAAGAACAAAGAAAAAGAAGCATCAACATCCAATGGAGACATTATATGCTATGAATGTGGAAAGCAAGGTCACATCAAACCGGAATGTCCCAAACTCGCAAAGAATCGTGACAACAAAGGAAATAAGGATTACAAAAAGAAAGCCTACATTGCTTGGGATGACAATGAAATAAGTTCTTCATCGGACTCTGATAGTGATCAAAGCGCAAATCTAGCATTGATGGCATCACATCATTCCGACGATGAAGACGATGAGGTTAGTAGTAACTTTTCAATTTTTGATAATGATGCTCAAGGAGCAATTGATGAACTTTTAAGTGAATGCAAAATTCTATATAAAACCATCTCATCTCAAAAGAAACAAATATCAATCTTGGAAGAAAATATTGAGAAAATGGTAAATAAGTTCAAAGATGAAAAAGAAGAATTAATCAAGAATTTTGCATGCACTAAATGTGAGTCACTTGCTTTTCAAATAGTTCAATTGAAAAGAGTCCTAGAAAGATATGAGAAAGGACAAATTGGATTGGAACGTGTTCTTAGTAGTAAAAAATACTCAAATAATAAAAGTGGTCTAGGTTACTCAAGATTCTCTAAACAAACTTCTAACAAGACCATTTTTGTAATTGCTAAAGAACAAATTCCTTTAGAGAAAAGTGACAAGCCTAAAATGGTTCAACAATATAACAAAAGGAAAAGAAATAATAAGAAGAAGTCTTATAATAAGAAGAAATCTTATCCCCCTAGATATAAAAGCAACTTTGAGCCTACTTGTTTCTATTGTGGTATTAAAGGTCATACTCCTAATGCATGTTATATTAGAAACTTTAGTGTTGCTCAAGGCCATTATGTGTGGGTTAAGAAAGGAACTAACTATGGTGGACCCAAAGCACATTGGGTACCAAATCAAACTTAATTTGTTTTGTAGGTTTGCTTAAGGACCACTTTAAATCTATGATGTTTTGATAAGTGGTGGTTCTAAGATTTTGATGGGAAGCATAAACTAGCTTTCAAATCTATCTCCAAAGTCCAAGGGTTATTTCACATATGAGGATTCCCTTAAAGAAAGAATTCTTGGCATTGGCAAAGTTGAAGCACTAACTTTCACATCCTTTGAAGATGTACTTTAAGTTGACAAACTAAAGCATAATCTTCCTAGTATAAATCAACTTTGTGACAAAGACTTCAAAATCATGTTTCGGCAAGGATAAATGTTTGATGAAGTCTTTCATGAGGTAAAACGCATAGGTAAAAATTATTTTTCATTTTACAAGATTTCTTTATGTATTTCAAGTCTTTTCCCATCCTTTTTGCCAATGACAAAGGGGGAGAAGATGTATGTGTTTGTGCTTGTTTTTTCTCTAACAAAATGCAGCTAGCAAAGACACTCTAAATCATGAATTTAGGGGGAGCATTGATCAAGGGGGAGCTTTTTGTATTAGAGAAACAAGATTAAAGCAAATTTTTAAAATTGGGTTGTCATCATCAAAAAGGGGGAGAATGTGAAGGCAAGCTTCTCAATGGTTTTGATGAAGACAACATTATTAATTCAAGATGTTATGCTTGCTCAAAAAGAATGGATCAAGACATTGAAGTTAGCACAAAGTTTTTAATTTTTACAAGTCTTGAAGAGTTCTCAAGTATAATCAAGGTATAACTCTCACTTATCAATATGGTTGCATACAACTGTTCAAAAGTGTCTCAAGCATGCAATATATATTGATAAAATAGTTCTCAAAATAATCTTCAAAATTCACTTGCATACATGGTTCATGTGGTTGAAAATATATCATTATTTCTATCTTTAAAATACAAAATATTTTTATCATACATTTGAAACTTTATTTACTTTATTTATTTATTTGTTTTTTTTTTATTTTGAACCATGTTAAATCACTTTCAAATATAATCTATTGACTTGGGTAAATCAATAGATGTTGTATAAAATTGGTTCAAATACTTAGACAAATTTTTTAATTAGTTAATTTAGTTAAACATTCAGTTTTTGTTAAAATATGGTGTTTTTAACTGTCGTAACAACACCAGAAACCGCCATAATTCACACCGTTCTGAACCAGTATTTTAAATTTTAAATTTCAAAATTTTTGGTAAATTGTGGCGTTTTGAAACGACGTAACAGATCAAACAACCGCCACAATTTACAACGTACTGAAACAGTGTTTTTTATTTAAAATTGAAAAATGTTTTGTTTGAATGCACCTTTTCATTATATCTTTTCATGGCATCTCTTACATCATTTATCTTATTAAATTCAGAATTTTTCTAACCATTGCCATGACTTTTGAATGGTTGCTTTCATCAATATAAATACATGTCATTTTCAGATTAAAACTTACCTCCTAGAAATTTCATAATAAAAAATCCACTCATTCTTTTCATCTTTCAGTTATTCTTCAAGTGTTCATTCAAACATATTTTTGAGAGAAATCTTTGCATAAATTTCACACATTATCATTGTTTCATCTCATTTTATTCAAGAACACTTGTATATTTCATTTGAGTGATATTTATTTCAAGGAGAAGATCGATCGTGAAGATTGATAGCATCATATTCTCAAGACATCAAATTTATTATCAAGAATATTTTTCTGTTTTACCTTGTTGTCCAGGATTGTTGGAAACAAGTGAGTGTTTTTGAAGTGGATTGTTCTTCATACACTTATTTACCTATAGGTTAGATAGTAAGCATCACCATTGGTGTGATTAGGCTGTACAATAATTCTAAACTATAGTGAACTCTCTTTCGTGTTGAAGGAGGAGTGGAGTACTCTCGGGCTGTGAGGGGAACCACTATAATTCTCTTGTGTCATTTTTCCTTTCCATACTTTACTTTCAAGCACTTATCATCTAACGGAAAAATAACCAAGAACCGGTAAAAAGATCGAAAAAATTTTTAAGAACCTAATTCACCCCCCGTCTTAGGCGTATTTAAAATTACACTTGGCATCAGAGCAGGTGATAGGTAACCTGTTCCTATTCGATTCAGATGGATTCCGCAAACAATGATCTTGTATTCGAATACGGTGGTAGTAGCAACAAGCCTCCTTTGTTTTCTGGCCAATACTTCGACTTTTGGAAAATTCGTATGAAGGCACATTTAGAAGCACAAGGAAGTGATATATGGGAGGCTGTTCAAAATGGTCCTTTTATTCCTACAACGGTTTTCAACGGAGTTGGTACGCCAAAACCACAAGCATCATGGGATGAGGATGATAAGAAAAAGGTTCTCTATGACAAAAAGGGAATAAATATTTTACAAAGTGCACTTGGAATGGATGAATTCTTCCGCGTCTCAACATGTACAACGGCCAAACAAATATGGGACACTCTTGTAGAAACTCACGAAGGAACCGCCGAAGTCAAAAGATCCAGATTGAATACTTTAAGTCAAGAGTACGAGTTATTCAGAATGCAACCAGGAGAATCAATCCTCGACTTGCAGAAAAGATTCGTGCATTTGACAAATCACTTGAATGCACTTGGTAAGACACTAACAAATGATGAACTTAATCTTAAAGTGCTTAGGTCTTTAGCAAGAGAGTGGCAACCCAAAGTGACGGCGACTTCCGAGAAGAAAAGTTTATCAACGATGACATCCGCTACTCTATTCGGAAAGCTTCAAGAATATGAGATGGAACTTGGACTATTGGAGAAACGTGAGAACCAAGAAAAGAAATCCAAGAGCATTGCCTTAAAAGTTGAATCTAAAGTTGTGAAGAAAGAAGATAATCCCGAAGAGGACGGAAACTTTATGCTCCTTGTAAAAAGACTAGGAAAATACTTCAGTGCAAAAAATAATATTGGAAACTCTAGTTTCACAAGAAGAAAGAAGTCCTCAAAGAACAAAGAAAAAGAAGCATCAACATCCAATGGAGACATTATATGCTATGAATGTGGAAAGCAAGGTCACATCAAACCGGAATGTCCCAAACTCGCAAAGAATCGTGACAACAAAGGAAATAAGGATTACAAAAAGAAAGCCTACATTGCTTGGGATGACAATGAAATAAGTTCTTCATCGGACTCTGATAGTGATCAAAGCGCAAATCTAGCATTGATGGCATCACATCATTCCGACGATGAAGACGATGAGGTTAGTAGTAACTTTTCAATTTTTGATAATGATGCTCAAGGAGCAATTGATGAACTTTTAAGTGAATGCAAAATTCTATATAAAACCATCTCATCTCAAAAGAAACAAATATCAATCTTGGAAGAAAATATTGAGAAAATGGTAAATAAGTTCAAAGATGAAAAAGAAGAATTAATCAAGAATTTTGCATGCACTAAATGTGAGTCACTTGCTTTTCAAATAGTTCAATTGAAAAGAGTCCTAGAAAGATATGAGAAAGGACAAATTGGATTGGAACGTGTTCTTAGTAGTAAAAAATTCTCAAATAATAAAAGTGGTCTAGGTTACTCAAGATTCTCTAAACAAACTTCTAACAAGACCATTTTTGTAATTGCTAAAGAACAAATTCCTTTAGAGAAAAGTGACAAGCCTAAAATGGTTCAACAATATAACAAAAGGAAAAGAAATAATAAGAAGAAGTCTTATAATAAGAAGAAATCTTATCCCCCTAGATATAAAAGCAACTTTGAGCCTACTTGTTTCTATTGTGGTATTAAAGGTCATACTCCTAATGCATGTTATATTAGAAACTTTAGTGTTGCTCAAGGCCATTATGTGTGGGTTAAGAAAGGAACTAACTATGGTGGACCCAAAGCACATTGGGTACCAAATCAAACTTAATTTGTTTTGTTGGTTTGCTTAAGGACCACTTTAAATCTATGATGTTTTGATAAGTGGTGGTTCTAAGATTTTGATGGGAAGCATAAACTAGCTTTCAAATCTATCTCCAAAGTCCAAGGGTTATTTCACATATGAGGATTCCCTTAAAGAAAGAATTCTTGGCATTGGCAAAGTTGAAGCACTAACTTTCACATTCTTTGAAGATGTACTTTAAGTTGACAAACTAAAGCATAATCTTCCTAGTATAAATCAACTTTGTGACAAAGACTTCAAAATCATGTCTCGGCAAGGATAAATGTTTGATGAAGTCTTTCATGAGGTAAAACGCATAGGTAAAAATTATTTTTCATTTTACAAGATTTCTTTATGTATTTCAAGTCTTTTCCCATCCTTTTTGCCAATGACAAAGGGGGAGATGATGTATGTGTTTGTGCTTGTTTTTTCTCTAACAAAATGCAGCTAGCAAAGACACTCTAAATCATGAATTTAGGGGGAGCATTGATCAAGGGGGAGCTTTTTGTATTAGAGAAACAAGATTAAAGCAAATTTTTAAAATTGGGTTGTCATCATCAAAAAGGGGGAGAATGTGAAGGCAAGCTTCTCAATGGTTTTGATGAAGACAACATCATTCATTCAAGATGTTATGCTTGCTCAAAAAGAATGGATCAAGACATTGAAGTTAGCACAAAGTTTTTAATTTTTACAAGTCTTGAAGAGTTCTCAAGTATAATCAAGGTATAACTCTCACTTATCAATATGGTTGCATACAAGTGTTCAAAAGTGTCTCAAGCATGCAATATATATTGATCAAATAGTTCTCAAAATAATCTTCAAAATTCACTTGCATACATGGTTCATGTGGTTGAAAATATATCATTATTTCTAGCTTTAAAAAACAAAATATTTTTATCATACATTTGAAACTTTATTTACTTTATTTATTTATTTGTTTTTTGTTTATTTTGAACCATGTTAAATCACTTTCAAATATAATCTATTGACTTGGGTAAATCAATAGATGTTGTATAAAATTGGTTCAAATACTTAGACAAATTTTTTAATTATTTAATTTTGTTCAACATTCAGTTTTTGGTAAAATATGGCGTTTTTAACTGTCGTAACAGCACCAGAAACTGCCATAATTCACACCGTTCTGAACCAGTATTTTAAATTTTAAATTTCAAAATTATTTGGTAAATTGTGGCGTTTTGAAACGACGTAACAGACCAAACAACCGCCACAATTTACAACGTAATGAAACAGTGTTTTTTATTTAAAATTGAATAATGTTTTGTTTGAATGCGCCTTTTCATTATATCTTTTCATGGCATCTCTTACATCATTTATCTTATTAAATTCAGAATTTTTCTAACCATTGCCATGACTTTTGAATGATTGCTTTCATCAATATAAATACATGTCATTTTCAGATTAAAACTTACCTCCTAGAAATTTCATAATAAAAAATCCACTCATTCTTTTCATCTTTCAGTTATTCTTCAAGTGTTCATTCAAACATATTTTTGAGAGAAATCTTTGCATAAATTTCACACATTATCATTGTTTCATCTCATTTTATTCAAGAACACTTGTATATTTCATTTGAGTGATATTTATTTCAAGGAGAAGATCGATCGTGAAGATTGATAGCATCATATTCTCAAGACATCAAATTTATTATCAAGAATATTTTTCTGTTTTACCTTGTTGTCCAGGAATGTTGGAAACAAGTGAGTGTTTTTGAAGAGGATTGTTCTTCATACACTTATTTACCTATAGGTTAGATAGTGAGCATCACCATTGGTGTGATTAGGCTGTACAATAATTCTAAACTATAGTGAACTCTCTTTCGTGTTGAAGGAGGAGTGGAGTACTCTCGGGCTGTGAGGGGAACCACTATAATTCTCTTGTGTCATTTTTCCTTTCCATACTTTACTTTCAAGCAATTATCATCTAACGGAAAAATAACCAAGAACCGGTAAAAAGATCGAAAAAAATTTTAAGAACCTAATTCACCCCCCGTCTTAGGCGCATTTAAAATTACACTTGGCATCAGAGCAGGTGATAGGTAACCTGTTCCTATTCGATTCAGATGGCTTCCGCAAACAATGATCTTGTATTCAAATACGGTGGTAGTAGCAACAAGCCTCCTTTGTTTTCTGGCCAATACTTCGACTTTTGGAAAATTCGTATGAAGGCACATTTAGAAGCACAAGGAAGTGATATATGGGAGGCTGTTCAAAATGGTCCTTTTATTCCTACAACGGTTTTCAATGGAGTTGGTACGCCAAAACCACAAGCATCATGGGATGAGGATGATAAGAAAAAGGTTCTCTATGACAAAAAGGGAATAAATATTTTACAAAGAGCACTTGGAATGGATAAATTCTTCCGCGTCTCAACATGTACAACGGCCAAACAAATATGGGACACTCTTGTAGAAACTCACGAAGGAACCGCCGAAGTCAAAAGATCCAGATTGAATACTTTAAGTCAAGAGTACGAGTTATTCAGAATGCAACCAGGAGAATCAATCCTCGACTTGCAGAAAAGATTCGTACATTTGACAAATCACTTGAATGCACTTGGTAAGACACTAACAAATGATGAACTTAATCTTAAAGTGCTTAGGTCTTTAACAAGAGAGTGGCAACCCAAAGTGACGGCGACTTCCGAGAAGAAAAGTTTATCAACGATGACATCCGCTACTCTATTCGGAAAGCTTCAAGAATATGAGATGGAAATGGGACTATTGGAGAAACGTGAGAACCAAGAAAAGAAATCCAAGAGCATTGCCTTAAAAGTTGAATCTAAAGTTGTGAAGAAAGAAGACAATCCCGAAGAGGACGAAAACTTTATGCTCCTTGTAAAAAGACTAGGAAAATACTTCAGTGCAAAAAATAATATTGGAAACTCTAGTTTCACAAGAAGAAAGAAGTCCTCAAAGAACAAAGAAAAAGAAGCATCAACATCCAATGGAGACATTATATGCTATGAATGTGGAAAGCAAGGTCACATCAAACCGGAATGTCCCAAACTCGCAAAGAATCGTGACAACAAAGGAAAGAAGGATTACAAAAAGAAAGCCTACATTGCTTGGGATGACAATGAAATAAGTTCTTCATCGGACTCCGATAGTGATCAAAGCGCAAATCTAGCATTGATGCCATCACATCATTCCGATGATGAAGACGATGAGGTTAGTAGTAACTTTTGAATTTATGATAATGATGCTGAAGGAGCAATTGTTGAACTTTTAAGTGAATGCAAAATTCTATATAAAACCATCTCATCTCAAAAGAAACAAATATCAAGCTTGGAAGAAAATATTGAGAAAATGGTAAATAAGTTCAAAGATGAAAAACAAGAATTAATCAAGAATTTTGCATGCACTAAATGTGAGTCACTTGCTTTTCAAATAGTTCAATTGAAAAGAGTCCTAGAAAGATATGAGAAAGGACAAATTGGATTGGAACGTGTTCTTAGTAGTCAAAAATACTCAAATAATAAAAGTGGTCTAGGTTACTAAAGATTCTCTAAACAAACTTCTAACAAGACCATTTTTGTAAAAGCTAAAGAACAAATTCCTTTAGAGAAAAGTGACAAGCCTAAAATGGTTCAACAATATAACAAAAGGAAAAGAAATAATAAGAAGAAGTCTTATAATAAGAAGAAATCTTATCCCCCTAGATATAAAAGCAACTTTGAGCCTACTTGTTTCTATTGTGGTATTAAAGGTCATACTCCTAATGCATGTTATATTAGAAACTTTAGTGTTGCTCAAGGCCATTATGTGTGGGTTAAGAAAGGAACTAACTATGGTGGACCCAAAGCACATTGGGTACCAAATCAAACTTAATTTGTTTTGTAGGTTTGCTTAAGGACCACTTTAAATCTATGATGTTTTGATAAGTGGTGGTTCTAAGATTTTGATGGGAGGCATAAACTAGCTTTCAAATCTAGCTCCAAAGTCCAAGGGTTATTTCACATATGAGGATTCCCTTAAAGAAAGAATTCTTGGCATTGGCAAAGTTGAAGCACTAACTTTCACATCCTTTGAAGATGTACTTTAAGTTGACAAACTAAAGCATAATCTTCCTAGTATAAATCAACTTTATGACAAAGACTTCAAAATCATGTTTCGGCAAGGATAAATGTTTGATGAAGTCTTTCATGAGGTAAAACGCATAGGTAAAAATTATTTTTCATTTTTCAAGATTTCTTTATGTATTTCAAGTCTTTTCCCATCCTTTTTGCCAATGACAAAGGGGGAGAAGATGTATGTGTTTGTGTTTGTTTTTTCTCTAACAAAATGCAGCTAGCACAGACACTCTAAATCATGAATTTAGGGGGAGCATTGATCAAGGGGGAGCTTTTTGTATTAGAGAAACAAGATTAAAGCAAATTTTTAAAATTGGGTTGTCATCATCAAAAAGGGGGAGAATTTGAAGGCAAACTTCTCAATGGTTTTGATGAAGACAACATTATTCATTCAAGATGTTATGCTTGCTCAAAAAGAATGGATCAAGACATTGAAGTTAGCACAAAGTTTTTGACTTTTACAAGTCTTGAAGAGTTCTCAAGTATAATCAAGGTATAACTCTCACTTATCAATATGGTTGCATACAAGTGTTCAAAAGTGTCTCAAGCATGCAATATATATTGATAAAATAGTTCTCAAAATAATCTTCAAAATTCACTTGCATACATGGTTCATGTGGTTGAAAATATATCATTATTTCTAGCTTTAAAAAACAAAATATTTTTATCATACATTTGAAACTTTATTTACTTTATTTATTTATTTGTTTTTTTTTATTTTGAACCATGTTAAATCACTTTCAACTATAATCTATTGACTTGGTTAAATCAATAGATGTTGTATAAAATTGGTTCAAATACTTAGACAAATTTTTTAATTATTTAATTTAGTTAAACTTTCAGTTTTTGGTAAGTTATGTCGTTTTTAACTGTCGTAACAGCACCAGAAACCGCCATAATTCAAACCGTTCTGAACCAGTATTTTAAATTTTAAATTTCAAAATTATTTGGTAAATTGTGGCGTTTTGAAACGACGTAACAGACCAAACAACCGCCACAATTTACAACGTACTGAAACAGTGTTTTTTATTTAAAATTGAATAATGTTTTGTTTGAATGCACCTTTTCATTAAATCTTTTCATGGCATCTCTTACATCATTTATCTTATTAAATTCAGAATTTTTCTAACCATTGCCATGACTTTTGAATGGTTGCTTTCATCAATATAAATACATGTCATTTTCAGATTAAAACTTACCTCCTAGAAATTTCATAATAAAAAATCCACTCATTCTTTTCATCTTTCAGTTATTCTTCAAGTGTTCATTCAAACATATTTTTGAGAGAAACCTTTGCATAAATTTCACACATTATCATTGTTTCATCTCATTTTATTCAAGAACACTTGTATATTTCATTTGAGTGATATTTATTTCAAGGAGAAGATCGATCGTGAAGATTGATAGCATCATATTCTCAAGACATCAAATTTATTATCAAGAATATTTTTCTGTTTTACCTTGTTGTCCAGGATTGTTGGAAACAAGTGAGTGTTTTTGAAGAGGATTGTTCTTCATACACTTATTTACCTATAGGTTAGATAGTAAGCATCACCATTGGTGTGATTAGGCTGTACAATAATTCTAAACTATAGTGAACTCTCTTTCGTGATGAAGGAGGAGTGGAGTACTCTCGGGCTGTGAGGGGAACCACTATAATTCTCTTGTGTCATTTTTCCTTTCCATACTTTACTTTCAAGCACTTATCATCTAACGGAAAAATAACCAAGAACCGGTAAAAAGATCGAAAAAATTTTTAAGAACCTAATTCACCCCCCCCTCTTAGGCGCATTTAAAATTACACTTGGCATCAGAGCAGGTGATAGGTAACCTGTTCCTATTCGATTCAGATGGCTTCCGCAAACAATGATCTTGTATTCGAATACGGTGGTAGTAGCAACAAGCCTCCTTTGTTTTCTGGCCAATACTTCGACTTTTGGAAAATTCGTAAGAAGGCACATTTAGAAGCACAAGGAAGTGATATATGGGAGGCTGTTCAAAATGGTCCTTTTATTCCTACAACGGTTTTCAACGGAGTTGGTACGCCAAAACCACAAGCATCATGGGATGAGGATGAAAAGAAAAAGGTTCTCTATGACAAAAAGGGAATAAATATTTTACAAAGTGCACTTGGAATGGATGAATTCTTCCGCGTCTCAACATGTACAACGGCCAAACAAATATGGGACACTCTTGTAGAAACTCACGAAGGAACCGCCGAAGTCAAAAGATCCAGATTGAATACTTTAAGTCAAGAGTACGAGTTATTCAGAATGCAACCAGGAGAATCAATCCTCGACTTGCAGAAAAGATTTGTGCATTTGACAAATCACTTGAATGCACTTGGTAATACACTAACAAATGATGAACTTAATCTTAAAGTTCTTAGGTCTTTAACAAGAGAGTGGCAATCCAAAGTGACGGCGACTTCCGAGAAGAAAAGTTTATCAACAATGACATCCGCTACTCTATTCGGAAAGCTTCAAGAATATGAGATGGAACTTGGACTATTGGAGAAACGTGAGAACCAAGAAAAGAAATCCAAGAGCATTGCCTTAAAAGTTGAATCTAAAGTTGTGAAGAAAGAAGACAATCCCGAAGAGGACGAAAACTTTATGCTCCTTGTAAAAAGACTAGGAAAATACTTCAGTGCAAAAAATAATATTGGAAACTCTAGTTTCACAAGAAGAAAGAAGTCCTCAAAGAACAAAGAAAAAGAAGCATCAACATCCAATGGAGACATTATATGCTATGAATGTGGAAAGCAAGGTCACATCAAACCGGAATGTCCCAAACTCGCAAAGAATCGTGACAACAAAGGAAAGAAGGATTACAAAAAGAAAGCCTACATTGCTTGGGATGACAATGAAATAAGTTCTTCATCGGACTCCGATAGTGATCAAAGTGCAAATCTAGCATTGATGGCATCACATCATTCCGACGATGAAGACGATGAGGTTAGTAGTAACTTTTCAATTTATGATAATGATGCTCAAGGAGCAATTGATGAAATTTTAAGTGAATGCAAAATTCTATATAAAACCATCTCATCTCAAAAGAAACAAATATCAATCTTGGAAGAAAATATTGAGAAAATGGTAAATAACTTCAAAGATGAAAAAGAAGAATTAATCAAGAATTTTGCATGCACTAAATGTGAGTCACTTGCTTTTCAAATAGTTCAATTGAAAAGAGTCCTAGAAAGATATGAGAAAGGACAAATTGGATTGGAACGTGTTCTTAGTAGTCAAAAATACTCAAATAATAAAAGTGGTCTAGGTTACTCAAGATTCTCTAAACAAACTTCTAACAAGACCATTTTTGTAAAAGCTAAAGAACAAATTCCTTTAGAGAAAAGTGACAAGCCTAAAATGGTTCAACAATATAACAAAAGGAAAAGAAATAATAAGAAGAAGTCTTATAATAAGAAGAAATCTTATCCCCCTAGATATAAAAGCAACTTTGAGCCTACTTGTTTCTATTGTGGTATTAAAGGTCATACTCCTAATGCATGTTATATTAGAAACTTTAGTGTTGCTCAAGGCCATTATGTGTGGGTTAAGAAAGGAACTAACTATGGTGGACCCAAAGCACATTGGGTACCAAATCAAACTTAATTTGTTTTGTAGGTTTGCTTAAGGACCACTTTAAATCTATGATGTTTTGATAAGTGGTGGTTCTAAGATTTTGATGGGAGGCATAAACTAGCTTATAAATCTAGCTCCAAAGTCCAAGGGTTATTTCACATATGAGGATTCCCTTAAAGAAAGAATTCTTGGCATTGGCAAAGTTGAAGCACTACTTTCACATCCTTTGAAAATGTACTTTAAGTTGACAAACTAAAGCATAATCTTCCTAGTATAAATCAACTTTGTGACAAAGACTTCAAAATCATGTTTCGGCAAGGATAAATGTTTGATGAAGTCTTTCATGAGGTAAAACGCATAGGTAAAAATTATTTTTCATTTTTCAAGATTTCTTTATGTATTTCAAGTCTTTTCCCATCCTTTTTGCCAATGACAAAGGGGGAGAAGATGTATGTGTTTGTGTTTGTTTTTTCTCTAACAAAATGCAGCTAGCAAAGACACTCTAAATCATGAATTTAGGGGGATCATTGATCAAGGGGGAGCTTTTTGTATTATAGAAACAAGATTAAAGCAAATTTTTAAAATTGGGTTGTCATCATCAAAAAGGGGGAGAATGTGAAGGCAAGCTTCTCAATGGTTTTGATGAAGACAGCATTATTCATTCAAGATGTTATGCTTGCTCAAAAAGAATGGATCAAGACATTGAAGTTAGCACAAAGTTTTTAATTTTTACAAGTCTTGAAGAGTTCTCAAGTATAATCAAGGTATAACTCTCACTTATCAATATGGTTGCATACAAGTGTTCAAAAGTGTCTCAAGCATGCAATATATATTGATAAAATAGTTCTCAAAATGATCTTCAAAATTCACTTGCATACATGGTTCATGTGGTTGAAAATATATCATTATTTCTAGCTTTAAAAAACAAAATATATTTATCATACATTTGAAACTTTATTTACTTTATTTATTTATTTGTTTTTTTTTATTTTGAACCATGTTAAATCACTTTCAAATATAATCTATTGACTTGGGTAAATCAATAGATGTTGTATAAAATTGGTTCAAATACTTAGACAAATTTTTTAATTATTTAATTTAGTTAAACTTTCAGTTTTTGGTAAATTAAGTCGTTTTTAACTGTCGTAACAGCACCCGAAACCGCCATAATTCACACCGTTCTGAACCAGTATTTTAAATTTTAAATTTCAAAATTATTTGGTAAATTGTGGCGTTTTGAAACGACGTAACAGACCAAACAACCGCCACAATTTACAACGTACTGAAACAGTGTTTTTTATTTAAAATTGAATAATGTTTTGTTTGAATGCACCTTTTCATTATATCTTTTCATGGCATCTCTTACATCATTTATCTTATTAAATTCAGAATTTTTCTAACCATTGCCATGACTTTTGAATGATTGCTTTCATCAATATAAATACATGTCATTTTCAGATTAAAACTTACCTCCTAGAAATTTCATAATAAAAAATCCACTCATTCTTTTCATCTTTCTGTTATTCTTCAAGTGTTCATTCAAACATATTTTTGAGAGAAATCTTTGCATAAATTTCACACATTATCATTGTTTCATCTCATTTTATTCAAGAACACTTGTATATTTCATTTGAGTGATATTTATTTCAAGGAGAAGATCGATCGTGAAGATTGATAGCATCATATTCTCAAGACATCAAATTTATTATCAAGAATATTTTTCTGTTTTACCTTGTTGTCCAGGATTGTTGGAAACAAGTGAGTGTTTTTGAAGAGGATTGTTCTTCATACACTTATTTACCTATAGGTTAGATAGTAAGCATCACCATTGGTGTGATTAGGCTGTACAATAATTCTAAACTATAGTGAACTCTCTTTCGTGTTGAAGGAGGAGTGGAGTACTCTCGGGCTGTGAGGGGAACCACTATAATTCTCTTGTGTCATTTTTCCTTTCCATACTTTACTTTCAAGCACTTATCATCTAACGGAAAAATAACCAAGAACCGGTAAAAAGATCGAAAAAGTTTTTAAGAACCTAATTCACCCCCCCACTTAGGCGCATTTAAAATTACACTTGGCATCAGAGCAGGTGATAGGTAACCTGTTCCTATTCGATTCAGATGGCTTCCGCAAACAATGATCTTGTATTCGAATACGGTGGTAGTAGCAACAAGCCTCCTTTGTTTTCTGGCCAATACTTCGACTTTTGGAAAATTCGTATGAAGGCACATTTAGAAGCACAAGGAAGTGATATATGGGAGGCTGTTCAAAATGGTCCTTTTATTCCTACAACGGTTTTCAACGGAGTTGGTACGCCAAAACCACAAGCATCATGGGATGAGGATGATAAGAAAAAGGTTCTCTATGACAAAAAGGGAATAAATATTTTACAAAGTGCACTTGGAATGGGTGAATTCTTCTGTAACACCCCCTTTCTATACCCCCAAACAATCAAATAATCATTTAGGCACATATTAAAAATTTCGTCAGAGTATAATTATAACATGGCATAAAAGAGGCCTGTCACATCATACACAATTTTACAACATACAACACCTGCTCAATACATTGATATGCAACAGTGGGGTAACTTTGCAACAGAGGAACTTTGTCCTTACACCCACATTTCAATATTTAGAATAAAAGCGGAAAAATCTAAACATTGAACCCCATTCAAACATATATACAGAGATATATACTTCATCAAGTATTATCCACCAACATAATTCATGTTTACAAAAACATTCATCAACAAGATGCATATACAAATGCATCACAAAAGAATCATAGCCATCCTAGCTACCCGGTGCTACATATCAGAGCCAACCGACCAAAACAATGAAGACACGCTCCACAAAAAGACCACCAGCAAACCTACTCTGCAATGCCTCATAGAGTATTATAAAACAGCAGAAGGGTGAGAAATATTATCATAATAACAATGCATATAATTATATATATCTTAGCATAAAAATACACATATTCCACATTCTCACCACAATTCATCAAAATTCACCAGTATACATCACAATGTATATATATATATATATCACCCAGCATATTCATCATGCACACTTTCACAATTCACAATCATTCCACATAAACATACACATTTATGTTCATTCACCAATATATCTTTATAAAGATGATAAATGCAAATCATAGAGACCTACTCACGACTCTATGCAAATGCAATGCGGTACCGACTCAATCCTCATTAGTTCTCTCAGGAACTCTGCTGGAACCATCGCTCGTTACCAATGTAACTCCCCGTCGGGCCTACGATGTTCACCCATTGCTCACACCCCACATGGGCACACAATGTTTATGGATTGCTCACACCCCACACGGGCACACGACCCGATTGGTCACACCCCACATGGGCACACGATCGTCTATAATCATCGCTTACACCCCACATGGGCACACGATCATCTATAATCATCACTCACACCCCACATGGGCACACGAGGTTATAGCGAATTCCCTCTGGAACCAATCTGTCGCTCACACCCCACACAGGCACACGACGTTTATGGATCGCTCACACCCCACATGGGCACACCACCCGATTGCTCACACCTCACCTAGGCACACAATCTTTTGTAATCATCGCTCACACCTCACATAGGCACACGACGATACAACGGATTCTCGTTGGAATCTCTCAACACAAGAATGTACTTCATTATGCCTCACATGCAAAATGACTCAAGACATTCTTGAAATGCATACATATTCACAATATAATTATGCATTCATCTCATACAATCACATACAATCTATATACATTCACATTAATGCACTATTGTACGATTCGCATTCAAACCCACAGTCAAAACGGTAAAAGTCGCTAAATAACACTATTCCTGACTTTCCGACATAATAAAATCAGCCAACAGTTTCCACACCATCATAATCACAAAGTACAGCTCAATAGCTTTCCAACGATATAAAGAACGCCTAAATCGGAATTACGGTTCGGGAATTATGAATTTTTAAAAGAAATCAAAATTATAAAAAAAACGAAAGCGCCCGGCGACAGGAAAGTTTCGCCCGACGACGCTCCCATTTCGCCTTCACTTCGCCCGCGCGAAGAAGGGGCGAAGGAAATTCCCCCAAATGTTAACCAAACCAGTAGCTTGGCACCCTCGCGCCTCTCAATTTCGCCCGGCGAAGGAACGAACCGCCCGGCGCTCTGAGCCTTTTGCCCGGCGCTCTGCACCAGAAGCAGAATTTCTGCTTCGTTTCCACTCTTCCAAAACTCCCAAAAACTCCATTTCCTCCCCCAAATCACTTCCAACAGCAAAACAATTCATATCAATGATTCATAAACATATGGAGATTATACAACACAAATTATATCGGTTTCTATCCGCGAAAAGATCGATTTCTACCATTTTCTACACCAATGGGTTTATACCCCAAAACTCATGAAAATCAACAAAATCAACAATACAATCATACATAATCATACACAATGTTAAGATAACAAGATTTCACACCCTTACCCGGATTCCAACTTGCTATGTGATTGATCTTGATGAATTTCTAAGTTTTCCTCTTTTCCTCTTCTTTTCTCTTCCTCCTCTTTCTTTCTCTTCTTCTTTTTCTCTAATTCTCTTTTCTTTCTATTTCTATTCTATTTCTTTCTTATCTCTTTTTCTTTTTTTTTCTCTTCTTCTTATTTCTTTTTCCTTTCTATCTATTTTTCAACTCAAATACAATTAATTCATTTTCTCACAAAATTCCACACTTAATCATTTTTCCAACAATTATTACTAAATTTCTAACTTACTAATAATTGATAAAATGTCTAAAATATCCTCCATTCTAATTTCCCCGAAAAATCTCAAAATGGTCAAATATCATAACACATCAACATAGCACATTAACATACCAATTCCACAAATAAAATAATTTATCACTTAATTTAAATAAAAGACTCAACAAAATGGGAATAATTGGAATCGGGGCGTTACAACTCTCCCCCACTTTAGAAATTTTCGTCCTCGAAAATATTACCTGATTCAAACAACTCCGGATACCACTATTGCATCCTACTCTCTAATTCCCAAGTCATATTGCCTTCCGCAGCGCCTCCCCACGCTACCTTTACAAGCGCAATATCCTTGCCTCTCAGCTTCCTAACTTCACGATCCAGAATCCTATTCGGTAAAGCTTCCACCGTAAGGTTATCTCTCACTTCAACCTCGTCCATAGGAATAACATGTGACGGATCCGGAACATACTTCCGAAGTTGCGAAACATGGAATACATCATGCAAATTGGAAAGATTCGGAGGCAACGCCACACGGTAAGCCACAGCACCAACTCGTGCAGAAATCTGATACGGACCAATAAAACGAGAAGTCAACTTCTTCGACTTCAAAGCACGACCCACACCCGTAACCGGCGAAACTCTCAAAAACACATGGTCGCCTTCTTGAAACTCAAGATCTTTCCTTCTCTTGTCATGATAGCTCTTCTGTCTACTTTGAGAAGCTTTCATCTTCTCACGGATAAACTTCACTTTCTCCGTCGTTTGTTGTACCATCTCCGGTCCAACTACCGTCCTCTCCCCTGTTTCATGCCAACACAAAGGCGTTCGACACCTCCGACCATATAAAGCCTCAAATGGTGCCATACCTATACTTGAATGAAAACTGTTATTGTAGGTGAACTCAATCAATGCCAAATAACTATCCCAAGCACCACCTTGCTCGAGCACACAAGCACGCAACAAATCCTCCAACGATTGAATTGTCCTCTCGGTTTGACCATCCGTTTGTGGATGATAAGCCAAACTCAATCTTAGCTTAGAACCCAAAGCCTTTTGTAAACTCTCCCAAAACCTCGATGTGAATCTAGGATCTCTATCCGATACAATACTCTTAGGAACCCCATGCAACTTCACAACCACAAGAACATAAATCTCGGCTAACCTCTCCAAAGGATAACCAATATCAATTGGAATGAAGTGAGCAGATTTAGTAAGCCTATCAACGATTACCCAAATAGCATTATGTCTTCTTTGCGTATTCGACAATCCCGTAACAAAATCCATCGATATACTATCCCACTTCCACTCCGGAATGTCCAACGGTTGCATCAATCCACTAGGCTTTTGATGTTCTACCTTCGACTTTTGACAAGTTAAGCACGCATACACAAATTGAGCCACATCTCTCTTTAACCCGGACCACCAAAAGATTTTCTTCAAATATTGATACATTTTATTCGCTCCCGGATGAATACTTAAGTTACTTCGGTGTCCTTCTTCCAATATCATCTTTTTCAACTCCGCATCATCGGGAATACAAATACGACCACAGAATCTCAAAACTCCAAAATTATCAACCTTGAAATACCCATTCTCATTCAACATCAAATCAACGAATTTCAAATCCAGCTTTTGTTTTTCACTAACCGTTGCAAGAAAATCATTCGTAACATGTAACATACCAAGTCTCACACTTCGCGGCGTCATTTCACAAACCAAACTCAAATCTCTGAAATCCTCCAAAAGTTCCCATTCTTTCATCATCAATGCGGACATACTTAACAACCTCCGACTTAAGGCATCGGCCACCACGTTTGCCTTACCCGGATGGTAATTCAAACCAAAATCATAATCCTTCAAAAGTTCTAGCCACCTCCTTTGTCTCATGTTCAATTCTTTCTGATCAAATAAATATCTTAAGCTTTTGTGATCACTAAAAACTTCAAATCTTGCACCATAAAGATAATGCCCCCATATTTTCAAAACAAACACCACGACCGCTAACTCCAAGTCATGTGTAGGATAATTCTTTTCTTGCACTCTCAATTGTCTAGAAGCATATGCCACAACTTTTCCATCTTGCATCAAAACACCACCTAAACCTGTCAATGAAGCATCACAATACACAACAAATGGTTCATTAGGATTAGGCAAAATCAAGATCGGAGCCGTTGTCAACCTTCTTTTTAACTCATTGAAACTCTCTTCACAATGAATATCCCAAATGAAAGCCTTTTCCTTACAAGTCAATTGCTTTAACGGAAGTGCCAACTTCGAAAATCCCTCTATAAACCTCCGATAATAACCCGCCAAGCCCAAAAACCTTCTAATCTCCGTAACCGATCTAGGAGCCTCCCATTGCATCACCGCATCAATCTTGGATGGATCAACGCTAATACCACTACCGGAAATAATATGTCCAAGAAAACTTACTTCCGACAACGAAAATGCACATTTTGACAACTTAGCATACAATTGTTTCTCTTTAAAAATTTGCAACACAATTCTCAAATGCTCTTCATGCTCCTCTTGAGACTTAGAGTAAATTAAAATATCATCGATGAACACAACCACAAAATGATCCAACTGTTCATGAAAAATACTATTCATGTATTCCATAAACACACCCGGCGCGTTAGAAACCCCGAACGGCATCACGAAATATTCGTAATGGCCATACCGTGTCCTAAAGGCTGTCTTTTGAATATCCTCTTCTTTAACACGAATCTGGTGATATCCCGATCTCAAATCAATCTTGCTAAAAACACACGCACCTACCAATTGGTGCATCAAATCATCGATCCTTGGAAGCGGATACTTGTTCTTAATAGTCACCTTGTTCAATTGTCGATAATCAATGCACAACCGCATACTTCCATCCTTTTTCTTTACCAACAATACCGGAGCACCCCACGGAGAAACACTTGGTCTTACAAATCTCTTGTCCAACAAGTCATTCAATTGCTTCTTCAATTCTACCAACTCCGATGCCGACATACAATACGGTGCCATTGAAATCGGTATAGTACCCGGAACTAGATCAATGGAAAACTCAACTTCTCTTTCTGGCGGTGCATCCTTAATATCCTCAGGAAACACCTCAGGAAAATCACACACCACTGGAAACACATTGAGCTCAACTTTACTCTCCACCGACAATGATGCAAACAAACCAAACAATTGAGCTTCGTCCGCTAAAAGTTTCTTCAATTCTTTAGCGGATAGGAAACTCTCATCTTCGTCATCTTCCAAAGAAGGAAACCTTACTAACTTGTGATAGCAATCTATATGAACTCGATTAAATCGCAACCAGTTCATACCCAAGATTACGTCTAAACCTTCCAACGGCAAACACACTAAATCCATCTCGAAGTCTTTACCATAAATGGTCAAAGGACAACTTAAACAAACCAACGAAGTAGTTACTGACCCCATTGCTGGAGTATCAATAACCATCTTACCATCCATCAGAGACAACACAAGATTCAAACGCTTCGCGCACTCAGAAGAAACAAACGAATGAGTCGCTCCCGTGTCAATAATAGCAACTAAAGGCGTACTATTAATAAAGCATGTACCTTTAATCAAACGGTCTGCACTAGTAGTTTGAGTCCCCGCCAATGCAAACACCTTTCCGCCCGCTTGAGCTTGCTTCGGCTTAGCACACTTAGTACTAATGTGACCAACTTCTCCACAATTATAGCACTTCACCATATTCCTTCTACAATCTGTAGCAACATGCCCAAGACCTCCACAGTTAGAACATTTCACCACTGGCTTCCCACACTCAAATGATTTATGACCTATTTCTCCACACTTATAACACTTAATGGGACCAGAACCTCCTCCTCTAGATCTCTTCTCAAAGTTTCCCCTATGCTTGCCCTTATCAATAGGTGTCACATAAGGTCCACTTCTAGCTTGTTGCTTTCCCTTCCTCTCATTCAAACTTTTGTAATGTGTAGAACGAGCCTTGCTATCTTCCTCGAAGATTCTACAACATTCCATCAAATCCGAAAACCTTCTTATCCTTTGATATCCCACAGCTTGTTTAATCTCAGGACGCAAACCATTCTCATATTTAATACACTTTGAGGACTCAGCAGTGATTGTAGCATAGTGGGGATGGAATTGAACCAACTCCACAAACTTAGCAGTATAGTCCATCACGGACATACTTCCTTGTTTCAATTCAAGGAACTCCATCTCCTTCTTCCCTTTCACACTTTCAGGGTAATACTTCCTTAAGAACTCAGTACGAAATAAATCCCATGTTACCTCTTCATCATCCACCTCAAGAATTTGACGCATACCGACCCACCAATCGTCGGCTTCTTCCTTTAGCATGTGAGACCCAAGCCTCACTTTATTCTCTTCCGCACAGTCAATGACTCTGAAGATCCTTTCAATCTCTTTCAACCAAAGTTGAGCACCATCGGGATCAAATCTTCCTTTGAAAACCGGTGGTTGATTCTTCCTGAACTCGTCATTAGCATTCACATTTGGCGCACCCTGCACCGCCCTAGCCATTGCTTCCAAAGCAGCAGCCATCGCATTGTCGTTTCTACCAGCCATATTCTAATCATTCCCAAAAATAACAACAAAGTTAAACAACAATTCAAACAATACGACAACAAGACAGACACAACTGACTCAACTCTGGCTCTGATACCACTTAATGTAACACCCCCTTTCTATACCCCCAAACAATCAAATAATCATTTAGGCACATATTAAAAATTTCGTCAGAGTATAATTATAACATGGCATAAAAGAGGCCTGTCACATCATACACAATTTTACAACATACAACACCTGCTCAATACATTGTTATGCAACAGTGGGGTAACTTTGCAACAGAGGAAGTTTGTCCTTACACCCACATTTCAATATTTAGAATAAAAGCGGAAAAATCTAAACATTGAACCACATTCAAACATATATACAGAGATATATACTTCATCAAGTATTATCCACCAACATAATTCATGTTTACAAAAACATTCATCAACAAGATGCATATACAAATGCATCACAAAAGAATCATAGCCATCCTAGCTACCCGGTGCTACATATCAGAGCCAACCAACCAAAAGAATGAAGACACGCTCCACAAAAAGACCACCAGCAAACCTACTCTGCAATGCCTCATAGAGCATTATAAAACAGCAGAAGGGTGAGAAATATTATCATAATAACAATGCATATAATTATATATATCTTAGCATAAAAATACACATATTCCACATTCTCACCACAATTCATCAAAATTCACCAGTATACATCACAATGTATATATATATATATCACCCAGCATATTCATCATGCACACTTTCACAATTCACAATCATTCCACATAAACATACACATTTATGTTCATTCACCAATATATCTTTATAAAGATGACAAATGCAAATCATAGAGACCTACTCACGACTCTATGCAAATGCAATGCGGTACCGACTCAATCCTCATTAGTTCTCCCAGGAACTCTGCTGGAACCATCGCTCGTTACCAATGTAACTCCCCGTCGGGCCTACGATGTTCACCCATTGCTCACACCCCACATGGGCACACAATGTTTATGGATTGCTCACACCCCACACGGGCACACGACCCGATCGGTCACACCCCACATGGGCACACGATCGTCTATAATCATCGCTTACACCCCACATGGGCACACGATCGTCTATAATCATCCCTCACACCCCACATGGGCACACGAGGTTATAGCGAATTCCCTCTGGAACCAATCTGTCGTTCACACCCCACACAGGCACACGACGTTTATGGATCGCTCACACCCCACATGGGCACACGACCCGATTGCTCACACCTCACCTAGGCACACAATCTTTTGTAATCATCGCTCACACCTCACATAGGCACACGACGATACAACGGATTCTCGTTAGAATCTCTCAACACAAGAATGTACTTCATTATGCCTCACATGCAAAATGACTCAAGATATTCTTGAAATGCATACATATTCACAAGATAATCATGCATTCATCTCATACAATCACATACAAACTATATACATTCACATTAATGCACTATTGTACGATTCGCATTCAAACACACGGTCAAAACGGTAAAAGTCGCTAAATAACACTATTCCCGACTTTCCGACATAATAAAATCGGCCAATAGTTTCCACACCATCTTAATCACAAAGTACAGCTCAATAGCTTTCCAACGATATAAAGAACGCCTAAATCGGAATTACGGTTCGGGAATTATGAATTTTTAAAAGAAATGAAAATTATAAAAAAAACGAAAGCGCCCGGCGACAGGAAAGTTTCGCCCGGCGACGCTCCCATTTCGCCTTCGCTTCGCCCGGCGAAGAAGGGGCGAAGGAAATTCCCCTAAATGTGAACCAAACCAGTAGCTTGGCACCCTCGCGCCCCTTAATTCCGCCCGGCGAAGGAACGAACTGCCCGGCGCTCTGGGCCTTTCGCCCGGCGCTCTGCACCAGAAGCAGAATTTCTGCTTCGTTTCCACTGTTCCAAAACTCCCAAAAACTCCATTTCCTCCCCCAAATCACTTCCAACAGAAAAACAATTCATAGCAATGATTCATAAACATATGGAGATTATACAACACAAATTATATTGGTTTCTATCCTCGAAAACATCGATTTCTACCATTTTCTACACCAATGGGTTTATACCCCAAAACTCATGAAAATCAACAAAATCAACAATACAATCATACATAATCATACACAATGTTAAGATAACAAGATTTCACACCCTTACCCGGATTCCAACTTGCTATGTGATTGATCTTGATGAATTTCTAAGTTTTCCTCTTTTCCTCTTCTTTTCTTTTCCTCCTCTTTCTTTCTCTTCTTCTTTTTCTCTAATTCTCTTTTCTTTCTATTTCTATTCTATTTCTTTCTTATCTCTTTTTCTTTTTTTTTCTCTTCTTCTTATTTCTTTTTCCTTTCTATCTATTTTTCAACTCAAATACAATTAATTCATTTTCTCACAAAATTCCACACTTAATCATTTTTCCAACAATTATTACTAAATTTCTAACTTACTAATAATTGAGAAATGTCTAAAATATCCTCCATTCTAATTTCCCCGAAAAATCTCAAAACGGTCAAATATCATAACACATCAACATAGCACATTAACATACCAATTCCACAAATAAAATAATTTATCACTTAATTTAAATAAAAGACTCAACAAAATGGGAATAATTGGAATCGGGGTGTTACAACTCTCCCCCACTTTAGAAATTTTCGTCCTCGAAAATATTACCCGATTCAAACAACTCCGGATACGACTCTCGCATCCTACTCTCTAGTTCCCAAGTCATATTGCCTTCCGCAGCGCCTCCCCACGCTACCTTTACAAGCGCAATATCCTTGCCTCTGAGCTTCTTAACTTTACGATCCAGAATCCTAATCGGTAAAGCTTCCACCGTAAGGTTATCTCTCACTTCAACCTCGTCCATAGGAATAACATGTGACGGATCCGGAACATACTTCCGAAGTTGCGAAACATGGAATACATCATGCAAATTGGAAATATTCGGAGGCAACGCCACACGGTAAGCCACAACACCAACTCGTGCAGAAATCTGATACGGACCAATAAAACGAGAAGTCAACTTCTTCGACTTCAAAGCACGACCCACACCCGTAACCGGCGTAACTCTCAAAAACACATGGTCGCCTTCTTGAAACTCAAGATCTTTCCTTTTCTTGTCATGATAGCTCTTCTGTCTACTTTGAGAAGCTTTCATCTTCTCACGGATAAACTTCACTTTCTCCGTCGTTTGTTGTACCATCTCCGGTCCAACTACCGTCCTCTCCCCTGTTTCATGCCAACACAAAGGCGTTCGACACCTCCGACCATATAAAGCCTCAAATGGTGCCATACCTATACTTGAATGAAAACTGTTATTGTGGGTGAACTCAATCAATGCCAAATAACTATCCCAAGCACCACCTTGCTCGAGCACACAAGCACGCAATAAACCCTCCAACGATTGAATTGTCCTCTCGGTTTGACCATCCGTTTGTGGATGATAAGCCGAACTCAATCTTAGCTTAGAACCCAAAGCCTTTTGTAAACTCTCCCAAAACCTCGATGTGAATCTAGGATCTCTATCCGATACAATACTCTTAGGAACCCCATGCAACTTCACAACCACAAGAACATAAATCTCGGCTAACCTCTCCAAAGGATAACCAATATCAATTGGAATGAAGTGAGCAGATTTAGTAAGCCTATCAACGATTACCCAAATAGCATTATGTCTTCTTTGCGTATTCGACAATCCCGTAACAAAATCCATCGATATACTATCCCACTTCCACTCAGGAATGTCCAACGGTTGCATCAATCCACTAGGCTTTTGATGTTCTACCTTCGACTTTTGACAAGTTAAGCACGCATACACAAATTGAGCCACATCTCTCTTTAACCCGGACCACCAAAAGATTTTCTTTAAATCTTGATACATTTTATTCGCTCCCGGATGAATACTTAAGTTACTTCGGTGTCCTTCTTCCAATATCATCTTTTTCAACTCCGCATCATCGGGAATACAAATACGACCACGGAATCTCAAAACTCCAAAATTATCAACCTTGAAATCCCCATTCTCATTCAACATCAAATCAACGAATTTCAAATCCAGCTTTTGTTTTTCACTAACCGTTGCAAGAAAATCATTCGTAACATGTAACATACCAAGTCTCACACTTCGCGGCGTCATTTCACAAACCAAACTCAAATCTCTGAAATCCTCCAAAAGTTCCCATTCTTTCATCATCAATGCGGACATACGTAACAACCTCCGACTTAAGGCATCGGCCACCGCGTTTGCCTTACCCGGATGGTAATTCAAACCAAAATCATAATCCTTCAAAAGTTCTAGCCACCTCCTTTGTCTCATGTTCAATTCTTTCTGATCAAATAAATATCTTAAGCTTTTGTGATCACTAAAAACTTCAAATCTTGCACCATAAAGATAATGCCTCCATATTTTCAAAACAAACACCACGACCGCTAACTCCAAGTCATGTGTAGGATAATTCTTTTCATGCACTCTCAATTATCTAGAAGCATATGCCACAACTTTTCCATCTTGCATCAAAACACCACCTAAACCTGTCAATGAAGCATCACAATACACAACAAATGATTCATTAGGATTAGGCAAAATCAAGATCGGAGCCGTTGTCAATCTTCTTTTTAACTCATTGAAACTCTCTTCACAATGAATATCTCAAATGAAAGCCTTTTCCTTACAAGTCAATTGCGTTAACGGAAGTGCCAACTTCGAAAATCCCTCTATAAACCTCCGATAATAACCCGCCAAGCCCAAAAACCTTCTAATCTTCGTAACCGATCTAGGAGCCTCCCATTGCATCACCGCATCAATCTTGGATGGATCAATGCTAATACCACTACCGGAAATAATATGTCCAAGAAAACTTACTTCCGACAACCAAAATTCACATTTTGACAACTTAGCATACAATTGTTTCTCTTTAAAAATTTGCAACACAATTCTCAAATGCTCTTCATGCTCCTCTTGAGACTTAGAGTAAATTAAAATATCATCGATGAACACAACCACAAAATGATCCAACTGTTCATGAAAAATACTATTCATGTATTCCATAAACACACCCGGCGCGTTAGAAACCCCGAACGGCATCACGAAATATTCGTAATGGCCATACCGTGTCCTAAAGGCTGTCTTTTGAATATCCTCTTCTTTAACACGAATCTGGTGATATCCCGATCTCAAATCAATCTTGCTAAAAACACACGCACCTACCAATTGGTGCATCAAATCATCGATCATTGGAAGCGGATACTTGTTCTTAATAGTCACCTTGTTCAATTGTCGATAATCAATGCACAACCGCATACTTCCATCCTTTTTCTTTACCAACAATACCGGAGCACCCCACGGAGAAACACTTGGTCTTACAAATCTCTTGTCCAACAAGTCATTCAATTGCTTCTTCAATTCTACCAACTCCGATGCCGACATACAATACGGTGCCATCGAAATCGGTCTAGTACCCGGAACTAGATCAATGGAAAACTCAACTTCTCTTTCCGGCGGTACATCCTTAATATCCTCAGGAAACACCTCAGGAAAATCACACACCACTGGAAACACATTGAGCTCAACTTTACTCTCCACCGACAATGATGCAAACAAACCAAACAATTGAGCTTCGTCCGCTAAAAGTTTCTTCAATTCTTTAGTGGATAGGAAACTCTCATCTTCGTCATCTTCCAAAGAAGGAAACCTTACTAACTTGTGATAGCAATATATATGAACTCGATTAAATCGCAACCAGTTCATACCCAAGATTACGTCTAAACCTTCCAACGGCAAACACACTAAATCCATCTCGAAGTCTTTACCATAAATGGTCAAAGGACAACTTAAACAAACCAACGAAGTAGTTACTGACCCCATTGCTGGAGTATCAATAACCATCTTACCATCCATCAGAGACAACACAAGATTCAAACGCTTCGCGCACTCAGACGAAACAAACGAATGAGTCGCTCCCGTGTCAATAATAGCAACTGAAGGCGTACTATTAATAAAGCATGTACCTTTAATCAAATGGTATGCACTAGTAGTTTGAGTCCCCGCCAATGCAAACACCTTTCCGCCCGCTTGAGCTTGCTTCGGCTTAGCACACTTAGTACTAATGTGACCAACTTCTCCACAATTATAGCACTTCACCATATTCCTTCTACAATCTGTAGCAACATGCCCAAGACCTCCACAGTTAGAACATTTCACCACTGGCTTCCCACACTCAAATGATTTATGACCTATTTCTCCACACTTATAACACTTAATGGGACCAGAACCTCCTCCTCCAGATCTCTTCTCAAAGTTTCCCTTATGCTTGCCATTATCAACAGGTGTCACATAAGGTCCACTTCTAGCTTGTTGCTTTCCCTTCCTCTCATTCAAACTTTTGTAATGTGTAGAACGAGCCTTGCTATCTTCCTCGAAGATTCTACAACATTCCATCAAATCCGAAAACCTTCTTATCCTTTGATATCCCACAGCTTGTTTAATCTCAAGACGCAAACCATTCTCATATTTAATACACTTTGAGGACTCAGCAGTGATTGTAGCATAGTGGGGATGGAATTGAACCAACTCCACAAACTTAGTAGTATAGTCCATCACGGACATACTTCCTTGTTTCAATTCAAGGAACTCCATCTCCTTCTTCCCTTTCACACTTTCAGGGTAATACTTCCTTAAGAACTCAGTACGAAATAAATCCCAAGTTACCTCTTCATCATCCACCTCAAGAATTTGACGCATACCAACCCACCAATCGTCGGCTTCTTCCTTCAGCATGTGAGACCCAAGCCTCACTTTATTCTCTTCCGCACAGTCAATGACTCTGAAGATCCTTTCAATCTCTTTCAACCAAAGTTGAGCACCATCGGGATCAAATCTTCCTTTGAAAACCGGTGGTTGATTCTTCCTGAACTCGTCATTAGCATTCACATTTGGCGCACCCTGCACCGCCCTAGCCATTGCTTCCAAAGCAGCAGCCATCGCATTGTCGTTTCTACCAGCCATATTCTAATCATTCCCAAAAATAACAACAAAGTTAAACAACAATTCAAACAATACGACAACAAGACAGACACAACTGACTCAACTCTGGCTCTGATACCACTTAATGTAACACCCCCTTTCTATACCCCCAAACAATCAAATAATCATTTAGGCACATATTAAAAATTTCGCCAGAGTATAATTATAACATGGCATAAAAGAGGCCTGTCACATCATACACAATTTTACAACATACAACACCTGCTCAATACATTGATATGCAACAGTGGGGTAACTTTGCAACAGAGGAAGTTTGTCCTTACACCCACATTTCAATATTTAGAATAAAAGCGGAAAAATCTAAACATTGAACCACATTCAAACATATATACAGAGATATATACTTCATCAAGTATTATCCACCAACATAATTCATGTTTACAAAAACATTCATCAACAAGATGCATATACAAATGCATCACAAAAGAATCATAGCCATCCTAGCTACCCAGTGCTACATATCAGAGCCAACCGACCAAAAGAATGAAGACACGCTCCACAAAAAGACCACCAGCAAACCTACTCTGCAATGCCTCATAGAGCATTATAAAACAGCAGAAGGGTGAGAAATATTATCATAATAACAATGCATATAATTATATATATCTTAGCATAAAAATACACATATTCCACATTCTCACCACAATTCATCAAAATTCACCAGTATACATCACAATGTATATATATATATATATCACCCAGCATATTCATCATGTACACTTTCACAATACACAATCATTCCACATACACATACACATTTATGTTCATTCACCAATATATCTTTATAAAGATGATAAATGCAAATCATAGAGACCTACTCACGACTCTATGCAAAAGCAATGCGGGTACCGACTCAATCCTCATTAGTTCTCTCAGGAACTCTGCTGGAACCATCGCTCGTTAACAATGTAACTCCCCGTCGGGCCTACGATGTTTACCCATTGCTCACACCCCACATGGGCACACAATGTTTATGGATTGCTCACACCCCACACGGGTACACGACCCGATCGGTCACACCCCACATGGGCACACGATCGTCTATAATCATCGCTTACACCCCACATGGGCACACGATCGTCTATAATCATCACTCACACCCCACATGGGCACACGAGGTTATAGCGAATTCCCTCTGGAACCAATCTGTCGCTCACACCCCACACAGGCACACGACGTTTATGGATCGCTCACACCCCACATGGGCACACGACCCGATTGCTCACACCTCACCTAGGCACACAATCTTTTGTAATCATCGCTCACACCTCACATAGGCACACGACGATACAACGGATTCTCGTTAGAATCTCTCAACACAAGAATGTACTTCATTATGCCTCACATGCAAAATGACTCAAGACATTCTTGAAATGCATACATATTCACAATATAATCATGCATTCATCTCATACAATCACATACAATCTATATACATTCACATTAATGCACTATTGTACGATTCGCATTCAAACACACAGTCAAAACGGTAAAAGTCGCTAAATAACACTATTCCCGACTTTCCGACATAATAAAATCGGCCAACAGTTTCCACACCATCATAATCACAAAGTACAGCTCAATAGCTTTCCAACGATATAAAGAACGCCTAAATCGGAATTACGGTTCGGGAATTATGAATTTTTAAAAGAAATGAAAATTATAAAAAAAACGAAAGCGCCCGGCGACAGGAAAGTTTCGCCCGGGGACGCTCCCATTTCGCCTTCGCTTCGCCCGGCGAAGAAGGGGCGAAGGAAATTCCCCCAAATGTGAACCAAACCAGTAGCTTGGCACCCTCGCGCCTCTCAATTCCGCCCGGCGAAGGAACGAACTGCCCGGCGCTCTGGGCCTTTCGCCCGGCGCTCTGCACCAGAAGCAGAATTTCTGCTTCGTTTCCACTGTTCCAAAACTCCCAAAAACTCCATTTCCTCCCCCAAATCACTTCCAACAGAAAAACAATTCATATCAATGATTCATAAACATATGGACATTATACAACACAAATTATATCGGTTTCTATCCGCGAAAACATCGATTTCAACCATTTTCTACACCAATGGGTTTATACCCCAAAACTCATGAAAATCAACAAAATCAACAATACAATCATACATAATCATACACAATGTTAAGATAACAAGATTTCACACCCTTACCCGGATTCCAACTTGCTATGTGATTGATCTTGATGAATTTCTAAGTTTTCCTCTTTTCCTCTTCTTTTCTCTTCCTCCTCTTTCTTTCTCTTCTTCTTTTTCTCTAATTCTCTTTTCTTTCTATTTCTTTCTTATCTCTTTTTCTTTTTTTTTCTCTTCTTCTTATTTCTTTTTCCTTTCTATCTATTTTTCAACTCAAATACAATTAATTCATTTTCTCACAAAATTCCACACTTAATCATTTTTCCATCAATTATTACTAAATTTCTAACTTACTAATAATTGAGAAATGTCTAAAATATCCTCCATTCTAATTTCCCCGAAAAATCTCAAAACGGTCAAATATCATAACACATCAACATAGCACATTAACATACCAATTCCACAAATAAAATAATTTATCACTTAATTTAAATAAAAGACTCAACAAAATGGGAATAATTGGAATCGGGGTGTTACAACTCTCCCCCACTTTAGAAATTTTCGTCCTCGAAAATATTACCTGATTCAAACAACTCCGGATACGACTCTCGCATCCTACTCTCTAGTTCCCAAGTCATATTGCCTTCCGCAGCGCCTCCCCACGCTACCTTTACAAGCGCAATATCCTTGCCTCTGAGCTTCTTAACTTTAAGATCCAGAATCCTAATCGGTAAAGCTTCCACCGTAAGGTTATCTCTCACTTCAACCTCGTCCATAGGAATAACATGTGACGGATCCGGAACATACTTCCGAAGTTGCGAAACATGGAATACATCATGCAAATTGGAAAGATTCGGAGGCAACGCCACACGGTAAGCCACAGCACCAACTCGTGCAGAAATCTGATACGGACCAATAAAACGAGAAGTCAACTTCTTCGACTTCAATGCACGACCCACACCCGTAACCGGCGTAACTCTCAAAAACACATGGTCGCCTTCTTGAAACTCAAGATCTTCCCTTTTCTTGTCATGATAGTTCTTCTGTCTACTTTGAGAAGCTTTCATCTTCTCACGGATAAACTTCACTTTCTCCGTCGTTTGTTGTACCATTTCCGGTCCAACTACCGTCCTCTCCCCTGTTTCATGCCAACACAAAGGCGTTCGACACCTCCGACCATATAAAGCCTCAAATGGTGCCATACCTATACTTGAATGAAAACTGTTATTGTAGGTGAACTCAATCAATGCCAAATAACTATCCCAAGCACCACCTTGCTCGAGCACACAAGCACGCAATAAATCCTCCAACGATTGAATTGTCCTCTCGATTTGACCATCCGTTTGTGGATGATAGGCCGAACTCAATCTTAGCTTAGAACCCAAAGCCTTTTGTAAACTCTCCCAAAACCTCGATGTGAATCTAGGATCTCTATCCGATACAATACTCTTAGGAACCCCATGCAACTTCACAACCACAAGAACATAAATCTCGGCTAACCTCTCCAAAGGATAACCAATATCAATTGGAATGAAGTGAGCAGATTTAGTAAGCCTATCAACGATTACCCAAATAGCATTATGTCCTCTTTGTGTATTCGACAATCCCGTAACAAAATCCATCGATATACTATCCCACTTCCACTCCAGAATGTCCAACGGTTGCATCAATCCACTAGGCTTTTGATGTTCTACCTTCGACTTTTGACAAGTTAAGCACGCATACACAAATTGAGCCACATCTCTCTTTAACCCGGACCACCAAAAGATTTTCTTCAAATCTTGATACATTTTATTCGCTCCTGGATGAATACTTTAGTTACTTCGGTGTCCTTCTTCCAATATCATCTTTTTCAACTCCTCATCATCGGGAATACAAATACGACCACGGAATCTCAAAACTCCAAAATTATCAACCTTGAAATCCCCATTCTCATTCAACATCAAATCAACGAATTTCAATTCCAGCTTTTGTTTTTCACTAACCGTTGCAAGAAAATCATTCGTAACATGTAACATACCAAGTCTCACACTTCGCGGCGTCATTTCACAAACCAAACTCAAATCTCTGAAATCCTCTAAAAGTTCCCATTCTTTCATCATCAATGCGGACATACGTAACAACCTCCGACTTAAGGCATCGGCCACCATGTTTGCCTTACCCGGATGGTAATTCAAACCAAAATCATAATCCTTCAAAAGTTCTAGCCACCTCCTTTGTCTCATGTTCAATTCTTTCTGATCAAATAAATATCTTAAGCTTTTGTGATCACTAAAAACTTCAAATCTTGCACCATAAAGATAATGCCTCCATATTTTCAAAACAAACACCACGACCGCTAACTCCAAGTCATGTGTAGGATAATTCTTTTCATGCACTCTCAATTGTCTAGAAGCATATGCCACAACTTTTCCATCTTGCATCAAAACACCACCTAAACCTGTCAATGAAGCATCACAATACACAACAAATGGTTCATTAGGATTAGGCAAAATCAAGATCGGAGCCGTTGTCAACCTTCTTTTTAACTCATTGAAACTCTCTTCACAATGAATATCCCAAATGAAAGCCTTTTCCTTACAAGTCAATTGCGTTAACGGAAGTGCCAACTTCGAAAATCCCTCTATAAACCTCCGATAATAACCCGCCAAGCCTAAAAAGCTTCTAATCTCCGTAACCGATCTAGGAGCCTCCCATTGCATCACCGCATCAATCTTGGATGGATCAACGCTAATACCACTACCGGAAATAATATGTCCAAGAAAACTTACTTCCGACAACCAAAATTCACATTTTGACAACTTAGCATACAATTGTTTCTCTTTTAAAATTTGCAACACAATTCTCAAATGCTCTTCATGCTCCTCTTGAGACTTAGAGTAAATTAAAATATCATCGATGAACACAACCACAAAACGATCCAATTGTTCATGAAAAATACTATTCATGTATTCCATAAACACACCCGGCGCGTTAGAAACCCCGAACGGCATCACGGAATATTCGAAATGGCCATACCGTGTCCTAAAGGCCGTCTTTTGAATATCCTCTTCTTTCACACGAATCTGGTGATATCCCGATCTCAAATCAATCTTGCTAAAAACACGCGCACCTACCAATTGGTCCATCAAATCATCGATCCTTGGAAGCGGATACTTGTTCTTAATAGTCACCTTGTTCAATTGTCGATAATCAATGCACAACCGCATACTTCCATCCTTTTTCTTTACCAACAATACCGGAGCACCCCACGGAGAAACACTTGGTCTTACAAATCTCTTGTCCAACAAGTCATTCAATTGCTTCTTCAATTCTACCAACTCCGACGCCGACATACGTTACGGTGCCATCGAAATCGGTCTAGTACCCGGAACTAGATCAATGGAAAACTCAACTTCTCTTTCCAGCGGTACATCCTTAATATCCTCAGGAAACACCTCAGGAAAATCACACACCATTGGAAACACATTGAGCTCAACTTTACTCTCCACCGACAATGATGCAAACAAACCAAACAATTGAGCTTCGTCCGCTAAAAGTTTCTTCAATTCTTTAGTGGATAGGAAACTCTCATCTTCGTCATCTTTCAAAGAAGGAAACCTTACTAACTTGTGATAGCAATCTATATGAACTCGATTAAATCGCAACCAGTTCATACCCAAGATTACGTCTAAACCTTCCAACGGCAAACACACTAAATCCATCTCGAAGTCTTTACCATAAATGGTCAAAGGACAACTTAAACAAACCAACGAAGTAGTTACTGACCCCATTGCTGGAGTATCAATAACCATCTTACCATCCATCAGAGACAACACAAGATTCAAACGCTTCGCGCACTCAGACGAAACAAACGAATGAGTCGCTCCCGTGTCAATAATAGCAACTAAAGGCGTACTATTAATAAAGCATGTACCTTTAATCAAACGGTCTGCACTAGTAGTTTGAGTCCCCGCCAATGCAAACACCTTTCCGCCCGCTTGAGCTTGCTTCGGCTTAGCACACTTAGTACTAATGTGACCAACTTCTCCACAATTATAGCTCTTCACCATATTCCTTCTACAATCTGTAGCAACATGCCCAAGACCTCCACAGTTAGAACATTTCACCACTGGCTTCCCACACTCAAATGATTTATGACCTATTTCTCCACACTTATAACACTTAATGGGACCAGAACCTCCTCCTCCAGATCTCTTCTCAAAGTTTCCCCTATGCTTGCCCTTATCAACAGGTGTCACATAAGGTCCACTTCTAGCTTGTTGCTTTCCCTTCCTCTCATTCAAACTTTTGTAATGTGTAGAACGAGCCTTGCTATCTTCCTCGAAGATTCTACAACATTCCATCAAATCCGAAAACCTTCTTATCCTTTGATATCCCACAGCTTGTTTAATCTCAGGACGCAAACCATTCTCATATTTAATACACTTTGAGAACTCAGCAGTGATTGTAGCATAGTGGGGATGGAATTGAACTAACTCCACAAACTTAGCAGTATAGTCCACCACGGACATACTTCCTTGTTTCAATTCAAGGAACTCCATCTCCTTCTTCCCTTTCACACTTTCATTGTAATACTTCCTTAAGAACTCAGTACGAAATAAATCCCAAGTTACCTCTTCATCATCCACCTCAAGAATTTGACGCATACCGACCCACCAATCGTCGGCTTCTTCCTTCAGCATGTGAGACCCAAGCCTCACTTTATTCTCTTCCGCACAGTCCATGACTCTGAAGATCCTTTCAATCTCTTTCAACCAAAGTTGAGCACCATCGGGATCAAATCTTCCTTTGAAAACCGGTGGTTGATTCTTCCTGAACTCGTCATTAGCATTCACATTTGGTGCACCCTGTACCGCCCTAGCCATTGCTTCCAAAGCAGCAGCCATCGCATTGTCGTTTCTACCAGCCATATTCTAATCATTCCCAAAAATAACAACAAAGTTAAACAACAATTCAAACAATACGACAACAAGACAGACACAACTGACTCAACTCTGGCTCTGATACCACTTAATGTAACACCCCCTTTCTATACCCCCAAACAATGAAATAATCATTTAGGCACATATTAAAAATTTCGTCAGAGTATAATTATAACATGGCATAAAAGAGGCCTGTCACATCATACACAATTTTACAACATATAACACCTGCTCAATACATTGATATGCAACATTGGGGTAACTTTGCAACAGAGGAAGTTTGTCCTTACACCCACATTTCAATATTTAGAATAAAAGCGGAAAAATCTAAACATTAAACCACATTCAAACATATATACAGAGATATATACTTCATCAAGTTTTATCCACCAACATAATTCATGTTTACAAAAACATTCATCAACAAGATGCATATACAAATGCATCACAAAAGAATCATAGCCATCCTAGCTACCCGGTGCTACATATCAGAGCCAACCGACCAAAAGAACGAAGACACGCTCCACAAAAAGACCACCAGCAAACCTACTCTGCAATGCCTCATAGAGCATTATAAAACAGCAGAAGGGTGAGAAATATTATCATAATAACAATGCATATAATTATATATATCTTAGCATAAAAATACACATATTCCACATTCTCACCACAATTCATCAAAATTCACCAGTATACATCACAATGTATATATATATATCACCCAGCATATTCATCATGCACACTTTTACAATTCACAATCATTCCACATAAACATACACATTTATGTTCATTCACCAATATATCTTTATAAAGATGATAAATGCAAATCATAGAGACCTACTCACGACTCTATGCAAATGCAATGCGGTACCGACTCAATCCTCATTAGTTCTCTCAGGAACTCTGCTGGAACCATCGCTCGTTACCAATGTAACTCCCCGTCGGGCCTACGATGTTCACCCATTGCTCATACCCCACATGGGCACACAATGTTTATGGATCGCTCACACCCTACACGGGCACACGACCCGATCGGTCACACCCCACATGGGCACACGATCGTCTATAATCATCGCTCACACCCCACATGGGCACAGGATCGTCTATAATCATCACTCACACCCCACATGGGCACACGAGGTTATAGCTGATTCCCTCTGGAACCAATCTGTCGCTCACACCCCACACGGGCACACGACGTTTATGGATCGCTCACACCCCACATGGGCACACGACCCGATTGCTCACACCTCACCTAGGCACACAATCTTTTGTAATCATCGCTCACACCTCACATAGGCACACGACGATACAACGGATTCTCGTTAGAATCTCTCAACACAAGAATGTACTTCATTATGCCTCACATGCAAAATGACTCAAGACATTCTTGAAATGCATACATATTCACAATATAATCATGCGTTCATCTCATACAATCACATACAATCTATATACATTCACATTAATGCACTATTGTACGATTCGCATTCAAACACACAGTCAATACGGTAAAAGTCGCTAAATAACACTATTCCTGACTTTCTGACATAATAAATTCGGCCAACAGTTTCCACACCATCATAATCACAAAGTACAGCTCAATAGCTTTCCAACGATATAAAGAACGCCTAAATCGGAATTACGGTTCGGGAATTATGAATTTTTAAAAGAAATGAAAATTATAAAAAAAACGAAAGCGCCCGGTGACAGGAAAGTTTCGCCCGGCGACGCTCCCATTTTTCCTTCGCTTCGCCCGGCGAAGAAGGGGTGAAGGAAATTCCCCCAAATGTGATCCAAACCAGTAGCTTGGCACCCTCGCGCCTCACAATTTCGCCCGGCGAAGGAACGAACCGCCCGGCGCTCTGGGCCTTTCGCCCGGCGCTCTGCACCAGAAGCAGAATTTCTGCTTCGTTTCCACTGTTCCAAAACTCCCAAAAACTCCATTTCCTCCCCCAAATCACTTCCAACAGCAAAATAATTCATAGCAATGATTCATAACCATATGGAGATTATACAACACAAATTATATCGGTTCCTATCCGCGAAAACATCGATTTCTATCATTTTCTACACCAATGGGTTTATACCCCAAAACTCATGAAAATCAACAAAATCAACAATACAATCATACATAATCATACACAATGTTAAGATAACAAGATTTTACACCCTTACCCGGATTCCAACTTGCTATGTGATTGATCTTGATGAATTTCTAAGTTTTCCTCTTTTCCTCTTCTTTTCTCTTCCTCCTCTTTCTTTCTCTTCTTCTTTTTCTCTAATTCTCTTTTCTTTCTATTTCTATTCTATTTCTTTCTTATCTCTTTTTCTTTTTTTTTCTCTTCTTCTTATTTCTTTTTCCTTTCTATCTATTTTTCAACTCAAATACAATTAATTCATTTTCTCACAAAATTCCACACTTAATCATTTTTCCAACAATTATTACTAAATTTCTAACTTACTAATAATTGAGAAATGTCTAAAATATCCTCCATTCTAATTTCCCCGAAAAGTCTCAAAACGGTCAAATATCATAACACATCAACATAGCACATTAACATACCAATTCCACAAATAAAATAATTTATCACTTAATTTAAATAAAAGACTCAACAAAATGGGAATAATTGGAATCGGGACGTTACATCTTCCGCGTCTCAACATGTACAACGGCCAAACAAATATGGGACACTCTTGTAGAAACTCACGAAGGAACCGCCGAAGTCAAAAGATCCAGATTGAATACTTTAAGTCAAGAGTACGAGTTATTCAGAATGCAACCAGGAGAATCAATCCTCGACTTACAGAAAAGATTCGTGCATTTGAAAAATCACTTGAATGCACTTGGTAAGACACTAACAAATGATGAACTTAATCTTAAAGTGCTTAGGTCTTTAACAAGAGAGTGGCAACCCAAAGTGACGGTGATTTCCGAGAAGAAAAGTTTATCAACGATGACATCCGCTACTCTATTCGGAAAGCTTCAAGAATATGAGACGGAACTTGGACTATTGGAGAAACGTGAGAACCAAGAAAAGAAATCCAAGAGCATTGCCTTAAAAGTTGAATCTAAAGTTGTGAAGAAAGAAGACAATCCCGAAGAGGACGAAAACTTTATGCTCCTTGTAAAGAGACTAGGAAAATACTTCAGTGCAAAAAATAATATTGGAAACTATAGTTTCACAAGAAGAAAGAAGTCCTCAATGAACAAAGAAAAAGAAGCATCAACATCCAATGGAGACATTATATGCTTTGAATGTGGAAAGCAAGGTCACATCAAACCGGAATGTCCCAAACTCGCAAAGAATCGTGACAACAAAGGAAAGAAGGATTACAAAAAGAAAGCCTACATTGCTTGGGATGACAATGACATAAGTTCTTCATCGGACTCCGATAGTGATCAAAGTGCAAATCTAGCATTGATGGCATCACATCATTCCGACGATGAAGACGATGAGGTTAGTAGTAACTTTTCAATTTATGATAATGATGCTCAAGGAGCAATTGATGAACTTTTAAGTGAATGCAAAATTCTATATAAAACCATCTCATCTCAAAAGAAACAAATATCATTCTTGGAAGAAAATATTTAAGAAATGGTAAATAAGTTCAAAGATGAAAAAGAAGAATTAATCAAGAATTTTGCATGCACTAAATGTGAGTCGCTTGCTTTTCAAATAGTTCAATTGAAAAGAGTCCTAGAAAGATATGAGAAAGGACAAATTGGATTGGAACGTGTTCTTAGTAGTCAAAAATACTCAAATAATAAAAGTGGTCTAGGTTACTCAAGATTCTCTAAACAAATTTCTAACAAGACCATGTTTCGGCAAGGATAAATGTTTGATGAAGTCTTTCATGAGGTAAAACTCATAGGTAAAAATTATTTTTCATTTTTCAAGATTTCTTTATGTATTTCAAGTCTTTTCCCATCCTTTTTGCCAATGACAAAGGGGGAGAAGATGTATGTGTTTGTGTTTGTTTTTTCTCTAACAAAATGCAGCTAGCAAAGACACTCTAAATCATGAATTTAGGGGGAGCATTGATCAAGGGGGAGCTTTTTGTATTAGAGAAACAAGATTAAAGTAAATTTTGAAAATTGGGTTGTCATCATCAAAAAGGGGGAGAATGTGAAGGCAAGCTTCTCAATGGTTTTGATGAAGATAACATTATTCATTCAAGATGTTATGCTTGCTCAAAAAGAATGGATCAAGACATTGAAGTTAGCACAAAGTTTTTAATTTTTACAAGTCTTGAAGAGTTCTCAAGTATAATCAAGGTATAACTCTCACTTATCAATATGGTTGCATACAAGTGTTCAAAAGTGTCTCAAGCATGCAATATATATTGATAAAATAGTTCTCAAAATAATCTTCAAAATTCACTTGCATACATGGTTCATGTGGTTGAAAATATATTATTATTTCTAGTTTTAAAAAAATATATATTTTTATCATACATTTGAAACTTTATTTACTTTATTTATTTATTTGTTTTTTTTTATTTTGAACCATGTTAAATCACTTTCAAATATAATCTATTGATTTGGGTAAATCAATAAATGTTGTATAAAATTGGTTCAAATACTTAGACAAATTTTTTAATTATTTAATTTAGTTAAACATTCAGTTTTTGGTAAATTATGGCGTTTTTAACTGTCGTAATAGCACCAGAAACCGCCATAATTCACACCGTTCTAAACCAGTATTTTAAATTTTAAATTTCAAAATTATTTGGTAAATAGTGTTGTTTTGAAACGACGTAACAGACCAAACAACCGCCACAATTTACAACGTACTGAAACAGTGTTTTTTATTTAAAATTGAAAAATGTTTTGTTTGAATGCACCTTTTCATTATATCATTTCATGACATCTCTTACATCATTTATCTTATTAAATTCAGAATTTTTCTAACCATTGCCATGACTTTTGAATGGTTGCTTTAATCAATATAAATATATGTCATTTTCAGATTAACACTTACCTCCTAGAAATTTCATAATAAAAAATCCACTCATTCTTTTCATCTTTCAGTTATTCTTCAAGTGTTCATTCAAACATATTTTTGAGAGAAACCTTTGCATAAATTTCACACATTGTCATTGTTTCATCTCATTTTATTCAAGAACACTTGTATATTTCATTTGAGTGATATTTATTTCAAGGAGAAGATCGATCGTGAAGATTGATAGCATCATATTCTCAAGACATCAAATTTATTATCAAGAATATTTTTCTGTTTTACCTTGTTGTCCAGGATTGTTGGAAACAAGTGAGTGTTTTTGAAGACGATTGTTCTTCATACACTTATTTACCTATAGGTTAGATAGTAAGCATCACCATTGGTGTGATTAGGCTGTACAATAATTCTAAACTATAGTGAACTCTCTTTCGTATTGAAGGAGGAGTGGAGTACTCTCGGGCTGTGAGGGGAACCACTATAATTCTCTTGTGTCATTTTTTCTTTCCGCGCTTTACTTTCAAGCACTTATCATCTAACGGAAAAATAACCAAGAACCGGTAAAAAGATCGGAGAAATTTTTAAGAACCTAATTCACCCCCCTCTTAGGCGCATTTAAAATTACACTTGGCATCAAAGCAGGTGATAGGTAACCTGTTCCTATTCGATTCAGATGGCTTCCGCAAACAATGATCTTGTAATCAAAGACAGTGGTAGTAGCAACAAGCCTCCTTTGTTTTCTGGCCAATACTTCGACTTTTGGAAAATCCGTATGAAGGCACATTTAGAAGCACAAGGAAGTGATATATGGGAGGCTGTTCAAAATGGTCCTTTTATTCCTACAACGGTTTTCAACGGAGTTGGTACGCCAAAACCACAAGCATCATGGGATGAGGATGATAAGAAAAAGGTTCTCTATGACAAAAAGGCAATAAATATTTTACAAAGTGCACTTGGAATGGATGAATTCTTCCGCGTCTCAACATGTACAACGGCCAAACAAATATGGGACACTCTTGTAGAAACTCACGAAGGAACCGCCGAAGTCAAAAGATCCAGATTGAATACTTTAAGTCAAGAGTACGAGTTATTCAGAATGCAACCAGGAGAATCAATCCTCGACTTGCAGAAAAGATTCGTGCATTTGACAAATCACTTGAATGCACTTGGTAAGACACTAACAAATGATGAACTTAATCTTAAAGTGCTTAGCTCTTTAACAAGAGAGTGGCAACCCAAAGTGACGGCGATTTCCGAGAAGAAAAGTTTATCAACGATGACATCCGCTACTCTATTCGGAAAGCTTCAAGAATATGCGACGGAACTTGGACTATTGGAGAAACGTGAGAACCAAGAAAAGAAATCCAAGAGCATTGCCTTAAAAGTTGAATCTAAAGTTGTGAAGAAAGAAGACAATCCCGAAGAGGACGAAAACTTTATGCTCCTTGTAAAAAGACTAGGAAAATACTTCAGTGCAAAAAATAATATTGGAAACTATAGTTTCACAAGAAGAAAGAAGTCCTCAAAGAACAAAGAAAAAGAAGCATCAACATCCAATGGAGACATTATATGCTTTGAATGTGGAAAGCAAGGTCACATCAAACCGGAATGTCCCAAACTCGCAAAGAATCGTGACAACAAAGGAAAGAAGGATTACAAAAAGAAAGCCTACATTGCTTGGGATGACAATGACATAAGTTCTTCATCGGACTCCGATAGTGATCAAAGCGCAAATCTAGCATTGATGGCATCACATCATTCCGACGATGAAGACGATGAGGTTAGTAGTAACTTTTCAATTTATGATAATGATGCTCAAGGAGCAATTGATGAACTTTTAAGTGAATGCAAAATTCTATATAAAACCATCTCATCTCAAAAGAAACAAATATCAATCTTGGAAGAAAATATTGAGAAAATGGTAAATAAGTTCAAAGATGAAAAAGAAGAATTAATCAAGAATTTTGCATGCACTAAATGTGAGTCACTTGCTTTTCAAATAGTTCAATTGAAAAGAGTCCTAGAAAGATATGAGAAAGGACAAATTGGATTCGAACGTGTTCTTAGTAGTAAAAAATACTCAAATAATAAAAGTGGTATAGGTTACTCAAGATTCTCTAAACGAACTTCTAACAAGACCATTTTTGTAAAAGCTAAAGAACAAATTCCTTTAGAGAAAAGTGACAAGCCTAAAATGGTTCAACAATATAACAAAAGGAAAAGAAATAATAAGAAGAAGTCTTATAATAAGAAGAAATCTTATCCCCCTAGATATAAAAGCAACTTTGAGCCTACTTGTTTCTATTGTGGTATTAAAGGTCATACTCCTAATGCATGTTATATTAGAAACTTTAGTGTTGCTCAAGGCCATTATGTGTGGGTTAAGAAAGGAACTAACTATGGTGGACCCAAAGCACATTGGGTACCAAATCAAACTTAATTTGTTTTGTAGGTTTGCTTAAGGACCACTTTAAATCTATGATGTTTTGATAAGTGGTGGTTCTAAGATTTTGATGGGAGGCATAAACTAGCTTTCAAATCTAGCTCCAAAGTCCAAGGGTTATTTCATATATGAGGATTCCCTTAAAGAAATAATTCTTGGCATTGGCAAAGTTGAAGCACTAACTTTCACATCCTTTGAAGATGTACTTTAAGTTGACAAACTAAAGCATAATCTTCCTAGTATAAATCAACTTTGTGACAAAGACTTCAAAATCATGTTTCGGCAAGGATAAATGTTTGATGAAGTCTTTCATGAGGTAAAACTCATAGGTAAAAATTATTTTTCATTTTTCAAGATTTCTTTATGTATTTCAAGTCTTTTCCCATCCTTTTTGCCAATGACAAAGGGGGAGAAGATGTATGTGTTTGTGTTTGTTTTTTCTCTAACAAAATGCAGCTAGCAAAGACACTCTAAATCATGAATTTAGGGGGAGCATTGATCAAGGGGGAGCTTTTTGTATTAGAGAAACAAGATTAAAGCAAATTTTTAAAATTGGGTTGTCATTATCAAAAAGGGGGAGAATGTGAAGGCAAGCTTCTCAATGGTTTTGATGAAGACAACATTATTCATTCAAGATGTTATGCTTGCTCAAAAAGAATGGATCAAGACATTGAAGTTAGCACAAAGTTTTTAATTTTTACAAGTCTTGAAGAGTTCTCAAGTATAATCAAGGTATAACTCTTACTTATCAATATGGTTGCATACAAGTGTTCAAAAGTGTCTCAAGCATGCAATATATATTGATAAAATAGTTCTCAAAATAATCTTCAAAATTCACTTGCATACATGGTTCATGTGGTTGAAAATATATCATTATTTCTAGCTTTAAAAAACAAAATATTTTTATCATACATTTGAAACTTTATTTACTTTATTTATTTATTTGTTTTTTTTTTTATTTTGAACCATGTTAAATCACTTTCACTTATAATCTATTGACTTGGGTAAATCAATAGATGTTGTGTAAAATTGGTTCAAATACTTAGACAAATTTTTTAATTATTTAATTTAGTTAAACATTTAGTTTTTGGTAAATTATGGGGTTTTTAACTGTCGTAACAGCACCAGAAACCGCCATAATTCACACCGTTCTGAACCAGTATTTTAAATTTTAAATTTCAAAATTATTTGGTAAATTGTGTTGTTTTGTAACGACGTAACAGACCAAACAACCGCCACAATTTACAACGTACTGAAACAGTGTTTTTTATTTAAAATTGAAAAATGTTTTGTTTGAATGCACCTTTTCATTATATCTTTTCATGGCATCTCTTACATCTTTTATCTTATTAAATTCAGAATTTTTCTAACCATTGCCATGACTTTTGAATGGTTGCTTTCATCAATATAAATACATGTCATTTTCAGATTAAAACTTACCTCCTAGAAATTTCATAATAAAAAATCCACTCATTCTTTTCATCTTTCAGTTATTCTTCAAGTGTTCATTCAAACATATTTTTGAGAGTAACCTTTGCATAAATTTCACACATGATCATTGTTTCATCTCATTTTATTCAAGAACACTTGTAAATTTCATTTGAGTGATATTTATTTCAAGGAGAAGATCGACCGTGAAGATTGATAGCATCATATTCTCAAGACATCAAATTTATTATCAAGAATATTTTTCTGTTTTACCTTGTTGTCTTGGATTGTTGGAAACAAGTGAGTGTTTTTGAAGACGATTGTTCTTCATACACTTATTTACCTATAGGTTAGATAGTAAGCATCACCATTGGTGTGATTAGGTTGTACAATAATTCTAAACTATAGTGAACTCTCTTTCGTGTTGAAGGAGGAGTGGAGTACTCTCGGGCTGTGAGGGGAACCACTATAATTCTCTTGTGTCATTTTTCCTTTCCGCACTTTACTTTCAAGCACTTATCATCTAACGGAAAAATAACCAAGAACCGGTAAAAAGATCGAAGAAATTTTTAAGAACCTAATTCACCCCCCCCCCTCTTAGGCGCATTTAAACTTACACGTAATTCATGCTGAAAAGTCCCTATGAATAGCTCTTGATTTGGATGAGATACCTTGAGGGTTTCCTCATTGAATCGAGCCAGATATTCACGTAGTGATTCTTCCTGTTTCTGTCGGACACTGAATAATGTTTTCATGGACACCTTCCGGCGTTTTCTTGCTGAGAAGTGTGGCACTAATTTCTTTGTTAGGTCCTGGTAGCTTGTGATGGAGAGCCTAGGAAGGCTCATGTACCATCTTATGGGTACATCCTTCAAGGTTCCATCATGAGTTTACACTTCAGTGAGTCCGAAGGGGCAACTATGGCCATCTGATTGTTGATGGCAATGATATGCTCCTGAGGGTTTGTCTTCCTATCATAAGAAGTTAATGATGATACTTTGACGTTTTCGGGTACATGGTTGTCCCAAATTTCTTGAGAGAGAGGTTGAGGTTCGAGAACCTCCTCCACACTATCATCGTTAGCTTGACTTTGTTGCTGCAGGATTCTGAACCAAACTTGTAGTGGTTCCTTCAGATTTGAGAATATTTGGTTCTCAACTGCCATTCCCTCTCTGAAGATAGAAGCCATGACCTTAGCCTCTCTTTCCTCATTAAGTAGATCCTTAGTGATTCTGAATCCGTTATTGTTACGCATCAGAAGGTCTGTGAAGGTTTTCTCGGATATGAAAACTTTCCTTCCAAAGATAGAAGACGCAATGACAGTTGTGCATGTATTAGCATGATTCGAGAAATCTTTAACCACAAAATTTTAGGTTGGTCCTTCCAACCTCTTGAAATAGTTACTCCATCCTTGAGTTTCCATCGAAGGAGTAATATCACATCCATTTGATTTTAGATTGTTGAGGTTCACAATTGTTTCTGACATGACGATGAGACTTTCAACTGGAATCTATGTGGTTATGGGAGTTAAGGCATTTTGGGAGACAAAAGCCATTGTAGAAGATGATGAAGATGGTGGAAGATATTTAGACAGAGTTTTATTACGATTTGGAAAGTGTGAGAGTTGTGACAAATGATTTAGGGTTAAGCCTTTTTATAGATGAATGAGTAAAGTACGGTTATTGAGACTTGAGAGGGTAACGGTTGATTTTTCCTAGATAGGTTAAGTAATGTGGGAAGAGAGGTTTAATGATTGATCTTTAATGAGAGAAGTTTATTCGATCAAGAACCACGGCTTATCTCTTATGAGTTGGTAATAGTAACCGTCAGATAATTATGACCTAAGGAAGATTTGTGGCTTCTAGATAATCCTAGAACTTTTCATATGATTCACTTATAATGCCTAATTATTTTATTTTGGTTAATAATTAATGAAACTTATATTTAATCAAGGCATTGTGAACATAAATTTAGAAAATAAGCACTTCTCAATTAGGGATACATCAATAATTGATCAAGAAAATACACATCAAGTTTAGAACATAAGGTCAGACAGAAAAGGACCTTGAGTAACTTGTGATCCTAAGAAAAACTAACTTCCTATCTTAGACTAAGAAGGTCATAGGTTGACAAAACTCAGGAAGGATCTTCTCAGTCATTCCAGTTATTCTGCAATGACCAACTTCAACACACCTAATGGCTTTAGCTATGATAGCAGGGTTGATCAAGGCTGGACAACCAGCAACCACAGACAAAATAGCATTTTTGCTAAAGTCATATTCTAGTACTCATGCATTTGCCCAGAACTTAGTTACAAGTGAAGGAAAGACAGGTCCAACAAGCATGATGAAGTAGTTTTCCCAGTTCTGAAATTCAATTCCAGAGAGAATACTTGTTTTGTTGAGTTGTGGCAGAAGATTTAAATTCAACGTGAATTCCTTCAAGAGTTCTAGATCAGATGTTTCTCCTCTGATGTTGTGGGAAGACATTTTGAGCAATGTTGATTTATTTGAGAGACGAGGTTCAACCTATTTGATAGTTAGATAATGATTCTTCCTAGAGTGGAGATAATGGTGTGAGGAGGACTTTGGGATTTAGTAGCTATTTATCAAGCTGGAACACGCGAGGTTCATCGTTTCTGAGACTAGCTATAAATAGCTGTGGTAGTCAGCGAAAAGACGTGTGATAGACTCTAATCGCCGTATACCTATGAGTAATAAAAGGGTGTCTGAGACAACGTAATCATAACTGCTTATTTAATTCTTGAAAATTGTCTAATCATAAATGTGTGAGAATCTTATTATAGTTTCAATGATCCTAATACGTCAGTGAATGACGAAGTTCAAATTATTGCTACTGTTTTAAATTCCAATAATGAGGATGAACGAAGACAAACATACCTTAGAGATTCTAAAATCTTTTTACAGCGATTCTGAGTGCTTTCCAATACTCTGAGCTTCTGATCATCATATTTTAGCTTCTGCTTCCTTTAGAGTAATCTGATGCTTAAAGAATATAGATGTCTTCTGAACTTGGATTTCTAGTCGAGAACTGGAGTCAAATTTCTCTTCAGATGACCACTACGTTATATTGTTCAGGAGTAATCATCTAGTTTCTCTTCTGACTTTATTTCTTCGAACAGATGCAGAGCTTGCTCAAAAGTGAGTATCATGACATAGTTTGGATGACAATCTTTGTTCTTGCAAGGCTGATCTAACTTGTTTATAGAATTGGTCCATCAAGGGTCAACAACATATCTTCATCTAAAAGAATGTCAACTGATTTTCTTCATTCAGAAGTACATCAGTAACTTAAGTTCTTTTGACTTCAAGAGATGACTTTAGTTAATGCATCAAATTGAGCATCTTCTGTTTTCGAATTAATGAGGTTCTGAGAAACTTATCAGATAGAATTTGACCAATCACAAATGGTTCAACTGAGATATAATCTCAAGTTAACAGAACTTAACTATGATAATCAAGACTCAGAAATCTATCTTAACAAATTCTTGATGACTCATTGGACATCATCTTCCTGAATATTCTTTCAGGTTTCTGCAAAGCTTTCCAAGAAAAAAATATTCAGTTCCTCATTGAATCTCTTAACTTCTTGATTAGTTAAAATTCAGATGTTGAGTTATTTTGAATTCTACGGTTTTCTGAATTCTGCATACTTCATTCTGAAGTTCAAAATCATAGAACAACAATCTTTCTTCTTTACATGAAGAAGTTCTGAATGAGTTTTAAACGAGAAAGTCAAGGGTGGCCCTAATTCGTTTCTTGAAAACATCTCAAAAACTCATAAAGAATTAATCTTCAGCAAACAAGACTTCTTGTTTTCTGATGATTCAACCTTGAGCAAAATACGTGGTTCATCCACACGTAGCTTCTAAGATAAGCATTCAATAGATACTACTTTTTATCTGATGAATCTATCATATCAGCTGATTCTTCAAACTTCATCAAAACTTAGGAAGATTTAGTTGTTGACAACTGCGAAACTTCCAGAATCAGTGACTTGCTCAAGTAATCCAGTTGATTACAATTTTGTACACACTCAACTTCTGAGCTGTTACAGAAATTTTAAATGGATTAAAATCTCACCCAGAATATTTCTACGCACCGCATCTGGATCTTTTTCTGACACTGTTAAGTGTTTGATATCCATCAATAACAGAACCGGAGCTCTGATACCAATTGAAGGTGCGAGAAAGACACAAGAAGGAGGGGGTTTGAATTGTGTATTTACTCTTTAACAACTTTTCGCTTCTTATCGTTTAGTCGCTGAGATATAATCAAAGTTCGCTGAGAGACTCTAACTCGCGAAGTAACATTCAGACTTGTCATGCATGAAGCATAAGAACTAATAAGAGTTTGAATGCAATATGCACTATTCAGAACTTGCAGAGCGGAAGCTTATCAGAGTTAAGCTGCAAGGTTTTGACTTGCTTGTGTAAGGTTCTGATACTCAATACAAAAACATAAACTATAACATAAAGCATAACAAGACTAAAGAACACATGATATATCCTGGTTCACTTAAGCCATTCCCAAGCTAATCCAGTCCACCCTCCCTAGGTGATTTCGCCTTGAACACAAGGACTTAATCCACTATAATACAATTGATTACAGATGCACGGGCTAACACCGATGACTAACACACAATGAACCGTTCAGGGATTCAACTGAATGAATATAATGAACATTGACCTGCAGGTTCCAATCTCGCAAGATCTACTGCTACGATTTCACAGCTAGACGTTCAGGGATTCGTCGCAATGAATATAATGCCTACTGGCCCTATTTCAGTATTTACCACAATAACATCAGCCATTGTCTTCTCGAGTCTCCGATCACACTGACCACTCAAGGAATCCTAATTCACCAAGAATTAGTTATACAGGAGATTACAATGATGCTTCTTAAGAAGCAAATTACTCCTAAGTTTAAGTACATAAGAAAACATAAGTGTTCAAGCAAGATGTGAGCAACAACTCCTTGCTATCTTAAGAAACTACAAAGATGTATGTTGATTTAACAATTGTTGACATCTTGTAGATCTTCTTCTTCTTCGTCTTCTTGGTTGAGTAAGCTTTGAGCAACAACTCCTTGCTTCAGATCTTCAATGTAGCTCATACGAGAAGGTGGTTGATGACTTGACTGATTTGCAATGTTGTCTTCTTCATCAACAGGTTCTGTACCAATTGATTGATGTTGTGTTGATTTATGATCTATGAGTTTCAACAACAATGGCCATGTGTAAATAGTGATAGCTTTGGATGTTTTAAGTGTTACAATGAGAACTCATCATTATTGATATCTTCACACAATGACTTGATCAATTCTCCATTTATGGAATGAATCGATTGCTCAGAAGCGAATACTTCTTTCTTTAAATAGCCCAATGAAATATAGTCATTTGAATTACTGTTGGTTGTTGGAAAAGAGACATTGTGTAATGATAAAGTTATACTGACACATCTCCTTTTTACAGTGGAGGAAGTGACATGATATATCTTCTTGGGCATTGTGTACAGTCTTTCACAACGGTAACATTTGTATTCAAAACGTCAGAGGCATCTGATGGTAATTAATTGAAGCATGAGTAGAGACTTCTTAACAGGATATCTGAAACTCGAAGTCATCAGTATTTCGAAGTCGTCCATTAGGAATCAGCCTTCAGAACTTCAGCACTTATCTTTAAATCCATTATCCTTTACTACTTCACGTCTTCTGAAACTTCAGAGCTGTCCATCAGGAATCCGTCTTCAGAGTCTTCAGCACTTGACCTTTGGAACCATGATCCTCAGAACGCATAATTCTTCAGAGTCTTCCTGCACTTGGTCTTCAGAGCCTTCAGCCTTCAGAACCTCAAGTCATTAGAATCTTCAGCACTTCGGTTCTCTATAACATTATCTTCTTCAGAAGCTCCGCAATCTTCAGAATCACAACCACTTTCAGAGAGCATCCACAAGAGCATTGCAACAGCAATATCGACATCCTTGGATCTGACTGATCATGATCAGATACAGACGTATTCTTGCTTCTTGCGACTTGTGTCACATATAGTAACTTCGCATATAATCAATTATGCACATTTGGCTGGTGCTTGTTGGATCTGATATCTTCTATGATTGTGATCTGCACACAACATACGTTAGAACATAAAATGGTTCTTTCACAAATACCATTGTTATCATCAAAACATACAGTCGACTTGTAGAGACAACTCTTGCTCTCACAGAGCTTGCCACCGTGCTACGGCCGGTAGCAGCTGCTACGGTTGGCCGTAGTAGGCCCATGGATTCTTGTATGGCACATCAAAAGAAAGGGGAAACCTAGGTCTGGGTGCTATGGCTCGTAGCGGGTGTTACGGCCGACCGTAGCAGCCCTCTGAATTTTGTACTAGAAATCCTCAACTTTTGACTTTTTCTCGTGTTTTGCTTATTTCTGTTTCTCTTTCACCTTGGATACTTATTAAAACCTGAAAAAAAAAATAGAAAAACCACACTACCAAAGCATAAATCATGATAAACGGAAGTAAATTGGATAATAAATGGGAAAATACTGAAGTAAAACAACTTGTAAAAGCAATGTGAAAACCACTTATCATACTCTCCCAAACTTACATCGTTGCTTGTCCTCAAGCAACAAAGTTTGCTTATGCAGATTTTTAGATCAATCGGTTCACTTAATGAAAGACCTTACGAATATGAAGCTATTGATACTTATATGTGAGTTTTCGTTCAAATCGACTAAGATCCAATGCTCCCAGTAATCACTCGACACCAAAGGTATTTACAAGAATAGTAACCGCACTGAGACTATGGACCTAAGTCTCCCTTTCAGATACCACTCCAACTATGCTTTATACTAAAATCTATTTTTCTGATTTTCCTTCCCTTTTCATTCGAAGAATCAAATTAAGGCATTTTGGAATTATTGTTATCATCACATGCATCAGACCGATCGAGAATTTTTGTTTAGCACTAGATAAACAAAAATTTCATTCTTTTATTTAACGATGAAATTGCACACTTTTGTGTGTTTATTTATTTATCAACTTTGAGATGACGTTTGGGGTTCAACCACCGTTAGGCTAAATAATTGGGTGAGAGTTACCCAATGTATAAGGCGTAGTTGCCTTTTACCGTCTTTTCATCATTTTGGTGCTAAAATTATTTATTTCCCAACTAATCATAGATACATGTGATTCTAAATTATGTCAGACTATCATTATAAACTAATTAGGTAGTACTTCTCAAAAGCCGAGTACTATGGTTCAAATCTATACATTGGAATCACATCTTACCTTGGGGAACCTAGGGTGTTCGAGTAATACCTATGTTGTCAAGTTAGCCATTCATCCCTCTAACTCTATATACTTTCCTGGTTCCCTTGTGACCAAAGTTTTTCATGAATTTTTTTTGAACGGTTGTAATTCGGGAAATCTTTTGAAAAGTGGTCTTTTAAAGGAAAATTAACCGAAACAACTATAATTAAAGGAAATGACTAAAAGAAGAGAAAAACATAAACACACAAGATAGAAAAAGCAAAATAATAGTAAAGAGGCCCCCCAAACTTGAACTAAACATTGTCTTCAATATTTTAGCACAAGCAAGAGGGAGTGAACTCACAAGGACCTCACTGGGAGGTGGGAAGTGCAACATAAGTTGCTGCAACATCAACTAAACATCATCCAAGACCACTCCTTATCTTGGTTGCTCTACCTTCATTCCTTGATTCCGATTGTACCCTGCTCATCTATCCTCATTATCATTTGAATACCCAGCTTCATGTTGGGTAAGATGAGTAGGTGGTGGGATAATGTCGTACTCCATAGTGGTACCTGCATTATGGTTAGGAAAATCTAGGTCGCCGTCCTCCTCGAATGAGTTACTCAGAGTAGGGCGCCCGCCTTATAGAGCGAATTATTCATAATATCAACCATTACCTTCCTAGGGTTAGGCATATCAAGAATGGCTTTGATGCGGATCATCATCGTGTAGGTGTTACCGTCAACAAAAATCATTCCTTGATGCACAATGGCATCCATATCAACCTTATTCCTATCCTCAATAAGACGATCATCTTCCAAATTAAATTCAAACCCAAGGTTTTTTGCAATTTAGGTAATCATACCCCCCATCGAAATGCCTCTGGTGGCCTCCCGAGCAGCCTTTACCAAATAATTGGTCGCAAAGACAGTGACATTAACCACATCATTATTAATCATGAAATACAAAAAGAAAAACTCTCTTTGGGTGGCTACACCTTTAACACCCTAAAACCGCAAGCTTAATATTATAAAATAAGACATGTAGAAACACATTTTCAAAGCTTAGGATGTTACTCAACATCAAACCCATGTATTCAGCAACATATATTCAATTAGATAACATCTTCACTTACACATGTCATCGCATACTCACCTTCACTTAGGGTATTATCACAGTGGAATTTCATCAACTAAGCATGCATCAAAATAAAATAAGTCTTATAAAATTCTATTTAAATTTAAAATGATTCATGGTAAAACATCAACAACTAACAATACTCCAAATGTCGAGAGTATAACATTCAACTCTCATTACAAAACATAAACAATTGAATAACAATGTTCACCCAGTGTTACAGAATCTGTGCAATAAAAAACTAAAAATGCACAAAATGGGAAAAAGGAGAGGAATAGACTCAACGCCGTCCTCGACCTCTAAGCAACTACTTGTCTACCTGCTTATCTGTACTCCGAAGGGAGGACAAACCACAACACAAAAACAAAGGGGTGAGAATTCACATCAATAATATAAAAGGCATAAACTGCAAGGTAGAATTACAAACATCTTCACATTCAATCACAAATACACCACATCACTTTCCAATAATATTCTCACACCCAAAATAACACCATGCATGATTACAATAAGGCATACAACTTATTTATGCAATGCGACTCAATTATGCAACTCAATGCATATGCATGTGGTACCAATTCAACAATTTGGTTCACTTTGGAACCAGGTCCCCTCTCTTAACTCATGAACCCCCTCTCTGAGCTCCGAGCCCCCTCTCTGAGCTTGGGATAAGCCATTAGTCCCCTTTCAGAACTAGCAAACACACCTCTTGACATAAATCAATGATGCAATACTCATATACATCAATGCACAACAAAACCAATGCGATAAGACCCTTCTCCGATTTTAACATAGTGAGTTAACACTCATGTAATCCCCTCTTTGGATCACCACACAACAACGAAACATAATCATCTTCATTTAAAATGCTCACATAACAGCATATACTCATTACAACATATAATTATTCAACGCAACCTAACAATCAACATTCAAAGCCCTTCCATCATTCATCGATTACTTCCTAATTTCGATTAACATATGTTTGATCATCAACTCACAACAAAATAACATCAAACAATGGATAACAGTAGCCAAATAGCCAACAAAAGTAGAAAAATTCAGAATCTGCAACTTAATACAAGCAACCTAACAAAATTATGCAATTGTAGGTTCATGACGGGTTACCCGTCACAATCATGGCTCCCGCCCAGCAATACAACACACACACGTCACTTGTGTGACAACTAGCTCAAAAATTAAGCATGGGCTCCATGGCGGGTTACCCGCCATGGACCTTCTGTCCCTCAAAATACGGTTTTTATGATGGAGACTTATGGATTATCCCAAAATCACTTCCAGGCATCCCAAGCAGACCCAAAACACATCATACATGCCATATATTCATTCATATCAACTAATTGCATCAAGTCAACACTTCGAATTCAATATTTTATGTAATTACATTATTTTCACAACCTTTAAAACTCCATCAATGGTGAACACATCACAACAACACAAAATCAGAATTACCACACATGAATATACACGAATTTCATCCACCAAATCATCACAAACAACAATTAAATCATCAGTAACAGAATTATATTGACAAAACACAGAATTCGTGTAATTAACCAAATCCTATAAGAGGTTAAGGACTCCTCAATTCTACCCTCATACATCATGCCCCTCATTAAATCCATTCTCTCCCCCCTTACCTCAACTCCTAGTAAGTAATTTGAATCTGAACCGGTCTGAATGTGTTCTTCCTTCAACTATTAGCCTCCCTATTGTCTCTAACTTTTTCCTCTTTTCTCCAAAGTTTCCACTTACTAATTAGATTTAGGACTCTCTAACTTATATTAACCTAATTAATCCAGCTCTCACTATTTCTATTTTCCTCCCCACATCTAATATTTTCTTACTCCTTGTTCCCTCATATTCCTCTTATTATTCACTTTTGATCCAATTTCTCAATTTCCTCATTTAATTAAATAAATAAAATAATTACTATTATTTTAATAATTAAAATAATTCTAAATTACTTCTATCAACTTTCAACTCTTCCTCTACACCCCACCAATACCTTCATGCCCCAAACAACACATGTAAACACACCACTTATTTAATTAAAACACATAATAATTAAACAAATTATGTAAAAGTCACAACATCGGTACTATCACCTCGCCCAAACAAGGTGTACACAAGCGCCTTTTGGGCATACCAGAAGCAAGAGATTTGGATGGTGGAGGCTTTCGCTGGTAATATCATTCCAAATTGTTTTAACATTAAAATCTTTTGAGACATCTCCAGGCCCATATATAGGAAATTTTAGAATGTGTCCCAACTCTTCAACACTCGACTCTTGGTTTTAATTAAAGAGACGAAATTTGAGAGTATCATAGTAGTACCTCGTACCGTCGATCCACTTCTTTTGCAATTTAAAATCTAAGGTACTTAAGAACTCAAGGGTAATGCGCTAATAGGTTGGAGCTTCCCTTTGCATAAACTCTAAAAACCCTTGGAATGAAACATTCTATCTATTTTAGATTTTAAACCAAGATTATAAAGAGTGCTTTCACACATGTACCTTGTTGGCATGATTATCCGCTTGGATTGATCATCATTCTCGAAGACAATGTGTTGAGGATTCGAGGCGCTAGTGCTTCCACTCTTTTTGGGTCTTGAAGATTCGACAACTTGTTTCCTCTTGTCACTCTTTTTTTGTTCCATTGATGATGAAAGTTGAAAATTTTGATTTTTTTCTATTTAAAAAATTTGTGCCAGGAAGTATGATTGGGGTGATGGTTGATGAAGATTTTGTGAAGATAGTTTTGGATTTGATGGTGGGAAGGGCTTAAAGGTTGAAAATTTTGGTTTGGTAACAATGGAGGTTTTTGGAAAAAAAAATGCGAGAATGATGAAGATTATAGGTTTGGAGAGAGAGGGGGAATTTTTTTATGTGATTTGAAAATTCAAATTTGAGGGTTTAAAGGTGAGTAAATGAGAATGATTGGGTGAAATAGAGGTGGGTGGGGCTAAGAAAATTTTGAATTAAAAAAAAAATTGGGTGTTGGCCCAAGATTTTATATGGGAAGTTGGTTTTTTAGGGTTCGACTTGAGGGGGATGCTACGGCCGCCCGTAGCAACTCCGTGGTTTTTGTATGTGGAACTTTATTTTCTTGTGATTTTGTCGGGTTTTTTAGGGCACAGTTTCTTTATCAGTTTCTCTCGACTTTTTTAACTTTTATTCTTGTTTAGATTCCTCTTTGTGAGATTTTTACTAAATGAAAAAAAAATAAAACAACAAGAAAAAAAATTAGTGCAAAAAAGTATGGGTTGCCTCCCATGTAGCTCTCTGGTTAAGGACGTTTAGCTCGAGTGCCTATACCCTCGAATTCAGGTGGGTGCTTCCTTCAAACTTAAGTCCCTAGCATCTCTCTTATATTTTTTTGGGACCTAACTAATTCTAGTCATCCATGCCATACATCATTCTTCCATTTTCTACCTCCTTCTATGAGGAGGCTCATATTTTAGTTATGTTTCTTCGTGGACCTTATTTTTCACTCATTCTCTTCCTCATAGACTTACCTTGCCTCAACCCTAGTCGGGGTTTTTTGTTTTTAGCTTCATCGGTTTGTGCTACAAGCACTTCAAATCTTTGGTTAGTGGAAATGGGAATTTTGTCCAAAACTTCCCTATAAACCTTAGCTTTAGTGTTTTCTTTATCAACCTTGGCACTATTAAGCCAACACTGTTCCAACTTATTGGTCGGAGGAGGCTTTGATGTGCTCTATTGAACACAGCCAGTGATCAAATCCACTAAACAACAAGAGTCCCTCAATGAAGGATTTTTCATGTGTTTTGCTAGTGTAAACTCTATTTTATCTTCTCCTACCTCAAAATTCAATTTCCCTCTCTTAACATCAATGATGGCCCCGTCGTAACTAAGAATGGCCTACCTAAGAGTATCGGGATTTGGGAATCCTCATCGATGTCCATTATGAAAAAGCCTACCAGAAAATAGTACTCTCCTACTCCCACTAAAACATCATCTAACACATCTATAGGGTACTTAACTATTCTATCTTCCAATTGCAGAGACACATTTTATGGTTTCGTCTCACCCATGTCTAACTTCTTATACACAGACAAGGGCATTAGGCTACCACTGACCCTTAAATCAAAAAGTGACATCTCAAAGTTCATGGTGCCTATTTGATAAGGGATGGAGAAACTCCCCGGATCTTTAAGCTTAGGGATCATAATATTTTGAATCACAACACTACTATCAAGAGTCATAGCCACAATTTCATGGTCCTCTAATTTCCTTTTGTTAGAAAGAATTTCTTTTAGGAATTTAGCATAAGAGTTCATTGGATTTAGTTCCTCGGTAAAAGGCACGTAAGGTGGGTCTTTTTAAGGAGTTCCATAAACGTTTTAAATTGGGTGTTGCTGTGAGAATCGGATAACAAGCTAATAATTAACTTGCATCACAAAACATGAAATTCACCACCGAGCTTTGATTTATCCAAAGGAAAGGGTAAAGAACGAAAACCCTAATAAGAGATCTAAGGTTCGGGGGTTGGTTATACTAAGGAAATGTATTAGCACCCTAAGTATCTGTAATACTCTACAGGAACCTCTTGTTAGTATTTGTGTTATGTTATTGTTTGCTTGCTAAGGGAATTGTGCTAAGGTAAAGACCTAGGGTATATACACTAAGTATGATCGCCAAGACACCACATCTCATGCCTACGTATCCTAACAGGAATGGAGTCTGAGCATTCATAGTTCCCCTCAATGGGGGTGAGGAACTCTTGACTGTGGTCAAGGTTCCAAGCGAAAGTAGGGTGAAAAGCTTGAAACTAAAGCTTGTGAGGATTTATTGGTTAGGAGAAGAGAGTAATGGCCATCTCTTAGGAAAGGATTATGAAGGGTTAGACCGTCGTGAAGGAGAAGAGATTAATGGCTATCTCTTGGAAAGGCTAGGTTAAAAGGGAATGAAGTGAGTAGGGTCTGACAGCAAGACACCTACGCGGAGTGCGGCGACTCCAAGCCTAAGTCTAGGTTAAAAGGGTAATGAGCTATCTATGACCTTGCGGTCAATAGAAAGACTTTCCTTTGGAAAAAGGGGAGAATAACAATTCTTATGGACTGAAAGTTTGTAAAGATATTTAAAGAACAAAACTTTCAAACAACAAGATATCAAAGTGGAAACAAGCTCCCAACACCATACAAGGTTAGAAGCACATGTATTAAGTCAAGATGAACAAGACAATATGATGAAAGAATCAGAGAAGTCAAGGTGATCAAGGTAAACCCTAAAAAGGTCTTCTACTTCCAACATTAATAGATACCTCAAAAGTATTTGTTTTCACCAATTTTTATTTATATTCAAAAAGTAGACACATTAAGGACTACTTTGCAAAAAGAATGGGCAAAAAAAAAATGAAATTTGACCAAGTTATGAGTTTTTGAAATCAAAGCATGGACCATGAAAATATAAGGTAAACATGTGATAAAAAGAATGGGAAAGGCTCCCCATGGGTATTGAACCCGTGCCATGGTGGTTACAGTCCAAAACACTCACCAACCTTGCCATTGCGCGCGTACTGACAAGTAATAGCAACAACATAATATATATGAAAAAACGTCTTCCGGAAATTAAAACAAAAGCAACTGGGGCGAGGGGGATTCAAACACCAGTCCCTTTGTTTCACAATGCGCATGGTCTACCACTGGGATGGCTATACATCCGTTGTATAAGCCACCCCCATAAATACTTAAACCAAATAAGTTTTCCTAAACGAATTTCTCAAATAAAACCACATGAGACACAACATAACACACTCAGTATACTATCAATTGGTCAACGCCTTCTTTTAGTCAGAAAACGCCAAAAACAAATTGGCCAATCATATTTCCATGTTCACTTGGTACATGCAACCAAAACAAATAGACCAAAGTGGGAAGAAAAAAAAGGAATGGAACAACAATATTCACACAAGATTTTCTTGTTTTAATCAAACATTTACTCCCGTAAATCTTCATCAAATTTAATGAAATAAAATATCATTTTATGCTATTCAGAACATAAATCACCAATGCACTTATAAAACTTAAAAATAAACACAGGATTAGTGTGAACATGGCCTGGAGAAAGGTATGATCAGAAACAAACCCAACCTTTCGTGTGGAAACTCAAGGTAAGCAAATATGGCTGCATCTCTAATTTTCAAACAAATGCAAGATTCTATCTTAATCAAAGCTCAACAGGGTCAAACAGACAGACAGTTCAACAACTCTAAAACTTTAACAGTCCAAGACTGTCAACTTAGTCATGGATTTAAACACCCAAAAAAGGTAATACATGGATAGTTCCAAACATGCAAGCTTTACTCAAACATGGAATCAGAGTATCATACAAACATAACCTCAAGATAATGGCAACGTTACAAACACAAATTCTACACACATGGCCTACTCAACTCAAAATGCTAAAAATTGACTACAGGTTCATGACATGGTAAGCATCAGCTATGTGTCCTCAATGTGAGCATTTGTCAAAGCAACATGAAGCTACACCCATTTTCTATATTATTCAAAAAAAACATAATCTTATAAGCTGAGGATATAAACTTGATATTCCAAAGTTCATTACAGTTCCCACATTTCTCAAGCTATATGATGATGTGAACTCAGAGTTTCAAAAAAATGAACATATTGGCTTCTCATATCAACAAATGGGTGATTCATGATAACAGCGTTTCAAACTAGACACAAATCTAAACACTTGAATGTGCATGCCTGACATGATAAAGATTTTAGGGTCATTTAACAAACTAATGTGCGCGTGTGAAGGAGGGTGGAAGGAAAGAGGAGTATCACAAGTTCATCAACTCAGCATGAACCCAGATCCCTCTCCCATGTTATTTTCAAAAGTCTAACACAACAATTAATCTATAATTCATACATTTATATATTCTAGATTAAACATGAACCAACAAGATCATAATGCATATTCAAAACTCACCTCTATTCAACTTGCCAATCAAAACAGGTTGAGATGTAAATGCAGAACAAGATGTCTGCTCAAACAAATTTGTACACAAATGTGAGATTAAGGTTGTAGGTAAACACCTAATATTAACACAACTTCACAAAACCTACATGTTGTTATCCTGAGCTGAAACAAAATAAACAACTTAGGAAAAGTTCAAGCACCCAAACCATGGTAAGAACAAAAGGTATTCTAGATCAACAGCTGGTAGGGTTCAAGAGATGCTTCCAAAGGATTCACATACATATTACCAATTGATTACAATGCTTAAACAAATATGTTATGACAGTCAAGATGCTCATCCTATCTTGAACTTGGAAATGTGAGTTAAAAGATAAAACTTGTCATTATAACATGATATAAACTAAAAACTTATGTTGCTCAAACACTCATAGCACCAAATGAGCAGTCTGAGCATTTCCAATTCTTTAGACCATATCACAAAGACCTGAACATAATACACTAAAGCTAACACTAACATGGTTTCAGACCTAATATTCATACTATCCTGGCCAAGATTAGCATAACATGGGCAACTTGAGGTCTCCAAGATTCAAACTATACTGAAAGGACAAAACACATCCAAAGTTGATAGGGCAAAAAGATTTCTCATGAACATAGTTTCATTTATGTTGTCTGGATAAAAAAAAACTGCAGATGAAATTAAAACAAACCCTATGCTAAACTCAAGATCTCAACCACAAAGCCATATGATCATATCAACTAAAACAACTGTGTTTTTAACCAAAAATCCGAACATCTGAACATAAGGGGGTTCATGGTATTGATATCAACAAAGGTCAAGGTCATAAAGCAAGGATGAGATATAACAGTTTGCCATGCCAACATACATTCAAAACAGGTTCTTAACCCCTAGATATGCATATATCATGTTGGCAAAAGCTACCAATGTAAACAATATGCTAACAAATGTTCAAACAAATCACTCATATGAATCTTAACATCATGTTCATGATCATTCACTAGAATGTAAGACAAAGCATGGCAGTATGATTATGATATATAGAGCATGGAATAAGAAGGAAAAAAAAGAATAGCTAGTGGAATAATGTCCACTGCAACTTCAAGTGTGAATTAATTTCTTTCCTCTCTTAGCAGCAGCCTCCAATGTGATACTCTTCCCCCCTTCACTTGCCAAACTCATAACACACTGACTTACTAAGATGTTTTTAAGTTAATTGTTGGTGAGAAACAAATGAGAATCAGGCTTCTATTTATAGAAGGAAGTTGAGACTTGAAACATGGCTAAAAATGTACTTTTGCCAAATCTGCCCTCTCACTCGTGTGAGCCCTTGCTTTTGCAGAATAAAAAATCTTCCAAGATCTCTGCTAAGTGATGTGGTTAGGTCTGATCAGCCTGGTGAGAAGTGATTGGTGAGAGGCTCCATGAATAAAGAATACTTGTTTCCTTGAAAAGTTTCTCTCTCCTTGTACAAGTTGCATACACATGACATAAAGCATTATTTTAATGTGAATCACTTTGCAAATTCGTGACTCAGGTCCTAATATCATAAAATCCACTTTTAAAACTCAGAAATATGGAGCTTTGGTGTATGGGAGAGGTTTTGAGTCAATATGCAAAAGTTGGGTTCTTGAGTTTTAAGAAATGAAATCCCTATCTTTGAGGCTTCGAAACTCCCAGCTCACTCAATGGATTGAGGAGTTCTAGTACTTTTTGGAAAGCCCTCAATGCCCTCTACAACTTTCATGTTCAAATATTTTTGATCTGAGGCTTGGAACTATATGTAAAATCGGGTTAAAGTCGTGTGCAAATAAGGGTGAAAAAGCTAAAATTTCACTAAGTCCTTAAGGGTGATTTATCTTCCAAGTCTTGTAACTCAAAAACCAAGCATATTTTGAAAGAGGGTCCTCTAATATGTTTTGAAGATTATGGAAAGAAATTCCATTTGAGCTTTGAGTCACTCAATTTGGATGTGTGGTTTGAAAGTTATGACTATTTCAATATTTGCACAAGTAGTGAAATCTCCACACTTGAAAAGTTTCATGAACCAAACCTTACTTCCTTTGCAAGAAACCTCTTATAACCTGATCTCTCATGCCCTAAATCATCAAGGAGACATGTCATGATGTGTTGAGGACTTGGATATTTCATTTTGGATCAAAATCTCTAAGGTTAGGGCCTCAGTCAAAACCCGAATTTCAATTGTGAATGCACTTGAATGATCTCTGATGATCTTGCTTCTTTAATCACATCTAAGGATCATAGATGGTCTCCAGGGATGTCTACTATCACATGGAGTCATGTCCCAGGGTTTGAGAACAACTCTTGATCAAAATCAAAGGCCAGGATTGTCTTGTCATAACAAAACCCTAATTGGAGGCGGGGTGAACTTGTGGCTCAAGCTACTTGTGATGAGAGCCAGTCACACTTGAATTCTTGTTGAGTAAGACCTCTAGGATGTAGGTGAGCTCACAAGTTGCATTTGGAGCCTCAGTTGTCTTTCTCTCTTTGAATCAGATGAGAACTTGGCTTAGGGGATTTTGCCTTCCCTCTTTGTGTAAGTCCTGGCTTTTCACATATAAATCAAACTAACAAAAATATGGTTAGTTAACAATGCATAGATGATTGAACCTAAATGTCAATGCAAGAAGTTATGACATCTAAGGGGTAAAATTTGGGGTACAACATTGGGCCTCCAATTTAGCCTTTACAATCCTTTGTGGGAATAGGATGCTTGGTTTGTAGGGAGGAGAAGCAACATAAGGTGCTTCCTTATCAACCTCTTCAACAACCCTCCTTTTCAGGTGGTGTTAGTTCAATCTCTTCAACCTCTTTTTCTCTATCATTAGAACTAACCACTTGCTTACCACTACAAGTTATCGCAACATTCAAGTGTCCCTTGGGATTTTTCTTGGGTTGCCCTGAAAATGACCTGGAAGGGACGGAGGTAGACACTTGTTGCTAAGAAACTTGGGAGACTTGAGTCTCCAACATTTTATTATGGGTGGCAACATTGTCAATTTTGGTGATCAACTGCCAAAGTGCCTCATTAGCGAGGAGGTTTTGATTTCTAAATTCATCGTATTGAAAAGTTTGCGTCATCATGAACTTTTGCATCAAAATTTCTAATTCGGACTTCTTAGGGTTAGTTGGCATAACTTTTTGGAAACTCAGTGGTCCCATAGCTTGCTGAGGGTGGTTGTTCCTATAATAGAAATTTGGATGGTCTCGCCACCCTATGTTATAGGTGTTAGAATAGGGATTATTCTGCTGGTTATTATTCACAAAATTTGCATTTTCTTGGATGGATCCGCCGCGCGAGGATCATTTAACAATCTTAATCAGTGTACCCATTTATTGTGCATATCTCATAGTAGAGAGCGGCGAGGGCAACGTAAGTAACATGGGTAGGTGTAATAGGTGCGTGAGGTTTGATGCTCAAACTATCAATTTTGTGTTAGAGCATCCACCTTTGCATTCATATCTTCAAACACACTAACTTCATAAAGACCATCGGTCTTAGGGGCAGATTTTGCGGCAACTTTTCGCACGCTCCCCCATAAATGGTGGTTTCTGGCCATCTCTTTTATTAAGTTATAGGCTACATTTTGGGTGTTATTCATGAAGGTTTCGCCAGAAGCCGCATCTAAGGTCATCTTGTAGAGTAAGGGAGACCATTATAAAAAGGATGGATAATCATCCATTTTCAAGCCCGTGGAAAGGGCACAATCTTCACAAATCCTTATAACGTTCCCACACGTCAAACAAAGATTCCCCCTTTTCTTGCCTAAAATTATTAATCTCGTTCTTAACTTGTCTGTTTTGCATGGCGAAAAATACCATGCAAGGAAGGTCGCTTTCAACTTAGTCCATGAAGTAATCAAATTGGTAGGCAAGGATTGAAGCCAAGCCCGCGTACAATCTCCCAAAGAGAAAGGGAATAATCTGAGGTGGATGGTGCTTTGATCAATGCCATTAGCCTTAATGGTACCACAATTATCAACAAATATAGAAAGATGAAGGTTCGGGTTTTCAGAAGGTAACCCAAAAAATTGATTTTGTTGCACCATACTGATCAAAAATGGTTTTAGTTCAAAATTATTTGTCATAATCGGCGGGTGCACAATACAAAAATGCAGTTCCTCTTCGATAAGACTTGCATAATCCTCAGCAGAACGAGTTCTTTGCATACAAGGACATCGAGAACTACAAGAAATTAAATAGAAAAATAAAGTTCTAGTCTATACAATGATTAAATAATAATTCAATATCAAGCACAATTGGTCCCAGACAACAACACCAAAAACATGACACGCCGTTGTGCGTAGTAAGACATTATTGAACCACAGGGACCAATGAGTCGAATACCGAACTTCGTTCTATCGATGTATATCTAGAGAGATCAAAATTTGAGGTTTTGTAAAATAGCTTATTTAAAAAATCACTTATCAGAAATGCAACTTAAATAAAAAATCACTTAAATTATAATGAAACAAATAGGACTTAGGGTCACAATTCTTACTCTGACATATCTGTATGATCCGATTCACTTCTATTACGAGAGTTCTGACACAATTTATCGAAAATACATAAATGTGGACAACACCTGCTTTCTCCAGCGTGTTTCTCTATCGATGACGAATAATTCTTCTGTTTTTGCACAGCCGGATTCTTCATCAAGGATTATTTACTTTTGCACAACTATAAAAATTAGAAGTTTTCTCAACCTCATCCATGCACTTTCATTGTATTGGACTCCATTATTTAAAACCCTAGGCTTGGGTACCGATACATATTCTTTTAGACAATGATTAGTACCTTAGAACTCATTACTTTAGTATAAGGGTTGGAATGCATGGACTCAGGTATTAAAATAAATATGGACAAAGACTCTCGTAAATGATTTATGGTGGATCATACAAATAGTCATGAGATAAGCCCCATGACCCTTAGTCCCTAGTAAACTACTCACTCATGGTGAGGGATAACAAAATCAAAGTAATATTCATAATCGAAATCATAATAAACAATTGAAATAGAATAGAAATTGCAATGAAAATGATAGATACAACCTGATTGAACAAACCTTGCTCTAATGCTCCAATGGAGGCTTGAGTACAAAGAATGGAAAAGTGAAATACGTAAAAACTAGGAAAATAAAAATTGGATCCATAAACTTAATATCAGCTATGAGTTTTATTGTTAATTCTAATGATGGACTAAAATTTTACTGATAAAAGACAATTACATAAGAAAATATCATATCCAAATATGCAAAAATCTCAAAACAGATGCAATCGAGCAGAAAAAGGAAACAAATCACCCTGGATTCTTGTATGGCACATCAAAAGAAAGACAAAATATAGGGTCGGCTGTTACGGTCGCCCATAGCAGCCCTCTGGATTTTGTACTGGAAATTCCCGACTTTTGACTTTTTCTCGCATTTTGATTGTTTTTGTTCCTCTTTCGCCTCAAATACTTATTAAAACCTGAAAACAGCAAAAACACACTACCATATCATAAAACATGATAAACAGAAAGTAAATTGGATAAAAAATCGGAAAACACCGAAGTAAAACAACTTGTAAAAGCAATGGGAAAACCACTTATCAATTCACACAAATTTCATATCAATAATGATACAATCAGCATTAACAACACAAAACAGGAACATCATAACATAATCATGGAGGTTTTGCACAAACCTCTAATAATTCAACAACAACATCATAAAGGAGAAAAAGGGGCAAAGAGGTTCCCCACTATCGCCTAAGCTTAACACCAATCATGAAATAATCTCCCTATTACCTGATTAAGCCGAAACCTTGAGCTTTTTGGTGATGAAAGTGTCTAATCCATAAAAATTCATCACTTAGGGTTTGCTCCAACTTTCTCCTTATTTTTTCTCCACTGACACGTTCTAATCTTCTCAGGCCCTTTTATGAAATTAGGTTTTTATCTTATTTTATTAATTCTAATTATTTAGCCCATTATTTCTAAATAATCACAACTATTCCTATTTTCTATTATTATTATATTTTATTTTATTAAACCCTCAATAATAACACAAATTAAATCTCAAGGAACGCCAAAAATCAATTAAAATTTTAATAAAATCTTCGGGGTGTTACAAATCTTCCCCACTTATTAAATTTTGGGTTAAATATATGATACCCCCTGCCAATAGGGCGACATTTGGAATTGCCCCCTGAAGTATTTTTTTTTTAAACCACCCCTTATAAAACCAAAAACCATCTTTTACCACTCCCCTTTACCTGATTTACTGACCTGGCAGTGGTTAAGTGGCTAATTGGGATTATGGATAAATGGTTAGTGATATGAGTAACATTGTGGTTCCCCCCCCCCCCCCCCCCCCCCGTCAAATTAGGTTTTACATTTGGAAACTTGAACGAAGAAGAAGCTCATAGCAAGACGCAGGCGAAGCCATGGAAGCGAGCAAGGTCGAAGACGAAGCCATGGATGCGAACTTCGAATTACAGGTAATGTCAATCCTCCTGCTTCTTTGCATTACGTTTCTCAGTGTCGTGGGTTTTCACATGTTAATTTCTTATTTCAGAAAAATGCACTGTTTAACGTTGTTTTTCGGCATGGAGGGGAGTTTGTAGTGCTTAGTGATGGAGAGACGATATATAGGGGTGGTGTGTCTACTGTGATTTCTGGGGAACACTTAGATATGTTTAGCATGACTCACATTCACAACATAATCACTGGGTGGGGTTACGCTGAAGGGTCGTATAGAATGTGGGCGAAAATCACTGAAATTGATCCAAAGCATTTTCAGATTAAGAATGATGAGGATGCATATGATTTTGCTTCTTACCACTGTGCGAATCAAGTGGATGGGGAACTTTTTCTGGAACATGATGCAAGTGGAAGTGGAAGAAGCCCTAACTGTGTCAATCAAACGACGGATTTAGAAGTCAGTGATGAAGAGATTGTTGAAGGCTTGAACGATAGTGAGGATGAGAGGACCACTGCTCTTGAAGACGGGTTTGAAGGTATTGATGTGAATATTCCAATTAGTCAGGGTCCAATAATAAGTGGGTTATTAACTTGTTCTAGACAGAAAGATGTGAATGATGAGGAATATGTTAGTGAAGAACTATTGAGTTCTAATGTTGATAACTCAGAAGATGAAAAAAAACCAAGGTTTGAGAAGTTTAAGAAAGGAGAATTGAATAAGAGTTTCAAGTTTAAGTGGGGTATGGAGTTCAATTCCCTAGATGACTTTAAGGAGGCAATTCGTGAGTGGACTATTTTAAATGGGAGGGAAATAAGATTTGTGAAAAATGAGGGGTATAGGGTGAGAGTGGAATGTAAGTCAAAGTGTGGTTTTTTAATACTTTGTTCCAAAGTGGGCCATAAGCACACGTATGCAATTAAGACTATCAAGGACACCCACACATGTGCTAGGGTTTTGGATAACAAAACTGCAAGTTCAAAATGGGTGGCCAAGGCAGTGGTAAAGAAAATGCAAACCTCAGAAAAAGTTAGGATCACTGATATTATACAAGACATGAGGCAAAACTATTCAGTTGGTATAACTGTGGCAAGGGCTTGGAAAGCTAAGATGATTGCAAGGAAAATCATTGAAGGAGATGCAGATAAAGAGTATGCAAATCTATGGAGATATGCAGCTGAGTTGAATAGGGCAAATCCTGGGAATACGATTAAGATAAACCTTGATAGACCATCACCTTCCATTCAACCCAGGTTTGGTTCCTTTTATTTCTGTTTTGATGGATGTAGAAAAGGGTTCATCAATGGTTGTAGACCCTTCATTGGGGTTGATGGGTGTCACTTGAAGACTACATATGGAGGTCAACTTTTGATAGTTGTGGGGAGGGATCCCAATGACCAGTATTTCCCACTTGCCTTTGGTGTTGTGGAAATAGAAACAAAGGAATCATGGAGGTGGTTCATAAAGCTGCTCATGGAAGATGTTGGAATAGAGAATAGATATGTTTTTATTTCTGACCAGCAAAAGGTAATCCAATTAAAAGCATACTAATTGTTTTCATTATTTCAATTGTGTTTTGTTTCCTAGTAATTGTTTTCTTTGTTTTAGGGTTTGGTTGCATTATTTGAGGAAATGGAAGCTAGAATCGAGCATAGGCTATGCTTAAGGCACTTGTATGCTAATTTTAAGAAGAAGTTTGGTGGTGGAGCACTCATAAGAGATCTTATGATGGGAGCAGCCAAGGTAACATACCAGCAAGCATGGCAACAGAGGATGAATGAGTTAAAGGCAATAGATGCAAAGGTTTGGGCTTGGCTTATGGGAGTTCCTAAAGAAAGTTGGTGTAAGCATGCTTTTAGCTTTTATTGTAAGTGTGATGTATTGATGAACAACATTTCAGAATCTTTTAATGCCACCATTTTACTTGCTAGAGATAAACCCATACTGACCATGTGTGAATGGATTAGGAAGTCTCTCATGAATAGGTGTAGTAAATCTACTTTGAAACTTGATAACTGGCCACACAAAGTAATGGCCATTCCTAGGAGAAGATTAGATAGTGAGGTTGCTAAGAGTGGTCATTGGTTACCTACTTGGGCTAATGAAGAAACCTTTCAAGTAACTCATTCATTTAACAGACAAGAATTTATAGTCGATATAGCTAAAAGGTCATGTAGTTGTAATTTTTGGGACTTAGTTGGCATCCCATGCAGGCATGCTATTGCTGCTTTAGGTTTTAGGCAGCAGGACCCTGAAAAGTTTGTTCATGAGTGTTACACAAGGGATAAGTATGCCATGTCTTATGGATTTGCTATTAGCCCTATAAATGGAATTGATATGTGGCCTGAAGTTGAAAGTCCAGATCTCCTACCTCCTAACTACAAAAAGGGGCCTGGTAGACCACGAAAACTAAGAATTAGGGAGAGTGGGGAAGAAGGTGCAAGAAGGAGGCTGCCTGGTGCATCTTATAGATGCACTAGGTGTGACAAGACTGGGCATAATGTCAAGTCATGCAAGAGCAAGAGACAGAATCCAGAGGCCCTGAAAAGAAAGGTATGGCACACTAAGTATTGATATCTCACTAAATATAGATGCACTACTATTATTGATATCACACAAACTAATTAGATGCACTACTGTTATTGATATCACTACTGAATATAGATGCACTAATGTTATTGATGGAAATGTTGGTATGTTATGAGCAGAAACTAAATAGATCAAAAGGTGGAAATGTTGCAGAGCCATCAACTGGGCCATCTCAAGCAAGTGTTGAGCCAAGTCAAGCTAGTGTTGAGCAAGGTCAAGCAAGTGTTGAGCCAAGTCAAGCAACTGTTGAGCAAAGTCAAGCAACTGTTGAGCAAAGTCAAGCAAATGTTGAGCAAACTCAAGCAACTATTGAGCCATCTCAAGCAATTGTTGAACAAATTCAAACTGAGGATTCACTGTATGGAGACATCACAGATGACATGATATCAAGCCTACCCGACATAATTTCTAAAAATAAGGGCAAGGCAAAGGTCAAAGAGGAAATCAAACCATTGAGAAAGAGACAAAGTGAGAGAATTAAGGAGAATTTGTTTAAAAAACCCAAACCATTCAAAGGCCCTGGTTCAGACCCACATCAACCACTGTGTTTGACTGAAGAGGATGAAGGACATGCCTCACATAATACAAGGAGTACTCCTAAGAAAGCACCAAAAAGTTCACCCAAAAAGGCTTCAAAATCTACTCCTAAGAGGGCTCCAAAGTAGAAATTTGTCAATGATCTTTAACTTTTCTGCTGTGATCACCTTTTGTAATGATTTGCAATGTTTTCTGCTACTTTTTTCAAGCACACTTTTGGTGCTATTATGTAATGACAACTGCTAGTTAATTCAGGCACACTTTTGGTGCTATTACGTAATGATAACATACTATTTTGTTATGTTATATTATGTGTTTTGGTACTGTTATACAACTTGTTTTGCCATTTGAATGTTTTGCTTGTGTTAGACAACATCTTTACAGACAACCAGAAAAACTTGTGACAGAAAAATAATGAACAACTTGTTTCAATAATGAACAACATATCTTCCATATAACCATAAAAACTTGTGACAGAAAAATAATGAACAACATATCTTCCATATAACCAGAAAAACTTGTGACAGAAAAATAATGAACAACATATCTTCCATATAACCAGAAAAATACAATATCTTTCCATTGACATACAGAACTTTCAAAATACATAAAATACAAACAAAACTTTACATAAATTTATACAACATGGCAACAATCAAACAAAGCATCACAATTACAATCTTCAGCTTAAAATTAACCCTTCTTTGAACTTCAAGCTTCAGCTTCACTTTCTCTAATTTCTTTGTCATTGATTCAATATTCACTTCTTCCATTACACACTTCTTACAAAATGATTCAATAACACTTCTCCCTTTGCTTCACTCTTCAATTTCATCATCCCATAAAAAAATTCACAGCCACTCCCAGCATTGCGACATTTCCAGAACTTCCTGTTGCGGTTTTTACTTGTATTGGAGACCCACATCTTCATTGCTCTACCACAACCACAAACGGGCAAACCTAGAAACGAAACTGAATTCTCACTGCTACCACAATACATGCTACCAATAAACTTGCAGACACACGATCTTGAACGAAGAATAAGAAGAACGAAGAGGAAAAGGAAGAAATCGACGAAGAAGATGAACAACGCAGAAACCCACGGCTGAAAAGAGAAGAAGATGAATGAGGAAGACGGTGAGGAAAACGCAGACGAATTTGGACAAACCCTAGCAATTAGGGATTTTATTGAAACTGTTAATTTGCTAATTAATCACTAACCATTTATCCATAATCCCAATTAGCCACTTAACCACTGCCAGGTCAGCAAATCAGGTAAAGGGGAGTGGTAAAAGATGGTTTTTGGTTTTATAAGGGGTGGTTTAAAAAAAAATACTTCAGGGGGGCAATTCCAAATGTCGCCCTATTGGCAGGGGGGTATTATATATTTAACCCTTAAATTTTCATCCCCGAAAATTTACATGAGACAAACAACTTTGGATAAGACTCCTTCATCTGACTCTCCAGCTCCCTAGTCATGCTACGACCTACGGATCCTCCCCACACAACTTTCACCAAAGAAATTTCTTTACCCCTTAAGTTTTTCACCTCTCGATCCTCAATCCGACATGGTGTTGTCTCATAAGATAGGTTATATCTTATTTCCACGTCATCTGACTGAATCACATGAGACGGATTTGGGACATACTTACGAAGTTGAGAGACATGAAATACACTATGGATGTTTGAGAGAGATGGTGGTAGTTCAACTCAATAAGAAACTTTGCCGATTTTTTCCAGAATTTGGTACTAACCAATAAAACGAGGAGTAAGCTTCCAATACTTATATTCCTGACCAACTCTAGCCACTGGAGTTACTCTCAAGAATACATGGTCTCCTTCCCAAAATTCAAGGGCTTTTCTGCGCTTATCATGATAACTCTTTTGTATGCTCTACGATGCCTTTATCTTTTCCCGAATCATGTTAATCTTCTCGGTAATCAGTTGAACTATTTAAGGTCCGAGTACAACTCCTTCACCAGATTCAAACCAACACAAAGGTGTTTTGCACCTCCTCCCATACAAGGCTTCAAAATATTATATTCTGATACTAGAATGGAAACTGTTGTTATAAGTAAACTCAATCAGCGGTAAATAATTATCCTAACTACCTCCCTGCTCTAGGACATAAGCCCTCAACAGGTCTTCTAAGGACTAGATAGTTCTTTCCATCTGACCATCTTTCTGCAAATGGTAAGCATAAATCAACTTTAGCTTGGTTCCCATGGCTTCTTGCAAACTTTCCCAAAATCATGACGTGAATCTCGGATCTCTATTTGAGATGATACTAGAGGGAATTCCATGCAATCTAACTATCTCATCAAAGTAGATCTTAGCTAACTTTTGCAATGGATAAGTGATCTTTATCGGGATAAAATAAGCTGACTTAGTCAACCTGTCCTCTATAACACATATGGAAACACTTCCTTTATTGGTCTTAGGAAAACCCACTACAAAATCCATGGAAATACTATCTCACTTTCACTTAGGAATACTCAAAGGTTACATCAATCCAAAAGGTTTGTGATTTTCGAGCTTCGAATTTTGACACATTAAACAATTTTACACAAACTCTGCTAGGTCCCTCTTCATGCCTGACCACCAAAACATCCTCTTAAGATCTTGATACATCTTCGTGGCTCCAGGATGAATATTCAAACTAGTCATATAACCTTCTTCTAGAGTTCTCTTCTTAAGCTTTGGTATATACGACACAAAAATTATGTCTCGAAACATGATGGTCACATTCTCTTCCACCTTGAAATCCATTCCTTTCCCTTGGATAATCAACGCTAACCGATCCATCAATTTCAAATCCAACTTCTTACCCTCTATGATTTCTTCCATTACATCGCTACTCAACTTCAACATACCCAGTTTCACACTTTCTATAACCTCACACGTAGCCGCACTAGTCAAGGAGGTGGTGCGCTGATCGAGGATGGGCGATGAGCTGGGCAAGGATGCCAATCCAAAAACTATAAATAAGGGCTTCTAGTTCATTTTTAAGGGAGTTTCTATGGATCAAAGAAGTAAAAAAATTTGGATTAGATTCACTCTGGTCGACAATGTGAGGATAAGAAAGAAAGTCTGAATGCGGAAGCGCTACTTAGGTGCCATGGCAGATCCCGTTTCCGGATTCAACTTCCCTAGAAATGTCAGTTGTTATGCTAACCATGTGTAAGTGTGGCTAAAACTTCTATTGTTGGGGATAAATGTAATTATTATATTCATGTATTAAATATGTCATGGTGTTCTATGTTAATCTACTGATGCTATAATATTTGTGCCTCTTTAACCTTAATGCTTATTTTAGCTTTGCAAACTGAAACATGTTTTCATGGTTTGACTTGACATCGAAAGGTGTTTGTCATTACTAGATCCAAGACAATCATTTAGAGAGTACTAAGCATAGACATAGGTGTAGGCTTAATATCCACACATATTGGAGCAGGATCGGTGTGGAGTCTCACTACTTTACGACTGTTGGAAGTTAATGCTTTGAGTTGGTTAATAGTAATATATATTGTTATATTGGATAATACACTGATTTCATGGCGTGGAGACTGAAAAGATATACGAATGAGAGTAACATGTGGTAGTATTATACGCTGAGTAGATGAGCATATTACTGGCCTATGAATGTGCATGAGCGATACGTAATGATAAAATATACTCCTGACAAAAATTCTCTCTGTTAATACTGATCTTATTTATTTTATGTTATTTACTTTTTCGCATCACAACAAACACAAAACCCTTTTCTTACTTTAGATGATAAATCATTGGTACTCTGTCTTTGAAACCCCTAATTTATATGGATGTGATAATTGTAAAATTTATTTTGCTGCAAACGCAATAGTGGGGAATATGTACACTAAAAAATCCTTGTCATATTTTGTGTTTACAATGTTTGGTGTAACTGTACGTTGGAAAACAAATCAACAATTTATTGTTGATTTATCTACAACTCAATCAGAGTATATTTTCTTGTTGAAGGGGTTAAGAAAAATATTTAGTTAGAGATATGATTATGGAATCTAGAATCTCTTAAGAATGTGTAAAGATATATTGTAATAGTCAAAATGGACTCGATTTGAATAGTCATCAAATGTATTATCAGATAGCAAAACACATTGATATCCATTTACATTTTAAGTGGCATGATTGAATAAAAAAGATTGTGGTTGAGAAGATTGCTTCGAAAAAAATTCGATATATATGTTTACAAAGTCATTATCTAGGTCAATTTGAAGGCAATGTAGATACTTATGAAATGTGCCTTGAAATCTCGACAAATTCAGCATTCAAGTTCTACTTCACCCACGAGGTGGATGAGAAATTGCAATTCATGTATTTTGAGTTTGTCTCATCAGCAACGCGAATGTGATGAGGCACGAGGCAGGTCAAGTTTAAATTGGACAGACGTGAGGCGACTGACAGAGTGCAGAAATAGGTATCACGAAACATGTATCATACTTAATCTCATTCAATTTTTTTTCTCAATCTTTGAGCGCATAAATTATTTTATTTGTAAAATTTTTAAAGAGTGCTACTTAGCCAGATATATAATTTCCTATTTTGCCATTTCCACCTTGGTCACCGGTTCTCTCTATCTAGTCATCATTTATAATATTAGACGATATTTTATTATTTTGTCAATAAGTTCTAATGCCACCCACAAAGATTAACTGCTCTGTTTTCTCAAAAGAATTAGAAACATTTTAAGTAGCTAATGACCATATACTTTTGGCGTAAATTAATAATGGTTTGTGAACTAGAAAGCACTAACAAAATGATAGTGATCTGCATATAATATTTTATAGTACATGGCTGGTAACACATAACTATTACAGTCAATAATAACTTTAATTCCCGCATTCTATTTCTTCACAATATGTTATATATTTAATTAAAAATAGCAATGTTATATGGATGAAAAGCGGGATCCAGTTGCTTACATCACATGTTTTCAGTTTCTGGCCACATGTTTATATATTGCTCTTGATGTTGCATGCTGAATGGGAAGCAACTAGATAGTTTTTTAATGGAATACAGATAGTTAGCATAGTAAATTTGAAGAGGGAATTATGTATGATGTGCACCTAGGAGACAAGTCAAGGGGCGGCTAGCAAATTGTTTTGATAGAACTCAAATCCAATAACCACTACGTGACATAGTATTATCTGTATAAAAAAAAAATAGTAATTTTGTGGTTTCAAAAAAAGACATCTTGTTGGATAGAAGAGTATGAATGTTGTATATAAACTATCTTAAATCTCAATTTTCAAATAAAGTGGGCATCGCCGTTTTTTAGGGCGTGCAAGGCGGGCTACTGTACAGGGGCTCAAAGTTTTCAGGGTCAAATTATAGTTGAATAGGGCCTCATAAAATATTTGTTAGATTAAGTCGTGATTAAATGAGATCTTTAGTTTTTTTCCAAGGTTAAACTATCGCTAATCGACACAGGACCTCCAAAAACTTGTGACGGCTCTAAATGTTGGACTATTTGGTGTACTGGCACTCAGTCAATACTAAAGGGCTAAAGGGTCTAAACCACGACCATATAGGTCCACACCTCTTTCTAGCATCACTATTTCGATCGACCTTAAGTTTGCTACCCATTGCAAATACGAGGTATTGTCTGGGTGTGAGAACCTGTCACGATTTTGTCCTTTAGAAAAAAAAAGTCTTGTTTGGTTTAGGAGTATGAGTGTTGTATATAAACTACTATTAGCCTTGATTCTCAAACAATGCGAGACTATTTGGTGTACCAGAATAGCTTCCCATATTCCAACGTGGAACCAAAAATAAACAGTAATTGGAAAATGACCACTATGGAAAGGGTTTTAGCGCGATAGTAGATGTCTCTGATGGCCGAAGAGAGGGTGTACCTGCATTGTTAGCACTTCAACATTCATGTCAGTAACTTATAGAAATGGAATTTGCAAGCATGAGTGTGAATAGTATATGGACATAACTTAGAGTCACGCTTATATAAGGGTGACAGTTAGAACCGTCTCAGGTGTCCCTAGTGTGAGATGTGGTGAGTCATTGGATGAACATTAGCATTTGAAATGGAGATGTATTATTGCTTCTGTGTGGTTTCTCTACATGGGTGTCCATTTGTTCATCAGTCGAGTGGGCACTTGAAGGTAGATTAGACCCTTAGATTGGACCACTACTACAAAACACGTAAATAACAACGTCATGTTTACAACGGGTTCATTTACACCGTTGTAATAGGTTATAATGTTCGCGCATCAGTGAGTAGCAGGATTTATTACTATGGTTGTCTAATACCACCGTAGCAATATATGATTTGTAGCAAGCTTCGATCCCCGACAAATACATGTTTTCAATTTTTTAGACTATATTAAGCACGTGTCACTTAAGTCCATTATTTAAAAATTAAATTGTAAATGATTTTACAACAGTGAATAAACCAACTGTTGTTATAAGACTTTTAAAAAAATAGAAAATTGAAAATTATTTAACCAAGATATTTAACCACGGTGTTACTAAACAACCATTGTAAAATTTGAAAAATGCATGACGGTTGTAATTTCTAACCGTGATGAAAAGTGATATTTTTTAGTATATAAGCGAACGTATCTATCGTTCACTACATAGCAGTCGTTTCTCTCAAAAGACAACCCAAACATATTTCACTCTTCCCTCTCATAACATAACTCTAAACATACTTCAACCTTCAGATACGTCTTCAGATTCGTCTTCACTAATCACTAACTTGAGGTTTGTTCATTACACTTATGCTTCGATTTCGTTTACTTGTCTTGTTAAAAATGGGTTCTAATTTTTTTTCTTGAATGTTCTCATTTTTTTAGATCCATCATCATCACCTTAACAAATACAAGAAGTATACTTTCGCTATGTTACATATGGTTTGTGTAGCTATGAAGAAAAATACAAGAAGTATGAAGCCATTGTGTTAACTTCATTCACCTTGTACTTTTTTTCATAGCTTCATGATCTAGATTAAATAGGAAAGTGTCTCAGCAAATCCTTCCATAAAGTTTCACCGTATACTTTTTTTTTCATTCTTTTCCATAAAGTTTCCATCAGATTTTTCCATTAAAATGTCTCAGCAGTCCGGCTGTAGCCATGGAAGCGGGTCCTCAAATCGCTCAATGTATGAATGCAAGTGTGGTCTCAACGCTCCGTTGATGACAGCATGGACCGTCTCGAACCCAGGCCATCGTTTCTATGGTTGTGGGATGTATAAGATTCAAGGATACAAACAATGCTCTCACTTTGCTTGGTTGGATGACGAGATGGATCCTAGAGCAAAACAAATAATTTTTTCACTAGTAAAGAACTTGAATGAGGAGAAGGGAATGGTTAACACCTACAAAGCCAAGGAGGACGAATTAATGTTGAAGATGAAGATCCTGAAGAAACAATTGAAGATTACATGAATTTTTTTATTTTTAGTGTTAATTGCATTTGTTGTAATAACGAATTAGGTTATAGTTGATTAGGTTTGTATGTTTACTGATGGTGTAATGGTTGATGTATTGGTTATATAAGATTCATGTGATGATGTTATGGTGTATCATGAATATAATACAAGTAATATTATTATAACTTTATCACAAATCTGTGTTGTATTTTCTGCTGTGATATGGTGAACAGTAATATAGGATAAAAATTGGTATATATTATAAAAGCAGGATATAATTATAAATTCTGTAGAATATTTTAAAACGGTTATTTATCATAACCGATATATTAACTCGTGCGTTGTCCACTAAAAAATTAAAAACAAAACTGCGCAGCTGGGAATCGAACCTAGGAACATCACTTTAGCACAACGGTTTTTTTTATAAACCGTTGTGATAGGGCGTGCGCTTTCTAGTTTATTACAACGGTTATAGGGCCGTAATCATAAGTATCTGTAAGCTGCTAATTTCGACGCCTGAATGTTTGTTCAGAAAATAAATTTAAGAATTTACCAGGATAGTTCGATGGAGATTTGATCCTGGAAAAAGAAGATCATTCGAAAAATGAGTGGTAAATTGGAGGAATATATATTTGGAGATTTTCTCTAAGTATTGGAAAAAGTTTCGACAATTTGGTATAAAGGCCTTATTCGACGGATATTTTGAAATTCAAATTTATGAGGGAGGTTCGCTTTGAAAACCAGACGCGTGGAGCACATCCAGGACGTAAAGGCATGCAGGACGCCATTTGTCATCATTAGGAGAAATATCTGTTGTTGACAGTTATTTCGATTGTATATAAATAAGCAGTCTTAGTGTTAGATTTCAGGGTGTTCAAAATTTGTACAAGTTACTCAAGAATACTCAAAGTAACCGTGTGAGAGAAAATAGTAGTTACTGAGAAAATGTACGCTTGAAAAACACCAGTTTTATTCCTTGCATTTTAATGAAGTTCTAAGTTATTCATTTACAATTTCCTTTACATTTCTGCAATTTCATTCTTGCAATTTACTTATGTTTTTGACATTTCTTTCAAAAGTAAAAGTCTTCATTACTTTTCAGTCGAAATACATTAGTTTGTGAAAACAATGATAAATCCAATGAACAAAAGGTTTTATTTTCATACAAATTGTCAAAGTCATTAAAGCACATTGTCCTAGGATTTGTTTGATCGGTCCTGCAAGTAAACTAATTTTTTCGTAAATTAGGAGATCAACGGTTGTTTGCTAATTTTCCAGGAAAACAAATTGGCACGCCCAGTGGGACCTTGTGCTATTGACAATTTAAAACCTGTATTTTACACTTTACTCGTACAAAACTTTCTTCGCTTTGTTGCATGAGACTAAGGAGTGGTAAGATAGCCATAAATAACGAAGAAATACCTAGAAGAAGACGAGTACGCAGAATGGCAAATCCAAATCCGCTAAACAATCAGAATTCTACAAATAATGAAGTGCCACCCCCTAATCCTTCGACTGGGGGAAATACGGCCTCAATATCAGTACCAGAGGCTACAGCATCAACAGCGGGTTCGACACGTGCACATTCAATTCCCCAGAGTGCGCCTAGTTTTTCAACTATGGGACCCCAAATGCCTCAAATGACTCCTCCCCCTTTAGGGAATATGTACAGACCCTTTATATCCGACTTTTCGATGCCTCTAAATCGAGAACAACCGTATGGAATGCCAACATCAATAATGGCAAGGTTACATAATGCACCATCAGTATTTACAGATCCAACAATGAACGTAACTTCGCCTTTGCAAGGGTCTGGTTCTGGTGTAAACCATATGGGTAGAATTAGCCAGCCTTTAGGAACGGGATATCAAACTTATATGCCAAATATTACCAATAATTTTGCACAAGTAATTAGGCAGCAAATGGACGAGAGCAATCACGATATGGTCAAGATGCTAGCCCAACAGATGGGGGTTATATTTAACCCTTTGATCCAAAACACGACACAAACGAATCAACAATTGGCAGCACAGATGATGCGCATTGCCGATTTCTTTGGTGTCCCCCAACCTCCTCCAAGGGAACAGGTAGTTCAAAACCCCAGGGTAGCCGTCGAAGAAGAACCTACCATAAATCAAAGACAACCAAATATCCCTCAGGCGGAAGTTTTGAACCAAGGAGGGGCAGTCGAACCACCAGGAGTCGAAATCCCTGTTCAACAAGAACCAAGGGTGTTGTTAGTACACCGAAACAAAAATGCTGATAATATTATACAACAAATGCGTTGTAATGATATGCCAGCAGAGAATAATTTGGCAGCCATGGTCGAAAGGATTATGGCACGAAATGGGATGAATGTAAGATTACAAAGGCCCAGTTATACTTCCCCCTTATCAGAATATATTTTGCAGTAAGAGTTACCACATAGATGGAAAGTTCCCAAGTTTACAAAATTTTCAGGGGATACTAGTGAATCGGCGGTCGAACATGTGGCGCGGTACTTAATTGAAGCAGGCGAAATAGCGCACAATGAGAATTTGAAAATAAAATATTTCCCTAGTTCCCTAACGAAAAATGCTTTTACTTGGTTTACCACATTGCCTGCAAATTCGATACATACGCGTACCCAGTTGGAGAGTTTATTCCATGAACAATTCTACATGGGAAGACAAAGATAAGTTTGAAAGAATTGGCTAGCGTCAAGAGAAAGTTCTCAGAGCCAATTGATGATTACTTGAATAGGTTTAGGTTGCTCAAGGCAAGGTGTTTCACACAAGTGCCAGAACACGACTTAGTAGAAATGGCCGCTGGTGGCCTCGACTATTCAATCAAAAAGAAATTAGATACCCAGTACTTAAGAGACATGGCCCAATTGGCTGATAGGGTTAGACAGGTCGAACGACTAAAAGCCGAAAAATTTAGGGCTAATAAAAATAAGAAAGAAAAGGTAGCATATGTCAGAGTTTGTGAGGATGATGACGAAGATGGACCATCAAATTTCGATGAACAAGAAGTCGATTTGGCATAAATAAAATAGGGTCTGCCTTATGCTTGCAAAGTCTTGGCTCTGTCGAATGGAAAAACCCCAATCGAATCGAAAAAGAACGACAAGTTCCCCAAAAGAACTTATATGTTCGACGTTACAAAATGTGACAAAATATTTGATTTGTTAGTCAAGGATGGCCAAATGATAGTGCCACCTGGTACTAAAGTGCCTCCTTTAGAACAGTAGAAAAAGAGAGGTTTTTGCAAATATCATAATTTTTAGGGTCATAAAACGTCTCAATAATTTTGAGAAGGATCCATTAGCGGCAAACATCAAGATGATGGTACAGGATCCACTTGAAGAGATCGACTTGAGGTCGGGACAGAAAAAAGACCAACCTATATCAGTGCAAAAGTGAGCCCCCAACTCAAGGTCGAAATAGTCCAGTTGCTGAAGGAATTCAAGGATTGTTTCGCATAGGACTATGACGAAATGCCTGGGCTGGATAGGAATCTGGTCGAATTAAGGCTACCAATAAAACCTGGGAGGAAACCTGTTAAGCAAACCTCAAGAAGATTCGCACTAGAAATTCTCTCAAAGATTAAAGAAGAAGTCGAAAGACTTCTCAGATGCAAGTTCATCCGCCCGACCAGGTGTAGCGAGCGATTTTGGACGCGGTTCATAAGCGCTGGTCGCTCTCTGCGGTTGAGCTTTAAAACTACAGGTCGATTCATTTTTTATCCTATTGTGAGCTGAATAAGGAAGGGAAATAGATGTCTCCAATTAACCCTGCTTGCATACTGAGTTTAAACAGCGGTCTGTTAGGTTACAGATGCTATCAATGTGGGGGGCCTTTGTACAGGTTATTTGTATTTTCGCCAATACCTCTAGGAGGTCGTCGGGACAATTTGTACGAAGCCCAAGAGGAGGCTGGAAACTTTTAAGAAGCCGACGGGTCCTTGTACGAAGCCCAAGAGGAGGCTATCATTCCCGGGGGAAGAGATCATTATACGAAGCCTAAGAGGAGGCTGTGAATACTTCTAAGAAGCCGTAGTGTCCTTGAATAATGCCCAAGAGGAGGCCGATGCTTTTAAGAAGCCTGTGGGTCTATCATCTCCTTTCGATTAGGAGAGATAACTCTTTTAAAGATAAAAACCACTGGTAAACGTGCGAGGTTTACTATCCAGTGACTTTTAGCTTTTAAAGAGGGTTCCTTAGTTAAGGTCCAAGATTATGACCGTAGTGGGTACCCAAATCCCGAGACATTCAAGGCAAGCTATCCACGAGGAATAGATCAAGTCAGGAAAGTTCGAGAATTGGGAAGAAACTCAAAGATGCCATTCACGGAGAATACATTCATCTTGGGGAGTAGAGCTTCTCGATGATTCCTAAGGAGGATAGCCGAAGAGAAGATTGTATCTGGTGCTCCTATTGGGGGATCTAGGCGTCTATTTCTATGAATAAATGAAATGGCGTCACCTAGTTCTAGACGTAGTTGCCGGGGAAACTCGAAATATCTATACTATTATTACACAGTAGATATGAGTTTATGAAAGGAGACTTACAGTGAGCAGCCCCACAATACAGTTTATAATATGAAAGCAGTAAATGAAAGCGATAACCACTTACTCGGTTGTAGTGCTTCCATGCTGTTTGGTTAGTTGTTCAACAAAGAAAGATTGGAAACAACAGTATATTCAAAATCAAGGGAGAAAGTGCTTTGAAAAAGAAAGATTTGGGGCTTACAGCTCAAGGAGAGGCCCAGGGTTTTATCAGTGAGTGCACTGTTTGACTTTGTACAGCGGGACTTATACAAGTGACTGGGGCCCAAAAAGGTTTTCTATACAAAGGGATGGGTCTTACACTCTCTCAAGAGGCCCAAAAAGGTTTAAAGGAAAAAGAGTGGGGCTTATAACACGAGGGTAGGCCCATATGATTTTTCGTTTAAAAATGGCGATCGCGCCGAGGTTTTCTTTTAACGCATATGGACTTATACAATAAGTGAGACCCAAAATGTTTTGGTTAAAAGGGGGATTGGGTCTTACACTCTCTCAAGAGGCCCAAAAAGTTTTAAGAGAAAGAAATGGGTCTTACTACTCGAGGGTAGGCCCAGATGGTTTTTATTTTTAAACGGGCGACGATCGCGCCGTTTACTTGTACAGAGGGACTTATACAATGAATGAGGCCCAAAAAGTTTTTGTACAAGGGGGGATGGGTCTTACACTCTCTCAAGAGGCCCAAAGTGTTTTGAAAATGATTTATGAGGGTTGAATTAATCCAAAACCCTAATTTGTTTTCAAAATGTATTTAATTGAATAAAAATTCAATTAAAATGATCAAAAATTGTTTAACACATGGAAAACAAATTGTGATCTTGGATTAATGCTTCAAAAATTAAGTATTGACCTCTAGGCCGTGACAGCAAGTTCAAAGTGATTTTTGATTTAGAGGTGTTACAGATGAGTGGTGATGATCTGAACAGCTTCCCTACACCCTATGGATTGTGTTTGGATGGTTGGACTTGATTGAAATTGGCTGGATCATTTTGTGGTACCTCAGCTGCACTTTGGTTAAAACCTTGGGCAACCAGCTGGTGATTTTGTGAAATTGATGTTCTAGAAGTAATCTAAGTGTTTGATCAGCTCATATGTGATGTATGTGAGGTGTGTGAGTGATTGGTTTGATTGGAATTGCTCTCAAACTCAAAACCCGATAGTCACTTGCCTTAGAAGGCAAAATTGGAGTGAAAGAAGAGATTTTGAGGAAAGCATCTGTTAGATGGCTTTGGTGTACTCAAACTGACCACAATTGAGCTCTATTTATAGTAGAGCAAGTTTGTTTTGGGATCCACAGTGAATGACAACTGCAGCAGGTGTTTCCTCAATGTTGGCCAATGGAAATGAAAGTCTCCTCTAGCCATTGACTAGAGGTTAGGGCACAGAGCTATGGTCCCCTTGGTCTTAGATAAGTCTTGACTGATTTCAGATGAGAATGGCTCAGTCCATGCCACCTTGATGGTTCCATTGAATGCCTCATTCCAAATTTGAAGTCTTGTCCCTATTTTGGCCATTCTAGGTTCAACATGCTATTTCTTGTTCCATGGACTTTGGAGGCTTGGCTCAGTGATTGTCCCCTTTAGATTCAATCCTCTGAGGTGTCCAAGTGGATAGGAGCAATTAAATTTAGCTGATTTTGGCAAATCGACCAAAGTTGCAAATTCTGCCTTGCCTTGACAGATTTCAGCAAGGCAACTTGCCAATGTCATATCTCATGGTGTAGGTTGAATTTGGCAATGTTCTTGGCCATTTTGGAAAGCTCTTACATGATACAACAACTGTTTGAACAAGTTTGGTTTTGATCTCTTTTGATTCCAAGTGAAAAATCCCCCTACATTTGGCAAAAAGTGAGGCAGAATCTGACTTAGTGAAAATTTCACTAAGTGTTGGAAAAAGTGACATTTTCACTTTTCAGCCACTTTGATCACTCCATAACTCAAAATCCTTAATGAATTGGAATGACTTGTAGTTGAAGTTTTTGTAGGTGATAATGAGGGATACAAATCCATCTTTGGATGAGAAAAAATGGCCTTGTGGTTTAGGAGTTATGGTCCTCCAAAGTTGGTACCCTTGCCACTTTATTTTTAACTTAGAAAAAATTCTAAGTTTTATGGTTACCCCTTTTACAAGTTATCTCCGTTTTCTTGTTTTTCTTGATGAATGATGATTCAAATCATACATTAACATCATTTTAGGGTTAAAAATCCATTTTGGTGAAAAATCTCAAAAAGTCAAAGTTGACTTTTGTGCACAGTTGACTTTTTATCAGATGAATTCCAAACTGTGCAATTCCTCAGGAAATCATGTCCTTGACCTAAATCAAACTTGATGGGCATGTTCCATGGGTGTCATAGGGTATATTTAATCATGTATTAGGGTTTGGGAGCATGTCCTGGGCAAAAGTCAAAGTTACAGTTGACTTTTCCCTTAAAACCCTAATTGTGGGGCAGATGAAATTGAGATTTGTTGCTCAAACTTCTTGGATCAATCAATTGTTCCAAATGGATCAATATGGTATATTAGAGACCCTAAAACCCTCTCTTGAGGTCTTGGCTCATGGTTTGTCCCAAAAGTCAACTTAGGGGTGAATTAGGTCAAGAAACCCTAATTCCTGATTTTGGATGAATGCATCCCCTGAGGCAAAATTGACTTGATGCATGGGTTCATGAGGTTCCATGAAGTATATTAGGTTATGTTTTGGATCATTGCCTTGTGCCCAGATGAAAATTTCCATCTGGAGGCCCTGGTCGACCAAAACCCTAATTTGGTGACACTGTCGATCTTGAGACTTGTTCCACCTAGAAGGGAGCAGCCTTGTGCTTAATCCTTGAAGTGGGAGTCCTTTTTTATCCATTGAGGATGTTTGAGAGATTAGACAAGTTGAAAATCAAGTCCTTTCTTGATTGAGCCTTTGTCTAAAGCTCAGAGAGGGCTTGACACCCTAATTCTGATTGTATTGGATGCTCACCCATCTTTGGGGAGACTGATGAAGCATGATGGTTCATCCATATTGTGATAATGATTTTCACAATGATGGGAAATCTAAGTGGTCAAAATTTGGGGTATTACAGATGCCCCTATTTAATCTTCTTCGACCCGAAGGTGTGAATGACGAAGGGATTCGGGCATTCGGGGTGCAAGAGGATTAAATATCGGAATATCCGAAATTTTGATGGTGGTTATGAATGGTAGCTTACGCATTCATCTTCTTTAGCTAAGCAATGATGCTTAGGAAAGGTAAACTTCCCCTCTATCCTGGTTTCCTACCGAGGAACTGGTCTCAGTTTTCTTTTGAAATAAACTTCCCCTCGTTCTTGGTTTCCTACCAAGGAACTGGTCTTAGTTTCTTTTGTCAATAAACTTTATTGACAAGGGACGCTATGTGTAGCGGTTTTCCTTCAAACTTTTCGCCGAATTTTCCTGGGGAGATGCCATTTGACGGAAAAAGGTCTGATGTCAGACTTGCTGGGGAACCCAATGTCTGAGTTGTAGAGTTGTACAAACTTCTCTGTTGGAGACGCCATTTGTCGATTCTACTGGGGAAAGCGAGTCTCTTGAGAGACTGTTTTCGTTTGGGATCTTTCATCATACTTTTCTCGGGATCTTCCCAATGAAACGCCATATGATGGGGTCCAATTTTGAGGTGCCGATGACCTTTTCATCAGCAGGTTTTTTTTTGGAGAAAAACTGGCGTGCTGCCGAATCTCTGATCACGAGGCTTTCTCTGTGGATTTTCCTTAATCCGGGAAAGCAAGGATATCATCTTCAATGGCGAAGAGTGATGTTTATTGAAAGTTCTCTGATCTTTCAGAGGTTCAAATTATCAAAGTGGCCAAGGACCAACTTGTTTCCAGAATTAACTGGAAGCGAGGTTGTTCAGACACAGTATTTCCTGACGAGGCAAGAACTGACAACTCGATTGAGAGGACTTCTACCACTAGGGGACAAGACCGACTAGAGTGATAGTGATGGAATATGAAATGTGAATGCAAAATAAAAAATGCATGATGTATGTATGTATATGCTGACAAAACAGACGCGACATACAGACTAATGGATGAACACAATTGGATACTCGGCCATCGCGGGGCGAAGAAGTACCGTTGATTCAAAATAGCAATTCCACCTTGCTTAGGAGAGATAGTCCCATTGGGAGCTATGTTGATCGGGCTTAGGAGATGAGAACTCGGCCGAGGCGTGTCAGACGAAACAAGGTCTCTGACACAGTTGATCCCTTCATTCAGGCATACTAGCCTAGAAGGAGTACTTTGATTCTGCACTTTGAAGTTCGCTTACTTCGGGAGAAGCGATCGATGTTCTTCTGATGTTCAACAGTCAAAAGAAATGCCATCTCTAATTTAAAAGCAGAAAAAGTTTAATAAGTAAATTCATTTTTGTTTTATTTCAAGAATCGCTGATTAAGTTTAAACAACGTCGTTCTGTAAAGCTAAAACAAGTAAAGAATTATAAACAAAAGCACAAGGGCTCAAATTTTATTGATAAGATGGAGATCAGCCAAACGCGTGATTCCAAAGAGTATATACAAAGTTAGAAAATGGTAATTTACGGGGAAAAGGGCTACGTTGAAACATAACGACCACTATCCTTCTACCAACTTTGAGTTCGGGACATCCTGAGCTTCCGTCAAAGATGACCTTTGACTGGAGATTTCCTCCGATAGATGATGTAACTACTGCTGAGGGACTTGCCTCTGTTGAACATAGTTACTTGCCATTATCCCTAACTTTTGCCTGGATTGTACTATGAGATTTCCAATCCATCGGGATGATTCTTTTCATGTCTCTAACTTTTGCCTGGACCGCCCTTTCGGGTTTTCAATCCACCGAGACGTTTTTTTTTTTTAGGCGAAGTATTTCTTGACTACATCAACATTCGTGGGGTAGGCAAATTCTTCTCCGTCCATGGTTGCAAGTCTCAAGGCGCCGCCTGAGAAAGCTTTCGTGACCACATAGGGGCCATCATAATTTCGGGTCCATTTGCCCCCAGAATCAGTGAGAAATGATTGTATCTTCTTGAGCACAAGGTCTCCTTTTCTGAAGACACAAGGTCGGACCTTTTTGTCGAACGCCCTCTTCATTCTCTATTGATACAACTGACCGTGGCATAGTGCCGCGATTCGCTTCTCTTCGATCAGGTTCAGTTCGTCGTGTCGACTTTGACACCATTCAGCTTCGGTGAGCTGAGCTTCCATCAATACCCGGATTGATGGGATCTCTACTTCTATGGGGAGCACTGCTTCCGTGCCATATACTAGAGAGAAAGGGGTAGCCCTTGTTGAAGTACGGACAGATGTGCGATAACCATGAAGAGCAAAGGGTAGCATTTCGTGCCAATCTTTATAGGTTACAACCATCTTTTGAACAATCTTTTTGATGTTCTTGTTAGCCGCTTCTACCGCTCCGTTCATCTTGGGTCGGTAGGGAGATGAGTTATGGTGTTCGATCTTGAACTCTGCACACAACTCTTTCATCATCTTATTGTTCAAGTTAGACCCATTATTAGTAATGATCTCGCTTGGAACACCATAACGGCAGATGATATTGTTTTTGATAAATCGGACCACCACTTGTCGGGTTACATTGGCGAATGACGCTGCTTCGACCCACTTGGTGAAATAGTCAATGGCTACCAGGATGAACCGATGTCCGTTTGAAGCCTTGGGCTCAATCATACCAATCATGTCGATTCCCCATATCGAGAAAGGCCACGGGGAAGAAAGAACCTTGAGATGTGATGGCGGTACATGAATTTTGTCGGAGTATATCTGACACTTGTGACACCTCCTCATGTACTTGTAGCAGTCGGATTCCAATGTCAACCAATAATACCCGGCCCTGAGAATTTTTCTCGCCATTGTGTGTCCGTTGGCATGAGTGCCAAAGGATTCTTCATGAATTTCTTTCATGAGCATGTCTGCTTCTGGTCTGTCGACGCATCGGAGCAAGACCATGTCAAAATTTCTCTTATAGAGAGTGCCACCGCTCAAGAAGAAGTTTCCAGCCAATCTTCTGAGGGTTTTTCTATCTTTTCTTAGTGCCCCAGGTGGGTACTCTTGTTTCTGAAGGAAGCATTTGATATCGTGATACCAAGGTCTGTCGTCTATGACTGCTTCAATCGTGAAGATGTAAGCGGGCCGTTCAAGGCGCATGATGTCGATCTTAGGTAAGTCATTCCATCGACCTACACTAATCATGGAAGAGAGAGTGGCTAATGCATCAGCCATGTGATTCTCATCACGAGGGATGTGATGAAAGTCGACTCTGTTGAAGAAGGGTAACAACCTTCTTGCATAGTCTTTGTAAGGAATCAATCCTGATTGGTATGTGTTCCAATCTCCTTTTATCTGGTTAATAACCAAAGTTGAGTCGCCGTATACGTCCAAGTTTTTGATCCTTAAATCAATCGCTTCTTCGAGACCCATGATACATGCTTCGTATTCGGCCTCGTTGTTCGTACATTTGAACGTAAGTCTGGCAGTGAACGGAATGTGGGAACCCTGAGGGGTAACAATGATTGCCCCAATTCCATTTCCATAATGATTGACTGCTCCGTCAAAGATAAGTCCCCACTGGGAACCTGGTTCTGGCCCTTCACTGGGTAGCGGTTCATCGCAATCTTTCATCTTTAGATACATGACATCTTCGTCTGGGAAGTCAAACCCGATTGATTCTTGATCGTCAATCGGTTGATGAGCCAAATGATCGGCTAAAATACTTCCTTTAACGGCTTTCTGAGCATGGTACTCTATGTCATATTCTGATAACAGCATCTGCCAACGGGCAATCCTTCCCGTGAGAGCAGGTTTTTCGAAAACGTACTTGATTGGATCCATTTCGGAGACCAACCAAGTAGTATGATGAATCATGTACTGGCGAAGACGTTTGGCTGCCCAAGCCAAAGCGCAACAAGTTTTCTCAAGCATTGTGTACCGAGTTTCGCAGTCGGTGAATTTCTTGCTTAGATAGTAAATGGCAGACTCTTTACGTTTAGTTTCGTCTTGTTGACCAAGTACACATCCCATTGAGTCCTCTAGGACTGTGAGGTAAATGATCAGTGGTCTTCCTTCCACTGGAGGTGATAGAATCGGAGGATTCAACAGATATTCCTTGATACTGTCGAAGGTGGTTTGGCAATCTTCTGACCAAACGCAATCCTGGTTCTTTTTGAGTAATATGAAAATCGGCGCACACGTGGCGGTCATAAGGAATATGAATCTGGAGATGTAGTTCAAACGTCCTTGGAATCCTCTGACTTGTTTTTCAATTTTCGGAGAAGGCATTTCTTGAATGGCCTTGACCTTGTCAGGATCAACCTCAATTCCTTTCTGGCTGACGATGAACCCTAATAGTTTCCCCGAACGGACACCGAAGGTGCACTTGTTGGGATTCAAGCGGAGCTTGATTTTTCTTAGACGTTCGAACAATTTTGACAGATGTTCAACGTGCTCACTCTCTGTTTTAGATTTTGCAATCATATCATCGACATATACCTCGATTTCTTTGTGTATCATGTCATGAAACAGAGTAGTCATGGCCCTTTGATAGGTTGCCCCGGCATTCTTCAAACCGAACGGCATTACCTTGTAACAAAAGGTACCCCATGGGGCAATGAACGAAGTTTTCTCCATGTCTTTCGGCGCCATTTTGATCTGGTTATAGCCCGAGAATCCATCCATGAAGGAAAATACTTTGAAGTTTGTTGTGCTGTCAACCAGCATGTCGATGTGTGGTAAAGGAAAGTCGTCCTTTGGACTTGCCTTGTTCAGATCTCTGTAATCAACACACATTCTGACCCTTCCGTCCTTTTTGGGAACGGGTACGATGTTGGCTAACCATTGAGGATATTCAGATGTAGCGAGGAAACCTGCGTCGATCTGTTTCTGTACCTCCTCCTTGATTTTGATGGCCATGTCCGGGTGAGTACGTCTCAACCTTTGCTTTACTGGCGGACATTCCGATCTCAACGGTAAGTGATGTTCCACGATGCTGGTATCCAACCCTGGCATATCTTGATAGGACCAAGCGAATACATCGGGGAATTCTTTGAGAAGCTTTATCAAACCCTCTCTGGCAGTTGGACTGAGCAGTGCTCCGATCCTGATTTCTTTTCTCTCTTTTTCCGAACCCAAGTTTACCGTTTCCAACGGCTCTTTGTGAGCTTCGATGGACCTTTCCTCTTGTCTGAGTAGTCGGGAGATCTCTCTTGGAATTTCGTTGTCATTTTCTTCTTCAGCCTCGAATAACGGGAACTCAAAGTTGGAAGAAGGCATCGGATCGTATGTTTCAACGGGGTATAAAACAAGCAATCTGCATGACGTGATGATTCGTGTTTAGAAGAGATAGAGAAAATGCAAGTGTGTGCAGTGTTTTGATTTTACTGCTTGTTTTTATTATTGAATGTTTTTTAGGATTACCATTTTCTGAAAAAGCAAAAAGAGAAAACAGCAATTAATGCGGAAATTACAGAACGACGTTATTTTATTAATGAACAAGTCGAATCTCGAAACTACAGCCCTATAAAACAAAACTTTGTCGCTTTGGGCAAAGCGAAGAGGGAAATTTACAGAAAGCGAGCCCTATCAAAACATCCGTTTCACCTGGGCAGGGTGAAAGGCTTAAAGATGGCAATTACTTTGACTGACGAACGACCTTCGGAACCTCGACAGCAACCCATTGGCGGCGAACTCCTCGGTGAATCGCAAAGTCTGGCACCTTCCTTGATTTGTCTTCAGAAATAACGCTGATTTCTGGTGGAGCAGGATCATTGGAATCTGTCTCCCAGGCAGAATTGTCGTAGGAGAATTCCTCTGTTGTATTTTGCATAGCATTTGTGCTCTCAGCTGTATCTCCCCATCCAGTTGACTGGATGTCTTCGAGCCTGATACGAGAGCTTTCGGGAGCAGTGTACTTGACCATAAAGTCGTATTTTCCACTAGGTTGTCCCAGAGTGTCCTAAACTTCTTTGGAACTGGAGAAGTCATCCCTCTCGATGACGTTGACCTCGGGAAAAGCATAGTTGATGAATTCTAGTCCTGCGAACGTTGCGAATTCATCTTCATGTTGAGTAGTTTCCGAATGACCTGAGTGTTGATCCCATGACGTGGCGGGGACACAGGTATTCTGTTCAATGATGCTCAGCTGAGTTTCATTACTCGGCTGACTTTCTTGCCCCAAGTTTCCTGGGTAAGGCTGCCACATTGGTAGGCCATCCATCGGGCCATAGTAATTGTAGTTAAAATTGTCTTTCATCAGAGTGTCTTCCTCTAATGAATTTGGCGGAGCACGGCATCCTTCCGGATCACAATCTCCATATATCATTTCGACATCTGATCTTGGTATAAATCTCGGACTTTCTGTAGGAAATCAAAAAGGCATAGGCACCTCTTCCTGAGACATATAACCGTCCTTGTTAAGGTAGGACTTCCATTCTTCATCTGTGTCAGAGGGATCTTCCTCATTGATAGCATGAACTGTCTGAGACACTGGGTGAAGAAAACCTCCATTGTGGAAGAAGTTTTGAAGGGGATGAAGACTTTCATCGTTGGCAACTGTCTGGGTACAGGTTGCAGAAAAACCAGGACCCTTCTTTGTTTTATTGTCAATATGAACGACAAGCCATCCCCATCCTGTTGTATCGGTACTCTCGACCGCTTTGATAGCATCTTTGTATGAAGAAATTGAGGTTCCTCCTTTGAACTGATCGTCCTTGCTCACCGATAGTGCCTGGAACTGAGTTCCAATAACCTCCTCGGGTTCCACACAAGTAGATGATGATAAGTTGCTCACAAGCAAGGCTTGTTCCCCACAAACCGTGACAAGTTAATCGTTCTTGACGAACTTTAGCTTTTGGTGGAGGGTTGAAGTAACTGCTCCAGCCTGATGTATCCAAGGTCTTCCTAATAAACAACTGTATGTTGCCCGGATGTCCATGACCTGGAAAGTGATTTGGAAAGTGTGAGGACCAATAGTTATGGGAAGATCAACTTCGCCGATAACTATTTTTCTGGATCCGTTGAATGCTTTGACGACGACCTCGCTGACTCTCATCGGAGGGCCCTTGAATGATAATTGCATCAAAGTGGACTTCAACATAACATTCAGGGCTGACCCTGTGTCTACCAGTACGTTGGCTAAAGCATCGCCCTGGCAGTTAACTGTAATGTTGAGCGCCATGTTATGACGGCGACCCTCTTCAGGTAATTCTTCATCACTAAATCCCAAATTATTGCAGGAAGTGATGTTAGAGACAATACTATCGAACTGTCTAATTGTTACATCCTGTTCCACAAAGGCTTGCTCCAAGACTTTCTGTAGAGCCTCTCTGTGTGCTTCTGAACTGAGTAACAGTGATAATACCGAGATCTTTGAAGGAGTCTGTAACAGTTGATCAACAATGTTATATTCACTCCTTTGGATGAGCTTCAGCATCTCATCATTGTTTTTTGAAAGGTCGAGATTACTAGATTAACCGACTGGGGGATCGGGAGCTTCTGGCTGAAGTTCCTTCTCTTTGCTAGGGTCTCCAACCCCTCGGTTGAAGATTCGACTGCTCCGTGTTACACGACTGATGCCTGCAATATTCACGATGGAGGGTAATGGAATTTCCTTTCCATTTTCAATTATTGTTGCACCGTATTTGTAAGGGATAGCCTTAGTTGATTCATACGGTAGTGGCCCCGGTAGATAGATGACTATGGGAACCTTCTGATTTTTCTGACCATCATAAGTAACCTTGATCCGTTCTCGGTTGGGAACTCTAGATTCGTCAAGTAGAGGGATGATGGCAAAAACATCCCTGGTCCTGTGATGACCAGAGATCGTGACAACATCCTCAACTTGCTCGGCAAGGTAGTTCGGCGACCAAATGATGGGTCCTGAACCTGGATATGGATGAATTTCTCCATGATCGACCTGACCCTGAAGAGCTGCTCTCACAAGGTAACACCCTTGGTTACTTTCTGAACAAACGTTACAATTGTCATAGTTGTGTGGCGGCACCTGGCCACGCCCACTTTGAATGCAATGTAACCTCACTAGGTTACCTTCCATTGATCGGACATCCTGACTTTGACGACGAGTAGGAAACCTGTGATTGATACTAATCTGCTCAGTATCTTCGTCCATATAGATTGGCATCCACTAGTGATTTAACAAGTACTGAAGTGCCTCCTGGACAAGGGCACAACCTCGATCGTTTTCGCAACCTGCTTTACAGTTTTGATAATCATGTGATATTAAGAATCCAAGTCGGACCTGCTCAGCATGTAACTCTACCAGGTTGGTATTCATTACGCGGATATCGAAGATTTGAACCATGTTGATTTGATAGGTGTTCCTATCATGGTAGTCTTGGATCCATCCAAGATCCATCTGACGCTGGAGGGCCTCTTGTATGAAAGAGCATCCCTGTTTGTTTACCGAGCAAATCAGACAGGAACTGTAATCGTGCCGCGGCAGATTATGATACTGGCTTTGCCTTGAGTGTATTGCCACCAAGTTGACATTCGTCGCACAAATGTCGTGGTTCTGAATGACGTTGGAATTCGTGTAAACCATGTTAACTCCACGAACTCGGTGCTCTTGGATCCATCCAAGATCCATTTGTTCCTGTAGAGCTGCTTGCACTACAGAACATCCTTGATTGTTTTTAGAGCAGACATCACACTGGTGATAATTATGAGGTGGCACATGGCCATATCCACTCTGTCTACAATGCATCTTGACCAGATTGGTCCCCAATAAGAGTACATCGTGAATTTCATAGACATTGTTAGTCTCTTTCTCAATCAGATTGACTGCAGCTTTCTCATGTTGAGGCAGCGGGTTCGTGAGAACATTGGGATTCGTATCTTTGAAAGATAAGAGCCCGCTCCTAACAAGCTTTTGCACGTCGGATTTGAAATTGAGACAAGTCTCAATGTTATGCCCTGAACCTCCTTGATGATATGGGCATGTTTGATCCACCTTAAACCAGAAAGGCGGATTTTTCGGAACTGAAAGGGGAGACTTAGTCTGGATGTGCCTCTTAGCCAGCAGTAACGGAAACAGCTCTGTGTACGTTACGGGTATAGGATCAAATCCTGGTGGCCGTGTTGTACGGTTGTTGTTATATGGAGGACGAGCCTGCTGAAGAGGTTGTTGTGTCCTTTGTTGGTCAGGTTGGCTCTGCGCAACCTGAGGTTGATACATAGGAACAGGCGCGGGGCCGATAGCAGGAGTAACAGCTGCTACTGGTTGATAACGTCGTCTTTGCTTTCCGAGAGAGACATTCCCAATATCTTGCTCTTTTTTCTTAGGGAGAGCACTACCGTATTTTTTAGTACCGCTCGTCGATCCAGTGTCTTTTACCAAACGTCCTTCTCGGACGGCTTCCTCAAGACGTACACCCATGCCAACCATTTCGGTGAAATCACTGGGTGCACTGGCAACCATTCGGTCGTAGTAAAATGAGCTTAAGGTCTTTAAGAAGATTTTTGTCATCTCTTTTTCCTCAAGAGGTGGACAAATCTGAGCGGCAATTTCACGCCACCTTTGAGCATACTCCTTAAAGGTTTCCTTGTCCTTTTGTGACATTGATCTGAGTTGATCTCTGTCGGGTGCCATGTCCAAATTGTACTTGTATTGTTGGACGAAGGCAGTACCAAGATCTCTGAATGTACTGATCGTAGTACGGTTTAAACCCATGTACCATTTGAGTGCAGCACCGGTTAAACTATCCTGGAAGTAGTGAATCAGCAGATCCTGATTCTCCGTCTAAGCTGACATCCGCCGAGCGTACATCACCAGATGGCTCTGAGGGCAAGAGTTACCCTTGTATTTTTCAAAGTCGGGCACTTGGAACTTGTGCGGGACTTTCACATTTGGGACCAAGCAGAGGTCTGCGGCGTCCTTTCCAAATAGATCCTGACCGCGAATAGCTTGCATCTCTTTCTGCATTTCCAAGAACTGCTCCTGGAATTCATCCATTCTGTCAAACATAGTTTCCTTCTTACCAGAAAGTGTCTGTGGAATCTGTCCTTCCGGGACAGTGTGCACCACAGGGGGTGGTACCGTGACTACGGTAGTAAGTCCTGGCGCCTCCCGAAGTTTGTAACCTTCAGGAGTCTTTAGTATGCCCCTGGCATCTTCGCTTTCCCGAAGTTTGTAACCTTCAGGCCCAGCGGCTTCTGTTGCGATTCCCATATCTTTAGTGATCGGCGGAACATATCCTTCCGGGATATAGTTAACAGGCATGCCCCAAGGACGATCTTTCGGCATCTGATACCTAGGATCATACTTTTCTATGATGGGCGTTGAGGTGATCTCTGAGATCACAGTTCTTTGTAGCTGAGCTTCTGCCATGGCTTGCATGTCGTTACGAAGCTTTCTCATATCCTCTCTCAGAGCGTCGATCTCTTCTTTCAACTCTCTGTTTTCTTCCTCAAGATCATCCATCCTTTTCTGACGATTGGCCCGAGTATTATACGAATGAGACAGTTTGACTCTAGAACCGAGACACAAACGTAAGATTCGTAGGTAAGGAGAATACGCGATGTGAGAATGATAAAATGCAATGATTTATATTAATTGTTTTTTTTTGTTTAATCAAAATAAACTTCGACAATTAGATTGCAAATATCAAACAGTGGGGAAACCCCTTTTTATTGAATTCCAAAGGATTACAGAAATGGAAACACAGTAGATTACAAAGTGCAGAAACAGAAACCTAAACTAATGGGTCCCGAGTCCTCTTCTTTGACCGGGGCGCTTGGGCCGTTGTCGGGTTGTCATTCCTTTGCCAGGTGAAAGGAGCGAGCAAATTCCTTTGGTCATCTTGATTCTCTACAGCATGCTGCTCCAAAATTTCAATCAGAGCATCTTTCTCTTTTAGTAGTTGCTGTATTTGGATACACTCTACGTCGAGGGTGCGGTACTTGTTCTTCCAAGATCTTCTCTCCTTTTGAACTTTGTTGAGAGTAACCTGAAGCTTTTCAGTTTCCGTCATGAAGTACATGACAGTTTCCCTCGGCGGAAGAATTTCGTAATGAGGATAAGGCATCTTTAGCTTGAGAGCTCTAGTTTGTACCCAGTGGAGATAAGGCTCCACCGAGACACAGTCCAGTTTTCCCAGAGACTCTCATCCTTCTTATGAACATGTTTCCAAGCTTGCACTATTTCCATCTTTAGTGCTCTGTCGTTTTCTCCTTCCTTGAAGAAAAGACCTTCCAGATGAACACCCAGTGGGATGTGTCTCATCGGGTATCCAAATTGACGAAGAACCAATATCGGATGATAGTTGATTCCACCTTTAGTTCCTATGAGGGGTACGCTGGAGAGGTTTCCACAACGGTCAATGATTCTGATTCCCTCATAAATCCTATTACACCAATCTATATCAGAGTTGGTAAGGGACATGATCTTCTGCGACCAACGTAAGACACTCTTGCAATCCCAAAAAGCAGCAGACTTAGGCAAGTGTGAGATAAACCACTTATAAAGCAGAGGTACACAGCATGTGATCTCCCCTCCGCTGTACAAATTTCCCAAGTGTACAGAATGATACGCATCTGCGAGCAAAGTCGGCACAGGGTTTCCAATGAGAAAAACCTTAATAGCGTTGATATCGACGAAGTTATTGATGTTGGGAAACAAAGATAACCCGTAGGTGAGCAAGACAAAGATGCTTTCAAAAGAAGTTATGTTCCCTATATTAGCGAAGTACAGAGCTTTCTTTGTCAGGAACTGGGCTGGCAAACCTGGGATGCCACCCTTAGTGGTCATGTGAGTCCAGACCTCAGACTCGTCCAAATGAATTGCTATTGCAATAGTCTGATTCTTTGGAATTTCTTCCAGTCCAGAAAATGGAGCTCGATCAGTGATATGTAAATCAGTCAGATGAGAATACTCCTCCAGCGTTGGTGATAGCTGGTAATTCGGGAATGTGAAACAGTGATAAACCGGATCATAGAATTGAATGAGCGCGTCCATGATCCCCTTAATCACATGGACTCTTAACAGTGGTAGCAAACCACCGTGCTTGGCTCTGAAAGCCTCTGGGTTAACGATCATCCTTGCTAACTTTCTCAAATCCCCTAGCTTTGGAACCTTGAAGGTATACTGGTGAGTTCTCCTTCTACCGAAATCCATTAGCGTAATCCTTTTCTCTGATATTTGCAATCACAGTCTTAGTTTAATTTGAAAAACAGAGAGACTAGAAGAGAAGTTTTTTGAATGTTTTAATGTTTTATTAAATGGATGCATGAATGCAGCACACAAAAACATAGAAAAAACATGGGGTCAGAGGGTCGTTGTCATGAAGTCAAGGCTCTACCCATCCCTAAAGGTTTATACTAGGGTGATTTTTGTACTTGTACTCATTATCATCAGCTCCTCCCAGGAAAGCAAAACAACAAGCGGATCGCCAGCGAGTTGTAGAGCAATCTTAGAGTAAGTGCCATTCACCGAGAATAGATCACCAGCCTCAAATGAGGGTAGTATCGCGTAACAACTATTTCTGATAGCTTCCGCACTACGAAAGGGTTGGCTTTTCTAGGTGTATACTCAATCTCACCACATGCGGCATCACACGCATTCCCAGTAGCAGAAAAATAAACACATATAACAATTAGGAAAAGCAGTATATATATTTGTCCTAATCATCCTAGACTTATAAAGCTATGATTCCTAAGTTCCTGACAGAAAACGGGTTCCCCGGCGGAAGCCCCAATCTGTGGTTTTCACATAAGTGAAGAAAAAGGAAAAAGGAAAAAGAAAGACAGGCCCCACGGTGGGCGCCACTTTTCTGTAGCGAGCGATTTTGGACGCGGTTCTTAAGCGCTGGTCGCTCTCTGCAGTTGAGCTTTAAAACTACAGGTCGATTCATTTTTTATCCTATTGTGAGCTGAATAAGGAAGGGAAATAGATGTCTCCAATTAACCCTGCTTGCATACTGAGTTTAAACAGCGGTCTGTTAGGTTACGGATGCTATCAATGTGGAGGGCCTTTGTACTGGTTATTTGTATTTTCGCCAATACTGTCTTCTTTCTTTCTAGGACTTTCTAGCGGGGAACAAGGATTAGGATGTTAGGACTGATGCTTTTGAATTACTGCTTTTGATTGACTGAGATATGGGATTTGGGTTTTTTGTTGATTGCGCTCGCTAAGATCTTTTCTTTCGATCTTATGCCTACGTATTCCCGTTTACCGAAACAGGGAAATCAGAGCGTTCGTAGTTCCTCATATTCTATGGGAGGAAATGGGTGTTTTTGGTGTCTTGTTCAAAGCCCAAGACGTGAAGCGAAAGGTGATTTGTATCTTGTTCAAAGCCCAAGATGTGAAGCTGAAAGGTCTATTTGTGTCTTGTTCAAAGCCCAAGACGTGAAGCTGAAAGACCTCGACTTTAGAGAGAATTTGTCATCTCTAAAGAGGGGAGAAGGAGAATTACTTTAACTGGGATACGCGGATCCGAGCAATGCCATAATTTCCGAAGAAAGGGTTTTAACCTGAAGGAGAAGACTTTAACTCAGTGTAGAGCAATGCCATCTTTCCTTAGGAGTTTCTCATGCTAAAAGAGGGACAGTGGCATGGATGTAGATGATCCAGAGGCTTGCCGCTTACAGCGATTAGATGAAGGGAAAGGAGTTGTTGATGTTTGTGTACTGTGAACGAGGCACAACTTTGACGCTAAAAGGTTGATTGGATCAACCAGTGGTTTTCTTATACAAAGCCTAAGAGGAGGCTAATTTGTGTCCCGTACAAAGCCCGAGAGAGAGGCTAAAAGGGTGATTGACTCAACGAGGGAGTCTCTTATGTGTCTCGTACAAAGCCCGAGAGAGAGGCTAAACTTTTTTTGACTCCACTGGGGAGAGTTTTGGTATCTCGTACGAAGCCCGAGATGGAGGCTATTGTAACTGTTTCAGTTGAGTGACAGATCCAATATGCTGATTTTAAAAGAGAAAATCAGTTCTTATATGAGCAACACTGTACTCAGGGATTTGATTTGAGGATCAGGGATATTTCCTTCTCTTTGAGGAAACGGGAAATCCAAAGGGTATTGAGACTGTCCGAGTCTGCGGGTTTCCTTCCTATTTAATGAAGGGTGCTTGAGAATGTCTTTGAGACTCAAGGAAGTTAGACTGTCCAAGTCTAGAGTTTTATCTTTTGTACTATGCTTTGAGAAACAGTAGTAGACTCTATGAAAGGACTGTTCTATGAGGATGACTATGTTCTGTTCCTATACCTCTAGGAGGTCGTCGGGACAATTTGTACGAAGCCCAAGAGGAGGCTGGAAACTTTTAAGAAGCCGACGGGTCCTTGTACGAAGCCCAAGAGGAGGCTATCATTCCCGGGGGAAGAGATCATTATACGAAGCCTAAGAGGAGGCTGTGAATACTTCTAAGAAGCCGTAGTGTCCTTGAATAATGCCCAAGAGGAGGCCGATGCTTTTAAGAAGCCCGTGGGTTTATCATCTCCTTTCCATTAGGAGAGATAACTCTTTTAAAGATAAAAACCACTGGTAAACGTGCGAGGTTTACTATCCAGCGACTTTTAGCTTTTAAAGAGGGTTCCTTAGTTAAGGTCCAAGATTATGACCGTAGTGGGTACCCAAATCCCGAGACATTCAAGGCAAGCTATCCACGAGGAATAGATCAAGTCAAGAAAGTTTGAGAATTGGGAAGAAACTCAAAGATGCCATTCACGGAGAATACATTCATCTTGGGGAGTAGAGCTTCTTGATGATTCCTAAGGAGGACAGCCGAAGAGAAGACTGTATCTGGTGCTCCTATTGGGGGATCTAGGCGTCTATTTCTACGAATAAATGAAACGGTGTCACCTAGTTCTAGACGTAGTTGCCGGGGAAACTCGAAATATCTATACTATTATTACACAGTAGATATGAGTTTATGAAAGGAGACTTACAGTGAGCAGCCCCACAATACAGTTTATAATATGAAAGCAGTAAACGAAAGCGATAACCACTTACTCGGTTGTAGTGCTTCCATGCTGTTTGGTTAGTTGTTCAACAAAGAAAGATTGAAAACAACAGTATATTCAAAATCAAAGGAGAAATTGCTTTGAAAAAGAAATATTTGGGGCTTACAGCTCAAGGAGAGGCCCAGGGTTTTATCAGTGAGCGCACTGTTTGACTTTGTACAGCGGGACTTATACAAGTGACTGGGGCCCAAAAAGGTTTTCTATACAAAGGGATGGGTCTTACACTCTCTCAAGAGGCCCAAAAAGGTTTAAAGGAAAAAGAGTGGGGCTTATAACACGAGGGTAGGCCCAAATGATTTTTCGTTTAAAAATGGCGATCGCGCCGAGGTTTTCTTTTAACGCAGAGGGACTTATACAATAAGTGAGGCCCAAAATGTTTTGGTTAAAAGGGGGATTGGGTCTTGCACTCTCTCAAGAGGCCCAAAAAGTTTTAAGAGAAAGAAATGGGTCTTACTACTCGAGGGTAGGCCCAGATGGTTTTTATTTTTAAACGGGCGACGATCGCGCCGTTTACTTGTACAGAGGGACTTATACAATGAATGAGGCCCAAAAAGTTTTTGTACAATGGGGGATGGGTCTTACACTCTCTCAAGAGGCCCAAAGTGTTTTGAAAATGATTTATGAGGGTTGAATTAATCCAAAACCCTAATTTGTTTTCAAAATGTATTTAATTGAAAAAAAATTCAATTAAAATGATCAAAAATTGTTTAACACATGGAAAACAAATTGTGATCTTGGATTAATGCTTCAAAAATTAAGTATTGACCTCTAGGCCGTGACAGCAAGTTCAAAGTGATTTTTGATTTGGAGGTGTTACAGATGAGTGGTGATGATCTGAACAGCTTCCCTACACCCTATGGATTGTGTTTGGATGGTTGGACTTGATTGAAATTGGCTGGATCATTTTGTGGTACCTCAGCTGCACTTTGGTTAAAACCTTGAGCAACCAGCTGGTGATTTTGTGAAATTGATGTTCTAGAAGTAATCTAAGTGTTTGATCAGCTCATATGTGATGTATGTGAGGTGTGTGAGTGATTGGTTTGATTGGAATTGCTCTCAAACTCAAAACCCGATAGTGACTTGCCTTAGAAGGCAAAATTGGAGTGAAAGAAGAGATTTTGAGGAAAGCATCTGTTAGATGGCTTTGGTGTACTCAAACTGACCACAATTGAGCTCTATTTACAGTAGAGCAAGTTTGTTTTGGGATCCACAGTGAATGGCAACTGCAGCAGGTGTTTCCTCAATGTTGGCCAATGGAAATGAAAGTCTCCTCTAGCCATTGACTAGAGGTTAGGGCACAGAGCTATGGTCCCCTTGGTCTTGGATAAGTCTTGACTGATTTCAGATGAGAATGGCTCAGTCCATGCCACCTTGATGGTTCCATTGAATGCCTCATTCCAAATTTGAAGTCTTGTCCCTATTTTGGCCATTCTAGGTTCAACATGCTATTTCTTGTTCCATGGACTTTGGAGGCTTGGCTCAGTGATTGTCCCCTTTAGATTCAATCCTCTGAGGTGTCCAAGTGGATAGGAGCAATTGAATTTGGCTAATTTTGGCAAATCGACCAAAGTTGCAAATTCTGCCTTGCCTTGACAGATTTCAGCAAGGCAACTTGCCAATGTCATATCTCATGGTGTAGGTTGAATTTGGCAATGTACTTGGCCATTTTGGAAAGCTCTTACATGATACAAAAATTGTTTTAACAAGTTTGGTTTTGATCTCTTTTGATTCCAAGTGAAAAATCCCCCTACATTTGGCAAAAAGTGAGGCAGAATCTGACTTAGTGAAAATTTCACTAAGTGTTGGAAAAAGTGACATTTTCACTTTTCAGCCACTTTGATCACTCCATAACTCAAAATCCTTAATGAATTGGAATGACTTGTAGTTGAAGTTTTTATAGGTGATAATGAGGGCTACAAATCCATCTTTGGATGAGAAAAAATGGCCTTGTGGTTTAGGAGTTATGGTCCTCCAAAGTTGGTACCCTTGCCACTTTATTTTTAACTTAGAAAAAATTCTAAGTTTTATGGTTACCCCTTTTACAAGTTATCTCCCTTTTCTTGATTTTTCTTGATGAATGATGATTCAAATCATACATTAACATCATTTTAGGGTTAAAAATCCATTTTGGTGAAAAATCTCAAAAAGTCAAAGTTGACTTTTGTGCACAGTTGACTTTTTATCAGATGAATTCCAAACTGTGCAATTCCTCAGGAAATCATGTCCTTGACCTAAATCAAACTTGATGGGCATGTTCCATGGGTGTCATAGGGTATATTTAATCATGTATTAGGGTTTGGGAGCATGTCCTGGTCAAAAGTCAAAGTTACATTGACTTTTCCCTTAAAACCCTAATTATGGGGCAGATGAAATTGAGATTTGTTGCTCAAACTTCTTGGATCAATCCATTGTTCCAAATGGATCAATATGGTATATTAGAGACCCTCAAACCCTCTCTTGAGGTCTTGGCTCATGGTTTGTCCCAAAAGTCAACTTAGGGGTGAATTAGGTCAAGAAACCCTAATTCCTGATTTTTGATGAATGCATCCCCTGAGGCAAAATTGACTTGATGCATGGGTTCATGAGGTTCCATGAAGTATATTAGGTTATGTTTTGGATCATTGCCTTATGCCCAGATGAAAATTTCCATCTGGAGGCCCTGGTCGACCAAAACCCTAATTTGGTGACACTGTCGATCTTGAGACTTGTTCCACCTAGAAGGGAGCAGCCTTGTGCTTAGTCCTTGAAGTGGGAGTCCTTTTTTATCCATTGAGGATGTTTGAGAGATTAGACAAGTTGAAAATCAAGTCCTTTCTTGATTGAGCCTTTGTCTAAAGCTCAGAGAGGGCTTGAAACCCTAATTCTGATTGTATTGGATGCTCACCCATCTTTGGGGAGACTGATGAAGCATGATGGTTCATCCATATTGTGATGATGATTTTCACAATGATGGGAAATCTAAGTAGTCAAAATTTGGGGTATTACACCAGGTATGTCAAATGGATTGCTAATATAGTTCATGTAATAAAGAAAAATGGCAAATTGAGGGTATGTATTGATTTTCGAGATTTGAATTCTGCTACCCCAAAGGATGAATATCCTATGCCATTGGCGGAAATGCTTGTCGATTCTGCCGCAGGCCATGAGTACCTTAGTATGCTTGATGGGTACTCTGGTTATAACCAAATTTTTATTGCTGAAGAGGATGTTCCTAAAATGGAATTTCGATGCCCTGGAGCTTTAGGCACCTACGAATGGGTGGTAATGCCTTTTGGCTTAAAGAATGATGGGGCAACATACCAGCGAGCTATGAATTCGATTTTTCATAATTTTATTGAGTCTTTTATGCAGATTTATATTGACGGTATTGTTATTAAGTCGGTTTCAGGAAAAAGTCATATAGACCATCTTCGACAGTCCTTTGAACGGATGAGAAAGTTTGGTTTGAAGATGAATCCTCTCGAATGTGCGTTTTGTGTGCAGGCGGGAGACTTCCTAGGCTTTGTGATCCACAAGAAAGGGATCAAAATCAATCAGAACAAGGCCAAGGCAATAATGGAGGCGAAAGTGCCATCTACAAAGAAGGAATTGCAGTCTCTACTTGGCAAGATCAACTTTCTCAGAAGGCTCATCTCCAACCTTAGTGGGAAGACGCAAGCCTTTTCTCCTCAACTCCGACTAAAGAAGGAAGACTTTGAATGAGGGAAAGAACAGCAGGATGCCTTCGAAAAAATTAAGGAATACCTGATGCACCTCCAATTTTAATGTCACCTTGTAGAAGTAGGAGTATGAGGCTGTATATATCCGTGTCGAACAAGACATTAGGGAGCATGTTGGCTCAAGAGGATGAGAATGGTGTCGAAAGAGCCATTTAATACCTCAGTAGGGTCTTGAACGATGCGGAAACTAGATATAGTGTAATTGAAAAGATGTGTTTATGTTTATACTTTTCATGTATGAAATTGAAGCACTATAGAAAACCAGTTGATGTTTACGTTTCTTCTCATTTCGATGTTATAAAATACATGTTATCTAAACCAATCTTGCACAGTCGAATTGGAAAGTGGGCATTAGCATTAACTGAGTATTCTTTGACATATTTACCTTTAAAGGTTGTCAAAGGACAAGTAGTGGCTGATTTCATAGTCGACCACGCTATAAACGAAAAGTCTTTGGACTACATTGAAATAGAACCATGGAAGTTGTACTTCGACGGTTCTAGTCATAAAAATGGAACTGGAATAGGAGTTCTTATTATTTCTCCTAATAGAATTCCAATAAAATTTAAGTACAAAGTCGAAGGCCTTTGCTCAAATAATGAGGCAGAATACGAGGCTTTGATAGCAGGACTTGAAATTTTGTTGGAATTGGGGGCAACTCGGGTCGAAATAATGGGCGACTCTGAGTTAGTCATAAAGAAAATAACAAAGGAGTACAAGTGTGTTAAAGAGAATTTAATCATGTACTTTGTAATAGCTAATCGACTCTTGAAAAGATTCGATATGGTTGTGATTCGACATATCCCTCGAATAGAAAATCAGGAGGCAAATGATTTAGCACAGATTGCTTCTGAATACAAAGTATCGAAGGCGAAGTTGCAAAAAGCCATTGAAGTTAGAGGAAGAGTCGTGTCAGCCAGATTATCCCCATCAGATTTGGAGACGATAAAGCTAGGATACGCTGACGAAGAAAATTTTGAAATTTTCAACATATATAATTCAATGATTGGAGATTGGAGGAAACCCATAATGGAATATCTACAAAATCCAACAGGATCAGTCGAAGGAAAAATCAAGTATCGAGCTTTGAGTTATGTGATTTTGGGGAATGAATTATTTAAGAAAACTCCGGAAGGGATATTACTTAAGTGTCTAAGCGAATCTGAGGCATACATAGCCTTGTCGAATGTACACAGTGGGGCATGCGGTGCGCATCAAGCAGGCCATAAGATGAAGTGGTTATTATTCCGACAAAGAATGTATTGGCCAACTATGTTAAACGATTGCGTCGAATTCGCGAAAGGATGCCAAGAGTGCCAGGTACACGCAGTGATACCACATATTCCTGCAAGTGAATTACATTCTATAATAAAGCCTTGGCCCTTTAGAGGTTGGGCTTTGGATTTGATTGGAGAAATTCGAGCGACCTCTTCAAAAAGCCAGAAGTTCATTTTGGTTGGTATCGATTATTTTACAAAGTGGATCGAAGCCATACCTTTAGTGAATGTGAATCAAGAAGCAGTACTCGAATTTATTCAAAAACACATCATTTATAGGTTCGGGATCATAGAGACAATAACAACGGATCAAGGATCTGTTTTCACTGGTAAAAATATGCAAGCATTTACGAAGGAACTAGGGTTAAAACTCCTCACATCAACGCCTTACTACGGTCAAGCCAACGGACAGGTCGAAGCAGCAAACAAAGTTATAATTGGTTTGATAAAGAAGTATGTGGGAAGAAAGCCAAAGAATTGGCACAAAACTTTGGACCAAATTCTATGGGCTTGTCGAACCTCTCCTAAATAAGCTACAAATGCTACACCCTTTCAACTAATGTATGGCCATGATGCAGTCTTACCGGTCGAGATATACTTGCAGTCAGCAAGAGTTCAAAGACATCATGAAATTCCATCATATGCATATTGTAATATGATGATAGACGAGTTGGTCGATTTAGACGAAGAAAGGTTAAATGCGTTGGAGTTATTAAAAAGGCAAAAAGAAAGGGTGGAGAAATCCTACAATAAAAGAGTAAAAGGTAAAGCCTTTTTGATTGGTGACCTTGTGTGGAAAGTGATTCTTCCCATGGATCGAAAAGATAGACTTATGGGAAAATGGTCCCCTAAGTGGGAAGGACCTTTTCAAATCACAAAAGTGTTTTCCAATGGCCCGTATGAAGTCGAAGAATTAGATAAAGATAAGAGAGTACTGAAAATAAATGGGAAATATTTGAAAAAATATAAACCCATATTGCAGGAAGTTAAAATACAAATCGAATAATCTTGCAAAAGAAATAACTAAATTGGTGAAATTCGCCAAACAAATGGCTTAAATGTCATTCCAAAAAGAAATAGGCCTCAAAGGACCAAGCAACATTACAAATTTAAACAGGGAAAAATATCTTCAACTTTTCAAACTTGGACCGTTTAATCTGAAGACGAAGTTCACAGAGGGCCTTGCTGGTCGAAATCTCTTCAATCTCTTTACCTAGCTTCTGAGCCCTTTCAACATGATGCACTCCAACTTCAATCTCTTTAGCTATCTCATCTTGATTGACTTGTTGTAGTTCCTTTTTGCGTTTCTGAGCTTGAGAAATTTTGTTTTGGAGGGCGGCAATTTGTTTCTCCCATTTGAGGATGTTTTCGTCACAGCTAGCTACCTCTTTCTTATACCCATGATCTGCTAGGAACTAGGGTAGTGATGATGAAAGGATCTTAAAACGTGGGCTGAAGAGACGTCTCAAAAAAAGTGCAATGATGACTCTGACGTCACAAATGTCTAGTCATATGAACAGTCGTATGTTGAACTATTGACGGCGTCGAATTGTATTGGCAAAAAATGCTTTTCTCCCTTAGTCGAAAATGCATTTTCTGGGGAGCAATTTGTAAGTTGTTAATTTCGACGCCTGAATTTTTGTTCAGAAAATAAATTTAAGAATTTACCAGGATAGTTCGACGGAGATTTGATCCTGGAAAAAGAAGATCAGTCGAAAAATGAGTGGTAAATTGGAGGAATATATATTTGGAGATTTTCTCTAAGTATTGGAAAAGGTTTTTACAATTTGGTATAAAGGCCTTATTCGACGAATATTTTGAAATTCAAATTTAGGAGGGAGGTTCACTTTGAAAACCAGACGCGTGGAGCACATCCAGGACGTAAAGGCATGCAGGACGCCATTTGTCATCATTAGGAAAAATAGTTGTTGTTGACAGTTATTTCGATTGCATATAAATAGGGAGTCTTAGTGTTAGATTTCAGGGTGTTCAAAATTTGTACAAGTTACTCAAGAATACTCAAAGTAACCGTGTGAGAGAAAAGAGTAGTTACTAAGAAAATGTACGCTTGAAAAACACCAGTTTTATTCCATTCATTTTAATGAAGTTCTAAGTTATTCATTTACAATTTCCTTTACATTTCTGCAATTTCATTCTTGCAATTTACTTACGTTTTCGCCATTTTTTTCAAAAGCAAAAGTCTGCAATACTTTTCAGTCGAAATACATTAGTTTGTGAAAACAATGATAAATTCAATGAAAAAAAGGTTTTATTTTCATACAAATTGTCGAAGTCATTAAAGCACATTGTCCTAGGATTTGTTTGATCGGTCCTGCAAGTAAACTAATTTTTTCGTAAATTAGGAGATCAGCGGTTGTTTGCTAATTTTTCAGGCAAACAGTATCATATATACAATCACACTCTACATAACAACGTCTGGTCCTGCGTGGTTATTGTTGATTGCAGAATATAGCAGCAAGCAAATAATAATAAGTAACCCAATTTATCGTTCTCCACAGGGATCAGTGCGAGGGAAAGAATGCCATTCAACGGTTTCTATATTTCTAAGCTCATCGATCAAAAGTTCTGGTTTAAAGATGAACCAAAAGCAAATGCGGAAAATGTAAAGACGGAAAATATAAAGTAAAGACAGAATTATAAACGGAGCCTTGTTGGAATTAGATCTCATCAATTGATAACACATGCATTCTTCTAATCAAGCAAACACAAATCAATCATTCGCCTAATATCCTCGCGTATCACTCACAACAGAGGTTATGTCTAACGCAACGTCGAGAGGCCAACTGTATTGTCTCATCAGTGATGTCTCACGCAACAAAACCAACACAGAGCTTTAAGAGCAGATACTCATGCAAGTGTTAAGCCTAAATCTATCTCTAGAGTTCAGTCCTAACAGATTTTACTATAACATCCATATCAAATAAATGATTTCTTCATATTTAAGCAAGATCAAAATACGTACACACGTTTAACCCTTTTTACATGTATTCAACTAATTTGCCCAATGAATGTAAATATCCTTCTTCAACACTATTATCAAGCATCCTCGCGATACCGTATCGATCCTACTCATGTTACCCATGCTACATAATCAACACAATACAACAAAAGATAAAATGAATATCAACTCGCAAAACCATGTCAAAAGCTTGTTCATTGATAGATAAAAATCTAAGATCAAAGATTTGTAAAGGTTTTGTCAAGACCACAAATAATCAACCAAAGACAACAACAATAGAAATTCAGAATTCAAATCACATACATACATTAGAGGAAATACAATAGGTATCAAAAGATTACATCCCTCTCCAACAAGAAATCAGAGATCCTACCTTTTCTCCCTTGGAAATGAAAGAGATATGGCGTTCTGATCCCAAAATTACAACAACATCAGAACAACATAAAAAACATAACCTAAAAAGTGTAAAAATTGTATTTATACAATTCAGAAATTTGCAGGTTCGCTAGGCGAATGGTTAAAAATAGGCACAACAGGTGCCTCAAACAGTTAAACCGCCTCAGAATTTCACGTGCATTCGCGAAGCGAGCCTTCGCCAAAACCTTCGCCCCAGCGAATTTAGGGCCTTTTCCTACTGAAACTTTCTGCCACCCTTCGCTGGAACGTTCGCCAGGCGAACCTTCGCTAGGAGCTCGCCAGCACTCGCGAGGCGAATACTGCTGTTGCAACTTCAATTCTTTGGCAGGTTGCACCATTTCTGTGTCTTCAAACTTTGATCATTTAGTGCATTTCCTGCACAATAACACACACATTACAAGCACCAAAGGTATATTATCAATGTGTAGAAGAACAACAACAATCATGGATAAAAACCATGAAAACATGAGAAAAGAGATGAAAAAGTGCAACGAAAGATATGCCAATTTTAGGCCAAATCCGCACCTAACAACTCTCCCCAACTAAACTCTTGCTTGTCCTCAAGCAAAGTATGCCCCTCGTTAAAAACAAGCGGATTTGCTCAAGCTTAAGAATCAACCAAAATCCAGATAAACCAAACATGAAAATGCGCACAAGCAACGTTTACCACTCAATAGAATCGAACAATGATAAAGAATTAAGTACTTAAACAAATATCATGGAATGGTTCAAATGACAACTAAATTTTCATACTTGAATCACTCTAACACTCCTCTTCAAAATAAGAATGAAGAAATTGACGCGTTTGCAACCACGGGGAAATTTCACTCACCCGACAAACAATGCAAATAGCAATCCAATTCATACAACATCTAACAATCAATATGAAAATATGGAAGCAAAAAGATCACTAAGGGCTTTAAAGGTTATAGCTTGGTCGGGTTAACAACAAAGGGACATTTCTAAAGGTCTTTGAATAGAAACTGCCGATAAATGATATTTACACATTTACAACTTCATTCACCATTCTCATTCCTTTACCACAAACCTTCTCAAACTTCCTTTTGCACAATTATTTCACTCTCTATTTTTTTTCATCAAACAAGCATTCTTTTTCTTGTGTTTTTCATATTCATATTTACACTTTTTCTTCTCATGCTTGTTTGAACTTTTTCAAAAGGTTAAAGCAACCTACCATCTTCTTTTTCATTCAACCCAACTTGAATTCAACCAAACCTCATGCGAATGCTCCTTGTCTTTACCGCAAGGAAATCAAAGTATACAATTTTCAAAGGTTCAAGAAGAAATATTTCAAACCTCACAAAATTCAATGATGAACCAAACTAGCAAATTATGTACATAAACCAAGTTCATCACTAAAATGAGATTTAAATTGTTTTAGGCTCAAAGCGGCAAACAAATTCTCACTACTCACGGGTAAGATACTTTTGGATACGGTTGTGCTCAATATAAACAAATGCCTTGATCATTTCTAATGCTTCCACAAAATCACAATAATCAAAAGATAAATCATGAATCAAATGAATTAACAAAGTTATCAGTCATCCTTGCATATAGTAAACAATGGAGGTTTCCTCACAATTAGTGGCTTTTGGACCTAAGTGAAACAAGCATTCAAACAAGTTGCAAAATGAAACAAAGATACACATTTGCCCAAAGCACAAAATTCTTAAATCATTCTAGCATTCTATAAAGCAATACAATTTACCAGGCATACTTTCAAAGCTCAACAACATCCAGACCCGGTCGAAGCTTCATTGAATTCTTTTTTACAAAGCAACCAATCTAGAAGGAGTTCTCAACATTCCTGAACACACTAGAGAAAACATTAAAGGAACACAAATGCATATAATATAAACAAATGTACAAAGCTTAAAAATATAGAAACTATGCGATGCGATTCAATATCAAAACACCAATCCTCGGCAACGGCGCCAATTTGTTGATTGCAGAATATAGCAGCAAGCAAATAATAATAAGTAACCCAATTTATCGTTCTCCACAGAGATCAGTGCGAGGGAAAGAATGCCATTCAACGGTTTCTATATTTCTAAGCTCATGGATCAAAATTTCTGGTTTAAAGATGAACCAAAAGCAAATGCGGAAAATGTAAAGATGGAAAATATAAAGTAAACACAGAATTATAAACGGAGCCTTGTTGGAATTGGATCTCATCAATTGATAACACATGCATTCTTCTAATCAAGCAAACACAAATCAATCATTCGCCTAATATCCTCGCGTATCACTCATAACAGAGGTTATGTCTAACGCAACGTCGAGAGGCCAACTGTATTGTCTCATCAGTGATGTCTCACGCAACAAAACCAACACAGAGCTTTAAGAGCAGATACTCACGCAAGTGTTAAGCCTAAATCTATCTCTAGAGTTCAGTCCTAACAGATATTACTATAACATCCATATCAAATAAATGATTTCTTCATATTTAAGCAAGATCAAAATACGTACACACGTTTAACCCTTTTTACATGTATTCAACAAATTTGTCCAATGAATGTAAATATCCTTCTTCAACACTATTATCAAGCATCCTCGCGATACCGTATCGATCCTACTCATGCTACCCATGCTACATAATAAACACAATACAACAAAAGATAAAATGAATATCAACTCGCAAAACCATGTCAAAAGCTTGTTCATTGATAGATAAAAATCTAAGATCAAAGATTTGTAAAGGTTTTGTCAAGACCACAAACAATCAACCAAAGACAACAACAATAGAAATTCAGAATTCAAATCACATACATACATTAGAGGAAATACAATAGGTATCAAAAGATTACATCCCTCTCCAACAAGAAATCAAAGATCCTACTTTTTCTCCCTTGGAAATGAAAGAGATATGGCGTTCTGATCCCAAAATTACAACAACATCAGAACAACATAAAAAACATAACCTAAAAAGTGTAAAAATTGTATTTATACAATTCAAAAATTTGCAGGTTCGCTAGGCGAATGGTTAAAAATAGGCACAACAGGTGCCTCAAACAGTTAAACCGCCTCAGAATTTCACGTGCATTCGCGAAGCGAACAAAACACTCGCGAAGCGAGCCTTCGCCAAAACCTTCGCCCCAGCGAATTTAGGGCCTTTTCCTACTGAAACTTTCTGCCACCCTTCGCTGGAACGTTCGCCAACGTTCGCCAGGCGAACCTTCGCTAGGAGATCGCCAGCACTCGCGAGGCGAATACTGCTGTTGCAACTTCAATTCTTTGGCTGCTTGCACCATTTCTTTGTGTCTTCAAACTTTGATCATTTAGTGCATTTCCTGCACAATAACACACACATTACAAGCACCAAAGGTATATTATCAATGTGTAGAAGAACAACAACAATCATGGATAAAAACCATGAAAACATGAGAAAAGAGATGAAAAAGTGCAACGAAAGATATGCCAATTTTAGGCCAAATCCGCACCTAACAGTTATATATATTTTCCAACAGTTGTTAAAGGTCTGTTCTGTAGTAGTGGACCGGTCTTATTGGGTCTTTCTCCAACTTGGAACAGTTTCTCCCTAAGTCCTTGTTTTATATAATGGAGCAAGGAATGTTGAAGGCGAAGCCTTGATACCGAGCCTTGTGTGAGCCTTGTTAAAGCAATATTGTCTATTGGGAGAATGCTCATGGAAAAGGAAATGATCCATAAAAAAGAATGCTTGTAAGCGGTGGAAAGTTCTTTTAAGAAGTTGAAGGAGATTTCATAGCATTAGGAACATGCACATTTAAGGACCATCGTGCCACTAAGACATCTCTTATGAGGTAGCCAACACGTGTTTCCACACACCTAGAGTATAGATGTGATGCACCTAGAAAGCTCAAGTTCACTTGAGTGTAGTTCGAGGATTGAGCTCTCATCCTTACTGTTGATCATGGCTTTTTCTTCTTCTTCTATATGTGTTCTATTTGGTATTTATATACTCTTCAGTTTCCATGTTTTTTTATTTTATCCAAAAGAGGTGGGAATTATACTCTTATGAAGTGTATACTTTTATCTGTCACAAGAAATTAACACTTTAAACTTTCTTTTCTTTTTAACCTTTATTTTAACCACCTCCTTGAGAGATGCGTTTCCATCATCAAAAAAGGTGAGAATATGGTTTTATGTGTTGAAAAGGTATATCAAAGATTTTAATAATACAGAAAATAAATTAAAATAATAAGCATCATCAAATCAAAAAAGCGATAAGTTTTTTGTGATCGGTGAAAAATGTCGAAAGCTATAGAACATCATCAAGAAACAATGTCAAATACAAAACTCTCGTGTGATTATGTGTTATGTTTGCTCATTTATTATTTGGTTTAATACCCCATCCTTGTTGAAAGCTGTTAAAGCTGTTATTTTTGGAAGTTTTGCAAGGGTAATCGATTACCCAAATGTTGTTAATCGATTACACCTGCTGTTATTCCAAAAATAACAGAATTTTAACAGCAGTGCACTTTAGTTGATATTTTTTTATTTTAGTTGTTGTATTCTCTCATGTATAAATACTCTTTGTAATTCCAATTCCATAATTAATGCCAATTTTAATAATTCATCATCAATATTACTCTCTACCCTAATTCTCTCTCTCTCTCTCAATTCATCTTCTTCCCCAAGTTTCTTTTCCACCATTGTTACTACCTTCCCAAATTCTGTTTGTATGTTTTATGATTGTTCTAACATTTGGCATCAAGAGCTCTGGTTATTGATCCTAATCTGCTGCAACAACAATGGCTACCGTTTCCAATGATCAAATCCCCACCAATCTTCCAATTCTTGATTCGAAGAACTACGACAAATGGGCGAAACAAATGAAGGTTCTGTTTGGTTATCATGAGGTTCTTGAGATCGTCATCAATGGAGTTACACCGTTAGGGGCAGATGCTAACGATGTTCGTAGGGCTACATACAAGGAAGAAAAGAAGAAGGATTACAAAGCTCTATTCTTGATTCATTCGTGTGTTGATAACGACAATTTCGAGAAGGTTGGTGATTGTGAATCCGCAAAGCAAGCATGGGAAATCTTGGAGAAAGCGTATGCCGGTGCCGTCAAAGCGAAGGTGGTAAGGTTACAAACTTACAAACGTCAATTCGAGTTAACGCAAATGGAGGACAAAGAAACGGTCAACGATTACATCACGCGCATTACCCGGTTAGTGAACCAAATCAAGTCATGTGGCGAAACGATTCTTGAGCAGAATGTTGTATCGAAAGTGTTGCGTTCGTTAACATCACGTTTCGATAACATTGTTGTGGCTATTGAGGAGTCGAAGGATCTAACGACTTTGAGCAAAGATGAGTTGCAAAGTTCGTTAGAGGCGCATGAACAAAGGATGGATGAGAGAAGTGCCGACAAAGCCAAAGCGGAGATCGCTTTGCAAGCGCGTCTACATGAGAAGAACAAGAGATCGAAAGGGAAGTGGACTTCTAAAAGTAAGAAGAATTTTGGTGGAAAAGATCCACAAAATTCAAAGAGTGAAGGAAGCTCCAAAAAGGGTAATCAAAGCACCCACAAGCCGTTTGACAAAAGTTTTGTGAAGTGTTACAATTGTCAAAAGCTTGGGCATTTTGCGAAAGAATGTTGCTCAAAACGCAAAGAAAAGGATGCGGATGAGGCTAAGGTTGCTAGGGAAGAGGTAGACGATGAAGATACCCTTCTTGTGATGATTACGGAAGAGAATTATGGCATTGTTGATGTTGCTAGCAGCAGCTACTGTGATGACAGTTTGCGGGACAGCAGCTGTACTGTGTCGGAAAGTGGCGGAAAAATGCGTTCGGGTCGAAATGCATTACTTACCATGGGTGATGGAGTTCAAAGTAAAGACGAGTGGTACTTGGATTCCGGTTGTTCAACACATATGACGGGTCGAAAGGATTGGTTTGTGCAAATCAATCAAGCGGCAAAGAGTAACGTCAAGTTTACCGACGACACCACTTTAATATCCGAAGGGGTAGGAGATGTTTTGATCGGAAGAAAGAATGGTGGACATTCTAGGATCAAAGATGTCTTGTACATATCGGGAATTAAGTGTAATCTTTTAAGCATTGGCCAATTACTTGAAAGAGGTTACTTAATTCGGTTGGAGAACAAGATGTTACGCGTTTTAGATTCAAATGGTGTGTTGATTCTAAAAACACAGATGGCTGCCAACAGAACTTTTAAGGTTGAGTTAAAGGTTATGGAGCATCGTTGTTTAGCTACCGCGGCAAGTAGAGATGAGTGGTTATGGCATTACCGTCTTGGTCACCTTAATTTTAGGGATCTCAAAATGTTGCAACAAAGTGAAATAGTAACGAGGCTGCCACACATTAGTGTTTCGACAGAATTGTGTGAGGGTATCGTGCGTGAGGTGGTGCCTCCATATACGCCTCAACAAAACGGAGCTGCCGAGAGGAAAAATCATACAATAATGAACATGGTGCATAGTATGCTTTGTGGGAAGAAATTGCCTAAGGAATTGTGGGGTGAGGCCGTGTCTACAGCCATCTACTTGTTGAATAGGTGTCCTTCTAAGAAGCTGGAGAAGACTACACCAGAAGAGGTTTGGAGTGGTTTCAAACCAAGTGTGAATCATTTGCGCGTTTTTGGATCGATTGCATATCGTCATGTACCGAATCAATTTAGAAAGAAGTTGGATGATAAAGGTGAGAAATTGATATTTGTTGGATATCACTCTACTGGAGGGTACAAGCTGTTTGATGAGAGGAATCAGAAAATCGTGATAACCCGGGACGTGCTGTTTGACGAAATAAAAACTGTTGAAACAGCAGGTGTAATCGATTACCCAGATGTTGCTAACCGATTACAGCCTGCTGAACAGCAGCAGTTTGTTAATTTGTTTGATGCTGAGAGTTCCGATGCCGCTGTACCTGCACCTACTGAAGCGGAAAATGGTGTTGTGAATAATGGTAGACCAGTGAGACAAAGAACCTTGCCTCATAGACTCCGAGATTGTGAGAGGTTCCAAGATAATGAAGTGAACAATGATGGTGATTTTGTTCATTTTGTACTTATGGCCGAATCTGAACCGGTAAATGAGGAGGAAGCCTTAAGTGATCCTAAATGGATATGTGCAATGAAAGAGGAGCTGGAATCGATTGAAAAAAATGGTACTTGGGAGCTGGTCGATTTACCACATGGAAAGAAACCGATTGGTGTGCGATGGGTCTATAAAGTCAAAGCAAATCCTAAAGGTGAAGTAATCAAGTACAAAGCTCGATTAGTTGCCAAAGGGTTCTTGCAACGTGAAGGGATAGACTATGAGGAGGTATTCGCACCGGTGGCTAGATTGGAGACTATTCGTTTGGTTGTTGGAATTGCGCATAGCAACAATTGGGTGATTTACCAAATGGATGTGAAATCTGCATTTTTGAATGGCCCTCTTGATGAGGAGGTTTATGTGGGACAACCACCCGGTTTTGTGATAAAAAATCAAGAGAAGAAGTACTACAAGCTACACAAGGCGTTGTATGGTTTGAAACAAGCTCCGAGAGCTTGGAACAAACGTATAGACGGCTTTCTTATTGACATCGGTTTCAAACGGTGTGTATCCGATCATGGTGTTTATGTGAGATCGAATACTATTGATGGTGTTATTATACTTTGCTTGTATGTTGATGATCTCTTGATTACGGGCAGCAATGACAAGAGTATTTCAAGGTTCAAAGTGGAGCTCATGAGTGAGTTTGAGATGACGGACCTTGGTATCATGAGATACTTTCTTGGCATAGAGCTTCACAAGTTAAAAGTGGGGCTGCTTATGCATCAAAGAAGGTATGCTCTAGATATCTTGAAAAGGTGTGAAATGGAACATTGTAATGCTTCTAATACACCTTGTGAGGCTAGAGTTCAGCTGTCCAAAAGTGATGATGAGGATGATGTGGATCTAACACTTTACCGGAGTTTGATTGGATCGTTACGGTATTTGTGCAATACTCGACCGAATTTGGTTTTTAGTGTCGGTATTGCGAGTAGATTCATGGAGAGACCTAAGGTGTCTCACTTGGCAGCGGTCAAGAGAATCGTTAGATATGTGAAAGGTACTCTTGGTTGTGGTATTTTGTTTCCCACATCGGATATGGGTCGCAAATGTACTTTACTTGGCTACACCGATTCTAATTGGTGCGGAGATAAAGATGATCGAAAATCTACGGCGGGTTACATCTTTATGTTCGGTAGTACACCAATCTCATGGTGTTCGAAGAAGGAACCGGTTGTAGCACTCTCTTCTTGTGAGGCCGAGTACATTGCGGCATCATTGAGTGCTTGCCAAGCTATGTGGTTAGTGAATTTAATGAAGGAATTGGGATGTGGTGATGATGATGCCACCACACTGTTTGTGGATAATGTTTCCGCGATAAATCTTGCGAAGAATCCGATTGCACACGGAAGGAGCAAGCATATTGAGATGCGGTTTCATTACTTGAGAGAATTGGTCGGTGATGGAAAGCTTAGATTGAGCTATTGCCGAAGCGAGGACCAAGTTGCGGATTTGTTGACCAAGGGTGTGACAAATGAGGTGTTCAAGAGACTGTTGAAGAGCTTGAGCATGATGAACTTGGAGCAACTAAAGTGAGGTGGTGTGTTGAAAGCTGTTAAAGCTGTTATTTTTGGAAGTTTTGCAAGGGTAATCGATTACCCAAATGTTGTTAATCGATTACACCTGCTGTTATTCCAAAAATAACAGAATTTTAACAGCAGTGCACTTTAGTTGATATTTTTTTATTTTAGTTGTTGTATTCTCTCATGTATAAATACTCTTTGTAATTCCAATTCCATAATTAATGTCAATTTTAATAATTCATCATCAATATTACTCTCTACTCTAATTCTCTCTCTCTCTCTCAATTCATTTTCTTCTCCAAGTTTCTTTTCCACCATTGTTACTACCTTCCCAAATTCTGTTTGTATGTTTTATGATTGTTCTAACAATCCTTCCATGCCGTATGGGGCAAATCCTAAAAATGCTCCTACAAAATAACATATAAATATAGTAAAAAGAAATGTAGCAAAAAGAATCTAAAAGTATACCTAAACTAGAAAATTAACATAAAAATACAATGTTAAAGTATAAGTCATTAGTCTCCCCCATACTTGAATATTTTCTTATTCTCAAGCAAATTGAAAGCATTTAGACAAGATAGACATTAAGAGCAAGTGATTTTTCACAACTAGTAGACAACTGACAGCAAATAGGAAAAAACAAAAACTATTGGGCAATTAAATTTTAAAAAAAACGATAAAATCAATTAAAATTATTCCAAAAAAACACTTATATATGAATGGAAACTCAACTCACATCTATTTCTATTTCAAATTTCTTGAAATCTCATTGTTTTTTCATCTGAGAATCATTCTACCATATGCTTGACATTGAATCATAATTTTTATTCTATCTCTTTTGATAATATCAATGAGTTTGGAATGAACTTTTATAGGTTATTAAGAGACCACATATCTGAGCTAGGATATTAAAAGAATATGAGTTTGTATGGCTTCTTAGACTTTATTATTTGGCTTCTTCTCAGTCCACTTATTTGTGAATCGAAGAAGCCAACGTGAGAATGATGATGAAGGCTGCATACTCTGCTTGATTATGGGTGGTGGAAATTTCTAATTGTAGGGAAACCTCTACAAAGATATCTTAATCACTCTCAAGAATGAATCCGGATCCATTTCTAGTGCTATTTAATGGTCTATATCTAAAGATGGTCCACTTGGTACATGGATTTAAGGTTCGTGGTGTTATCTCTTCAATGAAATATGTAAAAAAAAAGTATATATTTAAGGGCTTTCCTTGGTTCAAAAGAGATGTCAAACTCTCAAATGTCAATTGACCACTTAGTTATCTACCAAACCATGTTCGGCCTAAAGAGGATCCACTTCAATGGTTGATATGTATGGATTATTATTGAATGTGTTAGAAAGTAACACCTCAAATTCTTGGTGCTACGACCAAGGCCAAGGAAATATTTTAAACTTCTAGTAGTGTGTCTCATGGCTAGTTTTTACCTTTGAGAGAAACTATATTGGGTTATGATTAGTGTCCTACCTGCCTAACGAGGACGGTTCCCAAAACATTAGCATAAACGACCAAGTAAATCAATAAAATCGTACCATAGGGATTTAAAAAACTAGAGGCATGTAGGGCGCGAGCTTTATTTGGGTGAAGGCTTTCTCATACTCTAGTGTCTAGTCAAATTGTACCTCTTTTTTCAAGAGTCTGTAGAATGAAAGTGCAAGTTTGACAGATCTCGATATGAACCTGTTGAGAACGGTGAAAATATCATTCAAGCTCATTATCCTCTCCTTCATGGTTATGGTCTCCATATTGATTATCACATCACATTTGTCATAAACGGTTTTAATCACTCTCTCTGCCAAATAGAATCTCATGAACTTGCGGACCTTGACTCTAAAGGTGCATTTCTTTGAATTGATTCTCATGTTATACTATTGGGTATGGTTAAATACAATAGTGATATGGCATTCATGCAGCTAATCCTTGCTAAAATGGACTATCATGCCATCCACGTATACTTTTATAATATCACCAATCTCACCCTCAAATATTTTATTCATCGTCCTCTGATACATCGTACTTGCATTCATTAAACCAAAGGAATCACATTATATCTATAATTGGCATGTTCCATAATGAAGGTAATCTTGTATTTTCCTTTCTCGTGCAACAAAATCTAGTTGTAGTCAGAGTATACATCCATAAATGATAGCAGTTTGTAACTTGCATAATTGTCTACTAACTTATCGTTGTTGGGTAAGGGTAAGAATATTTTGGGTAAGCTTTGTTCACTTTGGTGTAATTGACTAACATATTCCATTTATCAGACTTCTTCTTGACTAACACCGTGTTGAATACCCATTATGCGTACTTAAATTCTAAAATGAAGTTTGCTTGTAGAAGCCCCTTGACAATATTCATGGCAGCCTTAGTCTTCTTTGGTGACTGATGACGTCTCATCTAGGTCATATACTAGGTGGAAGAGTCAATGTTAAGATGATGACAAGCAATAACAGGGTTGATGTTAGGAATTTCTTCAGAGGAAAAGGCACACAATCTTCACTGTTGTTGTTGGTTTTTCGTCGAGCTGGATGGCTAAGAAATCCCTATCAGGGGCTAAGCTAACCACTGAATCTTTAGACTATCCTAGACAACGAGAGGTCTCTTTGAGTCGTGCTCGTCATCATATCTGGATTCCTCTAAACATGTGTTAAAGTCCACGACATTGACGTCTATGAGGGGTTGTTTGGAAGAGTTTCCCTCTTCTACCTTCTCCATCTGATGTATGACAACCACGTACAGGCTTTCTTGTATGGTTTTATGAATGTTATGAACTCTTTCTAGGTTAGCATAGATAATCATTGGTTCATCATGAACATTGTGATACTTCATCTTTAGGTGGACAATAAAAGCAATGATATCAAATGTCGTTGAGAAGGGTCTTCTCAAGATGCAATTATAAACAATTTTTAGGGAACCACCAATAATTGAACTTCCACCGTACTTGCATCTATTCCTTTAGCGAAAGTTACCATGATCTCTATGAAAATTCGGGGGCGGGTTACAAATTTGTTGAACGCTTGCAAATCTGTTCCCATGTACGGTGATAACTTCTCTTCGTTTAAGCCTAACTTTTTGAAAAATCTCGATATACATGATCTCACATGAACTTCCTCTATTAATGATGATCCTTGATACATCAAAATTTTCCATGTTGGTTGCAATAACAAATGGAAACATCTCATTAAGAATACCACCCACCTTTTCACTATTGTTAAGTGCATATTTTGACTTAAATTGAAATTCTGATGTTTTAATAGATTTATTTCTTGTTCTTGTTTGATTTTTCAATATATTGCAAATACCTTTGGATTCTTTGATGTGTGTGTTATTGTGCTGAATTTAGACATAAAACATCAATGATTAAGACACGAATGATTGGACAAGGAAGCCAAAAAATTGATGAAGAATCAGCATGTTCGCTGAGCGAGCTCCAGCGAGGTAAAGGCGAATGCTCGTTGTGCGAGGTCCTGGGGAAGCCCCAGCAAACCAGCCCATATTAAAGGCAGTAGGAAAAGGACCCAAAGTTCGCTGGGCAGATCTATAGCGAAGACGTTCGCTATGCGAAGAAGTGTTCGCACAACGAACTCATATATTTTTCAAGGGTGGTTTAACTGTTTCTGAGGCACTTGAAGTGCCCAAAAGTGGCCTTTACTGGGCGAAGGTGTTCGCTAGTCGAACAGGATAGAATTTTGTTTTACAATATATGTATTTTTCTTACTTTTTAGAAATACTACTTTTCATAACTTGTATATTTTTCAGAATAGAACTTTATCTTTTTTCATTTCAAGCATATTATTGAGAGAGAAACACAAACCCTAAGAGGCAGAATGTAAGAGCTTCGATATCTTGTTGGGGTTTGGATGTAATCTTTTGATACATTATGTATTTCATCTAATATATGTTTGTGAACTAGTTTTGATTCAATATTGATGTTGTCTTTGATTTCTTATTTGTGGGTCTTGACAAAACCTTTTTTAAATCTTAGATATTAGATATCCATCTATCAATGAGCAAACTTTTGACATGGTCTTGTAAGTTGATATTCACTTGTATCTTCTATTTTATTGTGTTGATTAGTAGCATGAGTAGCATGAGGAGGATCAATACGGTATTTTGAGGATGTGTGATAATAGAGATGAGAAACTTGTTCACTTACATTTGGTAAATTAGTTAAATGCATGTAAAAAGGGTTAAGCGTATGTACGTATTCTGATCATGGCGCTTTATATAAATCAATCATGAAGCTGATATGGATGTTATCTTTGTTTACATGTTTATCTTTGATTTGAATCGCTATAGAAATATACTCTTCATATCTGGATCTAGGATGATTATCTGTTAGGTTCTAGACACTAGACATAGATTTAAGCTTAACATTTGCATGAGTATCAGTTCTTAATGCTTTGTGTTATTGAATTGCGTGAGACATCACCAATGAGACAATACGGTTGTACTCTCAACTTTGCGTTAGACATAACCTCAATTGTGGGTGATATGTGAGGATATTAGACGAATGATTGATGTGTGTTTAACTGTTTAGAAGAATGCTTGTGTTATCAATTGATGAGATCCAATCCCAACAAGGCTCCGTTTATATTTTCAGTCTTTACTTTATATTTTCCGTTTTTATATTTTCAGCTTTTATCTATTGTATCGTTGATCTTTCAACTATTTTGTAACCATAAGCTTAGAAATGTAGAGATTGTTGAATGGCGTTGTTTCCCCCGCACAAATCCATGTGGTGACGATATAAATCCCAGAGGGAATCCTTCCAAAACTAGTTTTTTGCTTTTTGCCGCTTTTCTGCAGTTCGAACAAAATGGTGTCATTGTCGGGGGTTGGTGTTTAGATATTGAAGTGCATTGCAATAGTTTCTACATTTTTTAGCTTTGTACAGTTGTTTATATTGTATATATACTTGTTTCCTTTTACCTTTCCTCAAGTGTTGGTAGGAATAAATGATGAGAACCTCTTCTAGATTGGTTGCTATATGTATAAAAGTATCCAATGAAGATTTTCCCAAGTTTGGATGATGATGGTAGGATGTGGAACATGTGGATGCAACCAAGGTAAATTATACCGCTTTATAGAATGTTAGAATGATTTAAGAATATTGTGCTTTGTACAAATTTGTATTTTTGTTTCATTTTGCAACTTGTTTGAATGCTTGTTTCACTTATGTCCAAAAGCCACAAATTGTGAGAAACCTCCATTGTTTACTATATGCTAGGATGACTGATAACTTTGTTTAATTCGTTTGATTCATGCTTAATCTTTTGAATATTGTGATTTTGTGGAAGCATTAGAAATGATCAAGGCATTTGTTTATATTGAGCACAATCGTATCCAAAGAGTAACTTACCCGTGAGTAGTGAGAATTTGTTAACCCCTTTGAGCCTAAACAGTTTAGATCTCATTTATTGATGAACTTGGTTTATGTACATAATTTGAAAGTTTAGTTCATCATTGAATTTTGTGAGATTCTAAAAAAATTTCTTGAAGCTTTGAACATTGTTTTAAATTGATTTCCTGGCCATAAGAAGCTAGGAGCATTCACTTAAGGTTTGGTTGAATTCAAGTTGGGGAGAACGAAAAGGAAAATGGTAGCTTACTAAAAATTTTGAAAAATTTTAAGCAAGCATGGAAAAAGTGTAAATATGAATGTGAAAAACAAAAGAAAAAGAATGCTTGTTTGAAAAAGAAAAATAGAGAATGAAATAATTGTGCAAAAGGAAGTTTGAGAAGGTTTACAATAGATGAAATAAAATGGTGAAAAGAAGTTGGGATGTGTAAATAACTTGTATAGTGAATGTCTCTTTTTGCGTTGGCAACTTTAATTCAATTGCCTAAGAAATGTCCCTTTGTTGTGAACCCGCCCAAGCTACAACCTTAAAATCCCTTAGTGATCTCTTGCTTCCATTATTTCATTTTTTTATTGATTAGATGAATGTATGAATTTGATTGTCATTAGCATTGTTTGTCAGATGAGTGGAATTGTCACGCGGTTGCAAACGCGTTTAATTTCTTCATTCTTATTTTGAAGAGGTGTGTTAGAGTGCTTCAAGTATGAGAATTTAGTTGTTATTTGAAACATTGCATGATATTTGTTTAAAAACTAAATTCATTGTCATTGTTCAATTCTATTGAGTGATGAACATTGCTTGTGTGCATTCTCATGCTTGACCAAATCCTCATGTTTGAGCAAATCTCTCTTGTTTGAATTTGAACCGTTATACATTTATTGGTTAAATCTTATGCTTGAGCAAATCCTCTTGTTTGAGTAAATCTCTCTCTTGCTTTCATAAGGGGCATACTTGGCTTGAGGACAAGCAAAAATCTAGTTGGGAAGAGTTTGTTAAGTGCAAATTTTGACTTAAATTGAACCATCTTTCTTGGCATTTTTCAACTCAATTCTCGTGTTTTAGTTGATTTATTTTTTTCTTGTTTGATTCTTTAATATATTACAAATACCATTGGATTCTTTGATGTCTGTGTTATTGTGAAAAATTTAGGCATAAAACATCAATGATTAAGACACAAAGGAATGGAGAAGAAAGCCAAAGAATTGTTGAAGAATCAGCATGTTCGCTGAGCGAGCACCAGCGAGGTTAAGGAGAATGCTCATTGTCTGAGGTCCTGGCGAAGCCCCAGCGAACCAACCCAGATTAGAGGCAGTAGGAAAAGGACCCAAAGTTTGCTGGGAAAATCTGTAGCGAAGAGGTTCGCTGCGTGAAGAAGTGTTCGCAAAGCGAACTCAGATATTTTCCAAGGGCAGTTTAACTGTTCCTGATGCACTTGAAGTGCCCAAAAGTGGCCTTCGTTGGGCGAAGAAGGTTTTCTCTAGGCGAACAGGACAGAATTTTATTTTACTATATATGTACTTTTCTTTCTTTTTAGAAATACTACTTTTCATAACTTGTATATTTTTCAGAATAGAACTTTATCTCTCTTCATTTCAAGCATATTCTTGAGAGATAAACACAAACCCTAAGAGGGATAAGGTAAGAGCTTCGATCTCTTGTTGGGGTTTGGATGTAATCTTTTGATACCTTTTGTATTTCATCTAATATGTGTTTGTGAACTAGTTTTGATTCAATATTGGTGTTGTCTTTGATTTCTTATTTGTGGGTCTTGACAACAACCTTTTTTAAATCATAGATCTTAGATATTCAACTATCAATAAGCAAACTTTTGACATAGTCTTGTATGTTGATTTTCACTTGTATCTTCTATTTTATTGTATTGATTAGTAGCATAAGTAGGATCAATACGGTATTGTGAGGATGCGTGATAATTGATATGAGAAACTTGTTCACTTACATTTGGCAATTTAGTTGAATGCATGTAAAAAGGGTTAAGCGTATGTACGTATTCTGATCATGGCATTTTATATGAATCAATCATGAAGCATATATAGATGTTATCTTTGTTTACCTTTTTATCTTTGATTTGAACTGCTATAGAAATATACTCTTCAGAAATGGATCTAGGATAATTATCTATTAGGTTCTAGAATCTAGACATAGATTTAGGCTTAACATTTGCATGAGTATCAGTTCTTAATGCTTTCCATTGTTGAGTTGCATGAGACATCACCAATAAGACAATACAGTTGTTATCTCGACTTTGCGTTAGACGTAACCTCAGTTGTTGGTGATACGTGAGGATATTAGATGAATGTTTGATTTGTGTTTAACTGGTTAGAAGAATCCATGTGTTATCAATTAATGAGATCCAATCCCAACAAGGCTACGTTTATATTTTCAGTTTTTACTTTATATTTTCTGTCTTTATATTTTCAGCTTTTATCTATTGTGTCGTTAATTGTTTTCAAGATATGTCTTCAAAATCTTTTCCCATGCATTTAATTCTTTTCTAAATGTTTCAGATGTATCTTCAGAATCGTTGCTTTCATCTAACGCTCTTCTAGATGTCTTCAACTTATTTCTGATTGTGGTTAACAATTGTTGATTATTTTCAAGTCTGTTTCCATTCTCCATCCAATGATTTTTTGGATGTGTCCCGGAGTTTATTCGATGCTTTTACGAATATCTCTGATGTGTTCCAGAGTTCATTCAATGCTTTTGTGGATTTCTCTGATGCTTGTCACTGATGCATTTCTCTGAATTCTACTCACCTCATCGAGTTCCATTTCTCGGATGATGACCATTCATTCCCCACAGGATCTTTGTCTTTGCATTCATTTCATATCATTTCGTATCATGTGCATCTTGTGGCATCTTAGGGCCAAAAATTGTGCATGTTTGTATTTAAGTCTCTCTTATCGCGTCGAGACGAAGATTTCAATCTCCATATCTCCAGATAGAAGAAACTTAAATAGGGGCATCTGTCCTATTCTAATTTTTTATGCTAAGATCTCACCATCTTTATGTATCATCTTGCACAACATCTTTAGGTCATAGGGTCTTATGTGCATGTATATCATGGCTAACCAGTTTGTGCAGGTATAGTAGTCTCAAGCATTCGTTCTCTTTGTCAAAAACTTCAAGACGTGACTAGTGGATTCTGAATATTTCTAGGGATTTCTAAATGTCATCTATCTCGGGATTCCTCAAAAGTTTCAGTGCATACTCCCAAAGAGAATCAAGGTGTTGAATGTGGTCATATAGAAACTGGCTAGGGTTTTTACGGCAAGATGAATTTCAAGTTGTATCTTTATTTGCGTGAATTTCTTAAGACATGACCAGTTAATCCTAATTTAAAGTGGTCCTAAGGTTTCTACTTGATCTAGGCTCTACTGCTAGAATTCTTTCGCATTCTTGGGTTATCCTTAGAACAATACTTCGAAGATGTTTTGGATGGATTTAGGCCATATCTCATTAAAATCAAGACCGGACTGTGAATTTTTGTGGTACAAGATGTTGTTATAGGCTGTTCTTGAGGACATGGAAGGTTTGAGTGCATACCATCATGAGTACATTTCCCTATCAAGTTTCATCAAGATGCATTGACATCTCTTCCTGGATACCTTAAGATCAAGACGCTAGGGCGCAAGTTTGGATTTGAGATTAAAAGTATTCATTCAAGTGTGTTTTGAATTCAATATTTGCAAAATGACAAAGTGGCATGACTTGATTTATGAATTCCCTATGGCATCAAAGTTTGATTCTTAATGTCTTGAGTTCAAATGGTTTAATCAATTGAAAAAAAATTGATCTTATTTGGAAAGAGGATTCATTTTGATTTCTTGAAGTGTTAGTACCCAAATCATAGTACATCATGCATATTCATGAAATGGTGCAAGTTCATTGAGAGTACAAATATAAGTGAAAAATACAGAATCATTCAAGCTATTCAATTGCAAGGAAAGTTTAATAATAATACAAGATTCTAATTTACAATGACAATTTATCTTTTCACACACTTTTGCTTGAAATTGCAACTTAATTTGTTGTTAGAATAGAAGTTTACAGTGTTTGCAAGGTGAAATCGTGATTTTGAATTAATGATCAATGAATTTGGCGTGGTGTTTTAGTCTTGCTTGCCATTAAATGGAACTACATTAGTGTAGCGCGATTTTTGTGGTTTCGAATCACTATCGCTTTGGTACTACAGTTCAATTCATTTTTTATCCTGTTGAAGCTGATTAAGGAAGGGAAATAGATGTCTCCAATTAACCCTGCTTGCATACTGAGGTTAAACAGTCAAAACTGTTGGTTTACAGATGCTATCAAAAAGGGGGTCTGTCTAAGGTTATTTGCTTAAAAAAACAGTGTCTGGACTATTTGCGAGGTTTTTGGTAAGATGTTAGGTCTGATGCTTCTTGATTAATGTATGGCGGTATTGGATTTTGGGTTTTTGATTAGTATGCTCGCTAAGATTTTACAATCTTATGCCTACGTATTCCCATTTAACGAAACAGGGAAATCAGAGCGATCGTAGTTCCTCCTATTCTATGGGAGGAAAGGGGTTGTTTTGTTGTCTTGTTCAAAGCCCAAGACATGAAGCTAAAGGTGATTTGTATCTTGTTCAAAGCCCAAGATATGAAGCTAAAGGTTTAACTGAGAGAGAATTTGTCATCTCTAAAGAGGAATTGCCGATGTTTGTATGCTGTGAGCAAGGCACTAATTTGATGCTAAAAGGTTGATTGACTTAACCTGGGTTTCTTTATATGAAGCCTAAGAGGAGGCGGGATGTTTGACTTCTCCGGGGAAAATGTTCTTTTTGTCTTGTACAAAGCCCAAGATTGAGGCTAAAAGGGATTTTGACTCCGTTGAGGAGAATGTATCTTGTATAAAGCCCAAGATGGCGGTTGAAAGGGTTTGACTCAACAAGAAAATACTTTTATCTGTCCTGTATAAAGCCCAGACAGAGGCTAAGAAAGGGTTGAATCAACAAGAGAGTCTTTTATACTCAACAAGAGAGTGATTTGCTGTCTCATACGAAGCCCGAGATTGAGGCTAAAAGGAGATTGACTCAACAAGAGAGTCTTTTATACTCAACAAGAGAGTGTTTTTATATGTCTCGTACGAAGCCCGAGATTGAGGCTAAAAGGAGATTGACTCAATAAGAGAGTCTTTTGTACTCAATAAGAGAGTGTTTTATATGTCTCGTACGAAGCCCGAGATTGAGGCTAAAAGGAGATTGAATCAACAAGAGAGTCTTTTATACTCAACAAGAGAGTGTTTTATATGTCTCGTACGAAGCCCGAGATTGAGGCTAAAGGTGTTTGACTCAACAAGAGAGTCTGAAAAGTTTAGCTTCGCTAGGGAGAATCATTTTTACAAAGCCCAAGAGGAGGCTGTCTTAATGCTGGGGATTATTGAGATCCTGAAGCGTGTCCAAGTGTGGGGAACTCTCATGAGAGAGACCGGGTTTCTACGGGAGATTGATCCAGAATGATCGGTATTTTTTCCTATTGTTTGAAAGGAACTTGAGAATGTCTTTGAAACTCAAGAGGTTTAGACTGCCCAAGTCTAGAGTTTTATCTTTTGTATGATTCCCAAGAGGAGGCACGGGCATTAAGGGATGAGTGTCAACCCTAAAATGGTCGGAGATTTGATGCTAGAAAGACTGCTTTAGCAAAGGATGACCAAGTTCTGTCTTATACCTTTAAGAGGTCGTCAGGGTCCTTGTATTAAGCCCAAGAAAAGGCATGAGAACTTCTAAGAAGACGAAGGGTCCTTGTACAATACCCAAGAGAAGGCAGGGATGCTTTTAGGAAGCTCGCGGGTCCCCAAACCAAGAGAAGTTCAAGAAATGCAATTCACAGAGAAGAGATCATTCCAGGAAAGTTTGAGAATTTGGAAGAAACTCAAGAGATGCCATTCACGGAGAAAAGATCATCTCTGGGGAGTTAGAGTTTCTTTGACAATTTCTAAGGGTGACAGTCTGAGAAAAGGTTCACCGAGAATACTGCCTTTCTCTTTGTTCCATATTGTTTAACCCCAAGAGAAGGGAAGACTGTATCTAGAATCCTACGAGGGATCTAGTTTTGTTTGTATTTAAGAGTGACCAACAGGGCTTTACCTAGTTCTAGACATAGTTGCCATGGAAAAATCTAAATAACTATACTAGTATTACACAGTGGATATGTGACAAGGATATAAAAGGATGTGAAAGAAGACTTACAGTGAAGCAGCCCCACAATACAGTTATATACATATGAAAGCAGTAAATCAAAGCGGATAAACACTTACCCATTGTAGAGCTTCCATGTTGTTTTGTTAGTTGTTCAACAAAGAAAGTTTTGATAACAACATATATTTGAATTCAAAATCAAAGGAGAAAGTGCTTTGAAAAGATTGTTGGGGCTTACAGCTCAAGGAAAGGCCCAAGTTTTAACGATGATCGCACTGTTGTTTTGAAAACTGTACAGAGGGACTTATACAATATGTGAGGCCCAAAAAGTTTTTATGTACAAGGGGGTGGGTCTTACAGCTCTATTAGAGGCCCAAAGATTTATTTTAAATAAATGAAATGGGACTTACAACACGAGGGTAGGCCCAGAGTTATTTGTTAAAAAGGCGACGATCGCGCCGTGTTTTTGAAAAATAGTGGGACTTATACAATGGCTGAGGCCCAAAAAGTGGTGTATTTACAAAGGGGATGGGTCTTACACTCTAATAGAGGCCCAAAAAGTTTTAAAATAGAAGCAATGGGACTTACAACACGAGGGTAGGCCCAGGGTGATTTGATTTTTGAAATGGCGATTGCGCCGAGATTTTTCTTTTAACGCAGGGGGACTTATACAATATCTGAGGCCCAAAAAGGTTTTGGTTAAAAGGGGATTGGTTCTTACACTCTATTAGAGTTCCATGAGTGTTTGAAAATGATTGAAGAGGGTGGAATCGATTAAAACCCTAATTTCATCATTTTTAAAAATGAATTCTTAAAGAAAATGATAAAACACCAAATAAGCTTGAATAAACAACTTGTGATTTTTGGTTAAGGTTTGTAAAAAGAGGTTTTAATCGCAAGATGAATTAAAACTCATTTGGTTTTGATTTTTCAAGATGAATATTCACTTTTAAAATGTTTAAAAACAATTAAAAGTGAATTTATTCATAAAAATACCAACTATATTAAATAAATAATATAAATTCATTTTTTTTTTGTGGAATAAAATATTTCAACATTTTTGTGATTTTTTTCAAAAAGAACCAATAAAAAAATAATTAAAATTAAGGGAGTTATTAATTTTTCAAATCATTAAAAATAATAAGAAAAATAATAGAAAAATGGAAAAATCATTAAAAAGGGGTCTGGGGCGAGGGGGATTCGAACCTCAGACCTCTTGTGTGCAGTGCACGCCTCCTACCACTGGGGTGGTGATACATCCGTGTATCAAAGCTCACCCACAAATATACAAGGCTTGCCTTGTTTTTGGACTGGCCAAGACAAGGTTTTGGGGAAAAACGTGAAGCTTGTAACTTTCTCATTTCTCTATGGATTGGGACAAAATTTAGGTCTATCCTGCCTAGAATTCACATGGAATCCAATGGTGGTGGTGGTTTTTTCAGATGAGGTCCCCATTTTAAAACCCGATAGTGGTTTTGAAATAGACCTCCATTTGCATTTTCTGTGCTACCTCATGGTACAGGCATGATTACATGATGAATTGGTCCAAACACAACATATATAACATGTATGAGATGTGTATGATCAGTGAACTTCAAAGCAATGCATATTTCTAAGAGTTCAAGTTGTGATGCTTACCTCTTTAGGAGCTTTTTGGGCAATCTGTCAAGTGCCTTGTTCTAGAAACAATTTGATGCTTTGGACACCCTCAAATGATCCCTTAGAAGCTTTTAGGATGATTGGAATAAGCTGGAAACCTCAGGAATGTAAACTGGCCCTTTCTTGCAAAAGGGGCAAAAGTGACCAAAATAGCAACTCTCTCAAATGGTGTTCCAGATGTGGGGAACCATTTGGGACAGTTCAATGATGATATTTGGAGTGTGTTTGAGGCTTTATCTGGTTTTGAAAGTGACTGAATTAAGACATGGCTTGAAAAGTGCAAAAAAGTCCTATTTTGAGGTTTTGAGAAGGGACTTTGAGGTTTTGGTGTTTCAGGTCACTTGTGAGAGTTTGGATAGCTTAGATATGACATATTGGATGTGTTTGGATCATGAGCTGTGATGGAATTGCTCTCTAACTCAAAAACTCAGAGTTACCTTACTAAAGAAGGCATTTTTGCCTAGAGAAAGAGATTTTGAGGAAAGCAAGTGTTGTAGTGCTTTGGTGTACTCAAATTGAGCACAAATGAGCTCTATTTATAGTAGAGCAAGTTTGTTTTGCAAGCAATAGTGAATGGAGGCTGCTGCAGACCTTTAGCCAGTGGGAACATTTTTTAATCTCAAGTCTCCTCTAGCCATTGACTAAAGGTTAGGGCACAGGCCTTTGGTTCCCTAGTTCAGGGATCATCCTTGACTCATTCAGTTAGAAAGGGCTCAGTGCATACCACCTTGGTGCATCCATTGAATGCTCCAAAACAAAATTGGAGTCTTGTCCCCTCTTTAGGGTTTTTTAGGTTTGGCATGCTATTTTTAGTTCCAAAGACTTGGGAGGCTTATGGATCAGTGTTTGTCCCTCCTTGGTCTCTCCCTGAGGTGTTCAGATGGATAACTTGTTTGTCATTTGCACAAATTGCTCAAATCGAGCAAAATGCACAAATCTGCCTTGTTATGACAGTTGCAACAAGGCATATTGCCACTGTCATAACTCTTAGCTCAGATGGGATTTGATGGGGTTCTTGGCCATTTTGGAAAGCTCTCATATGATACAACACATGTGTGATCATAGTTTGTCTTGACACTTTTGGATCCAAGTGAAAAATGCCCCTACATTTTGAAAAAAGTGAAACAGATTCTGACTTGGTGAAAATTTCACCAAGTGTTGGAAAAAGTGACATTTCATGTTTTCAGCCATTTTGCTCCAACCATAGCTCAAAATCCATGATGAATTGGAATGAGGTGTGGTTGGCACTTTTAAAGTATGCCATGAGAGCTACAAATCCATATTTGGATATGCCAAAATGGTTGCTTGGATCTCAAGTTATGATCCTTGAAAGTTGGTACCCTAGCCACTTTGTTCCACAACTTAGAAACTTTCTAAGGTTTTTTATGGTTACCCCTTTTGCAAGTTATCCCACTTTTCTTGATTTTTCTTGATGAATGATGATTCCAATCACACATTAACATCATTTTAGGGTTAGGGAACCATAATTGATCAAAAAATCAAAAAGTCAAACTTTGACTTTTGGGCACAGTTGACTTTTTATCAGATGAATTTCAAACTGTGAGATCCTCTATGAAATCAAGTCCTTGACCTAAATCAAACTTGATGGATAGATTTCATAGGTGTTATAGGGTGTATTGAATCATGTCCCAAGGTTTGGGAGCATGTCCTGGTCAAAAGTCAAAGGCACAGTTGACTTTTCTCGCGAAACCCTAACTGTGGTTCTGATGAACTTGAAACTTATGAATCAAGCTCCTTTGATCAATCCATTGTTGCAAATGGATCAATGTAGTGTATTAGGGACCCTAAAATCGTGTTTTGAGGTCTTGGCTCATGTTTTGTCCCAAAAGTCAACTTAGGGGTGAATTAGGTCAAGAAACCCTAATTCCTGATTTTTTATGAATGCATCCCCTGAGGCTAAATTCACTTGATGATTGGGTTTATGAGGTCCCTTAGAGTATTTTGGGTTATGATTTAAAGCATTGGCTCATGCCCAGAGGAAAATTTCCATCTGGAGGCCCTGGTCGACCAAAACCCTAATTTGATGACACTGGCGATCTTGAGGCTTAATCCACTTGGAAAGTTGCAGCCTTGTGCTTGATTCTTGATGTGGGAGTCCTCTTGATCCATTGTGGATGTTTGAGAGGTTTAGACAAGTTGAAGATCATGTCATTCCTTGATTGATCCTTTGTCTAAGAGCTCTGAGAGGGCTTGAAACCCTAAGTTTGATTGTAGTGGATGCTCACCCATCTTTGGGGAGACTAATGAGGTATGATGGTTCATCCATGTTGTGATGATGGTTTGCACAATGATGGGAAATCTTAGTGGTCAAAATTTGGGGTATGACAGATGCCCCTATTTAATCTTCTTGGACCCGATGGTGTGAATGGCGAAGATATTCGGGCATTCGGGGTGCAAGAGGATTAAATATCGGAATACCCAAAATTTTGATGGTGGTTATGAATGGTAGTTTGCTCATCCATCTTCTTTTGCTAAGAAATAATGCTTAGAAAAGGTAAAACTTCCCCTTGATCCTGGTTTCCTACCAAGGAACTGGTCTAAGTTTCTGAGATAAACGTCCCCTCGATCCTGGTTTCCTACCAAGGAACTGGTCTCAGTTTCTTTTGTAAACTTCCCCTCGATCCTGGTTTCCTACCAAGGAACTGGTCTCAGTTTCTTTTGTAAGCTTCCCCTCGATCCTGGTTTCCTACCAAGGAGCTGGTCTCAGTTTCTTTTGTCAATAAACTTTATTGACAAGGGACGCTATTAGTAGTGGTTTTCCTCAAAAAATTTGCCAAATTTTCCTGGGGAGATGCCATTTGATAGAAAAAGTTTTGATGTCAGACTCGCTGGGGAAACCCATTCGTCTGAGTTGTAGATGTGTTCAAACTTCACTGTGGGAGACGCCATTTGTTGACTCTACTGGGGACAACGAGTCTCTTGAGAGACTGCTTTCACTTGAGGATATTGCATCATACTTTTCCTCGAGATCTTCTCGGAGGAAATTCCATGTGATGTAATCCAATTTGGGAGGTACTGATGACCTTTTTTTCCAGCGAATTTTCCGAAGGAGGAATTTTCCGATGTTTTTGGTAAGGTACTGGACCTAAGGTTTTTGATTGGTGTACTCGCTAAGATTTCACAATCTTATGCCTACGTATTCCCGTTAAAGAAGACAGGGAAATCAGAGAAATCGTAGTTCCTCTTATTCTATGGGAGGAAAAAGATGTTTGGTGTCTTCTTCAAAGCCCAAGAGTGAAGGTAAAGGTTATTTGTGTCTAGTTCAAAGCCCAAGATTGAAGCTAAAAGGTTTGACTGAGAGAGAATTTATCATCTCTAAGGAAGATATCTCATATGTTTATCACAGTTGTTGGGTAACTGATTATAAAGGAGAATTACTTTAACTGGAATGTATGGAATCTAGCAATGCCATAATTTCTTTTATAGGGGATTTGTCCTGAAGGAGGAAACTTTAACTCAGTGTTGAACAATGCCATTTTTCCTTAGGAATCTTTCATGCTAAGAGAGAGACATTGGCTTGGATGTAAATAATCTAGAGGCTTGCCACTTACAGCAATTAGATGAAAGGAGGTTTACCAGGATAAGAGATGGACTACAACTTGGATATTTGAATCAACAAGTGTGCCACTTACAGCAGTTATCTAGGATTAAGGTTTATTTTGATTGTCTGTTTTGATATGTGATTATACAGAGAAATGTCTTCCTATAGAGAGATTTTTTTTTTCCTCTGAGAGGGTGATAGTTTTTATGTGTTCCTTGATTAAAGCCCAAGGTTGAAGCTAAAAGGTTGACTCTATTTAGGGAGTTTTATATCTGTCTTGTACAAAGCCCAAGATTGAGGCTGAAAAGGGATTGACTCTTTTGGGGATATCATTATACAAAGCCTAAGAGGAGGCTGAAAGGAATTGACTTTTCTGGGGAAATATCTTAGATGTCTTGTACAAAGCCGAAGATTGAGGCTAAAAGGAATGACGCTACTGGTGAGAGGTTTTATCTGTCTTGTACAAACCCCAATATTGAGGCTAAAAAGAGACTGGCTCTACTGGTGAGAGATTTTATCTGTCTTGTACAAAGCCCAAGATTGAGGCTAAAGGGTTTTGACTCCACTGGGGAAGTTTTATTGGTGTCTTGTACGAAGCCCAAGATTGAGGCTAAAGGGATATGGACTCTGCTCAGGGAGATCATTATACAAAGCCTAAGAGGAGGCTAAAAAGATTTGACTCCTTTGGGGGGAGTTTATATGTGTCTTGTACAAAGCACAAGATTGAGGCTAAAAAAAGATTTGACTGACTCAGCTGAGGATATTTGTAGGTGTCTTGTACAAAGCCCAAAATTGAGGCTAAAAAGGCTGAGGGAAAATCATTATACAAAGCCTAAGAGGAGGCTGGTTAGGGGATTTCTTATATAAAGCGTAAGAGGAGGCTAACTTCTGCTGAGGATTATTAAAATCCGGAGACAGGTCCAAATTGGGGAATCAACTCTTGCTGAGGATAGAAGAGTAGAAATATTAGATGCCTTGAGGTTCTGATTTTTCTGATTATTTTATTGGTGGTAATCTGACCCTAGATGGGGAAATTTTAAAGTGAGGGTTTGAAGATTGAGTTTAGAAACCTGTGGAGGTCTTAACTCTGTTGGAAATTGATCAGGGTTTTTCCTATGCTTGGGAAACTTGAGGGTTTCTTGAGATCCAAAAGGAGGTGAGACTGTCCAAGTCTACTGGTAAGAAAAGGTTTATCTTTGTATGATGCCCAAGAGGAGGCTGGTGTTTTAAGGGATGAGAATCAACCCTAAGTTGGTCTGATGTTTTGACTCTTTGGAAGACAGCTCTAACAAAGGATGACTAAGTTTTGTCCTATACCTGTAGGAGGTCTTTGGGTCCTTGTATTAAGCCCAAGTGGAGGCATGAGAACTTCTAAGAAGCCTGAGGGTCCTTCTACAAAGCCCAAGAAGAGGCTGAGGATGCTTTTAGGAAGCTTGTGGGTCCAAACCTAAGAAAATTTCAAGAAAGGTTTCACCGGGAATTAATCCTTTCTTTAGTGAACAGTTCTAGGGTTTGAAGAAATTCAAGAGAGGTTTCACCGGGAATTAATCCTCTCTGGGGGAAATGAATTTCTTAGACAAATTTATAGATAATGACAGTCTTGGGAAAAGTTTCACCGGGAATAATGCCTTTCTCTATTCCATATTGTATAAGCCCAAGAGGAGGCAAGACTGTATCTGGAATTTCCTACGGGGAACTAGTTTTGACTGTCTTGAAAGAGTGACCACTGGTTTGATCTAATCCTAGACCTAATTACCGAGGAAAACTCTAAGCAGATAATATACAGGCATAGACATATGAAATATATAAACAAGTATATTGAAGTGTGTAGAAGGACTTACAGGTGAGCAAGCTTCCAACATTATAAACAAGTATATATAAACAAGTATGTAAAAGAAAGCTGTTAAAACTTACAGGTTAGCAAGCTTCCATTGTTACAGCTGTATGGTTAGTTACTCAAGAAATTGAAGAATGTTTTGATAACAACTATGAATTTGAATCTAAATCAAAAGGGGAAGTTGTTTTGAAAAGAAGATTGGGGCTTATACCCAAGGAGAGGCCCAGAAATAACAGAGATCGCACCGTTGTTCTAAAAATTGTATTGGGGCTTATACAATGACTAAGGCCCAAATTTATTGTATTTACAAAAGAGGTTGGGTCTTACACTCTATTAGAGGCCCAAAGTTTATTTTTGTATAAGAGATGAGGCTTACAACTCAAGGAAAGGCTTAAATTATTTTGTTTTGAAAGAGGCGATCGCACCGAGATTTTTGAAATCGTATCGGGACTTATACAATGACTGAGGCCCAAAAATGGTTTATTTACAAAAGGGATTGGGTCTTACATTCTATTAGAGGCCCAAAGTTTATTTTAAAAGAAGAAAAATGGGACTTACAACACAAGGGGAGGCCCAGGGTAAAATTGTCTGAAAACGGCAATCACCCCGAGATTTTTTGAAATCGTATCGGGACATATACAATGACTGAGGCCCAAATTATTTTATGTACAATGGGGGTTGGGTCTTACACTCTATTAGAGGCCCAAATTATTTAAAATAAAAATCATAGGGCTTACAACTCAGGGAGAGGCCCAGGTGATTTTGTTTAAAAGGTGACGATCGCGCCGCGGTTTTAGAAAACACAATGGGACTTATACAATGACTAAGGCCCAAAAATGGTTTTTTATTCACAAAGGGGTGGGTCTTACACTCTATTAGAGGCCAAAAAGTGCTTGAAAAAATGTTTGAAAAGTCAAAATAAAAAAAACCCTAATATCATTTTTTAAAAGTTATTTTTCAGAGAAAGATTAATTAAAAAATGATAAAAATACCAAATAAGTTTAAATAAACAACTTGTGATTTTTGGTTAAGGTTTGAAAAATGATGCTTTAATCACAAGATGATTTAAAACTCATTTGGTTTTGAAAAATCAAGAGAAAAGAAATATTTTCAAATGTTTAAAAACAAATAAAATAAATTCTTTATGAAAATATTAAATAAATAATATTTTTGTGAAATTTTTGTAGAATAAAATATTTTAACATTTTTTATGAATTTTGAAAAAAAGAATTAATTCAAAAACATTAAAAATCAGAGAGAAATTAATTTTGGAAGTTATTAAAAGATGGTGAAGAAAAGTGAAAGAAAACAAGTGGTAAAAAAATAGGATGGCCCTCCCAAGGCTTGAACCCACGCCCTTTGAGGTGGAGAGGTTAAAAGTTTACCAACTGAGCCACTTGCGTTGGCTGATAGAGGATGGCAAGAATGAATAATATGTGAAACTCCCTTTGGAAAATAGTTCAAAAAAACACCAAAAGGTCTGGGGCGAGGGGGATTCGAACCCCAAACCTCTCGCTCGCTACACACACACAAATACTAGGGTTTCCACTAGGGCGCAATGTCAGTTCAAGTATAGTGTCAAGTGTATAATATATACTAAAACTAGTTTGATTTCTGAAGAATGACGTCATGGCCATCTTCTTCCTTGGGTAACCATCAGACTTGCGTGAAGCAAGCGATCTCCCTCGTTTCTCAACCATTTTGTAAGATGTAAAAATGAAACTTAACCAATTTTGGACGAGGAATAGAATGGCATTATTCAATTTCATTTAAATTCAAAGAATCAAGAGATAACATGTTATAATCAGATAAACCCTAAAAAGTGCAAGAGCTATATGAAATCGTATACACGCATGATAAGTAGCAATTGTTTGAGGGAAAATGATCTATGAACATCCAGAAATACAATGGTAATTTGAAAACATGTTTATGATGCATGATTCATTGAGTTTGATAGGTTCAGGCTTACCTGTGCAAGAGAAATTCAAATTCTCAGTTGTAGGTGTTTTTGAAGTGTTTGAGTGATCTGGACAGCTTCCTTAGGTGCCAAAGAATGTGTTTGAATGCTTGGAGTGGTTGGAAACTTCTTAGTCTGACCAGCTCGAATCCTTCTGCAGAAGGCTTTTGAACTTGAGCAAATGGGATACCACTTTATGATTCTGATGTTTCAGATGTTGTTTTAGTGTTTGAATCACTTACATATGATGTATGTGAGGTGTTTGCATCATTGGTTTGGACAGAAATGCTCTCTATCTCAAAATCGTGTTTTCACATTTCAAACATTTTGAATTTTGGAGGTGAATAGTGAAATGCAAGAAAACATGTGTGGTAATGTGTTGGGGCGATCTGAATGAGGCAATGTGACCTCTATTTATAGGTGATCAAGTTTTGTCTTGGAGGAATAGTGAATGGCTACAAGATCAGATCACATTCAATGGTTTTGGCTTGGTGGCATTTCTTCTTATGCAAGGCAAACTAGCCCCTCCAAGTAGCAAGGCTATGTTTTGACCAATTTCACATTCCTCTGATGTTTTAATTGGTGTTTAAGCATGAATCTTGACTAAGAAGATCAACTTTGTTGAATGTGCACTATTGCACATAAATGCACTTTGAATTCCAAGTCTTTGTACAAAGACTCATTATGCCAAAGGATCAACTTTGAAGCATCTTGGCCTAATTCTGAAGGTTAGCTCAGATATATCATGATCATATTGAATTAATGTGGCATAGTGATCATTATATCCTGACTCAAAATCGTGTAGAGCAAGAAAACATACAAACTGGTTTTCTAAACCAGTTGCAGCAGCATGACTTTGGGCTACCATATCTCTTGGTTTCCATGGATTTTTTCCATGCGGATGGACTCTTTGAATTGCCAGCAAGATGCATAATAACTTTGATGTTTACATTTGAGATTGATTCATCTTGCAACTTGGTGAAAAAGTTCTCCAAGTTTTGGTGTTTTACCTAAAATATGTCTTGGACAGAATTTTGTCTAAGTGTTGGAAAAAGGGGTATTTTCATGTTTTAGTGATTTTGCTCCATTCATAACTCAGAATCCATGATGATTTGGAATGAGATATAGTTGACATATTTGAAGTATGTCAGATGGACTTTCATTTGAGCTTTGAATGAGAGAAAAAGGCCTTGTGGTTTAGGAGTTATGGCCTTGCAAATTTGGTACAAAATCACTTTTATTCCATAACTTAGAAAAATTTTGGTTTCTCACGGTTGCCCCTTTTGCAAGAAACCTCACTTTTCTTGAGTTTTCTTAATGAATGATGATCAATACCGTATAATAGAAATTATTTTTTATTAGGGGGACCATATTTGTGAAAATTTCCAAAAAGTCAAACTTGATTTTGGGCACAGTTGACTTTTTGTCAGATGAAATCCATACTGTGTGATTCTTTGTGCAATCAAGTTCTTGACCCAATTCAAACCTAATTGATGGATTCCATAGGTGTTTTAGGGTGTATTGAATCATGTCCCAAGTTTTGGGAGCATGTCTTGGTCAAAAGTCATGGATACAGTTGACTTTTTCTTCAAAACCCTAATTATGGTCCAGATGAAATTGAAACTTGTGAATCAAGCTTCTTGGATCAATCCCTTGTTATAAATGGGTCAATGTAGTGTATTTGAGGTCCTTGATCGGTCACCATTTCTGCTTTTTTCCCGTCTTTTACTTGGCACGAAACCGCGAAATCGGTAACACTTTGTTATATATTTTCATTACTTTTTAAACTATTTTTACTTTTCGTAATTTCTTTCACGTTTTGTTACTTTTAATAGTTTACATTATTTTGTTACATCTTATGCGATTTTGTGGTAGTTTCTTTGCTCTCAAATGCAGGTAAAAAGCTCAACGACCTTGTTCATGCGAATCGGGAGTTCCGGAGTTCCAGATAGAGATTTTTAAAGTCACAGTAGCCCTGACACGGCCACCCGTGTCACCTGACACGGCCTGTGTCAGGAAAAGGCCACAAAGGAGAGGATTGAATGGAAGGCAGGGGCTGACACGGGTGCCCGTGTCAGCAAGTCTGGCATGGAGAATTTTAGGCAGGGAGCCAACACTGCCGGTCGTGTTGCCTGACACGGCCCGTGTTGGCCTGGGCGAGAAAAAGTTGAATTTTACCATTTTTTATGTTTGTGGACCTCTTAAGGGCATTCTGGGAATTTTTCGTAGCTGTTAAGTGAATTGTAGTTACTTAGGCTCGTTTGGGAGAGAAAGAAAACACTTTTACTTTTACGTACAATTTTTACATTAGAGTTTTTCATGCGATCAAGTGATCCGGAGGAGGGAGATTCTTCATGAGTTCCAACAATTGAAGATCAAATCCATCTGATTACGATTGTAATGTCTACTTTTTATATTGTGTTTCTTTTTAGTACCATGAATAGCTAAACCCCCCAATGCTAGGGGGTGTCCCTAAATTGCAATGTAATGAACCTATTTTGAATTATTCTAGGAGATTATGATTTTCCCTTTAAGCTTTTATTTTGAAACGTTCTTAATCCTTTTTTTATCGGGCCAATTAAGATTGATTCACGGTTAGGGTTAGGTCGGACAAACCACCCTAACGCTTTTGCAAAATAATATTATGGTAGATATTGCTTAGGAATGGGGATACCCCGTAATAACCTTTACAATCTTGTTAAAACTATTGCTTGATGTTCTCTCGAGACCTCTAAGGAATTAGGGTCAAGGGAGAATATCAAGGGTTTTTCTGTTAAGGAATTAAGAAAAAATACTCTTGAGATTTGGTAAGCTAAGGTTTGAGGCATGTCTCTTTGAATATAATTGGGTTTCTTGGAGAGGAATTTATACACTCCTCCTAGCATACTTTCTCAAATTTGTTCAAGTCATTTTATTCATTTTGCTTATTTTATTAAGTGTTATTACAATTTCTAAAACAAACAAACCCTTAAGGAATTTTTGTTTAATTGAAATAACATCTGCACTTATAATTACAAGCAGTCCTCGAGAGATCGATTCTGGGGATAACCCCTACTATTACTACATTGGTAAAAATAGTACACTTGTTGTTTTTCCGATCAAGTTTTTGGCGTCGTTGTCGGGGACTGCCAAATTATAAGTTCGTGTGTTAATTCAATTGAAATTTTGTCACTCTGTGACTAAAATTTTATTTTTCTGTTATTTTTATTTTTTATTTTTATTTTTTTATTTTTATTTTATAACTTTTTGATTATTACTGTAACTACTAATCTGCGTCTAATATTTTTATGCGAGGAGAACCCTCAGCAAATTTTAATTTAGACGCAGAAATCGAAAGAACTTTACACGCAAGGCGTAGACAAGCAAGACTGACAGCTTCAGAAGCAGAACCGTCAGTCCAAACACCAGAAGAAGAAAAAGTTTATGTTCACTCAGAACAATCAGATTCAGGTTCAGAAACAGGTTCAGAGGCGGACAGAGATACTGTGATTATGGCTGAAAATCAACCCGCGGAGAGACTTATGGGCGATTATGGTGGGGCAAATGCATCGGATGATAGGTTGACCATTGTAAACTAACCGGTGAATGTGCTGAATTTCCAGCTTCATCCTAGCACCATCACTCAACTTGAGAGGAGGCCTTTCACTGGAAAGGTTAATGAAGATGCGAACAAACATCTGCAAAGATTTCTGACTATGAGCACCACTCTCAAGATTGAGGGGCACACGGAGGAAGCAAAGAAGTTAAGAATATTTCCTGTCACTCTTGCGGAAGAGGCTGAAGAGTGGTTCTACTCGTTACCTGCTGGGAGTATTACCACTTGGGAAGAGATGGAGAAGGCATTTCTGAATGAGTATTTTCCGGCCTCTGTTTATATCCGAAAAAGATATGATATTGTGAACTTTAAATAGAAGGACGGAGAATCACTCGGCGACGCCTACAAGAGGTTCAAGAAGGTTTTGGTAGCTTGTCCGACTCACAACATGGATCCAACTGAGCAGATGCAGATCTTCGTCAATGGCCTCCGAATGAAAACTAAGCAACCTATTGATACAACTGCTGGTGGATCATCCAACTTCACAACCGCTACTGGTATTAAGAAAATTATTGAAGCTATTGCGGTCAATGAACATTTGGAGTTATATGATCGAAGTGTGATTGACTTGAAGTTGAATAATCAGGTTGTGAAGGTAGAAGATCAGATTGTTGCGGAAGTTGAAAGAAGGTTAAAGGCTATGAAAGTGGGTACGCAAAATGTGGCACAAGTTCAAACCGGTCAACCCATGAGTTGTGAGATTTGTAGTGGACCCTGAAAGCTCCTGTGGTTTGACAAAATTTTGGTAAAACATGAACATGGTAAAGATGAAGATATCTGCTCAAGATTAAAGATGTTGAAGAAGATGTCCTAACATCTTACAAATATAGCAGGTTTAATTATTTAACAAATCTGTCAAAGATTTGGTGCGAATTTGCAGAGTGGATAAAGGAGAAAAGATTGAAAGCCCAAGACAACAGAAGACTATATAAGGAGACTTAGACCTAGGGTTACAAAACTATAATTTTGTATCACTTATAACTTTGTAACCTAGTTCTCTTGTGTTGAATAAGGGTTTAGGGTTTAAGAGTCGTTGGCTCTCTTAGGAGTTGTAAGTCTCCACTCTGTAATATGGGATGCAGAGTGGAAGGCATAGGTACAGGGACACAACCAGAAACCTGTAGGTAATGGTTGTTGTATTGTTCTTGGATGAAGCTTTGAAGCAAGTCCAAGATAACTTGGAGGTCAAGAAACCGCGACTGGTTTTGTATTGGCAGAAGATAAAGATATCACAGGTTGTGATTAGGATGTGAGTGGGGTATCTCATATCAGGGTTGTAAACGTTTGAGTTTAGCCTTGGTAAAGATGTTCATTGGGTAGATGTTAGGGATAAAGTTGTAATCGGGGGAGTTTAGCTTTGTAACAGTTCTACAGATAGTGAAGTCTTCATCCTGGATTGGTATCCCCTAGATGTAGGTGAATTGCACCGAACTGCGTTAACAATTACTGTCATATTTAACATTCTGTAATTTACAGCTTTGTTAATGTTCTTGACTGACATGTTGGATCAGATGTCATGACATCTGTGAGGGTGCAGTTCTAATATTCAAGGTATCAGTCTGCTGTTGTGCCTCTGAGTTTAAATGATTATGTAGCACAATGTCTTGACATGTGTTAGGACATCTGCTGTCTGTATAGGCCAGAATTTCAATTGGTATCAGAGCAGGCATTCTGTCTGGTTCTGGATGAGATCTTTGGGAGATACTTTCTGGTGTTTAAACAAGGAGGATTTTTGAAGATCAGATCAATCAACTCAAACATACCCAAGGGTATTAATGGATGAGATGGATGTTCGGGATCGAAGGGAGCAACCCGGAGGTTGTTCATGTTGCTGAGGAGATTCTACAACAACTACAGGAGAAGTGGCTAGTTCTTTTATTGGTGTGTCTTATAAGATGATGTGACATCCGATTAGGGCAAGCATGATCTGTTCCTTGGTGGTTCCGCTGCATGTGTTTCTGATGGAAGAGCTCTAGAATTATGGGATTCTGGAGTTGTTACTGAAGATAGTTGGTGGAAGGTCTCAATCGTCGGCCTCTATATTTAAAGATATTTGCATTCTTTTATTCCAAAGTCGGGAGCGACGGAGTGAAAGGAGTTGTGGTTAGATATATGGTATGGTGACTTGGTACTTGGAAGCTTGGTTCTTGGTGTAGTTGAAGTCAGTTGAAGAGGAGAGGAGTTGAGTTAAAGTTTATCAGGTTCTTGCTCTAAGAGTTTGATAAATGGTTGGTCGGCTAGGTTGTCAAAGATACTTGAGAATTATCTCAAGTCCACTCATAAAGGCATTTATGTCATGCATCTGGAGTCTTCTAGTTACTCTTCTGACTAGAAGGTGTTTCTTTGAAACACAATCTGAAGAAAGTGGAGGTGATTTATTTTCACCATCCAAAACAGCAAGGAAGGATTCATCTCTCTTGACCCTAAGAATGGATCTAATCTGATTGAAGAATTGTTGAGGTAAATAAGATTTGTTCAGAGAAAGTATTAATTACTTGAGTCAAGGGTGGCAGCCTTGGTATCTCAACATTGTCCTTTGAAGAAGATACTTGCAAAAAGATTGAATACTTTATAAGTTTTCATGATATGATCTGGTGGAGCTCAGCTGCAGCAGTGAAGAAGGGTTTTTGGACAAGGATTTAGGATCAATTGCTATTTGTGGAATTCACAAGTATTTAATTGATTATCCTTGAAAGTCGAGATTGCTAATGTTCAACAAGATGTTGGAACATCTCATCATCAGAGTTTGTGCAGAATCATGGGAGGGGTACTGCATACACTTTAGCATCTGTTTTAAAGAGGCTTGGTGGGTCCACTCTGTAATATGGGATGCAGAGTGGAAGGCATAGGTACAGGGACACAACCAAAAACCTATAGGTAATGGTTGTTGTATTGTTCTTGGATGAAGCTTTGAAGCAAGTCCAAGATAACTTGGAGGTCAAGAAACCGCGACTGGTTTTGTATTGGCAGAAGACAGAGATATCACAGGTTATGATTAGGATGTGAGTGGGGTATCTAATATCAGGGTTGTAAACGTTTGTGTTTAGCCTTGGTAAAGATGTTCATTGGTTAGATGTTAGGGATAAAGTTGTAAACGGGGGAGTTTAGCTTTGTAAAAGTTCTACAAATAGTGAAGTCTTCATCATGGATTGGTATCCCCTAGATGTAGGTGAATTGTACTGAACTGGGTTAACAATTACTGTCTTATTTAACATTTTGTGATTTACAGTTTTTTTAATGTTCTTGACTGACATGTTAGATCAGATGTCGTGACATCTGTGAGGGTGCACTTCTGATATTCAAGGTATCAGTCTGCTTTTGTGCCTCTGAGTTTAAATGATTATGTAGCACAATGTCTTGACATGTGTAGGACATCTGCTGTCTGCATAGGCCAAAATTTCAGACCCTATTACACTGTACATTGTGTTGCGACTCCGCAACAAATTAAAGAAATAAAATTCTTGAAGCAGAATAATCCCTACGCTCAAACATATAATCTAGGGTGGAAGAATCACCCTAACTTCTCCTGGAAAGATCAGAATCAAAACCATTACCCCCAGCAGCAACAAGCTCCCCAAAAAGCACAATGGGAGATTGCCATTGAGAAGATGGCAGCTCATAACATGCAATTTTAGGAAGAGACCCGGAATAGCTATAGGAATACCACAGCCTCCATAAAGAATCTGGAGGTTCAATTGGGTCAGATAGCTCAACAAGTTGCAAATTCTCAAGCACCAGGCGCCCTCCCAAGCACCACAATGCCCAATCCGAAGAATCGTGAGAATGTCAATGTTGTTACCACAAGGAGCCGGAAAGTTGCAGAAGAAGAAGAGAGGGGAGCCAATGAGTATCAGTGTATAGAGGTGGATCTGGAAGTGCGAGAAAGTCAGAGAGAGCCAGAAGAAGCCAGGCCAACCGAAGAGTAAAGAAAAGAAGCGGTTAAACCTAAGATCAAGTTACCGTACCCCTCAAGAGTGACAAAGAAGGAGACACAAGAAAAAGAATTTGAGAAAATCAGCTCATTATTCAAAAAGTTAGAGATTAATATGCCCTTCTTCGAAGCTCTTGACCAAATGCCTCTGTATAAGAAATTCATGAAGGAGGTCATTGGGAAAAAGAAACCTAGTGGAGAGGAGATAAAGAGTATAATTGAGGAGAGCAGTGGGGGATCAGAACGTAGGAGAATTCCAATCAAACGGAAAGTTCCTGGTTCTGTATCAATTCCCTGCACCATAAAGGACAGAACTTTTAAGAAGGTCTTGATTGATTCGGGTGCTAGTGTGAGTCTCATGCCCCTCTTAAATTTCAAAAAGCTTAGTATAGGAAAAATAAGTGAAACGGGAACAAATCTGAAGTTTGCCGACCACACTACCAAGCAGTCATACGGGCTAGCAGAAGATGTGCTTATGACTATTGATAACTTCACTTACCCAATGGACTTTGAGATCATTGATCTTCCCGAGGATGAGGAGACAATTATCATACTAGGTTGACCATTCTTGATGACTAGTCGGTGCAGTGTAGATATTGAAGCTGTCACTCTAACTTTGAAATATTTTGAGGAGGAAAGAACCTTAAAAGTGTTGGAGCTCGAGAAGCAAGGTCAAGAGGAATGTAATTACCCCTCGGTTGGAATGATCTGAACAGTGGGAAAAAGCAAAAACTCAAAATCACTTCTTGAAAAAGTCTCTAGAATAATCCATCAGGTTGCAGCATCTGAGTCATCTATTGCACCTGGCAAGACTCCAAAATCCAGTCAAGAAGTCAATAAGAGGAAAAAACATCAAAGAAAGAAGAGAAAAAAACATCAAAGGAAGAATGTAGAAGTTCGATGTGAGTTGAATCACAATGTAGCTCTTATTCCTGAATCTGACCGATGCTCTATTGCAGAAAGGTCAAGCAACAAAGCATGTTAGCATTGGGGAGTAACCCGTCGAGCCATGCGACGTTAAACGAAGCGCTTCGTGGGAGGCAACCTACGTGTTTTATTGCTAATCGTTTTGTTTTTTGTTTGTTTGTTTATTTTGATTTGTTTAGGTACTCACAGATGCTGCACTAGTAGAGCGGAGGAAACAAAGAAAAAAAATGAAGAAAAAGTCAAAATATTGGCAAAAAAAATGTGAATAACAGAGGCATGACACGGCCCATGTCAGGGGGCGAGCAAGGACATGAAAAAAAATAAGGAAAAGTGGGATTCTAGTAGGCTGACACGGCCCGTGTCAGACCTACTGAAGCTTTGTGGAGAAAATATTAAACTTTAGAAACGGGGCAGTGACCTGACACGGCCGCCCGTGTCGCCAGACACGACCCGTGTCGCCAGACATGGCCCTTGTCAAGGAAGCGAATTTTTTTTCAAAAATTCAATTCTACACATGTTCCTATGGGACCCACTCACTTAAACCCTTTCTCCACTAATTCCCATCAGATTTTCAACCCGTATCTCTCATTATCCAACGTAGTCCTTCATCTTCTTCTTCATCTTTTCCAAAACCCCATAGCCACCACAACTTAAAGCTCCAATCTTCAACATATACACTCACCAAAACCTCCTACCCCCTTCACAAAAGTTGCTCGGATTTTCATCCTCCACCTATCTATGCTAGCTTTCTCTCTGTGTTTTTTCAGGTACATTCAAGATGCCACCAAGAAGAGCCCCTAAAGGGAAACAACCGGCTGCAGAGGGATTTGGAACATGCAAAAGGAGCGCCTGTACTTCAAATCTACACGATATGATTTTCGCGTCGCCGACACAAGAACGGCGCTATCACAGTCACGTCAAACGGCAGATCACTCCCACCAGGTATATGTGTGATACCACCCTTACTAATCTTGGATTAATGGTGGAAGTTCACCGGATGTTCCATACGTTAGAAATGATAGAATTTATGCAATTAGAAGCTCCGACGTACGAGCGCATCACGTTAGAATTTTTAAGCAATGTGGAGTTTCAATTGCATAAACGCTGGACAGGTAGAGCGCGGGAATATTACGGTATGTTACAATTTTGTCTCTTTAATGTCGATCATTTGTTGACTGTGGAGGAGTTGGGAAGGATTCTCCGACTCCTAACCTCTGGCCCCGGAGCTGTTCCGGATGATTTTGCTGCTGGCTCTTTTTGGACTGCCATTACTGGTAGGCTCGAGTATGTCGCGAAAGCGGTAAAGGCCTCGGGCATCCAGAACCCCTGCTTTCGATATGCCCAAAAAGGGCTAGCGTATACTCTATTCGGCAGGGGTGATAGCACGGGCGTGGCAACTCATAAGGAGCTATTTTTCTTGTATGCGATGACCAAAAATTTATAGGTGAATGCTGCTGCTTTTGCGGCTGATTATTTGGGGCGAGTGGGTCGGGCGGCCCAAGGTGGTATATCGGTTGGGGGTATGATTACCCAGATAGCGCGAAATTTTGAGTATGGCCCTATCTTGGATACTCAGGACCCTGTGGTAAGTAAGACGAAGCTGGACATGAGTGCCTTGGTCCAGCAGGGCATGATTGCTATCAGATCTTACTATTTTGATGTTCTAAATAATAATAATTTTGTGATCGCTCTCCCTAACGTGGAGAAAGTTGCTATTGAAAATCCTGATAACTAGTTGTATGCTGAGACCGTCCCTGAGGAAGAGGACGAGTTTGAAAATTTTCTTGCAGGTAACCAACAGGACGAAGACGCTGAGGACGAGGAGCAGTTTGTACCACCGCCTGAAATGCCTACCCAACCCAGTGGAGAGTCATCTTCTATGACTCAAGATCCATGGTCTTCAGTGCGATCTGAGTTGGGTGACCTCCGAGCAGAGCAATCACGCCAAGGGGCAGAACACGCTCGACAGGGAGCAGAAATGGATGAAATGCACCAGCTGATGCAGCAGTTAATGCTGCAGTTTCCTTCACCTCCTCCTCAGTGAGGATTTGTGAGTACCCTCTTACGCGTGTTCTAAAACATTGAGGCCAATGTTTGGTTCAAGTGTGGGGGGATTTTATTTGTATGCTTTCAGTTTTTAATTTGTTGTTTTCTTTCCGTTATTTTTATTTTTATTTGGTTTGGTATCATATTTTTATGTATTACAGATACAAGGTGGTTATGTCGGGTGAATAAGAGGACTTGTGTTAAGTGGATGAGAAGCACAATCCTAGACTTGATCTCCAGGAAATCCCTGAAGGTTGGTATTGTTGAATGAAAGATTGGACGCTACTTTCTGACACCGGACCGAGACTAGAGTACTGAGCACCCGAGGCGAAAGGACGCTACATCACACCGAAGGTACCTTGGAAATGTCAGTATGCCAAACATGGTGAGGGTCCTAAAAAGCCTTATATTATTTCATCATGAGAGTTGTCAGGTATGTATTCGTCTCTCTTAGTTTGCGCATCTGTCTATTGAATTTCCAATGCACACTTATACACACTGAGGCAATTGTTTCTTTTTAGCCCTGAGCCTTTCTAGCCAACCCTTGTATTTTATCCTTTGTTAGCCCCTTCGAGTCGTATTCCCCTTTTTTTGTTATCAACCGCATCATGTAAACCATTAGCCCAAACACTCTCGTACCCTGCTCATATAGGTGTTATTAATTCCCGACCTGTGTAAAACTCTAAGTTTGGGGTTGAGACACTCGCACAAAAGTAGGTAGGTGAAATAAAAAAAAAACAGAGATTATTAAAAAAAACAGATAAAAGAATGCATTTACCTATAGGAGGATCTAGTTTGAAAAATCGAAAACAACCTCAAAGATACACTTGAGGAGAGAAACTGGAAAATCCTAATAAATCTGTGTCCAACTCCCGTGAGTATGAAAATTGCAAGTACACAATGATGAGAGTTATGACATCAAGTCTGAGCCTAAAAACCCTTCGTTTTTTTTCCCTTTTGTTTGTTTATCCCACCATGTTCCTCATCGCCATTACAACCTTAAAAGTCCTCGAATAGTGTGTGTTGTGTGCGTGTGTAATGAAAATAGATGTTGTGCAAGCTTATGAGATGACGGTATATGCTATGATTCTAGAGTATAAACACTTTAACCCGAGCGATTTGGTGAGAGAGTGAAAACTGACAGAGGAAGAGGTGCTTAATTATGGAAGTGTAGTTGATCGTCATCGGTCGGGTAGGAAGGAAAGGTTGAGAGGAAATTGAAGGAGAGTCGCGAAAGATCTTAGCGGTACTGTGGTTGGTAAGAAATTCGGGGGTGACCTAATTGTTGTCTTGAGCATTGCTTGGGGACAAGCAATGAGATAAGTCTGGGGTTGTGATCGGTCATCATTTCTGCTTTTTTTCCGTCTTTTACTCGGCACGAAACCGTGAAATCGGTAACACTTTGTTTTATATTTTCATTACTTTTCAAACTATTTTTGCTTTTCGCAATTTCTTTCACGTTTTGTTACTTTTAATAGTTTACGTTATTTTGTTAAATCTTATGCGTGTTTGTGGTAGTTTCTTTGCTCTAAAATGCAGGTAAAAAGCTCAATGACCTTGTACATGTGAATCGGGAGTTCCGGAGTTCCAGATAGAGATTTTTAAAGTCACAGTAGCCCTGACACGGCCACCCGTGTCAGGAAAAGGCCACAAAGGAGAAGATTGAATGGAAGGCAGGGGGACTGACACGGGTACCCGTGTCAGCTGACACGGCCCGTGTCAGCAAGTCTAGCATGAAGAATTTTAGGCAGGGAGCCAACACGGCCGGTCGTGTTGCCAGACACGGCCCGTGTTGGCCTGGGCAAGAAAAAGCTGAATTTTATCATTTTTTATGTTTGTGGACCTCCTAAGGGCATTCTGGGAATTTTCCGTAGTTGTTAAGTGAATTGTAGTTACTTAGGCTCGTTTGGGAGAGAAAGAAAACACTTTTACTTTTACGTACAATTTTTACATTAGAGTTTTTCATGCGATCAAGTGATCCAGGGGAGGGAGATTCTTCATGAGTTCCAACAATTAAAGATCAAATTCATCCGATTACGATTGTAATGTCTACTTTTTATATTGTATCTCTTTTCAGTACCATGAAAAGCTAAACCCCCCAATGCTAGGGGGTGTCCCTAAATTGCAATGTAATGAACCTATTTTGAATTATTCTAGGAGATTATGCTTTTCCCTTTAAGCTTTTATTTTGCAACGTTCTTAAGGCTTTTTCGATCGGACCAATTGAGATTGATTCACGGTTAGGGTTAGGTCGGACAAACCACCCTAACGCTTTTATAAAATAATATTACGGTAGATATTGCTTAGGAATGGGGATACCCCGTAATAACCTTTACAATCTTGTTAAAACTATTGCTTGACGTTCTCTCGAGACCTCGAAGGAATTAGGGTCAAGGGAGAATATCAAAGGTTTTTCCTGTTAAGGAATTATGGAAAAATACTCTTGAAATTTTTAATAAGCTAAGGTTTGAGGCATGTCTCTTTGAATGATAATTGGGTTTCTTGCAGAGCAATTTATACACTCCTCCTAGCATATTTTCTCAAATTTGTTCAAGTCATTTTATTCATTCTGCTTATTTTATTAAGTGTTATTACAATTTCTAAAACAAACAAACCCTTAAGGATTTTTGGTTTAATTGAAATAACATCTGCACTTATAATTACACGTAGTCTTCGAGAGATCGATTATGGGGATAACCCCTACTATTACTACATCGGTAAAAATAGTACACTTGCTATTTTTCCGATCAGTCCTCAAATTATGTCTTGAGGTCTTGGCTCATACTTTGCCTTAAAAGTCAACTTAAGGGTGAATTAGGTCAAGAAACCCTAATTCCTAATTTTTTATTAATGCATCCCCTGAGGCTAAATTGACTTGATGATTGGGTCCATGAGGTCCCTTGGAGTATCTTGGGTTGTGCTTTGAAGCATTGGCTCATGCCCAAAAGAAAATTTCCATCTGGAGGCCTTGGTCGACCAAAACCCTAATTTGGTGACACTGATGATCTCGAGGCTTGATCCTATTGGAATGTTGCAATTTGTGATTGATTCTTAATGTGGGAGTCCTCTTGATCCCTTATGGGTGTTTGAGAGGTTAGACAAGTTGGAGATCATGTCATTTCTTGATTGATCCTTTGTCTAAATGCTCTAAGAGGGCTCAAAACCCTAATTATTGATTATGGTGAATGCTCAACCATCTTTAAGGAGATTGATGAGGCATGAAAGTATATCCATATTGTGGTGATGATTTACACAATGATGGGAAATCTTGGTGGTCAAAATTTGGGGTATGACACCTATATAGCAGAAATTCACAAAAAAGGATTGCAGGTACACACTATCAGTAATTCACATGAAAGAGTCACCTACAAACACTCACACATAGCAACAGGGCAGTAGTAGTGGATAACAACACGTGATTTCAAGTGCAAAGTGATGATTGGAAATCACATACAAGCACATATTCACAGTGATTACCATACATGATCACAAACTCATAACAGGAAGGAGAAAAAGCTCACCCACCAAGAGACACATCCAGAGAGTTCCCACGAGTTCAAAACCCTCACATTAGCAAAAAAAAAAAACAAATTGTGTTCTCTTCAGAAAAGATACATGCATAGTAGCAGGTAGAAACCACACACAAGTTGAGAGCAAAAATTCAGAAAACTCATTCTCAGAAGCATCACCTTACACACTTCAAAGACCAAAAAAATTACATACACACTGCAGAGGGAGTAGAGTTTCACAAAAAAAACATCAATTCACATCCACTAAGTGCAGAGATTCACGTACACCATACCCACCAAAGACCAGAACACATAAAGTATCACATTCGCACGCATTCGTAGAAGGAGCATAGACGAACCTGTTGTGGAACTCACTTCACCGCACCTCTGCTCGCGAACCGTCATGACAACAACGCATCTGCCTCCCTTGTCAAGTCATGAGTTTCCTCTTTTCCGACTCTAACTTATTATTGATTGCCACTTGTCGAAGTTCTGTTCTTGGAAACCTAGTTTGACAATTTTGTTTTGATTGATTTTTTTAGACCGATTTGTGTCGGGAAGGGAAGGAAGAAGGAGTTTGGGAACGAGGGTTGGAGAGAATATCCTGTGCAAAGAGGAATTGCTAGAGAGTGAGAGGGAGAGAGGATTTTGTTTGCACAGTTGGGGGTTCATGGGGTTACTGAGAATGAGGTGCGTGGTGGTTCCTCTCTTCCAATGGGGAGTGCCGCTTTGTGAGTATCGGGTTTCTCCTTGAAACCCTATCCTTTAGACATGGCTGAAGGGGGTTTGGGCTGGGATGCTCGACCTAGTTTTTTCCCCCTTTGGTTTAGCTTTTAGCTTCCGGCCCATCATAGCTACATATTATAGTTTTTTTTTGTTTTTTTATTAATTAGATAAATTAGAATTTAGTTTTTTTAGTTGATTTAGTATAATTAGAATTTAATTAATTTTGATTAGAGTTTATTCAAGTTTTATTTAGAATTTTAGTTCATTTGGTCTTTAATTATATTTAAGTACTAGTTTTTAAGTAGATTTCAAATTTATTTAGTTTTCAGTTAGATTTTGCATTAGATGATTAGTTTAATTAACTAATTAGCTTCTAATTTGAATTTTCGGTTTAAATAGTTTTTTATTTCTTAAATTAATCTTAACAATCAATATTTTTTATTTTTTTTTTGAATTCCTGATATTCATGACGATTCTTAATGCATTTAGGTTGTGATTAAAGTTCTGATTTTAATCCTTAGTATTGATCCTCGATATTGTTCTTGTTATATATTTATTGTTTTCCTCGTGTTTGAGTCTTGCTGGGCATTGCTTTGCGTTGTTACTCCCTAATTTCAAAGGAAAGGGTCCCCTCCGTTGACCCCATGTCATACTTAGGAATGCTTTAGATCCTTCCCTTTTTATCCTAACCTTAGGATTGGAGCCGCCGTGCTCTATGTCTCACCATAGACATTTCTTCCCTTTATCCTAGCCTTAGGATCGGAGTCGCCGCACTCTATGTAAGATCCTTCCATGGACACTTACTCACTTACCTCCTTTTAACTTAACCTTAAGTTTAGAGTCACCGCACTCTATGTAAGTATCTTTCCATGGATACTTACCTCTCCCCTTGGAACCTTGACCACAGTCAAGAGTTCCTCACCCTCATTAAGGGGAACAACGAATGGTATGATTCTTTTAGTCAAGATACGTAGGCACGAGATGTGATGTCTTGGCGAGCATACTTAGTAACTAACCCCTAGGTCTTTATCTTAGCACTTTTCCCTTAGCAAGCAAACAATAACATAATACAAATAAAACAAGAGGTTCCTGTAGAGTACTACAGATACTTAGGATGCTAACACCTTCCCTAGGTATAATCAACCCCCGAACCTTAGATCTCTAGCTGTGTTCTTACATAGTGCAATTACGGTTTTTGCGCTTTACCATTTCCTTTGGATAAATCAAAGCTCGGTGGTGAATTTTAAAGATTTGTGACTCAAGTTAATTCAATAGCTTGATATTCAATTCTCGCTGCGACAGAAATGGCGACTTCACTGGGGAATGTTTTAAGAGGGTTAAACCTAACTTGTTTTATACGTGTTATTTGTTGTATATCTGTATATATGTATATCTGTATATCTGTATATTTGTTGCTATCTGCTTGGGTTTTTTCTGTGTGCAGGGTTATTACATACTGTTGTGAGATAAGTCCTAACCCAAACTTGAGTATACACCTATGATAGGATTGTGGTATAATCAATAGTTGATTGTTGGGAGTAGTCCTAACATGATTAACATATGATATAACCACACTCAGTCTAGACCCCTTTGGAATTACTGGTGCATACGAGTAGTCGTATTGACATTACTTTTTCCGACTCGGGAGTCCGTGACACTGAGGACCTTTAGTTTCCCTTCACCCCTTTAAGCCTTTTAGGACGTAGTGCAGTGATTATCCAGGTGTAGACATGTGGTGGCTGTCATGCGATACTACACTCAGACGAGTTCATTTTGAGAATATTATTACCCCGCACGAGTAGTCGTGCAAGCCAATAATATCCGAAAGATTTATCAATGACTCTAGGAACCTCTAGAACCTTGTTCTGCAGATATAAGAACCTATAGTACATACCTTTTGGGACGGGTAGACCATGGCTCCATGTTCGTGATCTTTAAACCTAGGCCTTTGTTTGTTTGCCTGTATATGTGTATACCTGTGTTTATGCATCCATTCATCCATACATTCATGCATTCGTGAATAACCTGTTGGTTTCAGGGAATTCAATTGTTCTTTCCTTTGTAAAATCAATAAAGATCATGGATTATAAAATGAAACTTTTTTCAGTCTTTCCGAAATGTTTGCAACCTGCTTTTGAGTTCCTTGAAACCATTGCATCGCATTGCATATCATTTGCATCTTTGCATGATTCATTGCATGCATCTGTTTGTCCAGTGACTCATTTCCAGCTACCTCAGTCTTCCAGCGTTTCCTGTCAGTCGTCAAGCTGATTCCTCGACACAGATACCAGACTAGAGCTAACTACAGACGCAGAATATCAGAGCAAGAAGCACACAATGCAGAAATCCGAATGGAGATCAATGACCTTAAGTCAAGCATAACAAAGCTAACTGAAATGCTCCAGGTCTTAATTGCTAGAGGAGAGCAACCCCAAAGGACTATCATCCAGGAGGTTTCAAATGCTGATCCTCAGCATGTTCAGGTGCCACCTTCAACTTGGCCAGAGTTTGGTTTACCCCATAATTATTCTCTCCCTCTTGCATCTACTGCTATGATTGGTCAAACTATCTAACCAGTGTTTGAAGCTCCTATTTTTCCCGAGCCTCAACCTATAGTTCAGACTACTCGAGCTCCATTTGAGAAAAACCTCTATGAGTACAATGCTGCTAGTGCTCAAGGTGAAGACCGTGAAGACTTTGTTGAACTTGAGGTTGTCCGTGAACAATTTCAGACCACTGACAAAAGACTTAAAGCCGTGGATGGCAATGACTTCTTTAATGTGGACGCAGACAACATGTGTTTGGTTTCTGACCTTGTTATGTCTGCCAAATTCAAAACTCCCGAGTTTGTGAAATACAAAGGTCATTCGTGCCCAAGAGCTCATATGGTCATGTATTTTCGAAATATGGCTGCTTATACCAATAATCAGAAGTTACTTATCCACTATTTTCAAGACATCTTAAGTGGAGCTTCTCTCAAATGGTATATGAATCTTGATCAAAACTTCATTCACTACTTCCAGGATCTTGCTAATGCTTTCATGAAGCAGTATAAGTATAACCTCGACATGGCTCCTAATCGCCGTCAACTTCAAAACATGACTCAACATGACAAGGAATGTGCTCAGCATTGGAGAGAGTTGGCTTCTCAAGTTGAACCTCCTTTGGCCGAGAAGGAATTGACTGGAATGTTTATGGACACCCTGTCTCCATTCTACTGGGAGAAGATGATTGGTAGTGTTTCTTCTAACTTCACTGATTTGGTAACTATTGGACAAAGACTTGAGAAAAGACTCAAGAAGGGTAAAGTATCCAATGTTGCTGAATCTTCTAATGGTGCGAAGAAATCCTATGGGAACTTCCAGAAGAAGAGAGACGATCAGACTAATGCTGTCATGACTGAAATGAGAAGGCCCCGTCCTAGACCTCAGCATGCCAATCACCCTACCATTGCTGATGTTACTCCCGTGGTTACTGCTCCATGACCAGTTCAAGCTCCTCAAATTCCAGCTATTGGACAGAATCAGTACCGTAATAGGAATAATTTTTATCCTATTCTAATGACGTACACCGAACTATATCCTGGTCTGGTTCAGAAAGGTTTGATTACCACAAGGACTATGCCTCCTCCTCCAAATCCTCTTCCAGCCGGCTATAGGGCTGGTCTTCATTGTGAATTCCATCAAGGTGGTGCAGGCCATAACTTAGAAGGTTGCTTTGCGATGAAGAATAGAGTACTAGAGCTGATCAGAAATGATATTCTCTCTTTTCGGGACACCAATCCTAATGTCAAGACAAATCCTCTGCCAGGGCATGCCAAGTGAAGCTTCAATCGACTTCCACAAATTATCTTCTTAAAAGCCAGTGTTTCAGACAGAACAACTCACTCTTGTTGCTAATTAGTCACTAGGCCATGTTTCTTGTTATTTGAATTTTCCTTGATTGTATTAGTTGTTCGCATTCAGATTATGTTTGTACTTCCATAATTAATGAAATGAGCATTGCAACTTTTGGATTCAATTCATTTTGTCCATTATTCACATCTTTATGCTTTCCTTTCAAAAATTAAAAAAATTAATTAATTAATTTTATCTCTTGCCCATTTTCTGTCGATTATGCAAAGATTAGAGGAAGGATGACGAAAATGTTATACTCATAATTGTTGTTGATATACTTTAAAATCAAAACTTTATTGACGATCTAAGGCATTGTTTCAATTCACAAACATCGGAGACATAAGGAAGATAATCCCTTATTAAATCCTTAGAGCCTAGAAGTAGGAGTTTCTTTTCTTTACAAATAAAAACCTGTAATCCTAACCTTGGGATGGGTAGTTCTCAGTTAACTTGGTTGTGCGTTCATGCAAGACACCTTTCATAAAGGTTACATTCTCAAATTTTCCTTCGCGCATAGCAAGCAAGTGTCGAAGAGGTCTTTCAAGTCAAGCGCCAATGATGGTTCACTGTAATTATTAAGCTAGGCATTCACAATCTTTCAACTCTACCAAATTAAATGAATAAATGTTGTACAAGTTGTTCCCAAAGTGATAAATGGGAAGGATCGTCAAGAAATCCTTACTCAAAGAATGAGCCGAGTCCCTTTCGAGGCAAAAGCTAAGAAAGATGGGAAGCTCATGACCTTATCTTATACAAAGAGAAATAAGAACAAGCTTGTATGACAACCAAACATTGTAAGGAAGCAGTGACCGCCATCTCAAGAGTCCATAAACTTCTGAACCATCACCATTATCATCAGTGCAATTCCTAACCTATAGGAACTTGAGTGCATAGTCTGAGTTAACTGAGCGTAGGACTGAAGATCATCACAAAGATTGGGTGGGTTTAAATAAACTTTGAGCCTTTATCCTTTGTTTCTTAAGCCGTGAACCAGGCCATGCTATAACCATCAAAAGACCTAACTGAAGCAAGGTTATTTTGAAAGCATACTATAGCAAGGTTGCGTAAACTGACTCCAAAATATCTTTGCAGATAATTTGTTTTGGAACTATACCTTTTTGCTTTACACTTTCACTTTAATGTCTTGAACCACCGTGTTCTGACCAATGACTCATATACTTTGCATCTTTCAAAAAAATGATTTTGATTTCAAAAGTTGCATGAACTTTGCATTTACTATGATTGTATGAACACTTTTGTTTGAAAACTGGCTTTCCTCTCAAGGAATTTTCAAACAGTTGAGAAACTTGGTCGGTGATCCAATCAGGAGAAAGTTCCTTCCGTATCCTGTTGAGAATCGGTTCAAGATTTGTGGTTCAGCGTAAGTCCTTCTCATAATTGATTTATCCAAAAGATTTTTCAAAGACTCATACTGGGGAAAGCTTTCCAAGCGCACGGTACTTCATCCATTACAGAATTAATCAAGTTGAAATAATGAATAGTTCATCTACAACAGTAAGCTAATCTGGGGAAGTTTACTTGAAGAGTCCCCAAGTAGCTCTTCATCCTTCCTACAGGGATCATCAACTTGATACGGTTTACCAGTGTGGCAGAGTTATGTCAGTAGCATCTTTAGTCCCTAAGCAGAATGACAGTAATCTATGTGTTGAGGAATTAGTCTTCCAGTCTTGTCTTTTCCCCAAAAGAGTCCAGCCCGGTCGTCGACACCTGCATTTGCATTGGATCATATATCATGGCATAATTCATATACATATGCATAGCAAGAGTGTCATCCTCATTTGAACTCATTTGCATTCTCCATAGGTCGTGTTGTCATCCACGTCTTACCTTGTGGTCAAAGTCCAACTCACTTAGCACCTACCAAACAGATATTGTCGCGTCTATCCAATGCTTTCTTGGGTATATCTTTGTTCACATTCATCCAATGTTTTCTTGGATACTGTGATTCCTTTTATCCAATACTTTCTTGGGTATCTCCTTGTTCATATTTGTTCAATGTTTTCTTGGACGTTGTGATTTTTTTGTATCCAATGCCTTCTTGGGTATCACCTTGTTCACATTCATCCAATGCTTTCTTGGATACTGTGATTCCTTTTGTCCAATGCTTTCTTGGATCTCTACTTTGGTCACATTCATCTGAAGCCATTATTAGATATTGTGATTATACCTTTCATTCAAAGCTATTATTGGATGACTGGTTTCTCTACATCCAATGTTTTCTTGGATCCCTACCTTGTTCACATTCATCTAAAGCCATTATTAGATATTATGATTATACCTTTCATTCAAAGCCATTAATGGAGGATTGGTTTCTTGGCATCCAATGCTTTCTTGGATTACACTATTTATCTCATTCTCATTTGATGCCATCTCAGATATTATGAGTTTTCCTTTCATTCAAAGCCATTATTGGATGTTTGGTGTCTTTTTCATCCAATGCCATTTTTGGATGATGTTTCTTCCAGATATTACCTTTGATTCTGATGCTTTTTCGGAATCTATCCGATGTTTTTCGGGATATGTACATCTGATGTTCTCCCAGATTGAGTCTTGTTCTGATGTTCTTCCAGAACTTATCTGATGTTTTTCCAGATATTTCGCTTTGTTTATTCTGATGCTTTTCCGAAATGACATTGCTTTTAACCGTCTGACGTTTTTCCATATGTGTTTACTCCTAATGTTTTTCCAGAGCCCTTTTGTGTCTATCTGATGCTCTTCCGGATATGACCTTGTATGTATAATGTTCTTCAAGATATGGTGTTGCCTATCTGATGTTCTTCCAGATATGTCTTCAAAATCTTTTCCCGTACATTTAATGCTTTTCTAAATGTTTCGAATGTATCTTCAAAATCGTTGCTTTCATCTAACGCTCTTCTAGATGTCTTCAACTTATTTCTGACTGTGGTTAGCAGCTATTGATTATTTTTAAGTCTGTTTCCATTCTCCATCCAATGCTTTTCTAGATGTGTCCCGGAGTTTATTCGATGCTTTTCCGAATATCTCTGATATGTTCCAGAGTTCATTCAATGCTTTTGTGGATGTCTCTGATGCTTATCACTGATGCATTTCTCTGAATTCTACTCACCTCATCCAGTTCCATTTCTCGGATGATGACCATTCATTCCCCACAGAATCTTTGTCTTTGCATTCATTTCATATCATTTCGTATCATGTGCATCTTGTGGCATCTTAGGGCCAAAAATTGTGCATGTTTGTATTTAAGTCTCTCCTATCCCGTCGAGATGAAGATTTCAATCTCCATATCTCTAGATAGAAGAAACTTAAATAAGGGCATCTGTCATACCCTAATTTTTGACGCTAAGATCCCACCATCTTTGTGCATCATCTCGCACAACATCTTTAGGTCATAGGGTCTTGTGTGCATGTTTATCATGGCTAACCAGTTTGTGCAGGTACAGTAGTCTCAAGCATTTGTTCTCTCTGTCAAAAACTTCAAGATGTGACTATTGGATTCTGAATGGTTCTAGGGTCTTCTACCTGTCATCTTTCTCAAGATTCCTTAAAAGTTTAAGTGCATACTCCCAAAGAGAATCAAGGTGTTGAATGTGGTCATATGGAAACTGGCTAGGGTTTTTATGGCAAGGTGAATTTCAAGTTGTATCTTTATTTGCGAGAATTTCTTAAGACATGACCAGTTAATCCTGATTAAAAGTGGTCCTAAGGTTTCTACTTGATCGAGGCTCTACTGCTAGAATTCTTTCGCATTCTTGGGTTATCCTTGGAACAATACTTCGAAGATGTCTTGGATGGATTTAGGCCATATCTCATTAAAATCAAGACCGGACTGTGACTTTTTGTGGTTCAAGATGTTGTTAAAGGTTGTTCTTGAGGACATGGAAGGTTTGAGTGCATACCATCATGAGTACATTTCCCTATCAAGTTTCATCAAGATGCATTGACATCTCTTCCTGGATACCTTAAGATCAAGACGCTAAGGCGCAAATTTGGATTTGAGATTAAAAGTATTCATTCAAGTGTGTTTCGAATTCAATATTTGCGAAAAGACAAAGTGGCATTATTTGATTTATGAATTCCCTATGGCATCAAAGTTCGATTCTTAATATCTTGAGTTCAAATGGTTTAATCAATTAAAAAAAACTGAGCTTATTTGGAAGGAGGATTCATTTTGATTTCTTGAAGTGCTAGTACCCAAATCATAGTACATTATGCATATTCATGAAATGGTGCAAGTTCATTGAGAGTACAAATATTAGTGAAAAGTACAGGAACATTCAAGATATTCAATTGAAAGGAAAGTTTAATAATAATACAAGATTCTAATTTACAATGACAATGTATCTTTTCACACACTTTTTTTCGAGATTGCAACTTAATTTGTTGTTAGAATAGAAGTTTATAGTGTTTGCAAGGTGAAATCGTGATTCTGAATTAATGATCAATGAATTTGGCGTGGTGTTTTGGTCTTGCTTGCCATTAAATGCAACTACATTAGCATGATTCATATTACATATACACCACTTCCATGTGTCAAATTTCAAAGTGAAATTATGGTTTACAAGTGTGGATAAAAACTATTCGTGTGATTACATGATAGAGTGAGTTTTACATTACAGTCATGCATGATGGTTCACCTTAAAGCATTCTTATAATAGCTTATAGTTCATAAGCATTAAATAAGGACTAGCTAATAGCTTTCAAATCAAATTCAAGAAGAGAGTTCAATAGTCATTAGCTATACAATTCTACTTCTAAAAGAAACAAAATAGCGTGAATGGCATTTGACTCCAACCCTGCATGAATTTCCATAACAACATGAGTTCATAGCATATTCCCTGAAGCAGGTTCAAACACGGCCAACTCAAGTTCATCTCTTCTGCCTTGCCTTGTTTGCAGCCATACGCGATTCACAGTATCTACCAAGAGAAAAAGTTGTTGATAAGGATCTAGATGAGGATGTCGCATAAAAAAGGGTGGTAGAACCAAAACGGAAGTCCATGTTTGAACATCTCAAAATAAAAACGGAAAGGAATTTATCATGTTCGAACATGTTCCATACAAGAATCATAAGCATCAGTACATTTCCAAACATAAAATCGGCAGTGTTTATTTCTTGCCAAAACAAAAAGCCGACATGTTTACTTTTGTCATCATTGGATGAAAGCCTATATAACAGAAATTCACAAAAAAGGATTACAGGTACACACTATCAGTAATTCACATGAAAGAGTCACCTACAAACACTCACACATAGCAACAGGGCAGCAGTAGTGGATAACAACACGTGATTTCAAGTGCAAAGTGATGATTGGAAATTACATACAAGCAGCCTTAACTCACATACAAGCACATATTCACAGTGATTACCATACATGATCACAAACTCATAACGGGAAGGAGAAAAAGCTCACACACCAAGAGACATATTCAGAGATTTCCCACGAGTTCAAAACCCTTACATAAGCAAAAAAAACAAATTGTGTTCGCTTCAGAAAAGATACACGCATAGCAGGTAGAAACCACACACAAGTTCAGAGCAAAAAGTCAGAAAACTCATTCTCAGAAGCACCACCTTACACACTTCAAAGACCAGAAAAATCACATACATACTGCAGAGGGAGCAGAGTTAAAAAAAATCAATTCACATCCACAAAGTGCAGAGATTCACGTACGCCATACGCACCAAAGACCAGAACACACAAAGTATCACATTTGCACGCATTCAAAGAAGAAGCATAGACGAACCTATTTGAGGAACTCACTTCACCTCACCTCTGCTCACGAACCGCCATGACAACAACGCATCTGCCGCCCTTGTCAGGTCATGAGTTTCCTCTTTTCCAAATCTAACTTATTATTGATTGCCACTTGTCGAAGTTCTATTCTTGGAAATCTAGTTTGACAATTTTGTTTTGATTGATTTTTTGAGACCGATTTGTGTCAGGAAGGGAAAGAAGAAGGAGTTTGGGAACAAGGGTTGAAGAGAATACCGTGTGCAAAATGGAAGAGTTGTATTACCAAATGCCATGAGGCTCTGATTTCATTGGGGATCTGTTGAGGTCAATCTGACCCTGCTGAGATGTTTAAGATGGAAGTTTAAACCTTATTGGGGTTTTAACTCTTCTAGAGACTGGTGTATTGGTAGAGTGATCAGGGTTTTTCCTATGCTTTTAGGAAACTTGAGGGTCTCTGTGTGTTAAGTCAAAAAGGAGACTATGATAAGTGAGACTTTCCAAGTCTATTTGAATGAAGCCCAAGAGGAGGCTGAGACTGTCCAAGACTCTCTCAAGGAAGTGGTAGATTCTGGTGCAGAGAAAGGTCTTTGTATGATTCCCACGAGGAGGTTGTTGGTTTAAGGGATGAAGATCAACCCTTGGATGGTAGTTGTTCTGGAAATTTGACTCTCCTGAAGATTGAACTAGTAAGGATGACTAATTTCTATCTTATGCCTTTAGGAAGCCTTTGGGTCCTTGTACTAAGCCCAAGAGGAGGCTGGGGAACTTCTAAGAAGCCTGTTGGTCCTTGTACTAAGCCCAAGAGGAGGCTTGGGATGCTTCTAGGAAGCTTGTGGGTCCAAGTCTTAGAAGAGTTCAAGAATGGTTTCACCGAGAATAATCCTTTCTTTGTTGAACAGTTCTAAGGTTTAAAGAAATTCAAAAGAGGTTTCATCGGGAATTAATTCTCTCTGGGTAAATGAATTTCTTGTATATACATACATTTCTAAGTTCTGACAGTCTTGAGAAAAGTTTCACCAAGAATAATGCCTTTTTTTGTTCCATATTGAATAAGCCCAAGAGGAGGCAGACTGTATTGAGGGGATTTCCTATGTGGGAACTAGTTTTAACTGTTAGAAAAGTAACCTCTGGTTTGACCTATGTGTAGACCTAACTGTTGCGGAAACTCTAAAAAAATATGCACAAGTATATATACAAATGAATAAATTGACAGGTATATAAACAAGTATGCATTGAATTGAAAATATGTTGGAATTTATACTCTAAGAAGAGGCCCAAGTGTATTGTGATTAATTGAAGTGATTACACCTGTATGATTAGGGTTTTAAGAAATTTAAGAAAGTTTTGAGAAAACTCTTTGAATTTGAATTTGAATTAAAAGAAAGTTGCTTGAAAAGAAAAGAATGTTTGGGGCTTATAACTCAAAGAGAGGCCCAAGTCTTCTAAGACCAGTTTCACTAGGAATAACGCTCCTCTTAGTACCAGTTTTAAAACAGATGGATGATTTTGAAAATAGAGGTATGGGGCTTACAACTCAAGGAGAGGCCCATGAAAGTTGTTTATTTTTAAAATCAAAATTTTTTTGTACAAAAGATTGAGGTTTATACTCAAGGAGAGACTCAGATGACTTGTTTGAAAACAGGCATCGCATTGCAATACAGAAAGACGTTGTGGGACTTATACTATAGAGGAGGCCCAAAAATTGTTTTTTTTACAAAATCGGGTTAGGTCTTACACTCTTTTAGAGGCCCAAAAGTGTTTGTGAAGAAAGAAAAATGGGGTTTATACTCAAGGAGAGGCCCAAGATTTTATTTGACAGGCGACGATCGTATCGCGATCTTGAAAATCACAGGGGACTTATACAATGACTGAGGCCCCAATTATTTATTTATAAAAGGGAGGGGTCTTACACTCTACAAAGAGACCCAAAAATTGTTTTTATACAAGAGATAGGGCTTACAACTCAAGGAGATGCCCAATTGAAAAACAACGATCGCACCGTTATTGTGAAAATTGCCTCGGGACTTATACAATGACTGAGGCCCAAAATTATTTGTTTTACAAAGGGATGGGTCTTACACTCTACAAAGAGGCCCAAAAATGTTTCAAATGAAGTTTGAAAATTTAAAATCATGGGAAAACCCTAATTTTAATTAAAAATACAATTTTTCAAATTAAATTAAATAAAAAATTATATAAAATATCAAAGATATTTAAAAACAAGTTGTGAACTTTGAAAAATGTTTTTGAAAAATCATGTTATATTTATATGAAAGCTTGAAATTCATTTGGATTTGAAAAATCAAGAGGAAAGTTTCATTTAAAATGTTTAAAAATAAATAAAGTAAAATTCTTTACAAAAATTCAAAATATATTAAATAAATAACATAATTTTGATTTTTATTTTTGTAGAAAAAAATATTTTAACATTTTTGTGAATTTTGAAAAAAAAAGAATCAATAAAAATGGTTAAAAATTAGAGATAAATTAATTTTTGAAATCAATTAAAAGAATAACAAAATTTCAAAATTTCAAAAATTTGAAAAAGGCGCCAAGGCAACCTTCTTCTTCCTCGCGCGAACCTCCATTGCTTGATTTGCAAAACCTCTCATATCTCTCTGATTACTCAATGGTTTTGACTTTTGTAAACATGAAAGTTGCTCATTTTTTAACAAGGATTCCAATGGTACCAATTAATTGTATTTATATTAAGTATGGAGTGAGAAATCAAGTGATGAACACATGAACCCTAATTTCTGCAAGAACACTATGAAATCCTATACACGATAGCTACAAGGCAATTTATTGAGGAGAAGTGTTTGGATAGTTTCTATATGATGTATGTGTGGTGTTAGGATCATTGGTTGTGGTGGATTTATTCTCTATTTGAAAATTCGAACCTTACTTACTAAAGAAGCAAATTCTGGTTCATGAGAGAAAACATGAATTCTGATGTTTTGGAGTGGTTTGATCAGTCATACATGACCTCTATATATAGTAGAGGAATTTTTTTTTGCAAGAAATAGTGAAAGGCAACTGATCATGGTGTGTATCTTGTAGCCATTGACTTGGATGTTCCAAAGTGCTAAGTCAACTCTAGCTTGACTCCATTCAATTTCTGCAGGTTTGAACACTCAGAGTTTGGACTGAATCATGACTGGTTTGGATTGTTATGGCTTGGTTCATGACACCTCAATGCATTGCATTAATGTAACCTTGCCAAAATTGAATTTCAAAATTCATGTCATGATGGTTTTGCACATGCCAAGTTGAATTCTTGACTCATTGATCGTGTGGCACAAGTTGTGTATCCATGCTGTTGTGTAGGCAGGGTGAAAAATGCCATTTTAGGGAGCTTATAACTCCTTGATCAAATTGAATCATGGAAGACTCTTGTACTTTTTAGAAAGCCCTTATATCATACTTCAACTTTGATGTTTAACTCTGGTCTTGAATCATCTTAGATCATGGTGAAAAAAGCCTCCAAATTTGGACAAATCATGACACATATTCTGTCTCAAATTTTTCTAAGTGTTTGAAAAATGTCCATTTTTCATTTTTTGTGTTTTTGATCAATCCATAAACTCAAAATCCATGAGGATTTGGAATATTTTGTAGTTTACAATCTTGTAGTATGTAATGATAGCTTTCATTTGGGCTTTTGATGGAAGAAAAATGTTTTACTTGGATCACAAGTTATGGCCTTGCAAAGTTGGGTAAAAAAAACTTTTTTTCATGACTTAGTGAAAATTCAAGTTTCTTATGGTTGCCCCTTTTGCAAGTAACCCCACTTTTCTTGATTTTACTTGATGTATGATAATCAAAACCAAAAGTTAACATTGTTTTTTACTTAGAGAAGCCATGTTTGTCAAGAAATCTCAAAAGTCAAACTTGGTTTTTGGCACAGTTGACTTTTTGTCAGATGAATTTCAAACTTTGTGATTTTCTATGAAATCAATTTCTTGACCTAATTCAAACCTAATGGATGGATTCCATGGGTGTTTTAGAGTGTCTTGAATCATGTCCCAAGGTTTGAGATCATGTCTTGGTCAAAAGTCAAAGATAGGGTAGACTTTCTCTCAAAAACCCTAGTTTGTGGTCCAGATGAATTTGCATCTCTATATTGCTCATGAACCAAGTTCTTTGTGTCCATTTGAACTTGTAAGAGGATCAATATAAGATATTTGAGGTCTTCAAAACATTCCTTGAGGTTTTGGCTCATGTCTTGCTCCAAAAGTCATCTTAGGGGTGAATTAGGTCATGGAACCCTAATTCCTGATTTTTGATGAATGCATCCCCTGAGGCTATTTTGAACTTATGCTTGGATCCATGAGGTCCCTTTGAGCTTCTTGGATCATGTTTTGAATTATTGGCTCATGCCCAGATGAAAATTTCCCTCTGGAGGCCTTGGTCGACCAAAACCCTAATTTGGTGACACTGGTGCTCTTGAGGCTTGATTAGCTTGAAGTGTTGCATTCTCATGCCTGATTCTTGATGTACGAAACCTCTTGATCCTTCATGGATGTTTGAGAGGCTTGAAAAGTTGAAAATCATGTCCATTCTTTGATTGATCCTTTTTCTGAGTACTCTGAGAGGGTTCAAAACCCTAATCATTGATTGAAGTGAATGCTCAACAATCTTTGAGAAGATTGATGAGGCATGAAGGTACATCCATATTGTGGTGATGATTTGGACAATGATGGGAAATCTTGGGGTCAAAATTTAGGGTATGACAGATGACCCTATTTAATCTTCTTGGACCTGAAGGTGTGAATGGCGAAGATGTTCGGACATTCAAGGTAAAAGAGGATTAAATATCGAAATACCCGAAATTTTGACAGTGGTTATGAATGGTAGTTGTTTGCTCGTCCATCTTTTTTTGTTAAGTAATGCTAGTTAGAAAAGGGTAAAACATCCCCTCGATCCTGGTCTTCAGCCATGGAACTGGTCTTAGTTTTCTTTTAAAATAAACTTCCCCTCGATCCTGGTTTTCAACCATGGAACTGGTCTCAGTTTTCTTTTGAAATAAACTTCCCCTCGATCCTGGTTTTCAGCCACATAATTGGTCTTAGTTTCTTTTGAAATAAACTTCCCCTCGATCCTGGTCTTCAGCCACGTAACTAGTCTCGGTTTTCTTCTTGTCAAGTGCATTTCTTGACAAGGAAGGCTGTCTGTGATGGTTTCACCAAACTTCTCGCTGGGGAGATGGCATTTGATGGAAAAACGATTTGATGTCAGATTTGCTAAGAAAACCATTAGTCTTAATTGTAGAGGTGTGCAAACTTCTCTGTTTGGAAATGCCATTTGCTGGGGAAATTACATCATATTTCCTCTTTTCGGAGAGATGCCATGTGGTATAATCCAATTTTGAGGTGCTGATGACTCCATTGAAAGCAAAAAAATTCGGAGAGAATCTACCGTATTGCCAAGAGTCTTTTATAGAGAGGCTTTCTCCGGGGATTTTTCCTTAATCAGGGAAAGCAAAATGTCACCTTCATTGGTGAAGAGGGAAGTTCCAATGGTGTGTAACCAAATGGCTTCTTGTCTTTCAGAGGTTCAAATTATCAAAGTGGTCGTAGAACGATTTCAATCCAGGAATACACTGGAGAGAGGTCATTTAAACGATACATTTCTTAACGAGGAAAGAACTTAAATCAGGATTTTATCCTATCTGACATAGAAAGGATGACTGGCAACTCTATCGGAGATAGGACGCTTATCACTTGGGGATGAGTATGACCAAAGTTATATTACTGCAACATGAATATGAATCTGAATCAAATATGCATGATGTATGAGATGTTGATGCTGACAAAATAGACACGTCATACGGACTACCGATGAGTTCAAATGGATACTCGGCCGCTTTGGGAGATAGGGGTACCTTCGGAGATTTTGAAGGTAGTACTTTTGTTTGGGAACGGGGATTCCTGTGTTTGTTTTGGTTTCTGGAGGTATAAACTTGCTAGGGATAGAAATCCGTTCTTTTTTTTTCAGGGGTGGACCCTACTGGGGAGAAAAACCAACAATTGGTTCTCAGAGGTAAGAACTCTACCGGGGATGATAGGCGGGACATTCTGTCTGAAGTATTTGACCCTTCATTCAGGGTGTACTGTTTAGAAAGAGTACCTTGATTCTGCATTTTGAAGTTTAATCACTTCTGGAGAAGCCGTCGATATTCCTTTTTGTGCTCATTAATCGAAAGGAAATTACCATCTTTATTTTAAAAGCAGAAGAAAAACTTGAACTTTCCGTTTTGAAAACAAAAGTAAAAATTCATTTTTTTTGTTTCAAGAATGTTAATCAAATAAACATGTCATTTTGCGCAGCAGAATGAAGGAGAATTGTAAAAAAAAGGCACACGGGCTCAAATTTTATTGATATAATGGTAATTAGCCAAGCACATGATCCCATGGAGTATTACAAAGTTTAGAAAATGGTAATTTATAGGGAAATGGGCTACATTGAAACATAATAACCATTATCCTTCCACCAACTTTGAATTTTGGATATTCTGAGCTTCTGTCAAAGGTGACCTTGACTAAAGTTTTCCTGACGGATGACATTACTGCTAAGGAGTCAACCCTGTTGGATATAGTTACTTGCCATGAATCCCTAACTTTTTCCTGGATTGCCTTTTTTTTTCATGTTTTCAATCCATCGGGATGGTTATTGTTTATGTCTCTAATTTTTGCCTGGACCGCCCTTTCGGGTTTTCAATCCACCGAGACAATTTTTTTTATATTTAGGCAAAGTATTTCTTGACTACATTAACATTCATGGGGTAGGTAGACTCCTCTTCATCCATGGTTGTGAGTCTCAAGGCACCGCCTGAAAAGGCTTTCTTAACAACATATGGGCCATCGTAATTCAGAGTCCATTTGCCCCTAGAATCAGTAAGAAATGATTGTATCTTCTTGCGCACCAGGTCTCCTTCCGTGAAGACACGGGGTCGGACCTTTTTATCAAACACCTTCTTTATTCTTTGCTGATATAACTGATCATGGCATAAAGCCGTCATTCTCTTTTCTTCGATTAGATTCAGTTCATCGTGTCGTCTTTGACACCATTTAGCTTATGTTAGCTTGGCTTTCATCAATACTCTCATTGATGGGATCTCTACTTCTATGGGGAGCACTGCCTCCATGCCATATACTAGAGAGAAAGGGGTTGTCCCTGTTGAGGTGCGGACAGATGTGCAATAACCGTGAAGAGCAAAGGATAGCATCACAGTCTAATCTTTGTAGGTTACAACCATCTTTTGAATAATCTTCTTGATATTCTTGTTAGTCGTTTCTATTGCTCCATTCATTTTAGGTCGGTAGGGAGATGAGTTATGGTGTTCAATTTTGAACTCAGTACACAACTCTTTCATCATCTTGTTGTTCAAGTTGGATCCATTATCCGTAATGATCTGGCTTGGAACACCATAACGGCAGATGAGATTGTTCTTGATAAATCGGACCACCACTTGTAGGGTCACATTGGTGTATGATACCGCTTCGACCCATTTCGTGAAGTAGTCAATGGCTACCAGGATGAACTGATGTTCGTTTGAGGCTTTGGGTTCAATCATGCCAATCATGTAGATTCCTCATATAGAAAAAGGCCATGGAGAAGAAAGAACTTTGAGATGCGTTGGTGGTACATGGATTTTGTCGGCATATATCTGACACTTGTGACATTTCCTCATGTACTTGTAGCAATTGGATTCCATTGTCAGCCAATAATATCCTGCTCTCAAAATTTTCCTTACCATTGTGTGTCCATGGCATGAGTGCCAAAGAATCCTTCGTGAATTTCTTTTATGAACATGTTTGCTTTTGGTCTATCTGCGCATCTGAGCAAAACCATGTCGAAGTTTCTCTTGTAGAGTATATCATTGTTCAGGAAGAAGTTACCAGCCAGTCTTCTGAGAGTCTTCCTATCTTTTCTTGATGCCCCAGGCGGGTATTCCTGTCTTTGAAGGAAGCATTTGATATCGTGATACCATGGTTTATCATCTATGACTACTTCAATCGTGAAGATGTAAGCGGGCCTTTCAAGGCGCATTATATCAATCTTGGCTACGTCGTTCCATTAACTCACACTAATCATGGAGGATAGAGTAGCCAATGCATCAGCCATGTCGTTTTCTTCACGAGGGATGTGATGAAGCTCGATTCTGTTGAAGAAGGGTAACAACCTTCTCGCGTAGTCTTTGTAAGGAATCAATCCTGATTGATATGTGTTCCACTCTCCTTTGATCTGATTTACCACTAAGGCTGAATCTCCGTACACATCCAAAAAATTTATCCTTAGGTCAATAGCTTCCACGAGACCCATGATACAAGCTTCGTATTCGGCCTCATTGTTTATGCATCTGAACATCAATCTAGTAGTGAAAGGAATATGGGTACCCTGAGGTGTTACAATGATTTCCCCATATCCATTTCCATAAATGTTGACAGCTCGGTCAAAAATTAGTCCCCATTGGAAGCCGGGTTATGGCCCTTCGCTTGGTAGCAGTTCATCGCAATCTTTCATCTTCAAGTACATCACATCTTCGTCTGGTAAGTCAAATTTAACTGATTCCTGGTCGTTAATCGGTTGATGAGCCAAATGATCGGCTAAAATACTTCTTTTGACGGCTTTCTGAGCATGGTACTTGATGTCGTATTCTGATAACAACATTTTCCAACGGGAAATCCTTCTCGGGAGAGCAGGCTTTTCAAAGACATACTTGATTTGATCCATTTTGGAGATTAACAAAGTAGTGTGACAAATCATGTACTGGCGAAGATGTTTGGCAGTCCAAGCCAGAGCGCGGCAAGTTTTCTCGAGCATAGTGTATCGAGTTTCACAGTCCGCGAACTTCTTGCTTAAGTAATAAATGGCATACTATTTTCTTTTTTTCTCGTTTTGTTGGTCAAGCACACAACCCATGGAGTCTTCCAAGACTGTTAAGTAGATGATTAGTAGTCTTCCTTCCACTGGAGGAGACAGAATAGGTGGATTCAACATATATTCTTTGATGTTGTCGAAAGCTTTTTGGCAATCTTCTATCCATACACAACTTTGGTTCTTTTTTAGCAGTTTGAAGATCGGCGCGCATGTCACCGTCATGAGGGATATGAATCTTGGGATGTAATTCAGACGTCCCAAAAATCCTCTGACCTGTTTTTCAGTCTTTAGAGAAGGCATTTCTTGAATGGCCTTGACTTTTTCGGGATCAACCTCAATTCCTTTCTGGCTGACGATGAATCCTAAGAGTTTTCCTGAGCGAACACCAAACGTGCACTTATTAGGATTCAAGCGGAGTTTATATTTTCTCAGATGCTCGAATAACTTTGATAGATGTTCCACATGCTCTTCTTCTGTTTTAGATTTGACAATCATGTCATCGACGTACACTTCAATCTCTTTGTGCATCATGTCATGAAACAGAGTTGTCATGGCCCTTTGATAGGTTTCCCCAGCGTTCTTTAAACTGAACGACATTAACTTGTAACAAAAGGTGCCCCGTGGGGTGATGAATGACATTTTATCCATGTCTTCTGGTGCCATTCTAATTTGATTATAGCCCGAGAATCCATCCATGAAAGAGAAGACTTTGAATTTTGTTGTGTTGTCTACCAGCATGTCAATGTGTGGTAGGGGAAAATCATCCTTTTGACTTGCTTTGTTTAAATTCCTGTAGTTTACTCACATTCTGACTTTTCCGTCCTTCTTTGGAACAGGCACTATGTTGGCTAACCATTGAGGATATTCTGAGGTGGCGAGGAAACCTATGTCGATTTGCTTATGCACTTCCTCCGTAATCTTGATGGCCATATCTGGATTAGTCCTTTTCATTCTTTGTTTTATCGGAGGACATTATATTTTCAGCGGTAAGTTATGTTCTACGATGCTGGTATCCAATCCTAGCATGTCCTGGTAGGACCAAGCAAACACATCTGGAAACTCTTTGAGAAGTTTTATCAAGCCTTCTCTGACAATTGGGCTGAGTAATGCTCCAATCTTAACTTCTTTCCTTTCTTCTTCTAAACCTAAATTGACCATTTCCAACGGCTCTTTGTATGGTTCTATGAACCTTTCCTCTTGTCTGAGTAGTCGGGAGATCTCTTCCGGAATTTCTTCTTCTGCTTCAAATACCAGAAACTCAAAGTTGGGAAAAGGCATTGGATCGTATGTTTCAATGGGGTTTAAAACAAGTAATCTGCATGACATGATGATTCCTTTTTAGAAAAGACAGAGAGGATGAAAAAGTATGTGCAGTGTTTTTCTGAAAACGCTTGTTTTTATTTTGGGTTGTTTTTTTTTAGGATTACCATTTTTTGAAAAAGCGAAAAGTGAAAATAGCAATAAATGCATGAATTCAGAATGACATTATTTATTTATGATTTGTCGATTCTTGAAACACAACCCTATAAAACAAAACTTTGTCGCTTTGGGCGAAGCGAATAAGGAAATTTATAGAAAAGTAAGCCCTATAAAACATCCATTTCACCTGGGCAAGGTGAAAGGTCAAAACAAAGATATGGAAATTACTTCGATTTATGAACGACTTTTGGGACATCGACCGCAACCCAATGGCGAAGAACAACTCTGTGGATCACAAAGTATGGTACTTTCCTTCTTGGTTTGTCTTTAGAAATGACACTAATTTCTGGCGGAGTGGGATCATTGGAGTCTTCTTCCCATGCACAGTTATCTTAAGAGGACTCTTCTGTCACATCTTCCATAGTATTTTCACTCTCAAGAGGATCTCCCCATCCAGTTGGCTGGATGTCCTCGTATCTGATGCGAGAGCTTTCGGGAGCGGTGTATTTGACTACAAAGTCGTTCTTGCCGCTTGGCTGCCCCAAGGTATCCCAGGTTTTTGTGGGAATAGATGAGTCATCTTCTTTAATGACGTTGACTTCAGGAAATGCATAGTTAATGAATTCTTGTCCTGCAATCTTTGCAAATTCATCAACGTGGTGCTGGACATTTTCGAAATTTTCTGGGTAAGGATTCCTTGACTCTGGAAAAACTGGCGTGTCTTATGGCTAAATCTTGACAATTTGAACCATCATCATTCCGATTATGACTTGAACATGATGCTTAAACCAATGTCTTGACTTTGTGGATAAGTTCCTTGACTAATTGGCAGTTCACTTAATGCACCAAAACAAAACTTAAGTTCATGCCTTGGGATGAGGTTTTCTACTATGCAAAGGGATATAACTTCAACAAATTTGATACTATCTTGAAGATATCATGGGATACTACAAGATTCATGTTGATCTTGTGCAGAGATAAGTCTTGCAAAGTGATCAAAAGTGTATCCAAAATCATGTGCCAAAAGAATCTGTCTTGAATTTCAGCTTCATCAATGCCTTTTGCAAAAGTCATAACTTCTAGCTCGAGTAAGATAAATCTTTGTTCTTGGATTCTTTGGAAAGCTTGAAACATCATCTACAACTTTTATGTTGACAACTTTTCTTGATTCAATTGGGATCATGGTGAAAAATGCCTATAAAGTCAGTCACTTGGCATAGTCAGAACTTGTTGAAAATTTTTCTAAGTGTTTTTGTTCAAAAGTGAATGGATCCTCCACTTCATGGCCTCATATCTCTTTATCCATGAGTTTTTTTGGAATCCATACCCTAGGGAAAAGTTGGAGTATGAAGCAAGATCTTCAATTTGGTCTTTGGAGCAAAGAAAATGATTGCTTGAGGAGGAGGTTATAAACTTGAGAAGTTGGGCAAAAATCATGGAATTTCATAACTTAGTGAAATCTCTAAAAACCCTAATTTAGCAATTTTTATCTTTTCTTTGTTATTCTTGATTTATCATGATAAAATGCATCCACCAATCATATTTTCATGATATTTGACTTGAGGAAATCACGTTTGACCTAAAAGTGCCAAAAATCAGGCTTTGACTTGATCAATTGTTTCACTTTGTATTAGATGAATTCTACTTTGTAATCGTAAATGAATCAAGCTTCTTGGGCAATTAGGATCTTGTGAATGATCTTCAAAGATGTATTTGAGGTCCTTGAATCATGTTTTGAAGTGTAGGATCATCCTTAGATAAAAAAAGTTAATTATAAGCCTCACTTAGTCAAAACCCTAATTTGGTGCATCTGATGAACTTGAAGCTTGATGAGTTTGAAATGATGCAATCTTGTACTTGATAGTTGAAGAAGGGAAACTATTGCTCTTCATGAATGAATGAGAGATTTGAGATGTTGAAGATCACACCAATCTATGGCTAATCATCAGCTTGAACATCTTGAGGCATAACCTAACTTGTAAAGCAAGCAAGCACACATTTCTTGTATTTGTAATGGGTTAGTGATGCATAAAGACACACACACATGTAATGCTAAATGTCATGCAAATGATGTAAACGAGGTGGAATCTTAGGGGTAAAATTTAGGGTATGACAGTTACCTATTTATGAATTCAAACCTACTGCAACACTTCACAAATGTCGCCTATTTCTGAATTCAAAAATTAATCTTCACTTGAATATTTTCTTGTCATTTTGGAACACACTCTAGATTATAATTGTTAATAATTTACAAAAATCCCTCACTTGTTCTAATAATGACAAGGCCAATTTCAGAAAAAGCGAAACAAAAAATGTTAATACAGTTAAGTATCTTTCGATTTGAACTTAACCTTAGTAAGGATAACGCAAAGTTTAATCGGAATGTTAGGTAGCTATGCTTTGAAACGTTATCCCTTGTGATTAAACTAACATTACCTTACATACATTCTCTAATGGTTCTTTTCCTACATCTCTCGCCTAGCACTATTTATGGCCAAGTGCTTTTCCTATTTTCGTGAATTTTTAATGAGAGAAATTGTTAGACGATAGGCTTTGATCTAAGGAGGGAGGGGGTGAATAGATCAGAAATTTAAAAACAGAACATTTGGCAAAAAGAGTTTTTCAAAAGTTTTATGGCACAATGGAAACAACCCGAATCGAATCGTCTAACCGAACCTACTATCAAAAAGCTCAACTATGCGTAATGTAAACCTATGTAATGATAATGAACACAAATTGTTCAACAATGATTAATTAACATATCAATCAAATGCAAAGCTATACGTAAAGCATATTTCCAATGAACATAAATCAATAAAAATACTCATAAGCAATTTATCGAACACTTTGTGTGCGATCGATAACGTATGGAAATTCAATTTGTTTTGTTGATGTTAAAAGTCAATCACAATCAAAGTGATTATGATTATATCAACAACAACAATTTAAAAAATAGTTGAAAAAGAATTTCCAATCGAATTAATCGAAACAACAACGAACTCGATAATTTGTAAGAACAACAATTAAAGAGATAAAGAGATGGAGAGAGAGACACACAAAGATTTGTTTAGGCAGTTCCCCAATCAACCTCGATATGTGTACGTTTACCCTCAATCCGAAATCGAATTGAGATACTTGCAATTAACCTTATCTTTGCAAAAATGTTTATACAAGACATGAAGAACTCTAACCCCATAAACCCTATAGTTTGTTGTTGATTCTACCACCTTCAAATCCTTGATCAAAGTTTGATCAAGTCACCAACAATGCTGCTACAATCCACCTGTTCTTAACTACTTGCTTGCAAGACCTCTTCGTTTTCAAGGTTTTTGCTCTGTCAGATTAATCTCTAGTACGCACTTGTTGAACTCAAGATTCGCGAACACAATTCACCGTCTCGCGCTTCTCCCTTGCAAGGAAACTACCTTGTCCTAAGGGCTTCACTCATTTGAATCCGTGTTAGCGTGATCTTGTCCAAAACCTTCAAATCCCAATGATCTTGAAGGAAAACCCCAAATTGGTTTTCTTATTTGAAACACACAAAAATCCCAACCCAATATTCTCGGTTACACCAACCCAATTTGACGTTATCAACCCTAATCTAGATGGTCACCCAATCAAAAAATGATTATGTGTATGCATAGAAGAAAGGGTGAAGATGATGGAAAAACTTTGTAATTATAGTTTCGTTTAGGTTTTACACTAGTACCGTACTAGTACCTTGCTAGAAAAAGGTGCATGTATGAGTATATATATGTGTGTGTGGAAATAGGCAAAAAAGGATGCAAGAAAAATAAGATGCAAAACAAAATTTAAGTTTTTGAAAGCTATAGGTCGGCCTATGAAAGCAATAGGCCGACTTGTCAAGGTACTCAGGTCGACCTAAGTGAGATGACCTATGGGCAGAGCCTACAGGCTTTAATATTGATGCGTAGACGTCGGCTTGTACAAGCTATGTGTCGACCTATACTGAAGAAAAACCTCTATAGGTCGACCTGAACTCATATGTGTCGGCATATGCAACAATGTTCACGCATAAAACATTATTTTTTATGTATGAATCATGCCTAGACATTTCCAATCATTTTCAAAAGCATTTGTATGCTTCCTAAGACTAAAATGGTCAATGCACATCTAAACTTTTGTTGATACCGCCCAATAAACAAAATGATAACGCACTCTCCTGGTTTTGACATCATTCAAAACATGGCTAGATGGAAGAATACACTCACATACTCCTCCTTTTTTATGATAGAAAAACATGAATCATATAGACATTGCGTTTTTCTTCAGTACACTAAATAGTTCCCCCTGAATTTGTGCATTGTATTTGTGCATTGTCCTCCTCATAATCTTGTCCCTGTTTGACAACATCAAAAGGAGACAAGTAATCAGTTAGAAGCATCACATAGATGCACAATTCACATATATCTTATAATACATAGAGGCAGTTGCAAAGAATAAGTGGTGCAGTCACATACAACACATATGTAAATAACACAAGTGAATATTGAAAGTTTCCACAGTTTGTGGGCAGAAAGAATTCGGCAGTTTTTCATCTTCTTCTCCAACGCTACTATTTCTCTTTTCTCTTTCTTTCTTTCTTTCTCAATTTTTATTTTCGTTGCCACTGCGTGCGATTGTTAAAAATCTTGAGATCAAGATTGAATAGGAATTCTCAAAAGGTTTTGAGTTAATTCCAACAATTATATGTATTTTGTGAATGTATGAAAAAATTCCAAAAATATTAATTATTTTTACCATTTTTCATTATGTTGAAAACTTGTTATTTTTATGAACTTTTTAGGATTTTTCATGTTTGTTTTTGAAATGTCTCCTTGGCTTAATGATTCATATATGTTTGTGTGATCATGATATGTCTTTTACCATGTTTTAAATGTTGTGTCTTTATTGTTCTCCTTGACCAAATGTGTAAAATTGTTAACATGTTCAAGTTTTCTTTCATAAATTCAAGTTTTCAAGTATGCTTGCATCTCCTAGGGTTTAGGATTGATCTTATGCTTGCCATGACCTTGCTTCTATTCTTGTATACATGTTGTTCCCTTTTAGGGTTAAGTGTTGTTTTCACTTGTGTGCTTATGATCCTTGTGATCTTTGTCCGTGTTTGTACACCATGACTTATGTCTTGTGATGTTCACCTTGTTTTCAAGTATTTCCTTCATAAATTCTTACCATTGCTAAGCATGTTTCTTCTTGTGTTTATCCATGAGATATTTTCTTGTGATGTTATGTGAACCTTTGTCATGTTTTGTTTATGTTCATCATGCTTAAAATCATGTTAATGTTTTGTTCATAATGCTGTTTATCAATTCAATGCATGTTTATGTGATCATTGTTATCCATTCCAAGGGAAGGGCTTGTTGTTGACATCTTTGTCATTTAAATTTGCATCTTTGCATATTCTTGTATATATCTCTCTTGTAATCCTAGAAATTGCTATCCTTTAGGAAGTCTCCCTTAGGATTACCTTTAACTTAGACATCTTCAATTAGGATTTCCCCTCCAAAACTCAAAACCATTTTCATAAAAAACCTTGACCTTAGGTCATTGATCTTTTGAAACTCTCTTCTTAATCAAATTCTTCAAAACATCTTAAGCATATTCAAACCTCTTTCACAAAGACTAAAAAACACAAACTCAATTCAAATCATTTTTCCACTTTGGCTTTTCAATTTTAAAACTTTTTCAAGTAGACTAGACATTAGTCATCCTTAGTTAAGATATAAATCTCCTACCCCATAACATTTGTGAGAAAGATGATTGATTCTTTTCCACTTGAGGGAGGTATGTGGCATACTTGTTGATACATCCAAGTTGGAGCCCTTCTCTCAATATGAAGCAAAGATCCCTCTTCCACATGTTTGTGGTGGTTTATATGAGTATTCTCCTTAGGATGACAACTTGTCTTCTCTTCAATTAAAATCTACCATAACAAACATTTTTCAATTTCTACCCCGAACTACGAGGTTTTGATCCTTTATTGGTACGTAGGAATAAGACTTCTTGTCTTGCCAAACACAAAAACAATAAAAAAATATATCTCTTCTCATCTCCCCAATCAATCCCAAATAGCAAACAAACTTTTAACACAAATTCAACAAGATGTTCCTATAGAGTACTATAAATACTTAGTGTGTTATACATTTCCTTAGTATAACCAACCCCCGAACTTTAGATTCTCTTTATTGCTTTGTTTTGCATTGCATGTTTATGGGTTATTCTTTTTTTACCCCTTCCCTTGGATAAATTAAAGATTGGTGGTGATATCTTAAGATTTGTGAAGCCTAGCTAACTAATAGTTATGGTCTCTGATTCTCACCGCGACACCTTCCATTAGATAAAAGAAATATATTGATTATCAATTTTATTCGGTCCTGGATCCTTAGTCTTTTAAACTCTCTTGCTTATTTTATGTTCTGGTTATTTTTTAACAATTAGTGACGAATTTTCGATTTTTGTTTCAACAATCTGTGGAGAATCTTTCTCACAAGATTCTATATTTATGGGAATTTCGAATTATTTATCCTTCATGATTAGATTCTCAAAGAATTCCACATCTCAGGATTCAATAAGTACATTAGACTCCAAATCCATAAGTCCGGATCCATTTTGTCGATTATTATTCTTGAAGCCTGATACGAAAGTCTCAGTTGCCATTATTTGAACTACTTATAAGATGGTTAAAGTGCTAGGGTAACTCAAATAGTATTTATTGACTTATATGACATAAGTTGCCCGTTTAAAATTAAAATTTTGACAAAATATTCTTTATTCTTTTATAATATAATATTAAAAAAAAATCATTTCAAAATTTTGAAAACTTTATATAATATAGCTTCAAGTTTTCATATCAATTTTTATATATTTAATCATGATTCAACAACGATAATATTTTATGTATATGGTTTTATCCTAACAAATTTTGAATTTTATGTGACAGTCTATCTTACCTTCTTTACTCCCTGGTTATAAAAAAAAATTATTATTATTAATATTTAAATTTTAACGTAGAAAAAAAAAACATTTGAAAAAAATCAATAGTTATCCGTATCGAAATGAATACAAAAAACCTATGTAAATAAATAGGTAGCGGTTTTCTTTGTATTTTTCTTTGTTATTATTATTAATAATCTTTCAAAAACACGTGACTGACAAGAACTATCAACCTAAACTTTTAAATACCTTAATTTTTTATTTTATAAATAGTCATAGAAAAAACTAATTAAACTTAAATATGTCAATCGTCATATTTTTTTTTTCATGAATTTTTTCAAATTATTCTTAAATATTAAAACTATTTTGGTATTAGTATTATCTGTTTTAGAAAAAGTTTTTTTATTTTATTTTTTATAAGCAAATAACTTCATTCCCAAAGGGATACTAGGGATATCCCAACCCATGTACAATCAAAGGCTATTAAGAGTTACACCCACCAAAACTATGGAATAACCTACCCATTTACAAACAAAATCTAAGATATGACTACCACCAAACGCCTACATTATAAGAAAAGCCAAGGAAACTTGAACCATTCATAATAATTACAAATCTGGTTATGTTTCTGATTCAACCGCAACCACCACCAAGAAATGAGAATAATTCGTTGCGTGATAAGGTTTGGATCCGCAATTTCATCATTATAGAGAATTTGGTTTCGAGCCAACCAAATGCACCAGCACACAATGATCCAAATTCTAGCCGCATTCTTCAAATCAACCTTTCCGTTAAGTTTATCGCACCAACTCTGAAGGTGGAAACAACCCACACCATCCAAACTATGACTCAGTTCAAACCAATCACAAATCTTCTTCCAAATTACACCAGTTTTGCAGTAATAAAAAAATATATGTTATGAAGTTTCTTCAGAGTGAAAACAAAACATACATACCTGATCGTGCGAAGAAGTGATGATGCTCCGACGAGCCAAATTACCTCTAGTAGGAATCCTGTCAAGAATTAAACGCTACACAAAAACTTTGGTCTTCAAAGGGGCGGCATTTTTCTACAACAATTTCAAAACAGTTGCTGAATTTTCATCAACCAAACTACCTTGAGCTGACATCCTTATATGGTAAAAAGATTTGACTGTGTATAATTTGGACGAGTCGAAAGGCCAAATAATTGTGTCCTCGTTACTGCCAGACAAATTCACCTCAGCCAACAAACCTATCAACTCATCGACTTCCTGCTGCAACTGAGAATTGTTATCAGTCTCAAAACAGTCTGCCTTCCACATCCAAACTGCTTCATTCCAGTAACCAAAATCTTATACCCATCCCATTTTCATATTTGAGTTGTTATAAAGTCCAGGAAATCTGTCCTGTAAAGGAGATCCACCAATCCAAATTGAAAGCCAGAACAGAGTATTACTTCCACTTCCAATTCTATTTGTCACCATTCTCAAAAGATCATTTTGTCCCACACCATTCCTTAACTGCATTAAATCAGTCCACCATAAAGAGACAGCCCACTACTATTAAATGCCTCTTTGTTCATGATTGTTTTGTGCAAATTACCGTATCTACTTTCGAGAATACCCGACCAAATCGCCTTTTCACCTCTAATAAAACGCCATAACCATTTATTCAAAAGACCCTTGTTGAATAATTCAATATCCTTAATACCTAAACCTCCATCCTCTTTCTCCCTGCATATTGTCTTCCAACTGACCCAAGCAATACCGCGAGTTTGTTTGTTGCCATCCCAAAGGAATTGTCGCTGAATAGCTATCATAGCAGTCCTCACTTTCGACGGAATTTTGAAGAAAGAAATGAAATGAATGGGAAGATTTGATAGAACCGAATTAATGAGCGTGATCCTTCCCGCTATTGACAACATTCTACCCTTCCATCTCGACAACCTATTCTTCAAACACTCTAAAATCGGATTCCAAAAAGAAATTCTTCTATAGTTTCCGCCAACTTAAATCCCCAAAAATTTGAAAGGGACCGTGTTAATCTTACACCTCAGGAATTGCTCCGCAACCCTTAAATATAAATTATCCACCCCAATGCGAAATAGAGAGCTCTTAGCATAATTGATCTTTAGACCGGATGTCAGTTCAAAACCTTTTAAAATTGCCTTTAACCCCTATAAGTTAGACCAAGAACCATCGCATAAGATTACCGTATCGTCAACATATTGTAAAATACTATAAGAAATAGAAGCATTAACTCTGAAATCAATGAGCAAACCTTCATTGACTGCTCTACTGACCAACAAAGATAAAACCTCTCCCACCATGGAAAAAAGGAAAAGCGAGAGAGGGTCGCCTTGCCTAAGACCCTTTGAAGCTTTGAAATCGTGAGTTGGACTACCATTAATCAAAACCGAAATAAAACTATTCATAATCGTACCTTCCATCCACTTTAACCATCTACTTCTAAATCCCATAGCTATCAGGATTTTCTTTAAAAACGACCAATTTACACAGTCGTAGGCCTTCGCAAAATCCACCTTAAAAAGAACACAAGGCTTCTTGTTAAGTTTTGCAAAATCTACCACTTCATTTAGAACCAGAACACCATCGAGCAGCTGTCTTCCTTTGATGAATGTCGTTTGAGAATTTGAATTAAGCTTTCCCATGACCCTGCTAAGTCTTGACGCCAGGAACTTCGCAATGATCTTGTACACATAACTTATCAAACATATAGGCCTAAAGTCTTCAAAAGTTTGAGGGCTGTCCTTTTTGGGAATTAAATCCAAAAAAGAGGAAGACATGGTTTTAGGTAGCCATGCCTTTTCGTAAAACTCCTGAACACACTTGATCACATCCTGCCCAATAATATCCCAACAGTGCTTAATGAAATCCAAGTTAAAACAGCCCGGTCCCAGGCTTTTGTCTCCTCCCATATTAAACACGACTTCCCTAATTTCTTCTTCACAAAACTCTTCTTCAAGTCTGCTACACTCTTCCACAGACAATGAAGCCAAACCAGACAAGTTCAAATATGGTACAACACCTGATATAGCTTGAAATCTGTCTTTAAAATGCTCCATAGCCGCCATCTTGATATCGCTAACATCATCTAAATAAATAGAGTTAACAGCAATAGAATTAATGGAGTTAATCCTACACCTATGAATAAGAGAAGCATGGAAAATTTTTGAGTTTTGGTCACTGTTTTGAATCCACTTGGCATGAGATTTCTGATGTAAAATGTTGTTCCTGATCCTTAGCTTTTTCCACATCTCAGATTAGGCCTCCTCCCTTCTTCTAAGCTCAGTATCCATAGAGTTCCCAACTGTAACACCCCAATTCTACCCATCGAATATTTAATAAAATCAGAGTAATAAAATTTCAACATAAACAGGATGTCACATTTTTCAACTTTACACATCAACCTCAATCACATAATAAACAGATACATAACACTTTAAAGTAATCGGAGACACCATCAACATCAACTTTTAGTCTTTAAAATCAAATAACTTCATTGATCAAACAGCGGAATTCTTAACTTCAATTTAAAAGAGCAACATCTTTGTCCAACTCAAATTAACTTCAACATAACAAAGATTTGATAAAATCAACATAAAATTCAGCAACGGAACAAAACAATAACAACTGCAAGTGGCGTTCATTCCCCCCTGAGTGTTACGTATCAGAGCCACGACACCGACTCGAACTAATGAAGGTAGACAACCTTCACTCTGGATTACCTGCAGGATGGCGTATAAACCATCACCATACACAGAAGGGGTGAGATATCGAACAATATAATCAGATATATGATAAATAATATATTAGATCAGATTATACAATCACCACTTCACAACATCTCAATCAACGTAAAACAGCAGCACAACAACAACTTTTAATTCATCATTAATCAACAACACAACAACAACTATGCAACATGGAATGCGACTCGAAATGCACATGCATGTGGTACCATTGGAGCAGAACTCCCAGCTTAAAAATTTGCCAATTAATATTGACTTCAACAAGGCATAAGCCTTCCGCTTAATATTTTGCCAATCCAGGCCAGCTTAATGTTTTGCCAATCCAGGCCAGCTTAATATGTTATGCCATATGACTCAAATATGAACAGCATAATCACAACACTAATAATTATCAATCCGCACAACAACAGCTCAACATTGGCCATAGGCCTACAGCTTAATTCTTGCCAATAATTAGAGGCAATTCTGCATACTCCACAACTTTGTAATTTCCAACAGCAACATCACAGCAACTAGATTTTAATCATGCACCAGCTAAAATATACCAAAATCAATCATTTAATTAATCGGTAGTTTTTCGTCTAAAAATCGGTTAATTGGTTCCATCATAATTCTATGCCCAATGCTACTGAATTATATAACCACTTCTCAATTAAAATGGTCAGAACAATCAAACCACGACAGCACATAACAGAACAGGAAAACAGCAAAAATTCACAGCAGGCCGTGTGACGTTCGCCACGGCTCCCTCACGGTCGTCACAGCTCCCTCACGGTCGTCACAGATCCCTCACGATCGTCACAACCCCAAAACTCTTCGTTTCAGAATTTCGTTCAGTCCTCTCCACTTCGCAAACTGCTCCTCAAATTCCTTATCAGTTCCAATTCGTCCAAGACAGTGAAAACAGAAACACAACGGAATTACACCCTAAAGTAACGTCTACCAGTTTCTCACAACCAATTCGTCAACCACAATGCATATCAATATTTCTACGACGATCATTTCGACACAGACATAAGAAAATTCTACAACAATTCATCAGCAGAAAACCAAATTCAATATTCACGACATCGATTACACAAAAACAGAGGAGAATTCTATAAAACCAACCCCACATATTATTCATCAACTATCCCATTATAGAGTCAGAACCCCACCCTTACCTTGGATTGAAGGTCGCTCTAAAATCTCCGATCGAATTCTCGCTCTCTCGCAGCCTCTACGCGATCTCTCACAAAACCTTGTTTTCTCCTCTTTGCAACTTCACGTTCTACTGTTCTATTCCTTTTTTCAGCAACTTTGCAACTTCCACGTACTTGATCTTTCCTCCACTTCTAATTACCCTAATTCTATTCAACTTAACCCTTATAATTCTTACTAACTCTTATTGGGCTCAATTCCACACCTCACCTTTTACCACTGCTATCCATCTTATAAGCCCACTAACTTATTATAATTCTAGTAAACTAATACTATATTATTTCTACCACTTAAATCGACTTAGTTAAATTAATCCAACTAAAACCAACATAGCCACTTAACACAACATTCCGATATTTCAAAAATCACCACAAATCAACACAAATAATACGAATATATTTAATTAAATAATTAATTAAATAACCTGGCGTTACAACTCTCCCCCACTTAGGATATTTTCGTCCTCAAAAATTTACCTTGTTCAAACAACTCGGGATAGGATTCCCGCATCTTGCTTTCCATCTCCCACGTCATACTTTCTCCGGCAACTCCTAACCAGACAACTTTCACCAACACAATCTCCTTGCATCTCAAGGTCTTCATTTCACGATCCGCGATTCGCACGGGCATCGTCTCAATAGTAAGATTATTCCGTACTTGCACATAATCCATATGAATCACATGAGATGGATCTAAAATGTACTTCCGAAGTTGTGACACATGAAACACATCGTGCAAATTCGAAAGATTAGGCGGTAAAGCCACTCTATAAGCAACATTCCCAATTCTATCCAAAATCTGATACAGACCAATAAAATGAGGAGTGAGCTTCTTAGACTTCAATGCACGCCCAACACCGGTCACAGGTGTAACTCTCAAAAACACATGGTCACCAGCTTGAAATTCTAAGTCTTTCCTTCGCTTGTCATGATAACTCTTCTGCCTACTTTGGGAAGATCTCATCTTTTCTCGGATCAACTTCACCTTCTTCGTAGTCTCTCGAACGATTTCAGGTCCAAGCACTACACTTTCCCCAGATTCATGCCAACATAAAGGAGTTCTACATCTCCGACCGCACAACGCTTCAAAAGGTGCCATTCCAATACTCGAATGGTAACTATTATTATAAGTGAATTCTATCAAGGGAAGATAAGTATCCCACGAACCTCCTTGCTCAAGAACACAAGCTCTCAACAAATCCTCCAACGACTGAATAGTCCTCTCAGTTTGACCATCTGTATGAGGATGATACGTCGAACTCAACCTCAACCTAGAACCCAACGCCTCTTGTAAACTCTTCCAAAAATCAGAAGTAAACCTCAGATCTCTATCCGACACAATACACAAAGGAACACCGTGCAACTTCATAATTACACGAATATAAATCTCCGCCAACTTCGATACCGGAAAAGTGATGTTAATAGGAATAAAATGAGCCGACTTTGTAAGCCTATCAACAATCACCCAAATCGAATCATATCCTCTTGAAGTGTTTGGTAATCCCGTTACAAATTCCATTGAAATGCTATCCCATTTCCATTCTGGGACTTCTAACGGTTGCATCAACCCCGCAGGCTTCTGATGTTCAACTTTCGACTTCTGACAAGTTAAACATGCATACACAAACTGCGCTACATCACGCTTCATCCCAGGCCACCAAAACAAATTCTTCAAATCTTGATACATCTTTGTAGCCCCCGGATGAATACTCAATTTACTTTTATGACCTTCTTCAAGAATCGCTTTCTTCATTTCCGCATCATCAGGAATACAAATTCGATCACGGAATCTTAACACACCATGTGCGTCCATCTTAAAATCGCTATTCTCAGGCTGATCGATTCCAACCATCGAATCTACCAGTTTCACATCTAACTTCTGAGCTTCTCTGATACTATCCAGAAAATCATTGTTAATCTTCAACATTCCTAACATCACACTCTGCGGTGTCACTTCGCAAACTAAACTCATATCTCTGAACTATTCAATTAATTCCAACTCTTTAACCATCATCGCCGACATATGCAAAGTCTTTCGGCTTAAAGCATCAGCCACAACATTAGCTTTACCTGGATGATAATTCAAACCGAAATCATAATCTTTTAATAACTCCAGCCACCTTCGCTGTCTCATATTCAACTCCTTCTGGTCAAATAAGTACTTTAAACTTTTATGGTCACTAAATACTTCAAATCTAGAACCATAAAGATAATGCCTCCAAACCTTCAGCACAAAAACAACTGCAGCAAGTTCTAAATCATGCGTAGGATAATTCTTTTCATGAGGCCTTAACTGTCTCGACGCATAAGCTACCACCTTATCATTCTGCATAAGTACACCTCCTAAACCCATTTTAGAAGCATCACAATATACCACAAAAGGTTCTCTTGGGTTAGGTAATGTCAAAACCGGAGCCGAAGTCAATCTCTTCTTCAATTCCGTGAAACTTCCTTCACATTGAGCGTCCCACACAAACGCTTTACCTTTACACATCAACTTAGTCAACGGAAGTGCCAACTTAGAAAAACCTTCGATAAACCTTCTATAGTAACCAGCTAATCCCAAAAAGCTTCTTATCTCGGTAGCCGACCTTGGAGTTTCCCATTGCAACACAACGTCTACTTTAGATGGATCCACAGCAATGCCACTACTTGAAATGACATGACCAAGAAAACTAACTTTCTTTAACCAAAATTCACATTTTGACAACCTTGCATATAGCTTCTTATCTCTCAAAACTTGCAATAATAGTCTTAAGTGTTCTGCATGCTCTACTTCTGATTTAGAGTAAATCAGTATATCATCAATGAACACCACCACAAACCAATCCAAGTAAGTATGAAAGATACGGTTCATGTACTCCATGAATACTCCTGGCGCATTAGTAACACCGAACGGCATCACCAAATACTCATAATGTCCATAACGCGTTCTAAAAGCCATCTTCTGAATATCATCATCTTTCACTTTAATCTGGTGATAGCCTGACCTCAAATCAATCTTGCTAAACACACAAGCACCTACCAACTGATCCATCAAGTCATCTATTCTCGGAAGCAGATACTTGTTCTTAATCGTCACGTTGTTCAACTGTCTATAGTCAACACAGAGCCTCATACTCCCATCTTTCTTCTTCACCAACAACACTGGAGCTCCCCACGGCGATACACTTGGCCTTACAAACTTCTTTTCAATCAAATCCTCTAATTGTTTCTTTAATTCTGACAATTCAGATGCAGACATCCTGTATGGTGCCATAGAAACAGGTATGGTGCCAGGTACAAGGTCAATTGCAAATTCAACTTCTCTTTCTGGCGGTACTTCGGGAATTTCGTCAGGGAAAACTTCAGGAAATTCGCGCACCACCTGCAACTCATCAATTATAGCTTGGTTCTCAATAGATAACGTTGCCATCAACGAGAACACCTGAGCTTCTTCTTGCATCAACCATTGCAACTGTCTAGCAGACAACAAACCAGTTTCCTCTTCAGGAGTAGAAAACCTCAAAGTCTTGTCATAACAATTAATATGAACATAGTTATATTCTAACCAGTTCATACCCAAGATTACATCCATCCCAGTTAACGGCAAACACACCAAATCAACATTAAAGTCTCTGTCGAAGATCGACAAAGGACACTTTAAACACACAAGAGAAGTAGTCACCGATCCCTTAGCCGGAATCTCGACGACCATCTCTCCATTCATAGAGGACAACATAAGACCCAATCTCTTAACACAATCAGCGGAAATAAAGCAATGAGTAGCACCAGTATCAATCATAGCGATTAAAGAAGTACTATTAATGAAACATGTACCTCTGATAAGTCTGTCCTCGCTAGTTGTCTGAGTCCCAGCCAACGCGAACACTTTCCCACCGGATTGCGCCTTCTTTAGTTTCTGACACTGACTACCAATGTACCCTTCTTCACCACAGTTGAAGAAAATCCTCTCTTTATGCTTGCACTCAGATATGGCATGCCCAGTCTTACCATAACGGAAACACCTCTTCACCTCAGCAGTACACACATTACTCTTATGACCAGGTTTCCCACATTTGAAACAAGTTATGCCAGCAGGAGCATCTCCCCCACTAGTCCTCTTGCCATCAGCTACTTTCTGCTTACCTTTTCCCGTCGGATAATCATAAGGCTTGCCACGATTCTGTTGGTGCTTGCCCTTCCTCTCATTAATGATCTTATAATGAGCATTGTTATCTTCTTCAAAAATCCTGCAACTATCAAACAAATCCGCAAAAACACGAATCTTCTGATATCCAACTGCCTTCTTAATCTCCGGGCGCAACCCACTCTCAAACTTGATGCACTTAGAAAATTCAGTATCATCTCCGTTATAGTGCGGATAAAACTTCGCCAACTCAACAAACTTTGTAGCATAGTCCGTAACCACATGGTTCCTTGCTTCAGCTCAAGAAACTCAATTTACTTCTTACCACGAACATCCTCTGGGTAATACTTCCTCAGAAACTCCCTTCGGAACACATCCCAAGTGATAACTTCACCTGCAGTTTCCAACCTCTGACGAGTCTCTAGCCACCAGTCATCAGCTTCGACTGCTAGCATGTGAGTCCCATACCGAACCTTCTGTGCTGGAGTGCAGTCCATCACACGGAAGATTCTCTCCATCTCTTTCAACCAATCCAACGCTCCATCAGGATCATACTTGCCCTTGAAGGTAGGCGGATCCTCCCTCTGAAACGTTACCAAACTACGAGATCCAACATTCTCGTCAGGGTTCGACAGATTTTGCAAAGCTTGAGCCATTGCTTGCATCGCAGCAGCAATTGCAACATCGTTCCTTCTAGCCATCTCAACTTATCACTGCAACATAACAAGAGTAGAACTAATTAACAATACTCGATTGTTAAACAGAACTACGACTCGACAACTTGGCTGGACGGACCGACCTGCTCTGATACCACTAATGTAACACCCCAATTCTACCCATCGAATATTTAATAAAATCATAGTAATAAAATTTCAACATAAACAGGATGTCACATTTTTCAACTTTACACATCAACCTCAATCACATAATAAACAGATACATAACACTTTAAAGTAATCGGAGACACCATCAACATCAACTTTTAGTCTTTAAAATCAAATAACTTCATTGATCAAACAGCAGAATTCTTAACTTCAATTTAAAAGAGCAACATCTTTGTCCAACTCAAATTAACTTCAACATAACAAAGATTTGATAAAATCAACATAAAATTTAGCAACGGAACAAAACAATAACAACTGCAAGTGGCGTTCATTCCCCCCTGAGTGTTACGTATCAGAGCCACGACACCGACTCGAACTAATGAAGGTAGACAACCTTCACTCTGGATTACCTGCAGGATGACGTATAAACCATCACCATACACAGAAGGGGTGAGATATCGAACAATATAATCAGATATATGATAAATAATATATTAGATCAGATTATACAATCAACACTTCACAACATCTCAATCAACGTAAAACAGCAGCACAACAACAACTTTTAATTCATCATTAATCAACAACACAACAACAACTATGCAACATGGAATGCGACTCGAAATGCACATGCATGTGGTACCATTGGAGCAGAACTCCCAGCTTAAAAATTTGCCAATTAATATTGACTTCAACAAGGCATAAGCCTTCCGCTTAATATTTTGCCAATCCAGGCCAGCTTAATGTATTACCAATCCAGGCCAGCTTAATATGTTATGCCATATGACTCAAATATGAACAGCATAATCACAACACTAATAATTATCAATCCGCACAACAACAGCTCAACATTGGCCATAGGCCTACAGCTTAATTCTTGCCAATAATTAGAGGCAATTCTGCATACTCCACAACTTTGTAATTTCCAACAGCAACATCACAGCAACTAGATTTTAATCATGACTAGCTAAAATATACCAAAATCAATCATTTAATTAATCGGTAGTTTTTCGACTAAAAATCGGTTAATTGGTTCCATCATAATTCTATGCCCAATGCTACTGAATTATATAACCACTTCTCAATTCAAATGGTCAGAACAATCAAACCACAACAGCACATAACAGAACAGGAAAACAACAAAAATTCATAGCAGGCCGTGTGACGTTCGTCACGACTCCCTCACGGTCGTCACAGCTCCCTCACGATCGTCACAGATCCCTCACGATCGTCACAACCCCAAAACTCTTCGTCTCGGAATTTTGTTCAGTCCTCTCCACTTCGCAAACCGCTCCTCAAATTCCTTATCAGTTCCAATTCATCCAAGACAGTGAAAACAGAAACACAACGGAATTACACCATAAAGTAACGTCTACCAGTTTCTCACAACCAATTCTTCAACCGCAATGCATATCAATATTTCTACGACGATCATTTCGACACAGACATAAGAAAATTCTACAACAATTCATCAGCAGAAAACCAAATTCAATATTCACGACATCGATTACACAAAAACAGAGGAGAATTCTATAAAACCAACCCCACATATTATTCATCAACTATCGCATTATAGAGTCAGAACCCCACCCTTACCTTGGATTGAAGGTCGCTCTAAAATCTCCGATCGAATTCTCGCTCTCTCGCAGCCTCTACGCGATCTCTCGCAAACCCTTGTTTTCTCCTCTCTACAACTTCACGTTCTACTCTTCTATTCCTTTTTTTCAGCAACTTTGCAACTTCCACGTACTTGATCTTTCCTCCACTTCTAATTACCCTAATTCTATTCAACTTAACCCTTATAATTCTTACTAACTCTTATTGGGCTCAATTCCACACCTCATCTTTTACCACTACTATCCATCTTATAGGCCCACTAACTTATTATAATTCTAGTAAACTAATACTATATTATTTCTACCACTTAAATCGACTTAGTTAAATTAATCCAACTAAAACCAACATAGCCACTTAACACAACATTCCGATATTTCGAAAATCACCACAAATCAACACAAATAATACGAATATATTAATTAAATAATTAATTAAATAACCGGGCGTTACACCTACCCCCTCAGAAATAACGGTTTCCATCTCATTTATAATGTCTACTTCATTCTCCACAGCTAAATCAATCCAACCAAAGATGTGTTTATTCCACCATCTGAGTTTATCTTTAAGAAACTTGAATTTTCTGCTCAACACAAAATTCGCATTACCTTTGACCTCAAAAGAATTCCATTCGTTGCCAACAAAAGTCAAAAACTCAGGATGTTCAAACCAACAATGAAATGACTTGAAGGGTTTGGGACCCCAATTGACATTCCTAAAACTTAACCAAACTGGCCTATGATCTGAAACGTCCCTGTTACCAATAGAATGCATAGCAGAACTCCCATTCGCAAGAAAACCTAATGAGATGAGTGTTTTGTCCAAACGATTGAAACTTCTACCATTAGCACTAAACCACGCGAATCTGTTGCCAGAAGTTGGGAGATCTATTAAGTTCATAAGCTCAATGAAATCTCTGAATTCTGCCATCTCAATCTTGTTGTGAGAATGTTTGCTGTTACTCTCCTCATTACTTTTGATAGAATTAAAATCCCCTCCTACAGGCCATTCCCCCGACCCCCATTTACTCATTCTCTCTACAATTTCCGCCCACATACGTCTTTTATCATTAAGATCACAGGATGCATAAATGTTAATGATATAGAGAATTTTTCCATTCCATTCAGTAATTAATCCTACATAACCTTGACCTTTGAAAGATGCTAGAGGTATGAATAAACCTTTCCTCCAAATTATTACCATTCCTCCTGCCATACCTGAAGAATTTGAGGTCGTCCATTTGAAATCATCATCTTTCCATAGCTTCTGCACCAAATTCGGTCCCATTTGTTAACATTTAGTTTCCTGCAAAAGGCATATGTCTTCCTTCCCTCTTTTCATAGTCTCCTTAATTCTCCTTCTTTTTGTATCACTCTCACTTCCCCTCATGTTGAAAGAGAAACAGATCATTGACATCTATTTTCACCCCCCAACTTAACACTTCTTGCATACTTATCATGTTCTTCCATTTGTCTGATGATCCCTTTGAACACTTCGTCATCTTCATTGCCCTCAATTCCCAACAGCTTCATTGCATCCCATACTCTTCCTGGAACATCTTCCAACTTCTTCAAAATTCGCGCATTACTTCTATTAACGTCAGAATCTCCGAGGGACTCGCAACAAAGAACAGACCCACCTGAATATTATGATGTTGAGTCTTCAACAAAGGAATCATTCGGACTGATTGAATTCAAACCTTTAGGAGACGAGTTTAGCTGAGTACCAAGTTTGTGGTTGTCTGATAAAATTAATGAAGAATAGTAAGATGGTGAGTATGGTATTTTCAAGTTAGCATATATATCCAATAAAGGTTTTTTCTTCCTGGACCCCCCAATGACTTGAGCCCTCAAAACCTGCTGGTCTGAACAATTAATAGAGTCCACGCTGGGACCAAGGCCCAACTTCTTTCCTTCCATTTCTTTGTCACAAGAACTTAATTGATAAAATTGTTTTTCGTCTGCAGTGGGCCCCTCATGACCAAAAGCAATCGTATCAGATGAAGTGTGACCAGACCTACCTCCCACCTCTGTTTTGCATGTACAAATCGAAGATCTTTTGCCTAGAACCTGCAAAACACCGTCTAAAAGAGTAGGATCATCATTCTCTATTCTATCTGCTTTGAAAAAAGCGCCTATATCCCTAGTAGCTGTAATTTGAACATTATCCAGATTCTTGGGAGTTGTGCTATCCTCTTTCCCCCTATCCACTGTTTCACTCTCCTCCGGCAGTCTCGCATCGTCCTCCTCCGCCCCCGCCACAAAATCTTTCCAATTGTTATCCTATTCATAATCCTCACTGTCTGAACTTAGTTCTTCCGAAGATGTTGTCTTCTTTAAATTGCCTCTCACATCAATTCTTAGTGGACCATGGGAGTCTTCCACTAATTTAATCCTGTAAACAGACTTGTTCACCTCTATGTTAAATACTTCATTAAGATTCATTGCAAACTTTGTTCTAATAAAAAACTTAGCTACATCCATCCTTTCTAGTTTTTCTGTCTCCTCATCTGATTGAATATAAGCCCCAACTCTACCCGCAATGAAATTAAAAAAATCGGAACTCCATACATGACAGGGAAGCCCATAACATCGTATCCAAGTGAGTCTCTCATTATCCACATCCAACGGCGACCATGGATGAATGTCAGAGAACCACCTGGATGCCCAAGTTCTATCTTCCACAATCAGCTTTTCAATCTCACCTATCGCTTCTTCTTCTAATAAACACATATTTGCACCCATAGGTGTTGTCCTGATATTAAAGATACCTTCTTCTAGCAGTGCATCTTGAATTTTATAAGTAGATCCTGTTACCTCAACAATGCCAACAAAAGCTCTTTTGAATTTGTTCAACTCTTCTTGCTAAACCTCATATCTAAGGTGAGCAAAAAACGGTTTATCATTCATTAATAGTTTACCCCCTTGATTCTGTTTTGGTGTTCCTTCATGAGTCTTCTGCACCACTCCCCAGTCTTGATCTTTCTTCTTCGCTGCTTCTAGCTCTTTCTCACCACCAAGTGCTTGTACATATGAAAACCCTTGCCTGGAATGAGAATGAATCGCCCCTGTCCATCTGCGACCATCTGTCTTCTTTCTATCCCCCAAAAAACCACCCCTTGATTGTCTACTGCCAATCTTCTCTGAAACCTTGGTATGTTGGCAAATAACTTCCTGCCCTTGATCCAAATGTTGTCCAATTTTACTGCTAAAATTCTCTCATCTTCTACCTTCTTAAATCTTACAAAACCATATCTTCTACCCCATTTATCACACTTAGGTAAGATTACTACTTCGCACACCAGTCCATAATCCCTGAACGCCTCAAACATTTCTCTGGCTTCACAGTTCTCCGGAAACTCTATGAAAAAGAAGGAAGATACTCTTCCCTCGCCTTCTACCAACGACTTGTCACTTCTAGCCACCCAGATTGATCTTCTTGTTACTTTGTGATGCGCTTGTTTTCTTCTACGAACCTCCACCCAAGGTTGATGCTGACCAGTTGCTTCTTGCTGCATGCTTGCTTATCTAATCAAAAGTTATTTGACAAACGTTTTGACATTTGGTACAAACAACATTTGGACGTTTAGCAGCAATGACACCATATTTTGGAAGTTAATTGTTAAAGTTTAATGAGTACGTATAAAATAATTTTATATTTTCATTTAATAGAAATTCATCAATCTATTATATAATATTATTAACTTAAAATTTTTGCATTTATCAAATGCTTCCTAGCTAAGTTCTTAGGTTAAAGATGACGATTAGTCTCTCACTAGACGTCTATATCGATTTTAGGGACGGAGCTACTTTGTGGGAGGGGCCCATACCCCCACAATAATTATCACTTATTCAATATTTCTCAATTCCTATTTCTCAAACACTTAATAGACGTGGAAGTATCCTCTCATAAATTTTTTTTTTTGGAAAAACCTCCTACATGGAATTTTGAGTGAAATTGATCATTACTCGAAGAACAAAGATGCATACAAACAACTCATTCTAGTCCTTACTCACTCAACAAAATCTAAGGCTTCGATAGAATCTGGAGTAATCTGCTGTTGTTTTCGGGTTAAATTCCTTGCCCTAGGGCAAGGGGCCTTGGCACTAGTGGATATGTTCTAGATTCTTTTCCGACTTAGGTTGAGAACTTCTGGTGAGTTAACATGGATTGGGAGGTCGTGAAGGGAAGAAATAAGGGACCAGAAAAGCTTAGGGTATCGATTGGGACAGAAAACAGAGGTAAACACACGGGGGAACAAGAGGTAATCACCTCTTTCTTTTTCACAGAATATGCTGAAAACTATAATGCGAAGGACATGGCAAGAGTTTTTATGGAATATGGCATTCTAGTGGAAGTGTTTATTCCGGCTAGGAGAGACAAAAGATGAAAACGATATGGATTTGTAACATTTATAAGAGTAGAAGACGAGAGATTATTGGCTATTTCATTGGAAAACATTCAAATCAATGGAAGGAAACTATTTGTCAATAAGCCCAGATTCAACAGAGAAAGATTGGCCATAGGTGACAATAAGACTAGAGTACAAATAGAGAATAGAATAACAAGAACATATGATGTAAGGTCAAATTGGAAGAAGACAGGGAAGGATAAATCATATGATGATATTGTGAGGGGAAGCGGTAGACTTTCAGAGAATGCTCAAAATGAGGTACAAGGTAAGAGATTAGGAGAAAAAAAGGAGATGAAACCCAATTTGAATGGCCTAAGGTTTAACATAGATGAAAAAGAAATCAAGAGATTCGAAGAAGCTTTTGTGGGAGTAATAAAAACGTCAGGAAATTCTTACAACGTACAGGAAATATTCAATAGAGAAGGATTTTTCCATGTCAAAATTACACCTATGGGAGCGAAAATGTGTTTAATTGAAGATATTGAGGAGAATGCGGTAAGATCTCTGATTAAGGAAGAGGAAGATTGGCTGTTAAATTGGTTCGAGGATATTAGACAATGGTCTCCGGCAAGAGTCGACAAGGAACGTCTCACATGGGTTAAATGCTTTGAGGTCCCTTGCCATGCTTAGAGAAATGACTTCTTTAAATACATTTCAAGCAGAGTTGGAGAATTAATTTGTTGTGACGAAGAAACGGAAACTCATTCCAAGTTTCACGTTGCAAGAATCTTGATCAAAACAAAATATACCAACAACTTGAGTGAGGTGATTAACATTGAAATCAATGGAATGATGTTCTGTATTAAGATGTTGGAGGATAATCATGGCCCTAAGAGAATTAGACTACAATACAAGAAGGAGGAGCAAGCTGAGTCAGAGGAGTAATTTGTAGAGGGAACAGAAGAAGATTCGGAAGAAGATGAGGATGAAGACGGCAGTGCTTTCAATGGAGAAGGAGATAGGGGAGAAGAAGACGAAGAAACTAACAAACAAAGCTACAATCTGGAGGAAGAAGAAGATGTCAAGAAAGTGTCAGAAGTAGGGATGAAAAACAAGGTTGATAGTATGAGAAACCAGGCTAGCAGGCATAATGACACTGTCACCATAGGAAAGGTCCAAGAAGCGCAAAAGTCTACTCAAAAGGTAACTTTTGGAAGTTATGGGGAAAAGCTTCATAATGAGGAGAACGTAAAAGGAATGTTCAAAAGATGGGAAGATGGGACATGACAAGGGAATTAGGAGTGATAGGGTGGAGACTCCCAAGGATGCGGATTAGATGTGTGCATAAAGAAGATGTAGGCGGGAGAATTTAAACTTTAAACCAGTTGGCAATAATACGGACTTGGGCCTAAAATGTTGCTCCGACATAAATAAGGATTGGGAAGGGCCCAAATCTCTCATGCCTTACAATTCTGATACAATTGGGCCGTCTGGTGTTAAGTAAATCAGAAAGAAGAAGTTTGTGTCTGAAATTTATGAGAACATGCAAATACCTTATGCACCCTCTCATTATTCAGCCCTGTTACACTCTTCCATTTTAAGGAAACCAGTCAATCCTTCAAGTGATACTATAGAAGATCCCAAATTCTCGTCCAGGCTAGAAGATAGTAACTCAAAATACTCGAGTGGATCTATTCTTTAATGTGGTTCTATTTCAGATGATGATGTGGTCACAGTCAATAAGAGGATTAAGAGAAATCATGATGATGTCCCTAAGAAGGTGTGGGCCATTTTGAAGGATATGGGAATAGAAGGCGAAGAGGATGATGAGGCACTTGAAAGTACAATTAAAAATTTGGAAAAAAGGGACAGAGTTAGATATCAAAATTTGAGGGAGGCATACTTAACAATTGCATGAATATTGTTAGCCTAAACATTTGAGGGTGTAACTCTGCTATAAAAAAAAAGAGAGTTAAACAGCTGATAGAGAACGAGAAGATGGAATTTTGTATGCTATAAGAAATAAAAGTTCAATTCATGGATGACAATTTCGCCAAGAGCATTTGGGGAGGAGGAGATCTAGACTGGTCGGCATCAGGCTCAAATGGGCAATCTGGAGGTATGATATCTTTATGGAACAAGAAATCTTTTAATTCAGTGTTTAGTGAATATATATTCTTCTTGCATACTACACGAGAAAAGGAGATCATGGGAGGAGTTAATCAGATTGAAATCTAAATTTCCTAGTGGGGAGTGGATCCTAGGAGGGGATTTGAATGCTATAAAGGATAAAGGAGAAAGGAAGGGTAAGGGAGCAGTAGAATCTGTCAAGATGGAGGAATTTAGAATGTTTATTGATGACATGGAGTTAGTAGACTTACCTGTAGTGGGAAATAGGTATACATGGTTTAATTCGAATGGATCTTGTAAGAGCAGATTATATAGATTTTTGGTTTCAGATGAACTGTATAGGAATTGGAAAGCTACTCAATAGACGGTTGGTAATAGGGATGTATCATATCATAGACCCGTTTCTTTGGTCTTAAATGATAGGACTTGGGGGCCCAAACCGTTCAAAACCATTAATGCTTGGTTGGACCACCCAGATTTCTTAATCTTTGTGAAAGAGGTGTGGGACTCATGCCAAGTTAAAGGAGATGCTTTTAGTATTCTGTTTCATAAAATGAAGTTTCTTAAAACAAAGTTGAAGTGGTGGAACATTAATGTGTTTGGGATATTGGATCTTAAAGTAGAGGAAGACATTGAGAAACTTAACACTTTAGAAGATGAGATGGCAGATTGGGAATCTGAGATTCCTGACAGAATTTTGAAGGAGAGAAGTGAATCAATAGAAGGCATGTGGAAGAATATACATGTTGCACCCCAAATTTTACCCTCAGATCCTCTGATCATTGTCATATCATGTTTAGGTCATATGTCTTAGCGTTTGCAGTCATGTAGTCCTTTAATAATTAATCATGCATTCTTTTTATTCTGCGTCGTCCTTGATATTTATCTTGAATTATTTAGAATTAAGTTGGTTAATTTTGTTTTTTAGTTTAGGTTATATTTTTAATTAAGTTTCAATTTTAAGTTAGTTCATTTTTTATCTTAGTCTAAATCTATTTTAATTGGTTTAATTTATTAATTTAGTTTAATTTTAGGTAATATAAATTGAATTTTAATTTAAGTTTTTTAGTTCATTTTACTCTTAGTTTAACTTCATTAATTTTCATTATCTGTTTTCTTTTATTTTAAAAAAAAAATCATGATTCACACATACAGCCTCAACAACACATCTAAGGACAAACTCAGCATGTGCCTCAAACCATTGCTACTAGCAGCCTGCGGTACGTACATCGCACTGCTATCGTGCTGCAACTTGAACAACAACAAGTCAATGCTACCTCTGCAGCCATTACTACACGCCACTGCACTCTCCTGCAGCACTCTGCATCAACAACAAAACAGCCCCTACACCTCTCCAACAATCAAAACCGTACCATTGCTACAACCCTACACCACAGCTGCTAGAAACAATAAAGCCTGCTACTTGTACGACAACAGAGGAGGAAAACTTAAGCAAGAAGTTTGGCAAATGTTAAAGGGAATCAGAAGCAAAAGAATGAGTGGTAACAAGAACAAAAACCTTCTCCAAGGACCTTACCCCAAACCATCAACAAGAGACACTTTTCAAGAGTTTCTGAAAAATTAAAACTTACTTTCTAACTTTTACAAGCCACAAACCCATAAACCCCCATTCGGAATCACAACCCATAGCACAGAACCATAACCTCCTTCATCCGCCCTTTCCAAAGATCATCTCTTTTTTCACCATCTCTGCTCATCTATATCACCATCTTTCATCGTCCTCCAACAAACACATTCAACTCGCCGTGTAAACCGCCACGCTCAACCTTTCCCCACCGCAGATCTGCAAACACACATTATGAGCATTCATCCAAACCACCAAGTTTTCCATCCATGATTTGCTGATACACCTACGAAACTCACTATACATGAAGCAACCACCATGATTGAACTCACGCCTTCTTCAGTTTCAAACTCTTCCACCGTATGAATAACAAACCGGTTCACATCCAACAAATACAACCTTGCCACCCATCAACAACAATCACAACCTATCAACACCACCGCTTCTTCCTTCCTCCGATCGGTTTACCAGCTGTAGCGTAAAACCGACATCGAACCTTTTCTCTGAATCGCACCCGCACAACGCCGCGACCGAAAGAGAATGAATCGAAGGTGAATAATCCGGTGAGGAGCGATCGTGAGAGTGAATAGATCGGTTGATTGAGAATGTGAAACAAGAAGATATTGAGGTGATGAAGCTGCGAGACCGAGAAATAACGATTTGAGGTATGATGAGAGAAACAAGTCGTGAGAGATAAGGGAGTGTTGCGCAAGAGATTTGCGCGAATCAGGGGAAGATAAAGTTGGAACGGGATTAGCTTTCAGCTTCTGCTTTTTTTCTAAACGTGCTTTTTTAGGTTATGGTGTTGTGACTTTGTTTTGTTTTCAAACTGTTTATGGATCCTTGGCTGTTCATTTGGTCATTCGTGGGTTGTTTGGCCCATTCATTTTCCTTTTTTATTTTTTTTTGTTAGATAGATAGATGGGCTTTTCAGTCAATGGTGGGTTCTTGACTCATTACTTAGGATCCAGACCATTCTCTCTTGTTTTTTTTTTCTATTTTATTTTAGTCTTCATGGCTTTTAGGAAAAACAAAACACTCTATGATATTTGTTTATTTTGGTATATGTGATTTTTAATATCTTCATGTCATTTTGATTTATTTCATCTAGGGCCTATGATATAGAAAAAAATCATGATTTTTGTTGAATCGATAAAATTGTGATGAATATGAGGCCCATTTCTTTAATTTTGGTGGTCCATGAGAGTTTAATTAAAAGATTATCGGTTTTACCGATTCAAAATGTTGATTTAGACTAGACCGACTTTATTTCCACTTTGAGCCCATTCGTCTTTATTTTGGCCAATGATCTCACAAAAATCATGTTTTGTTGATTTATCAAAATCAATAAATCTCTTGATTAGTATGAGGCCACCTTTTATTTATTTTTATTGGTCGATGAAAGTCAAATATCGAGATTATCGATTTACCGATATAAATCTTGATTAAATACGAGACCAACTTTATTTCTCACTTCGAGTCCATTTTTTTTATTTGGGCCAATGATATCACGAAAATCACGACTTGTCGATCTATTCAAAATCACTAAAGTCGTGATGTATATGAGGCCACCTCTTTTATTTTTTATACCGGTCAATGAAAGTTTAACATCATCGATTATTGATTTCTCGATTAAATCATGATTAAAACGAGACCGACTTTATTTTCACTTCCTATCACATTTATATTCATTTTCATGTTTCGATCAATGAAGTCTTTCTGTTCACAAACGTTATTTGTCAAGGCGATTAACCTTCATTGTTCCAAATATCTAGTGAGTGATCATCGAGATCTCTTTCTATACTTTGGGATCGTGATAGGTTACCTTCGATAAATTAACGAGAGTTTGTGATAAGACGAGGTCTTTACCTTTTCTTTTCGTGTGGCACGATTGTATCGGAGAATGATCATCAATATCATTTCTCCCTCGTGTCTTAGCACAAAGATCGAATGGTGCATCCTCCGATAGTATGGTCTTCCTCATAGACCGTGCTACGACGGTTTAGCACTATATTGGACCCGATTCAGCGATCCAATAAATTAAATCAATTAACCACTGACTTTACTTTCTGTCAATATTATCTGGATTTTATTTTCTGTCCAATATTATCCTGATTATTATACTTGTTCATATTCATATTGTTCACTGTATATTCATACTTGACTCATTTGACCCTCCTTCCAAAGGAAAGTTCTTACTTTGACTTCTAAGTCACAATCCATTCCCATTTCACCTTGGCCTCATAAGAGCCATTTTCCTTATAGTTTAGTAATAGGATAGAGTTATCGTGAACTCTATGTGATTCTCACCATCATGAGAACTCACTTTCCCTTTACTTAGACTTATAGAGTTATCGTGAACTCTATGTGATTCTCACTATCATGAGAACTCACTTTCTCCACCCATGACGTAGACTTAGAGAGTTATTGTGAACTCTAAAATGAGCTCAGGCTCATTTCCCTTTGGAACGTTGGCCATAGTCAATGTTTCTTTCCTTTCACCCCTTAGTTAGGTGAACTACGGTTGCTCTGATTCTTTAGTCAGATACGTAGGCACAAGATGCGACGTCTTGGTGAGCAAACTTAGTGTATATACTCTTAGGTCTTTACCTATACCTAGGTCTTTACCTTACCTTAGCATAGATATCTCAGCAAGCAAACATAACATAACACAAAACTAAACAAGAGGTTCCTGTAGAGTACTACAGATACTTAGGGTGCTAATACCTTCCCTTTCTATAACCAACCCCCGAACCTTAGATCTCCCCCCTTTAGGTTTTCTTCGATCTTGAACCTTTCCTTTGGATAAATCAAAGTCGGTTGTAAAAGAAATATGATGCAAGTTAAGTAATAGCTTGTTATCCGATTCTCACCGCAACAGAAATGACGACTTCACTGGGGAGAGAAGTATTCTCTTTGAGGGTTAAGCCCACCTTGTTTCATTTATGTTATTTATGATTGCTTGCTATACTTGTACATATATCTGTATATATCTGTATACCTGTTTTGTTTGGGTTTTCTGTATGTAGGGTTGCTACTTTTGAGTGGTGAGATATGTCCTAACCCGGATTTGAGTGTACACTTATGATAGGACGATGGTATATTCAAGGAGGCTTTGAGGGAGTCGATTCCCGAAAAAGTTAACTTGAGACACCATCACTCAGTTGAGGCCCTCTTGAGAGTTTAATCATGTTGAACAATTCTATTCGTGAAAACGTTACTACTCTCGACCTAGGTGCCCGTGATTCTGAGGACCATAGTTACCAAACCCCACTTAGCCTTTTAGGATGTAGTGCGGTGACCATGATGGAGTCTATTTCTGAAATGGTTGTCACGCGATACTACACTCAAACGAGATTCTCTTGAGAATATTATTGATTACCGAGTCATTTGGGAAGTCGATAATATCCGAAAGATGGATTGTCGACTCTGGGAACCTTTTTAGAACCCTGTTCTGCAGTTTGAAAACCCATAGTACATACCTTTTGGGATGGGTAGACCATGGCTCCACGCTCATGATCTTCAAACCTAGGCCTTATCTTGTTTATGTGTGCATATCTGTGAATATTTGTATATGTGTGTTTGTGCATACTTTCCTCCATTCATGAGACACCTAAATCTAGGTCTTGTGTGCTGTTGTGTACATATATCTATGTTTTTTTGTGTGCCCGTGTTTTGTACTTTGCATACATCTCATCGCATCCATTGATGGTTTCAAGGAACTCAGACGTTCTTTTCTTTGCAAAGATCCTTAGAGATCACGGATTTTTAAAACAAAACTCTTCAGTTTTCCAAAATGTTTGCAGCTCGCCTTTGAGTTCCTTGAAACCATTTGGCTTGCATTAGCATTACATTGCATTTGCATTTCTCAGCCTCGAGTCTCATCCGTCCTTTATCTGTAACCCAATTGACTTTCCCAGAGCCATCATTGGATTTGAAGTAGATTTTGAAGGATCATGAACTCAGAAGAGCAGAACCAGTTTGTGACCAGAGTAGATTTTGACTTGTTGAGTAACTAGTTGGATCAGATTGTGACAGCCTTGGCAAAGAAAGACAACTGCATTCAAAGGACTTCTGTTAACGATGCTGCCCAAGATCAACCTGTGCAGGTTCCTGTTGAGACCAGTTTGGCAAGTCAAGAAAGGAAATTCCAGTTCCCCGAAGCTGGCAATCTTTTGGCTGTTTCAGCATTTTGTTGTATTTTTCTTTGCATGTTTGAATTTGTATTTGCTTATAAGCTTTTGTTTTTCAAATTGGCAAGATTAATGAATTGTTTATGCATCTTTTGATTAAGTCCATTCGTTTCACTCATTTGCTTTTATGTTTGTGAAAAAAGAAAAAAACAAAAAAATATCCTTTATCTTGTTTCTTTCCTTTTATCAAACTGTTTGTTTAAACAAAGATTGGGGAGGATGTCGAAAATATTATCCATAATTGTTGTGGTATGCTTTCGATTAAACCCTGCCGAGGATGTAAGGCATTGTTTCAATTCCCAAACATTAGAGAAAATAAGGAAGATAATCCCTCGTTAACCCTTCGAGCCTAGAAGTAGGAGTTTTCTTTCTTTACACAAAAAACCCTTAACTCTCAACCTTGGGGCAAGGTAGTTCTCAGTTTAACTTGGTTATGCATTCGAATGCAAGCGCTTCATGCAAGACACCAGTTAGCTCTCTCAAATTAAATGAGTTAGCGTTTGTACAAGTTATTCCTCCAAACAGCAAATAAGGAAGGATCGTTGAAAAATCCTTAATCAAAGAATGAGCTGAGTCCCTTTCAAGGCGAAAGCCAAGAAAGTTGGGAAGCCCAGAACTTTGCCTTATACACAAAGAACTTGTACAACAGCCAAAAAGAAGAGGTATCGTGACCTCAACCAAACCAAAAAGAAGAGGTATCGTGACCTCAACCAAATCAAAAGAAGAGGTATTGTGACCTCAACCAAAAAAAAAAGAGGTCATAACCTCAGCAAAGACAACAAAAGACAACCAAATTCTACAAGGGAGCAGTGACTATAAAGGTGTCTGAATCATCAACTATCATCAATTCGTTCCTAGTCTGTGGGAACTTGAATGTATAACTTAAGTTAACTGAGTGTAGGACTGGAGTTCATCACGAGGATGGGGTGGGTACCAAATAAACTTTGAGCCTTTATCCTTTGTTTCATAAAACCGTGAACCAGGCCACGTTACAACCCTTAAAAGACCTAATTGAGGTAAGGATGTTTTGAAAGCATACTACAACAAGGTTGATTAACCTGAATCCTAATGATCTTTGCTAATTGTGTGTGTTGACCACTTCATCTGTCATTCTGTAAATGACTAGATCCACTTTGTTTTTGATTATTTAATTATTCCACCGTGTGTGTTTCATCAATAAACTTTGTTTTTCAAAAGCTTGCATGAATTTTGCATTGAAATTGCCAATTTTAAACGAACAATACTTGTTTGCAAAACAATTCAATATCAAAGGAATCCCAACAAATGCAGTCAGCTAGGGAATTTGACTTGATAAAGGAAGCTCAATCAAGGGGAAACCAAGCGGAATGTTCTGCCAATTCACCATCCCAATAGCCAAGAATCAGGGGCAGAACTCTTCAAAGTTCAGAGTATCGGGGCAAGTGTTCTTGAGGTCATCTTGTGACAAGTTTGGACCCCAGTGACCCATCAACAGGGGCAATTTTGTGCCCCAGTTGCTTCTACCACAGTCTGAGGACTTTGTATTGGACATACAGTGGGACATGGGCAGTACGTCGAGGTTCATCTTTTCAAAAGTTTGAAGATATTGACGCACCATATATTTCAATTCTTCTGTAAAATCCTTTTGATGACTTATCCTCACAAACTAGTTATTCAGAAGCAACCAGGTCGAGATTCAACAAATCTCTAAAAGACAACCAGTATGGGGCATCTCCTTCACAGACCAACCAAGCTGGTAGGAGCAAGTCTGTTCCCCAGTGGTCATCAACCAGTCCTAAGAACTAATTCAAGGACTTTTTGTGCAGACACTATTAATCTTGGGCTTTGTACAAGATAGCAAAGCACTCCGGGATGAGTATAAACTATCAGACGACCTCCTCTTAGGCTTGGTATAATGATTTTCCCCATCGGAATCCAATCAACCTCTTAGCTTCAATCTTGGGCTTCGATCAAGACGCACAACTAGTTCAAGGACTTCATCACGCGAAGGCAGTCAATCAGGGGTAATTACGCCAAGATTCATGACTCTAAGAGTTTGAAGGTATTGAGGCATTTCGTATGCCGATTCTTCTGTAAAATCCTCTTGATATTTTCTCCCAACATACCATGTAATCTGGGGCAGAGAAGATTTGAAGATTTCATGTTGCAAGAGCTGTTGTTTATTATGATGATCATCATACAAGTCAGGATGCAGAATTACCCTGTTCTTGTGATATACTTTGCCAGCTTCCCAGTAAATTGTTACTTCGGTCGCGCTTGACCATTCTCCATGGATCATCTTCCTCCAGTAAGGAAATCATGCTCGTGATGGCAATCCTAGTGAAGTCACGATGCTATACCTCAAGTGGAATACTCTTTTCACCAGTGAAGTAGATCCGATGATCCTACTTATTCATCCCCAGTAATGGTCCAATCTGATGAGTTTGGCTGGGTATCCTTGTCGAGATGTTTATTTCATCTCCAATCTCGTTTCCTTTTGTCTGTTTTGTCAGCATAAGCATAAGCATGGCATAAGCATTCATAAGCATAGCATCTTAGCATTTTGCTTTCTCTTTCTAGTGCTTACCTGTTTTTGTTCACTTTGGCGTTTATCTCCCCAAGTGACTGGGTTTGTCTATTCTCTCCAATAGAGTTGTCAGCCCTAGGCATAAAGTGCCCATCCATTCTTGAAATCCCCACAGAGTTATATCCTCGTGGATGATGGTTGGTTCAGTTATCTGTTCCACATGTGGATAAGATAAATCCCCATTTGAGTTCATTCCTCAATTGGAGTCTTGGTTGACCGTTTCTTTCTAGCTTGTTCCTAGATTGAACTTTGATCCCTGGCAGGTGTGGTTTCTGAGCCCATCTGGAACGTGCATTTATTTTGCACTATGTATCGCAGAAGAATCTTCTACAGATCCTCATTGAAGACAATTATTCCTCCGGTAGTGTTGTAATATCAACATCTCTTTGGAATTTATACCCAACAACAAGTATCATTCTCTTGGAGAAGCTTGTTTTTTCATGGCAATAAGTGGCAGTCTCTTATGAGAAACTTATCTATTTCTAGTTTTATTTAAACTCTTTGCAACCATAATGGGTATTCCCCAGGAAGTCTAATCTTCATTGATGCAATCCCGGTACCAATCTAGCTGATACTCAATCACCTCATTTGGATACCTAAAGTCCAGTAATCGCTGGCATTGTTTAACCAGGTCAAATATGAACCTAAACTTCGAGTTATCGTGAGCTCGTTGTTAATCTATTGTTAGCTTCAGATTATCGTGAATCTGTTGTCTAAAACCGTTCTTGTTTGAATCGAGTCAAACCTGAACCTAAACTTCGAGTTATCGTGAGCTCGTCGTTTATCCTTTATTTGCTTCAGATTATTGTGAGTCTGTTGTCTAAACCATCTTTGTTTGAATCGAGTCAAACACTGACCAACTCTGAGTCTTTTGTTTAAATCGTTCTTGTTTGAATCGAGTCAAACCTGAACCGAGTCTTTGTTTGAATCGAGTCAAACACTGACCATCTCTGAGTCTTTTGTTTAAATCGTTCTTGTTCGAATCGAGTCGAACCTGAACCGAGTCTTTGTTTGAATCAAGTCAAACACTGACCAACTCTGAGTCTTCTGTTTAAACCGTTCTTGTTCGAATCGAGTCGAACCTGAACCGAGTCTTTGTTTGAATCGAGTCAAACACTGACCAACTCTGAGTCTTTTGTTTAAACCGTTCTTGTTTGAATCGAGTCAACCCTGAACCGAGTCTTTGTTTGAATCGAGTCAAACACTGACCATCTCTGAGTCTTTTGTTTAAACCGTTCTTGTTCGAATCGAGTCGACCCTGAACCGAGTTTTGTTTGAATCGAGTCAAACACTGACCATCTCTGAGTCTTTTGTTTAAACCGTTCTTGTTCGAATCGAGTCGAACCTGAAACGAGTCTTTGTTTAAATCGAGTCAAACACTGACCATCTCAGAGTCTTTTGTTTAAACCGTTCTTGTTTGAATCGAGTCAAACCTGAACCGAGTCTTTGTTTGAATCGAGTCAAACACTGACCATCTCTGAGTCTTCTGTTTAAACCGTTCTTGTTCGAATCGAGTCGAACCTGAACCGAGTCTTTATTTGAATCGAGTCAAACACTGACCATATTTGAGACTTCTGTTTAAACCGTTCTTGTTCGAATCGAGTCGAACCTGAACCGAGTCTTTTTTTGAATCGAGTCAAACACTGACCATCATTGAGTCTTTTGTTTTAAACCGTTCTTGTTCGAATCGAGTCGAACTTGAACCGAGTCTTTTTTTGAATCGAGTCAAACACTGACCATCCCAGAGTCTTTTGTTTTAAACCGTTTTTGTTCGAATTGAGTCGAACCTGAACCGAGTCTTTCTTTAAATCTAGTCAAACATTGACCATCTTTGAGTCTTTTGTTTAAACCGTTCTTGTTCGAATCGAGTCGAACCTGAACCGAGTCTTTGTTTGAATAGAGTCAAACACTGACCATCTCAGAGTCTTTTGTTTAAACTGTTCTTGTTTGAATCGAGTCAAACCTGAACCGAGTCTTTGTTTGAATCGAGTCAAACACTGACCATCTCTGAGTCTTTTGTTTAAACCGTTCTTGTTCGAATCGAGTCGAACCTGAATCGAGTCTTTGTTTAAATCGAGTCAAACACTGACCATCTTTGAGTCTTCTGTTTATACTGTTCTTGTTCGAATCGAGTCAAACCTGAACCGAGTCTTTGTTTGAATCGAGTCAAACACTGACCATCTTTGAGTCTTCTGTTTAAACCGTTCTTGTTCGAATCGAGTCGAACTTGAACTGAGTCTTTTTTTGAATCGAGTCAAACACTGACCATCTCAGAATATTTTGTTTTAAACCGTTCTTGTTCGAATTGAGTCGAACCTGGACCGAGTCTTTGTTTGAATCTAGTCAAACACTGACCATCTTTGAGTCTTTTGTTTAAACCGTTCTTGTTCGAATCGAGTCGAACCTGAACCGAGTCTTTGTTTGAATCGAGTTAAACACTGACCATCTTTGAGTCTTTTGTTTTAAACCGTTCTTGTTCGAATCGAGTCGAACCTGAACCGAGTCTTTGTTTGAATCGAGTCAAACACTGACCATCTTTGAGTCTTTTGTTTTAAACCGTCTTTGTTTGAATCGAGTCAAACATTGCCTTAATTTCAGTTTGTTCCTGTTTGAATCGAGTCGAACTTGGACCTAAAAGTCCAATTATCATTGGCACCGTCTTTGTTTGAATCGAGTCAAACATTGCTTTAATTTCAGTCTGTTGCTTTAAAACGTTCTTGTTTGAATCGAGTCAAACCTGAACCTAACTTTCCGGTTATTATGGACCATTCTTTGTTTGAATCGAGTCAAACATTGTCTAAACTTCAGGTTATAGTGACCCATTGTTTGAATCGTTTTTCAAAATCCAGCCCATACTGGTACCTTCACGAACTTAAATTGGTATCTTATTCAACCCAAATTGGTGTATGTTGACATATCACTTTTGAGTCCAATCCTTGTTGGCACTTTAATCTGGTTCCCAGCAAAAGTTCAGTCTTTATCTTTACCCCTTTGAAAGTCCTTGCGATTAATCATCATTTAGCGCACGCAGAGTTTGTCTCTGTCTTTTCTGGTTTTCTTGAAGATCCCGTTTGAACTCTTCAATATAAGAAATCCCCAGAAAATCTTTGTAGGATATCCTTCCTTTTATTTCAAATTGATCCTCCAGTGGAGATCATATCTTCTTTCTGGTTTCATGCCCAGTAAGAATGCGTCTTCATTTTTCCCCAGTGTCGTCCGGTCACATATGAACCTGTCGTCCATCTCCCTGAATCTTTCTCCTAGTGGAGAACACCTCTTTGGTGTCCTATCTCCAGTAAGAACTTGTAGGGTTTCCCCTCAGTTTTTCTATCCCCAGTGTTTCCTTGGAGTCTCCCCAGTAAGTCTCTTTTGTCTGTTAGGTTGTATCCCCAGTGTGTTTACCTCATGGATACTAACCTTCATCCTTCCCCGGTGTTATCCACCTGTGTGTGTTTGCTTTCGTTGTTGATTACATTTTTGCACCATCATGACATCATACCATCATACTAGAAGTTCATGACACGTCCGCATCCTAGACTAGTTTGGTTCATATCATTGCATATCAGCGTATCTAAGGGCAAAATTTTCGGTTATCTATATTTAAATATCTTTCACCATAATTTCCATTTCCCTTGTCATTCGGTGAAAATATTTAAAAAGGGACAACTGTTGCACCCCAAATTTTACCCTCAGATCCTCTGATCATTGTCATATCATGTTTAGGTCATATGTCTTAGCGTTTGCAGTCATGTAGTCCTTTAATCATTAATCATGCATTCATTTTATTCAGCGTCGTCCTTGATATTTATCTTGAATTATTTAGAATTAAGTTGGTTAATTTTGTTTTTTAGTTTAGGTTAAATTTTTAATTAGGTTTCAATTTTAAGTTAGTTCATTTTTTATCTTAGTCTAAACCTATTTTAATTAGTTTAATTTATTAATTTAGTTTAATTTTAGGTAATATAAATTGAATTTTAATTTAAGTTTTTTAGTTCATTTTACTCTTAGTTTAACTTCATTAATTTTCATTATCTGTTTTCTTTTATTTTAAAAAAAATCATGATTCACACATACAGCCTCAACAACACATCTAAGGACAAAATCAGCATGTGCCTCAAACCATTGCTACTAGCAGCCTGCGGTACGTACATCACACTGCTATCGTACTGCAACTTGAACAACAACAAGTCAATGCTACCTCTGCAGTCATTACTACACGCCACCGCACTCTCCTGCAGCACTCTGCATCAACAACAAAACAGCCCCTACACCTCTCCAACAAGCAAAACCGTACCATTGCTACAACCCTACATCACAGCTGCAAGAAACAATAAAGCCTGCTACTTGTACGACAACAGAGGAGGAAAACTTAAGCAAGAAGTTTGGCAAATGTTAAAGGGAATTAGAAGCAAAAGAATGAGTGGTAACAAGAACAAAAACCTTCTCCAAGGACCTTACCCCAAACCATCAACAAGAGACACTTTTCAAGAGTTTCTGAAAAATTAAAACTTACTTTCTAACTTTTACAAGCCACAAACCCATAAACCCCCATTCGGAATCACAACCCATAGCACAGAACCATAACCTCCTTCATCCGCCCTTTCCACAGATCATCTCTTTGTTCACCATCTCTGCTCATCTATATCACCATCTTTCATCGTCCTCCTACAAACACATTCAACTCGCCGTGTAAACCGTCACGCTTAACCTTTCCCCACCGCAGATCTGCAAACACACATTATGAGCATTCATCCAAACCACCAAGTTTTCCATCCGTGATTTGCTGATACACCTACGAAACTCACTATATATCAAGCAACCACCATGATTGAACTCACGCATCTTCAGTTTCAAACTCTTCCACCGTATGAATAACAAACCGGTTCACATCCAACAAATACAACCTTGCCACCCATCAACAACAATCGCAACCTATCAACACCACTACTTCTCCCTTCCTCCAATCGGTTTACCAGTTGTAGCGTAAAACCGACATCGAACCTTTTCTCTGAATCGCACCCGCACAACGCCGCGAGCGAAAGAGAATGAATCGAAGGTGAATGATCCGGTGGGGAGCGATCGTGAGAGTGAATAGATCGGTTGATTGAGAATGTGAAACAAGAAGATATCGAGGTGATGAAGCTGCGAGACCGAGAAATAGCGATTTGAGGTATGATGAGAGAAACAAGTCGTGAGAGATAAGGGAGTGTTGCGCAAGAGATTTGCGCGAATCAGGGGAAGATAAAGTTGGAACGGGATTAGATTTCAGCTTCTGCTTTTTTCTAAACGTGATTTTTTAGGTTATGGTGTTGTGACTTTGTTTTGTTTTCAAACTGATTATGGATCCTTGGCTGTCCATTTGGTCATTCGTGGGTTGTTTGGCCCATTCATTTTCCTTTTTTATTTTTTTTTGTTAGATAGATAGATGGGCTTTTCAGTCAATGGTGGGTTCTTGACTCTTTACTTAGGATCCAGACCATTCTCTCTTGTTTTTTTTTCTTTTCTATTTTATTTTAGTCTTCATGGCTTTTAGGAAAAACAAAACACTCTATGATATTTGTTTATTTTGGTATATGTGATTTTTAATATCTTCATGTCATTTTGATTTATTTCATCTAGGGCCTATGATATAGAAAAAAATCATGATTTTTGTTGAATCAATAAAATCGTGATGAATATGAGGCCCATTTCTTTATTTTTGTTGGTCTATGAGAGTTTAATTAAAAGATTATCGGTTTTACCGATTCAAAATCTTGATTTAGACTAGACCGACTTTATTTCCGTTTTAGCCCATTCTTCTTTATTTTGGCCAATGATCTCACAAAAATCATGTTTTGTTGATTTATCAAAATCAATAAATCTCTTGATTAGTATGAGGCCACCTTTTATTTATTTTTATTGGTCGATGAAAGTCAAATATCGAGCTTATCGATTTACCGATATAAATCTTGATTAAATACGAGACCAACTTTATTTATCACTTCGAGTCCATTTTTTTTATTTGGGCCGATGATATCACAAAAATCACGACTTGTCGATCTATTCAAAATCACTAAAGTCGTGATGTATATGAGGCCACCTCTTTTATTTTTTATACCGGTCAATGAAAGTTTAACATCATCGATTATTGATTTCTCGATTAAATCATGATTAAAATGAGACCGACTTTATTTTCACTTCCTATCGCATTTATATTCATTTTCATGTTTCGATCAATGAAGTCTTTCTGTTCACAAACGTTATTTGTCAAGGCGATTAACCTTCATTGTTCCAAATCTGTAGTGAGTGATCATCGAGATCTCTTTCTATACTTTGGGATCGTGATAGGTTACCTTCGATAAATTAACGAGAGTTTGTGATTTAAGACGAGGTCTTTACCTTTTCTTTTCGTGTGGCACGATTGTATCGGAGAATGATCATCAATATCATTTCTCCATCGTGTCTTAGCACAAAGATCGAATGGTGCATCCTCCAATAGTATGGTCTTCCTCATAGACCGTGCTACGACGGTTTAGCACTACATTGGACCCGATTCAGCGATCCAATAAATTAAATCAATTAACCACTAACTTTACTTTCTGTCAATATTATCTGGATTTTATTTTCTGTCCAATATTATCCTGATTTTTATACTTGTTCATATTCATATTGTTCACTGTATATTCATACTTGACTCATTTGACCCTCCTTCCAAAGGAAAGTTCTTACTTTGACTCCTAAGTCACAATCCATTCCCATTTCACCTTGGCCTCATAAGAGCCATTTTCCTTATAGTTTAGTAATAGGATAGAGTAATCGTGAACTCTATGTGATTCTCACCATCATGAGAACTCACTTTCCCTTTACTTAGACTTATAGAGTTATCGTGAACTCTATGTGATTCTCACTATCATGAGAACTCACTTTCTCCACCCATGACGTAGACTTAGAGAGTTATCGTGAACTCTAAAATGAGCTCAGACTCATTTCCCTTTGGAACGTTGGCCATAGTCAATGTTTCTTTCCTTTCACCCCTTAGTTAGGTGAACTACGGTTTCTCTGATTCTTTAGTCAGATACGTAGGCACAAGATGCGACGTCTTGGCGAGCAAACTTAGTGTATATACTCTTAGGTCTTTACCTATACCTAGGTCTTTACCTTACCTTAGCATAGATATCTTAGCAAGCAAATATAACATAACACAAAACTAAACAAGAGGTTCCTGTAGAGTACTACAGATACTTAGGGTGCTAATACCTTCCCTTTGTATAACTAACCCCCGAACCTTAGATCTCCCCCCTTTAGGTTTTCTTCAATCTTGAACCTTTCCTTTGGATAAATCAAAGTCGGTTGTAAAAGAAATATGATGCAAGTTAAGTAATAGCTTGTTATCCGATTTTCACCGCAACAATACACATTAAAGAAAGCTTGTTATTTCAAAAGGCTAGAACAAAGTGGATAGTGGAGGGAGATAACAATTCAAAATACTTCTATTCAGCTATCAATGCGAGAAGGAGAGATAACAATATTTTAGCATTGAATTTGGGCTTGGATGAGCAAGAGAAGGTGGAGTCAATAAAACAACATATTGACGATCACTTTGAAGACAAATACAAGGACAAGTTGAGGGGTGGTTTTAATATGGATCTAAATTCATTGGTAAAACTAAATGAAGAGGATAATAACATGCTGACAGAACCTTTTTCTATTGAAGAGATCCAAGAAGCGATTAACTCTTGTGATGACAATAAAAGTCCTGGTCCAGACAGGTTCAATTTAAAATTCATAAAGAAAACCTGGGAGATTTTAGGTGGAGACATAGTCAAGTGCATCAAAGAGTTCAAAGAGAAGGCAATGTTACCAAAATCCTTTTGTTCATCCTTCTTTGTCCTCATTCCAAAGAAGGATAATCCTCAACATTAAAAAAATATGAGGCAATTGCATTAATTGGGAGCATCCATAAGATCCTATCAAAAATTCTGGTTAGGAGATTAAGCAGGATCATTGGGAAATTAATATCTCACTCTCAAACTGCATTTGTACTTGGCAGACAACTACTTGATGGAGTGCTGGTCGTGAATGAAGTTTATGATTACATGATGAAAAGGAAGAAAAGAGGGTACATGTTCAAAGTAGATTTTACACAAGCTTATGATTGTGTAAATTGGAGTTTTTTGATCAAAATTCTGGAAGCCATGAATTTTAGTCATGTTTGGATTGAGTGGATTAGAGGAATAACTTGTAATAGTTATGCATCTGCACTTGTGAATGGAAGTTCATCCAAAGACTTCAAAATTCTAAGGGAGCTTAAACAAGGAGATCCACTTTCTCCCTTTCTATTTATCCTAATAACTGAATGTCTGGCAATGTTGGTGAGGAATGCTGAAAACAACAACTTATTGAGAGGTGTAAAATTGGATGATGAAATCTCTGTCAGACTCCTTCAATTTGCAGATGATACAGTGATATTTTGTGATGATTCATGGTCCAATATGTGGGCTATTAAGACAATACTGAGAGGTTTTGAAATTGTCTCTGGACTGAAGGTGAACTACAGCAAAAGCAATCTATTTGGTGTGGGAATAGAGAGTAATAAGTTGGAAGCAGTATCAGACTTTTTGTCTTGCAAAGTAAGAAAATTTCCATTCAAATTCTTAGGGTTGACAGTTGGAGGGAGACACAAGACAACATCATTCTGGAGACCTGTCATAGACATAATTAAAGCTAGATTATCACTTTGGAGAGGAAGACTTCTTTCTATTGGAGGCAGAGTAACACTAATAAACTCTGTTATAACTAACCTTCCAGTTCATTTCTTATCATTTTTTATGGCTCCAACAAGAATCCTAATGGAGATAAAGGCAATCCAAAGAAAGTTTCTTTGGGCTGGAGATTGGGACAAAAGGTGTATCTCTTGGGTGAAGTGGCCAAAGGTTTACAAACCAAGAAATCAAAGGGGATTAGGATTTAAAGATGTAACTGTGTTCAACAGAGCCTTAGTAGCAAAATGGATTTGGAGATTGGAAAATGAGAAAGAAGCATTTTGGAGTGGAGTAATCAAGGCCAGATATGGAAGTGATCTACAGCAGCTCAGTATATTTCACTAACAACAATTCAAGGCTAGAATCAATGTGGTGGAAAGATATTACGTGGCTTGCCAGACCATCAAATGATAAGGGAATTTTCAGTTTGTTAACATGGAAGATGGGTAATGGAGAGAAGACATTATTTTGGCAATCTAGATGGGTTGGAGGAAAAGCTCTCATGCTACAATATCCTGATCTATATAATACCTCAGCTGTTCAGAATGTGTTGATTAAAGATTGTGGCGATTGGGTTGATAATGAATGGAAGTGGGATCTAGTACGTAAGAATGTGATTCAGAATGCAATTGAAGGAGGACTTGGAGTAGATTTATCTTGTTTAACGGAAGAAATGAAACTTAATGATCAAGAAGAGGACATTATAATTTGGCCAAGAGGTTTAGATAATAAATTTAATGTTAAAGCTTGTTACTTGGGAATGACTCAAAGGGAGCAGGAGGAAGAATTAAATCACAATCTTGGGGAAGCATTGGATTTTCTATGGAAGATTAGGATTCCTCTCAAAGTGAAAATCTTTGGATGGAGATTATTCCCCAATAGGCTGCCATCCAGAAAAAATTTAGCAGAGAGAGGCATCATACCAGATCCACATCAGCAGGCTTGTGTGTTTTGTTTCCAAAATAATGAAGACATAACTCATGTTTTATTATCCTGTAGGAAAACTGTTCTATTTTGGAGGGAGATAGAAACATGGTTGGATATGCAGTTTCCTAAAGTAGACAACTGCATTGATTCATTCATACAATGGTCCAAAATACATGGGAAAGGTAGGATCTTATCATATATATGGTTGGTGGGATTCTGGAATATTTGGAGATATAGAAATTAGATTCTATTCAAGGATGCATTTATGGAACCGGAGGAAATCTTCCATTATGTAATCACCAGTTCTTGGAACTGGAAAATCTTGAACAAAAACAACAAAATGAGAGGTGATTTCCATGCTTGGTACAAAAGGGATATGGATATGTTATAGGTGATCTATGATCATAGTTGGATTCTTAGGTTATATCCTTGTGGGAACTCTGTTTGTTTAGAATCATGTGGAGTTATCAAGATTCAGGTTTATATTGTATCATGTTAAGGATCTCTGCATAATGCAAGGTCTGATTCATGTTGATAGGATTAGTTGGGTAGTTATTTCACTTTTTATTAGAACTCATTGTTAAGAATCTTGTGGAGATACCTTGATTTTCTGCAGTGTTGTTGTATTACTCTGGTTCCCTGCATAATGCAGGGTCTGGTTCTGGCTGTTTTTGCGATTAATATTATTGACTATTAAAAAAAATTAAAATTTACATTATATGTGGTGAGATACATGAGAATAAGTAGTTGATAGTATAAAATTATTGTATACTGTCAGTACATTTCCTATTTTTTCTAATTGTTAAAACATTTGACATGTAATTCTTTTTAAAACAAAACATAGTGTTAGAGACAAATATCTAAAGAATTTTAAAATTCAAGATTATTTTGAAAAAATAAATAAAAACACAATTGTCAACAAATTATTTAAAAGTTAGAATTTTTTATCAATAAAATGTTGATATGGAAATTATATTGATGAATAAATATTTTTGGATATTGATAATCGACATATTTACAACGGGTTGAAGTACTCCATATATTATATTTATTAAAACAAAAATATATCACCTTAAAAAACAATAGATATTTTCTTTTTCTTTTCAACGAAAAATATTATTAATAATTATTAGAAAAAAATACATTTTGAAGAATTTTGTTAAAATTAAAAAAAAAAAGAATAATTTAGTGCCAATGCTTCATTAAAATATTTATAGAAGCCCCAAAAAAATGATAAAAAATAACGTACAGTATGTTAACGGCTTTTAAGTTTGATATTTTTGGTTACTTCTTTAAATTTTATTAATTTGGAATTGGATTTCCTTTTCCTATATTACATTTTGTTGTTCACTTAATTTTTGTGATATAAGTTCTATTTTAAAATAAAAATATATATTTTATTATCAATATAACTCACATAGACATTATTTATACATTTTTAACATTTAAATCTAAATTCTTACATTTTAAATTTTAAATAAAAGTTATTTTACGGTTACATATATCCGTATCTTTGTTCAAAAACAATTAATCTAGTTAACAAATTAAAAACAGTAATTTGTATATATTCAATGAAAAATATAGCGCCGATTTTAGCTTTAAAAAAATTTATCTTTTCTTTATATGTTTTTAAAAATAATTTTATCAAAATGTTCTATAAAATATTAAAAATAATTAAATTCTTTTTAATAAATTGAAAAACTAATTTTGACATCTTATAACATAAACATATATTATTCAAAATTAAAACACTGTCAAAATTGAAAGTTTTTTTTAAAAAATTGTATTTCAAAAAGAATTTTTATGAAAATCTATTTGAAATAACTTTAAAATTAAGTGTTTCTTTAAAAAAATTTGATATACAATAAGAGTTTCAATAAAATGATATAATAGCTAAACTAACATTTTAAAAACAATTATTCGAACCAAATTTTTATTTAAAAATTCTTTGTAATTTGTTTTAACAAAAATATGTAACACTATAAAAATTATTTTAAATAAAAAAACTAAAATAAACGGGTCCATAATGATTCAAGGATTAAATATGTTTAAGGTCCCTATAAATATCCCACCTTTCAAAATTGGTCCCTATAAAATTTTTCTTCAAACATTGATCCTCCAAAAATTTGCCGTTTCCAAATGTAGTCCCTGACGTTAAATTCATGTAACGGAAAGTGATGTGGCATGCCACGGTGGAACAGAAATAATTTAATAGTGAATGGTCAGTCAAAAAACACATTTTATCCCTCCTTCACTCGTGCCCTAGGTTCATTTTTGTTCTGCGTTTTGCAAAGGATCAAGGAAGACAACGACCGTTGAAGTGGTGGTCCCAAGGAGTCATAGTGTGTATCGTAGCAGCGGTGGTCCCAGGTTAGTAACTTTGTCTGCCATTGTTGAGTTGTTTATTTGTGGTCCCCGCTTCAAACTTTTAGGTTTTGTTACTTTGAGTTAATGTTAGGGTTAGTATAACAAAGAGTAAATAGTAACTTTGCAATTCGTGTTTTTTGTTTTAAACTTGGTAAAAAGTTATGGTTATTGAGCTTGTTCCAGAAATGGTAAATGAAATTAAACTTAGATTAATCTATGTCAACAGGGTAATGGATAAGTTCAAGGTAGTTTTTTACTCAAAGGGTCGTTTTGTAAAAGACAATATCCTAAAATATGAGGGTGGGGAAGTCTATGCATTTGCTGGCCAAGATCCAGATTATTGGAGTTTCTTTGAGGCATGTGACCTAGTGAAAATAGTTGAACCAGAATTTGATTATACTACTGTTAAGATGTGGTGGAAACATGAGGGTGGATTGCTTGAGGAAGACTTAAAACAATTTAGGGATGATGGAGATGCACATGAGTTAGCCTTGTATTCAATTGGATCTAAGTGTGATGTTGAGATTTATTGTGAGGCTATCCTTGAGGGAGAGGATACTTTTATGACTAAGTATTTAGAGAAAGGAAAGGGAGTTAAATGTGAAGACAATGCTGACAATTTGAGTGAATCAAGTGTTGATTCTAGTGATAATTCTGTGCAAGGTGTGTATTTTGAGGATAGTGAAGATGAGAGGATGGCAGGTTTTGAAGAAGGGCTGGTGGATGTGTCTATTAATAGGGATGATGTAGTACAGAAAAGTGAAAAAGTTGAAACTGAAGAGTGCAAGGCTGAAGAAGATAAGAAAGTATTTATAACTGAAGAGATGGGTAAGGAGCATTTAATTGAGGATGAATATATGACAGATGAGCTTGACAGTGGTGGTGATGATGATAGCTGTGATGAAAGGCCCTGTGTTTTGAGGTATAATCAGGATGAATCATTGAGTAAAGATTATGTTTTTAAAGTTGGAATGGAGTTTTCATCTTTAAGGCAATTCAAAGATGCAATCTTAGAACACAATGTGTTGAATGGTAGAGAAGTAAAGTTTGAAAAAAATGACTCAAATAGGTGTAGGATTGTTTGTAAGGACAAGAAAAAATGTGATTACACTGTGTTATGTAGTAAGGTGCTCACATCCACTACATTTAGAATTAAAACTTTGTATGCAAAGCACAAGTGTGGAAGGAAGTTTTTTAACAGTAATGCCAGAGCAGAATGGGTGGCTAAAGTCATAGTTGATGGTTTGAAGAACAATTCTAAGATGAGATTAAGTGAGGTGGTAGCTGATGTAAGGCAAAGGTATGCAACAGAGATCCCAGCATGTAGGGCATTCAAGGCAAGAAAGATTGCAAGAGCCATTGTTCAAGGGGTCTCAAGCAAACAATTCAACCTTCTATGGTCTTATGCAAATTCTGCTTTGAACTGGGCCATAACAAGAGGACTTGCAAGAAATGGAAGCAAGAAGTGGAAGCTAAGACACTTGGTGGTCAAGAAAACCCCACCTAAGATGCTCAAGACATACCTACACAAGCAAGTCAAGTTGTCGTAGACTCCAATGTGACAGCAAAAAAAAGGGTAATTATTTTTACCAGTTTGTATTCTTATGTTGTTTTTGTTATGTATGTGTTGTCATAGTGTATTCCAATTATGTTTTTTGCAGGGGAGGCCTAAAGGAGCATCAACTAGCAAAGGACCTAAAAAGGTAAAGACCAATGAGGCAAAAACCAAGGAAACAAAAGTTTCTGTTAAGGCAACAACCAAGACAACAACCAAGGCAACAAAAGTTTCTGTTAAGGCAACAACCAATGAAGTTTTAACTACTCAGAATGCAACAACCAAGGCAGCCTCAACTACTCAGAATGCACCAGTTAATGAAGCTTCAGGTATTCAGAATGCAACCACTATGAAGAAGGCTACAACTACTCAGAATGCAACCACTGTGATGGAGAAGGAGACACCACAAGAAGGAAGTGCATCAAGGCCTGATCTCAATGAGGAAGGTGAATCCAGACCTGCTGTCAATGAGGGAATAGCTTCAGGACCTGCTGTCAATGAGGAGATTGCATCAGGACCTGCTGTGAATGATGGAATTCATCCAAAGTCTGCTGTTCAGGATGACTTTGTCAAGGATAATTCTGACTAATTGTATACAGATGAGCCTGAGGGCATTGAGGTGGAAAACCCAACATCATTAGATGACACTATTACTGCTGTTCTTACAGGTTCTGCAGTCTTGAACATTCAACCTCTCAGGATTGATAAGTCACCATGCAAGACTTCTAAGCCAATTCCAACTGGCCCAAGGGTTTTCTTTGGGAGTCAACCAAAGGTGGGCAGGAATACTCCTTTCAAACCACCTGGTATAAGAACAACTTTGTCTTCACCAAGCAGTAGTGAACCACCAAAAATCAGGACACAGAGCAGATACAAGGCCTATGAATGTGGGTTGCCTGAAAAAAGAGAAAGCCAGAGGTTGAAGACACTCAAAACAAAGAGCATGCCAGGCCCTGGGAAAGACAATGTAGATCCTGTGATTATACCTGAGGATGAAGGCATCAATGCCAAGGGGCACACACAATGAAGACTTTCTTGTTGTTGTTTAACTGATGTTTTTTGAACACCTGTTATCATGTTTTGGTCACTATTATGTATTCTAATTTCTGATGTAGGGGTACTGAAGTGGTCTTTAGGCCCAAAATACATTTCCTTACTATGCTATGATGTTATGTAAGGGTACCAAGGTTTAATTGACTGTTGTTAAATGTCAATGAAATATATGTCATCTCTTTTGAGTAAAATTCTCTGTTGTTAAATTTCATTTGGATCTATAAAACAAACTGTAATACAACAGTTTAATTTGGATCTATATAACCTGTAAAACAACATTTAATTTGGATCTACACCAAAACAAGATTTCATAACAAGACAACAACATATACCATTTAACACAAATATCATTAAAACAGCTCCGAAAACAGTACATAACATATATCATTTACCACAACCAGCTCTTACATTTTCCAAACAAAACCATATAACAACATTCTTACAATTTAACAAAACAATACAACATTACAACTCCTAAAAACAAAACAAACATTACAATCTCATTACAGTGACAACAAATGTCATTTACTCAATTCTACAATTACACCTAACCAGAAAATACATGTTCACCACTACTAAAATTTTGACAAAAAAAGCCTTCAAATTTCCATAGAATTCCACTGCCTTGAGCTTCATCTTCAACTTGTTGTTCTTCTTCATCGAACTTTCATAAAGATCCTTAAAGGTTTCCACCATTTTCATTTCCCTCTCTTCCTTGCTCCATTCTACATCCCCCATTGCACTTCTTCAATCCCACCTCCAATTTCATCATCCCAAAGAAACATGTTGCACGTTCCCTCATTCTTCCAAAACGGACATCTCCAAAACAATCTACCTTCGTTCTTCCCCCTCTTGCACACGTATGAAATCAAACTTCCCTTGCAACCACACTTTCTCCCTTCACTGTTGTTTAAACTCTTGGAGTGACGTGAAACAACCTTGCTGACCCTAGAAGATGTGGACATTACGAATCTTAATGGAAAAAATAAAGACAAACAAGATTGAGAAAGAAGAAGAAGATTGGGACAATACGAAATATTGGGGGTTTAGGGATTTGTTGGTGAATGATGAGAAAAAAGAAGAAGAAGAAGCCACACGTTAAAGGCAACAGAGAATGAATAAAATAATTATCCATTTTGAATAGTCAACCAAATGATACACAGTTGGCATTGGATTTCAGCACACCTGGCATGCCATGTCACCCTCCGTTAGTGAAAACTAACGGCAGGGACTACATTTGGAAACGGAAAACATTAGAGGGACCAAACCTTGAAGAAAATTTTTATAGGGACTAAACTTGAATGTTGGGTTATTTTCAGGGACCTATTACTTATTTAACCCATGATTCAATATCTGAATATTATTTATTTAAATTAATTTTTATCAAAAAATAATTATAACTTTTTTTACCGACAAAATGTGAATTTTTTACCCAAATAATCCACATTTTCAATTTTATTTCTAAAATAAACCAGATTTCAAAAAAAAATTCTCAATCTATCCCACTTTCAAACAAATTTTTATTTTGAACCCAGAGCCAACGCTAGATGAATTAGCGCCTCCACTGTAAAACTAAAGGGTGGCGCTAATTGAATTGGCGATTAACGAGAAAGTAACTGGTCCTGTAATTTTGTGTTGGGGGGGGGGGGGTTACACATTGAAGCTTCTTGTGTTTAAGTGGTTTGACGTGGATCGTATAGATATCTATCTTCGGAGACAAACATAAATTGCAACCAATATGTACCAAGTCATATAATTATTAGTTGATTTAAATTCGGTTGCCATCACAGTGTCCGTAAGACATGGTCATGATGTTGCCTTCATTTATGACACTCGAATTGAGCGAAGTCCTTCCTGTTGTCAAAGTTCCATTGTTCATTAATTTTGGTTGGTGCCATTGTCCAAGGCACGTCGAGGGATCTTGGATGTTTTGAAGTATTCCAAACTGCAGTTTCACACAGTCACTATGGTGCATCTCCATAATGGTGAACTTGATGGTCGTGTGCATGCAGTCCAAACGACTGCATCCACCTCACACTTGCACCGCCCCTAGTATTTCACAAGATCACTGTAAAATTAAACTCTAAAATAATAATTTTTCCTTTTGTTAGCAAGGCCTCATCCGTGAAGGTGAGTATAATAATCTCTCATATTGTTACACGATGCATCAAAGGTTTTGCATTCTACAAACTTATTCTTCAAATTGATGGAACATGGTTTTATGGGAAATACAATGACACATTACTTATGGCACGGGCACAAGACGACAAGAGTAGTATCTTCCTCATTTCCTTCGCTCTGGTTGAAGGTGAGACTCTTGGTGGTTGAATTTTCTTTCTCAAGAATCTTAGAATACATGTTGCTCCACAGTCCAACCACTATTTGGTTTCAGACAAACACGCATCTATTGAGAGTGTGTACAATAATCTTGAGAACGGATGGCAAAATCATCTTTCTAGCCATGTTTACTGTATTAGACATATTGCACAAAATTTCATGCGGGAAATCAAATTCAAGAACTTTCGGAAAAAAGTTGTGAATGCAGGGTATGCTTTAACTCAACCATCATTCTGACACTACCGTGAGAAAACTAAATTGTCAAATGCGGATGCATTAAGGTGGGTAGATAACATTTCATTAGAGAAGTGAACAAGAGTGTTTTACGAAGGATGTTGATGGGGCCACATGACAACAAACCTTGTTGGATCCATAAACGGTGTCTTCAAAGGCATTAGAAACCTACCAATAACCGCATTGGTGAGAACAACCTATTTTAGGTTGGGATCACTTTTCGCAACTAGAGGTGAAAAATAAAGTTCAATGTTATGGTCGGAGCAATTATTCAATGAAAGTTGCATGAAAGTGATGAAGGAGGAAACTATCAAAGTTATCACAGATACGGCTACAATCTTTGACCGTCATAGACACATTTTTAGTGAAAAGGAAACAATGGATGATAATGAGAGGAGGCCGAATAGAGACTATCGAGTCCCACTAAATAGAGGTTGGTGCGATTATGACAAGTTTCAAGCCTTCCATATTCCTTGCTCCCATGTCATTGCATCATGTTCATATGTTCACCAGGACGCTTCCAAGCATTTATCCGATGTTTAAAAAGTCATAAATGTATTCAATGTGTACAACAATATCTTCTCGGTGGTAGCAATGGAAGATTATTGGTTTACATATTAAGGGGACATAATTTTCCACAACTAAAATATGCGACGAAAGAAAAAGGGTCGCCCCAACAACACGCGTATTAGAACAAAAATAGACACGGCTGATAAAATGGTAAGATTATGTGGTATATGTCGTCAGCTCGGACACAATCAGACAAATTGTCTCAATGTTATAACAAGTTCTACAAGATCATTTATTTTTTCCTTTAAATTTTTGTAACCTTGGTATTTATAATATACAGCAACTTTTGGTTACAACAAAAATAACATAAACAACCTAAAACAAACAATTTTCGCACACCAACACATGACATATCATACCAACATAAATACGCATAAAACAACCACACAAACAACAAGTAAAAAAGACTTAACACCACAACATGTCTAAGAGATTACAACAATCAAAACAATATCATATATTGTAGACATCATATCACTAACATCATTGTCATCTTTAACTCGCACACTTATACACTGCATAACATTATTATCATCTACAATTAAGGTGTAGGAAACAAACCTCTCGATACTTCTAATTCTTTTCCCATCATTAATCTCTCTGTCTAACCAATCTTTCAAACTCCTTTCAATATACTCAAAATTTTGGATGTTCCAACAAAACATTTTCATTGGAGGTTTCATTTCCGAATAACATACACGCCCACATCTTTTATCAATCATGATAGGGCTAGTGAAGAAAATAAAAGAAGAATATAAAATGAGGTGTAAAGTAAATGGTAGAATGCACCTCTATTTATTCTAAAAAAAAAAGCAATACACACTAGCGCTAGATGATTGACGCTACCATTAAAAATATATACACTGCTATTAATTGGATTGACAATACTATATACGGACACTAATCCAATTGACGTCACTATTAAAAAAATAGGTGAAATCGTCAATTCATTTCGCACCACTATATGTTTCAATTTTTTTTTAATGTGAAATAGATAAGAAATTTTTTAAAACCTAAATTATTTTAGAAATAAATTGAAAATGTGAATTATTTAGATACAAAATTCACACAATATCGTCTTAAAAGATAAAAACCCAAAAACCATCCTATAGATACGATAAAAGTGAAAGATTAATTTTATTTTATTTTCATCCAAAAATGGATAAGTAAAACTGTAGTTAAAAACAGCACGACTCGCCACAGCCACTAAAAACTAAAATAATCAGTAATGGTAAAAAATTTCATAGATACCAAATTCGAACATACAACTAATTTACTCACTACCCTCTCAATTTGGATTATGAGTCAGCATGCAAATTGAAAATTCTCATTCTCATTTTAATTATTTTAAATTCATTATTATATTAAATCTATTACTTGGTTATAAATACTCAGAATGTCTTCAGCATCAATGTACAAAATCACTTCCATAATCACAAGCAACATCACTTGCTACGCACCCAAGAAGCTTACTAAGAAATAGCTTCACAAAAATGGGTGCATGGTTAAGAAATGCAAAGCCATATCTACTACTCATAGCAGTTCAATTTGGTTCTGCAGGAATGTTCATTTTTGCCATGGATGCTATCAAGAAAGGAATGAGCCATTACGTCTTCATCGTCTACCGTAACGCTCTCGCCACTGTCACATTAGTTCCGTTCGCATTTTACATAGAAAGGTCTCTACAACCTCTTACATTCATCCATTTATTATTAGTACTAATTATAAGTATCAAGCGTTTTAATTATGTTGTTCTAAGAAAATGTGTTTTTTTTTCTTTCAGGAAAATTAGGCCGAAGATGAGTCTCCGGGTATTTTCAGAGATTATGTTACTGGCTTTTTTCGAGTAATGATAATAGTTTATAATATACGAATTTCAATCTCGATTTTTCTTTAGTAACTTAATTAATTAAACTATATTGTATTGCATTTACAGAATAATACTTGATCAATGTTTTGCGCTGTTGGGGATGAAATTGACTTCGGCTTCTTTCCTTTCTGCTGTGATGAACTCTGCGCCGTCCATTACTTTTCTGTTTGCAGTCATTTTAAAGTAACCAATTAAACAGATATATATCATCATAGTTCTTAATTATTTTTGAATAATAGTTTTTAGTAAATTAACTACTTGATTGTATTGTGCAGATTGGAGCACATGAAGATAAAGGAGGTAGCATGCCAAGCCAAAATGATTGGTACTGCAATAACATTTGCAGGAACATTGTTAATGGCTCTATACAAAGGTCCGGTAGTTAGTGTTGTGAAGTCATCTATTAATCATGCTACCAGTCAGCCTGAGATTGTGAACAATTCCGGTAACAGATGGATCATAGGAACATGTTTCCTCCTCATCGGCTGCGCTGGCTTTTCCGCCTTTTACATATTGCAGGCCATAACGTTGCGAAAGTACCCTGCACCGATGTCGCTGGCAACCTGGGTTTGTTTCGTTGGCGCACTTCAAAGCTTTGTGGTGACAATATTTGCTGAGCGTCACAACTCTCATGCTTGGGCTCTTGGCTGGGATTCACGACTCTTTGCCCCAGCATATGCGGTTAGTACACTTAAATTTATTTGTTTATATGAGAAAGTTGAGTCAGTAAAAGTAAATGTGTGGTTTGTGATTTGTGATTACAGGGGATAGTTACATCAGGAGTGCAGTATTACATACAAGGGGTGGTTATGAAAGCTATGGGTCCAGTTATTGTAACTGCTTTTAATCCGTTGCGTATGATCATTGTAACGGCCTTGGCGTGCATCATTCTTTCGGAGAAACTATTTCTTGGAAGTATAATTGGAGCAGTTGTGGTGGTTGTTGGGCTTTATCTAGTTGTGTGGGGAAAATCAAAAGAGCAGAAAGCCCAGGATGATATTCATATGACAGAGTCACCTATGAAGGAGAACCAATTACCTGTGACAGCTCCTAAAAATGAAAATAGCGATGGTAATAAAGCTCAATTGGTCATGCACGGTGAAGAAACATGTTACAATTGTGGACGAAATTGAATGGGCTGGGCTTTGGTGTTACCATTCCTTTACTGATATAAGCCCAATGTCATGCCTATGCTATTCGCAACAGGGAATTGGGAATTTGGTAATATGTCAATGACTCATGAATTCGTCATTTTATTAGTGGTCATTTTGTTGGGAGTATTAGAGGGCTTTCAAAAGAAAAAGAAAAAAAATTTGTATGATCAATTTTGTTGTTTGAGATTTTAAAATTGTGAAAGTAAATGATATTCTTAAACACAAAAACAAAACTCAAAGGATGAAGGAAATTTCAAAGTTAGACTAAAATCTTAGACATTTAATACCGTAAATTATTATAGTATTAAACAATTGAAAAACATGTGTATCTTGGTTCCATCTTTTAGAAAACATAAATGTGATAGTCGTGCTCTCTTCTTTATTAATGAATATGACTTGCTATATCAAACTGACTTATATATGATACTTAATATTGACTGGATCATGAGTGTCACAAGATCATATATTAAGAGAAAAATGAGATATATGGTATGGCTTTTGATTTTGATAGAGTTTTAGATAGTGATTTCAAATTTTGATCTAACAAAGACAGTGTTTCCCTTAAAATCCAATATGTTTTGAGGAGTGCATTTTTTACAGAAAATATTCAGGACATAAGAGTAAAGTTAGCATGCTGATAAGTGTCAGATATATATTAAATAAGTTGTCGTTAATTGACTTAGTTTACAAGCAATCTTTACAAAAACTCTCAATTTAACTATAAAAAGTAAGAAAATATCTATTTGAACTTTTCTAGTATGCACTAACTGAGAACAAGTAAAAAGAACTATAAAACAACGATTCAACACGCAAAAGATAAGCCTGAATAAAACCTTGGAAGACCGGACTTGCTAGGCCCAGCATAGGCGCGCTAGGTGTAAGCCAAAGGACAAATGACATGTCCAGATGCAAGTACTTCATGGTGAAGCAATGGTTAGCACGCTAGTCTAAGGGGTGGTGTGATGGGAACAGAATGGAGGCCAATGCCACGTGACAGACATGCAAGCGTTGCTTGCAGAGAAAGAAAAACTGGTCGGACAGAGTTAGCAGAGCAGGGTAGGCGTGCTAGGCGCAAGGACGTACGGCTAGTGAGAACCCCAAAATTTTGCCTATAAATAGCAAGTTCCAGTTCATTGCAAAGGGAGTTTCAGTGGATTGAGGTAGTACATATTTGGATTAGATTCACTTTGATCTATAATAGGAGAACAAGAGAGGAAGCCAGAAGGCGGAAGCGCTGCTCAAATGATAGGGCAAATCCCACTTTCAAGGTCAACTTCTCTGAAAAGACTGTTGTTATGCTACCATGAGTAAGTGTAGCTAAAATCCATTTATTGGAGGTTAGATATAGTCATTATATTCATGTACTAAATAGGTCATGGCGTTCTATGTAATCCATCTCATGCTTTAATATTGATGACTTTTTAATCTAAATGTTTGCTTTATTTTCGCTACCTAAAACATGTTTTCATGGTGTGACATTACATCGAAAGGTGCTTGTCATTACTAGATCCAAGATAATCATTGTTCCGGAGTGAACCAATGACTAGACATGGCCCAATCTACTTCTGCTCCCAGAACGACCTAATTGCCTATGCCCACCCAATATGGGGCAACATTTACCTTTCTTCCCCTCTACCGGGCATATATGGACAATTGACCCACAGGGTCACTTGCTCCTCCCCGGCATTCCTGCCCGTTACGCACGGCTCCACCATCTAGAAACAGTCATGACACCCGTGCTCGAAACTGCATATTTTCCCGTCGCAACGGCTAGTTTCGGGTACCTCTGCCCGTCATAACGACTAGTTTTTGGCAGTTACCTATTCTTCGGGAAACGGTTATTCCGCCCCAAAAATAGGGACCGTTGGCCACGCGCTAGGGGCATTATAAAAACCCTCTCATTTTAGAGGGTCAGGTATTCTAAATCATCCTAAGAAACACATACTTTTGTACTTGCCTTTTTCCTCTCCCGATTCTTACTTTAGCATCGGAGTACCTTGCAGGTACACCCTCTTCTTCATCTCACACACCCAGCATCACAGGCGTCTTTCATGGCCCACCTGAGGTTCTGATCAACCGTCAAGATCAGTGGCGCCGTCTGTGGGACACCTGTTATCTCCGTCTTAACATCCACCTCAGATTCAAGACCAAAACAGCTTTCTGTCCAAGATTCCGATCATGGCAGGTCAAGACCACGTTCATGATGCTCGCAATTCTATCTTTCTCCGCGTCAGCAAGACTGATACTGACGGAGCCACATCCTTCCTCGAAGCTAACGCCCATCATCTGAGAGATGGCGCCACCACGTCGCCTTCCCCTCCTCGCGCTGATCATGTTGATGACCAGCCATTCCTGGACCTCCAGCCCGTGCCAGTTCCGTCCAACGCCGACCCGGCCGTGGCGGCCCTTCTTGAAGCTCTCAACAAGACCAACCTCCTAATCCTCCAACAAAATGAGAGGATTGAGGCCTTGGAAGAATCTGCCAGACCAAGATCCCCTCAGCCGAGTCTACCTCCCCGACGTGAAGGCGGCCGTCGGGTGCGCCAAGAGCCAGAATCCCACGCCATCCGGAAGCGCGACGACTTTTCCCCGCGAAACCAGTACTCCCTAGGAAATAAGAGGACCAGGAGAGACCAACGTTCTCCCCCTGTCAAATCGAAGAACCGGGCATGAACACTGTCTCCCCGTCAAAGTCATCGCCCTATCCCCGAGCGAAGCACCCGCTCCCTATCATGGACCAGTTCCAGCAGCGACGACGAGCCTCATGGCCCGTTGTCTCAGGAGATCATGGCTAAGTACCTTCCAAAAGGCTTGGAGAAACCACCGTCTTTGGGCACTTACGACGGTACGACAGACCCTGACGAGCACAACGAAAATATCGATGCACTGCTCAACTATCGTGGCGTACGGGGCACCATCAAATGCCGCCTGTTCCCTACCACGCTCCAGAAAGGAGCAATGACCTGGTATAAACAATTGCCTGACGAGTCCATCACCTCACGGAGACAATTGGGGAGAATGTTTTCCAGACATTTCACGGCATCACGCCGCCACCCGAAGACCGAAGCCTCCATTGAGGCCATAATTCAAGGGAAAGATGAGCCTCTCCGAGCGTACATCGAGAGGTTCAATAAAGAAGCGGTGCAAGTCCCTACCACCGATGACAAGAAGAAGTTCTTGCTCGAGCGAGGGCTTCGTCCCCGCACAGAATTCACCAAAGCTGTTGGCATTGCTCCTCGCAGAACTCTTGACGCCTTCCTCCTCAAGGCGCAAGCATATATCCAATATGAGGAGAAAGAGCCAGCCAGCTCCGCCCATGTATCAAGCCACCAAGAAAGTGTCCGGGCCTCCAAAAACAATGAACCCTCGACATCTCGTCGGGGAGACAAAAGACGTGAAGATCGTCCCCGAGAATCACGGGACTACAAAGGGCCATCCGGCCGCTTCCATGATTATACTCCCCTGACAGTCTCCAGGGAGAAAATCCTCTCCGAATGGGCCCGCTCAGATTTCAAACAGGCAGGGGTTCGATTCCCTAAGCAGATACCGACCAAGCCGAACGCTAACAAGTCGAAATACTGTCGTTTTCACAAGAGTCATGGCCACACTACTGATGATTGTATCCACCTAAAGGATGCCATAGAGATACTGATCAGGGACGGCCACCTGAAACAGTTTACAAAGAAGAAGGAAACTCCCCGGCAAGATGCCCAGGAGTCAAAGAAAGTCGTGGAAGAGGTGTCTTCCTCAAAGGAGAGAAACCTTCATGTCGCCATGAGCTATCGCGGCCTGAAGATTTCTATGTTCCCGAAGAGCTCAGCGCTCCCCCCTACTTCGCTGCACATAGCCCGTGGGAAACTTTCCCCTCCGCCATGGTCATTTCTGGAGGGGCTTCAACAAAGTTACCGTGGGCTCCGTGAAAAGGAAATTCGAGCACCTTCTCAGCACGAGCTCCAACAAGAGAACAACGCTCGACAAGGTCCGGGGAGAATCGGTCCCTATCTCTTTCTACCGAGAAGAACTCCTCGGAGGGGCCCCGAACTCAAGCATTCCACTACTAGTAAAAGCCCAGATGGCAAACTTTGATGTTCGCCAAATCTTAGTCGACCAAGGCAACTCGGTCGATATCATGTACTCACAACTGTTCTCAACCCTCCAGCTCGATGAATCGCACCTCACTCCCTACATGAGTTCTGACCTACAGGCCTTCAACGGATCGGTTACGAAACCCTGGGGATATGTTGAGTTGATCGTGACTTTTAGATCTGTGGAGACGACCAGGCCGAATTAGTGGCCGTACCATCAACTGTGCACCTCAAAATGAATTATTACACTTCCAAAGGTATGGTCGCCACCTTACATGTGGACATCGAAGCGGCCACCAAAGGACTCAACAGCATTGCTGCCAAGCCAAAGACTTCCAACAAGCCGACTCTGTCCAGCAGCTCCAAAGAAGCCAAGCCGCTGCCACGCGTCGACTCTATCGACCACGACAGTCGCTTCTCCGAAGATGATCAGAAGGAGACCCAGACTTGCCCGAGTAGCCCGTCAACTTCGACCAGCACCAGCAACAACTCTCATCCGATGCGTCCAATTGCAGATGGCGAGTTCGAAATCGTCCTGCTCGGCGACGACCCCCAGCGAGGAGTGAAGATAGGGACCGGCCTCCCCGACATAGTGAGGAAACAACTCAAGGCTTACCTCCGAGAAAATGCGACTTGTTCGCTTGGAGCGCCGCTGAAATGCCCGACTTAGATCCTGCTGTCGCCTACCATCAGCTTGCAATCGACCCCGCCGTCAAAGCTGTAGCACAACGTAAGAGATAACAGTCTTTGGAGAAAATGGAGGTTGCAGATCAAGCTGTAAAAGACCTCCTCAAGGCAAACTTAATTTTGGAGGCCAAGTACACTACTTGGTTGTCTGATGTTGTACTCGTCAAAAAATCTAATGGAAAGTGGCGTATGTGTGTTGATTATACTGATCTCAATAAGGCATGCCCAAAATATGCCTACCCCTCCCGAATATAGATAAACTTGTTGATAATTCTGCCGGTTTCAAACTGTTATCGTTCATGCACAGCCTTCATGACCAAATTGGGCAACTATTACTATAACGTAATGCCCTTCGGCTTGAAAAACGCTGGCGCGACCTACCAAAGGATGATGAACAAGGTCTTCCGGGGAAAAATCGGCGACATGCTCGAAGTCTACATGGACGATATGATCGTAAAATCCCAAGAGGAAACCAATCACACAGCCCATTTAAGAAAAGTCTTAGAGCAAGCCAGGAAATACCGAATGCGTTTCAACCCAGAGAAATGTGATTTCGGGGTGCGGGCGGGAAAGTTCCTCGGCTTCTACCTGACGGAACGAGGTATCTAAGTCAACCTCAACAAGTGTAGAGCCTTCTCTGAGTTTCCTACGCCCAGTTCCAAGAAATCCATCCAATCCCTCAACGGGATGCTCGCTTCACTATCTCGTTTTGTGGCCAAGTCTACCCAGCACGCTCTACCGTTCTTCAAACTCCTTCGTAAAGAGGCGGCATTTGAATGGACGGAGGAATGAAACCAGGCTTTCCTCCACCTAAAGCGAGCACTATCAGAACCGCCATTCCTCTCTCGGCCAGACAACGGCAAAACCCTGTACCTATATCTCGTCGTAGCAACCGAGGCCATTAGCACCGCCCTCATACGTGAGACACCTGATGGGAAAAAACCCATATACTTCACGAACAAAGCATTGCAAGGACCTGAGCTGAGATACCAACAAATAGAGAAAATAGCTCTTGCCCTCTTCAACGATGCGCGACGTCTGAGGCACTATTTTCTGGTCCACACGATCATGGTCCGAATAGACCAACCCATTAAGCAGCTGTTAGGCCGACCAGACATGGCCGACAGTATGCTCAAATGTTCCTTGGAGCAGTCTGAATTCGACATCTAATACGAAGGCAGAAAAGCCCTCAAAGCACAGGTGCTGGCTGACTTCGTCGCAGAGACGACATTTGCCGATTCCCCCGTTTATCGGCCGCGCAAATGGACAATCTTCGTCGACGGAGCATCCAGCTCGGCGGGAAGCGCGACAGGTATCATTTTGGAAAATGAGGAAGGGATCATCGTCGAGGTTTCACTCACCTTATCTTTTTCTACTTCCAACAATCAAGCTAAATACGAAGCCTTCCTCACGGGTCTACGCCTAGCCGAGGACCTGGGGCCCGAAGAGGTCGTCATCTGCACCGATTCTCAGCTCATGGCCCTTCAAGTTCGAGGAGAATATCAGGCCAACAACGACAACCTGTCCTAATACTTGTCCCTGGTCAAAGAAAAAATGACGAAGTTCACTACAGTAGAAGTAAAACATGTTCCCCGCGAACATAACGTCCGAGCAGACGTGTTGTCTAAATTGGCAAGCACGAAGAAAAAGAGCGGAAACAAATCTATCATCCAGGAAGTGCTTCCTCGACCCAGCATCGAGAAAACCTCCACAATCCTCGACGTGTAGGTCATCGGCGACAACAACTGCTGGATGACCCCGTTTATAATTGCCTCGCTAAGGATGAACTCCCATCTGATCCCAAGGAAGCCAGCATAGTCAGGCGCAAGGCTTGCTCATACGTTCTAGTCAAAAATAAACTCTATAGGCGAGGATTCTCCATCCGTTTGCTAAAATGCATCGAGGAAGAGATGTTCGTCCATGTCCTATAGGAAATCCACGAAGGGATCAATGCCCAACATCTAGGGGGACGATCCCTCGCTAGGAAAGCCCTGCGAGCATGATACTATTGGCCAACCATGCAGCACGACGCAAAAGAACACGTGAAAAAGTGCGATAAATGCCAGTGGCACGGGGACATGCACTTGGCCCTACCTAACGAACTCAAAGATATGTCCTCCCCATGGCCCTTTGCATGGTAGGGCCTAGACATCCTGGGACCATTCGTCGCAGGGTCAAACTAGAACAAGTACTTGATAGTAGGTGTCGACTACTTCACAAAGTGGATAGAAGCGGAGGCTCAGGCCAAAATAATGGCCCATAACATACTTCGTTTCTACAAGCAAAAAATCCTTGCACATTTTGGCATTCCCCAAGCAATAGTCACCGACAACGGGACACAATTCACGGACAGAAAATTTCAGGACTTCGTAGCCCAACTAGGCACGAAACAATATTTCGCATCCGTCGAACATCCCCAAACCAACGGGCAGGCCGAAGCGACAAATAGAGTAATCCTGCGAGGCCTCAAACGAAGGCTAGACGAAACAAAAAAAGCCTGGCTCGAGGAACTGCATAGCGTACTATGGGCCTACCACACTACGCCCCACTCTTTGACCGGGGAAACTCCTTTCCGCCTAGCTTACGGGACTGAGGCAGTGATCCCCATTGAGATACATGTGCCATCCCGGCGGACTGAATCACCTCTGGATGAGGAGATATACGACGAGGCACTCAGAGAAGAGCTCGACTTCGTTGAAGAGGTCCAATCAGGAGCAGCTCTCCACGAAGCCTCATTAAAGCAGAAAATTGCAATCAGGCACAACACCAAGGTATACGACGAGAAATCCAAGTGGGCAGCCTTGTCTTAAGAAGGAATCACAAGAATTCTCGAGAAGGTAAACACGCCGCAAACTGGGAAGGACCCTATCACGTCCGTGAAAAGACGGAGAATGGGGCCTACTACCTAGAATACCTCAACGGGGAAGAACTTGCTCAACCATGGAACGCCGAAAAGCTAAAACAATATTATAGCTAAGGCCCTGATCATTGGTTTGCTTCGTCAAAGCAACGAACATTACATTCCGACTATGATGTACGCCCAGGTACAAGTGTTACATACCAGCTAAGGCAGGATCCCACTCAAGAACGAGCAGGACCCTTGCCCGACGGTGGTTCCTCAACCGAGCCCGCCATCGTCAAAGTACCATGATAGGCAGAACACCCAGCTCGCGATGGGAGGTTCACGCCACGAACTCATGCCTCAAATGCGACCTGAGCTCCGCTATCATGCCGGGAAGCTTCCCCGGCCGTTCGACTAGTCCCCCTCACTGCCGAACACATCTAAGTCGAGCAAATCCCGAAAGCAATAAACGGATCAAAGTTACTCTTATTACGGGCACACACGCTTATCGAGCAAAGTTACTACACTTAGCAAAAAAAAGCGAATAAAGCTATGCGTAAATATACAACATACAAAAATGGCCAAGACAGTCGAACACATACATTTCAAAAATAATTAAGTGGCCACGAGGACCACGATTGTGCTTGTTACATGAAAAAGGGGCCACACCCCAAACTAAAAAATAAAGTTACATAAAACTTGGCACGCAGGCCAGAAATATCACAACAACAAAAAGGAGACATCATTCCTCCATCTGCTCGGCCTCCTCAGGGACAGGCTGCGTCGGCTGAGACTCCTCACCAAGGATACGGGCATGCTCATCGCCAATCTGGAGGAATTTGGGATTAACAATCTTGCCATCTTCAACATGACTCAAAAAGCTGGTCCCCTCCATGGACAACTGAACCCATGGATTCACAAGTTTGAGTTGAGCCACAACATTGTTGAAGGACTCCTCCCCCGATGGCATAGACATCGTCCTCCGCTCGCGCAGTGCGAGCGACCAGCTCAGCCTGGGTCTTTAGCGCCTTCACCTCGTCAGGCTCATCTTCAACCTTAGCCGCCACAGACCTTATCTTCTCGACCAAGTCCTCGGCAGCTTTCTTCTCAGCGATAAAGGTGTCATCCCCTTTTAACTTAGCAGCCTCCTCCTGGGACTTCCTCCTCGCATCTTCAGCAGCCTTGGCCTCCTCCTTGACCTTCTTCACCTTTTCTTCCAGGTATGAATTTGCCGTTTGGGCCTTCTTTAGCTCGGATTCGGAGGGGAGTCTTCCTCGGCGTAGACCACCGCCATCTCCAGTACCCTGATCAGTGCGGAAGTATCCTGCGCTAGCATTGCCCTCTTGCTCGGGCGGTCCATACCCTCGAGCTTTAGGGACTTTGCCCGAGGAACCTTCAAGGATAAACCCTCGAAGAACCTTATGTCGTGAAGGCAGGGAGAAAGCTCAAATTCGCTCTTCTCTCCTGCCCGGCTGAGGTCCACCACCTCGTTCTGACGGATCCGCTTAAACCTTGCTATCCCAGGCACCGGGGAACCCTGAGCAGATAATGGATTGGGCGAGGAGCTCCCCAAAGCTAGCTGAGAAGGGGTCACCTGCTGGGTAAGCCGAGTCTTTGGATTAGTCGCGCCGTCCTTGCCCTTCGCCAGAGCATTCTTCACCATCCTTTCGTGGGCTGAAGGCATCTCACCTGCAAACACATAACGGGCATGTTAGTAACCGAAGAAATTATAATCCGGACAAGCTAAAAAATAAAGACTACGGAGCAACTTAAGGGCGTCAGCATGGGTCTTGCACTCAAGAAGCCCTTTCGTGTTGATATAACGATGTTCCACTATTTGCCCGCCATCTTCATCGAAGATCGGGTCCCCTTTCTTGGTCCACCACACCTTGAGTTTAAAACTGTTAACGTAGTTTACCAGCGCTGCATAGCCAACTTTTTCATCCTCGTTCAGTATCTCCAGTTAGGAAAGATAATGGTCAGTGCCCCGGGAAAAATGGTCCCTGCTCCAACGGAAGGGAAACGTATACACTATGTCCGCCACCAACTTCCCATGCTCGTCATACAGATCATTACCGTCCTCGTCCGTAGACACTTTCCAGGCGTACATGGTATTCTGGGCTTTCTCCGACACAGGTTCATTGATGTAGAACCTCTCCTTAAAAGTCCTGATAGACTTAGAGAAAGTTTTGAACAATTTCTTCGCTTGCTTCAGCGAAACCCAACCATACTTTCTCCCCGTAACCTGCCTTTGGAGGTGAAAGATTGTGAAGAACAAAGGGAGGGTGGCTCCTATCTTCAGGAACTCACACGTCAGCTCGAAAGCACAGATGAACTCTAGTGAGTTAGGGTGCAGCTGTGATGGGGTCAAATCCAAGTGCACAAAGACGGACCGCTGAAAGTCAGTGAAGGGCAGCCTCAGCCCTATACCTTTAAAGGTATACTCGTACATCGGGAACATCTCCCCGTAATCCGTACAAATACGGTCGTCCTCACTTGGGAAGTTCACTTTCCACTCCCCTTCTGGATCCACGGTTGTAAAGACGTCCTCGGTATATGAAGCGAAGATGGAAGCATGCTCGGCTGGCTCCGCAACTGTCCACTCCTCCGCGGAGGCCCTGTCTGGGGGAGTCTCCTCGACATCGCTAGGGGCAGTTGAAGCTTTAGTGTCATTACTCTCCGAGGAGCTCTCCGAGGATGAGTCTATAAGGATCTCTTTCTCGGGTTCGCGTGCCATCTCGTTCACCTAAAAAGCAGAGGACAAAAGTGAATTCGGCTACAAAATCAAATCCACCCTTCCACCGCTAATTAAGTGAAAGGGCGTGCAAAGGGCCAAGGACGACGTCCTCGGCCTAAGCCCTAGTCAAATGGCACAAAATACTGCACGGGAGATGCCTGGGCAACCCCTCCTACCCGTAAGGGAAGATTCTTCCCGGATCATTGCCCAGTTTTTTGTTTGAAGCTTCACCGGAAAACTCATGAACTCACCGGAAAATTCACGAGAACGGCGGAAAACTCATTAGCTCCACCAGTTATCCTCACGCTCTTCATCGCAACGACGTCGAAAATAGCCTAGCCTCCTAAAGCTCCGGCGACCACGGTAGAGTGTGGCCAAGCCACCGTCTACCACCAACAGTCACCAGAAAAGGCCACAACAACTATCTAAAATCATCCTAACCGCATGTATTCTAGCGAAACGTAAGCAAAAAGTTGGAAAATGAAGTAGAAATGAACAACTTACGTGGTCGAGGAAGCTTTAAGGGGTCGAAGACGCTGCTCGAAACTTGCACGGCGGCGAACTGGAAATCTCAGAGAGAAGATGCATGAAGGAGAGAGAAGTGAAAACGCAAATGAGCAGCTTCTCCCAGTATTTATAGGCACTCTGAAGGCACGTGCACGAGCATGCGCGGCTAGGGCCATCATCATAACCCTAGCCTAGCCATCATAAAACCCACGCGCTATAAAAACCCTCTCATTTGAGAGGGTCAGATATTCTAAATCATCCTAAGAAACACATACTTTTGTACTTGCCTTTTTCCTCTCCCAATTCTTACTTTAGCATCAGAGTGCCTTGTAGGTACACCTCCCTCTTCATCTCACACACCCAGCATCACAGACGTCTTTCTTGGCCCACTTCAAGTTTTAATCAACTGTCAAGATTAATCATCTATTAGATACTAGCGGCTAGAGATATGGTTAGGTTCAATATCCATAAGTATTGTAGTATGGATCGGTGTGGAGTCTTGTTGCTTTATAATTGTTGAAACTTAATGTTATGTGTTTGTTAATAGTTCGATATATCAGCTATTGGGTAATGCACCAATCTCACGCCGTTGAGACCAAAAGGAGATACGAATGAGAGAAACATGTGGTAATATTAATAGCTGAGTAAAATAGTATATTACTGACCTATTGATGGGCATGATAAATACGTCATGATGAAATCTACCTCTAGTAAGCATTCTTACTATTAACACTGAAATTTCTATTTTACTTTCTTCCATTTATTTTTATATTATTTAATTTCACGTAGCTCAACCAATACACAACCCTTTTCTCTACTTAAAATAATAAAAACTGTTGAACGGTATTTGAAACCACCAGTCCTTGTGGATATAATAATTGTAAAACTTATTTTTGTTACACAAGCGACACATGAAATCACGAGTGAAAGAAATTTTTGGTTGTTTGCAAGTAACACATGCTTAGAATTTTACTCCTAGCTATTCGTGTTGATGGATTAGGCCAACAAAAATCACAAGTAGAGCATCATATTATCCTTAGATATCGCCTTATGATTACCTTATTTCATGTTGATGTAGCTTTCCCTATTTTTTATAAGGTGTGCTTAAATACATTTGAGGAACACATAATTTATTATAGGGGGATTCCACGATTCAAACACAAGCATGAATTTGTGAGGGATGTCATGTTTGATATATTTTGACAAACCCACAAAACAGAAGGCTTTCACTTAGGCCAACTAATGTTATGGTGTACGAGTAGGCAAGAGGAAAATATGCATGTGTGGACTTGATTAGGGTTTCCCCCTTGTGGGACTGAGGACTAAAGATTTTACTATAATACAGACAACCATTAAAGCACCTTAAAGTGAAGTGGTCAAACATAAGAAAATGTGTGCGGATAATCAACATGTTTTCATAGCATTTGTATTTGACACTTTTCTGTTCCTATCATCAAAGACGGTGGATCTTATACAAAGAGTCTAAGGGAACATGCATATCCATGTTGTGTCTTGTAGGACTATGAACGTAGTTTTAAAAAGAATTTTTTTCTATCCAAAAAGAGGTAGCGACAGCTTGTTTCTCACTTTCCTTCCATTTATGTGTAATCATTTATTATATTTCTTGCTTTCAAAGCATATGAGGCTTTGATAGATTCATCTTCAATCTAATCGTTTAGGGTTTTATTAACCAAAATGTGATTGACGAATATTTTTAGACAAAATGGCCTGTCATCGATAGCAACCTAAAACTTTTTATCTACTGACATCAAGTGTACATACATGCATTATTTCTAATACGTGTAATTATCTCACTTGAAAATGGGAGATATATTGTATACCCCTTTCAAATGCTCCTTACCCATATTTACAATTTTTAAAGTCATAAGACGTGATCAAAAAACCGACTCTGAAGCCAATTATTTGGTTGAATATGGGCGTAAAATGGTCTAGAAGGGGTTTTAAATAGACATTTCCCAATAAAAGAATTTTCAAATTTTGTCCCAAAATAAGAGTTTAAAAAGTGGGGGACGAAAGTTTAAAAGTGTTTTTAAAAAAATTTCGCGTTTAAATAGATGCACAGACAAATTTTTTTGGTCATGTTGGCTAGTTGCAGGAATTCACTTTTTAAAGGTGAACAAGTGGGATGGCACAAGATCGAACCCACGCCCTACATCTGATGTCCCTACACAACTATCAACTGAGTTGTCTTAACGACACGATGTATAGATGAATTCAATACTAACAAAATGATGATGAATAAACTAATAAAAAATATGGTAATTAATATAATTAAATTAAAAAACATTGTTTGAATGGAATTTGATTAATTGGTATAAAGATCTAGAACTGCATATTTCCAAAACAATCTTTAGAAAATAATGTTTAGTATACTTGATCTAACATATGCATATGCTTATTCATTAAACCGCTATAAGTAACAAAACTCTAATCAAATAGAAACTAGAAAGAAATTAAAACCTAAGAACACACACAATCTATGTGGGAATTAAAAGATAGAATGATACAGAAAGTGCATGAGATTTATATTTTTGAGAGTGTCGTCTTCGCTTTCACCTAGTCTAGTCTCCAATTCATTAAGTATTTCTTTAATATGAAATATACAAGTGTGTTTTGGTAAAATAGATAACCACAAATAAACTAAAAACTTAAAGCTAACTTCTAAGCAACACAAATTTGAATCTTGATTCTCATTCTACTATACACAACTTAATATGCTTCAAATTCTTCAAGATCTTCAATCTGCAGCAATCTTCAATTGATCCTACCAAAATTTCATTATCCAAAACTTTTGACATGTTGAAGGACCTAGAAACTCTAAGACCTCTAGGAGAAGAAACACTCATTTTTCTTCACTGGAATTCAAGCTCCATAAATCACAATCACACTTTGATTTTACAATTTGAACAACAAAAACTCTTCACAAGAACATTAGAACACCTAATGAATCATTGCACAACTATAATTCTCTCTCTCTCTCTCTCTCTCTCTCTCTCTCTCTCTCTCTATCAAAGTTGAGCAACACTAAAAAAAAAATTGACTAGAGGTTGAAGATGAAGTATTTAGAAAATCTCACACAACACTTATTCACACTCAAGAAATTAACACCAGAAGAAATTTTTCTCAAGGCTAATTTGTGAGAGTGGTCGCGACTTTACGAGTTTAACGGAACCTAACTGCAAGTATACAGTCTATCGCGTAGTTTTAAAAGATATAGAACCCACATAGACTAATAATCAATCTACCGTTATCTATTGATGTCGTGTAAAGCTAAGGCTATGGTTAAAAGGTTAAGATGGGAACAAAAATTGCGGTTAACTAAAAAGATGGAAATTATCATAAAATGAGGCTGGAATATGGATTCTGCGTTCCTAAGGGACTTCGTAGATTTTAGACACTAATTATGCTTAAACACGTTCTGTAGAAAATATTGGTTTAAAGACACCATCTCACACTCTCGTGCTATTGACTAGGCCACGCTCCCTAACCACAGGATTTTGCTCTCGCTCGTCCGTTTTAGTTAGAAAGCGTATTTTGAAAATCATTTAGATCCAAATTGATACCTAAAGCGCTCTCGCTGTTTTTAGGATCGATGCCTAGTTTCCACTATCTGGTTCAATCCTCACACTCTCGCGCTATCGGCTCAAACCTTAATTTTCTACTCACTCTCATGACGAAACAATAAAACATACAATTTAGAAACTAAAACCAAAATAGAATTAAAACACAATTTCACGCCTATTATTTTCTACTGAGTCCCGTCGGTAACGATGTTCCTCATACGCCGGACTCGGACAAAATTAGCAACACATTATTTCAGATGAAAACAACATAGTCATGGCATTCAAATTTAAAGACAACATAATAGCAAGTAGAGCAACAAAACAATTTTTTCTAAAGTAAAGAAAACGGTAAACAAAAAACTTGTAAATAAATTTGCACGAAACTGAACTGGAGAAAACAACTTTATTTCGACAAGATTGCTTCGGTCCAAAGGTACAAAAAGTAATGCGAGAAAAATTCAGACAAATATTGTGACAATACCTCGATGTGAGTTATTGTCATTTTACAAGTGAAATATATGGCTAGGAATTTCTACAACGCTTCCGCACGATTCTCCCCTCTCAAATGCTCAGATGAGACCTATATATAGACTAGGAAACTGTTGAGAAGCCCTTGGGACGTGTAGGGGGTGGTTGGAGAAGAAATAGGAAGTGGCAGAGGGGAGTTTCAACTGAAATTCATAAAAACTGGTCTGCATAATAATAGTGGATGCCATTAAGGCAGATGGCGAACACCATTGTGCTCGTCATTAAATGACGTGGCATCCTGGACAATGGCGGACGCCATTAGGGGATGGCGAACGCCATTGTGCCAGAATGACCAAAATGTGCTCTTCTGCCCTTCTTTCCACCAACCTTGCTCAAGTGCTCCTGAAATGCAACAAGCTGCAAAACAAACACAAAACGACGTAAAATTAATAAAAACAAAGTAATATAAATACATAATCATACGTTTTGAGCCGAATAAACATGACACATTTTCACGTTATCAAACTCCCCCACACTTAGACCATTGCTTGTCGTCAAGCAATCCCCAATGCAATAAATAAATAAGTGCAACGTCTGAGACGTAGGCATGACAAAAACTCTAAAAGATAAAGGTTTCTAGGCTAATGCTAAATAGATAGTTACTAGACATCGACACTAAGGATACTGTAGTGACACACATTCGCATATCGTGAACGAAAACTCCCCCCTATGCAAATCAATCTGAACTGTGCCATTATAACTCGACCTACATTCTTTGTTCTTTTCACCTCTTTTCATTCTAGCGCAATCACATTAAGCATGTTATCCCCGCACACACATGGTAAGCGAACCTGTTAGTGTCTAATGATCTCATTATTCCAAAATCAGATTATATATATATATATATATATATATATATATATATATATATATATTCTTTCTTTACTTATTCTTTCGAATTTAAAGAGTACATCCCGTTGGGCTAAATGGTCGGGCGAGGACCACCTAACTTAAAAGGGACTTATTCTATAATTCACATAATTAATTTTTTTTTTCAAATTTTTGAGATCATACACATATTCGCATCGGTTCCTTACTTAGTGTGACATTAGGATGGTGCTGACTGCTAATATAAACTACTTAAGAGGTTACTTCAGAAACTTAGAACTCAAGGTCTCGACGTAATGGCTATTCAAATTGACATCACATACTTAGGGAGTTTAGGATGTTAGGACGGTACCGATTTTGTCTAACTTTCCCAAGTCTATCTAACATAGCCTAAAGGTGAGAAGCAACATATACTCTAGGGGTGTCAAGGCAGTGAATCAGAACAATTTTTTTTATGGGGGTCAAATCCAAGGGAGAATTCTAACAAGTAAAAATGGTATCATGCAATAGGACTCAACTAAACATAAAACAACAAAAACAAACAACAACTAACTAGAAAGCATAAGAAAAGTGAAAAATAAAGCGGGAAAATATAAAATAAAAAATAAAGCGATAAATCTCCACCCCCACACTTGAACTAAACATTGTCCCCAATATTTCAGTACAAGGTGGAAATAGGAGCGAATAAAACCTGGTAGAAGGCTCAGTGTCGGCCTCGGCCTCTATGACGTCCAATACAACCTCTACCAAAAGCTGGTTGTGGTACATGCTGCATAAGCTCTCTCATGTCCGATACCTCCATGTGTAACCCGTTCATCTGCTCGATGAGGTCACCTGTATTATGCTCGGTCCTGTAGCCAACTCGTTGCGTAAATTCAATGCTAGGACAATGGATGTGATCAGCCCTCTAACACATACAGGACCACTCACTCTAACACCAACTAACTGAAGATGTGCGAGAAGAAAGGGTGTAGGATTCACCCGTGTGTGTGTCAGAGCGCAGTATAAAAAGAATAGGTCCTTGGAATTCACCTTTTCATTGATCTTTCGGCCAAAAATGGTATTAGCTAAAATACGGTGAAGATACTGAATTGCGGGATTATGAATAGCACTGGCCTTAAGGCCTTCCCAATCATCAGTGGCTTGGCCAGTGATCTGACGTCAAAAACCAAACGCATCGGCTTGCCACTCACTCTCTAGAGGGGCTTCGAATGCAAAGCCTTCTCCATGAGGGAATTGGAATATGTTGGCCATTCGATCTTGATCAAAGGTGTAATATCTATTGAACATCCTAAAATAGGCAGTGCCTACTGTGCAGGAACCTCCTACAGGTGTTTCGTATCTATAAGTGGTTAGGAATTCATAAGTCAGCCTAATATAAGCAGGACTAGCCATTGAACAGAAATGAGACATTCATATGTTAGTAAGCATCTAATTAACACTATCTATCAGACCTAAATCACGAAGGGCAACGTTATGGGGATACCTCGTTGTCGCGACATCCCTCTCGAATAATTTGTGATACTTCGCTTTCTGGTTCTCTCCCTCAATTCCCTATGAGAAAGTAATGCCCAGATAATCAACTTCTGCCATTTGCCTTGCTACTCTAGGAGGCATGGTAAATGAGTGAGTGAAAGTGTTGGGTGGAAAAGTTGAGAAATTTGGAAAGGGAGAAGGATTACTAGAAGAGTTTTTGTATTGAAATGTGAGAAAATGATTAGAAATTTGATATTTATGGAAATGGAAGGAAGTTGGATGGTTTAGGCGTGAATGAGTGGAGTAGAGTAAAATTTTTTCAAAGGTTTAAATGTGGATGAAGTTGGAAAATGCTCAAGAGAGATGTTTGAAAAGCGTAACTGCCTCTCAGACTGATATGGCGTTCGCGCTTTAGGATAATGGCGAATGCCATTTGCTTAAACTATTACAAATTAAAAACAAGCTAATGGCGAACGCCATTTGCATTATGGTGACCGCCATATGCTTTAAACATATAGAAATTCGAATTTAGGCCTGAAATCAGTGCAATTTCTAAATCTTTTAGATATTAAGGCCAGATTTTTTTTAGTTGGAATGGTCTATGCGTAGGGCCTTAATTAAAATCATAAATAGTCAATAAGCGGAAAATTAATTAAACTTAGAATAAGGAAAAATCAAACATAATGAAATTGAAATATAAATTAAACTCACATTAGTAGAAACATGATAAAACTGAAACATATGTCTGCGTCGATAGCTCGACGATACAGTAACATAACAAGAACAATAAAATGTAGTCTGGGAAATACAATAAAATGCCTCAATAAAAAAGGAAACATAAAATGGTACAAATAAACCAACACTAGTTCCTACGACATGCAACATTAGGCTCAAAGAATCGCCTCATAGAATATATCTGCGGAAATAAGTGATCGAACAGCTCATTAGCAACATCCATGAATCCATGAAAGTCTACACGCAAGGTGGTGAGCTCTCCTCTAAGTGTAGCAATCTCCGTCCTGAGGGAGTCGATTGCTGCAGTATGATCAACCGGAGGCTCTTCGCGAGCACCAGAAGAAAATGAAGCAGGACCAGAGAAGGTCCCCGACCCCATTTATGGAGGTGGCACTCGTTGGCCGAGGCGACTCTTCGTGTTGGCTGCGCCACCCTTTCCCTTTGCATGGGCATTTTTTACCATCCGTTCATGCGCTGAAGGCATTTCACCCGGAAAAACATAACGAGCACGTTAGTAAACGTGGAAAACAATAATCTAAACAAGCTAAGAAATAAAGACTACCCAACAGTTTAAGAGCGTCATCGTGAGTCCTGCACTCAAGGAGCTCATTCGTGTTAATGTAACGAATCTCTGCCTTTTGCCCACCATCTTCCTCGATGATCGGATCTCCTCTCTTAGTCCAGCACTACGCAGGGGTAAAACCATTGACAAAATTAACCAGCGCCACATAGTCGGCTTTATCATCATCATCCAACATCTCCGGCTGGGCAAGATACTGGTCAGTTCCCTAGGAAAAGTGAGCCCCACTCTAGCAGAAAAGGAACTTCAGCAACCTCTGCGCCACTACTTTGCCCTGATCGTCGTAAAAATCCTTCCCGTTGTTGTCCGTCGACACCTCCCAGACATACGTGGAGTCCTGGGCCTTCGCTGACACGGGCTCGATAATATAAAACCTCTCTTTAAAAGTCCTAATGGACTCAGAGAACGGTTTGAACAACTTCCTCGCCTGCTTCAGCAAGACCCAGCCGAACTTCCTCCCCGAGACTTGCCTCTGGAGATGGAAGATTGTAAAGAATAAGGGGAGGGTAGCTCCTATCTTCAGGAACTCGCATGTCAATTCGAACACCCGGATGAAGGCTAGGGAGTTGGGATGCAGCTGCGAGGGGGTCAGGTCTAAATGCATAAAGACCGACCTCTAGAAATTAGTGAAGGGTAGCCTTAGCCCAATATTTTTGAAGACGTACTCATGCATCGGGAACCTCTCCCCGTAGTCCGTGCAGATTCACTCGTCTTCTCTAGGAAAATGAACCTTCCATTCCTCTTCAGCCCCCACGGTTGTGAAGGCGTCCCCAGAATACGAAGCAAAAATAAAGGCATGCTCCGCGGGTTTTGTGACTATCCACTCCTCCGCGGAGGTCCTCTCAGGTGGAGTCTTGCTGGCATCGCTGGGAGTGGTTGTAAATTCTGTGTCACTACTTTCTGAGGTTCCTCTTCAAGTTCACGGGCCATCTCCTTCACCTGAAAAATAGATGACAAAATCAAATCCACCCTTCCACCGCTAGTCAAGTGAAAGGGCGCGCGAAGGCCCGAGGACGACGTCCCCGACCTAAGCCATACTCAAATGGCACAAGTGTGGCGCGAGGAGATACCCGGGGCAACCCCTCCAACGCACGCGGGGAGATCCTCCCTGGTTCGCTACCCAGAATATCGTTTGAAGGCCTACCGGAAAACTCATGAACCTGCCGGAAAACTCATAGGTACACCGGAAAATTCATGAGCTCCACCAATGACAAACACGCCCGTCGTCGCAACGACATCATAAACGACCTAAACCTCTAAGCTCCTAAGGTTCCAGCAACTACAACAGCGACAAAAAGTGGCCAAACCACTGTCTGCCACCAACAGTCACCTGAAACTGCTACTACACTACCTAGATTCAACCTAACAACATGAATTCTAGAAGAACAGAAAGCAATAAAGCCTGAAACTAGAGTCAAGTTGAACAACTTATGTGGTCGAGGAAGTATTATAGGGTCGAAGACGCTGGCCGAAGCTGGTACGGCGGCTGGACGGTGGTTGACGGTGGCTTGAACGACAGGGAACAGAAGAACTCAAACCAGAGAAGCGAAGGAGGAGAGAGAAGCGAAAAGTGCAAATGAGCAGCTTCTCTGTAACACCCCAAATTTATTAGAATATTTATTTAATTTATTTAAATATAATATTTGTGAATTTTCGGTGAATTTTGGTGGTTTGCGTCGATGTCAGTATTTTGGTGGAGTTTTGGTTATTTAAATTAAATAATAGTATATAATATGAATATATTAGTATTATTATTAATTTAAAATAATATTAGAGGAATTAAGGGCAAGATGGACTTTTGAGGAGGATTAGTGAGGGTAAATTGGGGAAAGCCCATTTTGGAAGCCCAAGGGTTTAACAAAAAGGGATTGGGAGGAATAGGATTCATATTGTTATTTCGTGAAAATAAGGAGAAAGTACAGAGCTCTGAGGAAAAAGGAAAAGACGAGGATTCGTGAAGGTTTCCAAAGGCGCTCAACAGAGAAAAGCTCCGAATCGACAATCTAAGGTATAGGGAGTATTACCTTTCATTGTTTTCAATATAGAGATTCGATGTATTGTAAAGTGGATTTTGAGGATTTTAGGGTTTTTGAAGGGTTTATGAGTTATTGATGATTTAGGGGTATTTCTGAGGATCGTTGATTATTAAGGGTTGAACTGATTCGGGTAAAAATAAGCCTTCGAGGCTAAACCTTTTTGATGATATGTGGGATCTTGTATGAGAAAGAGATTTATGGGGTTTATGAGAATCTTGAGGGTTTTTGAAGGTTTAGGTAATTTTGAGTTAGGATAGTGGAATTAATCGACCTAAATGTCGTAGGTTTGATGCCTTTGAGTGCCATGATGCTTCAGGACTGTTTTGGTGTTGTTTTGGGGAGAATTGAGGTTGAACCCGTAAGGATTTGATGGACTGAAGTGCTACTGATGCGTAGCAGCGATTGCAGAAATTTCTAGTTCGCAAGGCGAATGTTGGCCCAGGCTCGCAAAGCAAGCAGCGCAGCGAATGCGTGATGAGTGTGTGACGGTATTGAGATGACTCTGGGAGGTGACTTTTGGGGCTCGCAAGGCGAATGTCCAAGCGAAGGGCTTCGCCTAGCGAATATAGGCAGCAAGGAGAGTCAGAAGGGGGAACTCTCTGGTTTTTGTATGGGGATGGGGATTCGCTGGCAGCTTCGCAAGGGGAACTCAGTAGCGAACCCTACTGTTTGTGAAATTTTGTTTATGATTTCGGTGATGTTCTGATGTTTCGATGCTGTGATTTTTTATTTTTGATGATTTACCATGATGTTATTGGTGTTAATGATGATTACGACGTGATGATTTCGTGATGTTTTGACGTATATTTGATGACATAATTTACATGATATTTTGATGAATGATAATGCACATAATGATTTTATTGACGATGATGATTATTGACGTTCTATATCATGCATTCATAGCATATTTTGATTAGGATGTTAGGACTTCGGTCCAGTGATGATGAGGTTAGACTTCGGTCCATTGTAGCTTCCATCCCATTGTGTGGATGTGAAGTGGTTTATGACATGCTCCGGTTCTTGTGTGGAACCGATCCTAATGACGGGGATCTTTGGAGGGTGATAGCCTAAGTGTCCATCGATTGTGACGATTGGTACCACATGCATGAGTCTTGTTGTGCATTGCATTTATGTGGCATTTGTTGATATTTATAATGTTGTGTTTTGATGTTTGCCTTGTGATGACTATGATGATGTTGTATATGATGATGACGCCATTTTATGCATATCTTGTTTTTATGTTGATTATAATGAATTGTGATTACTCACCCTGCCTATTTGAATGTTGCCTCCACGTGCGTAACGTGCAGGTGATCGGGCTTAGCTGTGGATGCCTTCGAGGACTTTTGGAGTTTATTTGCTTTGGTCGATGTAGAGGGTCTTGCTCTGATATTGTAACATCGGGTTAGGTTGTTGAGTCGAACCATGTTGAGTTATTATTTTGTTGTTATTTTTGAATGATTATGGTTTTTATTTGGAAACCCTTTTGAGCTTGGATTATTGTGGTTATGGTGGTTCCGCTGCTACTTGATGGCTTTTTGATTATTTTGAGGAAAACCTGTTGTTTACGGAGCAAATATTTTATTTTGAGTTTATTGAGAAATGTGCACCCTTCTGAGGTGATTTTTACTTTGATAATTTGTGTATTTTTCCGTGTATAATTGTGTGGTAGAAAATGGTGTTACATTAGTGGTATCAGAGCAGGTCGGTCCGTTCCGCCAGGTTTTTACGTGATGTCAGTCCCTTGTCGGTCGATAAGTGTGTGTACATTGTCGATGTTTTAGTTCTTCTAACCATGTTGGTGGTGTTCAGGATGACTGGAAGAAATGATCTTGCTATTGTTAATGCTTTGGAATCAGTTGCTAATGTGGTGGTGCAACTCAATCTGAATGGTGGAGTTCCAGATAAGTTTCGTTCTTTGGGTGAGTTCAAGAGGAACAATCCGCCAGAGTTTGAGGGTACTCACGATCCAGCAAGTGCACACAAGTGGTTGAAGGCGATCGAGAAGATCTTCAGAGGGATGGGATGTACTGACGCACAGCATGTTCAGTTTGGAACTCATATGCTGTCAGAGGAGGCTGTGGATTGGTGGGATAACACCCATCAGAGACTGGAAGATGTTGGCACTGTGATAACTTGGGTTGTGTTCAAGTAGGAACTTTTGGGAAAGTATTATCTAGAGGATGCTCGTGGTAAGAGAGAGGTGGAATTCCTGGAGCTGAAGCAAGGAGACATGACTGTTGCAGAGTATGCTGCGAAGTTCGAGAAGTTGGTGAAGTTCTGTCCTCACTACAACCTCGCTGATGCTGAGATGTCCAAGTGCCTTAAGTTCGAGAATGGGCTGAGACCAGAGATTAAGTAGGGTACTGGGTATCAACAGATCCGCAGGTATGCTGAGTTGGTGGACAAGAGCAGAATCTATGATGAGGATAGCCGAGCTCGATCTGCTCACTACAAGCAGTTGAGTGAGAAGAAAGAGCAGTATAGGGGGAAACCTTATACGACTTCAGCTGACAAAGGGAAGCAGAAGGCTTCAGATGGGAAAAAGACAAGTGGGGGAGCAGCTCCCGCTTCTGGGAAGTGTTATAGGTGAGGCGAGCAAGGTCACAGTGCTGATGTTTGTACTAATAATGTGTTGAGGTGCTACAGGTGTGGTAAGAAGGGTCATAGAGCTACTGATTGCAAGGATGGTGGTCTAACTTGTTTCAATTGTGGTGAGAAGGGTCACATCAGTACCAAGTGTTAGAAACCAAAGAAGACGGCTACTGCTGCTCAGACCAGTGGCAGAGTGTTTGCTTTTAGTGGTGCAGAAGTGCCATAGAAGGACAACGTGATTCGAGGTACTTGTTTTATTAATGATGTTGAGTTGGTTGCTATTATTGATACTGGTGCTACTCATTCTTTTATCTTGCTTGAATGTGCTAATAGATTGAGTTTGAAGTTGTCTGATATGAATGGTAGTATGCTAATAGAGACTCCTGCTAATGGTTCTGTTACTACTACTTTTGTGTGTTTGAGATGTCATTTGACGATTTTTGGGAAGATTTTTGTGATGGATTTGGTGTATTTACCCTTGCACCAAATCGATGTAATCCTTGGAATGAATTGGTTGGAGTTAAACCATGTTCATATCAATTGTTATACTAAGACAGTGGAGTTTCCTGAATTTGGTGATAGTGGGGAGTTGATGTTCTTGTCGGCGAGGCAAGTAGATGAACTTGTGGAAGATGAAGCCTTGGTGTTTGCAATGTTTGCATCATTGCAGATTGATCATGGAGCTGCAAGTGTCGACTTACCTGTTGTATGTGAATTTCTAGAGGTGTTTCCAGATGACGTCAGTGATTTACCTCCAGAACGTGAAGTAGAGTTTGCAGTGGACTTAATACTAGGTACGAGTCCAGTGTCAAAGGCTCCTTACCGGATGTCCGCTTCTGAGTTAAGTGAATTGAAGAAACAACTGGAAGAATTGCTTGAGAAGTGGTTTGTCCGACCAAGTCTTTCTCCATGGGGTGCTCCTGTACTGTTAGTGAAGAAGAAAGATGGTAGCATAAGATTGTGTGTTGATTATCGGCAGTTGAATAAAGTGACTATCAAGAATAAGTATCCACTTCTGAGAATCGACGACTTGATAGATCAGTTAGTATGTGCCTGTGTATTTAGCAAGATTTATTTGAGGTCAGGTTACCATCAGATTCGTGTTAAGCCTGATGATATTCCGAAGACAGCTTTCAGAATGAGGTATGGTCACTATGAATACACTGTGGTGCCGTTTGGTGTGTCCAATGCACTTGGTGTGTTCATGGAGTATATGAATCGTATTTTTCATGAGTATCTAGATCAGTTTGTGGTGGTTTTCATCGATGACATCCTGATATATTCTAAGTCTGAAGAAGAGCATGCTGAGCATTTGAGAACTGTGTTGCAAGTATTGAAAGAAAAGAAGTTGTATGCAAAGCTGTCGAAGTGTGAGTTTTGGTTGAAGGAAGTGATTTTCCTTGGCCATGTGATTTCGAGTGGTGGAATTGCTATAGATCCTTCCAAGATCGATGATGTGTTACAGTGGGAGACTCCGAAGTCTAATACTGAGATACAAAGTTTTTTGGGATTGGCGAGTTATTACCACAAGTTTATCGAGGGATTTTCTAAGTTGACATTACCTTTGACTCAGTTGACTCGAAAGGGTCAACCTTTTGTGTGGGATGTAGCTTGTGAAGAGAGTTTCGTAGAATTGAAGAAGAGATTAACGACCGCTCCGGTGTTGATTTTTCCTAATCCGAGTGAATCTTTTGTGGTGTATTGTGATGCGTCGAAGATGGGTCTTGGTGGAGTGATGATGCAGAATGGTCAAGTTGTTGCCTATGCTTCGAGACAATTGCTAGTTCATGAGAGGAATTATCCTACACATGACTTGGAATTGGCCGCTGTGGTGTTTGTGTTGAGGATTTGTAGACATTATCTGTTTGGCTCTAAGTTTGAAGTGTTCAGTGATCATAAAAGTCTGAAGTACTTATTTGATCAGAAAGAACTGAATATGAGGCAGGGAAGGTGGTCAGAGCTGTTGAAGGATTTCGATTTTGACTTGAGTTATCATCCGGGCAAGGCAAATGTAGTGGCTGATGCATTGAGCAGAAAGTTATTGCATATGTCGATGCTTATGGTGAAAGAATTGGAATTAATTGAGCAATTCCGAGATTTGAGTTTAGTGTGTGAAGGGACTTCTGACAGTGTGAAGTTGGGAATGTTGAAGTTGACTAGTGGTGTTCTGGAAGAGATTAGAGTGGGACAACAATCTGACTTGAAGTTAATTGACCAGTTGACTTTGATCAACCAAGGTAACAGAGGAGAATTCCGGATTAACGAGAATGGTGTGGTGATGTTCAGAGACAGGGTGTGTGTTATAGATGTTCCAGATATTAAGCAGAGTATTCTTGAAGGACATCGAAGTAGGTTGAGTATTCATCCCAGTGCTACGAAGATGTACCAGGATTTGAAGAAGTTATTTTGGTGGGAAGGTATGAAGAAGGATATCGCAGAGTTCGTTTATGCGTGTTTGACTTGCCAGAAGTCGAAGATTAAGCATCAGAAGTCTTTAGGTATGACTTTGTCGTTGAGTATTCCAGAATGGAAGTGGGATAACATTTCCATGGATTTTGTGTCGGGATTGCCGAGAACTGCTAAGAGAAATGATTCAATTTGGGTGATCGTGGATAAATTAACTAAATCGGCTCATTTCTTGCCGATGAAGATTAATCATTCTATGCAGAAGTTGGCCGAGATGTATATTGAAGATATTGTGAGGTTACATGAGATATCTTCGAGTATTGTGTCAGATAGAGATCCGAGATTTACATCGAGGTTTTGGAAGAGCTTGCAAGAGGCTTTGGGTACTAAGTTGAGGATGAGTTCTGCCTATCATCCGCAGACGGGCGGTCAGACAGAAAGGATTATCCAATCCTTAGAGGATTTGCTGAGAGATTGTGTGTTGGATCATGCAGGATCTTGGGATAGCCATTTGTCGTTGATTGTGTTCACGTACAATAATAGTTTTCATGCTAGTATTGGAATGACGCCCTATGAAGCTTTGTATGGGAGAAGATGTAGGACTCTGTTGTGTTGGTATGAGTCAGGCGAGAGTGTTGTACTCGGACCTGAGATTGTGCAAGAGATGACTGAGAAGATTAAGATGATCCAATCAAGGATGAGAGCGTCGCAGAGTTGCCATAAGAGCTATCATGATAAGAGGAGGAAGACACTTGAATTCCAAGAAGGAGATCACGTGTTTTTGAGGGTGACGCCAGTGACTGGTGTGGGTCGAGCTTTGAAGTCTAGGAAGCTCACTCCATGTTTTGTTGGTCCATACCAAATCTCGCAGAGGATAGGTGAGGTAGCCTATCGAATTGCTTTACCTCCGTCACTTGCGAATTTGCATGACGTGTTCCATGTGTCTCAGTTGAGAAAGTACGTTCTAGATCCGTCGCATATGATTCTGATGGATGATGTACAAGTGAGGGATAACCTGACAGTGGAAGCTTTACCTGTACGGATTGACGATCGAGAGATGAAGCAACTGCGGGGTAAATGCATAACTTTGGTAAAGGTGATGTGGGGCGGACCAGCTGGCGAAAGTTGGACTTGGGAACGCGAAGATCAGATGAGGGAGTCGTATCCGACTCTATTTCCTTGAGGTAATTTTCGAGGGCGAAAATTCTTTGAGTGGGGGAGAGTTGTAACACCCCAAATTTATTAGAATATTTATTTAATTTATTTAAATATAATATTTGTGAATTTTTGGTGAATTTTGGTGGTTTGTGTCGATGTCAGTATTTTGATGGAGTTTTGGTTATTTTAATTAAATAATAGTATATAATCTGAATATATTAGTATTATTATTAATTTAAAATAATATTAGAGGAATTTAGGGCAAGATGGACTTTTGAGGAGGATTAGTGAGGGTAAATTGGGGAATACCCATTCTGGAAGCCCAAGGGTTTAACAAAAAGGGATTGGGAGGAATATGATTCATTTTGTTAGATCGTGAAAATAAGGAGAAAGTGCAGAGCTCTGAGGAAAAAGGAAAAGGCGAGGATTCGTGAAGGTTTCCAAAGGCTTAATAGAGAAAAGCTCCGGATCGACAATCTAAGGTATGGGGGAGTATTATCTTTCATTGTTTTCAATATAGAGATTCGATGTATTGTAAAGTGGATTTTGAGGATTTTGGGGTTTTTGAAGGGTTTATGAGTTATTGATGATTTAGGGGTATTTTCGAGGATCGATGATGGATTATTAAGGGTTTAATTGATTCGGGTAAAAATAAGCCTTCGAGGTTAAACCTTTTTTATGATATGTGGGATTTTGTATGAGAAAGGGATTTATGGGGTTTATGAGAATCTTGAGGGTTTGTGAAGGTTTAGGTAATTTTGAGTTAGGATAGTGGAATTAATCGACCTAAATGTCGTAGGTTTGATGCCTTTGAGTGCCATGATGCTTTAGGGCTGTTTTGGTGATGTTTTGGGGAGAATTAAGGTTGAACCCATAGGGATTTGGTGGACTGAAGTGCTACTGATGCGTAGCAGCAATTGCAAAAATCGCTAGTTCGCAAGGTGAACAACTCATTCGCAAGGCGAATGTTCGTCCAGGCTCGCAAAGCGAGCAGCGCAGCGAATGCACGATGAGTGTGTGATGGTACTGAGATGACTCTGGGAGGTGACTTTTGGGGCTCGCAAGGTGAATGTCCAAGCGAAGGGCTTAGCCTAACAAATAGAGGCAGCGAGGAGAGTCAGAAGGGGGAACACTCTGGTTTTGTATGGGGATGGGGATTCGCTGGCAGCTTCGCAAAGAGAACGCCAAAGCGAATAGGTTCGCAAGGTGAACTCAGTAGCGAACCCTGCTGTTCGCGAAATTTTGCTTATGATTTCTATGATGTTATGATGTTTCGGTGCTGTGATTTTTTTTCTAATGATTTACCATGATGTTATTGATGTTAATAATGATTATGACGTGATGATTTCGTGATGTTTTGACGTATATTTGATGACATGATTAACTTGATATTTTGATGAATGATGATGCACATAATGATTTTATTGACGTTGTGTATCATGCATTCATAGCATATTTTGATGATGATGTTAGGACTTCGGTCCAGTGATGATGAGGTTAGACTTCGGTCTATTGTGGCTTCCATCCCATTGTGTGGATGTGAAATGGTTTATGACGTGCTTCGGTTCTTGTGTGGAACCGATCCTAATGACGGGGATATTTGGAGGGTGATGGCCTAAGTGTCCATCGATTGTGACGATTGGTACCTGTTGTACCCCAAATTTTATCCCTTAGATGTCATAACATCTCGAATTGACATTTAGATTCAATCATCTATGCATTGTTAACTAACCATTTCATTTTTCTAGTTTGTTTCTTTTGTGAAAGCCAGGACTTATACAAAGAGGAGGGCAAAGTCTCCTAAGCCAAGCTCACACATGAATCAAGGAAGTTACCTGTTCAAAAATACAATTAAGGCTCTAAATGCAACCTTGTGAGCTCACCTACATCCTAGAGGTCTTACTCAACAAGAATTCAGGTGTGACTGGCTCTCATCACCAAGTAACTTGAGCCACAAGTTCACCCTACCGCCAAATAGGATTTTGTTATGACAAGACAATCATGGCCTTTGATTTTGATTAAGAGTTGTTCTCAAACCCTAGAACATGACTCCACATGATAGAAGACATCCCTAGAGACCATCTATGACCCTTATATGTGATTGAAGAAGCAAGATCATCAGAGATCATTCAAGTGCATTCACAGGTGAAATTAAGGTCTTGACTGAGGCTCTAATCCCTGAGAATTTGATCCAAAATGAAGCATCCAAGTCCTCATTCCATCATGACATGTCTCAATGATGAGTTAAGGTATGAGAAATCAAGTTTTAAGAAGTTTCTTGCAAAAGAAGCAATGTTTGGTCCATGAAACCTTTCAAATGTGGAAATTTCACTACTTGTGTAAAAATTGAAACAGTCATAACTTGCAAACCACACATCCAAATTGAGTGACTCAAAGCTCAAATGGAATCTCTTTCCATGATATTTAAAGGGTATTATTGTTAGCTCCTAATTTCGACGCTACCTGTTTCAAACAAATTTGGCTTTAAAGAAGTTGTGTTGTTCTTTAAAAATAAATAAGCTAAAAGAAAAAAGAGGCTTCAATCATACTTGGTGAAAGCTTGGATCGAAGAAAGGAGTCTTGAGACTTCAAGTATTTCTAAGTCTAGGAAGTCAGTTCGACGGGATGATGCACTGCAATTACAAATAATTAGTGGAGGGAATTTTCTACTATTTTGAATTTGAAAAGAGGACAAGTGGCGAAGATCCAGAAGTTGAAGACATGCAAAGTGGCAAGTGGCATGTTTTAGGAGTAAACTGTCAAATGGTGGTTATTTTAGAGTATTATAAATAGGTTAGTTCTAGAGTTAGAATGTGTGTGAAAAATCGTGTTGTACAAGTAACTCCATAATCACTCAAAGTATCCAGCGTGTAGAGAAAAGGGTGAAGCGAGAATGTACGTGATTGTAATCACCGCTATCTTTCATTGCAATGCAATTTACTTTGAAGTTTCTACCTTAGATCCTTTACTTTGAAGTCCTTTAATTCAGTCTTTTACTTCTAAGCATTTTACATTACAAAGTTTTTACTTTGCAGTTCTTACATTATAAAGCTTTTACCTTCAAGCATTTATATTTCTGCAGTTTATTCAAGATTTTATGCGCTTCTTTTATCATTTAAAGTTCAGTTTTTATCAAACTTTTCTTTACATTTCAGTCTTTCTTTAAGTTTCTTGTTTCGACCCAAATGTTTTCTTGCTTCTTATTACTTTTCATTCACATTTCAAAACATCCTTTTTGCACGCAAGCATTGTCGGAATGTTTGTTTTATGCATTAGTGAAACATTTTAAATACACTCATAGCACATGTCCTAGGATCAATCTGATCGATCCTGTAAGTTACTAGAACTTTGTTGTTTTAGAAGATTAGCGGTTGTTTACCAATTTCCAGGGTAAAAAAATTGGCACGCCCAGTGGGACAGTGTTAAACGTGTATTTGGAAGTTTGTAACTTTTAAATAACTGTCAAAAGGATGTTTTATAACTGCCTTTTTGAAATTTTTTCGTTTCATTGGTCGAGATTGTGGCAAACTTCATTGTATGCACTTGAGAAGTGGAAAGGTAGCCAATTCAAACGAATATAGACCAAAGAGAAGAAACACGAGGAAAATGGCATCTAGCCAAGGGAATCCAAACCACAGTTCTGCTGGGACGAATCCTCAACCAAGCAGTTCAAGCGCTCAGAACATCACCATCAATCCTCAAGAATTACCAAGAAGTACTGTGGCGCCAACTCCGGTTCCTTCGTCAGGAGGGCCAACAGTATCAACCATGGTGACAGAGCCAATGCCTTCGATAGTGGTAACAGGGGCGACATATGTGAGGCCTTACACACAGCCAGTGCTGGAGTACATTGGCCCATTAGTGACAAATCCTCAGACTCCGCCAGGAGGAATTTCGACGTTTAGGCAATTTCCTCCACCAGGATTTTCACAGCCTCTGCCTAGGATCCCAATCTATGGCATGCCAATGTCGATGATGCAGAATTTGCGTAATGCACCCCCAGTATTTTTAGAGAATGTGATATCTTCCCCTTTACAGGAGTCAGGTTCTGGAACTAATATGGGTCGAAATAGCCAGTCTATAGGTGTGGGATATTCTGCTCAAGGGCCCAGCTTAACAAACGAATCTGCAGTATATTTGAGGCAACAAATGGATAAGAGCAACATGCAAATGGTACATACTTTGTCTCAGACAATGGGAGAGATTTTCCAGCCATCGATCCAGAATACTACTCAAACCAATCAAATGATGACAGCCCAGATGGCGCGTATAGCAGAATTCATGGGAATGGCTGCTCCTGTTCAACACCAAAATCAAGGAGTCGAGATGAGGGAAAACGCTCAACAAGTGAATCCGGTGAATCCAGAGTTGGTCGAACCACCTAGGGAGGATCCTCCTAGAAATCAAATACCTATACTTGAAGAGGAGGAACCAAGGGTGGTGCTAGTAAACAGAAATCAAAATGCTGATCGTGTGGTGAATCAGGATCGACGCAATAATATAGCAGCGGAGAACAATTTGGCAGCCATGGTCGAGAGAATAATGGCTCGAAATGGTTTGAATATGGGTTTTACTAGGCCAAACTTCACTTCACCTATAGTATACTATATACTCCAAGCCGAATTGCCCCCCAGGATGAAAGTACCAAAGTTTACTAAGTTTTCAGGGGACACTACAGAGTCTATCGTCGAACATGTGGCGCGCTACCTGATCAAATCTGGCGAGATTGCAAATAATGAGAGTCTAAGGGTGAAGTATTTCCCTAGTTCCCTCACTAAAAATGTATTCACGTGGTTCACTACATTACCATCTGGCTCAATTTGTAACTGGACCCAGTTAGAACGTCTATTCCATGAGCAATTTTACATGGGGCAGACTAAAATTAGTTTGAAGGAATTGGCTAGTGTGAAACGAAAGTTCAACTAGCCAATAAATGATTACTTGAATAGGTTTTGACTAATCAAGGCTAGGTGCTTTACACAAGTGCCTGAGCATGAACTTGTCGAAATGGCCGTTGGTGGCCTTGATTACTCTATCAGGAAAAAACTGGACACCCAGTATTTGAGGGATATGGCCCAATTGGCTGATAGAGTTTGACAGCTAGAGCGTCTCAAGGGCGAGAAAGCTAGGGCGAACAAAAACAAGAAGATAGCTTACGTCGAATACCAGGAGGGCATCGAAGAGTTATATGATGAACCTGTTAAATTTGACGAAAACGAAATAGATCTTGCTGAACATAAGCAAGGTCCTTCGTATTCTTCTAAATTATTAGTCCCTTCAAATGGGGAAAATCCTGTCGAAACCGAAAAGAACGATAGGTTCCCAAAGAAAACATACACTTTCGACATCACTAAATGTGACAAAATTTTTTATTTATTAGTTAAGGATGGTCAAATACTAGTGCCTCATGGTGCTAAAATACCACCTTTAGAGCAAAGGAAAAAGAGAGGTTTTTGTAAATACCATAATTATTTGGGTCATAAAACTTCTCAATGTTTTCTTTTCAGGGATCTGGTGCAGAATGCTATTCAGGAAGGCAGACTCAAATTTGGGGAGAAGACTAAGACCCAGATGAAAATTGATACCAACCCTCTTGAAGTAGTTGAAGCAAATTACACAGAGCCCCATGAGGTTAACATGGTCGAACTAGCTGAGGAATCTGACAGCAGCTCAGATAGTGTTAGCACCAATGAAACTCTTGGAAGAAATGCCACAGTGGTCGAGGTTACTGAGGGCGTTGCCAACGATGTCGTGTTTATTAGAGAAATCGAGGAAATGGATGGTTGCCAGCTTGAGCATTTGATATGTATGGCAGTTGAACACTACTTTAAGACATCTTCTGAAGTCCAAAGGTTTGACGTTGAGTCCACAGTTGAGACCCATGACGAAGCTGAAGCGTCGAAATTGCAGATGGTAACAAAAGAAACTGCTGACCATTTCAGACAGATGAATGAGGCTGCTAAAGGCCTTGAGGTCCACTTCTCCAAAATGCGCTTGAAGGATGAAGTTGACATAAACATGGTCGAAGTTACTAATGGACAGGCCATGGATGTAGACGAACAGGTTCGTCAAGAAGACTGCAACAAGCTGGCTTATCCCAGAGAAGATGAAACCATTGTTGATTTTCTCCACAGGTGCCAAGGAAAAAACTCTGAAGTCATGCTATGTCCTAGATGCAGTTCTATCTTTGACAAAGAGGCTGCTCATAGCCTCCAAGTGGGGAAAGAAGCCAAGACTGGACGTGAGAAAAGAGCTGCTCAAAGGCCAGGGGGTTTCGACCAAAGTAAAACTACCCAAAGACAACATGGCCAATGGTCATATATGCCAAGGGCTAAGCAGGCTAATTTCAAGCCTAGACAGAGATGGAAAAATTTCGACGTGGCAAGAGGTTCTTCAATGGAGTACCAGAAAGAATTCAAGTTCTCTAATAAATCTGCCTATATTTCTGAGAATTACAAGGGCAAAAATCTTATGTCCAGGTCCCAGTGGAGAAGGGAACAGAGACGAAGAAAGGCTTTGAGGGAAGCTCAGGCCACAGATCTAACTGAAACTAGTACCAATGTTCTACCTGCTAGAAAAAAAGATGTTGGGACAAAAATAACAAATAAGATGCCTGTGGGGCGTAGGTTATTTACTTCCAAGAAGGAAGAAGCTGAGAGGTTTACAGTCGAAGTAGCTGAGGACGAAGATTTGACTCACAACTTTGATTCTGACTCTGATGCCTCTTTAAACATCATTGTTAATATGGTTTCGGTGATGCCAAGAGAATATGATAGGATAACTGAAGTGGGAAACTTAGACTCCAACGCTGAGGCTGAAATGGCTGCGCACCAACCTGTGTGCTACTATGTGATGAACAATGGCTAAGTCGAAGAGCAGAATGCCTTCTTCGAATGACCAACTGAGGCCATGAAAGGGCGCTTGAAACCTCTGTACATTACAGGGAAAATATAGAACGTAGCTGTGAATAAAATCTTGGTGGATTGTGGGGCTAGAGTCAATTTAATGCCACATTTCCTACTAAGCAAGATTGGTAAATTCGATTCTGATCTTAAGCCCCACAACATGGTCCTTTCTAACTATGAAGGGAAAATTGGGACCACTCTGGGCGTCCTGCAGGTTGATTTGACTGTGGGAACAGTAACAAGACCTACCTTGTTTATGGTAGTCGAAAGTAAGGCTAACTACAATCTTCTGTTGGGGAGGGAATGGATCCATGGTGTTGGAACAGTGCCTTCATCAATGCACCAGCGTAAAACAATCTGGAGGCCTGGTGGCATAGTCGAAACACTGAAGGTGATCAAGGGTATTTTAAGGTGCTTGTTAATCACGTTGATGGTGTTGAGTTTGACAAAAACTTGGCACATATTGCACCTTGTACTCCAGCAGAATTTGATTTCACCCCAGATGACCATGCATTTTGCTCATTATACTTGCACCCTGTGGAGGGATTTCGATGGGATAGAGAGGTCATAAGGGAAGAAGGTAATGTCCCATACTGTGGGGAGCCTGATGTAGACCCCACAGACTGGGGAAGTGAATTTAGTAATAATGACTGAATTTGATGCACTACAAAGCATTTTGGCCTTTGTGGCCGAATCTAAATTACAAGTGGCCTTGGAGGCTGCACATAACCACATGGTTGTCAAAGCCAAAACTCAGATTTTTGAAGTAGGGCCTGGTAAGGACTTTGAGCCTGAACCACCTGATGGGTCTCAAATCGAAGACCAAAATCAAAGGCTTGATGCTATTTATGATAAGGAGCCTTTGGGTTTTGAAAAGGATCCAGTGTTAGATAACATTAAAATGCTGGCGCAAGATCCTTTGGAAGAAATTGACTTGGGTGAAGGGGGAATAAAAAGGCCTACTTATGTTAGTGCTAACCTTGACCCACAACTCAAAGTCAAAATGGTCCAACTATTGAAGGAATTTAAGGATTGCTTCGCTTGGGACTATGATGAAATGCCTGGTTTGAAGAGAGAGCTTGTTGAACATAAGTTGCCAATCATACCTGGGAAAAAGCCAGTCAAGCAAAATCCAAGACGGTTTGCTCCAACCATCATTTCAAAGATCAAAGAAGAAATTGATAGGCTACTTAGATGCAGGTTCATCCGTACAGCTAGGTATGTCGAATGGCTAGCTAATATTGTACTAGTCATTAAAAAGAATGGTTCTTTAAGGGTCTGTATAGATTTTAGAGATCTAATTTCTACAACCCCTAAAGATGAATATTCTATGCCTGTAGTAGAAATGCTAATTGATTCTGCTGCAAGACATGAATATTTGAGTATGTTGGATAGTTATTCTGGTTATAACCAAATATTCATTGCTGAGGAAGATGTCCCAAAGACTGCCTTTCGATGTCCAGGAGCATTAGGCACCTACGAATGGGTAGTAATGCCTTTTGGTCTAAAAATGTTGGGGCAACTTACCAGAGAGCAATGAATTCGATCTTTCATGATTTTATTGAGACTTTTATGCAGATCTATATTTATGATATTGTTGTTAAGTCTTTTTCAGGAATAGATCACTTAAGCCATCTTCGACATTCCTTTGAAAGGATGAGAAAGCATGGTCTTAAAATGAATCCTCTCAAATGTGCTATTTGTGTGCAGGCATGGGATTTTTTAGGTTTTATGGTCTACAAGAAGGGGATCGAAATTAACCAGAATAAAACAAAAGCCATTATGAAAGCGAAAACGCCATCAACAAAGAAGGAATTGCAGTCTCTTTTGGGCAAAATAAATTTCTTGAGGAGATTTATATCCAACTTGAGTGGGAAAACGCAAGCCTTTTCGCCATTGATTCGAGCTAGCAAGGATGGGTTCAACTGGGGGCAAGCTCAACAGGAAGCCTTCGATAAGATCAAAGAGTACCTGAGTCACCCCCAATTCTCTCACCACCTTGTGGGAATAATAGTATGAGATTGTATATAGCTGCGTCAGATATAACTTTAGGGAGCATGTTAGCTCAAGAGGATGATGATGGCGTCGAAAGAGCCATCTATTACCTTAGTAGAGTTTTAAATGATGCAGAAACTAGATATAGCATGATCGAAAAATTATGCTTATGTTTGTATTACTCTTGTACAAAATTAAAGCATTATATAAAACCAGTAGATGTTTATGTTTCTTCTCGTTATGACGTTATTAAACATATGTTGTCTAAACCTATTTTGCACAGTCGAATTGGAAAATGGGCATTAGCATTAACTGGATATTCTTTAACCTATAAGCCTTTAAAAGCTGTTAAAGGACAAGTAGTGGCGGACTTTATAGTCGACCATTCTATAAATGAAACCCCTCTGAACTATCTTGAACTGGAACCTTGGAAGTTATACTTCGACGGGTCGAGCCACAAAGATGGGACAGGCATAAGAGTGCTTGTTATTTCTCCTAATGAAATTCCAACAACACTTAAGTATAAAATTGAAGGCCGTTGTTCTAACAACGAAGCTGAATATGAAGCTTTAATTGCTGGACTTGAAGTATTGTTGGAATTGGGGGCAACTCAGGTCGAAATAATGGGAGATTCAGAGCTGGTCATAAAACAAGTTACCAAGGAATACAAGTGCATAAAAGAAAACTTGATTATGTGCTTTGTAGTTGTGAATCGACTGTTGAAAAAGTTCGACGCAGTTAGTTTTTGACACATCCCTAGACTGGAAAACCAGGTCGCTAATGACTTGGCTCAGATTGCATCAGGGTATAAAGTTTCGAAAGACAAATTACAAGATGCAATCGGAGTTGAAGTCAGAGGAAAGGTGGTGTCAGTAGGATTAGCCCCATCAGACTTGGAAGAAACTAAGCTTGGATACGCTGATGAAGATAATTTTGCAATTCTGGCAATTGATAGCATAACTGACAAGGATTGGAGAAAACCTATAGTAGATTATCTAAAAAATCCAATATCTTCGCCAGAAAGGAAAATCAAGTATCAAGCTTTGAGTTATGTCTTGTTGGGTAATGAATTATTCAAAAAGACTCCTGAGGGAGTATTGCTTAAGTGCCTTAGTGAGGCAGAAGCGTACTTGGCCCTTTCGATTGTCCATAGTGGGACATGTGGAGCACATCAGGTAGGCCATAAAATGAAATGGTTGTTATTTCGACAAGGTATGTATTGCCCTACCATGTTAAAAGATTGCATTGAATTTGCTAAGGGTTATCAGGAATGTCAAGTCCACGCTGGCATTCAACACGTCCCTGCAAGTGAATTACACTCTATAGTGAAACCTTGGCCTTTTAGAGGATGGGATTTGGATTTGGTTGGAGAAATTAGACCAACATCATCAAAAAATCATAAGTACATTTTGGTGGGTATTGACTATTTTACCAAATGGGTCGAAGCTATCCCTTTACCAAATGTTGATCAGGAAGATGTGATTGAATTTATTCAGAAACACGTCATCTATAGGTTTGGAATCCCAGAGACAATTACAACAGACCAAGGATCAGTCTTCACTGGTCGAAAAATGTAAGAATTTTCCAAAGAAATGGGATTCAAGCTTTTGACGTCCACACCTTATTACGCTCAAGCTAATGGCCAAGTCGAAGCGGCCAATAAAGTAGTTATTGGGTTGATAAAAAAGCATGGGGGAAAAAGGCCAAGAAATTGGTATAAGACATTGGACCAAATACTTTAGGCATGTCGAACGTCCCCAAAAGAGGCAACTAATACTACCCCATTTCGACTGACATTTGGTCATGATGCAGTTTTGCCTGTAGAAATTCATCTTCAGTCCATAAGGATCCAAAGGCATCATGAGATCCCATTTGATGCTTATTGAAATATGATGCTTGATGAGTAAGTGGATTTAGACGAAGAAAGGCTCCATGCGTTGGAGTTGCTGAAAAGGCAAAAGAAAAGGGTGGAGAAGTCTTATAACCAAAAGGTCAAGATTAAAACCTTTTCAGTTGGGGAATTGGTGTGGAAAGTGATCTTGCCTATGGATCGAAAGACCAGATCTTTAGGGAAGTGGTCTCCTAAGTGGGAAGGTCCTTTTCAAATTATTAAGGCATTCAGTAATAATGCTTACGAGGTTCAGGAGATTGAGGGTGAACTAAGAGTCTTAAGGGTAAATGGGAAATATTTGAAAAAATATAAGCATATTTTGCAAGAGATTCATATTAGAACATAAGTTTTGATAAGATTGTAAAAGCCAAAATAGGCTAGATAAGGCCAAAATGGGGTACAAAGGAAAAGAAACAAGTACAATAACGCCAAACCCAGGAGAAGGATCATTCATAGTCTCTCCAATTGATGGAGTTGAGAATGGTGAGGTAATCTTCGTCAGCTTCATCATCAGGACCTTGTGCTTTATAACACCCTTTCTTGAGGACCTTCATCTTAGTTTCTCGCTTCTTGGCCTGGGAAGTTGCTCCAGTTGAAGTGTTATTGCAGGCAGTGGTGGTTGCCTCAGCCTTCTGTGTTTCTTCAGCCACCTTCTTGGTTATTGTTTTCTTTGAGGAAGTACTCATACTTGCTTCAGTGAGTGCAGAATATGGCTCATGTGAAGAGGATTTTATAGGGGCAATGCCTTGTAAGGATTGGCCAGTCAACGATGGAAACACGTGAAATTACTCTTGGAAATATACCCTAGGGTTACGCTATTAATATTTCTTTATGGAATAGAGACTTGTGTTGTTGGAGCACTAGCCTGCTAAAGCTGCGTTGTTTTCATGATTTCCAAGGAAAAAGGCAGAGTGCCTTAATCACAAAGATTAGCAAAGTTTGAGGCCATTAATAAAACATTTAAAAGAAAATGTGCCATGATTTCCCAAAATTTTGCAAGTCGAAGAGTGAACAGTAAATAAAAGTATTCAAACAGATGCCAGAGGGCATTAAAATTATCATTACATAAGGCCTCAAAAGGGCTAGAAAATATGGTGATAAAAAAGAACTACAAACAAAAGTCATGAGATGATCAAAAGGGGAGCTTCGACTTCAACTGAAGAAAGTTGACCTTGTGAGTCTGAAGGCGTGTTTCGCATAAAGCTTTGTCGAGTTTGGCTTCTGAAAGTTCTTTTTCAAGCTTTTGGACATTATCAATGAAGTCCATAGTGCGTTTCAGCTCTTTGGCCAGTTCAGTGTCGTCGAAATTCTTCAGCTCAAGATTACGCTTTTCAGCATCAGAAATTTTGTTTTGCAGTTCTGTGATTTGCTGTCTCCATGTGTCAATATCCTTTTCGTTCGACACTATCTCTTCCTGCCTTTTAGCTTGGGCAATTTCCAGGTCTCCAACTTTGGCTTCTGATGCATGTGCTTCATCCCAAGCTAGATGTTCCAGCGCAGTTGTATTTTTAATGGTGTTTTGAATATTAGGAAGAAGCTTGAAGTCTTTAGACATCTAATTCACTAAAGTAGTTAACTCTATTAGGAAATCAGATACCTCTTTCTTAAGGGTCGAGAGGTCTAATTTTTGGAGGGTATCTGTTAGAAAGAGATGAGCAGTTCGATCTGCATTTAAGATGTTGTGGATGTCTCCCTTGAAGAATTTGTTTTTAATTTTTTAAAGGATAGGGCCAACAAAGTCATCTGGAGCTATATCCCCAGAAGTGGTCGAGGTAATAAGATTGCTACCAGAGGAGCTGTACTTTTTCCCAAGTATCATTTTGGCGTACTCTCGAGGATTCGACCATCTAAGGGCAGCCAGTGGATCTTCAGTAGTGGGTCCTCCGGTGGTCAAAGTGCCTGTAGATTTAGGAGTTGGAGTTTTGACAGGACTTTTTTCAGTTACGGGTGAAGTGGACTGGTCCTTCTCAGTTCTTTCTTCTTCATCCTCTTCATCCTCTTCTTCTTCTTCCTCTTCGTCTCCTTCTTCATTGTCTTGGTTGTCATTCTCTTGATCATCATCAGATGTAGTTTGGAATGGGGGTTTTCCCATATTGTTCATCCCTTCATGGGCAGTTTGATTAAGGTGATCATTATCTGGTTCATTTTCAAGACGTCATTCTTCCGTGGCAACGGCCTCTGTAGGTTGTTGGCTAGAGTTAGATACTTCTTAGCCACTTGCAGAGATTTGGAGCAAAACACATACCTAGACAGCCATACAGTTAGGAATGCAATGTGTTCTTGGTCAGATACTTCTTCAGTGTCACGTTTGAAGTGGTGGTTTATGAAATGTGTGTAGGTGAGTTTGGAATTGGAGATCCCTATTGTATCCTCTGCATCAGTTTCAGGGTTATAACAAATGACATCTGGTCGAAGTCCGGTGATGGCAGCCACATCGAAGAGGGTAGGGGTGACCATCCCACAGGGAAGATGAAAGATAAAGTGGGTACTATCCCAAAAATAAAGGGATGCTGCCAGCAAGTTTAAACAATAAGGAATACTAGTTTTCGACAGCATGAGCAAGTCATAAATTCCTATTGTTTTCCAATGTTCAGATTTTACCTTTTCCCTCCTGGTCATCCAAAGGTCAAAATCTTTCAACGGGCTAACCGCTCTCACTAATCTAGTGCCATCTTGGAGATATCTAAGATCCATCTTGGTTAAGGTGGGTTTATCATGGGAAGTTTCACCTATTTTAGGGTTACTTTTTTGCCCTAATGGCCTTGATTTGCGATAGGAAGGAAAAAACTCACTGAGTTTTTCATCAGAAGCTTTAGCATCGGATAAAGGACTAGATAAAGCATAAGGTTTGTCAGAAACAATAAGAGGAATCATTACCTGAGATTCATAGATACTCCTTACTTCTGCAGCATGGGGTTCTGGCATGAACTGGTGATTATTTACCATCTTAGGTCCTGGAAGGTTCGAAAATGGTGGAAGAGATTGTTTGAACTGTGTGACCTTGCCTTTTTGACCTTTCCTTTCTTGAGGAGCGGTTTGTGAGGACGCCATTGTTAGGAGTTAGAGAAGAAATGAAATGGTGTTCTGGGTTTCTTGAAGAAAGTTTGAAGGATGAAGAAATGAGTTACAAGAAATTATGAGAATGCAAAAGTTTGGCAAGTTGTGGAAAATGAGTATTTATAGGCGTTTGGAAGTTCAAAGGATTGTTAATCCACCGTCAAAGCAAGTCCAGTAGTGGGACGCGTGTCTTCTTTTTGGAAATTTTTGAGTGGTGGCAGTTATGATCAGACTGTGAAATGTCTAGTTTCAAGAAAAGGTAATGATGAATACTGATCAAAGATACGGCTGAAAAGACGTTTGAAGATTCACCATTATGATATGACGTCATAAGCGTGGTTGAAAGAAACTGAATAGTTTCTAGATCGTGGGCTAAATAGTTATGATCATGTCTTCTCATAGTCGAACGAGCAAGCGTCGAAAATTGTTTTATCAAAAAATGACCTTCCTACCGATACTGGCGAAAGGACATTGTTGGGGGGCAATTTGTTAGCTCCTAATTTCGACGCTACCTGCAAGCTAAAAAGCCCACTTAAGTGCACGCACACCATATCTTATAATGTACCATATATCACTTAAGCACGCGGTACCTTACCACATTACGGTGTTACATATTTACTTAAGTACACTGTACCTTACGGTGTGCCTTATTTACTCTACCTCTATAGCCGTCAGTTTTTTCTTGGTGACGCAACCACCTAAACCCTGCACGCAAATGTTTTCTTTAACAAATGCTAAGAGATCGGGGATCGGGGTCTGGTTATACAAAGGGAAGCTATTAACACCTAGTGTATCTATAGTAATTTATAGGAACCTTCTTTTGCATGTATTTCTACTATTTTGAAATTCTTTCTTGTGTTTATATGCTATGGATTGGGAAAGTTTCTCCTTTGGGAGTGTTGAGAGAATGTTTTTGTTGTTTTCGAGTTTTCTATTGTTTTTGGGAAGGTATTGGACCTAAGATTTTTTATTTGTGTGCTCGCTACGATTTCGCAATCTTATGCCTACGTATTCCCGTTAAGAGTTTTGGGAAATCAGAGCAATCGTAGTTCCTCCTATTCTATGGGAGGAAATTTGTTTGGTGTCTTGTTCAAAGCCCAAGATTGAAGCTAGCAGAGTATTTGTGTCTTGTTCAAAGCCCAAGATTGAAGCTAAAATTTGACTGAGAGATATAATTTGTCATCTCTAAAGGGAGTTATCTCACCTATTCATCACAAATGTTAAGAAATTGGTTATAAGGGAAATTACTTTAACTGGGATATGTAGAACCCAACAATGCGATGATTTCCTTTATAAGGGAGATGTCACTTTTCCTTTATGAATCTTTCATGCTAAGAGAGGGACATTGGCTTGGATGTATGGAATCCAGAGGCTTGCCACTTAAAGCAGTCAGATGAAAGATGAATTTTTTCCAGGATAAAGGAAGGACTCCAGCTTGGATTTTGAATCAACAAGTGTGCCACTTATAGTAATTACCTGGAAAAAAGGTTTTGATTGTGTGTTTTGATATGTGATGTACAGAGGATATATCTTCCTGCGGAGAGGACTCATGGTCTCATCTGAGGGGATGTTGATTTTTGTGTGCCTTGATCAAAGCCCAAGGTTAAAGCTAAAAAAATTGAGGCTGACTGGGGAAATTCTCATATGAAGCCTAAGAGGAGGCTGACTTCTGCTGAGGATTTATGGAAATCTAGGAGCTGGTCTAAATTGTTTTGGGGAATCCAAAAAGGTTTTATCTCTTTCTGGGGAATTAGGGAAGAGTATAAGTATCAGATGCCATGAGGCTCTGTTTCTGTTAGGGTTATGTTGAGGCCAGTCTAACCTTGGCTAGGATTTTTAAGGTGAAAGTTAAGCCTTGTTGGAGGTCAGAGAAGTTTAAAGGTGAGTTTTGAAAACCTTATAAGTTTTAACTCTGGTGGAAACTGGTGTATTGATAAAATGATCAGGGTTTATCCTATGCCTTTAGGAAACCTGAGGGTCTCTGTATGAAGTCCAAAAGGAGACTATGATAATGAGACTTTCCAAGTCTAACTTGAATGAAGCCCAAGAGAAGGCTGAGACTTATCCAATTCTCTCAAGAAGTGGTAGACTCTAGTGTAGAGAGATCTTTGTATGATGCCCAAGAGGAGGTTGTTGGTTTAAGATCAACTTTTGAATGGTAGAATGTTTTGGAATTTTGACTCTCCCGGGGATGAAACTAGTAGAGATAACTAATTTCTATCCTATGTTTTTAGGAAACCTTTGGGTCCTCGTACTAAGCCCAAGAGGAGGCTAGGGAACTTCTAAGAAGCCTGTTGGTCCTTGTACTAAGCCCAAAAGGAGGTTGGGGATGCTTCTAGGAAGCCTGTGGGTCTAAGCCTAAGAAAAGTTCAAGAAAGGTTTCACCAGGAATAATCCTTTCTTTGTTGAACAGTTCTAAGGTTTAAAGAAATTCAAAAGAAGTTTCACCGGGAATTAATCCTCTCTGGGGAAATGAATTTCTTGTATATACATATATGTTTCTAAGTTTTGAAAGTCTTGAGAAAAGTTTCATCGGGAATAATGCCTTTCTCTGTTCCATAATGAATAAGCCCAAGAGGAGGCAAACTGTATTGAGGGAAGTTTCCTATGAGGGAACTAGTTTTGACTAAGTTATAAGTAACCTCTAGTTTGACCTAAGTGTAGACCTAACTGCTGGGGAAACTCTAGACATATATGCATAAGTATATACAGATAAGTGAATTGACAGATGTATGAACAAGTATGCATTGAAAATAAAATATGTTGGGTCTTACACTCTGAAAAGAGGCCCAAGTGTATTGTGATTTGATTGTATTGATTACACCTATATGATTAGGGTTTGAGAAATTGAAGAAAGTTTTGAGAAAACTTCGAATTTGAATTTGAATTAAGAGAAAATTGTTTGAAAAGAAAAGAATGTTTGGGGCTTATAACTCAAAGAGAGACCCAAGTGGTCTAAGAGCAGTTTTACCGGGAATAATGCTCCTCTTAGTACCAGTTAAAACTGACAGATGGTTTTGAAAACAGAGGTATGGGGCTTACAACTTAAGGAGAGGCCCATGGAGGTTGTTTATTGTTTAAAGCCAAGTTTATGTACAAAAGATTGGGGCTTACACTCAAGGAGAGGCCCAGCTGACTTATTTGAAAACAGTGATCGCACTACGATACTGAAAGACGCTGTGGGACTTATACTACAGCAGAGGCCCAAAATTGTTTATGTACAAAAAGGGTTTGGGTCTTACACTCTATTAGAGGACCAAAAGTGTTTGAAAAGAAGAAAATGGGGCTTATACTCAAGGAGAGGCCCATATGATTTATTTGAAAGGCGACGATCGCCCCGCGGTTTTGAAAACCACAGTGGGACTTATACAATGACTGAGGCCCAAAATATTTATGTACAAAAAGGAATGGGTCTTACACTCTACAAAGACGCCCAAAATATTTTGAAAAATTAAAATCAAAGGGAAACCCTAATTTTAATTAAAAAAATAATTTTTTAAAGAAAAATAAATAAAAAATGATACAAAATATCAAATATATTTAAAAAACAAGTTGTGAACTTTGAAAAATGTTTTTAAAAATCATGTTTTATTTATATGAAAGCTTGAAATTCATTATGATTTAAAAAATCACGAGAAAAATTTCATTAAAAATGTTTAAAAAACAATTAAAATGAAATTCTTTACAAAAATTCAAAATATATTAAATAAATAATATGATTTTGATTTTTTTGTAGAATAAAATATTTTAACATTTTTGTGAATTTTGAAAAAAAGAATCAATAAAAAATGATTAAAAATCAAAGAGAAATTAATTTTTGAAATCAATTAAGAAAATAATAAAAATTCAAATATTTAAAAATTCAAAAAATGGCGCCAAGGCCATCTTCTTCTTCCTCGCGCAAACCTCTTTGGCCAGATTTGAAAAACCTCTCATATCTCCCTGATTACTCAATGGTTTTGACTTTTGTAAACATGAAAGTTGTTCGTTTTTGAACAAGGATTCCAATCGTACCAATTAATTGCATTGATTTTAAGTGTGGAGTGAAAAATCAAGTGATGAACACATGAACCCTAATTTCTGCAAGAACACTATGAAATCCTATACATGATAGCTACAAAGCAATTAATTGAGGGGAAACACACTACATAAGTGCAGAAATATGTTTGTAACTTGAGAACACATTTATGATGCATGGATCATAGAGTTTGAGAATGTCGGGCTTACTTGTGCAAGAGGAATTCGAATTCTGATGTAGAGGTGTTACAAATGTTGTGTGATGATCTGGACAGCTTCAATGGACCTTATGTAAGGTGTTTAGAAGCTTGGAATGGATTGAAAACACCTGGATCTTGTTGTGGCACCTTAACTGCAATTAGGCCTAAGTTGGATTTTAAGCTTTGTGATTCTGAGGTTACAGATGATGGAGAAGTGTTTGGATAGTTTCTACATGATGTATGTGTGGTGTTAGTATCATTGGTTGTGGTGGAATCCTTCTCTATTTGAAAATTTGCATGTTACTTGCCAAAGAAGGAAATTCTGGTTTTGAAGAGTGATTTGGAGGAAAACATGAGTTCTGATGTTTTGGTGTGGTTTGATTAGTCACACATGACCTATATTTATAGTAGAGGAAGTTTGGTTTTGAAGGAATAATGAATGGAGGCTGGATCACCCTATTATCCATTGAATTTTGTCATGTAGCCAAAGTCTCCTCTAGCCATTGACTTGAGATCAGCTTTGCAGGTTTTGGTCTTCTGAACTTTGGATATGTCTTGACTCATTTGAATAACAATGCCTCAGTTCATGCCACCTTTATGCACCCATTGAATGCCTAATGACAAAATAGAAAGTTTTGGAAATGAATCTTGAATGCCACATGCCTAAAGGATAGGATTTTGGACTTAGTGGTCTTAAGCTCAGATTCCTCATCATTCATGTTGATATTGGACAGAAATACAATGAGGCCAGTGTCCAAAATTGGCTCAAGAAATCGTGGGATACAAGTTATGTACTAATGTTGTTGTGTAGGCAGGGTGAACAATTCCATTTTAGGAAGCTCATAACTTCTTGCTCAAGTTGAATCATGGGAGGCTCTTGTACTTTTTAGAAAGCCCCTATATCATACTTCAACTTTGATGTTTAACTTTGGTCATGATTCATCTTGGATCATAATGAAAAATGGCCTCAAAGTTGGTAAAAATACAAGACAGATTCTGTCCAAAAATTTCACTAAGTGTCCAAGTTCAAAAGTTTTGAAACCCTAACTTCATAGCTCTATAACTCAAAATCCAAGCTTTTTTGGCTCACGGAGAACTGTGGCACTTTTGTAGTATGTAATGAGAGCTTTCATTTGAGCTTTGGATGGAAGAAAATGGTTGTGTATTTTGGGAGTTATGACCTTGCAAAGTTGGGAAAAATCACCCTTTTTTCATGACTTAGAGAAATTTTAAGTTTCTTAAGATTACCCCTTTTGCAAGTAACCTCACTTTTCTTGATTTTTCTTGATGGATGATGATCCAAACCACCAGTTAACATTGTTTTTGACTTAGGGGAGCCATGTTTGTAAAACAAATCTCAAAAGTCAAACTTGGTTTTTGGGCACAGTTGACTTTTTGTCAGATGAACTTCAAACTTTGTGATTCTTTATGAAATCAAGTCCTTCGGCCAAATTAAACTTAATGGATGGATTCCATAGGTGTTTTAGAGTGTCTTGAATCATTTCCCAAGGTTTGAGATCATGTCTTGGTCAAAAGTCAAAGGCACAGTTGACTTTTCATCAGAAACCCTAATTGGTGGTCCAGATGAATTTGCATCCTTATATTTCTCATGGATCAAGTTCTTTGTGTCAATTTGAACTTTTGAGAGGATCAATATAAGATATTTGAGTTCTTCAAAACATTTCTTGAGGTCTTAGCTCATGTCTTGCTTCAAACGTCAACTTTAGGGGTGAATTAGGTCAAGAAATCCTAATTCCTGATTTTTGATGAATGCATCCCCTGAGGCTATTTTAAACTTATGATTGTATCCATGAGGTCTCTTTGAGATTCTTGAATCATGTTTTGGAGTATTGTCACTTGCCCATATGAAAATTTCCCTCTGGAGGCCTTGGTCGACCAAAACCTTAATTTGGTAACACTGATGATCATGAGGGTTGATCCACTTGAAACGTTAAACTCTTGTTCTTGATTATTAATGTGGTAGACCTCTTGACCTTTTATGGATGTTTGAGAGACTTGACATGTTGAAGATCATGATTCTTAATTGATCCTTTCTGAGTACTCTGAGAGGGTCAAAAACCCTAATTCTTGATTGAGGTGAATGCTCAACAATCTTTGAGAGGATTGATGAGGCATGAAGGTACATCTATATTGTGGTGATGATTTGCACAATGATGGGAAATCTTGTGGTCAAAATTTAGGGTATGACAGATGCCCTTATTTAATCTTCTTGAACCTGAAGGTGTGAATGGCGTAGGCATTCGGATATTCAAGGTAAAAGAGGATTAAATATTGGAATACCCGAAATTTTGATGGTGGTAGTGAATGGCAGTTATTTGCTCATCCATCTTCTTTTTCTAAGCAAGGCTACTTAGAAAAGGGTAAAACTTCCCCTTGATCCTGGTCTTCATCCACGAAACTGGTCGTAGTTTCTTATGAAATAAACTTCCCCTCGATCCTGGTCTTTAGCCATGGAACTGGTCTCAGTTTCTTTTGAAATAAACTTCCCCTCGATCCTGGTCTTCAGCCATGGAATTGGTCTCAATTTCTTTTGAAATAAACTTCCCCTCGATCCTAGTCTTCAGCCATGGAAATGGTCTCGGTTTCTTCTCGTCAAGTGCTTTTCTTGACAAGGAAGGTTATCTATGATGGTTTTCACCAAACTTCTCGACGGGGAGATGCCATTTGATGGAAAAGCGATTTGATATCAGACTTGCTGGGGAAACCCATTGGTCTGAACTGGAGAGATGTGCAAAATTCTCTGTTGGAGATGCCATTTGCTTGGAGATGTTACATCATACTTCCCTTGGGACTTTTTCGGAGAGATGCCATGTGATGTATTTCAATTTTGAGGTGTTGATGACTTTATTGAGAGTAGATTTCTTGGGGAGAAACACCCGTATTCCCAAGAGTCCTTTGTAGAGAGGCTTTCTCTGGGGATTTTCTTTAATCCGGGAAAGCAAAATATTACCTTCATTGGTGAAGAGGGAAGTTCCAAAGGTGTACAACCAAATGGCTTTTCGTCTTTCATAGGTTCAAGTTATCAAATTGGTCGAAAATTGATTTCAATCCAGGGATATACTAGAGAGAGATTGTTTAGACGGTACATTTTCCTGACGAGGAAAGAACTTAGACCGAAATTTTGTCCTATCGGACGTGGTAAGGAAGATTGACATCCCTATCGGAGAGAGGACAGTTATCACTTGGGGATGAATATGACCAGAGTGATATTAATGCAATATGATTATGAATATGAATCAATTATCCATGATGTATGAGATGCTGATGCTGACAAAACAGACACGACATACGGACTGGTGATGAGCACAACTGGATACTCGGTCACTCTAGGAAATGGGGGTATCACTGGAGATTCCGAAAGTTGTACGTTTGTTTGGGCATGGGGACCCATGCCTTTGTTCTGGCTCCTGGAGATATAAACCTGCAGGTGTGTCAGATGGAATATTTCGTCTGAGGCAGTAGATCTCGCATTCAGGGTGTACTGGTCAAAAGGAGTATTTTGATTCTGCATTTTGAAGTTTGATCACTTCCGGAGAAGCCGTCGATATTCCTTCTTTGTGTTCAGTAACCAAAATAAATTGTCATCCTCGTTTTAAAATCAGAAGTAAAATGTGAACTTTTTGTTTTGAAAACAAACGTACAATTCATTTTTTTGTTTTTGTTTCAAGAATCGTTGATCATATTAAAACGTCATTTCACAAAGCACAATAAATAAGAATTGCAAACAAAAGGCACAAGGGCTCAAATTTTATTGATAGAATGGTAATCAATTAAGCGCATGATCCCATGGAGCATTACAAAGTTTAGAAAATGGTAATTTAAAGGAAAAGGGGCTGCATTGAAATATAACGACCACTATCTTTCCACCAACTTTGAATTCTGGATATTTTCAGCTTCTGTCGAAGGTGATCTTAACTGAAGTTTTCCTGACGGATGACGTTACCACTGAGGTGTTAATTTTTTCGGATATAATTACTTGCCATGAATCCCTAACTTTTGCCTAGATTGCCCTTTCAGGCTTTCAATCTATCGGGATGACCATCGTTTATGTCTCTAATTTTTGCCTGGACCGCCCTTTCGGTTTTCAATCCACTGAGACGTTTTTTTTTATTTCATTTAGGCGAAGTATTTCTTGACTACATCAACATTTGTAGGGTAGGTAAACTCCTCTCCATCCATGGTTGCGAGTCTCAAGGCACCGCCTGAAAAGGCTTCCTTAACAACATAAGGGCCATCATAATTCAGAGTTCATTTGCCTCTGGAATCAGTGAGAAATGATTGCATCTTCTTAAGCATAAGGTCTCATTCCCTGAAGACACGGGGTCAAACCTTTTTGTCGAACGCTTTCTTCATCCTTTGTTGATATAACTGACCATGGCATAACTTTGTCATTCTCTTTTCTTCGATTAGGTTCAATTAATAGTGCCTACTTAGACACCATTCAGCTTCTATTAGCTTGGCTTCCATCAAAACTCTCATTGACAGAATCTCTACTTCTATGGGGAGCATTGCTTCCATGCCATATACTAGGGAGAAAGGGGCTGCCCTTGTTGAAGTTCGAACGGATGTGCGATAATCGTGAAGAGAAAAGAGTAGCATCTCATGCCAATCTCTGTAGGTTACAACCATCTTCTGAATGATGTTCTTGATATTCTTGTTAGCCGCATCTATCGTTCCATTCATTTTAGGTCGGGAGGGAGATGAGTTATGGTGTTCGATTTTGAACTCAGAACATAACTCCTTCGTCATCTTGTTATTCAGGTTCGATCCATTATCCGTAATGATCTGGCTTGGAACACCATAGTGGTAGATGAGATTGTTCTGAATAAATCAGACTACCACTTGCCTGGTTACATTGGCGTATGATGCTACTTCGACCCACTTGGTGAAGTAATAAATGGCTACCAATATGAACCGATGTCTGTTTGAGGCTTTGGGTTCAATCATGCCAATCATGTCGATTCCCCATATAGAAAAAGGCCATGGAGAAGAAAGAACCTTGAGATTCGTTGGTGGTAAATGGATTTTGTCAACGTATATCTGACACTTATGACATTTCCTCATGTACTTGTAGAAATCGGCTTCCAATGTCAGCCAATAATATCCTGCTCTCAGAATTTTCCTTGCCATTGTGTGTCTATTGGCATGAGTGACAAAGGATCCTTCATGAATTTCTTTCATTAGCATGTTTGCTTCTTGTTTGTCTACGCATCTGAGCAAAAACATGTCGAAGTTTCTCTTGTAGAGTATATCATTGTTTAGGAAAAAGTTTCTAGCTAATCTTCTGAGAGTCTTCCTATCTTTTCTTGATGCCCCAGGCGGGTATTCCTGTCTTTGAAGGAAGCACCTGATATCATGATACCATGGTTTGTCATATATGACTGCTTCAACTGCAAATATGTAAGGCACATTATGTCAATCTTGGGTACATCGTTCCATCGACTCACACTAATCATGGAGGATAGAGTGGCTAATGCATCAGCCATGTGATTTTCTTCACGAGGGATGTGGTGAAACTCGATCTTGTTGAAGAAGGGTAACAACCTTCTCACGTTGTCTTTGTAATCAATCAATCCTGATTGATATGTGTTCCACTCTCCTTTGATCTGATTTATAACCAGGGCTGAGTCTCCAAACACATCCAAGTTCTTTATCCTTAAATTGGTAGCTTCTTCGAGACCCGTGATACAAGCTTCGTATTCGGCCTCATTGTTTGTGCATTTGAATGTCGATCTGGCAGTGAAAGGAATATGGGTACCCGGAGGTGTTACAAGGATTTCCCCCAATTCCGTTTCCATAAGCATTGATGGCCCGTCGAATATTAGTCCCCATTGGGAACCTGGTTCTGGCCCTTCGCTTGGTAGCGGTTCATCGCAATCTTTCATTTTTAGGTACATTACATCTTCGTCTGGGAAGTCAAATTTGACTGATTCCTAATCGTCAATCGGCTGATGAGCCAAATGGTCGGCTAAAATACTTCCTTTGACGGCTTTCTGGGCATCGTACTCGATGTCGTATTCAGATAACAACATTTGCCAACGGGTAATCCTTCCTGTTAAAGCAGGATTTTCAAAGACATACTTGATCGGGTCCATTAGGAGATTAACCAAGTAGTATGACATATCATGTACTGGCGAAGACGTTTGGCTGCCCAAGCTAGAGCACAGCAAGTTTTCTCGAGCATAGTGTATCGAGCTTCACAGTCCTTGAATTTCTTGCTAAAGTAATAAATGGCAGACTCTTTTCTTTTTGTCTCGTCTTGTTGGCCAAGTACACAACCTATAGAGTCTTCCAAAACTGTTAAATAGATGATCAATGGTCTTCCTTCCACTGAAGGAGACACAATCGGTGGATTCAGTAGATATTCTTTGATTCTTTAAAGCCTTTTGGCAGTCTTCTGTCCATATACATCTTTGACTCTTTCCGAGTAGTTTGAAGATTGGTGCGCATGTCGCGGTCATGAGGGATATGAATCTTGAGATGTAATTCAGACGTCCCAAAAATCCTCATACTTGTTTTTCAGTCTTTGGTGAAGGCATTTCTTAAATGGCCTTGAATTTTTCAGGATCAACCTCAATTATTTTTTGGCTTACGATGAATCCCAAGAGCTTTCCTGAGCGAACATGGAATGTACATTTGTTGGGATTCAAGCAGAGTTTGTACTTTCTCAGATGCTCGAATAACTTTGATAGGTGTTCCACAAGTTCTTCTTCTGTTTTAGATTTGGAGATCATGTCATCGACGTACACTTCAATCTCTTTATGCATCATGTCGTGAAACAGAGTTGTCTTGGCCTTTTGATTAGTTTCCCCTGCGTTCTTTAGACCGAACGACATTACCTTATAACAAAAGGTGCCCTATGGGGTGATGAATGACGTTTTCTCCATGTCTTCTGGTGCCATTTTGATTTGATTATAGCCCGAGAATCCATCCATGAAGGAGAATACTTTGAATTTTGCTGTGATGTCAACTAGCATGTCTATGTGTGGTAGGAGAAAATCATCCTTTAGACTTGCTTTCTTTAAATCCCTGTAATCTACACACATTCTAACTTTCCCGTCCTTCTTAGGAACCGACACTGTGTTGGCTAGCTATTGAGGATACTATGAGGTGGCAAGGAAACCTGCGTCGATTTGTTTCTGCACTTCCTCCTTTATTTTGATGGCCATATTAGGGTGAGTCCTTTTCAGTCTTTGTTTTACTGGAGGACATTCTGTTTTCAGTGGCAAGTGATGTTCCACGATGCTGGTATCCAACACTGGTATGTCTTGGTAGGACCAAGCAAACACATCTGGAAACTCTTTGAGAAGTTTTATCAAGTCTTCTTTGACAGTTGGACTGAGCAGTGCTCCAATCTTAACTTCTTTCTTTTCTTCTTCTGAGCCTAAATTGATCGTTTCCAATGGCTCTTTGTGAGGCTCAATGGACCTTTCCTCTTACCTGAGTAGTCGGGAAATCTCTTCAGGAATTTCTTCGTCTCCTTCTTCTTCTGCTTAAAATACCAGAAATTCAAAGTTGGGAGAAGGCATTGGATCATATGTTTCAATGGGGTTTAAAACAAGTAATCTGCATGATGTGATGATTCCTTTTTAGAAAAGTCAGAGAGAATGGAAAAGTGTGTGCAGTGTATTTTCTGAAAACGCTTGTTTTTATTTTGGGTTGTTTTTTAGGATTACCATTTCTTGAAAAACAAAAAAAGTGAAAATAGCAATAAATGCGGGAATTCAGAATGACATTATTTATTCATGATTTGTCGATTCTTGAAACACAACCCTATAATACAAAACTTTGTCGCTTTGGGCGAAGCGAAGAGGGACATTTACAGAAAAGTAAGCCCTATAAAACATCCATTTCACCTGGGCAATGTGAAAGGTCAAAACAAAGATGTGACAATTACTTCGATTTGTGAACAACCTTCAGGACATCGACCGCAACCTAATGGCGACGAACTCCTCTGTGGATCAGAAAGTCCTATACTTTCCTTCTTGGTTCGTCTTCAGTAATGACACTGATTTCTGGCAGAGTAGGATCATTGGAGTCTTCTTCCCATGCAGAGTTATCATAAAAGGACTCTTCTATCGCATCTTCCATAATATGTTCACTCTCAAGGGGATCTCCCCATCCAGTTGGCTGGATGTCCTCATATCTGATACGAGAGCTTTCGGGAGCATTGTATTTGACTAGAAAGTCGCACTTGCCGCTTGGCTGCCCCAAGGTATCCCAGGTTTTTGTGGGAATACACGAGTCATCTTCTTCAATGACGTTGACCTCAGGAAATGCATAGTTAATGAAATCTTGTCCTGCGGTCTTTGTAAATTCATCAACATGGTGTTGGACATTCCCGAAATGTTCTGGGTAAGGATTACATGACTTTGGGGAGACAGGCGTATTCTTTTTAAGATACTTCAGCAGATAGGCATCATCTGGCTGACTCTTTTGCCCCGAGGCTTCCATGTATGGCTTCCAGATAGGTAAATCATCCAGGGGATCATAATAATCATTATCAAAGTTGCCATTCATCAGAGCGTCTTCCTTTAATGGGTTGGGTGGAACACGGCATCCTTCGGGATCCCAATCTCCGTAGATCATTCTGACATCTGATCTTGGTATATATCTTGGACTTTGCTTTGGAGAGTAGAATGGCATGTACGTTTCTCCCTTAGATATATAACCTTAATCATTGAGATAGGGCTTCCACTCCTCATCTGTATCAGAAGAGTTGTTCCCATCGATGGTGATGACTTCTTGAGACACTGGGTGGAGGAAGCCTCCGCTGTGAAAGAAATCCTGAATGGAATGAAAACTTGCATCCTTCTTTGTAGTCTGGGTACATGTTGAAGAAAAACCAAGACCTTTTCTTGTCTTGTTATCAACAGGAATTACAATCTGTCCCCATCCTTTTATTTCACTACTCCCTATTACTTTGAGAGCGTTTTTGTATGAGGAAATCAATGTTCCTTTTTCTTGGTGATTCTCATTGTTCACCGAGAGTGCTTGAAATTGAGTTCCAACGAACTCCTCTAGTTCTAAACAGGAGAATGATGATAAGTTACTCACGATTAAAGCTTGCTCTCCATATATTGTGACCAATTTGTCGTTCTTGACGAACTTCAGCTTCTGGTGAAGCGTCAAAGTGACTGCCCCGACTTCATGTATCCAAGGTCTTCCTAATAAACAATTGTTTGCTACTCGGATGTCCATGACCTGGAAAGTTACTTGGAAAGTGTGAGGGCCAATGGTTTTGGGATGATCGACTTTGCCGATAACTGTTTTTCTGGATTCGTCAAAGGCTTTGGCGATGATCTCATTGCCTCTCATGGGAGTACCCTGAAAAGATAGTCTTACCAAAGTCGACCTTGGCATGACGTTCAAGGATGAACTGATGTCTACTAGTACGCTAGCTAAAGCATCGTCCTGGCAGTTGACTATGATATTGAGTGCCATGATATGGTTTTTTCCTTCCTCTGGAAGTTCTTCATCACTGAATCCCAAGTTGTTGCAAGAAGTGATGTTAGAGATAATGTTGTCAAATTGACCCACTGTCACATCTTGTTCTACAAAGTCCTATTCCAAGACTTTCTGCATGGATTCTCTGTGAGCTTCTAAACTAATCAGGAGAGATAGTACAGAGATTTGAGATGGAGTTTGCAATAATTGATCCATAATGTTGTACTCGCTTTTCTGGATGAGCTTTAGCATTTCATCATTGTTCTTTATAGGTTCTGCGTTGCTAGATTAACCGACTTGTTGATTAGGAACTTCAACTTGAGGTTCCTTTTCTTTGGCAAGTTCTTCAACTCCTCTGTTGAAGATTTTACCGCTCTGGGTAACTCGACTGATGTTAGCAATGTTTACAACGGATGGTAATGGAATTTCTTTTCCGTTTTCTATGGTCGTTGCACCGTACTTATACGGGATAGCCTTTTCTGACTTTTATGGTATCGGGGCTGGCAAGTAGACGACCACAGGGTCTTTTTAGACCTTTTTCCCGTCGTAGGAAACCTCGATTGGTTCCAGATTGGGCAAGTCAGACACTTTTCTACTGCCAAGAGATTTTTGACTCATTAAGCAGAGGAATTATGGCGCAAACATCTTTGGTTATTCCATGATTGACAGGTTTTCTTTTATTGGATACTGTGACAATGCTTTTGTTCAGTTGTCCTTGGTTCTTGTCAGGGATGCAATCTTGTATCATGTTGATTGATTGAGAATTCAAGCGTGGTTGAATTTCCTTTCGATATAACTGATGCTGGAGAGCCGCTCGTACGAGGTAGCATCCTTGGTTATTTTCCGAGCATATTCCGCAACGTTCATAATTATGAGGTGGTACCCGACCGTACTCATTTTGTATGCAATGCATCCTTACCAGATCCGTTTTCGGTAAGCAGATATCACAGCTTTGGTGCCTATCAGGATCCCCATTAGTTATGCTAACTTGTTGCATGTCTTCATCCTGGTAGATCGGAAGCCACCAGTGGTCTAATAGATGTTGAAGAGTCCTTTGTACAAGCGCACACCCTTGGTCATTTTTATAGCATTCTTTGCAGTCTTGATAATTATGTGAGGCCAGAAAACCAAATGTGACCTGCTTGGCATGCAATTCCACTAGACTGGTATTCATTAAGCGCATGTCAAAGATCTGAACCATGTTAACTTGATGATCATTCCTTTCATGGTAGTCTTGGATCCATCTGAGATCCATTTGACGCTGGAGGGCCTCTTGTACAAAAGAGCATCCCTGATTGTCTTTTGAGCAAATCGGGCAAGCGTTGTAATCGTGCCGCAAAAAATTATAATATTGACTTTGTCTTGAATGCATTGCTACTAGATTGACGTTCATTGCACAAATGTCATGGTTTTGAACAATGTTTGGATGTGCATGGGCCATGTTTACTTCATGAATCCTGTGATCCTGAGTCCAGCCTAGATCCATTTGCTCTTGCAGAGCTGTTTGTACTATGGCACATCCTTGATTGTCCTTGGAACAAATATTACACTGATGATAGTTATGAGATGGCACATGGCCGTACCCGCTCTGTCTGCAATGCATGTTTACCAGGTTGGTTCCTAGTAAGCGTACATTGTGAATTTGATAACTGCCACCAGGTTCTCTTTCTATCAAATTCACCGTAGTCTTCTCATGTTGCGGTAATGGGTTCGTCTCAACATTTGGATTAGTATCTTTGAAAGATAAAATCCTATTTCTGACAAGCTTCTATACATCAGACTTGAAGCTGAGGCAATTCTCAATGTTATGTCATGATCCTCCTTGATGGTAAGGGCAAGTTTGATCTGCTTTGAACCAAAAAGGTGAATTTTCTGGTACTGTAAGAGGATTCCTAGTTTGAACGTGCCCCTTGGCCAGTAGAAGTAGAAATAACGCTGCGTATAACATTGGTATAGGGTCGAACCCTGATGGTCGTGTAGTATGATTGTTGTTATTGTACTGTGGGCGAGCCTGCTGAAGAGGTTGTTGCTGCCTTTGCTGATACTATTGTTAACTTGGTTGGCTCGGAGCAACCTGAGGTTGATACGTCGGAGTTGGCGCTGGGTTAATATCAGGAGTTACTGCTGCTAGCGGTTGGTACCTTCGCCTTTGCTTTCCCAGAGAGATATTACTAATATCTTTCTCTTTCTTTTTTTGGAAAGCACTACCGTATCTTTTAGTACTGCTGGATGGCTCTGCATCTTTGACCAATCGTCCTTCTCGGACTGCTTCCTCAAGGCGTACTCACATGTTCACCATTTCAGTGAAGTCACTAGGCGCACCGGGGACCATTCGATCGTAATAAAATGAGCTTAATGTTTTCAAGAAGATCTTTGTCATTTCCTTTTCCTCGAGGGGAAGATATATCTGGGCGGTGATTTCACGCCATCTCTGAGCATACTCTTTGAAGGTTTCTTTATCCTTTTGTGACATTGGTCTGAGCTGGTCCCTATCTGGTGCCATATCCAAGTTGTATTTATACTCCTGAACGAAAGCAACCCTAAGATCTCTGAAAGTACTGATCTTGGTGTGGTTTAAAACCATGTACCATTTGAGTGTGGCACCGGTTAAACTGTCTTTGAAGTAATGGATTAGTAGTTGTTGATTTTCTGTCTGGGCAGACATATTTCGAGCATACATTACCAAGTGACTTTGAGGGCAAGAGTTGCCTTTGTATTTCTCAAAGTCAGACGGCTTCTTTACCAAACAAGTTCTGACCGCGAATGGCATGCAGTTCCTTCTGCATTTCCAAGAATTGTTCATGGAATTCATTCATCCTTTCATATACTTTTTCGTTTCTACCAGAAGCAGCCTGCAGAATCTGTTCTTCCGGAATAGTGTGTACCACTGGTTGTGGTATTGTAACACCCATATATAACAACATACATCAAAGCATATATATTATACATGAATCCAAGTTTTGGTACTGAAATACCATAAGTTCCTAGTTATCACATTGTATACATTACAGGCCCAAAATACAAAATACTAAAGTCTATGGCATAAAATATATACAAGATGTTCCAATGTACTAAGAGCTAGATCAACATAATGATATCAAAATAAAACTCCAAAGCGGAAGCCATGCCATCCCAAAAAGCTACGATTCGTAAGGAAAAGTCAAACAACTTTATCCTTACCCTTCGCGGAACCTGTGGTACCTGTAATATAATCAACAACATGGGGTGAGATATTAAATCCCAGTGAGTTCCCTATCTTATGGATTCTCTCTGCTTTACTAGGTTCTATCAATCCTAACTCAAGTCAAGGGGAAGGGAATGACCTTGAGTTTACAATCTCACACTATATGGAAACATGTTCATGAGTTCATCAACTCAAAATATCACTAATCGATAACCTTACCAAGGCATCCTTTCTTCCCGTCCGCTTCTACGTCTAGAAGGCGACCCGAGTCATGGATCTTTGTAACTTACTCGACATACAAAGTGGATTCAGGATCATCGGCCTGTTAACCGTGAACCGTCACTTCTCATGGCCTATTAACCATCACAAGTCTCTTTACCATATAGGTTCCATTCTTAATACACGCAAGAATCAAACCTGCCAAGTAATCATGCGTACATTCCAGAGGAGCTCCAAGCTCGTGAAACGGCCAAACAGGGGGAGCGATTACGATTACGTGATCTCACACACAAATGCGATTGTATTCAACAGTCACAAGGCCACATTCGCCTTAAGGCCCTTTCTCCTTTTTACCAACACAAGGTTCACACATGTTCCATATTAGTGTTTCACGCTCTTCTAGACCATTACTCGGCAAGGATGCACCTTCCTACATCACATGCACGAGCATCGCCATCTAGATTATCTATCAATTCCTAGTCACTTACTAGGTTCTAGTATAATTTCATGGTAATGTTCCTCACTCTTCCTATTCCATATTTTGACATGTATCACTCAACATACTTAACAACAATAGGAAAGGTAAGCATAATACAATATTGTAATAGAATAGCACATAATAACCAAATCACAAAGTTACACAATTCTTGGGTTCCCTCCGATTTATTTAATCGGGCTTCAAAACTACTATTTTTCAATTCCATCATGTAGGATATTTCCACAGCTTTCCATCGGTACCAAGAACACCTCGATCGGAAACACGGTTCGAAAGATATTAATTTTCTAAAATATTTTTCAAAACATAACATTGGTAAACGGTTACCTCAAATTGAGTAACCGGTTACGCATTCCTCCTGCGCAGACAGTAGCCAAAATTCCAATTGGGTAACCGGTTACCTCAAAATGAGTAACCGATTACTCAGTTCATTTTCTGCGTAAAATTGCTATTTTTCCTGCAAGGAACCGGTTACCCTAAAACGAGTAACCGGTTACCACTGAACCAGAGGCCAAAAATATTCTATTTTCAGCATAGACTCAATGGAAACACATTCAAAATTCATAGGAACATCAAGCAAGCATATTAGGTTCAATATACACATAGCCCGACTATTCTACCCGACTAATTCCATATTTTAACCGTTAGAAACATAGATTCCATGACATTATTCACAAATCCAATACTTCTAACATAAAATCAACTATTCCCAACATTTCTAAATTAAAGTTCTAACTAGAACCCACCACTAGACAAGATGATGATGAAGATGGTGAGAATATTTGATGAAGAATGATGGAGGATGAAGATGATCCAAGCTTTCTTCCTCTTCTAGGTTTTCTTTCTGTTTTCTCCCTTTGCTCTTCCTTCTCTCTACTTCCTCTCTCTAAACTTTCTATTCTTGTCACCAATGAAGAGGAAAGGAAAAGAATATGATAAGTAGAGATATCATTTAAGTTAGTAACACTAACTTAAATGTCCAATTTTTCTCCAAAGTATTAATTGATAAAACCTCAGGGTCAGATAATATTAATTTGATCTGCTCTGAGCTCTTCAGTTACTCTAATAATCTTTGCAGATAATTTTCTCAGAGTACACCGGAACCCAGTTGATCAAAATAATTATTATCCAGGGTAAAATAAAATACGGGGTATTACATCCTCCCCTCCTTAAATAGAAGTTCTTCCTCGAATTTAAAATTACCTGAATAGATGAGGGTAAGCATCTCACATCTCTGATTCTAGTTCCCAAGTTGCATCATCCAGATGCATCGCATCCCACTGAACTCTTACAAGAGGAATCTCTTTATTCCTTAGCACCTTAGTTTCTCTTCCTGTGATATGGCTTGGTTGAGGCTCAAATATTAAATCTGCTTCTATCTCAATTGTATCTGGTAGAATTGGCTGAAGAGGATCGGGAACGAACTTCTGGAGTTGAGACACATGAAAACATCGTGCATCTCTGACAGAGAAGGCTGTAAGGCTAATCTGTAACCTACTTCTCCAATCCTTTCTAAAATTTGATACGGTCCCACGTATCTCGGACTTAACTTTCGCGACTTAAACGGTCCTTTCAACCTCAATCTCGGAGTAACCTTCAAAAACACATGATCACCTTCATCAAACTCTAAGGGTCTCCTATGGTTATCCGCATAACTCTTCTGACGATCTTGCGCTTGCTTAACATTGTCATGGATTATCCTAATCTTTTCTGTGGTCTCTTGAATAATCTCGGGTCCCAAAATTCTATCTTCGCCAACTTCTTCCCAACATAAAGGCATCCTACATTTCCTTCCATACAATGCCTCATAAGGAGCCATACCAATACTTGCATGATAACTATTGTTGTACGAAAACTCAATCAACGGTAAAAGTTCCATCCAATTTCATCCACTTCCAAGCACACAAGCCCTTAACATATCTTCCATCGTTTGTATCGTCCGTTCCGTCTAACCATCCATTTGAGGATGATTCGACGTACTCAAACACAACTTTGTTCCCATAGCTTGTTGAAAAGCTCTCCAAAACCTTTAAGTAAACTTTGGATCTCTATCGGACACAATACTAGAGGGAATACCATGTAACCTCACAATCTCCGAAATAAACAACCTCGCAAGATGACTTGCCTTGTAAGTAGTCTTCACGGCTAAGAAATGTGCAGATTTCGTCAACCGATCCACAATCACCCAAATAGAATCATAACCATTTTGAGTACGGGGTAATCCAACTGCAAAGTCCATAGAAATTCTATCCAATTTCCACACCAGAATTTCTAACGGTTGCAATAAGCCACCCGGTCATTGGTGTTCAATCTTCACTTGATGACATACTGCACACTCTGATACATACACTGCAATATCTCTTTTTATACGGGACCACCAATAGTCTCTCTTTAAGTGTTGATACATCTTTGAAGAACCAGGATGTATAGTAAAAGCACTCTTATGCACTTCCTCTAAAATCCTTCTTTTCAACACCGCGTCATCCGGAACACAAATCCTTTGGTTAAACAGAATAATTCCATCAGTAGCTCGCACGAAACCCGGTTGAGCTAACACTTCCTGTAACTTATCATCCAACACTTGCCCTTGTTGAATTTCCTCTCTAATAGTAGAATTGACATTCAAATTCCCCATAATCACACCATTTGGAGTCCAAATGAATTAAAGATTAAGATCTCGAAACTTTTCCAATAAGGCATACTCTAGCATCATCAACTCGGCATTATGCAACACTTTCCGACTCAATGCATCCGCCACTTTATTCTCTTTACTCGGATGGTACTTTAGTTCTAAGTCATAATCCTTTAAATATTCCATCCATCTCCTTTGACGCATGTTCAACTCTCTTTGGTTAAATAGATACTTTAAACTCTTGTGGTCACTGAACATTTCAAAACGTACTCCATACAAATAATGATGCCACACTTTCAATGTCAAAACAACCGCCGCCAATTCCAAATCGTGCGTTGGCTAATTCTTCTCGTGAACCTTTAATTGTCGTGAAGCATAAGCCACAACATGACTCTCTTGCATTAAGAGACACCTTAATCCCATCTTTGATGCATCGTAAAATACCTCATACGACTTGCTAGGATTAGGAATGATCAAAACTGGAGCAGTCGTTAATCTTTCCTTTAAATTCATAAAAATTTGTTCACAAGCTGAATCCCACTCATAAGGACAATCCTTTCGAGTAAGTTTTGTCATTGGTAAAGCCAATTGAGAAAAGCCTTTAATAAATCTCTGATAATAACCTGCTAGTCCCAAGAACCTTCTACCTTCTGATACATTCTTCGGTCTCTCCCAATTAATTACTGCTTCTACCTTTGATGGATCTACCACCACACCTCTTTGAGATGTGACATGACCAAAAAACTAACCTCCGACATCCAAACTCACACTTACTTAGCTTAGCAAAAAGTTGTCTATCTTGTAAGATCGATAAAACGATTCTTAAATGCTCTTCATGCTCTTGAGAAGTACGAGAATAAATAAGAATGTCATCAATGAAGATCACAACAAATTGGTCCATGTAAGGTTGAAATATCCGATTCATATAACCCATAAAAATTGTCGGAGCATTCGTCACACCGAAAGGCATTACTAAGAATTCATAATGGCCATAACGGGTTCTAAACGCGGTCTTTGACATATCTGAACTCTTCACACGGATCTGATGATAACCCGACCGTAAATAAATCTTCAAGAACACACAGGCTCCTTTCAATTGATCTAACTGGTCGTCTATCCTGGGTAATGGGTATTTGTTCTTGATGGTGACTTTATTCGACTGTCGGTAATCAATACATAACCGCATTCCACCATCCTTCTTCTTTACCAATAACACTGGAGCTCCCCAGGGCGAAACACTGGGTCGAACAAAATGCTTAGCCATTAGCTCTTCCAATTGATCCTTCAATTCTCTTAACTCAAGTGGTGTCATCCGGTATGGAGAAACGGATATAGGAGCCGTTCCCAGTAGCAGGTCAATAGAGAATTCCACTTCCCTTTTTTAGGGAAGAGAAGCGACATTCTCGGGGAAAACTTCAGAATACTCACAGACTACGGGAATGTCTAGAATATGAAGATCGCTACTCTCCTCCTTAGTGAGAACCAAAAGAACAGATTTTTCCTTCTCAAACAAGAAAGTTATCATTTCAACCGTACCTTCTAAAATAGTTGTTAGCACATCTTTCGGAGTAGCCTCAACGGATGGAATGATGATTAGCTTCTCTTCACAACCAATAAATACCGAATTAGCAGAAAGCCAATCCATTCCCAAAACAACATCTACTTTCTTAAGCGGAAAACAAATAAGATCAATCTGAAAAACTCTCTCATCCACAGATAAAACACAATTTTCACACATTAAAGGTGTTTCAACTATCTCATCCAGTAGTAACCACCATGGGTGGAGACAACGGAATAGCTTGCAACCCAAGTCGCTTCATACATCGCATTGACACAAAATAGTGTGTTGATCCACAATAAAATAATACAAAATAAGGATTTCCATTAACGAGACACGTACCAGCAATCAAAGAGTTATCACCCTTGGTCTTCTTTCCATCCAACGTATAAACTCGACCGGTACTCTTTCCTTGCTTCCGATTCCCATTCTGAGGACAATCTCTCTTCATATGACCCACTTTCTGACATTGATAACACTTCATTCCTTCGAAGCCACATCTACCATGATGATTCTTACCACAAGTACGGCACACAGGAGGTGTACTAGTCCTAGAATTCTGAACTTGCTTCCCTTTGAAAGCTTGTTGTCTAGGCCTAAACTGTTGGTTTGATCTTCCACGATCATTCTGATTCGACCTACTCAAATCCCCTTCGGCTTGTACTTTCTTCAAACTATTCTCAGCCACATAACATTGCCTTAGCAACTCTGCATAAGTAGTGAACTCTCTTTGAGACACACTGTGAGAAATCTCAGCTTTCAATCCAAAAATAAACTGGTTAATCTTCCACTTTTCGTCCAGAGCATACATGTCTTGCCTAGAGTAAGGAACCATGATCTCAAACTTCTCCGCATAAGTAGCCACGGTCGAATTTCCTTGTCTCAACTATTTAAAATCAAACTCTTTTTGAGTCATCAGAGAACTAGGGAAATAATTCTCCATAAAAGTAACCTTAAATTGCTCCCAGACTTTAGCCACATCTTGGATAGTCATTAAAGCCGAAGCACTCTCCCACCTCCTCATAGCAGGACCTTTTAATGAGTGAGAAGCAAACACCACCTTGTTCTCCTCACTACATTGAACTATCAGAAAGATTCTCTCCATACCAGCCACCCATTCATGAGCTTTCACAGGATCTAATCCGCCATGAAATTCCACCATGAAATTATGGAGGATTCATGTGGATGAAATCCCAAAAATTTCCACCTACAGCGTCTGGAATAATTATTGGAGGATTAAGACTCCCATTCATCTGTTGTACCATTTGCTGCATGAACTGGTTCTGCTACTGCATCTGCTGTAAAAACTAGGGCCATGGGACATATTCCTCGCCGCCTAGCGGATTCATCCCAACTGGAGTAGTCCTGGGTCTACCACGGTTGTTTCAAAGTACGTCAGCAATGTTCCTAATTGTCATACAGATAGGATTAAGTTGATCAGGCTCAATGCCATAAATATAACATTTAAGACCAATGGCGACACAACACATATGAAGCGGAAAGACACACTTATACTATTTCATGGCTAGGTCGAGGATACGACCTCCTCTGATACCAACTGTAACACCCATATATAACAACATACATCAAATCATATATATTATACATGAATCCAAGTTTTGGTATTGAAATACCATAAGTTCCTAGTTAACACATTGTATACATTAAATGCCCAAAATACAAAATACTAAAGTCTATGGCATAAAATATATACAAGATGTTCCAATGTACTAAGAACAAGATCAACATAATTATCTCAAAATAAAACTCCAAAGCGGAAGCCATGCCATCCAAAAAAGCTACGATTCATAAGGAAAAGTCAAACAACTTTATCCTTACCCTTCGCGGAACCTGTGGTACCTGTAATATAATCAACAACATGGGGTGAGATATTAAATCCCAGTGAGTTCCCTATCTTATGGATTCTCTCTGCTTTACAAGCTTCTATCAATCCTAACTCAAGTCAAGGGGAAGGGAATGACCTTGAGTTTACAATCTCACACTATATGGAAACATGTTCATGAGTTCATCAACTCAAAATATCACTAATCGATAACCTTACCAAGGCATCCTTTCTTCCCGTCCGCTTCTACGTCTAAAAGGTGACCCGAGTCATGGATCCTTGTAACTTACTAGACATACCAAATGGATTCGGGATCAATGGCCTGTTAACCGTGAACCGTCACTTCTCATGGCTTGTTAACCATCACAACTCTCTTTACCATTTAGGTTCCATTCATACTACACGCGGGAATCAAACCTGCTAAGTAATCATGCGTACATTCTATAGGAGCTCCAGGCTCATGAAACGGAAAAATAGGGGGAGAGGTTACGATTACGTGATCTCACACACAAACGTGATTGTATTCAACAATCACAAGGCCACATTCGCCTTAAGGCCCTTTCACCTTTTTACCAACACAAGGTTCACACATGTTCCATACTAGTTTTTCACTCTCTTCTAGACCATTACTCGGCAAGGATGCACCTTCCTACATCACATGCACGAGCATCACCATCTAGATTATCTATCAATTCCTAGTCACTTACTAGGTTCTAGTATAATTTCATGGTAACGTTCCTCAGTCTTCCTATTCCATATTTTTCCATGTTAGCACTCAACATACTTAACAACAATAGAAAAGGTAAGTATAATACAATTTTGTAATAGAATAGCACATAATAACCAAATCACAATGTTACACAATTCTTGGGTTCCCTCCGATTTATTTAATCGGGTATCAAAACTACTATTTTCACTTCCATCATGTAGGATATTTCGACAACTTTCAATTGTACCAAGAACACCTCGATCGAAAACACGGTTCGAAAGATATTAATTTTTGAAAATATTTTTCAAAACATAACAGTGGTAACCGGTTACCTCAAATTGAGTAACCGGTTACGCATTCCTCCTATGCAGACAGTAGCCAAAAATCCAATAGGGTAACCGGTTACATCAAAATGAGTAACCGGTTACTCAGTTCATTTTCTGCGTAAAGTTGCTATTTTTCCTGCAAGTAACCGGTTACCCTAAAATGAGTAACCGGTTACCACTGAACCAGAGGCCAAAAACCTGCTATTTTCAGTATAGACTCAATAAAAACACATTCAAAATTCATAGGAACATCAAGCAAGCATATTAGGTTCAATATACACATAGCCCGACTATTCTACCCGACTAATTCCACATTTTAACCGTTAGAAACATAGATTCCATGACATTATTCACAAATCTAATACTTATAACCTAAAATCAACTATTCCCAACATTTCTAAATTAAATTTCTAACTAGAACTCACCTCTAGACAAGATGATGATGAAGATGGTGAGAAGATTTGATGAAGAATGATGGAGGATGAAGATGATCCAAGCTTTCTTCCTCTTCTAGGTTTTCTTACTCTTTTATCCCTTTGCTCTTCCTTCTCTCTACTTCCTCTCTCTAAAATTTCTATTCTTGTCACCAATGAAGAGGAAAGGAAAAGATTATGATATGTAGAAATATCATTTAAGTTAGTAACACTAACTTAAATGTCCAATTTGTCTCTAAAGTATTAATTGATAAAACCTCAGGGTCAGATAATATTAATTTAATCTGCTCTGAGCTCTTCAGTTACTCTAATCATCTTTGCAGATAATTTCTCAGAGTACACCGGAACCCAGTTGATCAAAATAATTATTATCCAGGGTAAAATAAAATACGGGGTATTACAGGTATAGACATTATGGCAGTAATTCTTGGCGCTTCAGTGACCTGAAGTTTGTAACCTTCAGGAGTTTCTGTAATAAACCTTGCATCTTCATTTACTTGAAGTTTGTAACCTTCAGGTCTAGTGGTTCCTGCTACGGCTTCTAGGCCTTCAGTGACCGGTGGGATGTATCCTTCAGGTATAAAGTTGAGAGGCATGCCCCAGGGGAAACCTTTAGGCATGTTGTACTGAGGATGACTCCCAGGTGTCTCAAATGCTGGTGTAGATGTAATCTCTGATATCACAGTCCTTTGATGTTGTTGTTCCTGGGCTGCTACCAGGGATTCCATGGTGTTGTGGAGTTTCTCCAAACTCTCATTTAGAGCATCAATTTCTTCTCACAGCTCTCTGTTCTCTTCCTCGAGACCGTCCATTTTCTTTTGTCGATTGGCCTGAGTATTGTACGAGTGAGATAGTTTGACTCTAGTGTGCGACACATATGTGAGACTTAAAAACAAAGAAGTGTTATGTGAGAATGATGAATGATACACAAAGAATGAGAATGATATATTTTTTTAGTTTTTGTTTTCAAAAGAACTTTTAACAATTATATTGCAAATATCACATAGTGGGAGAGACCCTTTTATTGAACTCGAAAGATTGCAGTATTTTACAGGGAAAAGAACAACATTTTACAAAGTGCGAGAAGCCAAATTAGGCCTATGGATCCTGAGTTCTCTCTGAGGAGAGCTAAGATGCTGGTTCCTAAATTTTTCTTTTCTTCGATCAGGCCCCTTCAACTGTTGTCGGGTCGATGATCCTTTGCTAAGTGAAAAGAGTGAGAAAATTTCTTCGTTCCTCCTGACTTTCTATGGCATGCTGCTCTAATATCTCAATCAGATCATCCTTTTCCTTTAGCAGTTCCTGAATCTTAATACATTCCAAATTAAGAATCTAGTACTTGTTCTTCCAAGAGTTCTTCTCACGTTGGACTTTGTTGAGAGCGACCTGTAGTTTTTCCGCATCAGACATAAAATAAAGGATAAATTCATTTAATGGAAAAACTTCTTGACGAGGGTAAGGCATCCTCAGTTTGATGGATCTAGTTTGCACCCAGTGGAGATAAGGCTCTGCAGAGATGCAATTTGGCCTCTTCAAGGACTCTCTCCCCTTCCTGTGATTATGTTGCCAGGCATGCACTATTTCCTTCTTTAGTGCCCTGTCATTTTCTCCTTCCTTGAAGAAAAAACCTTACAGATGAGCATTATGTGGGATATTCTTCATCGGGTATCCAAGTTGACGACGAGCTAAAATTGGATGATAGTTAATCCCTCCTTTAGTACCAATGAGGGGTACATTAGGGAAATTTCCACATTTGTCGATGATTTTTACTCCGTCATAGACCCGATTGTACCAATCTATGTCAGAATTAGTAAGGGACATAATCTTCTGCGACCATCGCAAACTACTCTTGTGATCCCAAAAAGCAATAGACTTGGGCAAGTGGGAAATAAACCATTTGCAGAGTAATGGTACACAACATGTGATCATCCCCCACTATACTATTTTATTAAGTGTACAGAATGATAAGTATCTACGAGCAAGGTTGGGACTGGGTTCCCAATTAAGAATATCTTAAAAGCATTGGTGTCGATGAAGTTGTCAATGTTGGGAAAGAGGAATAACCCGTATATAAGCAGAACCAAGACATTTTTAAAAGCAGTTATATTTCATATACTGGCAAAGTATAAAGCTTTCTCCATCAGGAATTTAGCTGGTAAATCCTGGATTCCTCCCTTGGTGGTCATGTGAGTCCTAATTTCTGACTCTTCCAAAGAGATTGCTTTTACAATGGCTTGATCTTTTGGAATTTCTTCCAGTCCAGAAAATGGATCTTGATCAGTGATAGGTAAATCAATCAGGTGGGAGTATTCTTCTAATGTTGGTGTGAGATGGTAATATGGGAAAATGAAGTCATTGTATACCGGATTGTAGAACTGAACCAGTGTAGACATGATCCCTTCAACCAAGTTGACCTTCAAAAGAGACAACAGTCCTCCGTGCTTAGCTCTGAAATCCTCGACATTAGTAATCATTCTTCCCAATTTCCTTAGGTTTTCTAGTTTGGGAACCTTGAAGGTGTACTTATGTGTTTTTATTCTTCCGAAATCCATAACACAACCTTTGATATTTGCAATTATTGTTTCAGTTCTTTTAGAAAAAGAGATATTTTCTTGTTTAAAAAGAGTTTTTTAATGAATGCATGAATGCAGCAAACAAAAACATTTGAAAACATGGGTTTAAGGGTTCACCGTCACGAGCATGGAGCCATGGATCTACCCATCCCCAAGGTGTGTACTAGAGGTTGAATTTTGTACCTGTAGAACGGGTTCTAACAAAGGTTCCCAAAGTCAATGACCCCTCTTAAGGATATTAACAACAAACCGACTGATTCATGAGAGCTGAAATATCCCAAGATGAATCTCTTTTGAGTGCAGTATCGCGTATCAACTATTCCCAATAGTCACCACACTACCTAATGGTAAAATGGTTAAGTGTCTACTAATCCTCAGCTTCAAGGGTAACCCAATGGGAAAAAACAATGCTTTCGCGACATGCTCGTTCGACATTGGTAATTCCACGCGGGCACCTCCACTGATTCGGTGGACTCTCAAGTTAGATTGGTCGGGATTCACTCCCTATAAGCCTCCCTGAATACGCTGCCACTTATCTTAATGTTCTCTCGGACTCACCACATGCATATTAATCGCATTTCCAGATAACAGTAATTTAAACAAGGTATCAAGTTCAATGACAGCAGATGATATATAAAATAAGAAAGCAAGTAAGATAGTAGAAAAATAAATGCAAAGCAAGGCCTAGACCTCTTAGGAAATCTAATCCTAGTTTGATTCCCCAGCATAGTCGCCATTTTTCTGTAGCCGTCGGTTTTTTCTGGTGACGGGACCACCTTACCGCATAATTGGTGCTACTTTCTGATTTCTGTATTTATCCTATTAAGCTAGAAATGAAGGGGAAGATATCTTAAACTAACCCTGCACGCAAATGTTTTCTTTAACAAATGCTAAGAGATCGGGGATCTGAGTCTAGTTATACAAAGGGAAGCTATTAACACCCAGTGTATCTATAGTAATCTATATGAACCTTCTTTTGCATGTATTTCTGCTATTTTGAAATGCTTTCTTGTGTTTATCTGCTGTGGATTAGGAATGTTTCTCCTTTGGGAGTGTTGAGAGAATGTTTTTGTTGTTTTCAGGTTTTCTTTTGTTTTTGGGAAGGTACTGGACCTAAGTTTTTTTATTTGTGAGCTCGCTAAGATTTTTCAATCTTATGCCTACGTATTCCCGTAAAGAGTTTTGGGAAATCAGAGCAATCGTAATTCCTCCTATTCTATGGGAGGAAATTTGTTTGCTGTCTTGTTCAAAGCCCAAGGTTGAAGCTAGCAGAGTATTTGTGTCTTGTTCAAAGCCCAAGATTAAAGCTAAAAGTTTACTGAGAGAGAGAATTTGACATCTCTACAGGGAGATATCTCACCTATTCATCACAAATGTTGAGAAATTAGTTATAAGGAAAATTACTTTAACTGGGATATGTAGAACCCAGCAATGCCATGATTTCCTTTATAAGGGAGATGTCATGAAGGAATAAGCTTTAACTCAGTGTAGAGCAATGTCACTTTTCCTTTATGAATCTTTCATGCCAAGAGAGGGACATTGGCTTGGATGTATGGAATCCAGATGCTTGCCACTTAACGCAGTCAGATGAAAGATGAATTTTTGCCAGGATAAAGGAAGGACTCCAGCTTGGATTTTGAATCAACAAGTGTGCCACTTATAGTAATTATCTGGAAAAAAAGGTTTTGATTGTTTGTTTTGAAATGTGATGTATAGAGGATATATCTTCCTGCAGAGAGAACTCATGGTCTCATCTGAGGGGATGTTGATTTTTGTGTGCCTTGATCAAAGCCCAAGGTTAAAGCTAAAAGAAAATGACTCCACTGGGGAGGGTTTTATCTGTCTTATACAAAACCCAAGATTGAGGCTAACTGAGGAAATTCTCATATGAAGCCTAAGAGAAGGTTGACTTTTGCTGAGGATTTATGGAAATCCAGGAGCTGGTCTAAATTTTTTTGGGGAATCCAAAAAGGATTTATCTCTTTCTGGGGAATTAGGGAAGATTTGAAGTATCAGATGCCATGAGGCTCTATTTCTGTTAGGGTTTTATTGAGGCCAGACTAACCTTGGCTGGGATTTTCAAGGTGAAAGTTAAGCCTTGTTGGAGGTCAGAGAAATTTAAAAGTGAGTTTTTAAAACCTTGGAGGTTTTAACTCTGCTGGATACTGGTGTATTGATAAAATGATCAGGGTTTATCCTATGCCTTTTGGAAACCTGAGGGTCTCTGTATGAAGTCCAAAAGGAGACTATGATAATGAGACTTTCTAAGGCTAACTTGAATGAAGCCCAAGAGGAGGCTGAGACTTATCCAAGTCTCTCAAGAAGTGGTAGACTCTAGTGTAGAGAGATCTTTGTATGATGTCCAAGAGGAGGTTGTTGGTTTAAGATCAACTTTTGAATGGTATGATGTTTTGGAATATTGACTCTCCCGGGGATGAAACTAGTAGAGATAACTAATTTCTATCATATGCTTTTAGGAGCCCTTTGGGTCCTCGTACTAATCCCAAGAGGAGGATGGGGAACTTCTAAGAAGCCTGTTGGTCCTTGTACTAAGCCCAAGAGGAGATTGAGGATGCTTCTAGGAAGCCTGTGGGTCCAAGCCTAAGAAAAGTTCAAGAAAGGTTTCACCAGGAATAATCCTTTCTTTGTTGAACAGTTCTAAGGTTTGAAGAAATTCAAAAGAAGTTTCACCGGGAATTAATCCTCTCCGGGGAAATGAATTTCTTGTATATACTTATATGTTTCTAAGTTTTGAAAGTCTTGAGAAAAGTTTCATCGGGAATATTGCCTTTCTCTGTTCCATATTGAATAAGCCCAAGAGGAGGCAAACTGTTTTGAGGGAAGTTTCCTATGAGGGAACTAGTTTTGACTAAGTTATACGTAACCTCTAGATTGACCTAAGTGTAGACCTAACTGCTGGGGAAACTCTATACATATATGCATAAGTATATACAGATAAGTGAATTGACAGATGTATAAACAAGTATGCATTGAAAATAAAATATGTTGAGTCTTACACTCTGAAAATAGATCCATGTGTATTGTGATTTGATTGTATTGATTACACCTGTATGATTAGGGTTTGAGAAATTGAAGAAAGTTTTGAGAAAACTTTGAATTTGAGGGCTTATAACTCAAAGAGAGGCCCAAGTGGTCTAATAGCAGTTTCACCGGGAATAATGCTCCTCTTAGTACTAGTTAAAACAGACAGATGGTTTTGAGAACAGAGGTATTGGGCTTACAACTTAAGGAGAGGCCCGTGAAGGTTGTTTATTGTTTAAAGCCAAGTTTATGTATAAAAGACTGGGGCTTATACTAAAGGAGAGGCCCAGATGACTTATTTAAAAACAGTGATCGCATTGCAATACTGAAAGACGCTATGGGACTTATACTACAGCAGAGGCCCAAAATTGTTTATGTACAAAAAGGGTTTGGTTCTTACACTGTATTAGAGGCCCAAAAGTGTTTGAAAACAAGAAAAACGGGGCTTATACTAAAGGAGAGCCCCAGATGATTTATTTGAAAGGAGATTATCGCCCCGCAGTTTTGAAAACCACAGTGGGACTTATATAATGATTGAGGCCCAAAATATTTATGTACAAAAAGGAACGGGTCTTACACTCTACAAAGAGGCCCAAAATATTTTGAAAAATTAAAATCAAAGGGAAAACCCTAATTTTAATTAAAAAACAATTTTCAAAGAAAAATAAATAAATAATGATACAAAATATCAAATATATTTAAAAAACAAGTTGTGAACTTTGAAAAATGTTTTGAAAAAACATGTTTTATTTATATGAAAGCTTGAAATTCATTTTGATTTTGAAAAATCAAGAGAAAAATTTCATTAAAAATGTTTAAAAAACAATTAAAATGAAATTCTTTACAAAAATTCAAAATATATTAAATAAATAATATTATTTTGATTTTTTTTAGAATAAAATATTTTAACATTTTTATGAATTTTGAAAAAAAAGAATCAATAAAAAATGATTAAAAATCAAAGAGAAATTAATTTTAGAAATCAATTAAGAAAATAATAAAAATTCAAATATTTAAAAATTCAAAAAATGGCGCCAAGGCCATCTTCTTCTTCCTCGCGCGAACCTCCATTGCCAGATTTGCAAAACCTCTCATATCTCCCTGATTACTCAATGGTTTTGACTTTTGTAAACATGAAAGTTGTTCGTTTTTGAACAAGGATTCCAATGGTACCAATTAATTGCATTTATTTTAAGTGTGGAGTGAGAAATCAAGTGATGAACACATGAACCCTAATTTCTGCAAGAACACTATTGAGGGGAAACACTCTACATAAGTGCAGAAACATGTTTGTAACTAGAAAACACATTTATGATGCATGGATCATAGAGTTTGAGAGTGTCGGGCTTACTTGTGCAAGAGGAATTCGAATTCTAATGTAGAGGTGTTACAGATATTGAGTGATGATATGGACAGCTTCAATGGACCTTATGTAAGGTGTTTAGAAGCTTGGAATGGATTAAAAACACCTGGATCTTGTTGTGGCACCTCAACTGCAATTAGGCCTAAGTTGGATTTTGAGCTTTGTGATTCTGAGGTTACAGATGATGGAGAAGTGTTTGGATAGTTTCTATATGATGTATGTGTGGTGTTAGTATCATTGGTTGTGGTGGAATCCTTCTCTATTTGAAAATTCGCATGTTACTTGCCAAAGAAGAAAATTCTGGTTTTGAAGAGTGATTTGGAGGAAAACATGAGTTCTGATGTTTTGGTGTGGCTTGATCAGTCACGTATGACCTCTATTTATAGTAGAGGAAGTTTGTTTTTGAAGGAATAGTGAATGGAGGCTGGATCACCCTATTATCCATTGAATTTTGTCATGTAGCCAAAGTCTCCTCTAGCCATTGACTTGAGATCAGCTTTGCAGGTTTTGGTCTTCTTAACTTTGGATATGTCTTGACTCATTTGAATAGCAATGCCTCAGTTCATGCCACCTTTATGCACGCATTGAATGCCTAATGACAAAATTGAAAGTTTTGGAAATGAATCTTGAATGCCACATGACTAAAGGATAGGATTTTTGACTTGGTGGTCTTATGCTCAGATTCCTCATCATTCATGTTGATATTGGACAGAAATACAATGATGCAAGTGTCCAAAATTGGCTCAAGAAATCGTGGGATACAAGTTATGTACCAATGTTGTTGTGTAGGCAGGGTGAAAAATGTCATTTTGGGAAGCTCGTAACTTCTTGCTCAATTTGAATCATGGGAGGCTCTTGTACTTTTTAGAAAGCCCCTATATCATACTTCAACTTTGATGTTCAACTTTGGTCTTGATTCATCTTGGATCATAATGAAAAATGGCCTCAAAGTTGGTTAAAATACAAGACAGATTCTGTCCAAAAATTTCACTAAGTGTCCAAGTTCAAAAGTTTTGAAACCCTAACTTCATAGCTCTATAACTCAAAATCCAAGCTTTTTTGGCTCATGGAGCATTGTGACACTTTTGTAATATGTAATGAGAGCTTTCATTACAGCTTTGGATGGAAGAAAATGGCTGTGAATTTTGGGAGTTATGACCTTGCAAAGTTGGGAAAAATCACCCTTTTTTCATGACTTAGAGAAATTTTAAGTTTCTTAAGATTACCCCTTTTGCAAGTAACCTCACTTTTCTTGATTTTTCTTGATGGATGATGATCCAAACCAACAGTTAACATTGTTTTTGACTTAGGGGAGCTATGTTTGTAAAAAAAAATCTCAAAAGTCAAACTTGGTTTTTTTGGCACAGTTGACTTTTTGTCAAATGAATTTCAAACTTTGTGATCCTTTATGAAATCAAGTCATTGGGCCAAATCAAACTTTATGGATGGATTCCATAGGTGTTTTAGAGTGTCTTGAATCATTTCCCAAGGTTTGAGATCATGTCTTGGTCAAAAGTCAAAGGCTCAGTTGACTTTTCATCAGAAACCCTAATTGGTGGTCCAGATGAATTTGCATCCTTATATTGCTCATGGATGAAGTTCTTTGTGTCAATTTGAACTTGTGAGAGGATCAATACAAAATATTTGAGGTCTTCAAAACATTTCTTGAGGTCTTGGCTCATGTCTTGCTTCAAAAGTCAACTTTAGGGGTGAATTAGGTCAAGAAACCCTAATTCCTGATTTTTTATGAATGCATCCCCTGAGGCTATTTTAAACTTATGATTGTATCCATGAGGTCTCTTTGAGATTCTTGAATCATGTTTTGAAGTATTGTCTCACGCCCATATGAAAATTTCTCTCTGGAGGCCTTTGTCGACCAAAACCCTAATTTGGTAACACTGATGATCTTGAGGCTTGATCCACTTGAAATGTTAAACTCTTGTGCTTGATTCTTAATGTGGGAGACCTCTTGACCCTTTATGGATGTTTGAGACTCTTGATAAGTTGAAGATCATGACAATTCTTTATTGATCCTTTGTCTGAGTACTCTGAGAGGGTCAAAACCCCTAATTCTTGATTGAGGTGAATGCTCAACAATCTTTAAGAGGATTAATGAGGCATGAAGGTACATCCATATTGTGGTGATGATTTGCACAATGATGGGAAATCTTGTGGTCAAAATTTAGGGTATGAAAACCACTTATCAAACTGTACTTATGTGTGTGACCCTGTAGGATTTTGCAACGTTGGTAATTATAGTAAATCATGCATTTAACATAATAAATAGTGAGCGGTATCTATAAACACATCACTGCTACCCAAGTCACGAAATTGTCATGTGATCTGACAAAACCTTTTGTGATAGTGCTTGTGTGTATAATTACCCTTTTGCCTTTATGTCTATATTGAACACAAGGCATATACTGTGTCATCCTTGTTCAGTTTAATATTGGGCCTTTAGACATTTATCCTGTTATGCAAGATGGGCAAATCCCATCTAGGCCACTCATGTCCCTCAGCATGCCTTATGAAGTACCCATCAACTGTCTTTATAGTCATCCAATTACGGACAATGCTTGATCAGCAATAAAGTACTTGACTCTACATCTAGGGTCCATAGTGGTTTCAGGTCGAAGGGTGGTATACACCACTATCACCATGAGAGTGACTTATGACACTTTGCATAACATTCTATGTAGTACTCTCATACTGGGTCAATCCAGTATAAATATTACTCCTAATATTCATACCTATGTTAAGACTTGATAACTACTTATCCATGATCCATGAGATGTTATCATCAGTCTATCTACATAATAGTCTTAATGCTTTAAGGTTATCCCATTTCACATTAAAGCTCGACTACGGATACTTTAAGAATAGTGTCCTTATGTTTAATGGAATCTCATGATTAAGTCACACTTAATATTTCATTAAACGAACTAGCTATTCTAGGGACTTTATCACTTTGGAAAAACAAACATAATAAAGAAATGTCGTTTATTATTAATAAATAATTCGATACAAGTACCAAAAGTATTGGCCTCTAGGGCTTACACCAACAATCTCCCACTAGCACTAGAGCCAATCAGGCATACCCCCAATACCCATTGATCTAGTATGGCCATCATGCTTCTGCTGCGCAAGAGGCTTTGTTAGTGGGTCAGCAATGTTGTCAAGTGTAGTTACTCTGCATATCTTCACATCTCCCCGATCTTTTATCTCTTGAATGGGATGATAACGCCTAAGTATGTGTTTGGATCGTTGGTGAGATCTAGGCTCCATAGCTTGTGCGATGGAACCATTGTTATCACAATAGAGATCAATGGGGTCGACAATGCTAGGGACTATGCCAAGTTCACTAATGAACTTTTTGATCCAAACAACTTCCTTTGCTGCATTTAAGGCAGCAATGTACTCGACCTCGATTTTAGAATCATCAACTGTTTCTTGCTTTGAACTTTTCCAACTCAAAACGCCACCATTTAGGCAGAACACATAACCGGATTGCGATTTAAAGTCATCCTTATCTGTTTGTAAGCTAGCATCGGTGTATCCAATTAATGCGAGCTCTTCCTGACCTCCATGTATCAAGAATGAATCCTTAGTCCTTCTCAAGTACTTAAGGATATTCTTGACAGCTACCCAATGAGCATCACCGGGATCAGATTGGTACCTACTCGTTGCACTTAAAGCATACGAGACATCTGGTCGAGTACATAACATGGCATACATGATAGATCCTATTGCAGATGCATATAGAATCTTATTCATGCGATCCCTTTCTTTCTTAGTTGAAGGAGATTGTGTTTTTGATATACACAGGCCATGTTGCATAGGTATGAATCCTTTCTTGGAATCATGCATATTAAAGCGTCTCAGCACTTTGTCAATGTATGTACTCTAACTTAGGCCAAGCAGTTTTTGTGATCTATCTCTATAGATCCCGATTCCGAATATATAGGCAGTTTCACCAAGGTCCTTCATAAAGAAGCATTTCCCTAACCAAGTTTTTACTTGTTGCAAGGTAGGGACATCGTTTCCAATGATTAATATGTCATCTACATATAATACCATGAAGAATATCATGCTCCCACTAACCTTGTTGTAGACACAAGGCTATCTTCATTCTTTATGAATCCATGTTGTTTTACAGTTTCATCAAAATGAAGATTCCAGCTTCTGGAAGCTTGCTCCAATCCATAGATTGGTCGTTGTAACTTGCATTTCTTTTGGGCTTTTTCTGGTATGTCAAATCCTTCAGGTTATGTCATGTACACTATAACGCCCCGGTTTTTGCTAGATTTATTAAATCGAGTTGATTTAATTACTTTTGTCTTTATATTATTTTACTCTTGTTTTTTATTTGGTAAATGTGTTATGTTTATCGTTATTATGTTTTATCGCGTTTTGGGAACGTTTGCGAGAAAATTGAGTGTAGGGGTATTTTGGTCTTTTTGGCTTGGCTAGATATTGTTTTTCATTTAAAATAGAAACATAGAAATAAAAAGAGAGAAAAAGAAGTTAAGAGAAATAGAGAAGGAGAAGAAGAAAAAGAGGAAAACTTAGAGTGTAAGAAATCGTTTCAACTGACACTTCGAAGCGCGATTAATCGGGTAACGGCGCGAAACTCGGTTATGCTATGCTTGTGTATGATTGTGTATGTGTGTGTTAGAATGTTTGCTGGTTTTTCCTAGATTTTCAATTCTAGGTCGAAATGAGAGAAAACGATAGAAATCGATGTTTTCGCGGTTGAAATGCAATATAAATGTTGTAGAATACTTGTTACTATGATTGGGATATGTTTTGGTTGTTATGTTATGGGTTGGAAGTGTTTTGGTGGAGGAAATGTTGGGTTGGAGTGAACAACAGCGCTGCTGAGATTTTTTGGGTTCGCAGGTTCGCACTGCGAATAGGGTAGCGAAGGGGAAAACGAAGGTTCGCGGGAGGTTCGCATTGCGAACTTTCTGCTGTTTTTTCTTTGCCACGGTTTGCAGGGAATTCGCATTGCGAAGGGGAAAGCGAAGGTTCGCTGGAAGTTTGCCTTGCGAACTTTATGTTGTTTTTTCTCTGCCATGGTTCGCTGGGGGTTCGCATTGCGAATAGGAAAGCAAACATGACAGATTTTCCATTTTGTTCTTGTCATAACTTTTGGGTCGTAAGTCGGATTGAGGCGTGGTTAGATGCATTGGAAAGCTAATGAGATGTTCTTTCTTATAAAAATGGTTTTGAGACTAGTGGACTATTTAATTATGTCGATAATTGGAATAGTTTCATTTTGTCGACTTTTACCGTCGTAATTGTGTGCGATTGATGTGTAATCATGTGGTATGCTTTTAATATATATCGTATAGCTTGTGTGATGTTGTATGATGTGAATGCATGTGATGAAATGTTGTGATGATGGTTTGTGGCCTTATGGAAAATAAATGCATTGTGTTATGTTTGATTGTATATGCATGATTATGGATGTTGAAATGGTTCACATGGTTGTATATGTGTATGCATTTGATTGTCATGAGTCATTGTATGCCAAGCATCATGATATACATTCTTGTGATGTCGTGTACCCTAGTGGGCGTGAGCAACGAAACGATTCCAGAGGGAATCTGCTATAACGGTCGTGTGCCTTATACAAAGAGGACCTAAAGTGACGTTATAGACGATCGTGTGCCTTATACAAAAAGGACCTAAAGCGATCGGATCGTGAGCCTTGTACAAAGAGGACCTAAAGCGATCCATAAGCGTCGTGAGCCTTATACAAAGAGGACCTAAAGCGACGAGGAACATCGTTTTCCCGACGGGGAGTTACACTAAGTAACAAGCGATGATTCCAATAATTCCTGAGTGAATTAATGATGAAAATGATAGATGAAATGGTACCGCATTGCATAGAGTCGTTGTGTCGGTCTCTGTGCATTTGCATAAGTCATGAATGGATTTATTATGTGTGGGATTTGTGAATGGAATTGATGAGTTGATATATATATATGTTGGTGATAAATGTATTGAGCATGATTGATATGCCTTTGTGATGGATGTATGAGATATGAATTGTGTTGTTTTGTATTTGAATTATGGTGTAAGTTGTGGTGAGAATGTTTTACATGTGTATTTTGTGTTATTATATAATTGTATGCAACTATATTATAATTGTGTTTCTCACCCTTCTGCTGTTTTGAATGCTCTATGAGGCATTGCAGATTAGATGCTGAAGGTCTTTTTGTGAAGATTATGTCTTCATTCTTTTGTCGGTCGGCTCTGATATGTAGCACCGGGTAGTCGGGGAGATCGTTATGTGACATTATGTATATATATCTTTTTGGATTTTACCTGTATGACTCTGTATATGACAGACAAACTTTTATGTTTATATATATGAGATTTCAGTTGCAGATTTTCCGCTTTTATTCTGTATCTGAATTGTGGGTGTTAGGAACTGAGTTCCTCTGTTTATGTTGCTACCTGATTATTGCATATCTTTATGAACAGGTTATTATATTTCATCATCGTGATGTGACGCTCCGTCTATGCCATGAATGTTTTAATTCTACTCTGATTATTTGTTATCGGTTTAATTACTCGGGTTATAGATTGGGGGTGTTACATTAAGTGGTATCAGAGCCAGTTTGTGTCAATCCGTGCCAGTCCGTGTCGGTCATTGTGACCAAGTTGTTTGTTGTGCGTCAGTTGTGTTCTGGCGAGCTGATTGTTTAACCATAGTTACTGTTATTGGATATGAACAGAATACGGCTGGAAGAAATGACGCTGCTCTTGCTGCTGCTATGCAAGCTATGGCTCAGGTTGTGCGGGGTGCACCTAATGCTGGTGGGAATGATGACTTCAGGAAGAACAAACCGCCTATCTTCAAAGGAAGACATGATCCTGATAGTGCTCAGATTTGGCTTAAGGAGATTGAAAGAATCTTTCGAGTGATGGATTGTGCTGAGGAACAGAAGGTGAGACTGGGTACTCACATGTTGCAGGAGGAGGCTGATGATTGGTGGGTTAATGCGCGTCATGTGTGGGAAGCTACAGGTGAAGAGGTCACTTGGGCTTTGTTTAGCAGTAAGTTTTTGAGGAAGTATTTCCCTGAAGATGTTAGAGGAAAGAAAGAGATAGAGTTCTTGGAGTTGAAACAGGGTAACATGTCTGTTATTGATTACACTGCTAAGTTTGTAGAGCTTGTTCAGTTTTATCCACATTATGAGAAGCAACTGCGGCGTTTTCCAAATGTGTGAAGTTTGAGAGCGGGTTGCGTCCCGAGATCAAGCAGGCAATTGGTTATTAAAGAATTAGGAGGTTTTCGGATTTGGTGGATTGTTGTAGAATTTATGAGGAGGATAGCAAAGCTCGTTCTACTCATTATAAGAGTGTGAACGAAAGGAAAGGAAAGCAACCGTTTCGTGGGGGTCCTTATGTGTCACCAGCTGACAAGGGAAAGCAAATGGCTAATTTAAAAGGCCAAGTGGGGGAGGTATGTATAATCCTCTGAGATGTTTTAGGTATGGTGACTTAGGACATCGTCAGTTTGAATGTAGAAAGGATATGAGGAAGTGTTCCAATTGTGGAGGTTTAGGACATGTCGCAGCTGATTGTAAGAGGAATGTGGTGAAGTGTTTCAACTGTGGTGAACCTGGTCATGTTAGTACGAAGTGTCTGAAACCAAAGCAAGCTCAAGCTGTAGGGAAAGTTTTTGCATTGGCGGGAACTCAGACTACTAGTGCAGATTGTCTGATCAGAGGTACTTGTTTTATTAATAGTACGCCTTTAGTTACTATTATTGATACCGGAGCGACTCATTCGTTTAATTCGTCTGAGTGTGCGCAGCGCTTGAATCTTTTGTTGTCGTCGATGGGTGGAGAGATGGTTATCGATACTCCAGCAATGGGGTCGGTAACTACTTCTTTGGTTTGTTTAAGTTATCCTTTGACCATTTATGGTAGGGATTTTGCTATGGATTTGGTGTGTCTACCGTTGGAGGCTTTAGACGTAGTTCTGGGAATGAATTGGTTGCAGTTCAATCGAGTTCATATCGATTGTTATCATAAGTTGGTAAGATTTCCTTCTCTTGAAGAAGACGAGGAATCGAGTTTCTTATCTACCAAAGAGTTAAAGAAACTTTTGGCGGATGAAGCTCAGTTGTTCGGGTTGTTTGCATCGTTGACTGTGGATAGTCAAGTTGCAATTGATGTGTTTCCAGTCATGTGTGATTTTCCAGAGGTGTTTCTGGAAAATATTTCTGATGTGCCGCCAGAAAGAGAGGTGGAGTTTTCTATAGATCTAGTTCCTGGTACTAGACCTGTATCTATGGCACCATATCGTATGTCGGCATCTGAGTTGGTTGAGTTGAAGAAGTAGTTGAATGAATTGTTAAAAAAGAGGTTTGTGAGGCCGAGTGTATCGCGTTGGGGTGCTCCAGTTTTATTGGTGAAAAAGAAAGATGGAAGTATGCGATTGTGTATTGATTATCGCCAACTGAATAAGGTGATGATTAAGAATAAGTATCCTCTTCCGAGAATTGATGATCTGATGGACCAGTTGGTAGGTGCGTGTGTGTTTAGTAAAATTGATTTGAGGTCAGGTTATCATCAGATTAGAGTGAAAGAGGAATATATTCAGAAGACGGCTTTTAGGACACAATACGGACATTACGAATATTCCGTGATGCCGTTCGGGGTTTCTAATGCGCCGGGAGTGTTTATGGAGTATATGAATCGCATTTTCCATGAGCATTTGGATCAATTTGTTGTTGTGTTTATCGATGACATCTTGATTTATTCTAAGTCTCGGGAGGAACATGCGGAACATTTGCGTATTGTATTGCAAATCTTGAAGGAAAAGAGACTTTATGCCAAGTTGTCCAAGTGTGAGTTCTGGTTGTCAGAAGTGAGTTTTCTTGGGCATGTGATTTCAGGCAATGGTATTGATGTGGATCCATCCAAAGTAGATGCAGTTCTACAATGGGAGGCTCCTAGATCTGTTACTGAAATTAGAAGCTTTTTGGGTTTAGCTGGATATTATCGAAGATTCATTGAAGGTTTTTCCAAGTTAGCATTTCCTTTTACCCAGCTGACTTGTAAAGGTAAAGCGTTTATTTGGGATATTCAGTGTGAGGAAAGTTTTAGTGAGCTGAAGAGAAGATTAACTACAGCTCCGATTTTGATCTTACCAAATCCTAATGAACCGTTTGTGGTGTATTGCGATGCGTCTTTGATTGGTTTAGGTGGAGTGTTGATGCAAGAAGGTAAGGTTGTGGCTTATGCTTCGAGGCAATTGAGGGTTCATGAGAAGAGTTATCCTACGCATGATTTGGAATTAGCTGCGGTGGTTTTTGTATTGAAAATTCTGAGGCATTATCTCTACGGTGCAAGATTCGAAGTCTTTAGTGATCATAAGAGTTTGAAATACTTGTTTGATCAGAAGGAGTTGAATATGAGGCAACGAAGATGGTTGGAATTTTTGAAGGACTACGATTTTAGCTTGAATTACCATCCTGGTAAAGCTAATGTGGTAGCCAATGCGTTAAACCGAAAATCTTTGCATATGTCCGCTTTGATGGTTAAAGAGTGGGAACTTTTGGAAGCATTTAGAGATTTGAGTTTGATGTGTGAATTGACATCTGACAGCGTGAGGCTTGGTATGTTAAGGGTCACTAATAAGTTTCTGTTGACCGTTAGCGAGAAACAAAGGCTGGATGTGAAATTTGTTGATTTGATGATGGTTGGAGATAAAGGTGTGAATGGTGACTTTAAAGTGGATGATCAGGGTGTTTTGAGATTCCGTGGAAGAATTTGTATTCCTGATGATTCGGAATTGAAAAAGATGATTTTATAGGAAGGACACCGGAGTAGTTTGAGTATACATCCTGGAGCTAATAAAATGTACCAAGATTTGAAGAAGATCTTTTGGTGGTCCGGATTGAAGAGGGATGTGGCTCAATTTGTTTATGCGTGTTTGACGTGTCAAAATTCAAAGGTAGAACATCAGAAGCCTAGTGGATTATTGAACCGTTGGATATTCCCGAGTAGAAATGGGACAGCATTTCTATGGATGTTGTGACAGGGTTGCCGAATACTAAGAGGGGACATAATGCCATTTGGGTGATTGTGGATAGGCTGACTAAATCGGCGCATTTCATTCCGATTGACATCAGTTTTTCTTTGGAGAGGTTGGCTGAGATTTATATCCGTGTGATTGTGAAGCTACATGGTGTTCCATTGTGTATTGTTTCAGATCGAGATCCGAGGTTTACTTCCAGATTTTGGGAAAGTTTGCAAAAGGCGTTAGGTTCCAAGTTGAGATTGAGTTCTTCTTATCATCCTCAGACGGATGGTCAGACTGAGAGAACTATTCAGTCATTGGAAGATTTGCTGAGAGCTTGTGTTCTTGAGCAAGGTGGTGCTTGGGATAGTTATCTTTCGTTGGTTGAATTCACGTATAACAACAGTTTCCATTCGAGTATTGGAATGGCACCTTTTGAAGCGTTGTATGGCAGAAGATGTCGAACACCGTTGTGTTGGCATGAATCTGGTGAGAGTTTGGTGGTTGGACCGGAGTTAATTCAACAAACTACGGAAAAGGTGAAACTTATTCGTGAGAAAATGAAGGCTTCTCAGAGTAGGCAGAAGAGTTATCATGATCGAAGGAGGAAAGATCTTGAGTTTCGAGAAGGCGATCATGTATTTTTGAGAGTTACACCGGTGACGGGTGTTGGTCGTGCATTGAAGTCAAAGAAACTTACTTCTCGGTTTATTGGTCCATATCAGATATCCGCGAGAGTGGGTGCTGTGGCTTATCGGGTAGCGTTGCCACTGAATCTTTCGAATTTGCATGATGTGTTCCATGTTTCACAGCTTTGAAAGTATGTTCCGGATCCGTCGCATGTGATTCCAATAGATGAGGTTGAGGTAAGGGAGAACCTTACGGTTGAGGCATTACCGGTGGGGGTTTTGGATCGCGAGTTGAAGCAGTTAAGAGGCAAGGATATTGCACTTGTGAAAGTAGCGTGGGGAGGCGCTGCTGAGGGCAATTTGACTTGGGAGTTGGAGAGTCGGATGCGGGAATCGTATCCTGAGTTGTTCGTCTCAGATAATATTTTCGAGGATGAAAATTTCTAAGTGGGGGAGAGTTGTAACGCCCCGGTTTTTGTTAGATTTATTTAATCGAGTCGATTTAATTATTTTTGTCTTTATATTATTTTATTCTTGGTTTTTATTTGGTAAATTTGTTATGTTTATCATTATTATGTTTTATCGCGTTTTGGGAACGTTTGCGAGAAAATTGAGTGTAGGGGTATTTTGGTCTTTTTGCCTTGGTTGGATATTGTTTTTCATTTAAAATAGAAACATAGAAAGAAAAAGAGAGAAAAAGAAGTTAAGAGAAATAGATAAGGAGAAGAAGAAAAAGAGGAAAACTTTGAGTGTAAGAAACCGATTCAACCGACACTTCGAAGCGTGATTAATCGGGTAAGGGTGTGAAACTCGGTTATGCTATGCTTGTGTATGATTGTGTATGTGTGTGTTGGAATGTTTGCTGGTTTTTCCTAGCATTTCAATTCTAGGTCGAAATTAGAGAAAACGATAGAAATCGATGTTTTCGCGGTTGAAATGCGATATAAATGTTGTAGAATACTTGTTACTATGATTGGGATATGTTCTGGTTATTATGTTATGGTTTGGAAGTGTTTTGGTGGAGGAAATGTTGGGTTGGAGTGAACAACAGCGTTGCTGAGATTTTCTGGGTTCACAGGTGTCATACCCCAAATTTTGACCACTAAGATTTCCCATCATTGTGAAAATCATCATCACAATATGGATGAACCATCATGCCTCATCAAATGCCTCAAGGGTTGTTGAGCATTCACCACAATCAAAATTAGGGTTTCAAGCCCTCTCAGAGCCTTAGACAAAGGATCAATCAAGGAATGACATGATCTTCAACTTGTCTAACCTCTCAAACATCCACAATGGATCAAAAGGACTCCCACTTCAAGGATCAAGCACAAGGCTGCTCCCTTCTAGGTGGATCAAGTCTCAAGATCGACAGTGTCACCAAATTAGGGTTTTGGTCGACCAGGGCCTCCAGATGGAAACTTTTCATCTAGGCACAAGCCAATGATCCAAAACACAACCTAATATACTCCATGGGACCTCATGGACCCAAGCATCAAGTCAATTTTGCCTCAGGGGATGCATCCATCAAAAATCAGGAATTAGGGTTTCTTGACCTAATTCACCCCTAAGTTGACTTTTGGGACAAATCATGAACCAAGACCTCAAGAGAGGTTTGAGGGTCTTTAATATACTATATTGATCCATTTGGAACAATGGATTAATCCAAGAAGCTTGAGCAACAAGTCTAAATTTCATCTGCACCACAATTAGGGTTTCGCGGGAAAAGTCAACTGTAACTTTGACTTTTGACCAGGACATGCTCCCAAACCCTAAGACATGATTCAATATACCCTATGACACCCATGGAACATGTCCATCAAGTTTGATTTAGGTCAAGGACATGATTTCCTGAAGAATTGCACAGTTTGGAATTCATCTGATAAAAAGTCAACTGTGCACAAAAGTCAACTTTGACTTTTTGAGATTTTTCAACAAAATGGATTTTTAACCCTAAAATAATGTTAATGTATGATTTGAATCATCATTCATCAAGAAAAATCAAAGAAAATGGGATAACTTGTAAAAGGGGTAACCATAAAAACTTAGAAAAATTTCTAAGTTATGGAAAAAGTGACAATAATGTGCCAACTTTGGAGGACCATAACTCCTAAACCACAAGGCCATTGTTCCCCATTCAAAGCTTGATTTGTAGATCTCATTGCCCTCTACAAAATCTTCATACTGACCTATGTCCAAATTCCTCATGGATTTTGAGTTATGGAGTGATCAAAATCAAGAAAAGTCACTTTGTTCCAACACTTAGTGAAAATTTCACTAAGTCAGATTTTGCCTTACTTTTTGCCAAATGTAGGGACATTTTTCACTTGGATTCAAAAGAGATCAAAACCAAACATGTTCAAACAGTTGTTTTATCATGTAAGGGCTTTCCAAAATGACCAAGAACATTACCAAATTCAATTTGGGCTATGAGATATGACATTGGCAAGTTGCCTTGCTGAAATCTGCCAAGGCAAGGCAGATTTTTGCACTTTTGGTCGATTTGCCAAAATCAGCCAAATTCAAATGCTCCTATCCACTTGGACACCTCTAAGGATTGAATCTAAAGGGGACAATCACTGAGCCAAGCCTTCAAAGTCTTTGGAACAAGAAATACCATGTTGAACCTAGAATTGCCAAAATAGGGACAAGACTCCAATTTTGGATTGGAGCATTCAATGGAAGCATCAAGGTGGCATGAACTGAGCTCTTAGCAATAGAATTCAGTCAAGACTTATCCAAGACCAAGGGGACCAGCAGCCCGTGCCCTAACCTCTAGTCAATGGCTAGAGGAGACTTGGATTTTCATTTGCCAACATTGGCCAAACCTACTCAGTAGTTGCCATTCACTATTCCTTGCAAAACAAACTTGCTCTACTATAAATAGAGCTCAATTGTGATCAGTTTGAGTACACCAAAGCCATCAAACAGATGCTTTCCTCAAAATCTCTTCTTTCACTCCAATTTTGCCTTCTAAGGCAAGTCACTATCGGGTTTTGAGTTTGAGAGCTTTTCCAATCAAACCAATCACACACACACACACCTTATATACATCACATATGAGCTGATTAAACACTTAAACAATAAATGGAACACTGATTTCTCAGAATCACCAGTCAATTACTCAAGGTTTTAACCAAGTTGCAGTTGAGATGCCATGAAGTGATCCAGCCAGTTTCAATCAAGTCCAAGCATTCAAACACACTCCATAGGGTGTAGGGAAGCTGTTCAGATCATCACAACTCATCTGTAACACCTCCAACTCAGAAATCAATTTGCTTATGCTATCACGACCTAGAGGTAAGCTTAAACTTGGTCATCTCTCAATCCATGCAATTTTTGCTGCACAATAATTTGGCCATATGTTCATAATCATGCATGGAATGTTTCCCCTCAATTAATTGCATTGTTTGAATCGTGTATCAAAAATCCTAGCCTTCATGCAGAAATTAGGGTTCTTGAGGATTTTTCATGATTTCTTATTATATGTTTAATTTAAATGAAATTAAATACCATAGACATGATCGTGAGGTTGAAACGAGTTGATTGGTATGTGGATTGCATGATATAATCAAGTATTCAGTGAGATTGGAGAGAAAATGCAAATCTGGGCAAACCCAGAACACGCGCGTGTTCTTGGGTGTTCTTGGCGCCATTTTTTGAATATTTGAATTTTGTGATTTTATTTAATTGATTCAAAAATTAATTTCTCTCTGAGTTTTAATGATTTTGAGTTGGTTCTTTTTTTAATAATTCACAAAAACGTTAAAATATTTTATTTTCCCAAAAAATCCCAAAAATATTATTTATTTTATATAATTGATATTTTTGCAAAGAATTAATGTTTTAATTGTTTTTAGCATTTAAAATATTTTTTCCACCTTGATTTTGCAACTTTTAATGCTTTCTAATTATTTTGTAGGTCAATACTTAATTTTTGAAGCATTAATCCAAGATCACAATTTGTTTTCCATATGTTAAACAATTTTGATCATTTTAATTGAATTTTTATTCAATTAAATACATTTTTGAAAACAAATTAGGGTTTTGGATTAATTCAGCCCTCATAAATCATTTTCAAAACACTTTGGGCCTCTAATAGAGTGTAAGACCCAATCCTTTTTTGACCAAATCATTTTTGGGCCTCGGTGTATTGTATAAGTCCCGATACCGTAAAAAACGAACGGCGCGATCGTCGCCTTTTGAAAAATAACCTTCTGGGCCTCTCCTCGAGTTATAAGACCCATTCAAAACTTTTGGGCCTCTATTAGAGTGTAAGACCCAACCCCCTTTTAACCAAAACAATTTGGGCCTCACTTATTGTATAAGTCTCTCTGCGTTAAAAGAAAACCTCGGCGCGATCGCCATTTTTTAACGAAAAATCATCTGGGCCTACCCTCGAGTAGTAAGACCCATTTCTTTTCTTTAAAACTTTTTTGGGCCTCTTGAGAGAATGTAAGACCCATCCCTTTGTACATAAAACATTTTTGGGCCTCAGTCACTTGTATAAGTCCCTCTGTACGAATTCAACAATGCGCTCACTGATAAAACCCTGGGCCTCTCCTTGAGCTGTAAGCCCCAAATCTTTCTTTTTCAAAGCACTTTCTCCTTTGATTTTGAAATATACTGTTGTGTTCAATTTTTCTTTGTTGAACAACTAACCAAACAGCATGGAAGCTCTACAACCGAGTAAGTGTTTATATGCTTTCATTTACCGCTTTCATATACATATAACTGTATTGTGGGGCTGTTTCGCTGTAAGTCTTCTTTCATAAACTCATATAAACTGTGTAATAATAGTATAGATATTTAGAGTTTCCCCGGCAACTACGTCTAGAACTAGGTGACGCCGTTTCGTTTATTCGTAGAAATAGACAACTAGATCCCCAATAGGATCACCAGATACAGTCTTCTCTTCGGCTATCCTCATTAGGAATTGTCAAGAAACTCTATTCCCAGAGATGAATGTATTCTCCGTGAATGGCATCTTTGAGTTTCTTCCAAATTCTCGAACTTTCTTGGATTGATCTATTCTCTGTGAATAGCCTTTCTTGAATTTCTCGGGGTTTGGGGACCCACAGGCTTCCTAAAAGCAACCCCGCCTCCTCTTGGGCTTTGTACAAGGACCCGCCGACTTCTTAGAAGTATTCACAACCTCCTCTTAGGCTTCATATAATGATCTCTTCCTTCGGGAATGATAGCCTCCTCTTGGGCTTCATACAAGGACCGATCGGCTTCTTAAAAGCTTCCAGCCTCTTCTTGGGCTTCGTACAAGTTGTCCCGACGACCTCCTAGAGGTATAGGAACAGAACTTAGTCATCTGCATAGAACAGTCCTTTCAAAGAGTCTACTACTGTTTCTCAAAGCATAGTACAAAAGATAAAACTCTAGACACGGACAGTCTAATATCCTTGAGTCTCAAAGACATTCTCAAGTGACCCCTTCAAAAATAGGAAGAAAACCCGTAGACTCGGACAGTCTCAATGCCCTTCGGATTTCCCACTTACTTAAAGAACAGGAATAACCCGGATCCTCGAATCAAATCCTTGAGTACAGTGTTGCTCATATAAGAACTGATTTTCTCTTTAAATCAGTATACTGGACCTGTCACTCAACTGAAACAGTAGCCATAGCCTCCTCTTAGGCTTTGTATAATGATCCTTCTCCAGTGAAGTTAGCCTCCTCTTGGGCTTTGTACAATGATTCTCCCCAGCGGAGTCAAACAACATTTAGCCTCTTTCTTGGGCTTTGTACGAGACACATAAGAGACTCCCTCGTTGAGTCAATCACCCCTTTTGCCTCCATCTCGGGCTTTATACGAGATACAAAAAGGTTCTTATTGAGCCAAACAAATTTTAGCCTCCATCTCGGGCTTTATACGAGATACCAAAAGATTCCCTCGTTGAGTCAAAACCTTTTAGCCTCTCTCTCGGGTTTTGTACGAGACACATATTAGCCTCCTCTTAGGCTTTGTATAAGAAAACCACTGGTTGATCCAATCAACCTTTTAGCATCAAAGTTGTGCCTCGTTCACAGTACACAAACATCAACAACTCCTTTCCCTTCATCTAATCGCTGTTAGCGGCAAGCCTCTGGATCATCTACATCCATGCCACTGTCCCTCTTTTAGCATGAGAAATTCCTAAGGAAAGATAGCATTGCTCTACACTGAGTTAAGTCTTCTCCTTCAGGTTAAAATCCCCTATAAAGGAAATTATGGCATTGCCGGATTCACACATCTCGGTTAAAGTAATTCTCCTTTATAAACAGTTGTGACATACAACCCCTACTTTAGAGATGACAAATTCTCTCTAAAGTCAACACCCTTTTAGCTTCACATCTTGGGCTTTGAACAAGATACAAACTACCTTTCGCTTCACGTCTTGGGCTTTGAACAAGACACCAAAACAACCATTTCCTCCCATAGAATAGGAGGAACTACGAACGCTCTGATTTCCCTGTTTCGGTAAACGGGAATACGTAGGCGTAAGATTGAAAGAAAAATCTTAGCGAGCACACTAAACAAAAACCAAAAATCCCATACTCTCACATATCTATCAAGAAGCATCCGTCCTAACATCTAAACCTCCCACCACTTTTAGAAAAATAAACCCGATAGAGACCCCGAATCTTTGTAGCATCTGTAACCTAACAGACCGCTGTTTAACCTCAGATTGCAAGCAGGGTTAATTTGAGACATCTATTTCCCTTCCTTCATCAGCTTTAATAGGATAAAAAATGAATCGAGTTGTAGACACCAAAGAGTGATAGCTCTTCGCAACCGCGTCCAAAATCGCTCGCTATAGGAAAAATGGCGACTTCACTAGGGACTAATGGCGACTCTGCTGGGGACGTGTCATTAGGATCTATCTCACCTTTGTAGCAAGATCTTGTTATCTTCTCCACCTATCAGGTGGAAACCTTAAAAGTGGCGCCCACCGTGGGGCTCTTCTACCCTTTTTTTTTCCTTGTATGAAACCACAGATTGGGGCTTCCGCCGGGGAACCCATTTTCTGTCAGGAACTTAGGATTCATAGCTTTAAAGGTTTAGGATGTTTAGGATAAATATATATACTGCTTTTCCTAATTGCTATACGTGTTTATTTTTCCGTTAATGAGAATGCGTGTGATGCCCCATGTGGAAAGATTGAGTATACACTTAAGATAAGTGATGGCGACGGGGTCGACCATCAACCTCAGTGGAGGCTGACCAATGCAACCCATTCCCTCTCTTAGGCAATGGGCCGATTGTGATGTCTGGGAAGCTGAGGAGCCAACCCTTTTGTAGTGCGGAAACTATCGGAAATAGTTGTTACGCGATACTACCCTCATTTGAGGCTGGTGATCTATTCTCGGTGAATGGCACTTACTCTAAGATTGCTCTACAACTCGCTGGCGATCAGCTTGTTATTTTGCTTTCCTGGGAGGAGCTGATGATAATGAGTACAGGTACAAAAATCACCCTAGTATAAACCTTTGGGGATGGGTAGAGCCTTGAATTCATGACAACGACCCTTTGACCCCATGTTTTTTCTATGTTTTTGTGTGCTGCATTCATGCATTCATTTAAAAAACATTAAAACAAAAAAATTTTCTCTTCTAGTCTCTCTGTTTTTCAAATTAAACTAAGACTGTGATTGCAAATATCAGAGAAAAGGATTGTGCTAATGGATTTCGGTAGAAGGAGAACCCATTGGTATACCTTCAAGGTTCCAAAACTAGAGGATTTAAGAGGTTTGGCGAGAATGATCACAAACCAAGAGGCCTTCAGAGCCAAGTACGGAGGTTTGCTATCTCTGCTAAGAGTCTATGTGATTGAGGGAATCATGGATGCGCTCATCCAGTTCTACGATCCGGTCTATCACTGCTTTACATTCCCGGATTACCAGCTAGCACCAACGCTGGAGGAGTATTCTCATCTGATCGATTTACATATCACTGATCGAGCTCCATTTTCTGGACTGGAAGAAATTCCAAAGAATCAGACCATTGCAAGAGCAATTTATTTGGACGAGTCTGAGGTCAGGACTCACATGACTACTAAGGGTGGCATCCAAGGTTTGCCAGCCCAGTTCTTGACAAAGAAAGCCCTGTATTTTGCCAGTATAGGAAACATGACTGCTTTTGAAAGCATCTTTGTCTTGCTCACCTACAGGTTATTTTTGTTTCCCAACATTAATAACTTCGTCGATATCAACCCTATTAAGGTTTTTCTCATTGGAAACCCTGTGCCGACTTTGCTCGCAGATGCATATCATTCTGTACACTTAGGGAATTTGTACAGTGGAGGGGAGATCACATGCTGTGTACCTCTGCTTTATAAATGGTTTATCTCCCATTTACCTAAGTCTACCGCTTTCGGGGATCATAAGAGTGCCTTGCGCTGGTCGCAGAAGATCATGTCTCTCACCAACTCTGACATAGATTAATGTAATAGGATTTATGATGGAATCAGGATCATTGACCGTTGTGGAAACTTCCCCAACGTACCCCTTATAGGAACTAAGGGAGAAATCAACTATCATCCGATATTGGTTCTTCGTCAATTTGGATACCCGATGAGGCACGTCCCACGGAATGCTCATCTGGAAGGTATTTTCTTCAAGGTAGGAGAAAGTGACAGAGCACTAAAGACGGAAATAGTGCACGCTTGGAAACATGTTCATAAGAAAGGACGGGAGTCTCTAGGAAAACCAGACTGTGTCTCGGTGGAGCCTTATCTCCATTGGGTACAAACTAGAGCTCTCAAGCTAAAAATGCCTTATCCGCGTCACGGAATTCTTCTGCCGAGGGAATCTGTCGTGTACTTCATGAAGGAAACTGAAAAGCTTCAGGTTACTCTCAACAAAGTTCAAAAGGAGAGAAGGTCTTGGAAGAACAAGTACCGCACCCTCGACATAAAGTGCATCAAAATACAGCAACTACTGAAAGAGAAAGATGCTCTAATTGAAATTTTGGAGCAACATGCTGTAGAGAATCAAGATGACCAAAGGAATTTGCTCGCTCCTTTCACTTGGCAAAGGAATGACAACCCGACAACGGCTCAAGAGCCCCGGTCAAAGAAAAGGAAAATACCAGAGTCAGCACCCGATTTCTCTTCAGAGAGGACTCGGGACCCATTAGCTTAGGTTTATGTTTCTGCACTTTGTAATCTACTGTATTTTCATTTCCGCGATCCTTTGAATTTCAATAAAAAGGGATTTCCCCACCGTTTGATATTTGCAATCTAATTGTCAAAGTTTATTTTGATTAAACCAAAAAACAATTAATATAATCATTGCATTCATCATTCTCACATCGCGTATTCTTCTTACCTACGAATCTCACGTTTGTGTCTCGGTTCTAGAGTCAAACTGTCTCATTCGTACAATACTCGGGCCACTCGTCGGAAAAAGATGGATGATCTTGAGGAAGAGAACAGAGAGTTGAAGGAAGAGATCGACGCTCTGAGAGAGGATATGAGAAAGCTTCGTAACGACATGCAAGTCATGGCAGAAGCTCAACTACAAAGAACTGTGATCTCAAAGATCACCTCAACACCCATAGTGGAGAAGTATGATCCTAGGTATCAAATGCCGAAAGATCGTCCCTGGGGCATGCCTGTTAACTATATCCCGGAAGGATATGTTCCGCCGATCACTGAAGATCAGGGAATCGCGATAGAAGCCGCTGGGCCTGAAGGTTACAAACTTCGGCAAAGCGAAGATGCCAGAGGCATACTGAAGACTCCTGAAGGTTACAAACTTCGGGAAACGCCAAGATTCACTGTCGTAGTCACGGTACCATCCTCTGTGGTACACACTATCCCGGAAGGACAGATTCCACAAATCCCTTCTGATAAAAAGGGAACTATGTTCGACCGAATGGATGAATTCCAGGAGCAGTTCTTGGAAATGCAGAAGGAGCTGCAAGCCATTCGCGGTCAAGATTTATTTGGAAAGGACGCCGCAGACCTCTGCTTGGTCCCCAATGTGAAAGTCCCGCACAACTTCCAAGTGTCCGACTTTGAAAAATACAAGGGTAACTCTTGCCCTCAAAGCCATCTAGTGATGTACGCTCAGCGAATGTCAGCTCAGACGGAGAATCAGGACCTACTGATTCACTACTTTCAGGATAGTTTAATCGGTGCCTCACTAAAATGGTACATGGATTTAAACCGTGCTACGATTAGCACATTCAGAGATCTTGGTACTGCCTTCGTCCAACAATACAAATACAATTTGGACATGGCACCCGACAGAGATCAACTCAGATCAATGTCTCAAAAGGACAAGGAAACCTTTAAGGTGGCGTGAAATTGCCGCTCAGATTTGTCCACCTCTTGAGGAAAAAGAGATGACAAAGATCTTCTTAAAGACCTTAAGCTCATTTTACTATGACCGAATGGTTGCCAGTGCGCCCAGTGATTTCACCGAGATGGTGGGCATGGGAGTTCGTCTTGAGGAAGCCGTCCGAGAAGGACGTTTGGCAAAAGACGCTGGATCATCGAGTAGTACAAAACGATAAGGTAGTGCTCTCCCTAAGAAAAAAGAGCAAGATATTGGGAATATCTCTCTCGGAAAGCAAAGGCGTCGATATCAACCAGTACCATCTGTAATTCCTGCTATCAATCCTGCGCCTATTCCTACGTATCAGCCTCAGGTTGCGCAAAGCCAACCTAATCAGCAAAGGATACAACAGCCTCTTCAGCAGGCTCGTCCTCCATATAACAACAACCGTACAACACGACCATTAGGGTTTGATCCTATACCCATGTTGTACGCAGAACTGTTTCCGTTACTACTGGCTAAGGGGCACATCCAGACTAAGTCTCCTCTTACAGTACTGGAAAATCTACCTTTTTGGTTTAAGGTGGACCAGACATGCCCTTATCATCAAGGAGGATCAGGGCATAACATTGAGACTTGTCTCAATTTCAAATCCTACGTGCAAAAGCTTGTTAGGAGCGGGCTCTTATCTTTCAAAGATACGAATCCCAATGTTCTTACGAACCCGCTGCCTCAACATGAGAAGGCTGCAGTCAACCTGATTGAGAAAGAATTTAACAATGTCTATCAAATTCACAATGTACTCTTGTTAAAGACCAATCTGGTCAAGATGCATTGTAGACAGAGTGGGTACGGCCATGTGCCACCTCATAATTATCACCAGTGTGATATCTGCTCTAAAAATAATCAAGGATGTTTTATGGTGCAAACAGCTCTACAAGAACCGATGGATCTCGGATGGATCCAAGAGCACCGAGTTCGTGGAGTTAACATGGTCTATACGAATTCTAACGTCATTCAGAACCATGACATCTGTGCAATGAATGTTAACTTGGTGGCGATGCACTCAAGGCAAAGCCAGTATCATAATCTGCCACGACACGATTACAGTTCCTGTCTGACTTGCTCGGTAAACAAACAGGCATGCTCTTTGGTACAAGAGGCCCTCCAGCGTCCGATGGATCTTGGATGGATCCAAGACTACCATGATAGGAACCCTTATCAGATCAACATGGTTCAGATTTTTGATATTCGCGTGATGAATACCAACCTGGTAGAGTTACATGCTGAATAGGTCCGACTCGGATTCTTGATATCACATGACTATCAAAGCTGTAAAGCAGGTTGCGAAAACGATCGAGGTTGTACCCTTGTCCAGGAGGCACTTCAGCACTTGTTAAATCACTGGTGGATACCAATTTATATGGATGAAGATACTCAGTAGATTAGTATCAGTAACAGGAATCCTACCCGACGTTAGAGTCAGGATGTCCGATCAATGGAAGCTAACCTAGTAAGGTTACATTGTATTCAAAGTGGGCGTGGCCAGGTGCCCCCACACAATTATGACCGTTGTAGCATCTGTTCGGAAAGTAACCAAGGGTGTCACCTTGTGAGAGCAGTTCTTCAGGGTCTGGTGGATCATGGAGAAATTCGTCCATATCCGGGTTCTGGACCCATCAACTGGACGCCGAACTACCTTGCCGATCAAGTCGAGGATGTTGTCACAATCTCTGGTCATCATAGGACCAGGGATGTTTTTGCCATCATCCCTCTACTTGACGAATCTAAAGTTCCCAACCGGGAACGGATCGAGATTACTTATGATGGTCAGAAAAATCAGAAGGTTCCCATAATCATCTATCTACCGGGACCACTATCGTATGAATCAGCTAAGGCGATCCCTTACAAATACGGTGCAACAATAGTTGAAAATGGAAAGGAAATTCCATTACCCTCCGTCGTGAATATTGCAGACATCAGTCGTGTAACACGGAGCGGTAGAATCTTCAACAGAGGAGTTGGAGAACTTAACAAGGAAAAGGAACTTTAGACAGAAGCTCCCGATCCATCAGTCGGTCAATCCAGTAATCCCGACCTTTCGAAAAATAATGATGAGATGTTGAAGCTCATCCAAAGGAGTGAATATAACATTGTGGATCAGCTGTTACAGACTCCTTCAAAGATCTCGGTATTATCACTGTTACTCAGTTCAGAAGCCCACAGGGAGGCTCTACAGAAAGTCTTGGAGCAAGCCTTTGTGGAACAGGATGTAACAATCAGACAGTTTGATAGTATTGTCTCTAACATCACTTCCTGAAATAACTTAGGATTTAGTGATGAGGAATTACCCGAAGAGGGTCGCCGTCATAACATGGCGCTCAACATTACAGTTAACTGCCAGGACGATGCTTTAGCCAGCGTACTGGTAGACACAGGGTCAGCCCTGAATGTTATGCTGAAGTCCACTTTGATGCAATTATCATTCAAAGGCCCTCCGATGAGAATCAGCGAGGTCATCGTCAAAGCGTTCGACGGATCCAGAAAAATAGTTATCGGCGAAGTTGATCTTCCCATAACTATCGGTCCTCACACTTTCCAAGTCACTTTCTAGGTCATGGACATCCGGGAAACATACAGTTGTTTATTAGGAAGACCTTGGATACATCAGGCTGGAGCGGTCACTTCAACCCTCCACCAAAAGCTAAAGTTCGTTCAGAACGATCAACTTGTCACAGTCTGTGGAGAACAGGCCTTGTTCGTGAGTAGTTTATCATCATCTACTGGTATAGAACCCAAGGAGGTTATTGGAACGCAGTTCCAAGCACTGTCGGTAAGCAAGAACAATCAGTTCAAAGAAGAAACTTCCATTTCTTCATAAAACGATGATATCAAAGCGGTTGAGAGTGCCGATACAACCGGATGGGGACAGCTTGTCATTCCTATTGACAATAAAACAAAGAAGGGTCTTGGTTTTTCCGCAACCTGTACCCGGACAGCTGCCAGCGATGAAAGTCTTCATCCCATTCAGAACTTCTTTCACAGTGGAGGTTTTCTTCACCCAGTGTCTCAAGCAGTACATGCTATCAATGAGGAAGATCCCTCTGACACAGAGGAAGAATAGAAGTCCCACCTTAACGAGGACGGTTATATGTCTCAGGAAGAGGTGCCTACGCCATTTTGCTATCTCGCACAGAGTCCGAGATTTATACCCAGATCAGATGTCGAAATGATATATGGAGATTGTGATCCGGAAGGATGTCGTGCTCCGCCAAATTCATTAAAGGAAGACACTCTGATGAAAGACAATTTTGACTACACCTACTATGGCCCAATGGATGGTCTGCCAATGTGGCAGCCTTACCCAGGAAACTTGGGGCAAGAGAGTCAGCCGAACAATGAAAATCAGTTGGCCGTCATTGAACATAATACATGTGTCCCCACCATGTCATGGGATCAACACTCAGGTCATTCAGAAACTACTCAACATGAAGATGAATTCGCAATGTTTGCAGGACTTGAATTCATCAACTATGCTTTTCCCGAGGTCAACGTCATCGAGAGGGATGACCCCTCCAGTTCCAAATAAGTTTGGGACACTCTGGGAGAACCAAGTTGAAAATACGACTACATGGTCAAGTACACTGCGCCCAAAAGCTCTCGTATCAGGCTCGAAGATATCCAGCCAACTGGATGGGGAGATACAGCTGAGAGCACAAATGCTATGCAAAATGCAACTGAGGAATCCTCCTACAACAACTCTGCCTGGGAGACAGATTCCAATGATCCTGCTCAGCCAGAAATCAGCGTCATTTCTGAAGACAAATCAAGGAAGGTGCCAGACTTTGTGATTCACCGAGGAGTTCGCCGCCAATGGGTTGCCGTCGAGGTTCCGAAGATCGTTCATCAGTCAAAGCAATTGCCATCTTTAACCTTTCACCCTGCCCAGGTGAAACAGATGTTTTGATAGGGCTCGCTTTTTGTAAATTTCCCTCTTCGCTTCGCCCAAAGCGACAGAGTTTTGTTTTATAGGGCTGTAGTTTCAAGAATCGACTTGTTCATTAATAAAATAACGTCGTTATTTAATTTACGCATTAATTGTTGTTTTCTCTTTTCGTTTTTCAGAAAATGGTAATCCTAAAAAAACAATTCAATAACAAAAAACAAGCAGTAAAAAATTACACTGCACACACTTTTGCATTTTCTCTATCTCTTCTAAACACGAATCCTCACATCATGCAGATTGCTTGTTTTAAACCCCGTTGAAACATACGATCCGATGCATTCTCCCAACTTTGAGTTCCTGGTATTCGAGGCTGAAGAAGAAGATGACAACCAAATTCCAGAAGAGATCTCCCGATTACTCAGACAAGAGGAAAGGTCCATTGAACCTCACAAAGAACCGTTGGAAACGGTAAACTTGGGTTCAGAAAAAGAGAGAAAAGAAATCAGGATTGGGACATTGCTCGGTCCAACTGGCAAAGAGAGTTTAATAAAGCTTCTCAAAGAATTCCCCGATGTATTCGCTTGGTCCTATCAGGATATGCCAGGGTTAGATACCAACATCGTGGAACATCACTTACCGTTGAGATCGAAATGTCTGCCAGTAAAGCAAAGGTTGAGACGCACTCACCCGGACATGGCCATCAAAATCAAAGAGGAGGTGCAGACACAGATCGACGCAGGTTTCCTCGCTACATCTGAATATCCTCAATGGTTAGCCAACATCGTACCCGTTCCCAAAAAGGACAGAAAGGTCAAAATGTGTGTCGACTACCGAGATCTGAATAAGGCAAGTCCAAAGGATGACTTTCCTTTACCACACATTGACATGCTGGTAGACAGCACAACAAAGTTCAAAATTTTCTCCTTCATGGATGGATTCTCGGGCTATAACCAGATCAAAATGGTGCCGAAAGACATGGAGAAAACTTCGTTCATTACCCCCTAGGGTACCTTTTGTTACAAGGTAATGTCGTTTGGTTTGAAGAACGCCCGGGCAACCTATCAAAGGGCCATGACTACTCTATTTCATGACATAATACACAAAGAGATCGAGGTATATGTTGATGATATGATTGCAAAATCAAAACCAGAGAATGAGCACGTTGAACATCTGTCAAAATTGTTCGAACGTTTAAGAAAATTCAAGCTCCGCTTGAATCCTAACAAGTGCACCTTCGGTGTCCGTTCAGGGAAACTGCTAGGGTTCATTGTCAGCCAGAAAGGGATTGAGGTTGATCCTGACAAGGTCAAGGCCATTCGAGAAATGCCTTCTCCGAAAACTGAAAAACAAGTCAGAGGATTCCTGGGACGTTTGAACTACATCTCCAGATTCATATTCCTTATGGCCGCGACCTGTGCGCCGATTTTCAAATTACTAAAAAAGAACCAGGATTGCATTTGGTCAGAAGATTGCCAAACCGCCTTCGACAGTATCAAGGAATATCTGTTGAATCCTCCGATTCTATCACCTCCAGTGGAAGGAAGACCACTGATCATTTACCTCACAGTTCTAGAGGACTCAATGGGATGTGTACTTGGCCAACAAGACGAAACTAAAAGGAAAGAGTCTGCCATCTACTATCTAAGCAAGAAATTCACCGACTGCGAAACTCGGTACACGATGCTTGAGAAAACTTGTTGCGCTTTGGCTTGGGTAGCCAAACGTCTTCGCCAATACATGATTCGTCACACTACTTGGTTAATCTCCGAAATGGATCCAATCAAGTATGTCTTTGAAAAACCTGCTCTCACGGGAAGGATTGCCCGTTGGCAGATGTTGCTATCAGAATATGACATGGAGTACCACGCTCAGAAAGTCGTTAAGGGAAGTATTTTAGCCGATCATTTGGCTCATCAACCGATTGACGATCAGGAACTAATCGGGTTTGACTTCCTAGACGAAGATGTCATGTATCTAAAAATGAAAGATTGCGATGAACCGCTACCCAGTGAAGGGCTAGAACCAGGTTCCCAATCGGGACTTATCTTTGACGGGGCAGTTAATCATTATGGAAATGGAATTGGGGCAATCATTGTTACCCCTCAGGGTACCCACATTCCTTTCACCGCTCGACTTACATTCAAGTGTACAAACAACGAGGCCGAATACGAAGCATGTATCATGGGTCTCGAAGAAGCGATTGATTTGAGGATCAAAAACTTGGACGTATACGACGATTCAGCCCTGGTTATCAATCAGATAAAGGGAGATTGGAACACATACCAATCAGGATTGATTCCTTACAAAGACTATGCAAGAAGGTTGTTACCCTTCTTCAACAGAGTTGAGTTTCATCACATCCCTCGAGAGGAGAATCACATGGCTGATGCATTAGCCACTCTCTCTTCCATGATTAGTGTAGGTCAATGGAACGACTTACCTAAGATCGACATAATGCGCCTTGAACGGCCCGCTTACATCTTCACGATTGAAGCAGTCCTAGACGACAGACCTTGGTATCACGATATCAAATGCTTCCTTCAGAAACAAGAGTACCCACCTGGGGCATCCAGGAAAGATAGAAAGACCCTCAGAAGATTGGCTGGAAACTTCTTCCTGAGCGGTGACACTCTCTATAAGAGGAATTTTGACATGGTCTTGCTCCGATGCGTAGGCAGACCAGAAGTAGACATGCTTATGAAAGAAATTCATGAAGGATCCTTTGGCACTCATGCCAACGGACACACAATGGCGAGAAAAATTCTAAGAGCAGGGTACTACTGGTTGACCAGGGAATCCGACTGCTACAAGTACATGAGGAGGTGTCACAAGTGTCAGATATACTCCGACAAAATTCATGTACCGCCATCACATCTCATAGTTCTTTCTTCCCCGTGGCCTTTTTCCATATGGGGAATCGACATGATTGGCTTGATCGAACCTAAGGCTTCAAATGGACATCGGTTCATCCTGGAAGCCATTGACTATTTCACCAAGTGGGTCGAAGCAGCGCCGTACGCTAATGTAACCCGACAAGTGGTGGTTCGATTTATCAAAAACAATATCATCTGCCGTTATGGTGTTCCGAGCCAGATCATCACTGATAATGGATCTAACTTGAACAATAAGATGATGAAAGAGTTGTGCGCTGAGTTCAAGATTGAACACCATAACTCATCTCCCTACCGACCCAAGATGAATGGAGCGGTAGAAGCGGCTAACAAGAATATCAAGAGGATTGTTCAGAAGATGGTTGTAACCTACAAAGATTGGCACGAAATGCTACCCTTTGCTCTTCACGGTTATCTCACATCTGTTCGCACTTCAACAGGGGCAACCCCTTTCTCTCTAGTGTATGGCATGAAAGCAGTGCTCCCCATAGAAGTAGAGATCCCATCAATCCGAGTATTGATGGAAACTAAGCTCATCGAAGATGAATGGTGTCAAAGCCGACACGACGAACTAAATCTGATCGAAGAAAAGAGAATAAAGGCACTATGCCATGGTCAATTGTATCAATAGAGAATGAAGAGGGCATTTGATAAAAAGGTCCGACCTCGTGTCTTCAGAAAAGGAGACCTCGTGCTCAAAAAGATACAATCATTTCTCACTGATTCGCGGGGTAAATGGACCCCAAATTATGATGGCCCCTATGTGGTCACGAAAGCTTTTTCAGGCGGCGCCTTGAGACTTGCAACCATGGACGGAGAGGAATTTGCCTACCCCACGAATGTTGATGTAGTCAAGAAATACTTCGCCTAAACTATAAAAAAAAAAAAACGTCTCTGTGTATTGAAAACCCGAAAGGGCGGTCCAGGAAAAAGTTAGAGACATGAAAAAAATCATCCCGATGGATTGGAAACATCATAGTACAATCCAGGCAAAAATTAGGGATAATGGCAAGTAACTATGTTCAACGGAGGCGAGTCCCTCAGCAGCAGCAGTTACATCATCCGTCAGAAAACTCCAGTCAAGGTCATCTTCGACAGAAGCTCAGGATGCCCTGAATTCAAAGTTGGTAGAAGGATAGCGGTCGTTATGTTTCAACGTAGCCCTTTTCCCTGTAAATTACCATTTTCTAACTTTGTAAATACTCTTTGGAATCACGCATTTGGCTGATCTCCATTTTATCAATAAAATTTGAGCCTTTGTGCTTTTGTTTGTAATTCTTATTTGTTTTAGCTTTACAGAACGATGTTGTTAACATGATTAACGATTCTTGAAATAAAACAAAAATGAATTTACTTGTTAAAACTTTTTCTGCTTTTTAATAAAGTAGGCAATTTCTTTTGACTGTTGAACATCAAAGGAACATCAACCGCTTCTCCAGAAGTAAGCGAACTTCAAAATGCAGAATCAAAGTACTCCTTCTAGGCCAGTACGCCTAAACGAAGGATCAACTGTATGAGATGCGGCTTTCCCATCTGATACCCTCGGCCGAGTTCTCATCTCCTAAGCCCGACCAACATAGCTCCCAACAGGGACTATCTCTCATAAGCAAGGTGGAATTGCTATTCTGAACCAACGGTACTTCTTCGCCCCGCGATGGCCGAGTATTCAGTCGTGTTCACTTGTCAGTTTGTATGTCGCGTCATTTTTGTCAGCATATACATACATATATCATGCATTATTGATTTGCATTTACATTTCATATTGCATCACTATCACTCTAGTCGGTCTTGTCCCCTAGTGATAGAAGTTCTCTCAATCGAGTTGTCAGTTCTTGCCTCGTCAGGAAACGCTGCGTTTGAACAACCTCGCCTCCTGTTTATTTCTGGAAGGAAGTTGGCCCTTGACCACTTTGATAACTTGAACCTCTGAAAAACCAGAGGAACTTTCAGTCAGCATCACTCTTCGCCATTGAAGATGATATCCTTGCTTTCCCGGATTAAGGAAAATCCATAGAGAAAGCCTCGTAATCAGAGATTCGGCAGCATGCCAGTTTCGCTCCGAAAATACCGCTGATGAAAAGGTCATCGACACCTCAAAATTGGACCCCATCATATGGCATTTCTCCGAGAAGATCCAGAGAAAAGTATGATGTAAGATCCCACGCAGAAGCAGCCTCTCAAGAGACTCGCTTTCCCCAGATAAAGTCGGCAAATGGCGTCTCCAACAGAGAAGTTTGTGCAACTCTACAACTCAGACGACTGGGTTCCCCAGCAACTCTGACATCAAATTTTTTCGTCAAATGGCATCTCCCCAGGAAAATTCGGCGAGAAGTTTGAGGAAAGCCGCTACAAATAACGTCCCTTGTCAATAAAGTTTATTGACAAAAGAAACTAAGACCAGTTCCTTGGTAGGAAACCAGGATCGAGGGGAAGTTTAAATCAGAAACTAAGACCAGTTCCTTGGTAGGAAACCAGGATCGAGGGGAAGTTAACAAGAGAAACTAAGACCAGTTCCTTGGTAGAAAACAAGGATCGAGGGGAAGTTTATTTCAAAAACTGAGACCAGTTCCTTGGCTGAAGACCGGGATCGAGGGGAAGTTTACCTTTTCTAAGCATCATCGCTTAGCTAAAGAAGATGAATGGGTAAGCTACCATTCATAACCACCATCAAAATTTCGGGTATTCCGATATTTAATCCTCTTGCACCCCGAATGCCCGAATACCTTCGTCATTCACACCTTCGGGTCCAAGAAGATTAAATAGGGGCATCTGTCATACCCCAAATTTTGACCACTAAGATTTCCCATCATTGTGAAAATCATCATCACAATATGGATGAACAATCATGCCTCATCAAATGCCTCAAGGGTTGTTGAGCATTCACCATAATCAAAATTAGGGTTTCAAGCCCTCTCAGAGCCTTAGACAAAGGATCAATCAAGGAATGACAAGATCTTCAACTTGTCTAACCTCTCAAACATCCACAATGGATCAAAAGGACTCCCACTTCAAGGATCAAGCACAAGGCTGCTCCCTTCTAGGTGGATCAAGTCTCAAGATCGACAGTGTCACCAAATTAGGGTTTTGGTCGACCAGGGCCTCCAGATGGAAATTTTTCATCTAGGCACAAGCCAGTGATCCAAAACACAACCTAATATACTCCATGGGACCTCATGGACCCAAGCATCAAGTCAATTTTGCCTCAGGGGATGCATCCATCAAAAATCAGGAATTAGGGTTTCTTGACCTAATTCACCCCTAAGTTGACTTTTGGGACAAATCATGAACCAAGACCTCAAGAGAGGATTTGAGGGTCTTTAATATACTATATTGATCCATTTGGAACAATGGATTAATCCAAGAAGCTTGAGCAACAAGTCTAAATTTCATCTGCACCACAATTAGGGTTTCGCGGGAAAAGTCAACTGTAACTTTGACTTTTGACCAGGACATGCTCCCAAACCCTAATACATGATTAAATATACCCTATGACACCCATGGAACATGTCCATCAAGTTTGATTTAGGTCAAGGACATGATTTCCTTAAGAATTGCACAGTTTGGAATTCATCTGATAAAAAGCCAACTGTGCACAAAAGTCAACTTTGACTTTTTGAGATTTTTCACCAAAATGGATTTTTAAAACTAAAATAATGTTAATGTATGATTTGAATCATCATTCATCAAGAAAAATCAAAGAAAGTGGGATAACTTGTAAAAGGGGTAACCATAAAAACTTAGAAAAATTTCTAAGTTATGGAAAAAGTAACACTAATGTGCCAACTTTGGAGGACCATAACTCCTAAACCACACGGCCATTGTTCCCCATTCAAAGCTTGATTTGTAGATCTCATTGCCCTCTACAAAATCTTCATACTGACCTATGTCCAAATTCCTCTTGGATTTTGAGTTATGGAGTGATCAAAATCAAGAAAAGTCACTTTGTTCCAACACTTAGTGAAAATTTCACTAAGTCAGATTTTGCCTTACTTTTTGCCAAATGTAGGGACATTTTTCACTTGGATTCAAAAGAGATCAAAACCAAACATGTTCAAACAGTTGTTGTATCATGTAAGGGCTTTCCAAAATGACCAAGAACATTACCAAATTCAATTTGGGCTATGAGATATGACATTGGCAAGTTGCCTTGCTGAAATCTGCCATGGCAAGGCAGATTTTTGCACTTTTGGTCGATTTGCCAAAATCAGCCAAATTCAAATGCTCCTATCCACTTGGACACCTCTGAAGATTGAATCTAAAGGGGACAATCACTGAGCCAAGCCTTCAAAGTCTTTGGAACAAGAAATAGCATGTTGAACCTAGAATTGCCAAAATAGGGACAAGACTCCAATTTTGGATTGGAGCATTCAATGGAAGCATCAAGGTGGCATGAACTGAGCTCTTAGCAACTGAATTCAGTCAAGACTTATCCAAGACCAAGGGGACCAACAGCCTGTGCCCTAACCTCTAGTCAATGGCTAGAGGAGACTTGGATTTTCATTTGCCAACATTGGCCAAACCTACTCAGCAGTTGCCATTCACTATTCCTTGCAAAACAAACTTGCTCTACTATAACTAGAGCTCAATTGTGATCAGTTTGAGTACATCAAAGCCATCAAACAGATGCTTTCCTCAAAATCTCTTGTTTCACTCCAATTTTGTCTTCTAAGGCAAGTCACTATCGGGTTTTGAGTTTGAGAGCTTTTCCAATCAAACAAATCACACACAAACCTCATATACATCACATATGAGCTGATCAAACACTTAAACAATAACTGGAACACTGATTTCTCAGAATCACCAGTCAATTGCTCAAGGTTTTAACCAAGTTGCAGTTGAGATGCCATGAAGTGATCCAGCCAGTTTCAATCAAGTCCAAGCATTCAAACACACTCCATAGGGTGTAGGGAAGCTGTTCAGATCATCACAACTCATCTGTAACACCTCCAACTTAGAAATTAATTTGCTCTTGCTGTCACGACCTAGAGGTAAGCCTAAACTTGGTCATCTCTCAATCCATGCAATTTTTGCTGCACAATAATTTGGCCATATGTTCATAATCATGCATGGAATGTTTTCCCTCAATTAATTGCATTGTTTGAATCGTGTATCAAAAATCCTAGCCTTCATGCAGAAATTAGGGTTCTTGAGGATTTTTCATGATTTCTTGTTATATGTTTAATTTAAATGAAATTAAATACCATATACATGATCGTGAGGTTGAAACGAGTTGATTGGTATGTGGATTGCATGATATAATCAAGTATTCAGTGAGATTGGAGAGAAAATGCAAATCTGGGAAAACCCAGAACACGCGCGTGTTCTTTGGTGTTCTTGGCGCCATTTTTTGAATATTTGAATTAATTGATTCAAAAATTAATTTCTCTCTGAGTTTTAATAATTTTGAGTTGGTTCTTTTTTTAATAATTCACAAAAATGTTAAAATATTTTATTTTCCCAAAAAATCCCAAATATATTATTTATTATATATAATTGATATTTTTGCAAAGAATTAATGTTTTAATTGTTTTTAGCATTTAAAATATTTTTTCCACCTTGATTTTGCAACTTTTAATGCTTTCTAATTATTTTATAGGTCAATACTTAATTTTTGAAGCATTAATCCAAGATCACAATTTGTTTTCCATATGTTAAACAGTTTTGATCATTTTAATTGAATTTTTATTCAATTAAATACATTTTTGAAAACAAATTAGGGTTTTGGATTAATTCAACCCTCATAAATCATTTTCAAAACACTTTGGGCCTCTAATAGAGTGTAAGACCCAATCCTTTTTTGACCAAATCATTTTTGGGCCTCAGTGTATTGTATAAGTCCCGATACCGTAAAAAATGAACGGCGCGATCGTCGCCTTTTGAAAAATAACCTTCTGGGCCTCTCCTCGAGCTATAAGACCCATTCAAAACTTTTGGGCCTCTATTAGAGTGTAAGACCCAACCCCCTTTTAACCAAATCAATTTTGGGCCTCACTTATTGTATAAGTCCCTCTGCGTTAAAAGAAAACCTCGGCGCGATCGCCATTTTTTAACGAAAAATCATCTGGGCCTACCCTCGAGCAGTAAGACCCATTTCTTTTCTTTAAAACTTTTTTGGGCCTCTTGAGAGAATGTAAGACCCATCCTTTTGTACAGAAAACATTTTTGGGCCTCAGTCACTTGTATAAGTCCCTCTGTACGAATTCAACAGTGCGCTCACTGATAAAACCCTGGGCCTCTCCTTGAGCTGTAAGCCCTAAATCTTTCTTTTTCAAAGCACTTTCTCCTTTGATTTTGAAATATACTGTTGTGTTCAATCTTTCTTTGTTGAACAACTAACCAAACAGCATGGAAGCTCTACAACCGAGTAAGTGTTTATATGCTTTCATTTACCGCTTTCATATACATATACCTGTATTGTGGGGCTGTTTCGCTGTAAGTCTTCTTTCATAAACTCATATCAACTGTGTAATAATAGTATAGATATATAGAGTTTCCCCGGCAACTACGTCTAGAACTAGGTGACGCCGTTTCGTTTATTCGTAGAAATGGACAACTAGATCCCCAATAGGATCACTAGATACAGTCTTCTCTTCGGCTGTCCTCATTTGGAATTGTCAAGAAACTCTATTCCCAGAGATGAATGTATTCTCCGTGAATGGCATCTTTGAGTTTCTCCCAAATTCTCGAACTTTCCTGGCTTGATCTATTCTCTGTGAATAGCCTGTCTTGAATTTCTCAGGGTTTGGGGACCCACGGGCTTCTTAAAAGCATCGGCCTCCTCTTGGGCATTGTACAAGGACCCACAGGCTTCCTTAAAGCAACCCGCCTCCTCTTGGGCTTAATACAAGGACCCGCCGGCTTCTTAGAAGTATTCACAGCCTCCTCTTAAGCTTCATATAATGATCTCTTCCTCCGGGAATGATAGCCTCCTCTTGAGCTTCATACAAGGACTGATCTGCTTCTTAAAAGCTTCCAGACTCCTCTTGGGCTTCGTACAAATTGTCCCGACGACCTCCTAGAGGTATAGGAACAGAACATAATCATCTGCATAGAACAGTCCTTTCAAAGAGTCTACTACTGTTTCTCAAAGCATAGTACAAAAGATAAAACTCTAGACACGGACAGTCTAATATCCTTGAGTCTTAAAGACATTCTCAAGTGACCCCTTCTAAATAGGAAGAAAACCCGTAGACTCGGACAGTCTCAATGCCCTTCAGATTTCCTACTTCCTTAAAGAACAGGAATAACCCGGATCCTCGAATCAAATCCTTGAGTACAGTGTTGCTCATATAAGAACTGATTTTCTCTTTAAATCAGTATACTGGACCTGTCACTCAACTGAAACAGTAGCCATAGCCTCCTCTTAGGTTTTGTATAATGATCCTTCTCCAGTGAAGTTAGCCTCCTCTTGGGCTTTGTACAATGATTCTCCCCAGCGGAGTCAAACAACGTTTAGCCTCTCTCTCGGGCTTTGTACGAGACACATAAGAGACTCCCTCGTTGAGTCAATCACCCCTTTTGCCTCCATCTCGGGCTTTATACGAGATACAAAAAGGTTCTTATTGAGCCAAACAAATTTTAGCCTCCATCTCAGGCTTTATACGAGATACCAAAAGATTCCCTCATTGAGTCAAAACCTTTTAGCCTCTCTCTCGGGCTTTGTACGAGACACATATTAGCCTCCTCTTAGGCTTTGTATAAGAAAACCACTGGTTGATCCAATCAACCTTTTAGCATCAAAGTTGTGCCTCGTTCACAATACACAATCATCAACAACTCCTTTCCCTTCATCTAATCGCTGTAAGCGGCAAGCCTCTGGATCATCTACATCCATGCCACTGTCCCTCTTTTAGCATGAGAAATTCCTAAGGAAAGATAGCATTGCTCTACACTGAGTTAAAGTCTTCTCCTTCAGGTTAAAATCCCCTATAAAGGAAATTATGGCATTGTCGGATTCACACATCCCGGTTAAAGTAATTCTCCTTTATAAACAGTTGTGACATACAACCCCCTCTTTAGAGATGACAAATTCTCTCTAAAGTCAACACCCTTTTAGCTTCACATCTTGGGCTTTGAACAAGATACAAACTACCTTTCGCTTCACGTCTTGGGCTTTGAACAAGACACCAAAACAACCATTTCCTCCCATAGAATAGGAGGAACTACGAACGCTCTGATTTCCCTGTTTCGGTAAACGGGAATACGTAGGCATAAGATTGAAAGAAAAATCTTAGCGAGCACACTAAACAAAAACCAAAAATCCCATACTCTCACATATCTATCAAGAAGCATCCGTCCTAACATATAAACCTCCCACCACTTTTAAAAAAATAAACCCGATAGAGACCCCGAATCTTTGTAGCATCTGTAACCTAACAGACCGCTGTTTAACCTCAGTTTGCAAGCACGGTTAATTTGAGACATCTATTTCCCTTCCTTCATCAGCTTTAATAGGATAAAAAATGAATCGAGCTGCAGACACCAAAGAGTGATAGTGCTTCACAACCGCGTCCAAAATCGCTTGCTACAGCAGGTTGGCACTGCGAATAGGACAGCGAAGGGGAAAACGAAGGTTCGCATTGCGAACTTTCTGCTGTTTTTTCTTTGCCACGGTTCGCATGGAATTCGCATTGCGAAGGGGAAAGCGAAGGTTCTGCTGGAAGTTTGCCTTGTGAACTTTATGCTATTTTTTCTCTGCCATGGTTCGCTGGGGGTTCGCATTGCGAATAGGAAAGCGAACGTGACAAATTTTCCATTTTCTTCTTGTCATAACTTTTGGGTTGTAAGTCGGATTGAGGCGCGATTTGATGCGTTGGAAAGCTAATGAGATGTTCTTTCTTATAAAAATGGTTTTGAGACTAGTGGTCGATTTAATTATGACGGTAATTGGAATAGTGTCATTTTGTCGACTTTTACCGTCGTAATTGTGTGCGATTGATGTGTTATCATGTGGTATGCTTTTAATATATATCGTATAGCTTGTGTGCTATTGTATGATGTGAATGCATGTGATGAAATGTTGTGATGATGGTTTGTGGCCTTATGGCAAATAAATGCATTGTGTTATGTTTGATTGTATATGCATGATTATGGATGTTGAAATGGTTCACATGGTTGTATATGAGTATGCATTTGATTGTCATGAGTCATTGTATGCCAAGCATCATGATATGCATTCTTGTGATGTCGTGTGCCCTAGTGGGTGTGAGCGACGAAATGATTCCAGAGGGAATCTGCTATAACGGTCGTGTGCCTTATATAAAGAGGACCTAAAGCGACGTTATAGACGATCGTGTGCCTTATACAAAGAGGACCTAAAGCGATCGGATCGTGAGCCTTATACAAATAGGACCTAAAGCGATCCATAAACGTCGTGAGCCTTATACAAAGAGGACCTAAAGCGACGGGGAACATCGTTTTCTCGACAGGGAGTTACACTAAGTAACAAGCGATGATTCCAATAATTCCTGAGTGAATTAATGATGAGAATGATGGATGGAATGGTACCGCATTACATTACATAGAGTCGTTGTGTCGGTCTCTGTGCATTTGCATAAGTCATGAATGGATTGATTATGTGTGGGATTTGTGAATGGAATTGATGAGTTGATATATATATATATATATATATATATATATATATATATATATATATATGTTGATGATAAATGTATTGAGCATGATTGATATGCCTTTGTGATGGATGTATGAGATATGAATTGTGTTGTTTTGTATTTGAATTATGGTGTAAGTTGTGGTGAGAATGTTTTACGTGTGTATTTTGTGTTATTATATAATTGTATGCAACTATATTATAATTGTGTTTCTCACCCTTCTGCTGTTTTGAATGCTCTATGAGGCATTGCAAATTAGATGTTGGAGGTCTTTTTGTGAAGATTATGTCTTCATTCTTTTGTCGGTCGGCTCTGATATGTAGCACCGGGTAGTCGGAGAGATCGTTATGTGACATTATGTATATATATCTTTTTGGATTTTACCTGTATGACTCTGTATATGACAGACAAACTTTTATGTTTATATATATGAGATTTCAGTTGGAGATTTTTCGCTTTTATTCTGTATCTGAATTGTGGGTGTTAGGAACTGAGTTCCTCTGTTTATGTTGCTACCTGATAGTTGCATATCTTTATGAGCATGTTATTATATTTCATCATCGTGATGTGACGCTCCGTCTATGCCATGAATGTTTTAATTCTACTCTGATTATTTGTTATCGCTTTAGTTACTCGGGTTATAGATTAGGGGTGTTACATACACGTCCTCAAGTTGATTCCCATTAAGGAAAGCAGTCTTGGCATCCATCTGCCATATTTTATAATCATGATATGCAGCGATAGCAAGTAAAATCCGAACAGATTTAAGCATTGCAACTGGTGAAAAGGTTTCATCATAGTCTACACCATGAATTTGTTTATAACCTTTAGCAACCAGTCTTGCCTTATAGGTATGTACCTTACCATCCATGTCAGTCTTCTTTTTGAAGACCCACTTGCATCCTATAGGATTAACTCCTACAGGAGGCTCTAACAAGGTCCAAACCTTGTTTGTGTACATGGAATCCATTTTAGATTTCATGGCTTCTAGCCACTTCTTAGACTCAGGACCAGTTATGGCCTCTTGATAGGTTACAGTCTCATCTTGATCCATAAGTAATACATCACCTTGATCAGTTAGAAGATATCCATATCTCTCTGGTTGGTGATGTATCCTGCTCGACCTACGCTGGTCTTGTTCTACTTGAGCAGGTTGCTCTTCCACAACTACTTGTTGTTCCTGCTCTAATTCCTCCATAGGTGTATCAATGCTTTGTGATTCTTGAATTTATTCAAGCTCTACTTTCCTCCCACTAATTCTTTTGGAAATAAAGTCCCTTTCCAAGAAATCTCCAGTTCGAGCGACAAGCACTTTTCCCTCAGAAGGATTGTAGAAGTAATACCCTCTTGTTTCTTTAGGATACCCCACAAATAAGCATTTGTTAGATTTGGGCACAATCTTAGTTGAAATTTGTCGTTTCACATAAACTTCACAACCCCAAATCTTCATGTAAGACATATGTGGTTTCTTACCACTCCATATTTCATAAGGTGTCTTTTCAACCTTTTTGGATGGAACACGATTAAGTGTGTAAGTTGTTGTCAATAGTGCATGTCCCCAAAAGGAGTGGGGAAGATCGGCGTGACTCATCATGAATCGGACCATGTCTAACAAGGTTCGATTTCTTCTCTCAGATACATAATTCTATTGTGGTGTTCTAGGAGGAGTGAGTCGGGATAGAATCCCACACTCTTTTAGATCTTGGGTCCAATTTTTGAAAGTAGAATGTGGAGACACTTTTTGCTTACATAAATTATTTGAATTATGTGTGTTCATATTCTTTTGCATAGTTATCTTATATTTTAATATAGTTTTGAGTTTTCTCTTGAAATTTGTTTTCTTTTACGGTTAATAAGGTTCAATGAAACAACATTGCTTGAAAGGCTAAGGAACATGAGGCTTGTGTTTGTTGGGGATTCACTCAAAAGAGGCCAATGGGTTTCAATGGTTTGTCTTGTTGAATCTTCAATTCTCCAAACACTCAAATCCATGCAAACTCTCTTTGAATATTCATTTTCAGTAAGCATATTTTATTAATGTACAAGTGTTGTTAATTTCAATGGATGATTTATATTGTCAAAAAAATATGGAATTTTTTGTTGTGCAGTACCTTACCTTGTCAGTAGTTTTAATGGGAGGTTCAAAATTGAGTATTTGTAGTAGATTATTCCATTTTTGGGACCAGGTTCAAAATAGAGTATTTGTAGTAGATTTTTCCATTTTCTCCATCATCACAAAACCTCTGTTTTTCTTCTCCAAAAACCTTTCTTAGTGAGTTCCATTTTCTGTGACGCCTCTTTCTTCTCACCAAAGTGAGTTCTTTCCTTCTCGCCACTGATTCCCCTGTTCTCTGCACTAGTCTTCTGCTCTATGTACCTGGCTCATCCTTATCTTTGAGCACCTCTTAGTTTAGTGTTTATTGGTTGCTTACAAAATATTTAATTGTTATTGTGGTTTAATTTATTAATAAGTTAGAATGTTGAATGTGCTCTCTTCACATGATAAACTATATATAGATACTAGCTAGATGTTTTAACAATACTTTTGTATTATACAACTATTACGAGTTTATGAGTGAAGTCCGGAGATTTCACGAGTTTACGTGAATTCTTTAGTTTGACTGCTATGTAGAAATAATACCTACTTTTTCTCTATTAAGTATCCAAATTGTTGATTAAATTAAAATAGATTTCACTTATGCTTTTTGCCATCATTGCATTAGTAACTAACTTTTGTGTTTTATGCTTGTGGAAATGTCAGCAAAATATTATCAGCGAGAGGAATGTTAACAACACTCTTGTTACACACTCTGCAACACACTCCACGTTGCTTTATTTTTAAAAAGCCAATATATTTTTTAAAAGACTATCAATTTATGAGACAAGGGAGTTGACTATGTAAAAAATAGACCAAATTACATGAAAATATGGAAGAGTATAATTTCTTCTGGCATTTGACTTTTTACTCTCCTATATTAAGGAGCATTATGTAAGCTGGAAGCAACTAAATGTATATCAGGTTAGTCACATGTTTGATATTTTAGTGCTTCTGATTCTCAAAATGCTAATTGACATGTCGGTGTGATTGTCATCAAATCATAATGATGATTATAGATGTGGACATTCTTACTTAAGTTCTACATTTAGTTGTCCTGAAGGTTTTATTTCCTTGTATCTTTTTGACAGAATCACCATATATTTCTTTGCAAAAGAAGATGAAGCCGACATCCTCACACAGACCTAGGAAAACCATCTTGCACCTGTGACTATACAATTCCAGCAAGGTCTTGGATAGAGGTTTAGATAGCATTCTGGAACTGGTATTAACTTTTCAATGTTTGAGAAGTCAGATTTATTGAAGGTGGGTAACATGGATGTCTACCCTTTAGCAGTGAAAGCAGAGGCATCCACTAAAAATCACAATGAATCAAATGAAACTGTGGCATCTGGTATCACTAACTCTCAGATAACTCAAGAGGTGTTCGAGAAGGAAAAAGGAGAATTCTGGGTAAAAGTTGTTAAGCAAATCTTGTCGATGAAAGGAATGCAGTATGAGCTGCTGGAGATATATGGTATTGGAAATTTTGTGGAGAGTGGCGTGGATGACAACGACCAAGGAAAAAGAGTGTGTGATCTGCTTGTTAGAGCCTCATGACACAATTGTCCATCCCTGTTGACATATGGTATATGAAGCATCCCTTTTTAATGCATTTTTTTATAAATTTGATTAGGTCATTGAATGATACTGATGGTAGTCATCAATTTGAAGCTGATTAGTTTTTTTTGATCAATTTGATTAGGTCATTTAATAATACTGATGGTAGTCATCAATATCAATATTATTCTTGAAAATCTGCTTATTTAATATTGTTCTTAGCAAACTCATGACCATTGTCAAATTTAACAATTGAATACTGCTTATTTAATCCTTGACATTCTTTGGATGGATCTCTACTCTTTTTTTGTAGTGCATGTGTAGAGGATGTGCAAAGGTTTTGAGGTTTGAGACAAATAGATGCCCGATTTGCAGACAATCAGTTGAGTCTTTTGGAGATAAAGGTAGGGACCGGAGAGTAAAGAAGATACATACATTGTTACCTCTATAAACTTCTTATACAGCCCAACTGTAATAATAATACTATATTACTTCTCCCTGGGTTCTTTTCATTTTTTAGATAATCTCAAATGATACTGTCATGCGGTTCACATTCTTTGATCTTTTATGAGTTTTTGTTTAAAAAATTGGAAGGAAAACTTATGTCTACTCTTTCCCTTTCAGATTTTGTTCCGTCTTATTCTTCCACTAAAAAGATTGATGCTTCAGAATCGCTTGGTGTGGATATCAAGGCACCAAATTTGATTTTTTCGTACACCACTGATAATGATGCAACCAACATGCTCAAATGTTCTCTTCCTTCCATCGAAGTCCCTGTAAAAACTATCACACCTAGTTTACCAAAGGTAACTAAGATGTACTTCCTTTTTTATGATGAGTGAAGCACTACTTTTATATATATATTGAGTTGTTTTGTACTATTGAAAAGATACAATCTTGGCCTTTTATATAGGCACAAGTTTTCTACTATTCCAATAAACAATAAATACTAATAATAACCCACTAACTCTTGATATTCAACAAACTCTAGATTTCTCCACTAACTAAATAATAAAGACCCACTAACAGAACATTAAGTTTATTCAACAAAACTCCCCTGTAAACTTAAATGTTTCTACCATCCATCAAGCCTAACATCTTCTTGCCCCTGTCGAAAAACTCTTTCCACAATGGTTTTGTAAGGATATCTGTTGCTTGGTCTTTTCTTGCCACATGCTTCAATTTGACACTTCCTTCCTTCACATGTTCTCGAATGAAATGGAATCGAACATCAATGTGTTTGCTTCTTTCATGATTCACCGGATTCTTCGCTAACTCAATTGATGATTTGTTGTCCACTTGTATTACTATTGCACCTTCCTGCTTTAGCTCCATCTTCTTCAACAATCTTCTAAGCCATATTGCTTGACAAAAGCACCAAGATGCTGCCACATATTCAGCTTCACACGTCGAAAGTGTTACTATTGGTTGCTTCTTGGAGAGCCACGTAAAAGCAGTATTTCCCATAAAGAACACATATCCTGAAGTGCTTTTTCGATCGTCTATATTTCCGCACCAATCACTGTCGGAATAACCAATCAACTTGTATTCTTTAGTTCTTGAATAAAACATTCCAAGTGACACAGTTCCTTGAATGTATCGAAGGATTCTTTTCAATGCATTCCAATGTGAATATACTGGCTCCTCCATGAATCGACTTATAATGTCGACACTTAACGAAATGTTCGGCCTTGTACATGTGAGATAGCAAAGACTTCCTACCTAGCTTCGAAATTTACTCACTTCGACACGATCTCCCCCATCAAATTTCGATAGCTTAGCACCTGGTTCCATTGGCGTCGAAATCGGATTACAGCTTTCCATCTTGTATTTCTTCAAGATTTCTTTTGCATATTTTTCTTGTGAAATAAAGATTCCTGTTTCTTCTTGTCGAACCTCCAGACCAAGAAAGAATCTCATCAGACCTAAGTCTGTCATCTCAAATTCTCGTGTCATCGTACCCTTGAATTCTTCTATCATCTGATTATTACTACCCATAAATATGAGATCATCGACATAGAGAGCAACAAGCAACATATTACCTTCATTCTTCTTTACATAAAGGGCATGGTCACAGGGACATTGTTTGAATCCGTTCTCCTTAAAGTATGTGTCGATGCGTGTATTCCATGCTCGTGGTGCTTGCTTCAGGCCATAAAGCGCTTTCTTCAATTTCAGCACTTTCTTCTCTTCTCCAGCTTTCATATAACCTGGTGGCTGTTTGACATAAACTTCTTCTTCGAGCACACCATTCAAAAATGCTGACTTCACATCCATCTAAAATATTGGCCATTTGAATTAAGCAGCTTGTGAAAGAAGTAGTCGAATTGTCTCCATTCTAGCAACGGGAGCAAATATTTTGTCATAGTCGATTCCTGCCTTCTGCTTATATCCCTTTGCAACAAGTCTCGCCTTGTATCATTCCACTTCGCCTTCGACATTCATCTTTTTCTTGAATACCCACTTCACACCAATGGGTTGGCTTCCTTTTAGTAATTCGACCAGCTCCCATGTGTTGTTGTGATTAATCGCATTAATTTCTTCGTCCATGGCAGTTTTCCACTTCTTGTCTCTCAATGCTTCTTCAAAATTGATATTTTCAGCATCTGCCAAAAGACATACAAGATGTACCTCACTTGTCGAATCATACAAATCTTATAGACTTCGCATTCTGGGTTGTTGAAGTTCATCTTCATTTTCAGAATCTTCAGGTTCTGTCAAAATTCTTGTTGGTATAGCGACTGATCCAGCTTCGACAATAACCTTTGTCGAACTGTTCCAGTCCCACTTGCTCGCTTCGTTTATTCGAACATCCCTACTCACTATCACCTTCTTGTTTATGGGATCGAATAACCTGTACCCTTTCGTCCTCTCATCATAGCCAATGAATATTTACTTCTGACTTTTGTCTTCAAGCTTTGTTCTTCGTTGATCTGGTTCGTGTGCATAAGCCACACTACCAAATACTTTGAGATGAGAAACTGTTGGCTTCTGTCCGCTCCATACTTCTTGTGGGGTTTGATCATCTAACTTCGAATGTGGACATCGATTCTGAACATAAATGGCACATTGTATAGCTTCTGCCCAGAATTCCTTCGACATGTTCTTGCTCTTAAGCATTGATCGAACCATGTCGAGAACTATTCGATTCTTCCTTTCAGCCACACCATTTTGTTGAGGTGAATATGGTGCAGTTAGAAATCTCCTTATGCCCTACTCTTCACAATACTTCATAAAGGTTGTCGAAGTATACTCACCACCTCTGTCAGATCGAACTGCTTTGATGTGTCTTTCAGTTGCCTTCTCCACCATTACTTTGAACTTTTTGAACACCTCAAATGCTTCAGATTTTTCTCTCAAGAAATAAACCCAGGTCTTTCTTGAGAAATCGTCGATAAAGGAGATGAAATACCTTTTGCCACTAAAAGATTCTAGAGTGATTGGCCCACAAATATCAGTATGAATCAATTCGAGAATATCTTTAGCTCGATATTCTGCCTTCTTTTGAAATGAGGTTCTTGTTTGTTTGCTAAGCACACAATCTTCACAAAACTTTCCTTCATAGTCCATATCTGGTAGCCCGTGTACCATGTTCCTCTTCGCTAACCTTCTTAGACCAGCATGATGTAAATGACCAAAGCGTTGATGCCACAGCGACGCTTTGTCTTCGACATTGATTTGCAAACATTTTCCTTGAACACTCCTCAAGTTCAGCTTGTACATTCGATTTCTCCCCTTTTCGACTTGAGCAATCAAATGCCCTAACTTGTCCTTCAAGTGCAATATTCGATCTTTCATGAATATCGAATAACCTTTTTCTGTGACTTGTCCCAGACTCAAAATATTTGTCTTGAGATCTGGTACATAATAAACATCTTGGATTGACCCAGTCAAGTCATCCTTCTGCAAGTAACAAATCGTACCTTTGCCTTCGACCTTCACTTTCGATGCATCTCCGAAAGACACATGACCATCTTCAATCTTTTGCATTTCTTTAAACAGGTGTTTGTGACCTCACATATGATTACTTGCTCCAGAGTCGAGATACCACATAGTGTCATTTTCCGCGTCTTCTTCCTTTTGAGTCATCAACAGAAAACCATCATTCGCTTCGACTTCCAAAGCTAGATTGGTTGTTTCTTCTACTTTCTTTTCGACTTGACAATCTTTTGCAAGATGTCCCACTTTACCACAATTATAACATTTGAAGGAGTTGCAATCCTTCGCATAATGACCTTGCTTGTAACATTTGTAACATTCGACATTTGAGTAGTTCGACCGACCACCTCTTTGACCACGTCCTCTGCCACGCAAATTTTGCTGACTCGACTGTCCTCTGTCGAAGTTGCTGCCTCGACCACTTCGACCATAGCAACGACCTCCACGGCCATGTCCTCTTCCTCGAAAGTTTTGAGAATATAGTACTTTTTCGTCTTTGGCTGACTCCTTGTCTTGATGAGCTTCTTCGACTGCTCCATCCTTCTTTTTCATCTTACGTTGTTCGTGTGCTTCGAGAGAACCCGCGAGCTCTTCGACTGAGAGCGTCGAAAGGTCCTTCGACTCTTCTATTGCACACACAATATTCTCAAACTTATCAGTTAAAGATCTCAGAATCTTCTCAACAACTCGTGCATCAGTCACTGCTTCGCCATTTCTAGTGAGTTGGTTCACCACCGTTTGTACACGCGTGATGTAGTCAGATACATTTTCTGACTCCTTCATCTGTATCCTCTCCAACTCTCCATGAAGAGTTTGAAGTCGAACTTGCTTCACGCGATCTGCTACTCTGAGCACTTTTTCTAACGTGTCCCAAGCCTCCTTCGACGTAGTCGAACCGACAATTTTCTCAAAGCCAGATTCGTCAATTGCTCGGAACAGCATATACAATGCCGTTTTATCTTTCGAACGCGTCTCTTTCAACGCCTTTTGTTGAGCCGTCGAATATTCCGTGGTGTCTGCTGGTTCTGCAAAACCATCCCTGGTTACCTCCCACGCATCTAGAGATCCAAGAAGAGCTTTCATTTGGATACTCCAGTTCTCGTAATTTGCCTTCGTTAAACGCGGCAACGGCATTTGACTCATCGTATTTGCCATTAGCTCTGATGCCAATTTGATGACTGAAGCACTACTTTTATATATATATTGAGTTATTCTGTACTATTGAAAAGATACAATCTTGGCCTTTTATATAGGCACAAGTTTTCTACTATTCCAATAAACAATAAATACTAATAATAACCCACTAACTCTTGATATTCCACTAACTCTAGATTTCTCCACTAACTAAATAATAAAGACCCACTAACAGAACATTAAGTTTATTCAACATTTTATTGTAGCTAGTTATATGAGTACTTTATCCGATTACCGATTCAAGACTTTGTTTGAATGAAGGATCATCAACTCATGGGTTAAGAATGTCTTTCTAGTATTGGTAATCACAAGTGAATTTTCCAAGATTATATTGACAACATCTTAATGGATTTCCAATTATATTGTTATTTTAATTTCATTGAATTTTCATTTGAACTTTCAATTTGTTGGTCTTGCTTAGACAAGCTTTTTGATAACAACGATAGTCGTTTCAAAAGTAAACAGCACAGTGACACCTCCACTGACCAAGGAACAACTATCACGCAATTTATACCGACCAATAGGATTGGGAATGGGATATTCATCCTCAGATTCCTTTGATCAACACTCAATGCAGTCCAAGCATTATCAGTATGATTTAAGTGGAATTATCTGCACTCAAGTGTGATTTAGACACTATTAATTTTAGCTCTATGTCAAGGAAAACACAAATTTGCATTGTCTACACTCTTTCAATAAATTTGAGTGCATGCATCACTACATATCATATTTTTATAAGTCGCTAAATGGGTGAATCAAATGATCTTTAGAATTATTGAAGATGCGAATGCGTTGAAGGTGTTTTTGAGTTTAGCTTAAATGAGTGACTTATATTTTCTTTATAGTGTTCTATTTTTATGCCACTCTTTTTTTCATGCTTGGATGAGTTTTCTGCTGTTAGGGCAACATGTTTGGCTAGGGTTATTGTTGAAGGATCGATGAAGTTGTGTCTATTTGGATCCTTCTAAGCCCATGCCAAAGGAACAACTACTATTTTTTATATCAGGCAAAACACAATTTAAGGCCAAAACCAAAGACGACTTCAATTGCTACACTAATAGTCATCTGCTGCTACACGCAATTTCTGTTTCATAAGCATGTTATAAATCTAGAAATAGATAGATATTTGTATTTCAGCTTACTCTTTTCTGTGTCAAACAATATGAAATTTATTTGTTGATTTTTATTCATGTGGTGCAGTTGAGAAAATTTTGGTGAGGTGCTTGCAAGACAATGGTTGGAAGAGAACCGCACCAGGGTACGTGAACAATACTTGTGATATTCATCAAAGGATTTCCTACTAATGGTTTACAAAAAGTGGAGGTGGTGTTACTTATTAATTTAGTTTAATTCTTTATATGTTGTGATTAGATTACCAAACTCTAAATGGTACTACCTGCGCCTCCATCGGGTTCATATCATCTTCAAGCTTTCTATTGTTCTCTTTTGTGGGAATTAAATTTATTATCTATTAGTTATTAGAGATACTGGTGAGCCAATCAATTATTGTCAGGAAACTTATAATGGTGGTAAATTATATGTCGTTGTTTGAAATTAGGATACAAAGAATAAGTCATGTTACTCATTACTTTAAATATTCTTATGTTTGTTGTCAATGAAAAATATCAGCTTTGTTCTAACACATTTGAATTTGTAGTCATATAAATCTGAATATGATACATGTTGGACTATAAAAGATGCATCAATATTTTTTTTTTAAATGTGAAAATTGTGGCAGTTTAAACTGCCACAAGTTGTTTTTATTTAATAGAAAAATAATGAAAATTATGGCGGTTAAACAGCCATTACTTACACATAAAAACCGCCATCTTACTTCTAAGTTAATTGCGGCGGCTTGCATGGCGTTTAATACAAAACTGCCATTTTTTACTTTGCGGCAGCCAAAATTATGGTGTTACAAGAAAACGCCATTTTTGTAAATTATGGCGGTTTAAACCGCCACAAAAACACTTTCTAAACCGCCACAATTTTCATGTTTTTTTGTAGTGCCTTTTAGATAACTAATCTTGATCAATTATAAATGTAATATATTATGCCAAAATGTGGGTTGCATTGATGTTTATTTCATTGTTTGGATGTAATTTTGATCCATTTTTAAGATTGATATATGTGTGGCTTGTTATTTATCTCTAATTGATGCATAAAGTACTCAAAAAGTGCATTTTACATGTTTTAATTACTTGAGTCGACCAAAATAGAGCATGGGTTGACTCATGATTGTCAAAATTTCTTACATTATGAAACAGGTTAGCGCAGGTCGACCCTTTGGTCGACGCAAACATTTGAATTTTGAATTTATACTTTTTTGTTCAGTATGCGTCGATGCACACCATGTTCGGTCGACGCGTCGCTGACAAACTCTAAAAAATCTTTCTTGGAAACTCGTGCGCCTACTCATATGCTAGAAATCTTGACCCATTAATATTTCTGTTACATTTTCCAAGTTTCATAATCCTCATAAATTACATCTAAACCCTATTCCTCATTCTTCTCCTCTCCTTCAACCTTCTACAAACACTACAAAACCCATTTCAATATTTCATCAAAAATCCAAGATTTCAACAGTTAGAAGGATTTCAAGGGTTTTCTCAAGTTGGTGTACTGTTCATCATCATCAAATTAACTTTGTACACTGTTCATCTGCTGCAAAAAGTGTGTTCTCATGGCTTCCACAATAATCACTTGGAAAAGAACTTCAAGAGCTTCAACTTCAAGAGCTGGTACGTCTTAACTCAGGTCCAATGTTCTGGTAACCACTCTTTCTCTGTTATCTGAAAATTTGACTGAGACTTACAATAAGAATTTTGGTAACCGATCCATTGTTAAGCAATTCGCTTATTATCGTTAAGAGCTGCTCGCTTACATCTTGCTGAGGTTACTGAATTACTGAATGTTCAAGAGTTTGATGCATTTTTGGAATTGGACACCAAGTACAATGAAGACTTGGTTAAGTTGTTTTATGCAGGAATTCAGGGTAAGTTTGACAGTTTTGAATTTAAATACGAGATAGGTGGTAGAGTTTACTCGATAAATGCAAGTGTTTAGAAAGATTTAATCAACATAGATACACAGGCTTCTTCTCATCCTAAGGTTACTGATGGCAAGTGTGTTGAAGGGTATGAATTCAAAACTGCCCTAAACTCTAGGCTGAGGGTCATTGTGGAAAATCCTGAAATATGGTCAGTAGCATTATATTCATTTTGATGAATCCCTGAATGGCTAGCTGTGAAATCCCAGCAGTGGGTCTGCTCGGTCAATGAACGTTATATCCTGTTGGATCCCTGAACAGTTCATTGTGTTGTTAGTCACAGTGCGGCTGTGCAAGTGGTTAGTCAACGGCTGTTGCCCGTGCAAGTGTAATCATGAATTGGTTATAGTGAATTAAGTCCTTGTGTTCAAGGCGAAATCACCTGAGGAGGGTGGACTGGATTAGCCCGCGTGGTGAACCAGGATATATCGTGTGTCCTTTACTCTCTTGCTTAGTATCTCTATTTATGTTTCTACATTGAATATCAGAACCTCACATTAAGCAAAGTCAGAACCTTGCAGCCCATCTCTGATAAGCTTCCGCACTGCAAGTTCTGAGTATCGTATCTTATGATCAGAACCTATACGATTCTGATACTCTATAGTTAATAGATCAGAATCTCTCAACAAACATTGAAGGTTCTTGAGCGTCAAATTAACAAGATGCGAAAAGTTACAAAAAGAGTAAATACACAATTCAAACCCCCCTTTTCTTGTGTCTTTCTCGTACCTTCAATTGGTATCAGAGCCTGGTTCTGTTATTGATTTACATCAAACACTTAACAGTGTCAGAAAAAGATCCAGATGTGGTGCGTAGAAGTACTCTTGGTGAGATTGAAATCCACTTACTATTTCTGTAACAGTTCAGCAGTTAACTGTGTACAAAATTGTAATCAATCTGATTACTTCGTGAGCAATTCACTAATTCTAGATGAAGCCTCACTAAAGATTGAAGAATTAGTTGATAAGATAAAATCATCAGATGAAAGGCAGTATCTGTTGAATGCTCATTCTGGAAAATACGTGTGGATAAAACCATGTATATGATTAAAAAATGAATCATCAGAAAGCAAGAAATCTTGTTTGCTGAAGATTAATTCTTTATGAGTTTTTGAGATGTTTTTCAAGAAACGAATTAGGTCCACCCTTGACTTTCTCGTTTAAAAAAAACTCATTATGGATCTCTTCATGTAAAGAAGGAAGATTGTTGTTCTAAGACTTTGAATTTCAGAAATAAATCTGTTAAACTCAGAATCTGAAAAATTCAAATTATTAGAAATGATTCAATGTCAGAATCTGGAATGATCAAAAGATTCAATGGAGAACTGAATCCCAAAGATTCAGTAATTACTTGATTCCGAACGAACTCTTAAGATCTTAACTGGTTTAGTGATTAAGCTCCAACAACCTGAAATCATCCTAGTAAAGATCAAATGTTGATAATCTGATTTTCAACAGATCAAGTGTTCTCAGAACCACTTGTGCTATGAAATTAGGTGCTATCATTTCAGGTATCTAGGTTCTCCAACTAAGATGACATTAATGATGTTCGTTTGAAGAAATTAGTCAACTCATAGATATGTGTGAACAACCCCAAATAAGTTGATCATCGTTGTGAGAACAAGAGGTTTATGCAAATCATGTCTAGTGATGTACACATGAGGCATGATGATGTTTTGGTTCTGAACAAGTTCTGAAACAACCTTGAGGAACAAGTCAGATGCTGATATGAAAATTCCTCCTCGTATAACCTCTCAAAGGTTCTCACTGAACTGATGAAATCAGTCATCTCACAAAGAAAAGAAACTCTCACAAACGCAATCTGAATTCGGGCTATGAAAGGAGAACTCAACCAATTCTCAAAGTTTGCCGTTTAAGATTCATATCCATATCTTAGGAACTGTATCGGAACTAAACAGGTTCTATGGATCAAGGAAATGAGAAGTGAGAAACAATAAAAAACAGATGTAATCTGTTGTTTATGAATGAGGTCATCAAATGAAATCTACTGTTCACTCAGTAATGCTCCCACACATATGAGTGTCGCCTTATCAAAAGGGATTGCATGTAATTGGCTAAGTTCAATTAAAATGGTCACTCTGATCATGCTAAGTCCTAATCTCGGTTATTGTAACCTAGAAGAACTAAAGGACAAGGTTGAATAGGAAAAGAGAGAGAAAGCTATAATCTAACTAGGATCACTTTCCAAGAAAATATTCTCTTCAGAAGTCAGAAGACAACTTATCTTGAAGAATCCAAGAAACATCTGCAGCTTACTCGAAAATAGGCAGAATCAAAAAGATGCTCAAAGCTTCAGGAGTCAGAAAGGAATGATTTCACGAAAAGTTTTAGCTAAAATATTTTCTTCAAAAAGGTTAAGCATCCCTAAGGTATGGTCTCACTCATTACTCCTTTTATTATGGTAAGATTATCAAATATTTATGATTTCCAAGACAATCATAATTACGCATGTGTCAGCTACCTTATCTCTAACCTTAGGCATACGGTAACTTAAGTCCATCATATATCCTGTCAACTGACCGTCATAGCTATTCATAGCTTGTCTAGGAAATGATAACCTCGTGTGTGCCAAAGCATGATAAATAATCATCACTCATAAGCTCACCTCACAACACTACTCCTCTTCTAGAAAGCATCACTATCTAGTAGGTTAGAACTCCCTCCTTCGTTTCCTGCTCGAAATGTCTTCACACAATATCAGAGGAGAAATTTCCGATCTAGAGCTTCTAAAGGAATTCACATTGGATCTAAAACTTTTACCACAACTCAACAAAACTAGTATTTTCTCTGGTATTATATTTCAGAATTGGGAAAACTACTTCGACATGCTTGTTGGACCTGTCTTCCCTTCTCTTGTAACTGAGTTCTGGGCAAATGCACGCGTACTTGAATATGATTATGGCAAAACTACTATTTTGTCCGTAGTTGCTGGATATCCAGTCTTGATCAACCCCACCATCATAGCTAAAGCTATTAGGTGCGTTGAAGATGGTGTGACTGTGGAAAGAAATTCCAACAAGCATATCTTCGACAGACATCTGCACGTCATTTTCAAAACAAAGGGGCATCCCACTCAACCTTGCACTCTCACTCGAGTTGCTAAAGATTGGTACAATCTGATGATAACAAATTTTAGACCGAGAGAAAGAGGAGGAGGATGGTTATCTGACATGGAGAGATTGTTTATTTTCTTTTTAATTTCTAGAATCAAAATAAACCTACCTCAATCCATGTACAATCATCTAAAGGAAGAAATTAACCTGTCAAGGGAAGACACTATCTACCAAGTTCCCTATTGCAGGGTCATCTCTCATATTCTTGATCTTCAAGGAGTGGTTAGTCATTGCAGAAGAAATGGAATGACTGAGAAGATTCTTCCCGAGTTCTGTCAACCTATAACCTTCTTTACCTCGATAGAAATTAAGTTTCTCTTAAGATCACAAGTTTTTCTAGGATCCCTCTTTGTATGCCCTTATGATCTAAACTTGATATATATTCTCTTGCCTAAATTACTGAAGTATTCTAATTAAGAAATGCTTTTATGATCAATTTAAAATTCACAATATCCTTAATTAAATTTCATTACTTATCTACCAATAGACAGGCATATTTTTTTTAACTTAGGACTAACTAGAAATTATAAAACCGCTCACCGGTCATAATTAAGTAGCGGCTTCGTCACTCCATTTTAGGGTTATGATTCTTGATTAATCATTAACTTTCTTTCCCACGCTACTTAATGCTTCTAGGAAAATCAATCGGTGTGGTTTCAAACTCTCCACAAAATTTACCCTAGTTTCCCATCTATAAAAGCACAAGACAGCTACACATCCCTTACTCATCCAAATCTTCAGCCTAATTACCTTCTAACTCCTCATCATCTTTAAAAATGGCCTTCATCTCACAAAATGCTTCAACTCTCACAACCATACAAAATCCAGTTGATCATCTTGTCGTTTTGTCAGAAACGATTATAAACTTCAACAACCTAAAGTTTAACGGATGTAATATTACTCCCTCAATGGAAGCACAAGGATGGCGTAACTACTTCAAGAGGTTGGAAGGACCAACCTATGGATGTTTGGTTAAAGAGTTCTGGATTCATGCTAATGCAGGGTCGACTCTCATTAGTTCTTCGGTCTTTGGAAGAAGAGTCTACATATCTGAAAAGATTATTGCAGATCTCTTGGAGCATAAGAATAATGGATTCAGAATTATCAAGGATCTACTTAGTGAGGAGAGAGAAGCCAAAGTCATAGCCGTTATTTTCAAAGAAGGAATAACAGTTGAGAACCATGTATTCTCAAACCTGAAAGAACCACTACAAGTTTCGTTTAGAATCTTGCAGGGAAGCATTTTTCATCATCTTCCTGCAAATCAACTCAACGACACTCAGAAGTGTGTCTTGTTCCTTCTCCTAAAAGGAATTAAGCTCAATCTCCCCTCCGTTCTTTTCAAACTTCTGAAGGAAGCCATAAGAAACTCCAGAAGTGGTTCTAATCCGGAGACTAAACTTATTCCGTACGGAAGACTCATCTCTGACTTTTTAGTTGAAACTAGGGTAGTGGATGACATTTTAATCGATGAAGGTGAATCAAGAAAGCTGCTTAAAAGCACTGGGAAGATTCTCAAGTTTGAGGATGTTATGAAGGAAGACACCACTCTGGACAATACATTCTTTAGGGAACTAACTCTGTCTCCTAGAGTTCCAGTTAAAGGTTTTCCAAAATTTGCCACTTAAAATCAGGCAGAAGTCAGAAATTGTCTGAGTAGATTTAAGGATGAAGATATCAGTGTTTGGATCAACATGAAGAATATTACTGATGTACTTCAAGAACTCACAAATTGGAAAGAAGGAAGTAAGAAGCAGAAAATGGTTGACGATGAGGAACCCTCATCTAAAAGATCAAAAACCGTGAATGATGCATTAAAATCCTTTATGGATAATGCAATCACAAAAATCCAAAGCATAGTAGAAGCTTCCAGTTCCTGTGCGGACTCCATGGAAATAAGAACTATCTAGACTGAGTTCCATGAATGGATCTCAGTAGAAATTGTGAAGAGCAAGAAGCTGGCAATTACTCAAGCAGAAGAAAAACTGCATGCCTCAAGAACTAACGGTTCTGAAAGCTTGTTCTCATCTTCATCATCTCTAGGCTCGCTCTAGTCTAACTCAATAGGACCCATGAAAACCCAGCTTTATTAGGACTACGAGTACTTAAAATGTTTTTCATTAGGAATCTGCGTTCAAATTATCTATGATTTGATTATCGTGAACTTGTCTAGATTAAGCTCAACATATGCTCTGAATTATAAAACCAAAACGAAATGATGAAATACTGAAATATTGTTACTTCTATCTGTTGTTCACAAATGAAATGATGTAATCTCTACAGATGCTTTAATCCTTCAATTAAGTAATTAGTTGATTCCATCTATCAACCTTCAATTGAAGTTTTAACCTTCAATTAAATACATACTGAGTATAGATATGTTTCTCTAAAATGAGTCTAATTGCTTCTGAATGTTTAAATGACTCTGTGACTCTGTAACTGAATATAAATGACTACATGTTTAAATTCTCATATGCCCTGACACTTTTTGATGATGTCAAAAAGGGGGAGAAATATATTGATTGATTTTGATTGAAAGAAGGAAATCTAAAAGAATGCAGAACTCAAACAAAGTATTCTTATAAAATGATAAAATGCGTTAATACTAACGTTTGTTGTTTGATGTTATCCGAGGAACTCTAAACAAGTTCACTAGGCATTCTAAAGACATGATAAGAAGAATAACTATGATCATAGAATAAAGAATCAGATTAAGTAAGAAAACTCTAAAAGCAAACAAGGAAAAGTCTACATTTCAAGATGCTCACTCGAAAGTTTTGTGCAAATCAGAAGTCAAGAACTGTCTGAAGATCCGAATTAAATATCCAAGCAAGAAACCATTCTGATGTTTATCAGGAACCAATTTGAATTAAAGACGATTTGGTATCAGACTAAATCATCAATTGGAAATCAGATTCAGTACAAAAAGATTAGTATCAGACTCTCAATCAATGCAAAGCTGTGGATTACTGTCAAAGTACCTTCATTGGTATCAATATTAGCACTATAATGAATTACCTCTCAAGAGTATGAGAAGAAATTCTTCGCTTGGTATCAGACTCAACATACTCTGGTATAAGACTCATCACATCATATGGTACCAGATTCAGAATCAAGCGTTGATTGATCACAAGTTTTAACCTTCAATTGGTATCTGATCAAAAATCAAGCTTTGATAATTTAACTGAGTTGTGACAATAACAAGGTCTGAAATAAACCTGTGTTCAAAGTCAAACTCTAAAAAGTCATGATCAACACTGGTGATTAAATTTAGAAACTCTGAATTTCGATTCTGAAAGATCCCAATATCTGACTTATGGAAATTAGGGGGAGATTACCCAAAAGACTAAAATGCAAAATCTAAAATCTTCATATAGCTTGAAACTCAGGGGGAGTGTCTCAAAAGATAGTTTCTGATATACAGCGAAGCTATGTTTATCAGTCGAAGAACTGCTCTAATTATGTGCTCAATTGAATCTACTAAAAAGTAGAAATGCTTCAGACGACTCTGAAGATAACAAGCTCTGATATGACAACAAAGGAAACTGAGTTCTGAAGATCTTAAGATGGAAGTTCTGTTGAACTAGTCCAGATGCTAAAGACTCTTCGTTTTCCTAAGGACAAGATAGAAAAGTAACTATTTTCTATTTTCTGTTCTGGCAACTCAAGTTGTTACTCTGTATATCTTTGGATTATATAAAATCCTAGATGATCTCGGATAAAGCTTTGAGGATAACTCATTCAGGGGGAGTTGTTGTTCCATATTCTGAATTTGTTTGCTTTGGTGATTACCTTGTATAAAATGTTCAATCAAAATACTTGGTTTTTTCATTATCAAAAAGGGGGAGATTGTGAGAGCAACAATTGTCTCTACAAGTCAATCTATGTTTTGATGATAACAATAAGTATTTGTGAAAGAACCATTTTATGGTCTAACGTGTGTTGTGTGTAGATCATAAGAACTAAAGACATCAGAACCAACATACACCAGCTAGATGTACTATGATTGAATATATATATATATATATATATATATATATATATATATATATATATATATATATAAAGTTACTATGTGTGACTAAAGTCGCGAGAAGCAAGAACGCTTGTTTATCTAGTTATGATCAGCCAGATCCAAGGATGCCAAGATTACTGTTGCAATGCTCTTGTGGATGCTCTCTGAAAGTGATTAAGATTCTGAAGATAGCGAAGCTTCTGAAGAAGTACACTCAGAAAGAACCAAAGTTCTGAAGACTCCTATGACTTGAAGTTCTGATGGCTGAAGGCGCTGAAGACCAAGTGCAGAAAGAATATGAAGACTGACGAGTTCTAAAGATCAAGGTTTCAAACAAGAAGTTCTGAAGACTCTGAAGACAGGCTCTGAAGATTCGGAAGACTTAAAGCAGAAAAGGATAACGCTCTTAACGACCAAGTGCTGAAGTTCTGAAGACTGATTCCTAATGGACTTCTTCAATTAACGGAAGACTTGAAGCATCGGATATTCTGTTATAAAGACTCCACTCATGCTTCATCAAATTAACATCAGAAGCCACTGAAGTTTCGAAGTCTAAATATTACCGTTGTGAGTTAAATGTACACACTGCCCAAGAAAAGATGTCTGGTCACTTCCTCCTCTGCAAAAAGAAGATGTGCCAGTACAACTCATTATATCACAACGTCTCTTTTCCAAACAGCCAACAGTATTCTCTAACGGCTATATTTCTACTGGCTATTTAATGGAAAAAGTTTTTGCTTCTGATGTGTCGATCCCTTGTAGAATTATGAACTGAATGTTCATCTAAAAAATTAACCAAGTCATTGTGTGAAGATAGCAACAACGATGAGTTCTCGTTGTAACACTTAGAATATTCAAAGCTATCATTATTTCACTCATGGCAATTGTTGTTGAATCTCCAAAGAACAAATCAATACAACAACAACAATCAAACAGAAGTTGTTGATGAAGAAGACAACATTGAAGATCAGTCAAGTCATCAACCTACCTTCTCGTCAAAGCTACATTGAAGATTTGAAGCAAGGAGTTGCTGCTCAAAGCTTGCTCAACCAGAAGACGAGGAAGAAGAAGATCTACAAGATGTCAACAATCATAATATCTAAATACATCTTCGTAGTTTCTTAGGAAAGCAAGGAGTTGATTGCTCAAAACTTGCTTGAACACATGTGTGTGTTCTTTGTACTTAAACCTAGGAGAAACTTGCTTATTAAGAAGCACAATTTGTAATCTTCAGTTTGCCAATTCAACTAGATGAATTGAGACTCCTTAAGTGAACGTTATATCCTGATGGGATCCCTGAACGGTTCAGCTGTGAGTTGAGGCCCTTGAGTAGATCACATGGTGATCAGATACTTGAGATGACAATGGATGAGGGTCATTGTGGAAAATCCTGAAATATGGTCAGTAGCGTTATATTCATTGTGATGAATCCCTGAACGGCTAGCTGTGAAATCCCAGCAGTGGGTCTGCTCGGTCAATGAACGTTATATCCTGTTGGATCCTTGAACGGTTCATTGTGTTGTTAGTCACAGTGTGGCTGTGCAAGTGGTTAGTCACCGGCTGTTGCCCGTGCAAGTGTAATCATGAATTGGTTATAGTGAATTAAGTCCTTGTGTTCAAGGCGAAATCACCCGAGGAGGGTGGACTAGATTAGCCTGCGTGGTGAACCAGGATATATCGTGTGTCCTTTACTCTCTTGCTTAGTATCTCTATTTATGTTTCTGCATTGAATATCAGAACCTCACATTAAGCAAAGTCAGAACCTTGCAGCCCATCTCTGATAAGCTTCCGCACTGCAAGTTCTGAGTATCGTATCTTATGATCAGAACCTATACGGTTCTCATACTCTATAGTTAATAGATCAGAATCTCTCAACGAACATTGAAGGTTCTTGAGCGTCAAATTAACAAGATGCAAAAAGTTACAAAAAGAGTAAATACACAATTCAAACCCCCATTTCTTGTGTCTTTCTCGCACCTTCAATGTCCAATAAACTTTGAAGGAATATCTCCTAAGTTCGCACAGATTCTAAAGCTCCATGCTCAGGATCACACAAACATACCTCATACAGGTAAAAGAATACTTCATTACAAATATACACACATATATTTTTTAGTTATAAATGTACTTTACATACAATACATGCATAGAAAAAGGACAGGACTACCCTAGCAGACAGATAACCATCCCATCTTTGGGCATCTGATTCAACTAAACCTATTCCCTCAAAACATGCAGAGGATGGTGAAAATGATCCACTTGCTGCAAGGCATTTTCAAAAGACTACGAAACTGCTCCAAGGCTGGAAATTGTACGACCAACTAAATATTGAATCAAAAAAGAATTATTACGGCACATAGACTCTAACTCTCTTTGAGCCGCTGAAAGAGATACTTAAGTTGATGATAAAGTGACCTGATCAAAAGCTATAAACTTATCCTTCCTCGCTACACCTCTCACTAGAAGAATAAAAGTTATTTGTATTTCTTATAGGTATGTATCTCATTGAAGAGTCAGATTACGAACAATTTCTTCCAACTGATGTCTTTCCTCACATTGCTAGTTATGCCAAAGAGCTCGTCGACCACTTTTTCAGATACAATTATTCTTGAGTGAGGTCTTCTTATTTGTAGACGTACAACCAATTTCCCTTTAGGAAATGATAGTTGTTTTAGTACTTGGGGAACAACTCATCACATTTACCCTAAATTCCATCTCCAATAATGCAGATTGTTGCTTGAACCTTTGGGCGGATAAAGGTACCCAAAAAGAATCAATCTTCAAGATGCTTTAAGCTCTTAGAGAAAACCCCGAACCCCTGGATGGTTGTCACCAGAGAAATTAAGCCTATATCCCGCATAGAGGTCACAGGACCACAATGAACTTTGAAGAGATGAAAGAAAATGGTCAGAGAAGGTTTCCCCTTCAAATACTCACACAAATAATGAAAGACTTTCACATGCGTCCAACTCGTCAGATGAGGTTGTGATGGAGATATTATCATATGCTTAAGGACTTCCATCTCAAAAGCACTAAAGGGCAACTGAAAACCTAGGACCGAGAAGACGCATTCATAAAAAGGAATGACGCAATCACTATTCTCACTGCAAATTCTATGATTTTCACTAAGGATCAAGACACCTCAGTCCGAGAACGAACCAACATTAAGAAAGGATCCATCAAGATTACCTATTATGGCAAAGACAAAAACAAATGTATAGTAAATAGAGTCCACCTACGAAGATCGAGCATTCTTTTGTGATTTTTGACTCATGGTGTATACTATTTTTTCCATACGCAAAGAAGCGAAATAACAAACTGGGAAAGATAACTCAGAGAAATGTTAAGTTGACTCTTCAAAATCCATATGCTAGCATGCAAAGAAAGATAGACTCTATTAACACTTTAAATCACACACACACACAACACTTAAGTGTTTCAAATCTCAAGGGTCATAATGAGGATACCTCCGAAAATACATTTGAAGTATGGGGCATTAAAGACGTGAATCCCCAAGAAACTAAAACACTTAGTTTTTCTCTTCCAAGATAGATGAAAGAGTGATCGGTAATCGAGGCTAATAATGCAAACCCTTGCCTTGCTACGGAGAAACAATGTCTTAAGGGCAACTGTTTAAGGCAGAACATATTGATCCCCAACCGACCAGTGTATATGAGCTACAATCCTTCTAGAACCTTCTCTTCACACAAGATTTACTATATAGATAAATCCTTCTAGAACCTTCTCATCATACGAGATTTACCTTCATGTTTTTTTAATTAATCTGTTAAATATTATAAAAATGGCCTTCATGTTTTTTTTTTAATTTTCAAATTGAGCATCAAACATTTAAGTAAATTGTAAAGTAATATCTGATAATTTTTAAGATTTACGAATCCGTCCTTTAAATTTTCAAAAATTATAAATTGGTTCTTATTTTTTTTAATTTTAAATTGATATAAAATTTTAGTGTTTATAAAAATGACAACAAAAATATAATGATGAATAATTTTAATATTCTATCTTAACATAAAAATTTAAAAATAAATAAATTTTAATTGCATTATTTAAATTATTTAATATTTAAAATTATTTATAATTAAAAATGGGTTTAATTGATATGTACTGATAGTGTAAAATAATTTTACACTGTCATCCAATAGAAATTCATCAATCTGTCATGTCATATCAGTAACTTAAAATTTACAGTATAATGTGGCTGAATACATAAGGATAGACTATCGGTGTATACTAATTAAATTCATTAAAAATTTCTATTTTTATTATTTAATTCATCCAAACTTAACTTAACCAAACACCAAAATCACGCACTTCAACCACCTTGCGCACAAACAAGTGAGTGCACCTTTTACTGCCACAGCCATTTCCAATTTTTCATGGTTAATTGAGTGTAACTTTAAAGAGAAAAGGGGTTATGCATTGACATTATAAATTAATTTTATAATGTTAATTAATGACGATGATGCATCCCGTCAAGTTATACTGTAAAATTTAAAATACTTGTATGATATGACAAAATAATATATTTTCATTAGATGACAGTATAAAATATTTTTACACTGTCAATACATCACCATTAAACCCAACTTTAAATACTACAAATACTATACACTTTCTTGGTTTAAACTTGAGCAATGTGTGGTGCATATTAAAACTCAAGATTCCACGTAAATGAGTGGCTCAGCATGACGCGTCATGCATGGTGGCATGGTGCGCTTCCCAATTCTTTCGAAGTGGCCACTGAGTTTTCCACATGTAATTATCACAACAAAAATGATATTTTGACACTAATCCATACACCTACATCGTATGTACGGACGGTGAATAGTCCCGTCCGTATATGAACAATACATGTCCGTATGGTGAATAGTATCGTCCGTACATGAACAGTACATGTCCGTATGGTGAATAGTGTCGTCCGTACATGTACGGTATCGTCCGTACCGTACAAAAATAATACCTGTCCGTATATGAACAGTGCTTATCCATACATGAACAGTGTTGTCCGTACATAAACAGTACCGTTCATACCGTATAGAAATACAGTGTAGATATATGCATGGATGTCAAGATAGCATTGCTGTTATCACAATAATTTTCTTGCAATCTAAGAAGATTAGAGGGTCCATTCTTTATACATAATACATGTTTATTATTATGCACATTGAAAAATAATATCTTTACACTTAAATTTAGGACAACTTAAGTGTCTTTTGTTATTTTACATGCATTGACATATTTTAAAATTTGTATATAGTTAAAAAAAAAAACTTACACTATATCATATACCAACACCATATTTTACTATTTACTAATATGATAAACAGTAAAATATATTAATTTTTTTTAAATATTTAAAAGTTATTTTTATTTTTAAATTAAATGATACGGATATAAAATTATGTGATTAATCAACTTCATAATATCATTAACCAATATTTTATATGTTATTAACCAACTGTATTTTCTGCAATTTTTTTTTTAATATCTAAACATTAATTAACCAAATTTATAACTGTATTAATCAATTTTTTACTTTTTATTAACCACCTTTGTTTTACTATTAAAAATGATTTTTAATAGCTGAGCGTTTATTAACAAACTTTTTCACTTTATTAACCAGCTTTTTATATTTTAGTAATAAATTTTATTTCACTAATTATAGACACTATTCACAAATATTATTTACAGAGCACTGCTCATATATTGTTCATGTCATTGTTAATATACTACTCATAATACTGTTCATAAATATATTTTTTATTTAAAAATATACTATTCATTGTATAAATACGGTGAACAATGTATATGGCATAAGTATTGGTGTATGATTTTGGTGTATGAATAACATTGTTGAAAAAATTATGGGGGAATGAGTTTTAGTTTTTAATTTTTAAAAATTATTTTATAAATTAATTTTAAAAGAGTTTTGAAGAAAAAAATTAAAAAATATATGTTTTGTAATTTAATTTTTAAAAATTATTTTAAAGTCGATCAATATTATAAATTTATCATTAATGAAAAGTATATCATTTTTTCTTATTTTTTGTCTTCTTAATTTTTAAAACTAAACAAAGCCAAAAACCTCTAAAGTCTATTTTAGTTTTTTAGCTTTTAAAACTCTCAAATAAAACATAGTTTTTAAAAAAAGTTTTGTAAAAATATACTATGAAATAATTTTTATAATTTTTAAATTTTAAAAATTAAAAATAATTTTACAATACCAAATCAAACAAATTCTAGGACTCGCTTGAACGAATTTCAGTTTTTAATTTTTAAAAACTATTTTTTAAATCAATTTAAAAAAAGAGTTTTAATATATATATATATATATATATATATATATTTCGTAATCTAACTTTTAAAAATTGTCTTAAATTTAAATAATATTATAAGTTTTCCATTAAAAAGAATTATAAAAAATTTTCAAAACTAAAAACTAAAACTAAAAACCTTCAAAAACATATTTTATATTTTTAGTTTTAAATCTTTCAATTAGAGAATAGTTTTAAAAAATAGTTTTGTAAAACTAAATTACCAAAAAGTTTTATAATTTTTAAATTTTAAAACTAAAAATCAGTTTTAAAAAATCAAATAAAACGGTTTGAATAAGTATTAGGACTTATTTGAATGAGTTTTTGTTTTTAGTTTTTAAAAACTATTTTGAAAATCAATTTTTAAAAATAGTTTTGAAGAAAAAAATATATTTAATAATCTTATTTTTAAAAAAAATTTTATGGTTTAAATGCAGTTTAGGTTCCTGTAAGGTACCGAGTTTTTGATTTTGATCCTTGTAATTTAATTTGTTTGGTCTAAGTACCTATATCTCATTTTTGTATGTGGTTTACTCTCTAAAGCCAAAATCCGCAAGAAAATTCGAAGGAAATTCCACAGGAAATTTGCAGATTTTCCTACAGATTTTGGCTTTAGGGACTAAACTACACGCAAAAATTAAGATATAGAGACTCATACCAAAAAAAAAAAATTACAAGGGCCAAAATAAAAAACTCACTAACTCACAGGGATCAACTGATAATTTAAACATTCTTTTAAATTTGTACAATATTATGAATTTGTTATTAATGAAAAGTGTGTCACTTTTTCTTATTTTTTTTTCTTCCTAATTTTTAAAACTAAAAATCAAATACGAAAATATTTAAAATCTATTATATTTTTTTAGTTTTTAAAACTTTTGAATAGAGAATAATTTTTAAAAATCATTTTGTAAAAACAATTTATTTATTAAATAATTTTTTAATAAATTTGACTTATAAAAATAATTTCATTTTATTTATTAAATATATTTTTTTAAAAATTTTAACATAAAAATTAAAATATTGTTAAATCACCAAAAAATACCAATTAAATTATTCTTATTGACGGGCAAAATAAATAAATAAGGTTGATTCTATTGGATGACAACCTTTTTTTATAGGAATCTAAGACAATTAGTTTGAGTTTAAATTTTATGCATAAAAATGACTCTGGATGTGAATTTATACAAGTGGTTTTATACTTGCTCTTATCACAATTTTCGTTCAATCGCAAGATGGTGACATGTAGCAATTTGAAAAAGCTTACGTAGACGTGGTTCAAGCAGCTGGATCAACATACAAGGTTCAAGATTTATTACATAAAGAGAGGGTTTTCAACATCAAAGTAACATCAATGGGAGCAAATTTATGTTAATGAGAGGAGGTAGAGGAGGGTGAAATTACAGCTATGGTGAATGAGGATAGAGTTTGGGCAACTCAGTAGTTCTCTGACATTCATCCATGGTCTCCAGCGAACGTGGATAATGAGAGACTCACCTAGTTACGTTGCTATGGTCTCCCGGCACACGCGTGGCGTCCTGAATTCTTTAAACTGGTGTCTAGTACGATTGGAGAATTTGAAGAATCAAGTGAAGCTCTCAAAAAGGAAATGGCTCAAGACTAGTAGCATAACTCAAGTTTCAAAGTGAATCAAAAGTCTTGAAGATTTAGGTGGTTGATCATGAATGATAAGGTATATGAACTCAACTTGTCTTTGTATATACAAGTGTTCAAAACATCGTTCATACTTGCCACGATTCATTAAAATATTAGTTCTAGAAAATCATTACATTTCACATCATTTTCAAAAGTAATTTTCAAATCTAGACACTGCTTAATCGATTAACCAAGTTCAAGTGTTATTCGGATAATCGATTAACCTTTGAAAATTTTGAATTTTTGGTACGTTACAAAGGGGTTAATCGATTAACCATTTGGTAGTGTAAATGTGTTAATCGATTAACACTGAAGCAGTATGTAAAAATACTTCATTTTTCAGCCAAATGATTTTCAAATGTGGTTTTTGAAGCATGACAACATTTCATTGACTGCACTCATCTGTAGAGGTGCATGGTGTCTATATAAAAACCTTTATTTTCAGATTTAAACTTACCTCCTTTTACAAAATTTCATACATTCAAATTTTCTCTTCATCTTTCAAAAATTCTCTAAGTGTTCATAACCATAATTGTAAGAGTGAAACTTTCTGCACTTAACCTACATTTAAAAAACATTCTAAGTTTCACTCCATAAAATATTGAACACTTTGTAGCTCGATTTTTGTGACGCGATCACTACCGCTTTTTGGTGCTACTTTCTGATTTCTAATATTTATCCTGTGAAGCTGGTTAAGGAAGAGGAAGATATCTTCAACTAACCCTGCGCGCAAGTGTTTTCCCTTACAAATGCGAAGAGATCTGGAATCGGGGGTTGGTTATACAAAGGGAAGTTATTAACACCCAATGTATCTATAGTAATCTATAAGAACCTTAGTTTACATATATTTTGCTGTAGTTTCGCTTGGTTGTTTGAATTCATTTACTGTTAAATAACGAAGGTTTCTTCTATCTTGGGGAGGCCGAGGAAATGTTTTTATTGTTTTGGGTTTTCTATTGTTTTTGGGAAGGTACTGGACCTAAAGTTTTTCATTTAGTGTGCTCGCTAAGATTTCACAACCTTATGCCTACGTATTCCCGTAGAGAGATTTGGGGAAATCAGAGCAATCGTAGTTTCTCCTATTCTATGGAAGGAGGAAAAAGTTTGGAGTTTTGTTTAAAGCCCAAGATTGAAGCTAAAGTTTGTATGTGTCTTGTTCAAAGCCCAAGATTGAAGCTAAAGTATTGAGAGAGAATTTGTCATCTCTAAAGTGAGATATCTCACCTATTCATCCCATACATTGAGTAATTGGTTATAAGGGAAGTTTCTTTAACTGAGATACGTAGAATCCATCAATGCCACATCTTCCTTTATAAGTCTCTGCATGCTAAGAGAGGAACATTGGCATGGATGTAAATAATCCAGAGGCTTGCCACTTACAACTCTTAGGTGAAAGAGAGAATTTTAACTAGGATAAAAGAGGGACTCCAGCTTGGATTTTGAATCAACAAGTCTGCCACTTACAGCAGTTTATTTGGGAAAAGGTTTGATTGTTTGTTTTGTTGAAATGTGATGTACAGAGGATATATCTTCCTACAGAGAGGACTCAAGGGTCTCATATGTGGAGATGTTTGTTTTGTGCCTTGAACAAAGCCCAAGGTTGAAGCTAAAAGGTTTGAAAATGACTCAATCGGGGAGTTTTATATCAGTCTTGTACAAAGCCCAAGATTGAGGCTGACTGGGGAAAATCATTATATAAAGCCTAAGAGGAGGTTGTCTCTTGTTGAGGATTGTTTAAATCTAGATGAAGGTTTAAATTGTTTTGAGAAATCCAAAGGGGAACCAACTCTTGCTGGGGATGGAAGAAGAGTTGATTTATCAGATGTCATGAGGTTCTGATACTTTTTTTTTGGGGTTTTGTTGGTGAGGGTTTGACCCTGACTGGGGATCTTAAAGATGAAAGTTGCACCTTGTTTGAGGATCAGGAGAAACTTAAAAGGGTAAGTTTGTACATCCTATAGACTTGGATTTCTCCTGGGGATTTAGGTATCGAGGAGATGACGGGGATCTATCTTATGCTTTTAGGAAGCATGAGGGTCCTTGCATGAAGCCCAAGAGGAGGCTGAGACTGTCCAAGTCTCTTTAAGAAGAGGCAGACTCTTGACTGGAGAAAGATCTTTGTATGATGCCCAAGAGAAGGCAGTGGGTTCTAGAAATGAATATTACTTCTTGATTGATTAGATGTTCTGGGGTTTTGACTTTCCTGAGGTTTGAACTAGTAGAGATAACTGAATTCTATCCTATACTTTTAGGAAGCCTTTGGGTCCTTGTACTTCGCCCAAGAGGAGGCTGTGGGGAACTTCTAAGAAGCATGTGGGTCCTTCTACTAAGCCCAAGAGGAGGTTGGGGATACTTCTAAGAAGCCTATGGGTCCAAGCCTAAGAACAGTTCAAGAAAGGTTTCACCGAGAATAATCCTTTTTTTATTGATCAGTTCTAAGGTTTGAAGAAATTCAAAAGAGGTTTTACCGGGAATTAATCCTCTCTGGGGAAAATGAATTTCTTTTATATGTTTCTAAGTTTTGACAGTCTTGAGAAAAGTTTCACTGGGAATAATTCCTTTCTCTGTTCCATATTAAATAAAGCCCAAGAGGAGGCAGACTGTATTGAGGGAAGTTTCCTATGAGGGAACTAGTTATTGACTATGTTAGAAGTAACCTTTGGTTTAACCTAAGGATGACCTAACTGCTGGGGAAACTCTAGACAGATATGCACAAGTATATACAAATAAGTGAATCAATGAGTATATAAACAAGTATGCATTGAATTGAGAATATGTTGGGTCTTACACTCTGAAAAGAGGCCCAAGTGTATTGTGATTGATTGTATTGATTACAACTGTCTGATTAGGATTTTGAAGAAATTGAAGAAAGTTTTGAGAAAACTTTGAGTTTGAATTTGAATTTAAAAAGACAGTTGTTTATTTGAATGAATAAAAAAGAATGTTTGAGGCTTATAACCGAAGGAGAGGCCCAAGTGGTCTAAGAGCAGTTTCACCGATAATAATGCTCCTCTTAGTACTAGTTAAAACAGACAGATGATTTTGAAAACAGAGGTATGAGGCTTACAACTTAAGGAGAGACCCATGGAAGTTGTTTATTGTCTAAAACAAAGTTTATGTACAAAAGATTGAGGCTTATACTCAAGGAGAGGCCCAAGTGACACTAGTGATCATACTGCGATATCGAAAGACGTTGTGGGACTTATTCTATAGCAGATACCCATAATTATTTATGTACATAGGGGATTGGGTATTACACTCTAATAGAGGGCCAAAATGTTTATTTAAATGAAAAAATGCGGGGCTTATACTCAAGGAGAGGCCCAGATGAAAAATAGTGGATGCACCGTTATTGTATCGGGACTTATACTATGACAGAGGCCCAAGAAATTATTTTTATACAAAGGAGGTTGGATCTTACACTCTATTGGAGGCCCAAGTGTGTTGAAAAAAGTTTTGAAGATTTAAAATCAAGGAAGAAACCCTAATTTTATTTTAAATGCATTTATTTTGAAAAAAAATTAAATAAAATGATTGAAATTATCAAATTTATTCAATAAACATGCTATGCCCTTGGATTAATGTTTGAAAAATCATGTTTTATCCATATGAAAGCTTGAAATTCATTTGAGTTTGAAAAATCAAGAGAAAGATTTCATTAAAAATGTTTAAAAACAAATAAAAAGAAATTCTTTACAAAAATTCAAAATATATTAAATAAATAATATTTTTATGATTTTTTATGGAATAAAATATTTTAACATTTTTATGAATTTTGAAAAAAAGAACCAATCAGAAATGATTAAAATTGAGAGAGAAATTAATTTTTGAAATCAATTAAGAAAATAATAAAAATTCAAATATTCAAAAATTTGAAAAATGGCGCCAAGGCCATCTTCTTCTTCCTCGTGCCTCCCTCCATGTTCAGATTTGCAAAACCTCTCATATATCACTCAATACATAATGAAAATGACTTCTGTAAACATGAAAGTTGTGTGTTTTTGAACAAGGATTTCAATGGTACCAATTAATTGCATTTATTTTAAGTGTGGAGTGAGAAATCAAGTGAAGAACAGATGAACCCTAATTTTTGCAAGAACATCATGAAACTCCATACACGATAGATACAAAGCCATTAATTGAGGGGAAACACTCTATATAAGTGCATAAACATGTTGGTAACTTAAAAGCACATTTATGATGCATGAATCATAGAGTTCAGTTTTGAGGAAGCTTACCTTGCAAGAGGAAATCAAATCCTCAGTTGGAGATGTTACAGAAGTGTTTTGATGATCTGGACAACTTCCTTTGACCTCAAGGATGGTGTTCCAATGATTATAATGGATTGAAAACCTCTGGATCACTTGGCTCGACCCTATCTGCAGCTTTGAAGAAAGTTTGAGCAAATGGATAGTGACTTGATGATTCTGATGTTCCAGATGTGTTTTGAGGTTATGGTTCACTCATATATGATGATTGTGGGGTGTTAGGATGGTTGGTTTGAGCTGAATTGCTCTCTATCTCAAAACATGATTCTCACTTCTTTGAAAATGAAACTTTGGTTCACAAGAGGGAAATGGTGGTAAACATGTGTTGTGATGTTTTGGTGTATTGAATTCAGTCACAAATGACCTCTATTTATAGTAGAGGAAATTTGTTTCTAAAGGAATAGTTTGTGGATGAGGAACCACTCTATTATCCAATGGATGTGACCATGTATCATGCCTTGAATGATAAAGTACCAAGTCTCCTCTTAGCCATTGACTTGAGCTGGTCTTGGTAGCTTTAGGTCTTCTGAATTTTGAGTCAATCTTAACTAAATTGGACTAATATGGCTTGGTTCATGACAGCTCCATGTTCCACATCAATGCCAAATGACAAAACTTGATTTTTGGATTTGCAAACTTGAATGATCACATACCAAAGGATATAATCCTTGCCTTAGGGTCCAAGTTTGCAGGTTCTTCATGATTGACTGAGATTCTTGTTGAATTTGGATGAGGATCAGTCTTGCATAGTCACTAAATTTAGACTCAAAAATCGTGTGCTACAAGTAATGCACAAAATCTGTCTTGGAAATCAGTTTGGAAAGGCATGTTTCAATGCTTGTAACTTCTTGCTAAATTTGAGTTAATAAGAGTTCTTGTACTCTTTGGAAAGCTTGTATATCCTACTTTAACTTTGGTGTTTAACTTTGGTCTTGAATCATTATGGATCATGGACCAGAAACCCTAGTTTGTGGTCCAGATGAATTTGAATCTTTATATTCCTCATGAACCAGTTCTTTGTGTCAATTTAAACTTATAAGAAGATCAATATAAGATATTTGAGTTCTTCAAAACATTTCTTGAGGTCTTGGCTCATGTCTTGCTCCAAAAGTCAACTTAGGGGTGAATTAGGTCAAGAAACCCTAATTCCTGATTTTTTATTAATGCATCCCCTGAGGTTACTTTGAACTTATGATTGGATCCATGAGGTCTCCTTGTGCTTCTTGAATCATGTTTTGAAGTATTGGTTCATGCCTAGATGAAAATTTCCATATGGAGGCCTTGGTCGACCAAAACCCTAATTTGGTGACACTGGTGATCTTGAGGCCTGATCAACTTGAGATGTTGCATCCTTGTGCTTGATTCTTGATATGGGAGACCTCTTTATTCCCCATAGATGTTTAAGAGGCTTGGAAAGTTGAAGATCATGTCAATTTTTTATTGATCCTTTGCTTGAATGCTCTGAGAGGGCTCAATAACCCTAATCCTTGGTTAAGGTGAATGATCAACAATCTTTGAGAAGATTAATGAGGCATGAAGACACATCCATATTGTGATGATGATTTGCACAATGATGTGGAATCTTGTAGTCAAAATTTAGGGTATGACAGATGCCCCTATTTAATCTTCTTGGACTTGAAGGTGCTAGTGGCGAAGATATTCGGACGTTTAGAATACAAGAGGATTAAATATCAGAATACCTAAAATTTTGACTGTGGTTGAATGGCAGCTGCATTTGTCCATCCATCTTTTTTTACTAAGTAGTGTTACTCAGAAAAAGGCATAACTTCCCCTCAATCCTGGTCTTCTACCCCGAAACTGGTCTCAGTTTCTTTTGAAATAAACCTCCCTTCGATCCTGGTCTTCTGCCACGGAACTAGTCTCAGTTTTATTTTGAAATAAACCTCCCCTTGATCTTGGTCTTCTGCCACAAAACTGGTCTCAGTTTCTTTTGAAATAAACCTCCCCTCGATCCTGGTCTTCATCCATGGAATTAGTCTCAGTTTCTTCTTAAATAAACCTCCCCTCGATCCTGGTCTTCTGCCACAGAACTGGTCTCAGTTTCTTCTTAAATAAACCTCCCTTCGATTCTGGTCTTCTGCCACGGAACTGGTCTCAGTTTCTTCTGAAATAAACCTCCCCTCGATCCTGGTCTTCTGCCACGGAACTGGTCTTAGTTTTCTTTTGAAATAAACCTCCCCCCGATCCTGGTCTTCTGCCACGGAACTGGTCTCAGTTTCTTCTAAAATAAACCTCCCCTCGATCCCGGTCTTCTGCCACGGACTTGGTCTCAGTTTCTTCTAAAATAAACCTCCCCTCGATCCTGGTCTTCTGCAACGAAACTGGTCTCAGTTTATTCTGAAATAAACCTTCCCTCGATCATAGTCTTCTGCCACGGAACTGGTCTGAGTTTCTTCTTGTCGAGTTCATTTCTTGACAAGGAATGTTGTTCAGCGATGTCATTTGATTTTGAGGTGCTGATGATTTCCTAGATGTAGATTAGCCCTTTCGAGGAGAGACCGCCATTTGTCGACTCCCCATGGATCTATGGGGCAAAAAGAGACTTCTCTGGCTTACCAATCGGTAGAGATTTCTTGGAGCATGCGATGTTCCTGTTGCCAAGAGTCTTCTGCTGGGAAGCTTCCGCGGGGGATTTTCTTTAATTCGGGAAAGCAAAATATCACCTTCAATGGCAAAGAGTGATGTTCCACAGGTGCATAACTAAAGGTTCTCTTATTTTCCATAGGTTCAAGTTATCAAAGTGGTCGAGGACCGATTTCAATCCAGAAATACACTGGAGAGAGAGTGCTTAGACGATAAATTTCCTGATGAGGAAATAACGCAAACTGGAATTTTATCCTATCCAAGTGTGGAAAGGAAAACTAACGACTCTAATGGAGAGAACATTTATCTCATGGGGATAAACGTGACCAAAGAGAACGAAATATGATATGCAATATGAATATGAATGTGAATCAATCATTCATGATGTATGTATGAAAGGCTTATGCTGACAAAACAGACACGACATACGAACTGATGATGAGTACAAATGGATACTCGACCACTATGGGAGACGGGGGTCCCACTGGAGATATTGAAGGTAGTACTTCCGTCTGGGAACAGGGATCCTGGTGTTTGTTCCGATTTTCGGAGATACAAATCTGCTAGGGATAGAACCCATTCTCGCTCTTCATGGGTAGACTCTACTGGGGGATAAAAACCAATCATTGGTTCCCAGAGGTAAAAACTCTACCGGGGATGATAGATGGGACATTCCATATTAAGTAATTGATCCTTCATTCAGGGTGTATTGATTACAAGGAATATTTTGATTCTGCATTTTGAAATTTGATTGCTCTTGGAGCAGCTGTTGATGTTCCTTTTGTGTTCGTTACTCAGAAGGTAATTGCCACCTTTATTTTTTTACAACAGAAATAAATTTGAAAACAAAAGTAAATTCATTTTTGTGTTTAGGGAATGTTAATTATTTTTAAGAAAATGTCATTTTGTACAACAAAATAAAATGAGAATTGCAAACAAAGGGCACAAGGGCTCAAATTTTCATTGATAGAATGAAAATCAGCCATATGCATGATTCCATCGAGCATTACAAAGTTAGAAAATGGTAATTTAAAGGAAAAAGGGCTACATTGAAACACAATTACCACTATCCTTCTACCAACTTTGAATTTCGAGTATCCTGAGCTTTTGCTGAAGGTGACTTTTGATTGAAAATTTCTGACAGAGGACGTTGCCGCTGAGGAGTCAATTTTAGTCTGATGTAGTTACTTGCCATGAATCCATAACTTTTGCCTGGATTGCCTTTTCAGGTGTTCAATCCATCGGGATGATCATTGTTTATGTCTCTAATTTTTGCCTGGACCGCCCTTTCGGGTTTTCAATCCAACGAGACGTTTTTTCTTCTCTCTATTTTTTATTTATTTAGGCGAAGTATTTCTTGACTGCATCAACATTTGTGGGGTAGGTAAACTCTTCTCCATCCATGGTTGCGAGTCCCAAGGCACCTCCTGAGAAGGCTTTCTTAACAACATAGGGGCCGTCGTAATTCAGAGTCCATTTGCCCCTGGGATCGGTGAGAAACGATTGTATTTTCTTGAGTACGAGGTCTCCTTCTCTGAAGACACAAGGTCGGACCTTTTTGTCGAATGCTTTCTTCATTCTCTGTTGATACAACTGACCATGGCATAAAGCCGTCGTTATTTTTTCTTCGATTAGGTTCAGTTCATAATATCGGCTTTGACACCATTCAGCTTCCGTTAACTTGGTTTCCATCAATACTCTCATTGATGGGATCTCTACTTCTATAGGGAGCACTACTTCCATGCCATATACTAGAGAGAAAGGGGTTGCCCATGTTGAAGTGCGAACAGAGTTGCGATAACCGTGAAGAGCAAATGGTAGCATCTCGTGCCAGTCTTTATAGGTTACAACCATCTTCTGAATGATTTTCTTAATATTCTTATTAGACACTTCTACCGCTCCATTCATCTTAGGCCGGTAGGGAGATGAATTATGGTGTTCGATTTTGAACTCAATACATAATTATTTCATCATCTTGTTGTTCAAGTTCGATCCATTATCAGTAATGATCTGGCTTAGAATGCCATAATGGCAGATGAGATTGTTTTTTGATAAATCGGACCACCACTTGTCTGGTCACATTGGTATATGATACTGCTTCGACCCATGTGGCGAAGTAATCAATGGCTACATGGATGAACTGATGTCCGTTTGAGGCCTTGGGTTCAATCATGCCAATCATGTCGATTCCCCATATAGAAAATGACCATGGAGAAGAAAGAACTTTGAGATGCATTGGGGGCACATGAATTTTGTCGGCGTATATCTGACACTTGTGACACTTCCTCGTGTACTTGTAACAATCATATTCCATTGTCAGCCAATAATATCCTGCTCTCAGAATTTTTCTTCCCATTGTGTGCACATTGGCATGAGTGCCAATGGATCCTTCGTGAATCTCTTTCATTAACATGTTTGCTTCTTGTCTATCTACGCATCTGAGCAAAACGATGTCGAAGTTTCTCTTGTAAAGTACATCATTATTTAGGAAGAAGTTTCCAGCTAGTCTTCTGAGAGTCTTCCTATCTTTTCTTGATGCCCCCGGTGGGTATTCTTGGCGTTGAAGGAAGCATTTGATATCGTGATACCAGGGTTTGTTATCGATGACGGCTTCCACTACAAAAATGTAAGCGGGCCTATCCAGGCGCATTATGTCAATCTTGGCTACGTCATTCCGTCGTCTCACACTAATCATGGAGGATAAGGTAGCTAGTGCATCATCCATGTGGTTTTCTTCACGAGGGATGTGATGAAAATCAACTTTGTTGAAGAAGGGTAATAACCTTCTTGCGTAGTCTTTGTAAGGAATCAGTCCTGGTTGATATGTGTTCCACTCTCCTTTGATCTAATTTATAACCAGGGATGAGTCTCCATACACATCCAAGTTCTTTATCCTTAAGTCAAAGGCTTCTTCGAGACCCATGATGCAAGCTTCGTATTCAGCCTCGTTGTTCGTACACTTGAATGTTAATCTGGAGGTGAAAGGAACATGGGTATCCTGAGGTGTAATGATGATTGTCCCAGTTCCGTTTCCATAAGCGTTGACAACTCTGTCAAAAATTAATCCCCATTAGGATCCCGACTCTGGCCCTTCGCTTGGTAGTGGTTCATCGCAGTCTTTCATTTTTAGGTACATGACATCCTTGTCTGGGAAGTCAAATTTGACGGATTCCTGATTGTCAATCGATTGATGAGCTAAATGATCAGCTGAAACACTTCCTTTGACGGCTTTTTGAGCATGGTACTCGATGTCGTATTCTGATAAAAACATCTGCCAACGGGCAATCCTTCCCGTTAAAGCAGGCTTTTCAAAGACGTACTTGATCGAATCCATTTCGAAGATTAACCAAGTAGTGTGACAAATCATGTACTGGTGATGAAGTTTGGCTCCCCAAGCCAGAGCGCATCAAGTTTTCTCGAGCATAGTGTATCGAGTTTCGCAGTCCGTGAACTTCTTACTTAAGTAATAAATGGCAAACTCCTTTATTTTTGTCTCGTCTTGTTGGCCAAGCACACAACCCATGGAGTCTTCCAAGAATGTTAAGTAGATTATTAGTGGTCTTCCTTCCACTAGAAGAGACAGAATTGGTGGATTCAGCAGATATTCTTTAATGCTATCGAAAGCCTTTTGGTAGTCTCTTGTCCATATATAGCTTTGATTCTTTCTGAGTAGTTTGAAAATCGGCGCGCATGTTGTAGTTATAAGGAGTATGAATCTCGAGATATAATTCAGACGTCCCAAGAATCTTCTCACTTGTTTTTCAGTCTTTGGAGCAGGGATTTCTTGAATGTCCTTGACTTTGTCGGGATCAACCTTGATTCCTTTCTGGCTGACGATGAATCCCAAGAGTTTTCCTAAACGAACACCGAATGTGCACTTATTGGGATTCAAGCAGAGTTTATATTTCCTCAGATGCTAGAACAACTTTGATAAGTTTTCTATATGTTCTTTTTCCCTTTTAGATTTGGCAATCATGTCATCGACATACACTTTAATTTCTTTGTGCATCATGTCATGAAACAGAGTTGTAATAGCCCTTTGATAAATGGCTCCTGCGTTCTTCAAACCGAACGACATTAATTTATAGCAAAAGGTGCCATATGGGGTGATGAATGAAGTTTTCGCCATGTCTCCTGGCGCCATTCTGATTTGATTATAGCCTGAAAATCCATCCATGAAGGAGAATACTTTGAATTTTGTTGTACTATCAACTAGCATGTTAATGTGTGGTAGGGAAAATCATCCTTTGGACTTGCATTATTTAAATCCCTGTAGTCTAAACACATTCTGACTTTTCCGTCCTTCTTGGGAACTAGCACTATGTTGGCTAACCATTGAGGATACTCTGATGTGGCAAGGAAACATGCGTTGATCTATTATTGCACTTCTTCCTTAAATTTGATGGCCATATCAGGGTGAGTCTTTCTCAGTTTTTGTTTGACCGGAGGACATTCTGGTTTCAGTGGTAAGTGATGCTCTACGATATTGGTATCTAACCCTGGCATGTCTTGGTAGGACCAAGCAAACACATCTGAAAACTCTTTAAGCAGTTCTATCAGGCCTTCTTTGATAGTTGGGTTGAGTAGTGCTCCGATTTTGACTTCTTATCTCTCTCCTTCTGAACCCAAATTGACTGTTTCCAACGGTTCTTTGTAAGGTTGAATGGACTGTTCCTCATTTCTGAGTATTCGAGAGATCTCTTGTGGAATTTCTTTGTCCTCTTCTGCTTCGGCTTCAAATACCGGGAACTAAATGTTGGGAGAAGGCATTGATTCGTATGTTTCAATGGGGTTTAAAATGAGTAATCTGCACGACGTGATGATTTTTAGAAAAGACAGAGAGAATGTAAAGGTGCGTGCAGTGTATTTTTTTTAAAACGCTTGTTTTTGTTTTGTTTGTTTTTAGGATTACCATTTTCTGAAAAAGCGAAAAGTGAAAATAGCAAAAAATGCAGGAACTCAGAATGACATTATTTATTATTGATTTGTCGATTCTTGAAACACAACCCTATAAAACAAAACTCTATCACTCTGGGCGAAGCAAAGAGGGATATTTACAGAAAAGCAAGCCCTATAAAACATCCTTTCACCCGGGCAAAATGAAAGGTCAAAACAAAGACAAGTCAATTACTTTGATTTATGAACGACATTCGGGACATCAACTGCGACCCAATTGCGATGAACTCCTTTGTGGATCACAAAGTTCAGTATCTTTCTTCTAGGATCATCTTCAGTAATGACACTGATTTCTAGCGGAGCCTGATTACTAGAGTTTTCTTCCCATGCAACATTATCATAAGAGGACTCTTTTATGGTATCTTCGATAGTATTTTTGTTTTCGGGAGGGTCTCCTGCCCTGTTGGCTTGATGTCTTCGTATTTGATATGAGAGCTTTCAGGAGCAGTGTACTTCACTAGGAAATTGTACTTACCGCTTGGCTGCCCCAAGGTATCCCAAGTTTCTGAGGGGATAGATGAGTTATCTTCTTCAATGGCATTGACCTAAGAAAATGCAAAGTTGATAAATTCTTGTCCTCTGATTCTAGCAATCTTATCAACATGCCGTTCGGTATTTTCCCAATTTTCTTGGTAAGGTTCCCACGACTCTGGGAGAACAGGTGGATTTTCCTTAAAGTCACTCAGCGGATATGCATGATCTGGCTGACTCTTTTGCCACAAGTCTTCCATGTAAGGTCTCTAGATGGGTGAATTCTCCATAGGGTCATTGTAATTAAAGTGGTCTCTCATCGGAGTATCTTCCTCTAACGAGTTGGGCGGAGCACGACATCCCTCAGGATCATAATCTCCGTAGATCATCCTGACATCTAATCTGGGTATATATCTAGGACTTTGCTTCGGAGAGAAAGATGGCAGATAAGTCTCTTCCTGAGATATATAACCTTCATTGTTGAAATAGAATTTCCACTCTTCCTCTGTACCAGAAGAGTTGTTCTCTTCGATGGTGTGGACTTCTTGAGATATTGGGTGGAGAAAGCCTCCACTGTGGAAGAAATCCTGAATAGGATGAAAGCCTTCATCCTTTTTTGTAGTCTTGGTAACCGCTGGAGAAAAACTGAGACATTTTCTTGTCTTATTATCAACAGGAATCACAATTTGCCCTCATCCTTTTATGTTACTGCTTTCCATCACCTGGAGAGCATCTTTGTATGAGGAAATCAACGGTCCTTTTTCTTGATGATTCTTATTGCTTACAGAGAGTGCTTGAAATTGAGTTCCAACAACTTCCTCTGGTTCCAAATATGAGAAAGACAATAGGTTGCTCACAGTTAAAGCCTGTTCTCCGCATATTGTAACCAATTTATCGTTCTTGACAAACTTCAGCTTTTAATGAAGTGTCGAAGTGACTGCCCCTGCTTCATGTATCCAAGGTCTTCCTAATAAATAGTTTTATGCTGCTCAGATGTCCATGACCTGGAAAGTAACTTGGAAAGTGTGGGGACCAATGGTTATGGGAAGGTTGACTTCGCCGATAACTATTTTCCTAGATCCGTCAAAAGCTTTGACTATGATCTCACTGCCTCTCATCGTAGTTCCTTGAAAAGATAACCGTACAAGAGTTAATCTTGGCATGATGTTCAAGGATGAACCTGTGTCTACCAGTATGTTAGCTAAAGCATTGTCCTGGCAGTTGACTGTAATATTGAGTGCCATGTTATAATTCTTGCCTTCCTCTGGAAGTTCTTCATCACTGAAACTCAAATTGGTGCAGGAAGTGATATTGGAAATAATGATGTCAAACCGACCTACTGTCACATCTTGTTCTACAAAGTCTTGTTCCAAGCCTTCTGTAGAGCTTCTCTGTGAGCTTCTGAACTGAGCAGGAGAGATAATACGGATATCTGAGAAGGAGTTTGTAATAACTGATCTACAATGTTGTATTCACTTCTCTAGATGAGTCTTAACATTTTGTCATTATTTTTCATAGGCTCTGTGCTGCTGGATTAACCAATTTGTTGATTAGGAACTTCATCTTGAGGTTCCTTTTCTTTTGCAGGTTCTCCAACTCCTCTGTTGAAGATTCGACCGCTTCGGGTGACTCGACTGATATCAACAATGTTGACAACAGATGGCAGTGGAATTTCTTTTCCATATTCTATTATGGTCGCACCGTACGTATTTGTACGGTATGGCTTTCTCTGACTCATAGGGCAACGGGCCTGGCAAGTAGATAACCAAAGGGGTTATTTGGGTTTTTTGACTGTCAAAAGTAGCCTCAATTGGTTCTAGCTTGGGATTGTTGAAAAATGTTCCACTGTTGCAAGGGATTATTGAGTGCTTTGGCTCATTGAGCATCGGGATAATGGTGAAGACATCCTCGTTAATTCCATAATTAACAGGCTCTCTTTCATTGAAGACTGTGATGGTCCTCTTGTCCAACCATGTCGGCTTCTGCAACATTTGCTGGATGCCGAATGCTCGTGGTGAGTCGGGCCAACATAATCAAGTTCACATAGGCATTTTTGGAATTTGACTAATGACGTTTCAATGTATTTGATGTCGTAAACTGCATACTGCCCTGGGAAATCTTGCACCATATTGATGGACAGGGAGTTTAGGCATAGTTGGGTTTCTCCGCGGTCTACTTGATTCTGAAGAGTTTTCCGCACTATGTAGCATCCTTGACTATTTTCTGAACATATTCGACAGCGTTCATAATTGTGAGACGGCACCCGGCCGTATCCGCTCTGGATACAGTGCATTTTCTCCATATCTGTTTTTATCAAGCGGACGTCAAAACTTTGGTGTCTACCCGGATTTCCATTGGTTATGCTAATTTGATGCGTGCTTTCATCCTGTTTGACTGGAAGCCACCAGTGGTCCAACAAATGTTGAAGAGTTCTTTGTACAAGCGCACAACCTTGATCGTTTTCGGAGCAGTCTTTACAGTCGGGATAATTATGTGGTGACAGATATCCGATTCTGACCTGCTTGGTATGCAATTTCACCAAGCTGATATTCATTAAGCAAATGTCGAAGATCTAAACCATATTAGTTTGGTGATTACTACCCCTATAAGAGTCTTGGATCCATCCAAGATCCATTTGACGTTTAAGTGCCTCTTGTACAAAAGAACATCCTTGATTGTCTTTTGAGCAAACTGGGCAAATGTTGTAGTCGTGCAACGACAAATTAGGATACTGACTTTGTCTTGAATGCATTTCCACTAGATTAATGTTCATCGCTCGGATGTCAGGATTTTGAACAATGTTCGGATGTTGATAAGACATATTTACTTCACGAATCTTGTGATCCTGGATCCAGCCTAGATCCATCTGCTCTTGAAGAGTTGCCTGTACAATGACACACCCTTGATTGTTTTTAGAACATATATCACACAGGTGATAGTTGTGAGCTGGTATATGGCCGTGCCCGCTCTTTCGGCAATGCATTTTCACCATATTTGTTCCCATTAGGCGTATATCGCAGATTTGGTAACTGCCGCCTGGTTCTTCTTTTATCAGGTTTACTGAAGCTTTTTCATGTTGTGACAACGGATTCGATTGAACATTTGGAATCGTATCTTTGAAAGAGAGAACTCCGTTTCGGACGAGATTTTGTACGTCATATTTGAAGTTGGGGCAGTTCTCAATGTTATGCCCCGATCCTACTTGATGATAAGGGCAAGATTGGTCGGCTTTGAACTAATAAGGTGGATTGTCCGGTACTGCGAGAGGAGTTCTGGTTTGAACATGCCCCTTGGCTAGCAGAAGTGGGAATAGCTCTGCATATAACATTGGTATAGGGTCAAACCCTGTCGATCGTGGAAAACGATTGTTGTTATTGTACTACGGACAAGCCTGTTGAAGAGGTTGTTGCGGCCTTTGCTGATATTGTTATTGATTCGACTGTTGCTGAGCAACCGGTGGTTGATATGCCAGGATCGGCGCAGGACTGACAATAGGAGATAATGTTGCCACTTGTCGAGGTTGATACCTTCTCCTTTAATTACCCTGCGAGATGTTACTGATATCTTGTTCTTTCTTCTTTTGGAATGCATTCCCATATCTCTTAGTACTGCTAGATGGTTCTGAGTCCTTAACCAGTCGACCTTCTTGGACTGCTTCCTTAAGATGTACCCCCATATTTACCATCTCGGTAAAGTCACTGGGTGCACTGGAGACCATCCAGTCATAATAAAATGAGCTTAACGTCTTTAAAAAGATTTTGGCCATTTCTTTCTCTTCAAGAGGAGGTGTAATTTGGGCGGCGATTTCACGCCATCTTTGAGCGTACTCCTTGAAGGTATCTTTATCCCTTTGGGACATGGCTCTGAGTTGATCTCTGTCGGGTGCCATATCCAAATTATATTTTTACTACTGACCAAAAGCTGCCCCAAGATCTCTGAAAGTACTGATCTTGGTGCGGTTTAAACCCATGTACCACTTGAGTGCGACACTGGTTAAGCTATCTTGAAAATAATTGATTAATAGTTGTTGATTTTCCGTCTGGGTAGACATCTTTCGAGCATACATCACCAAATGACTTTATGGGCAAGAGTTGCCTTTGTATTTTTCAAAGTCGGGTACCTTAAACTTGTGCATTATTTTTATGTTTGGGACCAAACAGAGGTCAGTGGCATCTTTTCCAAATAAGTTGTGCCTGCTAATGGCATGCAGTTCTTTATGCATTTCCAAGAACCGTTCTTGGAATTCATTCATTCTTTCATACACTTCTTCATCTTTGCTAGGAGTGGCATGAAGAATCTGTTCCTCTGGGATAGTATGTTTCACAGGTTGCGGTAAAGACATCACTGCAGTTTCTCTTGGCGCTTCAGTGAACTGAAGTTTGTAACCTTCAGGAGTTTCTGTCGTAACCCTTTCATCTTCGTTTACCTGAAGTTTGTAACCTTCAGGTTTGGAGGTTCCAGCTGTGGCTCCCAGGTCTTCAGTGACTGGTGGCATATAACCTTCTGGTATAAAATTGAAAGGCATGCCCTAGGGAAAACCTTTAGGCATGTTATACTGCGGAAGATTGACGGGTATCTCAGATGCTGGTGCAGACACAATTTCTAAGATCGCAGTCTTTTACGGTGGTAAATCCTGAGTTGCTGCCAGGGATTCAATCATGCTATTGATTCTTTCCAGACTTTCCTTTAGAGTGTTGACTTCCTCTCTTAGCTCTCTGTTTTCCTCTTCAAGATCGTCCATTTACTTTTGGCGATTGGCCCGAGTAATATACGAATGAGACAGTTTGACTCTAAAGTGCGACACATGTGTGAGACTTTATGACAAAGATGTGTAATGCAAGAATGATGAATGATATGCAAAGGATTAGAATGATCTTTTTATTTTTCAAAAGAACTTTTAACAATTGTATTGCAAATATCAAACAACGGTAGAAACCTTTTATTAAATTCAAAGGGTATTGTATCTTACAGGGAAAAGTACATTTATTTTACAAAGTACAGGAAAGAAACTAGGTTTCTGAATCCTAAAGAATCTCTGACAAAGATCCAGATGCCGGCTGCTGGTTTACTTTTCTTTTCTTTGACCGGGTTTCCTCAACCATCGTTGGATCAGTGATCCTTTTCCTTGTGAAAGGAGAGAGTAAACTCTTTCGTTCCTCCTGACTCTCCATAGCATGTTGCTCTAGTATTTCGATCAAAGCATCTTTCTCCCTTTGTAGCTCTTAAATCTTGGTGCATTCCAAGCTGATAGTCCGGTATTTGTTCTTCTAGGAGTTCTTTTCGCGTTGATCTTTGTTAAAAGTGACCTCCAGTTCCTCGATGTCACTCATGAAATAGAGGACATACTTCTTCAAGGGAAATACCTCTTGGCGAGGGTAAGGCATTTTTAACTTGAAGGCCCTTGTTTGTACCCATCTAAGATAAGGCTTTGCAGAGATGCAGTTTGGTATTCCTTTCCTCTTTTGTGAACATGATGCCAGGCATGTACAATTTCTTCCTTGAGTGCTCTGTCATTTTCTCCTTCTTTTAAGAAAAGACCTTCCAGATAAACATTGTAAGGTACATTCTTCATCGGGTATCCAAGCTACCGACGGGCTAAAACTGGGTGATAGTTGATCCCTCCTTTGGTACCAATGAGGGGTACATTGGGGAAATTTCCACATTCGTCGATGATTTTTATTCCGTCGTAGACTCAGTTGTACCAATCTATGTCGGAGTGGGTGAGAGACATTATTTTCTACGACCACCGCATACTACTTTTGAGATCCCAAAAAGCAGGAGATTTGGGTAAGTGGGAAATAAATCACTTGTAGAGTAATGGTACATAACAAGTAATCATTCCTCCGCTGTACAAGTTCCTTAAATGTACTGAGTGGTAAGCATCTGCCAGCAAAGTTGAGACCGGGTTCTCAATTAAGAAAATCTTGATAGCGTTCATCACTACAAGAAAATTGGCAAATTACGACGGTTAGTTTTGGCAGATTACGGCGGTTACAACTGACGCAAATTACAAGTCACGACGGTTCCCTTTCTATTGTAGAAACATGTGTCGTGAGGCTGTTTTACGACGGTTAGTAAAACTGTCGCTCCAACTGCCGTAACATTCCACGACGGTTTTGAAACGGCCTCTAATATATTATTACGACGGTTGTAACCGCCATAATTATATAACATATATTTCATTGAAAATAACGACGGTTGTAACCGCCACAATTATATATTATATATTTCATTTAAAATAGTGACGGTTTAGAACCACCGAAATTTTATTTTATTTAAAAAAAAATTAAAAATTGCTACATTATCTCCTTTCTTCATGTTAGTATAATACCAATAGTATTACCTTATTCAATTCAATCAATACAAACTTTTACAAGAACATCAAAATACAGTAATAATGACAAATATACACAATCTATATTGCTTCATCATCAGACACTTTCAACTCTTATATAACACAATACAAACACATAAACATCCTGTTCCATTCCAAAGAGTATGCATCACCACTCAATAAAGGCTTTTTATCTTTCATTGTTCTAGGTTTTTATATTGGCAAGGGGAATAGCATTTTAGAACTTCATGCATGAGCTAGAAGAACTGTATATATGTACAATGGGAAGTATTTGACATTCCACAATTAGCTGACAGAATGAAAGATGTACAACCCTGCAGCTGAAACCAGAGATGGACTAGTAGCGTAAACTGGAATATAAATCTTGAAGACTGGTGTATAATGGTTGAGCAGCCTTTGATCTGTCCACCAGGCCTAGTATAATATCAGATGTGGTGAGATAAGGATCACCATAAAACTGTAGATTGGCATCCACCCGGGTTGCAACTATATTCCCTTCCAATGACACTCTTACAAATGCACCTGCAGTTTGACAACACTTCAAGCTGTTACTTGACTATAATTTCAAACATTATAGTACTACTAGCAATACATATGGTAATAAAATATAAATGGTGATAAAAGAAACATATTAAGTGAAAGAATAATGCGATTACAAATTGAGTAACATGTTTCACAATAGTGGAACGTGCTTATATTACCTAGCCTTGACAATATATCAGATCAGATGTTGAAATTACTCGATTCGAAAACCATAGTTTGGATAATAAGATGGTAAATAGCTCTAATATACTCTTGCATTTGGATTATTCTGGTTTCCTTAGAACACAATAAATATATATATATATATATGTGTGTGTGTGTGTGTGTGTGTTTGCATATTAATAATATTAGCATGTTTATCACATTACTAGGCCTTGACAATATATCAGAATAGATGTTGAAACTAGTCAATTTTGAAAATCATAGTTGTGATGATAAGATGGTAAATAATAGGCCCGTAGAAATAAAACATATCCTCTGAATTTAATATAAAACTGTTATCCAGGGATATGCAGAAAATTTCTTTATAACTACCTTTACTACAACTGTAAGTGTAACACATGCCAGAGCCCCTGTCACCCGCACGAAGATCTGCCTCGGCCACTCTCCCAATAGGCCCTGCTGCAACACTGCAACCAGCTCCAAGAGAAAAATGCATGCGACTGCAGAACGTCTTCACAACTTTCGCATCATGAAGAACAACTATAAAATCCATAAGTTCACCGCCAATCTAGAAATACATGATAAACTCATTTATCAGTAAAAAATGAATGTGTAACTAAGCTAAGATAATCAAGTATCCTTCAAGAAAACATTCATATTTTCTACTGACTTCCTGTTGTCATACTAACTTTTGCCCTAAGTGTACAAGTTAAGAAACTCAAGTATCAAAAATAGAAAGTTGTGTTGAAATAAAAAACCAACTTTAAACTTTAAAAAAAAGTTGATACACAATTTACAAAACAAAACTTCTATATTGGGCACAAGTTAGCATTTTCCTATTAAAATTAGATTAATCGATAGCTTAGAAATGACTACTACCAACGCAAAAGTGATTCAAGATAATAAGAACACATCAAGAATATTCATGCCAATTAATTTCAGAATACAAGAAAAGAATAAATTATAAACATATGCAAATTTTAAAATAGAATTCTTTCACTATTTTTCTAACTAAACCAACACAGTGAGCATAACCATAGTGATATAATTTTACACATGAACCAAACCCATGTCTAATCTCCTCACCTGAGCACCCCATCCTAAACCCAAGAAGAATATAACTGATGGTGCAGACCATGATCTGTCATGTCTTCGTCCAACAACCAAACCAGTACCCACTTTGTAAGAGAACAGTGCACCAGCTTTGATAACCGTCAAAATTGCAAGACCTTGGGCACTTTTGAGAACAGATAAAGGGATGGACTTCTCAGGATTGGATTTGGCTACCTGCCAGTACACAATATTTAAAGTAAAAGGAGTAAAGGTATATATTCCAAAAAATCTTGTACCTAGAAACTTGATGGATTCAGTAGTAAAGCAATCACTGCAGAAATTGTAAACCAAACCCATACTGCAAAAACATTATTAACTGGACATAATATGTAAATACTTATTAGTACTTTTGCAGCATTAGCAAACACCCCCAGGCATAACAAAATAGAAACAATCAATGTTAACATGGGCATAATATTTAAAAAAGGAAAGCAGCTTGTTCAACGAAATTACAAAATCAAGCCAGCAAACCTTAAAAAGATGTGGCAGATGATCTAGGCAAGAAAAATTCAGGTTCAAGCATGTGCTTCAATTTATTTAATGAACAAATTTTAACAATATATGAAGTAAGTACATTGTCAACATTCCTAAAACCACACATCAATGCAGGATAAGTAAAAGAACTAGAAATTATACGTCGAAACTGATTACAAACAAATAATCTAACCTTCTCTGGTGGAAGATAAATATCTGAATTCCCACGGGAAAGGATAATACCATCTGCTTCTTGTAGAATGTCATCAAAATGGGTCAATCCCTAAAATAAATCAGATATATAAATGCATTTGAATCAACATAGCTAACAGGGATCTAATTTATAGAAAAATTAAGATTTTCCCATTTTCAATCTTTGCAAATTTAAGATATGTAAACTATGAATAAATGCTGGTCTCCTCAACATTTTCAATATTTGCAAAAATTTGTGTTTGGCTGAGATCACCTAATGTAGAAAGGAATTCACGTGTCTACATTTTAAACACATAAGGTATGTTAGTAAAAAGCCTGAAAGAGAAATAGAATAAAAAATTAAATGATCGGTTGTAGCACTAGAAACAAAAAAAGTGGGATATATGATTTAGAGCAATTGGTTTTACAAAAGTTGAATAAATGTATTAATCATGAATGGAAATTTTAACTAAAAATGGACATCAAAATTTGTGTGATATACGAGGTTCCAGTGACATATTGCATCCGTCACAATTGCATTTTCTAAACCTTATACCAGTTATACAATTACCATGTATGGGAACCCAAACATACGAGTAATGAACTCTAAATGTTGTTAATCTAACTTTAATCAACATACATACACGTAGACCCTAAAATATAAGATGTTAAACGTATATATAAAAGCAGGTTAAATCCACTTAAAATTGAAGTTGAAACTATCATTCAACTGCAAATACATTGTTTCGTGGTTGGTTTCATAAGTCCAACCTTAGGATTTTTATGTGTGTCAAGAAACAAATTCCAATTTGCATGGACTGACATCAAACTATATGTATCCAAACACCTTCACCAGGAATTTTGTTACGAACCATAACTAGCATATAAAAACCAGGAGGTTCATATAATAACATATTCACCATGGATTAAATGTCACTCATAATCAACAGGAGCTCGACACACGGCGGAAGCATAATCAAAGAAAACCTATCTATTTTCAGGATCAATCACATGATAAGGCAGCAGACCAATTGCAAAAGCATGGTGTAACACATACCCCATCTTAGAATTAAACTTAATGTATTTGAATTAAAACCTAGTTAAGAGGGAGTCTGCATGAGCATGTCTATGATATTATAGCAAAGGCCCTATTAAACATTAAAGTTCTAATTCACAAAGCTAACATCGTTAGTGTTAAAGCTGAGATAGATGAGAACCGCACCTCTAAACACACAGGGAAATCAATCCTTGATTTACAAACTCACTCCTACAGCAACAATAAACCATAAAAAATGGAATAATAAGTCAATATTCCCCCCACCTGTATTCATTCATTCATTTTTCATGATTATAAAATACATTAATTCAACTTTCATAACAATTTACTTCATTTTGAATAACAGGTTATGTTTATTATCTATTCTTTTGAATCTAAGTGGTTCATGAGTGTCCACTATTAATGGAGAAATGCTTGAGAGAATATGTGTTCAAATCTTGACTAAAACAACATATTTATTATATTTTATTTCTTTCATTGATCCAACTCTAAGTTTTCACGACTTCTTTCCCTTGAAAGCTCTAACACAAAATTAACTCTAAATTAATGAAATTTCAGCCATGAAACAGAAGTATATAACACTATAAGAGTGAGCATTCAAGTACAATAATTCAATTTCAAATTCCATCTTTGCAAACACCAGCCCCAGTTACTTTGTAGACAGGAATGTATCAAATCATATTGTGCTTTAAGAAAATTTGAAAATAAGACTCTGATCGATTATTGCAAAGCAATAAAGTCACTTATCTTTTGATGTTTTTATTGACGATGCGATCCTCTCATTTCTCGTGTTCGATTCTGCATAAGGCGGGGAGGCTCGTTGAGATGGCAAAGGCGACTTCTAATCTCCATACAACACTAGAATCATGTCTTTTCTTTGATTTTCAGCAAAGGCAACAACTTTCTCCTTTGAATCAGCAGCACCGTCACCCAAATTAAGACCTAAACCAGTTGCTTGTCGCTACATACACGACTCCGTCATCGCTTAAGTTTTCCATTTTCCAGCGTTTTATACCTCATTATCTCAACACCTGTATTGGAACCAATTCAAAATCTAATATAATTCAAGAACAAAACCTAATAAATTAAAATTAGTGACTGACGAGAACACAAAGGAGATTTAAGGTTATAACCTTAAACCTATAATCACATATAATCTTTACTTAAAGTGAAAACTGTGGCTCACTACAATAGAACGCTTGACAAAAGAGTCGGAGAGCCATGAAACGAATCCAAGCGGTTCATTTATTCATTAATGTGTTTCTGGGAGAACAAATTTTAGATCAAAGGAGAAAATAGGGATGAAAGTTCTATATCAAAGGAGATAAGAGAGGAATTTCAAATTAGGGTTTTTTTTGTGTTTTTAATTTGAGGAAAAAATAGGAGAAATTAAAACGAAAAAGAGTGAGGGTAATGAAAAAATGAGGCACCTGATTGCAAGAGAGGGAAATTGAGATTTCGTTCTTTGTATTGTGATGGCCTATACGGTCATTATAACTTTTGGTTGGTACATGACACTATAATATCAATGAATTTTAAATGCTATTACTAAAGCTCTCCATTGCTGTAAGGAAATTTGTTTGTAGTGGTTGTAGATTCACGATGGTTAGTCAAAACTGTCGTCTAAACTGTCGCAATCTGTAAGTTGCGACAGTTGTGTGTCAACTGTCGCAACTCAAGTGTCGCAAATCAACAATTTTCTTAGTGCATGTCGATGAAATTGTTGATGTTAGGGAAAAGGAATAGTCCATAAGTAAGTAAAACAAAGTTATCCTCAAAGGCAACTATGTTCCTTATGCTGGCAAAGTATAAGGCTTTCTCCAATAGAAACCTGGCTGGTAAACCTTGTATTCCCCCCTTGGTGGTCATGTGAGTTTTGATATCGGATACCTCCAAAGAGGTGACCCTTGCAATGACCTGATCCTTAGGAATTTCTTCCAGTCCAGAAAATGGATCTTGGTTAGTGATTGGTAAGTCAATCAGATGAGAGCACTCTTCCAATGTTGGTGTGAGCTGATAACTGGGAAACGTGAAGCAGTAGTACACGGGATCATAGAATTGAACAAATGTAGCTAGGACTCCTTCCACCATGTTGACTTTTAAAAGAGACAAAAGTCCTCCGTACTTAGCTCTGAAAGCTTCCAGATTGGTAATTAATCTTCCCAATTTCCTTAGGTCTTCAAGTCTTGGACTTTTGAAGGTGTACTTCAGGTTTTTCTTCTACCGAAATCCATAATGCGGGTTCTGATATTTGCAATATTCCTTTTAGTTTAAGTTCTTTTGAAAAAAATTTGAAAGAAGATTTTTTTATGAATGCATGAATGCAACAAACACACGTATATGAAAACATGGGTTTAAGGGTTCACTAAGCGTGGATAAAGCCATTGATCTACCCAATCCCTCAAGAGAGTATGTGCTAAAGGGTTTTGTTTTTTGTACCTGTAGAACGGGTTCTAACAAGGTTCTCAAAATCATTAACCCCTCTAAAAAATATTACTAGCAAACCGATTGACTCATGAGAGCTGTAATATTCTTTAGATGAATCTCAATCGAGTGTAGTATCGCGTGTCAACTATTCCAGATAATCACCGTACTACATCCTAGAAAAAAAAGTTTAGGTAGAAAATTTACAAATCCTCAGCATTATGGGTGCCTAGTGGAAAAGTAACGTTTTCACGACTTGATCGTTCAACATTAGCTATTCCCAAAAGGGTACCTCCGCTGATTCGGTGGACTTTCAAGTTAGCTTGGTCGGGATTCACTCCCTATAAGCCTCATTGAGTAACCCACCTCCTATCTTAAAATATGATCTCAAGCCCACTGAGTACTTTTTGACTCACCACATGTGTATTAATCACATTCCCAGATAACGGTAAATTAAACAAATATGGCGAATAAACAAATAGTATGATGAAAGACAATAAATGACATCAAATGAGAAAGCAAAATAAAGCAGCAAAAAAATGCAAAGCAAGGCTTAACCCTCTTAGGGGATGGGAAAGTTCCCAGCAGAGTCGCCATTTTTCTGTAGCTCGATTTTTATGACGTGACCACTAGTGCTACTTTCTGATTTCTAATATTTATCCTGTGAAGCTGGTTAAGGAAGGGGAAGATATCTTAAACTAACCCTGCACGCAAGTGTTTTCCCTTACAAATGTGAAGAGATATGGAATTAGGGGTTGGTTATACAAAGGGAAGCTATTAACACCAATGTATCTATAGTAATCTATAGGAACCTCAGTTTACATATATTTTGCTATAGTTTTACTTGGTTGTTTGAATTCATTTACTGCTGAATAGCGAAGGTTTCTAACTTGGGGAGACTGAGGAAATGTTTTTGTTGTTTTGGGTTTTCTATTGTTTTTGGGAAGGTACTGGACCTAAAGTTTTTGATTTAGTGTGCTCGCTAAGATTTCACAATCTTATGCCTACGTATTCCCGTAGAGAGATTTGGGGAAATCAGAGCAATCGTAGTTCCTCCTATTCTATGGAAGGAGGAAAAAGTTTGGAGTCTTGTTTAAAGCCCAAGATTGAAGCTAAAGTTTGTGTGTGTCTTGTTCAAACCCAAGATTGAAGCTAAAGTTTGATTGGGAGAGAATTTGTCATCTCTAAAGGGAGATATCTCAACTATTCATCACAGACATTGAATAATTGGTTTTAACAGAAGTTTCTTTAACTGAGATATGTAGAATCCATCAATGCCACATCTTCCTTTATAAGTCTATGTATGCTAAGAGAGGGACATTGGCATGGATGTAAATAATCCAGAGGCTTGTTTAGCGAGCGATTTTTGTCGGTGACGCGACCACCTTATCACTGGGTTTTCCTCACCGCAATGGTAGGAGGGGGTGCTACTTTCTGATTTCTTATTTATCCCGTGAAGCTGGAAGGGAAATGGAAGCTATCTAAAACTAACCTTGCATGCAAATGTTTAATCGAACAAAGGCTTTAAAAGAGATTGGGGGGTCCGGGGTCAGGTTATACAATGGGGAGTTGTCAATTACCCATCCTATATATGGTTATCCACAGGATATTAGCTTTAGGTTTCACTTTGTACTTGATGTGTTTATCCGTTAAGGGGTTGGGAAAGTTTCTTGGGAAATATGAGTGAGAGAGTTTTTGTTGATGTTCGTCTTATTCCCGATGTTTTTGGTAAGGTACTGGACCTAATTTTTTATTGGTATGAAGGTACTGGACCTAGAGTTTTTGATTAGTATGCTCGCTAAGATTTCACAATCTTATGCCTACGTATTACCGTTTAAACGGAACAGGGAAATAAGAGTAATCGTAGTTCCTCCTATTCTAAGGAGGAAAGGATGTTTTGGTGTCTTGTTCAAAGCCCAAGGTTGAAGCTAAAAGGTTTATTTGTGTCTTGTTCAAAGCCCAAGATTGAAGCTAAAAGGTTTGACTGAGAGAGAATTTGTCATCTCTAAAGGGGGATTAGACTTCCTCTGAGGGTATTGTTGATTTTTGTGTGCCTTGATCAAAGCCCAAGGTTGAAGCTAGGAGGTTGATTGACTTCACTGGGGAAGTCCTTATACAAAGCTTAAGAGGAGGCTGGGAATGACTAACTCAACAAGAGAGTGTTTATATGTCTTGTACAAAGCCCAAGATTGAGGCAAAAAAGAGACTGACTTTTTGGGGATATCATTATACAAAGCCTAAGAGGAGGCTAAAAGTTTGACTTTTCCGGGGAAAATATTTTGTCTGTCTTGTACAAAGCCCAAGATTGAGGCTAAAAGGGATTTTGACTCCGCTGGCGAGGTTTTATATGTGTCTTGTACAAAGCCCAAGATTGAGGCTGAAAAGAAGACTGACTTTGTGGGAAAGAAATATTTATCTGTCTTGTACAAAGCCCAAGAATGAAGCTAAAATGAGACTGACTCGACTGAGGATATTTTAAGTGTATTGTACAAAGCCCAAGATTGAGGCTGAAATGAGTTTGACTCTACTAGAGAGTATTATATGTCTTGTACAAAGCCCAAGATTGAGGCGAAAATGAGTTTGACTCAGCTTAGGGAATTTATTTCTCAAAGCCTAAAGAAGGCTAGGAGGAATTGACTCTGCTGGGGAAGATATTTGTCCCAAGCTTAAGAGATGAAGATTTATGTATTGTATAAAGCCCAAGATTGAGGCAAAAAAGGTTTTCACTCAACAAGAGAGTGCTCTTATTTGTCCTGTATGAAGCCTAGGATTGTGGCTGAACAAGCTGGAAAAATCATCATACTTAAGAGGAATCTGACTTCTGCTAGGGGAAACCTTTATACCAGGCCTACAAGGAGGCTGGAAAAGATTGACTCAACAAGAGAGTGACTTTACCTGTCTTGTACAACGCCCAAGATTGAGGCTAAAAGGGTTGACTCAACAAGAGAGTGCTAAAAGGTGATTGACTCAACAAGAGAGTCTTGAAAAGTTGATGGACTCAACAATAGAGTCTGACAAGGTGATTGACTCAACAAGAGAGTCTGAAAAGTTGAGGGACTCAACAAGAGAGTCTGACAAGGTGATTGACTCAATAAGAGAGTCTGAAAAGGTGAGCTCCGCTGGGTAGAATCATTTGTACAAAGCCCAAGAGGAGGCTAACTTCGCTGAGAAATGATCAATATACAAAGCCTAAGAGGAGGCTATCTCTCTGTCGGGGATAATTGGGATCCCGAGGCAGGTCCAAGTGGGGAATCAACTCTTGTTGAGGTTTACAAAAGAGTTATGGTATCAGTGACCTTGAGGTTCTGATTTGGGATAGTGTTATACTGATGATAAACTGATCCTAGTTTGGGGATTTTAGGAGAGAGACTGGGTTTTAGGACCCATGGGTTTTAACTCTACTAAAGATTTATCCAAAATGACCAGGGCTTCTCCTATGTTTACAAGGACTTGAGAATGTCTTCGAGACTCAAGAGGGGATTTAGACTGTCCAAGTCTACCGGTGTGGAAGAGTTTTATCTTTTGAATGATGCCCAAGAGGAGGCAAGTGTTTTAAGGGATGAGAATCAACCCTAAATTGGTATGAGATTTGACACTGGAAAGACTGCTCTAGCAAAGGATGACTAAGTTCTGTCTTATACCTTTAAGAGGTCTTCAGGGTCCTTGTATTAAGCCCAAGAGAAGGCATGAGAACTTCTAAGAAGCCGGAGGGTCCTTGTACAAAGCCCAATAGGAGGCGGGAATGCTTTTAGGAAGCTTGTGGGTCCCAAACCAAGAAAAGTTGATGAAATGCTATTCACCGAGAATAGATCATTTAGTGAAAGTTCTGAGGTTTGAAGAAACTCAAGAGATGCTATTCACTGAGAATAGATCAACTCCGGGGAGTAGAATTTCTTTGACAATTTCTAATAGTGATATTCTGAGAAAAGGTTCATGAAGAATACTGCCTTTCTCTTTGTTCCATATTGTTTAAGCCTAAGAGAAGGCAAGACTGTATCTGGAAGTCCTATGGGGATCAAGTTTTGACTGTATTTAAAGAGTGACCAACATGGCTTTACCTAGTTCTAGACCTAGTTGTCGGGGAAAGCTCTAAATAACTATACTAGTATATATAAAGTTGATGTATGACAAGTATTTAAAAGGGGATGAAAGAAGACTTACAGAGGAGCAGCTTCCCACAATACATTTATATATATATGAAAGCGAGTAAATGAAAGCTGTTAAAACATACAGGTGAGCAAGCTTCCATGCTGTATTGTTAGTTGTTCAAAGAAATTAAAGAAAGTTTTGATAACAACATGTATATTTGAATCTAAATCAAAAGGGAAGTTACTTTTGAAAAGATTGTTGGGGCTTATACTAAAAGAGAGACCCAAGGTTTAACAGTGATCGCACCGTTGTTTTGAAGATCGTCTCGGGACTTATACAACGACTGAGGCCCAAAGAGGTTTTTTTACAAAAGGGTTGGGCCTTACAATTCAAGGAGAGCCCCAAAGATTATTTTTTGTACAAGTGATGTGGCTTACAACTCAAGGAGAGGCCTAGTTGATTTTAAAAAGGCGACGATCGCGCCGTGATTTTGAAAATGTATAGAGGGACATATACAATGTGTGAGGCCCAAGTTATTTTGGTTTCAAAATGGGATTGGGTCTTACACGCTATTAGAGGCCCAAAAGTGTTTGAAAATTTAAAATCAAGAGGGAACCCTAATTTTAAATAAAAAGTCATTTTTCAAAGGTAATTTAAGTAATAAATGATAAAATATCAATTATATTCAAAAACAAGTTGTACACTTTGGAAAATATTTTGAAAAATCATGTTTAATCACATGAGAGTTTGAAATTCAATTGGTTTTGAAAGATCAAAGTGGGATTTTTATTTAAAAATGTTTAAAAACAATTTAAAATGAAATTAATTACAAAAATTCTAAATATATTAAATAAATAATATAAATTAGTTTTTTTTTGGAAAATAAAATATTTAAACATTTTAGCGAATTTTGAGAAAAAGAATCAATTCAAAAACATAAATATTCAAAGAGAAATTAATTTTTGAATCAATTAACCAAAATAACTAAAATTCAAAAATTTGAATTATGGCGCCAAGAACACCAAGTTCTTGCCCGCACCCTCTGTTTTTTCAGATTTGCGTTTTCTCACTTTTCTCCATGATTTCTCAATGGTTTTGCACGATTCAAGTACCAATCTTGTTCGCTTTTGAACAAGGATCACAACCATATAGATTAATTGCATTTATTTTGAGTATTGAGTGAGAAATCAGAAAAAAACCTCAAGAACCCTAACTTCAGCATGAACACCATGAAATTCCATACACGACTGATTCATGGAAATTGATTTAGGGTTATCACTCCATACATGATTAGGAACATATGGCAAAATTATTGTGCAGCAAAATATGCATGTATCATGGAGTTTGAAGAGTTCGTGTTTACCTCTTGCAGCTGGTGATTGAGTTCTAGGTTGGAGGTGTTACAGCTTGGTTCCAATGATGTGAGCAGCTTCCTTAGGTGCTATGGAGTGTGTATGAATGCTTGGAGTGGATTGAATTGAGCTGGAACTTGATTTGGCACCTCAACTGCAAATCTGTCAAAGGCTTGTGCAGATGGCTGGTGATTTTGAGAATCTGATGTTCCAAATGTGATTTTCTGTTATGGATCACTTCTACATATTATATGTGAGGTGTGTGTGTGATTGGATTGGTTGGAATTGCTCTCAAACTCAAAACCCGATAGTGACTTGAGTTAGAAGGCAAAATTGGAGTGAAAGAGGTGATTTTGAGGAAAGCATCAGTTTGGGTGCCTTGGTGTACTCAAACTGATCACAAATGAGCTCTATTTATAGTAGAGTAAGTTTTTTTTGCAAGCAATAGGGAATGGCAACTGCAGCAGGCCTTTGGCCAATGTGGATCAAATGGAATCTCAAGTCTCCTCTAGCTATTGACTTGAGATTAGAGCACAGGCCTATGGTTCTCTGTTGTATGAGCTTATCTTGACTCAATTGGTTGATCATGGACTGATGCATGCCAGCTCTATGCATCCATTGAATGCCTCAAAATAAAATTGGAGTCTTGAGGCATCTTTAGCTTTTAGGGGTGCCATACCTATATGTAGTTCCAAAGACTTGAGAGGTTTATGGATCAGTGCCTGTCCCTTGGTTGTTCCCCCTTGAGGTGTGTAGATGGATAACCATGCTTGAAGTTGCACAATTTGATCAAATCGAGCCCTAATGTACAAATCTTCCTTGCAAAACAGTTTGCAGCAAGGCATGTTGCAGCTGTCACAACCTCTAGCTCATGTGGAGTTTCATGGAGTTCTTGGACATTTTGGAAAGCTGATATATCGTATTTTAACTTAATGTCCAACTTTGGTTTTGAATCAACTTGAATTACAATGAAAAATGCCTCTACATTTTGGAAAAAATAAGGCAGATTCTGACTTAGTGAAAATTTCACTAAGTGTTGGAAAAATGTCATTTTCATGTTTTTTGTGATTTTGATCACGCCATAACTCAAAATCCATGATGAATTGGAATGAGGTCTAGTTGACACTTTTGAAGTATGTAATGAGAGCTACAAATCCAGCTTTGGACAATCCAAAATGGTTGCTTGGATCTCAAGTTATGGTCCTTGGATGTTGGTACCCTAGCCACTTTGTTCCATAACTTAGAAAAATTCTAAGTTTTTTATGGTTACCCCTTTTACAAGTTAACTCACTTTCTTTGATTTTTCTTGATGAATGATGATTCAAAACACATATTAACATTGTTTTAGGGTCAAGGAACCGTAATTATGAAAAATTCCAAAAAGTCAAACTTGATTTTATGCACAGTTGACTTTTTATCGGATGAAATCCAAACTGTGCGAACTTGGTGAAATCAAGTCCTTGACCTAAATGAAGCCTAATGGATGTATTCCATAGGTGTTATAGGATGTATTGAATCATGTCCCAAGGTTTGGGAGCATGTCTTGGTCAGAAGTCAAAGGTACAGTTGACTTTTTTCCTCGAAGCCCTAATTGTGGTCCTGATGAAATTGAAACTTGTGGATCAAGCTTCTTGGATTAATCCATTGTTGTAAATGGATCAATGTAGTGTATTGGAGACCCTAAAATCATGTCTTGATGTCTTGGCTCATGCTTTGTCCCAAAAGTCAACTTAGGGGTAAATTAGGTCAAGAAACCCTAATTCTTGATTTTTGGGTAAATGCATCCCCTGATGTTAAATTGACATGATAATTGGATTCATGAGGTCCCTTGGAGTATTTTGTGTTGTGCCTTGAGGCATTGGCTCATGCTCAGAGGAAAATTTCCATCTGGAGGCCTTGGTCGACCAAAACCCTAATTTGGTGACACTGGCGATCTTGAGGCTTGATCCACTTGGAATGTGGCAACTTTGTGCTTGATTCTTGATATGGGAGTCCTCTTGATCCTTATGGGTGTTTGAGAGGTTAGACAAGTTGAAGATCATGTCATTTCTTGATTGATCCTTTATCTAAGTGTTCTGAGAGGGCTTGAAACCCTAATTCTTGATTGTAGTGAATCCTCAAACATCTCTGAGGATATTGATGAGGCATGATGGTTCATCCACATTGTGGTAATGATCCTCACAATGATGGGAAATCTTGGTGGTCAAAATTTGGGGTATGACCGATGCCCCTATTTAATCTTCTTGGACCCGAAGGTATGAATGGCGAAGGTATTCGGGCATTCGGGGTGCAAGAGGATTAAATATCGGAATACTCGAAATTTTGATGGTGGTTATGAATGGCAGTTTTCTCATCCATCTTCTTTTACTAAGCAATGATGCTTAGAAAAGGGTAAAACTTCCCCTCGATCCTGGTCTTCAACCAAGGAACTGGTCTCAGTTTCTGATATAAACTTCCCCTCGATCCTGGTCTTCAGCCAAGGAACTGGTCTCAGTTTCTAATATAAACTTTTCCTCGATCCTGGTCTTCGGCCAATGAACCGGTCTCAGTTTCTTTTGTCAATAAACTTTCTTGACAAGGGACGCTATTTGTAGCAGTTTTCCTCAAACTTCTCGCCGAATTTTCCTAGGCAGATGCCATTTGATGGAAAAAGATTTAATGTCAGACTTGCTGGGGAACGCATTCGTCTGAGTTGTAGAGGTGTTCAAACTTCTCTGTTGGAGATGCCATTTGTAGACTCTACTGGGGAAAACGAGTCTCTTGAGAGACTGCTTCCTGCTTGAGGATATTACATCATACTTTTCCTCGAGATCTTCTCGGGGAAATGCCATATGATGCAATCCAGTTTTGAGGTGCTGATGACTTCATTAACATTGACTCTCTTGGGGAGAAAAATCAATGTTTTGCTGAGAGTTTTTAGTTGAGAGGCTTTCTCTAGGGATTTTCCTTAATCCGGGAAAGCGAAGATATCATCTTCACTGGAGAAGAGTGACATTTTTCGAAGGTCTTCTTGTCTTTCAGAGGTTCAAGTTATCAAAGTGGTCAAGGGACCGTCTCCAATCAAGAAATAAACTGGGGAGAGATTGCTTAGATGATTTGCTTTCTGACAAGGATAGAACTGACAACTCGATTGAGAGGACTTTTATCACTAGGGGATAAGACCGACTAAAGTGACAGTGATGCAATATGAATATGAATGCAAATCAATAATGCATGATGTATGTATGTATATGTTGACAAAACTGACACGACATACAGACTAGTGGATGAACACGACTGGATACTCGGCCACTGCAGGGAATGAGGAAGTACTATTTGGCCTAAAATAACAATTCTGCCTTGCTTAGGAGAGATGGTCCCTGTGGGGAACAACATTGGTCGGGCTTAGGAGATAAGAACCCTGTCGGGGATGTCGGATGGAATATTCACATCTGACATGGCTAATCCTTCATTCAGGTGTATTAGTTTAGAAAGAGTACTTTGATTATGCACTTTGAAGCTCAATTACTTCCGGAGAAGCGATAGATATTCTTTCGATGTTCAACAGTCAAAAGAATTGCCATCTTTATTTTAAAAGTAGAAAAAGTTTGACAAGTAAATTCATTTTTGTTTTATTTCAAGAATCGTTGATCATATTAAAACATCATCCCGTAAACCTAAAACCAAAAAAAGAATTGCAAACAAAAGCACTATGGCTCAAATTTGATTGATAGGATGGAAATCAGCCAATCGCGTGATTCCATAGAGTATTTACAAAGTAAGAAAATGGTAATTTAAGGGAAAAGGGCTACATTGAAACACAACGACCGCTATCCTTCTACCAATTTGGAATTCTGGCCATCCTGAGCTTATTACTGCAGGGGATTTGCCCCTTTGTTGGACGTAGTTACTTGCCATGGATCCCTAACTTTTGCCTGGATTGTACTTTGAGGTTTCCAATCCATCGGGATGATTTTTTTTATTATGTCTCTGATTTTTGCCTGGACTGCCTTTTCAGGTTTTCAATCCACCGAGACGTTTTTTTTTTCTTTTTTTTTATATTTAGGCGAAGTATTTCCTGACTACATCAACATTTGTGGGGTAGGAAAATTATTCTCCATCCATGGTTGCGAGTCTCAAGGCGCTGCCTGAGAAGGCTTTCTTGACCACATAGGGGCCATCATAATTCAGAGTCCATTTGTCTCGGGAATCAGTGAGAAACGATTGTATCTTCTTGAGCACGAGGTCTCCTTTTCTGAAGACACGGGGTCAGACCTTTTTGTAAAACACATTCTTCATTCTTTACTGATGCAACTGACCATGGCATAGAGCCGTTATTTGCTTTTCTTCGATCAGATTCAGTTCGTCGTGCCGACTTTAACACCATTCAGCCTCTGTTAACTTAGCTTCCATCAATACCCAGATTGATGGGATCTCTACTTCTATGGGAAGCACTGCCTCCATGCCATATACTAGAGAGTAAGGGGTTGCCCCTGTTGAAGTGCAGACAGATGTGCGATAACCGTGAAGGGCAAAGGGTAGCATCTCGTGCCAATCTTTTTAGGTTGCAACCATCTTCTGAACAATCTTCTTGATGTTCTTGTTAGCCGCTTCTACCAATCTGTTCATCTTGGGTCGGTAGGGAGATGAGTTATGGTGTTCGATCTTGAACTTAGCACACAACTCCTTCATCATCTTGTTATTCAAGTTGGATCTATTATCAGTAATGGTCTGGCTTGGAACACCATAACGGCAGATGAGATTATTTTTGATAAATCGGACCGCCACTTGTAGGGTTACATTAGTGTATGATGCTGCTTCCACCCACTTGGTGAAGTAATAAATAGCGACCAGGATGAACCGATGTCCTTTTAAAGCCTTGGGTTCGATCATGCTAATCATGTCGATTCCCCATATGGAAAAAGGCCATGGGGAAGAGAGAACTTTGAGATGCGTTGGCGGTACATGAATCTTGTCTGCGCATATTTAACACTTATGACATCTCTTCATGTACTTGTAGCGATCGGATTCCATTGTCAACCAATAGTACCCTGCTCTTAGAATTTTTCTGGTCATTTTATGTCAGTCGGCATGAGTGCCAAAGGATCCTTTATGAATTTCTTTTATCATCATGTTGGCTTCTGGTCTGTCTACGCATCTGAGCAAGACCATGTCAAAGTTTCTCTTATAAAGTGTATCCCCGCTCAGGAAGAAGTTGTCTGCCAACCTTCTGAGGGTCTTTCTGTCTTTTCTGGATGCCCCAGGTGGGTATTCTTGTTTCTGAAGGAAGCATTTGATATCGTGATACCAAGGTTTGTCATCTATGACTGCTTCGATCGCGAAGATGTAAGCGGGCCGTTCTAGACGCATTATGTCAATCTTAGGTATGTCGTTCCATTGACGTACATGTAACACCCCAAAATTTGCCCTCTTACTTTTAGCTAACTGGCTTATATTTCTTTACATTTTTGCATTAGCATTTATGCATGGCATTGGTTCTTAGCATGGGATCAAGGTACTTGGTTCATCTCAAAGAAGTCTCAAGCCTCAAGGTGGTTTGAGGAGTTCATCATATCTCTATAAGGTCAAGAATGGCAGAGGATTTCAAAGGAATCTTTCCCTCCTAACCAGAGGGACCAAATTAGGGTTTTGGTTCAAAGGACTTCTTGAAGGGCTTTGAGGATTCAAGCATGTTCTTATGGTATTCCATATGCTCACAAGTACTCATGGAGGAAAGACTTGGCTAGTGTTTCATTGTGAAAGATGTTCAGTGGATCAGTTACTTGTGAAGTAAGCAAAAGTCAACAGTGAGAAGGGAAGTCAACTGTGGAATTTTGAGGTTCTCTTCAGGGTTTTCAAGGTCTCACATCCACATTTGGTCTTCAAGGGTCAAGATTCATGTCATTCACCAAGAATCAAGGGCTTGTACAAAAGTTACTAAATTTGGAAAATGACCTATAATGAGAACTTTCCATTTTTGGCAGTTTTTCCACCATATTCAACTTGGCTTTTCATCACCAAAGAAGTTTCAGATGAATTTTCCTCAAACATGAAAGTTGAATATCATTCTCTCCCCTTTCCAACAAGTACTAGAACTTGTTCATACCTTTTGTAGAACTCAAGTTATGGCTAAGGCAAGGCAAGGTGCATTTTGAGGTTTTTCATGTGTACCAATTTTTTCCACCCTTGGCATTTTCACTTAAAAGGACTTGTAATCACTTCAATTGGTTCATGTCACATTGTACCATCAAAGTACAAGTCAAGAGGAGCATTTTTTACCTTTGTTTCATGCCAAACCGTGCCATATTCTTGGTGTATTTAACAAATGAATAATTTGCAAGTTGATTCATATCTCACAAATTGGACCATTTCAAAGCCCAAATCCAATTCAGGTGTGATTAGCAAGTCAAGTATGAATGATTCATCATGAAAAGCATGAAGGTGCACATGGGAATCCAGTGGTTGAACACAAATTGCAAATTTACAAAACCACTCAAAACTCATTAACCAAGGGATTAATCAACTTTTAATCATGATCAGAGGTCTAATGAGGTGTATATAAGCTAACTCATACGCACCAAATTAGGTCATGCACCCTCATTTGCTCAGAATCTCATTTTGCTCATCCAAGCTTTCTCTCTTCGATACTCTCTCATCTTAAGGGTTTCTAAAGAAATTTTTTCATATTCTTGATCTACACACTTGGTAGAGTAAGAATCGACCATTGTTTTGAGCTCTGAGCAAGGTTTTCATCAAGTTGATTTCAAGTTGGTTCAAGTTCAAAGTCTTAGATCTAGCCAGATTCAAGCCTCTATTTGCATTTATTTTGCAAATAGAGCTCAAAAGAGGAAGATCTGCAGCTTTTGGAAGGGTTTCTTGGTGTATTTTGAGCTCTGCAATCTTCAGGTTAGCTCACTTTTCATGATCATATAACTTGAATTTTAAGCTTGCATGATGATCTATGATGTTCACTGATGATGCTGATATGTTTGGTTTTGATTTTGGACGTGTGAATTGCTTGAATTTTGAGATTGAAAGTTTTAGATCCAAACTTATTTCTTTCGATTTGACTTGTATGTTGATCTTTTGGTGAAATGGACATGATATTTGAAATCCTTGTTGAATTCTGGTCAAGATAGTATGCTCATGTTTGATTTCTGGGATTTTTTTGTGAAAACTCCACCGTTGGAGCCACCGGAGAAGACGACCGGAGCTAGGGCTCCGGCGTCTGGTTCACTTTCAGGTGAACTGAGGATTCAATGAAGGTGATGATGTCTGGACCGTTGGATCCTTTGATCTGACAGTCATAAGTGTGTCAGATCTTTTGATTTTCTTGTTTTAATTTTAATGTGCGTGTGTGTCTTTCCATGTTTGTTACCATGCACACTCTGATCTGAGCGTTGATCTTGTTTAATTGTGTGTAGATTGATTAGATCTGGAACATTGATTTAATCTGATGGTTTGGATTCTGCCAGCACATTAAAATTGCCATGTGATGTTCACGTGTTTTATTTTTAATTTCTGATGATTTGGTGTGCGCGCGTATATCATTGCTATCATGTACTTTTAATCCCAGCCTTCGATCATGTATACCTTGATTTTGATTGACTGATTGTGTGACGTTGGATTGATCTTGTGGCTAGAGTGTTTGACTGGGTCTTTGTTTTTTTTTGTTGACTTGCGCTGGTGGATTATTTGGATTGGGCCTACTACTTGCACCCCCTTATTTGATCCAAGTCTTTTTATAACGTGTTTGGGCTGCTATCTGAACCCCCCTGAGTTTATTTCTTCCTTTTTATTTTCTTAATTGTGCATTTCCATTTTTATTTTTTAAAATTAATAAGATGCATCCAAAAATCCCAAAAAAATTCATGAAGCATATTTAGCATTTTATAAAATTTTGACAAATTTTATTTTTCATTTTTATTTTATTTTGTGCCTTTGAATTAATTGTTTAATTAATTTCTTTTTGATTTGTTTCAATTGTGCACACCCTGCCTTGTTGATTTTTGTTCTCATCATCTATATATGATATGCATTCCATTCTTTTTGCATACTTCAAAGGACGCTTTGAAGTTCATAAAAACATTTTTCCCATATTTTTAAAATCATTTCATATTGCATTTTGGTCCCCCTCTTTTACATATTGAATCATATTTCTTACATGATCTTTGCTTAATTGTTTGAGTTGCTTAACTTGTGAATTTTTGTGAGATATTTTGAAATGTGATTGGCTTCTGACTTAGGTCATTTGAGTTTTAATCTCACAATTTTTGAATGTCATTTGATATATGTTTGCTTATTTGTGCTTAAGTGACTTATGCATGATTATATCTTGACATCTCTTTACACAAGTTGATTTGCCATGCCTAATTGATTGAGTTCCTTTGTGATTCTTTGCATGAGCTTTTGATATGATGTTTACCCCTGGTTGAGGTCCTTTGAGACTTAATTTTGAAATTTGTGGATCATGTTTGAGTATGCTTAAGTGTTTGGACTTTTAAGTTTCCATTGGTGGATTACTTTGATGCATGTCTTGAAGGTGTTGCTTGATAATTGACCTTGTATGACTTAAGTTTGGTTTGGTATGACATTGATGCATATGCTACTTCCCCTTGAGTTCCTTACTTGGTTTTCATTTCACTTGAACATAGTTGAATGCATTTGGTTTGAATTGTATGATAAACATCATTACCTTTCCTTTTGTGGAATTCTTTGGATCATAATGCTTCATGATATGATTTCCTTTTGCATATGTTAATTGGTGATGATAATATGATATTGGTTCTGACTTGCTTTCATCTTCATCTTATCTTTCTCATTTCATCTTGATATAAAGTTCATATATGCTTAATTGTGCATTTCATACAAGCATGCTTGCATTCTTTCATGATTACCTTTGCATGCTTACTTGAATTGTTTTACATTGATCTTTGAAACATTTTTGATGATTTGAGTTGGACATTTATGATGTGATGTGCTTGCTGCCATTTATTGTATCTCATCTTCTCCTTCTCTTTCTCTTTTCTTCTCTTTCACTCTCTTCCTCCTACGAATCTCAAGACTTGTTTAAGTCTTGAATTCTTTCCCTTTAGAGCTACCTAGTCCAACTTAATTTTTGATTAAGCTTGGAGTAGGATTAGCATTAGGTTTTAGGTAGTTGTCCTTCCTAAACCTTACTAACCATAGGTCATCCATGCATGATAACATTAGGACTCTTAGTTTCCCTTTAGAGTTCCCTTTTGTGTCTTCTCTCTTCTCATCTCAAAACTTCTTGAAAACACTCAATAAAGATAAAGTGTATTGCGCATGAGCCTTAAGCGTGGGGAATGAGAAATGAGGGGCTTCCTCTCATCTTTCTAGAGTGCTTAGCGAGCGTCCTTTCTTGGGACGTTTCGTTAAGTATTCGTCCCTGTGCCCTAGACTTTGGTGCAATGCAAGTTATGAACTAACTTAAAAGAAAACACTTCTGTCTAAAAAACACAAAAACAAATTAAAATCTTTTTATCCTTCGGGATTGTTTGGTTCCAGACCATTTTTTGAAAAGGGCACGTTACCTTCTGTCTGAGTCGCAAACAGGCATCGACCCTAACTGCCGGACGCGAATCTAACGTCGCTCATAAAAAATACTTACCCATCCGTGGTTGTACCCACGAACTACATTAGCTCTGATTCCTCTCTCTCGTCCGATTGAGGATATGTAGGCACAAGACAGCGATTGTCTTGGAGAGCAACCTTCCCCCACAGTTCTCGTCCGAACTACGTTTACTCTGACTTTCCCATTGCACTAAGGGAGTACGTAGGCCTAGGGCATCAAATATGTCCTACCGAGTCCGTGTTAGTCATCCCCATCCCCGTTTTCTTTTGTTCAGCCATAGATAGTAGGACAGCTCACCCTCCGTTTAGACAACAAGCGTGGATCCCATCGAGTACGATGGATGCGTGGGGTGCTAACACCTTCCCCTCGCATAACCGACTCCCGAACCCGGACTATGGTTGCGATGACCATGTCTTTCCCCATTTCTCTTCAGGTTTATGCAGTGTTTCCTTTCCCTCTCTCGGGATAAATACACATTGCTGGCGACTCTGTGTTTTCTGCGCCACTCTCGCGTTTGTACCGTTGGATGTGAATCTTTCGGGAGTGACAGCTGGCGACTCTGCTGGGGAATTCTGGTTGACCTCTTGCTGGTCCATCCCCTTTAGTGAGTCGATCCTAGCGGTTGTTTGGTTTTTTTTGTTGGGTGTTATTTGTTGTGCTTTATTATGTTGTATATTACTATTTTACAGCTTTAATTGCATTGCATTTTATTACTGTCATACTGGATATTGTTGTGCTGTGCTGGCTGGTTTCTGTTTGGCAGGTTGGGTTGTTCTGAGAGATAAGCCCAATACCCAGGCTTGAGTACACCCTAGGACTAGAGTGGAGAGTAGTGGGACCTACGTGCCCGCTTAGTACGTTTGTGTGTTCACGAAATTCACAACCAGACGAGGCTATCTTGGGAAGCATTCTGAGGTGTGTGTCTTGTGCATGTTAGGGTGTTGATCTAGAGAGCTGTCGACTCTGGTGACCGTTTCTCCGATACCTCAGTTGCGCCTCTCCTCCCGAGATGTGACAGTGGCAGACCATGTTCTGTGGCAAACCCATTTCGCATTCTCGATCCGAGGACCCAATGCTGAAGGACTCGCATAGGATGACCTTATTTTTGAGGGGAATCAGTTGAGGCCTCCTCGATTGATGATGATGCCAAACCAAAAATGGTGAACGTATCATCATTTCTCGACCTGAGAGCCCGGAATATTGAAGATCCTCGCCTTTCTAGAACCCACATGTGAGATGGGATGGGTGTTTGCAGGTTTGCAGGTAACCGAAACCTTCAACCTACCCGGTTTTTTGGATTTCTCATCAGTGTTTGATTATCTGGGTTTCTGGTTATCTCAGTGGTTCGGTATTCTAGAATTCTGGTTTTCTGGGTTGTGGTTCTCGTTCAGTTAACAGCACAGCACATCCAGCAGTGGTCCCTTGATCCCATGCTTGCATGTGCATATCATTTTTCTTGCATTCTAACATGTTTGACATTTTTCAGGGCTTGCATCTTACTCTTGATTCCGGTTTTCTGAGGTTGCCTTAGCATGGATGTCCAGAGAAAGAAGACTGCTGATTTTTTGTTCCCAGACCCGACCTTGACGTTGATTCATAAGCTGATTAGTATGGCTGGTTCCGGAGTTCGTACAGAGTTCGGTGGAAAGTATGGGAGACTTCTGAAGTTTGTCTACAATATCTCCAAGTATGAAAAGGATGCCATTCACACACTTCTTCAGTTCTATGATCCGTCTTTGCGTTGCTTCACTTTCCCAGACTACATCTTGGCTCCAACGTTGGAAAAGTTCTCATTTATTTTGGGAGTCCCCATCAGGCATAACATAGTATTCTTTTTTGAAGAACGCACTGGGATAAAAGAAATGGCAACTACTCTTCATATTGGTGAATCCGTTCTGAGCAGTAATATTGTGGAGAAACAAGGAGCTAAGGGTTTCTTGTTGAAGTTCTTGTTTGATCAAGCTTGCATACATGTTAAAGAGAAGAATTGGACTGCTTTCCAAGCCATTCTGGCTATGTGCATCTATGGGGTTGTCCTGTTTCCCAATGTTCCTGATCTGGTGGATATGCATGCTGTCAGGATCTTTATTTCAAAGAATCCTATACCTACCTTGCTAGGTGATGTGTATCACTCAGTCCACTACAAGAATGAAAATAGGCGTGGAAAAACGGTGAGTTGTTGTGCACCGCTCTTATCTACTTGGTTTCTGAGTCATCTCCCCGAAGCTGGCGCTTTCGTTGATACGAGAGATTCTCTGAAGTGGTCAAAGAGGTTAATGGGCTTCACTGCTGACAACATTGTTTGGTTCAACCATGATTTTCTAGGAATGGAGATTATTTGAAAGTATGGAGAATTCCCTAATGTACCCTTGATAGGGAGAAGAGGTGGAATTAACTATAATTCTTCCCTTGTTATCAGGCAGTTTGGTTATCCTTTGAGAGGTCCACCTGAAGAGTGAGATATCATAGAGTCCTTATTCTTCAATGGTACTGGGGATCAAGAGATGATAAGGAAGATTGTGAATGCTTGGAAGCAGGTGACCAAGAAGGGAAAAACTTCATTCGGGAAATGCAACAACCGGGCCTTTCCTTCCCATGAAGAGTGGATTAAGAAAAGAGCAGAAGAGGAGCTTATTCCTTTCCCGGTGGAACCTCCTTTGTATCCTTTGATGATCGAGGCTTCCACGACTGTTGATATAGAGAAGTATGATAAGTTATGGGCTGAGAAGGAGAAACTCCGAGAGGAAAATCGTGAGCTGGGCAGAGAGGTTGGTCAGTTAAAGCATGAAAAAGGTGAAGTTATCCATGCTAACAGGTTGAAATCAGAACTTTTGGCTGTGAAGGAGAAAGAATTGTCTAAAGAAGTCACCGCCAGAGAGAAAGTGGCTCAAGCGTTTAAAAGTGTTAGCAAGGTCCTTTCGTCCAAAAAGAAAGAGTTGGCTTATGCTATGTCAAGAATTCACAAGTTCCATGACCATCGAAATACAGTAATTACTGCCAACAGGTTGAAAGAGGACAAGTATCTGGAGCAGATTGAAGGTTTGAAGACAGAGCTTCGAAAAAAGGATAAGGAGGTTTTATCAGGGATCTTTGAGAGGAGAGCAGTTGAGGAAAAGCTTAAGGAAACCATGGCAGATATGGAACAGCTGAAGATCCAAGCCGAAGTGAAAAGAGCCAAGAGCGAAGGTTCAAGTTCAGGTGGAGCTTCTGGAGAAGATGATTGGGAGTTGCATAGTCGTTATTTAACAGGAATCTTGCATTGGAGAGATCTTCTAATTCAGGAGTTGATTCAGAGACCAGAGCATCCTAATACCAAGAAGCTTCTCAAGGAAGTGCAGATTTGGTGCAAAAAGAATGACGAATGGGGAATTCTAGCACGGCTGAGTCTTGATGATATGCTTTAGTTTCCTTGTTGTTGTTTTCTTTGTATTTCCGGGATCACCGCCAGGCTTGTTGGTCGGGGTCTTTGTTTATGCTTATTCAAACTTGTGTTGTAACAGATGCTTATTCTCTTTATATGATCAGGAATTCAGTTCTCTTCTGTTGTTAAAACTGGAATCAAGGGATATATCGCCTTGATAATGTTCATACATGTTTGCATTTGCATAATCATCTCATTTTGCATTGCAGGTTATCTTGGTTTCTCTGGTTTTCTTATGCTCTCTCTTTTTTCAGTCAGGATTGATCAACCAACTCATCGATATTCTACCAGGCTTAATCAAAGCAGAGTGATGGACAAAGTTCAGGCAGACATGGCAGCTATGCAAGCTCGCATCGATCAATCCATGGAGATGATGCAGGGTGTGGTGCAGAGTCACAATGAATTCAGAACTCTAGTTCAGCCTTTGGTGTCGCAGGTTGATGAAAATGGTATCTTACACGGTGGTTTTCTTAATCGTGTTATTCCTCCGGGTGGAGGTGGTGCTGGTATCAACATTCCTATTCCTGGCGCTGGTGGACAGGGTGGTATTCCTTCAGTGGTTAGAGAAGGAGGCACTGTTTGAGCTATCCATGGCCATCGTATTGAGGATCAACAGGATGATGTTTTTTCAGTCAGAAGCTTGGACGTTGGTCTTCCTGTGGTCAGTGATGAGAGGATCCATTTAATCGAGGCGCAACTGAAAGGGGTTGTGAAGCAGGATGATCTAGGAATAGATTTGGACGACCTAGGGTTGGTTCCTGATACTGTCATTTCACACAAGATTCATATTCCTACACTGGAGAAGTATAATGGTTCTACCTGCCCGAGAACTCATGTGAAGGCGTATACCAGGAAAATGGCTGCCCATGCCAAGGACGAAAAGCTAATGATGCACTTTTTCCAAGTCAGCCTGTCCGGCACATCTTTGGAATGGTACATGGCACTGGAAAGTAGAGATGTTCGTACTTGGAGAGAGCTAGCTGCAGATTTTATCAAGCATTACCAGTACAACACAGACATGGCTCCCAACAGAACTCAACTGTTGAGCATGTCCCAGAAAAATGATGAAAGTTTCAAAGAATACGAGCAAAGGTGGCGTGAATTGGCGGCCAGGGTGCAGCCACCAATGCTGGAAAAGGAAATGTTGGATATGTTTATGGACACACTGCCTAAGCACTATTATGAAAAGCTTTTGCCTTGTTCGCTAGGCAAGTTTGCAGATGTGATCGCAATTGGACAAAAGATAGAGGTTGGAATTAAGGCTGGAAAAGTTTCTAGTGGTGATGGATCGTCTTCCGGGCATGGAAATAAGCCATTTGATGGTTATAAGAAGAAATGAGAAGCCAATTCTGTCTCATCCTATAGGGGAAAGGGGAAACAAAAACAAAACTATAACCAGCAGGTGGCTTCCGTGGTTATTCCTGCAGCACTTCCACCTCAAGCAGCGCCTCAATAACAGAAGCGAGTTCAATGCCAGTATCCAGCCAGACAGAGAACAGCTGATAGACACTTTGATACTCCACCTCTACCATACTCACAATTGTTTCAGCATTTGCTTCAGTTGAAGTTAGTTGAAAAGAGGACTTTGGCTCCTCCTGTTGGTACTCCGCCTCCCGGATACAATGCTAACGCCCATTGTGATTTTCACTCCGGGGCACCGGGGCATCATCTCGAGGACTGTAAAGCTTTCAAGCATAAAGTCCAGGACTTGGTAGATTCAAAGGCTATCAGCTTTGCTAATGATGGACCTAATGTTGTGCAAAACCCGATGCCTGATCACAATGGACTGAGGGTGAATGCAATAATTGAGGAATGTGAAGCTTTGAATTTGATCATGGATGTTGAGGAGCTGAAAACTCCGCTGGCTGTGGTTAAAAACAGGTTATTGAAGGGTGGCGTCTATCCGGGTTATGATGAGAACTATTCAGATTGTTTGACAAAGGTCAATGGTTGTGATTCGCTGAAGAGGGGTATCCAGGATATGATTAATGAGGGCTGTTTACAGTTTGATAGAGGTAATCAACAAAAAGAGGCTGTTAATGATGATGTTGCTACTATTGTTATTCCTTTCAAGACAATTGTAATATCAGGGCCAGCGAGACCAGCGCCGGTTGTTATTTTAGGTCCTAAACCCATTCCGTATGAAAGTACTAAGGATATTCCCTGGAATTACGGCGCAGAGGTGTTTGTCAATGGACAAAAGCAGGAATTAATGACTGCTCCACCAGTGAGTACTAGTTTAGAAGCTAAAGTTGAGACTGATGCTATAACAAGAAGTGGTAGAGTGCTTACTCCTATTAATGATCAACCCAGTACTTCTAGGCAAGATAGGGGAAAATGGGTAATAGATGGTTCTGTTCAGACTCCAGTGATTGTTGATTCTGCGGTAAAGCCGGTGGATGATGCTTTTTCTGAAAATGTCGAGGAATTTATGAGGCTCATCAGGAAAAGTGATTACAAAATTGTGGACCAGTTACATCAGACCCCGTCCAAGATCTCTATTCTGTCTTTGCTATTGTTTTCTGATGCTCACAGGAATGCTCTTCTGAAGGTTTTGAATGCACCCTACGTTCCTCAAGAGATTTCTGTTAACCAGCTGGAAGGGGTTGTAGCGCATGTGAATGCGGGTAATGGCTTGGGTTTCACAGATCTTGATTTGACTCCCGCAGGGAGGAATCATAACAATGCCCTGCATATTTCGATTGAGTGTCGAGGTTCACTGATGTCACATGTTTTGGTTGATACTAGATCATCGTTGAATGTATTACCCAAGAAAGCATTAATGAAGTTAGATACCAGGGGACTTATTTATACACCAAGTGACTTGGTGGTGCGAGCTTTTGATGGCTCGAAGAGATCTGTCTTTGGTGAGATTGTGCTTCCGATCAAGGTTGGACCGGAAATCTTTGATGCAACATTTTATATAATGGATATTCAGCCAGCATACAGTTGTCTGTTGGGTCGTCCTTGGATCCATGGTGCAGGCGCTGTAACCTCCACTTTGCATCAAAAGCTGAAATACATGGTTGATGGTCACGTAGTGACAGTGTGCGGAGACGAAGACATAATGATTACTCAGCTGTCAACTTTTAAATACGTGGAAGTGGATGGTGAAATTCATGAGACGTTGTGCCAGGGATTTGAGAAGGTGAAGGTTTCTGAAGAGGTTATCCAGTCTGAAGCTATAGAGGAGCCTGCAGGGGCAAATCAACATGAGATCTCTATGTCTTCGTTTAAAGACGCCAAAGCTGTGGTTGAAGCTGGTAGATCACAGAGGTGGGGCCAGGTGGTTGAAGTTCAGGAGAAGAGGAATACCTATGGATTGGGATACAAGCCATCCAGAAGAGATGGGGATCCTCCCAAATTCTATGGCCCAGTCCGTTTCACCAGCGCCGGGACAGTGTTAGTGCCATTGAGGAAGAAGGGGACAGTGATTGTGACATGGATAGTTGGATCTGCCCTTACGTCCCAGGAGAAAGTCTGTGCAACTGGTCTGCTAAAAGAGTCATTCAAGTGACTGGCTTCGAGTAATTGCTTTTATTTCCTATTATGTTAATCCTGCGTTCTGCCCAAGACGTAGTGATTTTATTTGTAGGGCTTTTAACTGTTGCATGTTTTGCTTTATCATCAATAAAGGACTTTTCACACTCAAATATTTTGATCTCTGTCTTTCTATTTTTTTTATGCATTAAAAACCCACATCAAAATGGCAATGTGTTTCTTTTGTTGCATACATAATAAAACATACCTCATCAATCAGCAGGTCTCTTTGTTCAGATGACACCTATCATGACTCAGCTATAGCTCGGTATGACTTTGACAATCCAATCTATCAGGCTGAAGAAGAGACTGACAAAGATTGTGAACTGCCCGAAGAGTTAGTCAGATTGTTGAAGCAAGAGGAGAGAGTCATCCTACCTCATCAGGAGGAAATTGAGATTGTGAATCTGGGAACTGAGGACACCAGAAAGGAAGTAAGGATAGGGGCTGCATTGGAAGACAGTGTCAAGGGAAGATTGGTTGAAATGCTCCATGAGTATGTGGACGTCTTCGCCTGGTCTTACCAATACATGCCTGGGCTCGATATTGATATTGTTGTACACTGGTTACCACTTAAAGAAGGTTATGCTCTGGTCAAGCAAAAGTTGAGAAGAACTAAACCGGAGATGTCTGTCAAAATCAAGGAAGAGGTTCAGAAACAGCTAGATGCCGTTTTCTTGCCGTGACAAATTATCCTCCATGGGTTGCTAACATCGTGCCTGTACCTAAGAAGGATGGGAAGGCCAGGATGTGTGTTGATTACAGGGATTTGAACAGAGCAAGCCCAAAGGACGATTTCTCGCTCCCTCACATTGACGTGTTAGTTGACAATACTGCTCAGTATTCGGTGTTTTCCTTCATGGATGGCTTCTCTGGGTATAACCAAATCAAGATGGCCCCAAAGGACATGGAGAAAACAACATTCATAACACCGTGGGGAACTTTCTGCTACAAAGTGATTCCCTTTGGATTGAAAAATGCAGGGGCAACTTACCAGCGGGCGATGGTGACTCTCTTTCATGATATGATTCACAAAGAGATTGAGGTCTATGTTGATGACATGATTGCGAAGTCACAGACGGAGGAAGAACATCTGGTAAATCGTCAGTCACTATGATGATAATCAAAGTAATCATTTTTGCACATAGACCTTTCTGTTGGTTTTGCAGAATGACAGGTGTACCTCCCCAGTAGAGTTGCTCTCCCCAACTTTGAAGTCTGATCGTCCTCAACAGCTTGATGATCTCCCCAGTCAGAGTATCGAGGATCGTCTTCCTCAACAGAGTATAAAGAAGTGACTTCCCAAGCGAAGCCGTTGAGGATCATCCCCCTCAGCAGGGTATAAGAGGTTTACCCTTAGCCAGAGTAGTGATTTGGCTCATATTTCCTCAGCAGAAGTGCAGAGGGTTATATACCCAGCCGAGGTTGTGTTTGGATTATTATTCCCCAGCAAGCATTCAGAGGTTGATTGCTCTAAGGTGGATTTTGTTGTATCTACAGCAGGAGATTCGTGGACAAAGATGTTATTATCCCCACAGAGTCCTGAGGTCTACTTTCCTCAGTTGGTTAGAAAGTATAGTCTCACCGACAACGGTTTGATCTAACCCCCAGCCAGGGTTGTGATTTGGCTTATCTTTCCCCAAGCAGGTTTGCTGATCATGGCCAGTATTCCCCAGCAGGGTAGAAGTACTAATATTCCCCGACAGGGTAAAGGTAAGAGCATCTTCCAAGAAGAGTCTAAAGGTGCTCATATCCTCAAGGAGAGTCTAAAGGTGCTCATATCCCCAAGCAGAGTCTGATGGTGATTGGTATCCCCAGCTGGTCTTAGGACCAATCATTTTTGGCAGGCGTCAAATCCAAGTTCTGGAGTATTTGGTGATCCCCGGCGGAGGAGTTTACATCTTCAGTATTCATCTCCCTACCCAGCTGAGTGGGTATTCTCTCGGAGTTTCGTCCATATCCAGCAGAATTGTCGATCTTGATATTCCCCGGCTGAGCGGGTATTCTCTTGGAGTTTCGTCCATCCCCAACAGAGTGGGCTTTCTCTCGGAGCTTTCATCTCTAGTAGAATTTGTGATCAATGTCTTCCTCAGCGGAGTGAAGTCTTTCTCAGCAGGGTCTCATGTTTCGGAGGACAATTTATTTTTGTCGTCCCCAGGGGAGTTTGCCTTCGCCTTCAGCATTTATTTTGCTGAGGCACCTCTTTTGCATTGCATAAGCATTCTTGCATGGCATCCTCCCAAACGCGTAGCATTTCCACTTCGTGTGGATCATTACGGAAAAATTCAAACATATGCATTCGAAGCATAAGCCAGGTTTGATATCCTTTACCAGTTCCTTTCCCTAGCAGAAAGGGACATGATTCAGGAGATGTTGTTTAACATGACACTGCAACCAGTGGATTCGTCCTTCTTGTTGGTCCTTCCTACACTCCCCCGCAGAGTTGTCCGTTTAGATTTCTATTCCCCAGCGGATTCATCTTTGTAGATTTGTTGATTCTACTTATTTCAGGTTTGAAAGCCCATCTTTTCGAGTTCGGATTCGACCATCTTCTTTTATCCCAACTATTGGTTGGTATCTTTTCTTGGTTATCCCAACTATTGGTTGGTATCTTTTCTTGGTTATCCCAACTATTGGTTGGTACCCTTCTTTAATCCCAACTATTGGTTGGTATCTTTTCTTGGTTATCCCAACTATTGGTTGGTACCCTTCTTTTATCCCAACTATTGGTTGGTATCTTTTCTTGGTTATCCCAACTATTGGTTGGTACCCTTCTTTCATCCCAACTATTGGTTGGTATCTTTTCTTGGTTATCCCAACTATTGGTTGGTACCCTTCTTTTATCCCAACTATTGGTTGGTATCTTTCTTGGTTATCCCAACTATTGGTTGGTACCCTTCTTTTATCCCAACTATTGGTTGGTATCTTTTCTTGGTTGTCCCAACTATTGGTTGGTACCCTTCTTTTATCCCAACTATTGGTTGGTATCTTTTCTTGGTTATCCCAACTATTGGTTGGTACCCTTCTTTTATCCCAACTATTGGTTGGTATCTTTCTAGGTTATCCCAACTATTGGTTGGTACCCTTCTCTTATCCCATCTATTGGTTGGTATCTTTTCTTGGTTATCCCAACTATTGGTTGGTACCCTTCTTCTATCCCAACTATTGGTTGGTATCTGCTGTGTCTAAGTCCACTTTCGGTTGGCAAACACTTACCTTTGATCCCCACAGGTTGCAAATTTCCGGGTTCTTTTTTTGTATTCAATCACCTTCTACCTCGAATGTCTGAGAGCCGTTGCTATCACCCTTTCAGGTCCAAGTTGAATGAATAGGGGCAGTTGTAACACCCCAAAATTTGCCCTCTTACTTTTAGCTAACTGGCTTATGTTTCTTTGCATTTTTGCATTAGCATTTGTGCATGGCATTGGTTCTTAGCATGGGATCAAGGTACTTGGTTCATCTCAAAGGAGTCTCAAGCCTCAAGGTGGTTTGAGGAGTTCATCATATCTCTATAAGGTCAAGAATGGCAGAGGATTTCAAAGGAATCATTCCCTCATAACCAGAGGGACCAAATTAGGGTTTTGGTTCAAAGGACTTCTTGAAGGGCTTTGAGGATTCAAGCATGTTCTTATGGTATTCCATATGCTCACAAATACTCATGGAGGAAAGACTTGGCTAGTGTTTCATTGTGAAAGATGTTCAGTGGATCAGTTACTTGTGAAGTAAGCAAAAGTCAACAGTGAGAGGGGAAGTCAACTGTGGAATTTTAGGTTCTCTTTAGGGTTTTCAAGGTCTCACATCCTTATTTGGTCTTCAAGGGTCAAGATTCATGTCATTCACCAAGAATCAAGGGCTTGTACAAACGTTACTAAATTTGGAAAATGACCTATAATGAGAACTTTCCATTTTTGGCAGTTTTTTCACCACATTCAACTTGGCTTTTCATCACCAAAGAAGTTTCAGATGAATTTTCCTCAAACATGAAAGTTGAAGATCATTCTCTCCCCTTTCCAACAAGTACTAGAACTTGTTCATACCTTTTGTAGAACTCAAGTTATGGCTAAGGCAAGGCAAGGTGCATTTTGAGGTTTTTCATGTGTACCAATTTTTTCCACCCTTGGCATTTTCACTCAAAAGGACTTGTAATCACTTCAATTGGTTCATGTCACATTGTACCATCAAAGTACAAGTCAAGAGGAGCATTTTTGACCTTTGTTTCATGCCAAACCGTGCCATATTCTTGGTGTATTTAACAAATGAATAATTTGCAAGTTGATTCATATCTCACAAATTGGACCATTTCAAAGCCCAAATCCAATTCAGGTGTGATTAGCAAGTCAAGTGTGAATGATTCATCATGAAAAGCATGAAGGTGCATGTGGGAATCAAGTGGTTGAACACAAATTGCAAATTTGCAAAACCACTCAAAACTCATTAACCAAGGGATTAATCAACTTTTAATCATGATCAGAGGTCTAATGAGGTGTATATAAGCTAACTCATACGCACCAAATTAGGTCATGCACCCTCATTTGCTCAGAATCTCATTTTGCTCATCCAAGCTTTCTCTCTTCGAAACTCTCTCATCTTAAGGGTTTCTGAAGAAATTTTTTCATATTCTTGATCTACACACTTGGTAGAGTAAGAATCGACCATTGTTTTGAGCTCTGAGCAAGGTTTTCATCAAGTTGATTTCAATTTGGTTCAAGTTCAAAGTCTTAGGTCTAGCCAGATTCAAGCCTCTATTTGCATTTATTTTGCAAATAGAGCTCAAAAGAGGAAGATCTGCAGCTTTTGGAAGGGTTTCTTGGTGTATTTCGAGCTCTGCAATCTTCAGGTTAGCTCACTTTTCATGATCATATAACTTGAATTTTAAGCTTGCATGATGATCTATGATGTTCACTGATGATGCTGATATGTTTGGTTTTGATTTTGGACGTGTGAATTTCTTGAATTTTGAGATTGAAAGTTTTAGATCCAAACTTATTTCTTTCGATTTGACTTGTATGTTGATCTTTTTTTGAAATGGACATGATATTTGAAATCCTTGTTGAATTCTGGTCAAGATAGTATGCTCATGTTTGTTTTCTGAGATTTTTTGTGATAACTCCACCGTGGGAGCCACCGGAGAAGACGACCGGAGCTAGGGCTCCGACGTCTGGTTCACTTTCAGGTGAACTGAGGATTCAATGAAGGTGATGATGTCTGGACCGTTGGATCCTTTGATCTGATGGTCATAAGTGTGCCAGATCTTTTGATTTTCTTGTTTTAATTTTAATGTGCGCGTGTGTCTTTCCACGTTTGTTACCATGCACACTCAGATCTGAGCGTTGATCTTGTTTAATTGTGTTTAGATTGATTGGATCTGGAACATTGATTTAATCTGATGGTTTGGATTCTGCCAGCACATTAAAATTGTCATGTGATGTTCACGTGTTTTATTTTTAATTTCTGATGATTTGGTTTGCGCGCGTATATCATTGCTATCATGTACTTTCAATCCCAGCCTTTGATCATGTATACCTTGGTTTTGATTGACTGATTGTGTGACGTTGGATTGATCTTGTGGCTAGAGTGTTTGACTGGGTCTTTGGTTTTTTTTGTTGACATGTGCTGGTGGATTATTTGGATTGGGCCTATTACTTGCACCCCCTTATTTGATCCAAGTCTTTTTATAACGTGTTTGGGCTGCTATCTGAACCCCCCTGAGTTTATTTCTTCCTTTTTATTTTCTTAATTGTGCATTTCCATTTTTATTTTTTAAAATTAATTAGATGCATCCAAAAATCCCAAAAAAATTCATGAAGCATATTTATCATTTTTTATAAAATTTTGGCAAATTTTATTTTTCATTTTTATTTTATTTTGTGCCTCTGAATTAATTGTTTAATTAATTTATTTTTTATTTGTTTCAATTGTGCACACCCTGCCTTGCTGATTTTTGTTCTCATCATCTATATATGATATGCATTCCATTCTTTTTGCATACTTCAAAGGACACTTTGAAGTTCATAAAAAAAACTTTCCCATATTTTTAAAATCATTTCATATTGCATTTTGGTCCCCCTCTTTTGCATATTGAATCATGTTTCTTACTTGATCTTTGCTTAATTGTTTGAGTTGCTTAACTTGTGAATTTTTGTGAGATCTTTTGACATGTGATTGGCTTCTGACTTAGGTCATTTGAGTTTTAATCTCACAATTTTTGAATGTCATTTGATATATGTTTGCTTGTTTGTGCTTAAGTGACTTATGCATGATTATATCTTGACATCTCTTTACACAAGTTGATTTTCCATGCCTAATTGATTGAGTTCCTTTTTGATTCTTTGCATGAGCTTTTGATATGATGTTTACCCCTGGTTGAGGTCCTTTGAGACTTAATTTTTCAATTTGTGGATCATGTTTGAGTATGCTTAAGTGTTTGGACTTTTAAGTTTCCATTGGTGGATTACTTTGATGCATGTCTTGAAGGTGTTGCTTGATAATTGACCTTGTATGACTTAAGTTTGGTTTGGTATGACATTGATGCATATGCTACTGCCCCTTGAGTTCCTTACTTGGTTTTCATTTCACTTGAACATAGTTGAATGCATTTGGTTTGAATTGTATGATAAACATCATTACCTTTCCTTTTGTGGACTTCTTTGGATCATAATGCTTCATGATATGATTTCCTTTTGCATATGTGAATTGGTGGTGATAATATGATCTTGGTTCTGACTTGCTTTCATCTTCATCTTATCTTTCTCATTTCATCTTGATATGAAGTTCATATATGCTTAATTGTGCATTTCATACAAGTATGCTTGCATTCTTTCATGATTACCTTTGCATGCTTACTTGAATTCTTTTGCATTGATCTTTGAAACATTTTTGATGTTTTGAGTTGGACATTTATGATGTGATGTGCTTGCTGCCATTTATTGTATCTCATCTTCTCCTTCTCTTTCTCTTTTCTTCTCTTTCACTCTCTTCCTCCCATGAATCTCAAGACTTGTTTAAGTCTAGGATTCTTTCCCTTTAGAGCTACCTAGTCCAACTTAATTTTTGATTAAGCTTGGAGTAGGATTAGCATTAGGTTTTAGGTAGTTGTCCTTCCTAAACCTCACTAACCATAGGTCATCCATGCATGATAACATTAGGACTCTTAGTTTCCCTTTAGAGTTTCCTTTTGTGTCTTCTCTCTTCTCATCTCAAAACTTCTTGAAAACACTCAATAAAGATAAAGTGTATTGCGCACGAGCCTTAATCGTGGGGAATGAGAAATGAGGGGCTTCCTCTCATCTTTCTAGAGTGCTTAGCGAGCGTCCTGTCTTGGGACGATTCGTTAAGTATTCGTCCCTGTGCCCTAGACTTTGGTGCAATGCAAGTTATGAACTAACTTAAAAGAAAACACTTCTGTCTAAAAAACACAAAAACAAATTCAAATATTTTTATCCTTCGGGATTGTTTGGTTCCAGACCATTTTCAGAAAAGGGCACGTTACCTTCCGTCTGAGTCGCAAACAGGCAACGACCCTAACTGCCAGACGCGAATCTAACGTCGCTCATAAAAAACACTTACCCATCCGTGGTCGTACCCACGAACTACATTAGCTCTGATTCCTCTCTCTCATCCGATTGAGGATATGTAGGCACAAGACAGCGATTGTCTTAGCGAGCAACCTTCCCCCACAGTTCCCGTCCGAACTACGTTGACTCTGACTTTCCCATTGCACTGAGGGAGTACGTAGGCCTAGGGCATTGAATATGTCCTACCGAGTCCGTCTTAGTCATCCCCATCCCCGTTTTCTTTTGTTCAGCCATATATAGTAGGACAACTCACCCTCCGTTTAGACAACAAGCGTGGATCCCATCGAGTACTATGGATGCGTGGGGTGCTAACACCTTCCCCTCGCATAACCGACTCCCGAACCCAGACTATGGTTGCGATGACCATGTTTTTCCCCCTTTCTCTTCAGGTTTATGCAGTGTTTCCTTTCCCTCTCTCGGGATAAATACACATTGCTGGTGACTCTGTGTTTTCTGCGCCACTCTCGCGTTTGTACCGTTGGATGCAAATCTTTCGGGAGCGACACTAAACTAATCATGGAAGAGAGAGTGGCTAATGCATCAGCCATGTGATTCTCTTCACGAGGGATATGGTGAAACTCGATTCTGTTGAAGAATGGTAACAACCTTATCGCGTAGTCTTTGTAAGGGATCAGTCCTGATTGGTATGTGTTCCAATCTCCTTTGATCTGATTGATAACTAGGGCCGAGTCGCCATATACATCCAAGTTCTTGATCCTCAAGTCGATCGCTTCTTCGAGACCCATGATATAAGCTTCGTATTCGGCCTCGTTGTTTGTGCACTTGAATGTTAATCGGGCGGTGAAAGGAATGTGGGTACCCTGAGGTGTTATGATGATTGCCCCGATTCCGTTTCCATAATGGTTGACAACTCCGTCAAAGATTAGTCCCCATTGGGAACCTGGTTCTGGCCCTTCACTAGGTAGCGGTTCATCGCAATCTTTCATTTTTAAATACATGACGTCTTCGTCTGGGAAGTCAAACCTGATTTATTCTTGATAGTCAATCGGTTGATGAGCCAAATGATCAGCTAAAATACTTCCTTTGACAGATTTTTGAGCATGGTACTCAATGTCGTATTCTGATAAAAACATCTATCAACGGGCGATCCTTCGCGTGAGAGCAGGTTTTTCAAAGACGTACTTGATTGGATCCATTTCGGAGATTAACCAAGTAGTGTGACGAATCATATACTGGCGAAGAAGTTTGGATGCCCAAGCCAGAGCACAACAAGTTTTCTCAAGCATAGTGTATCGAGTTTCACAGTCGGTGAATTTCTTGCTCAAATAGTAGATGGCAGACTCTTTCCTTTTGGTTTCGTCCTGCTGGCCGAGTACACAACCCATTGAGTCTTCCAAGACTATTAGGTAGATGATCAGTGGTCTTCCTTTCACTGGAGGTGATAGAATCAGTGGGTTCAAGAGGTATTCCTTGATACTGTCGAAGGCGGTTTGGCATTCTTTTGTCCAAACGCAGTCCTGATTCTTTTTGAGTAATTTGAAGATTGGTGCGCATGTAGCGGTCATGGGGAATATAAATTTGGAAATGTAGTTCAACCGTCCCAAGAATCCCCTGACTTGTTTTTCAGTCTTTGGAGAAGGCATGTCTTGAATGGCCTTAACTTTGTCAGGATCAACCTCAATTCCTTTCTGGCTAATGATGAACCCTAAAAGTTTTCCCGAACGAACACTCAATGTGCACTTGTTGGGATTCAAGTAGAGTTTGTACTTTCTCAGACGCTCGAATAGCTTTGACAGGTGGGTCAGCTGCTCTTCTTCTGTCCTAGATTTGGCAATCATATCATCGACATATACTTTGATTTATTTATGTATCATGTCATGAAACAGAGTAGTCATGGCCCGTTAATAGGTCGCCTCGGCGTTCTTCAAACCGAACGGCTTTACCCTGTAATAAAAAGTGCCCTATGGGGTGATGAACGGAGTTTTCTCCATGTCTTCCGGTGCCATTTTTATTTGATTTAGCCCGAGAATCCATCCATGAAGGAGAAGACTTTGAACTTTGCGGTACTGTCTACCAACATGTCAATGTGTGGTAAGGGAAAGTTATCCTTTGGACTGGCTTTGTTCAGATCCCTGTAGTCTACACACATTCTGACCTTTCCGTCCTTTTTTGGAAATGGTACTATGTTGGCTAACCATTGAGGATATTCTGATGTAGCGAGGAAACCCGCGTCAATCTGTTTCTGTACTTCCTCTTTGATTTTGATGGCCATGTCTAGGTGAGTCCGTCTCAGCCTTTGTTTTACCGGCGGACATTCTGATCTTAACGGTAGATGATGTTCCACGATGCTGGTATCCAACCCTGGCATGTCCTGATAGGACCAAGCAAACACATTGGGAAACTCTTTGAGAAGCTTTATCAAACTTTCTTTGATAGTTCGACTGAGCAGTGCCCCAGTCTTGACTTCTTTTCTCTCTTTTTCTGAACCCAAGTTGACCATTTCCAACGGCTCTTTGTAAGGTTCAATGGACCTTTCCTCTTGTCTGAGTAGTCGGGAGATATCTTCTGGAATTTTTTTGTCATTTTCTTCTTCAGCCTCAAATACCGGGAATTCAAAGTTTGGAGAAGGCATTGGATCGTATGTTTCAACGGGGTTTAACACAAGTAATCTGCATGACGCGATGATTTGTTTTAGAAGAGATAGAGAGAATGCGAGAGTGTGTGCAGTGTATTTTTTGAAAACTTCTTGTTTTTATTATTTGAGTTGTTTTTAGGATTACCATTTTCTGAAAAAGCGAAAAGAGAAAACAGCAATAAAATGCGGAAATTACAGAACAACGTTATTTTATTTATGATCTGGTCGATTCTTGAAACTACAGCCCTATAAAACAAAACTCAGTCGCTTTGGGCAAAGCGAAGAGGTACATTTACAGAAAGTGAGCCCTATCAAAACATTCGTTTCACCTGGGCAGGGTGAAAGGTTAAAACAAAGACGACAATTACTTAGACTTGTGAACAACTTTTGGGACATCGACAGCGACTCATTGGCGGCAAACTCCTCGGTGAATCACAAAGTCTGGTACCTTCCTTCTTGATTTGTATTCAAAAATAACGCTGATTTCTGGTGGAGCAGGATCATTGGAATATGTCTCCCCGACAAAGTTGTCGTAGGAGTATTCTTTAGCTGTATCTTGCACACTATTTGCACTCTCAGGCAGATCTCCCCATCCAGTTGGCTGGATGTCTTCGAGCCTGATACGAGAGCTTTCGGGAGCGGTATACTTGACCATGAAGTTGTATTGGCCACTTGGCTGTCCTAGAGTGTCCCACAGTTCTTTGGAACTGGAGGGGTCATCCCTTTTGATGATGTTGACCTTGGGAAAAGCGTAGTTAAGGAAATCTTGTCCTGCAATCTTTGCAAATTCAGTGTTGTACTGGATATCTTCTGAATTCCCTGAGTAATGATCCCATGATTCGGCGGGGACGCAAGTATTCTTTTCAATGATGCTCAGTTAATAGGCATCGTTCGGCTGACTCTTTTGCCCTGAGTCTCCTGGGTACGGCTGCCAGATAGGCAGGCCATCCATTGGGCCATAATAGTCACGGTCAAAGTTATCTTTCATCGGAGTTTCTTCCTCTAATGAGTTTGGTGGAGCACGACATTCTTCCGGATCACAATCTTCGTATATCATCTTGACATTCGGCCTTGGTATATATCTCGGACTTTGTGTGGGAAAGCAAAATGGCATAGGAACCTCTCCCTAAGACATATAACCGTCCTCATTAAGATAGGACTTCCACTCTTCATCTGTATCGCAGGAGTCACCCTCGTTGATGGTATGGACTTCTTAAGACACTGGGTGAAGGAAACCTCCACTGTGGAAGTAGTTTTGAATGGAATGAAGACTTTCATTGTTAGCAGCAGTCTGGGTACAGGTTGAGGAAAAACCAAGACCTTTCTTTGCCTTGTTATCAGTAGGAATGACAAGTTGTCCCCATCCTTTTCCATTTTTAATTTTGATCACTTTGAGAGCATCTCTGTACGAGAAAATCGATGTTCCTTTTTCTGACTGGTTGTCGTTGCTCACCGAAAGTGCTTGGAACTGGGTTCCTACAACCTCCTTCGGTTCTACACAAGTGGACGATGATAAGTTGCTCACGATCAAGGTTTGTTCTCCGCAGACTGTGACTAGTTGGTCATTCTTGACGAACTTCAGCTTCTGGTGAAGTGTCGAAGTGACTGCCCCAGCCTCGTGTATCCAAGGTCTAACAAACAGCTATATGCTGCCCGGATGTCCATGACTTGGAAAGTGACTTGGAAAGTGTGAGGACCGACAGTTATGGGAAGATCGACTTCGCCGATAACTGTTTTTTTGGATCCGTCAAATGCTTTGACGATGACCTCACCGCCTCTCATCGGAGATCCTTAAAATGATAGTCGCATTAAAGTAGACTTTGGCATAACATTCAGAGCTGGTCCGGTGTCTACCAGTACGCTGGCTAATGCATCGTCCTGGCAGTTTATTGTAATATTTAGTGCCATATTGTAATTTTGGCCCTCTTCCGGCAGTTCCTCATCACTGATCCCCAAGTTGTTGCAAGAAGTGATGTTGGAGTTGATGATGTCGAATTGTCTTATTGTCACATCCTGTTCCATAAAGGCCTGCTCTAAGACTTTCTGTAGAGCCTCCCTGTGAGCCTCGAAACCGAATAAAAGAGATAGCACAGAGATTTTGGAAGGAGTTTGCAACAGTTGATCAACAATGTTGTACTCACTCTTCTGGATGACCTTTAGCATCTCATCGTTGTTCTTTGAAAGGTCGGGACTACTGGATTTACCGAATGGTTGATTAGGAACTTCTGTTTGAGGTTCCTTTTCTTTGGTGGGTTCTCCAACTCCTCGGTTGAAGATTCAGCCGCTCCGTGTTACCCAACTGATGTCTGCAACATTCACGACAGATGGTAATGGAGTTTCCTTTCCATTCTTAATTTTTGTTGCACCGTATTTGTAAGGGATAACCTTATCGGATTTGTACGGTACTGGTCCTGGCAGATAGATAACTACAGGAGCCTTCTGATTTTTCTCACCATCGTAGTTGGCTTCGATTGGTTCGAGGTTGAGAATCCTTCCACCATCACGAGGAACTCTTGATTCACGGAGTAGAGGGATAATGGTGCACACATCTTTGGCCACTTCTCATTTTGGGATTAAGACAACATCTTTGCCTTGATTAGGATGATAGTCTGACATTGAACCAGAGCTTGACCATGGTTGAATCTCTTTGTGGTCCAACTAACCTTGAAGGGCTGCCCGCACGAGGTAGCATCCTTAATTATTCTATGAGCAAACTCTACAGCGCTCATAGTTATGTGGTGGCACCCGACCATGTCTGCTTTGTATGCAGTGTAACCTCACTAGATCTGTTTCCATTAATCTAACATCTTGACTTTGATGCCTAGTAGGGTTCCCATTAGTCATGCTGACTTGTTGTGTGTCTTCATCTAGATAGATCGGAAGCCACCAGTGGTTTAACAAGTGTTGCAGTGTCCTCTGAATGAGTGCACATCCTTGGTCACTCCCACGACACACTTTACAGTTTCGATAATCATACGAAGTCAGAAAACTGAGCTGGACTTGTGTAGCGTGTAATTCCACCAAGATGGTATTCATCAAGCGAATATCAAAGATTTGAATCATATTCACTTGATAATAACTTCTATTGCGGTAATCCTGAATCCATCCAAGATCCATCTGACGCTGGAGGGCCTCTTGTACAAAAGAGTATCCCTGATTGTTTACCGAGCATGTCAGACATGAACCATAATCGTGTCGTGTCAAATCATGATGTTGGCTTTGCCTTGAGTGCATTGCCACCAAGTTGACATTCATCGCACGGATGTCGTGGTTTTGAATGATGTTGGAATTCGTATAAGTCATGTTGACCTCACGGATTCGGTGATCTTGGATCCACCCGAGATCCATCTGTTCCTGTAAAACTGATTGCACCACAGAACATCGTTGATTGTTTTTAGAGCAGATATCACACTAGTGATAGTTATGAGACGGTACATGACCATATCCACTTTGTCTGCAATGCATCTTGACCAGGTTGGTTCCTAATAAGAGTACATCGTGAATTTCATAATTGTGCTTAAACTCTTCCTCAATCAAATTTACCGCAGCTTTCTCATGTTGAGGCAACGGGTTCGTCTGTATATTTGGATTTGTATCCTTGAAGGATAAGACCCCGCTCCTAACAAGCTTTTGCACATCAGATTTAAAGCTGAGGCAGTTTTCTATGTTATGCCCTAGTCTTCCTTGATGATAAGGACAAGTATGATCCACTTTAAACCAAAAGGGCAGATTTTCTAGTACTGTAAGAGGAGCCCAAGTTTGGACGTGTCCTTTGACCAGTAGTAATGGAAATAGTTCTGCGTACAACATCGGTATAGGGTCGAACCCTGGTGGTCACGTTGTACGGTTGTTGTTGTACTGAGGACGAGCCTGTTGAAGAAGTTGTTGTGTCCTTTGCTGATATTGCTATTGATTCGGTTGGCTCTGAGCAACCAGAGGTTGATACATTGGAACACGTGCAGGGTTGAAAGCAGGAGTTACACCTGCTACTGGTTGGTACCGTCGCCTTTGCCTTCTGAGAGAGATATTGCCAATATCTTGCTCTTTTTTTTTAGGAAGAGCACTACCGTATCTTTTGGTACTGCTTGATGGTCCAACATCTTTTACTAAATGTCCTTCTTGGACTGCTTCCTCAAGACGAACTCCCATGCCAACCATCTCAGTGAAGTCACTGGGCGCACTGGCGACCATTCTGTCGTAGTAAAATGAGCTCATGGTTTTTAAGAAGATCTTTGTCATCTCTTTTTCCTCAAGAGGTGGACAAATTTGGGCGGCAATTTCACGCCATCTCTGAGCATATTCCTTGAAGGTTTCCTTGTCCTTCTGTGACATAGCTCTAAGTTGATCTATGTCTGGTGCCATGTCCAGGTTATACTTATATTGTTAAACAAAGGTAGCGCCAAGATCTCTGAAAGTGACGATCTTAGTGCGGTTTAAACCCATGTACCATTTGAGTGCGACACCAGTTAAACTATCATGGAAATAGTGGATCAGTAGCTGTCGGTTTTCTGTCTGAGTTGACATCCTCCGAGCATACATCACCAAATGACTTTGAGGGCAAGAGTTACCCTTGTACTTTTCAAATTCGGGAACCTTGAATTTGTGCAGAACTTTCACATTGGGGACCAAACAAAGGTCTGCGGCGTCCTTTCCAAATAGATCCTAATCGCAAATGGCTTGCAGTTCCTTCTGCATCTCCAGGAATTGTTCCTGGAACTCATTCATCCTGTCGTACATAATTTCGTTTCCACCAGACGGTATCTGTGGAATCTTCCCTTCCAGGACAGTGTGTACCACGGGTGGTGGTATAGTTACTACGGTAGTGACCCTTGGTGCTTCCCTCTCCCGAAGTTTGTAACCTTCAGGAGTTGCTGTCATGCCCCTTACATCTTCGTTTTCTCGAAGTTTGTAACCTTCAGGCCCATCAGCTCCTGCTGTAGTTTCCGGATCTTTCGTGATCGGCGGAATATGTCCTTCCAGGATATAGTTAATAGGCATGCCCCAGGGACGGTCTTTAGGCATGTTATACCGAGGATCAAACTTTTCCACTATGGGTGTAGATGTGATCTCTGAGATCACAGTCCTTTGTTGTTGCATCTGAGTTGTTGCCAGATCTTGCATGTCATTGTGAAGTTTCCTCAGATCTTCTTTCAAAGCGTCGAGTTCTCCTCTCAACTCTCTGTTCTCTTCCTCAAGATCATCCATTTTCTTTTGTCGATTGGCCCGAGTATTGTATGAATGAGACAGTTTGACTCTAGAATCGAGACACAAACGTGAGATTCATAGGTAAGAAGAATGCGTTATGTGAGATTGATGAATGATATCCAATGATTACATTAATAATTTTTTGTTTAATCAAAAGAAACATCAACAATTGGATTGCAAATATCATACAGTGGGGAAACCCCATTTTATTGAATTCAAAGATTGCGGAAATGGAAATACAGTAATTTACAAAGTGCTATAAGAGGAAAAGTCTAAACTTATGGATCCTGAGTCCTCTCTGAGGATAGCTCAGGTGCTAGTTCAGGTGCTTTCCTTTTCTTTTACCGGGGCTCTTGAGCCGTTGTCGGGTTGTCATTCCTTTGCCAAGTGAAAGGAGCGAGTAAATTCCTCTGGTTATCTTGATTTTCTACAGCATGTTGCTCTAAAATTTCGATCAGACCATCTTTTTCTTTTAATAGTTGTTTGTATTTTGTTACACTCCACATTGAGAATACGGTACTTGTTCTTCCAAGACTTCTTCTCCTGTTGAACTTTGTTAAGAGTAACCTGGAGTTTTTCCATATCAGACATAAAATAAAGGAAAAATTTCTTCAACGGAAGAACTTCTTGACGAGGGTAAGGCATCCTCAGCTTGAGAGCTCTAGTTTGTACCCAGTGGAGATAAGGTTCCACAGAGACACAATCTGGTTTCCCTAGAGACTCTCTTCCTTTCCTATCAACATGTTTCCAGGCATGCATTATTTCTGTCTTTAGTGCCCTGTCATTTTCTCCTTCCTTGAAGAAAAGACCTTTCAGATGAACATTACGCGGGACATTTCTCATCGGGTATCCGAATTGACGACGAACTAAAACTGGATGATAGTTGATTCCTCCTTTAGTTCCAATGAGGGGTACATTAGGGAAGTTTCCACAACGGTTAATGATTCTTATCCCGTCGTAGATTCAATTATACCAATCGATGTCAGAGTTGGTAAGAGACATGATTCTCTGTGACCAACGTAAAGTACTCTTATGATCCCAAAAAGCAGCAGACTTAGGTAAATAAGAAGTGAACCATTTGTATAGCAGGGGTACACAACATGTGATCATTCCTCCGCTGTACAAATTCCTTAAGTGTACAGAATGATAAGCATCTGCAAGCAAGGTTGGTATGGGGTTTCCAATCAGAAAAATCCTAATGGCATTGATATCAAATAAGTCATCAATGTTGGGAAACAGAAATAACCCGTAGGTGAGCAAAACAAAGATGCTCTCGAAAGCAGTCACGTTCCCTATACTAGCAAAGTACAGAGCTTTCTTTATCAAAAATTTGGCTGGTAAACCTTGGATTCCACCCTTAATGGTCATGTGAGTCCTGACTTCTGACTCATCCAAACAGATAGCTCGTGCAATGGTTTGATCCTTTGGAATTTCTTCTAGTCCAGAAAAGGGAGCTTGCACAGTGATGAGTAAATCAGTCAGGTGAGAGTACTCCTCCAGTGTTGGTGCGATTTGGTAATCCGGGAATGTAAAACAGCGATAAACTGGATCGCAGAACTGAATTAGTGTAGCCATGATTCCTTCAATTACATGGACCCTTAACAGAGATAGCAGTCCTTCGTACTTAGCTCTGAAAGCATCAGGGTTGGTGATCATACTTGCCAACCCTCTCAAATCCTTTAATTTTGGAACCTTGAAGGTGTACTTGTGAGTCTTCCTTCTACCGAAATCCATAACGCAATCTTTTTCTCTGATATTTGCAATCATTGTCTTAGTTTAATTTGAAAAAGAGAGACTAGAAGAGAAAATTTTTCTTTGTTTAAAGTTTTTTAATGAAATGAATGCATGAATGCAGCACACAAAAACATAGAAAAAACATGGGGTCAAAGGTTCGGTGTCATGAAGTCATGGCTCTACCTATCCCCAAAGGTTGTACTGGTGATTTTTTGTACATGTCCTCAAAATCATTGACCCCTCTTGGGATATCAACAACAGGTTGGTTCACCTGAGCGAGCTGCAGTATCTTAGAGTAATCTCAAATGAGGGTAGTATCGCATGACAACTATTTCCGATAGCTTCCGCACTACAAAATAGTAACATGGTCTCTGCCTACTAAATCCTCAGTTTCATAGATACCATAATCGAACAATCTGCTTTCAACAACCGAAGTCGTTTAGGCATTGAATCTGCAAAGGGTCTCTCCATTGATTCGATGGTCTACCGGGACCTCTTATTTGGGCGTCACTCCCTGTAAGATTACCCGTCTAATGCCATCACTTATCTTAGGTGTCACTCAAACTTTCCAGATGTGGCATCACCCGTAGTCCCATTAGCAGAAAAATAAACACAGATATCAATTAGGAAAAGCGATATATATATTTATTCCTAAAACTAACATCCTAGACCTCTTAAGAGCTATAATCCTAGTCCTATACAGACAATGACTTCCCAGCAGAGTCGCCATTTTTCTGTAGCGAGCTATTTTTGTCGGTGACGTGACCACCTTATCGCTGGGTTTTCCTCACCGCAATGGTAGGAGGGGGTGCTACTTTCTGATTTCTTATTTATCCCGTGAAGCTAGAAGAGAAAGGGAAGCTATCTAAAACTAACCTTGCACGCGAATGTTTAATCGAACAAATGCTTTAAAAGAGATTGGGGGGGTCCGGGGTCAGGTTATACAATGGGGAGTTGTCAATTACCCATCCTATATGTGGTTATCCACAGGATATTAGCTTTAGGTTTCGCTTTGTACTTGATGGTGTTTATCCGTTAAGGGGTTGGGAAAGTTTCTTGGGAATATGAGTGAGAGAGTTTTTGTTGATGTTCGGGTTATTCTTGATGTTTTTGGTAAGGTACTAGACCTAAGTTTTGATTGGTATGAAGGTACTGGACCAAGAGTTTTTGATTAGTATGCTCGCTAAGATTTCGCAATCTTATGCCAACGTATTCTCGTTTAAACGAAATAGGGAAATCAAAGCAATGGTAGTTCCTCCTATTCTAAGGGGGAAAAAGATATTTTGGTGTCTTGTTCAAAGCCCAAGGTTGAAGCTAAAAGGTTTATTTGGTATTGTTCAAAGCCCAAGATTGAAGCTAAAAGGTTTGACTGAGAGAAAATTTGTCATCTCTAAAGAGGGATTGGACTTCCTCTGAGGGTATTGTTGATTTTTGTGTGCCTAGATCAAAGCCCAAGGTTGAAGCTAGGAGGTTGATTGACTTCACTGGGGAAGTCCTTATACAAAGCCTAAGAGGAGGCTGGGAATGACTGACTCAACAAGAGCGTGTTTATATGTCTTGTACAAAGCCCAAGATTGAGGCAAAAAAGAGACTGACTTTTTGCAGATATCATTATACAAAGCCTAAGAGGAGGCTGGAAAAGATTGACTCAACAAGAGAGTGACTTTATCTGTCTTGTACAAAGCCCAAGATTGAGGCTAAAAGGGTTGACTCAACAAGAGAGTGCTAAAAGGTGATTGACTCAACAAGAGAGTCTTGAAAAGTTGATGGACTCAACAAGAGAGTCTGACAAGGTGATTAACTCAACAAGAGAGTCTGACAAGGTGATTGACTCAACAAGAGAGTCTGAAAAGTTGATGGACTCAACAAGAGAGTCTGACAAGGTGATTGACTCAACAAGAGAGTCTGAAAAGGTGAGCTCCGTTGGGGAGAATCATTTGTACAAAGACCAAAAGGAGGCTAACTTCGTTAAGGAAGGATCATTATACAAAGCCTAAGAGGAGGCTATCTCTCTGCCGAGGATAATTAGGATCCCGAGGCAGGTCCAAGTGGGGAATCAACTCTTGCTGAGGTTTACAGAAGAGTTGTGGCATCAGAGACCTTGAGGTTCTGATTTGGGATAGTGTTATACTGATGATAAACTGACCCTAGTTTGGGGATTTTAGGAGAGAGACTAGGTTTTAGAACCCATGGGTTTTAACTCTACTGGAGATTTATCCAAAATGACCAGGGCTTCTCCTATGTTTACAAGGAACTTGAGATTGTCTTCGAGACTCAAGAGGGGATTTAGACTGTCCAAGTCTACCAGTGTGGAAGAGTTTTATCTTTTGTATGATGCCCAAGAGGAGGAAAGTGTTTTAAGGGATGAGAATCAACCCTAAATTGGTCTAAGATTTGACACTGGAAAGACTGCTCTAGCAAAGGATGACTAAGTTCTGTCTTATACCTTTAAGAGGTCTTCAGGGTCCTTATATTAAGCCCAAGAGAAGGCATGGGAACTTCTAAGAAGCCGAAGGGTCCTTGTATAAAGCCCAAGAGGAGGCGGGGATGCTTTTAGGAAGCTTGTGGGTCCCAAACCAAGAAAATTTCAAGAAATTCTATTCACCGAGAATAGATCATTTAGTGAAAGTTCTGAGGTTTGAAGAAACTCAAGCGATGCTATTCACCGAGAATAGATCAACTCCGGGGAGTAGAATTTCTTTGACAATTTCTAATAGTGACAGTCTGAGAAAAGGTTCACGAAGAATACTGCCTTTCTCTTTGTTCCATAATATTTAAGCCCAAGAGAAGGCAAGACTGTATCTGGAAGTCTTATGGGGATCTAGTTTTGACTGTATTTAAAGAGTGACCAACATGGCTTTACCTAGTTCTAGACCTAGTTGCCGGGAAAACTCTAAGTAACTATACTAGAATATATACAGTTGATATATGACAAGTATTTAAAAGGGGATGAAAGAAGACTTACATAGGAGCAGCTTCCCACAATACAGTTATATATATATATATATATATATATATATATATATATATATATATATATATATATGAAAGCAAGTAAATGAAAGCTGTTAAAACTTACAGGTGAGCAAGCTTCCATGTTGTATTGTTAGTTGTTCAAAGAAATTAAAGAAAGTTTTGATAACAACATGTATATTTGAATCTAAATCAAAAGGGAAGTTACTTTTGAAAATATTGTTGGGGCTTATACTAAAAGAGAGGCCCAAGGTTTAACAGTGATCACATCGTTGTTTTGAAGATCGTCTCAGGACTTATACAATGACTGAGGCCCAAAGAGGTTTATTTACAAAAGGGTTGGGTCTTACAATTCAAGGAGAGGCCCAAAGATTATTTTTTTGTACAAGTGACGGGGCTTACAACTCAAGGAGAGGCCCAGTTGACTTTAAAAAGGCGACGATCGCGCCGTGATTTTGAAAATGTACAGAGGGACTTATACAATGTGTGAGGCCCAAGTTATTTTGGTTTCAAAAAGGGATTGGGTCTTACACTCTATTAGAGACCCAAAAGTGTTTGAAAATTTAAAATCAAGAGGGAACCCTAATTTTAAATAAAAATGTCATTTTTCAAAGGTAATTTAAGTAATAAATGATAAAATATCAATTATATTCAAAAACAAGTTGTACACTTTGGAAAATATTTTGAAAAATCATGTTTAATCACATGAGAGTTTGATATTCAATTGGTTTTGAAAGATCAAAGTGGGATTTTTATTTAAAAATGTTTAAAAACAATTTAAAATGAAATTAATTACAAAAATTCTAACTATATTAATTAAATAATATAAATTGGATTTTTTTTGCAAAAAAAAAATATTTAAACATTTTAGTGAATTTTGAGAAAAAGAATCAATTAAAAAACATAAATATTCAGAGAGAAATTAATTTTTGAATATATTAACCAATATAACTAAAATTCAAAAATTTGAATTATGGCGCCAAGAACACCAAGCTCTTGCCCACGCCCTCTTTTTTTTCCAGATTTGCATTTTCTCACTTTTCTCTATGATTTCTCAGTGGTTTTGCATGATTCAAGTACCAATCTTGTTTGCTTTTGAACAAGGATCACAACCATATATATTAATTGCATTTATTTTGAGTATTGAGTGAGAAATCAGAAGAAAATCTCAAGAACCCTAATTTCAGCATGAACACCATGAAATTCCATACACGACTGATTCATGGCAATTAAGGGTTATCACTCCATACATGATTAGGAACATATGTCAAAATTATTGTGCAGCAAAATATGCATGTATCATGGAGTTTGAAGAGTTCATGCTTACCTCTTGCAGCTGGTGATCGAGTTCTAGGTTGGAGGTGTTACAACTTAGTTCCAATGATGTGAACAGCTTCCTTAGGTGCTATGGAGTGTGTCTGAATGCTTAGAGTGGATTGAATTGAGCTGGAACTTGATTTGGCACCTAATGCAAATCTGTCAAAGGCTTGTGCAAATGGCTGGTGATTTTGAGAATCTGATGTTCCAGATGTGATTTTGTGTTATGGATCACTTCTACATGTTATATGCGAGGTGTGTGTGTGATTGGTTTGGTTGGAATTGCTCTCAAACTCAAAACCCGATAGTGACTTGAGTTAGAAGGAAAAATTAGAGTGAAAGAGGTGATTTTGAGGAAAGCATCAGTTTGGGTGCTTTGCTGTACTCAAACTGATCACAAATGAGCTCTATTTATAGTAGAGCAAGTTTGTTTTGCAAACAATAGGGAATGGCAACTGTAGCAGGCCTTTGGCCAATGTGGATCAAATGGAATCTCAAGTCTCCTCTAGCCATTGACTTGAGATTAGAGCACATGCCTATGGTTCTCTGTTGTATAAGCTTATCTTGACTCAATTGGTTGATCATGGACTGATACATGCCAACTCTATGCATCCATTGAATGCCTCAAAACAAAATTGGAGTCTTGAGGCATCTTTAGCTTTTAGGGGTGCCACATCTATATGTAGTTCCAAAGACTTGGGAGGCTTATGGATCAGTGCTTGTCCCTTGGTTGTTCCCCCTTGAGGTGTGCAGATGGATAAACATGCTTGAAGTTGCACAATTTGATCAAACCGAGCCCTAATGTACAAATCTGCCTTGCAAAACAGTTTTTCAGCAAGGCATGTTGCAGCTGCCATAACCTCTAGCTCAGGTGGGGTTTCATGGAGTTCTTGGACATTTTGGAAAGCTGATATATCCTATTTCAACATAATGTCCAACTTTGGTTTTGAATCAAATTGAATTACAATGAAAAATGATTCTACATTTTGGAAAAAATAAGGAAGATTCTGACTTAGTGAAAACTTCACTAAGTGTTAGAAAAATGTCATTTTCATGTTTTTTGTGATTTTGATCACTCCATAACCCAAAATCCATGATGAATTGGAATGAGGTCTAGTTAACACTTTTAAAGTATGTAATGAGAACTACAAATCTAGCTTTAGGCCATCCAAAATGGTTGCTTGGATCTCAAGTTATGGTCCTTGGAAGTTGGTACCCTAGCCACTTTGTTCCATAACTTCGAAAAATTCTAAGTTTTTTTATGGTTACCCCTTTTACAAGTTAACTCACTTTATTTGATTTTTCTTGATGAATGATGATTCAAAACACATATTAACACTATTTAGGGTCAAGGAACCATAATTGTGAGAAATTCCAAAAAGTCAAACTTAATTTTGTGCACAGTTGACTTTTTATTGGATGAAATCCAAACTGTGCGATCCTTGGTGAAATCAAGTCCTTGACCTAAATCAAACCTAATGGATGTATTACAGAGGTGTTATAGGATGTATTGAATCATTTCCCAAGGTTTGGGAGCATGTCTTGGTCAAAAGTCAAAGGTACAGTTGACTTTTTTCCTCGAAACCCTAATTGTGGTCCTGATGAAATTGAAACTTGTGGATCAAGCTTCTTGGATTAATCCATTGTTGAAAATGAATCAATGTAGTGTATTGGAGACCCTCAAATCATGGCTTGAGGTCTTGGCTCATGCTTTGTCCCAAAAGTCAACTTAGGGGTGAATTAGGTCAAGAAACCCTAATTCCTGATTTTTGGGTAAATGCATCCCCTGAGGTTAAATTGACTTGATGATTGGATTCATGAGGTCCCTTGGAGTATTTTGGGTTGTGCCTTGAGGCATTGGCTCATTCAGAGGAAAATTTCCATCTGGAGGCCTTGGTCGACCAAAACCCTAATTTGGTGACACTGGCGATCTTGAGGCTTGATCCACTTGGAATGTGGCAAATTTGTGCTTGATTCTTGATGTGGGAGTCCTCTTGATCCTTATGGGTGCTTGAGAGGTTAGACAAGTTGAAGATCATGTCATTTCTTGATTGATCCTTTGTCTAAGTGTTCTGAGAGGGCTTGAAACCCTAATTCTTGATTGTAGTGAATGCTCAAACATCTCTGAGGATATTGATGAGGCATGATGGTTCATCCACATTATGGTAATGATCCTCTCAATGATGGGAAATCTTGGTGGTCAAAATTTGGGGTATGACAGCTTGCCACTTACAACTCTTAGGTGAAAGAGAGAATTTTAACCAGGATAAAAGAGGGACTCCAGCTTGGATCTTGAATCAACAAGTGTGCCACTTACAGCAGTTTATCTGGGAAAAGGTTTGATTGTTTGTTTTGTTTTTGAAATGTGATGTACAAAGGATATATCTTCCTGCAGAGAGGACTCAAGGGTCTCATCTGTGGAGATGTTTGTTTTGTGCCTTAATCAAAGCCCAAGGTTGAAGATAAAAGGTTTGAAAAATGACTCAACCGGGGAGTCTTATATATGTCTTGTACAAAGCCCAAGATTGATGCTGACTGGGGAAAATTATTATATAAATCCTAAGAGGAGGCTGTCTCTTATTGAGGATTGTTTAAATCCAAATGAAGGATTAAATTGTTTTGAGAAATCCAAAGGGGAACCAACTCTTGTTGGGGATGGAAGAAGAGTTGATTTATCAGATGCCATGAGGTTCTGATACCTTTTTTTTGGGGTTTTGTTGGTGATGGTTTGACCCTGACTGGGGATCTTAAAGATGAAAGTTGCACCTTGTTTGTGGAACAGGAGAGACTTAAAAGGTTAAGTTTGTATATCCTGTAGACTTGGATTTCTCCTGGGGATTTAGGTATCGAGGAGATGACACGGATTTATCTTATGCTTTTAGGAAGCCTGAGGGTCCTTGCATGAAGCCCAAGAGGAGGCTGAGACTGTCCAAGTCTCTTTAAGAAGAAGCAGACTCTTGGCTGGAGAAAGATCTTTGTATGATGCCCAAGAGAAGGCAGTGGGTTCTAGAGATGAAGATTACTTCTTGATTGGTTAGATGTTCTAGGGTTTTGACTTTCCTGAGGTTTGAACTAGTAGAGATAACTGAATTTTATCCTAAACTTTTAGGAAGCCTTTGGGTCCTTGTACTAAGCCCAAGAGGAGGCTGTGGGGAACTTCTAAGAAGCTTGTGGGTCCTTCAACTAAGCCCAAGAGAAGGCTGGGGATAATTATGGGAAGCCTGTGGGTCCAAGCCTAAGAACAGTTCAAGAAAGGTTTCACCAAGAATAATCCTTTCTTTATTGATCAGTTCTAAGGTTTGAAGAAATTCAAAAGAGGTTTCACCGGGAATTAATCCTCTCTGGGGAAAATGAATTTCTTTTATATGTTTCTAAGTTTTGACAGTCTTGAGAAAAGTTTCACTGGGAATAATTCCTTTCTCTGTTCCATATTAAATAAAGCCCAAGAGGAGGCAGACTGTATTGAGGGAAGTTTCCTATGAGGGAACTAGTTATTGACTATGTTAGAAGTAACCTTTGGTTTAACCTAAGGATGACCTAACTGCTGGGGAAACTCTAGACAGATATGCACAAGTATATACAAATAAGTGAATCAATGAGTATATAAACAAGTATGCATTGAATTGAAAATATGTTGGGTCTTACACTCTGAAAAGAGGCCCAAGTGTATTGTGATTGATTGTATTGATTACAACTGTCTGATTAGGATTTTGAAGAAATTGAAGAAAGTTTTGAGAAAACTTTGAGTTTGAATTTGAATTTAAAAAGAAAGTTGTTTATTTGAATGAATAAAAAAGAATGTTTGGGGCTTATAACTCAAGGAGAGGCCCGAGTGGTCTAAGAGCAGTTTCACCGGGAATATTGCTCCTCTTAGTACCAGTTAAAACAGACAGATGATTTTGAAAACAGAGGTATGGGGCTTACAACTCAAGGAGAGGCCCATGGAAGTTGTTTATTGTATAAAACAAAGTTTATGTACAAAATATTGGGGCTTATACTAAAGGAGAGGCCCAAGTGAAAACAGTGATCGTACTGCGATACTGAAAGACGTTGTGGGTCTTATACTATAGCAAAGGCCCATTATTATTTATGTACATAGGGGGTTTGGGTCTTACACACTAATAGAGGGTGGGGCTTATACTCAAGGAGAGGCCCAGATGAAAAACAGTGGACGCACTGTTATCGTATCGGGACTTATACTATGACAGAGGCCCAAGAAATTATTTTTCTACAAAGGGGGTTGGGTCTTACACTCTATTAGAGGCCCAAGTGTGTTGAAAAAAGTTTTGAAGATTTAAAATTAAGAAAGAAACCCTAATTTTATTTTAAATGCATTAATTTTGAAAAAAAAATGATGGAAATTATCAAATTTATTAAATAAACATGATATGCCCTTGGATTAAAGTTTAAAAAATCATGTTTTATCCATATGAGAGCTTGAAATTCATTTGAGTTTGAAAAATCAAGAGAAAGATTTCATTAAAAATGTTTAAAAACAAATAAAAAGAAATTCTTTACAAAAATTCAAAATATATTAAATAAATAATATTTTTCTAATTTTTTTATGGAATAAAATATTTTAACATTTTTATGAATTTTTAAAAAAGAACCAATCAGAAATGATTAAAATTGAGAGAGAAATTAATTTTTGAAATCAATTAAGAAAATAATAAATATTCAAATATTCAAAATTTTGAAAAATGGCGCCAAGGCCATCTTCTTCTTCCTCGTGCCTCCCTTCATGTTCAGATTTGCAAAACCTCTCATATCTCACTCAATACGTTATGAAAATGACTTTTGTAAAAATGAAAGTTGTGTGTTTTCGAACAAGGATTTCAACGGTACTAATTAATTGCATTTATTTTAAGTGTGGAGTGAGAAATCAAGTGAAGAACTGATGAACCCTAATTTTTACAAGAACATCATGAAACTCTATACACGATAGATATAAAGCAAATAATTGAGGGGAACCACTCTATATAAGTGCAGAAACATATTGGTAACTTGAAAACACATTTATGATGCATGGATCATAGAGTTCAGTTTTGAGGAAGCTTACCTTGCAAGAGGAAATCGAATCCTCAGTTGGAGATGTTACATAATGTTTTGATGATCTAGACAGTTTCCTTGGACCTCAGGGATGGTGTTCCAATGATTAGAATGGATTGAAAACATCTGGATCACTTGGCTCGACCCTATCTGCAGCTTTGAAGAAAGTTTGAGCAAATGGATAGTGACTTGATGATTCTGATGTTCCAGATGTGTTTTGAGGTTATGGATCACTCATATATGATGTATGTGAGGTGTTAGGATGGTTGGTTTGAGCTGAATTGCTCTCTATCTCAAAACACGATTCTCACTTCTTTGAAAATGAAACTTTGGTTCACAAGAGGGAAATGGTGGAAAACATATGTTGTGATGTTTTGGTGTGTTGACTTCAGTCACAAATGACCTCTATTTATAGTAGAGGAAGTTTGTTTCTGAAGGAATAGTGTGTGGATGAGGAATCACTCTATTATCTAATGGATGTGTCCATGTATCATGCCTTGAATGCTAAGGTACTAAGTCTCCTCTTAGCCATTGACTTGTGCTGGTCTTGGTAGCTTTAGGTCTTTTGAATTTTGAGTCAATCTTGACTAAATTGGACTGATATGGCTTGGTTCATGACAGCTCCATGTTCCACATCAATGCCAAATGACAAAACTTGATTTTTGTATTTGCAAACTTGAATTATCACATGCCAAAGGATAGAATCCTTGCCTTAGGGTCCAAGTTTTCAGGTTCTTCATGATTGACTGAGATTCTTGTTGAGTTTGGATGAGGATCAGTCCTGCATAGTCACCAAATTTGGACTAAAAAATTGTGTGCTACAAGTAATGCACAAAATCTGTCTTGGAAATCTGTTTGAGCAAGGCATGTTTCAATGCTTATAACTTCTTGCTCAAGTTGAATTAATGGGAGTTCTTGTACTCTTTGGAAAGCTTGTATATCCTACTTTAACTTTGGTGTTTAACTTTAGTCTTGAATCATTATGGATCATGGAGAAAAATGACCTCAAAGCTGGGAAAAAAATGAAACAGATTCTATCTCAAAATTTCACTAAGTGTCAAAGTGGACATCTCATGAAATCCTAACTTCATGGCTTAATAACTCAAAATCCATGCACTTTTTGGGAATCCACCCTCAGTGACAAAGTTTTAGTATGTAATGAGAGCTTTCATTTGAGCTTTGGATGGGAGAAAATGGTTGCTTGGATCACAAGTTATGGCCTTGCAAAGTTGGGTAAAAATCATCTTTTTTCCATACTTAATGAAATTTTAAGTTTCTTAAGATTACCCCTTTTGGAAGTAACCTCACTTTTCTTGATTTCTCTTAATGTATGATGATCCAAACCATAATTTAACATGGTTTTTGACTTAAAGAACCCATGTTTGTCAAAAAATCTCAAAAGTCAAACTTGGTTTTGGGCACAGTTGACTTTTTATCAGATGAATTTCAAACTTTGTGATCCTTTATGAAATAAAGCCCTTGGGCTAAATTAAACCTAATGGATGGATTACATAGGTGTTTTAGAGTGTCTTGAATCATTTCCCAAGGTTTGAGATCATGTCTTAGTCAAAAGTCAAAGATATGGTTGACTTTTTCCAAAAACCCTAGTTTGTGGTCCAGATGAATTTAAATCTTTATATTGATCATGAACCAAGTTCTTTCTGTTAATTTAAACTTGTAAGAGGATCAATATAAGATATTTGAGTTCTTCAAAACATTTCTTGAGGTTTTGGCTCATGTCTTTCTCCAAAAGTCAACTTAGGGGTGAATTAGGTCAAGAAACCCTAATTCCTAATTTTTGATGAATGCAACCCCTGAGGTTACTTTGACCTTATGATTGGATCCATGAGGTCCCCTTGTGCTTCTTGAATCATGTTTTGAAGTATTGGCTCAAGCCTAGATGAAAATTTCCCCCTGGAGACCTTGGTCGACCAAAACCCTAATTTGGTGACACTGGTGATCTTGAGGCATGGTCAACTTGAGATGTTGCATCCTTGTGCTTGATTCTTGAAATAGGAGACCTCTTGATTCCCCATAGATGTTTGAGAGTCTTGGCAAGTTGAATATCATGTCAATTTTTGATTGATCCTTTGCCTGAATGCTCTAAGAGGGCTCAATAACCCTAATCCTTGGTTAAGATGAATGCTTAACAATTTTTGAGAAGTATGATGAGGCATGAAGACACATCCATATTGTGATGATGATTTGCATAATGACGTGAAATCTTGTGGACAAAATTTAGGGTGTGACACACTTGTATATCATTGATAATTTGCTTGTTCAAAGGAGAAGATCAATCAATAGATTGATAAGTGTATTCTATATATCACATTCTTGTAAAAATTCAATAAGTCTTGTTGTATCACATCTTATTTTTCCAGGATTATTAGTTATAAGATTGTGTGGTTGTTATCCGTGTTGTCCAGGTTGTTGGAAACAAGAGGTTCATTTTGAGAGGATTGTTCTCATTTGAACTTAGTGAAAAATTCCAAGAGGATTATTATTGGTTTGTTAGTGATAGGAAGACTAGGATAAGTCTTGTATAGGTCACAACAATATTAAAAATCTCGTTCATGTTGAAAGGGGACTAGAGTACTCTCGAACTGCGAGGGGAACCAGGATATATCCTTGTGCCATTTACTTTCTTCACTTTATCGCTTTCATAACTTATAAAATAATCAGGAAAGAAAACACAACATAAGATAAAAACCGGAAAAATTTCAAAGTACCTAATTCACCCCTATTAGGTGCAAACTATAATTACAATTGGCATTAGAGCAGGTTATAAGTAACCTGTTCCTACAATTGGCATCAGCGCAGGTTATAGGTAACTTGCTCAATGATGATGGTAGTAACAACAAACACCCACTATTTTCTGGCGAATATTTTGATTTTTGGAAAATACGCATGAAGGCACATTTAGAAGCACAAGGATAAGGAATTTGGGAAGCCGTCGAAAATGGCCCACATGAACTAGTTAGTGTCTTAAATGGTGTAGGAACTCCAAAGACTAAAAGTTCTTATGATGAATATGATAAAAAGAAAGTTCTTAATGAAAAGAATGCCATTAACATACTACAAAGTGCATTAAGTATGGATGAATTCTTCTGCATTCCTCAATGTAAATCCGCAAAAGAAATTTGGAACACTTTGGTGGAGAGTAATGAAGGAACCGCTGAAGTTAAAAGATCAAGATTGAATATATTAAGTCAAGAATATGAAATGTTTTGAATGCAGCCCGGAGAATCTATCGTCGCTTTGCAGAAAAGATTTGTACATCTAACAAATCATTGGATTGCACTTGGTAAGACATTTTCTAATGATGGATTAAATCTTAAAGTTCTTAGATCTTTAACCAGAGAATGGCAATCGAAAGTGACGACAATATCTGAAAAGAAAAGCCTTACAACTATGACTTATGCATCATTGTTCGGGAAACTTCAAGAACATGAATTAGAATTTGGATGACTGGAAAAACATGAACATCAAGAAAAGAAATCCAAGGGTATCGCCTTAAAAGTTGAATCAAAAGAAGAATCACATGATGCTCCTGAAGAATATGAGAATTTCATGCTTCTTGTGAAGAGACTTGGTAAATTCTTTAATAAAAATGATAAATCTTTCAATTATTCAAAAAGAAAGAAACATTTTAGGAAAAAGGAGGTTTCTACTTCAACATCCATTGTCACTTATTATGAATGTGGTAAATAAGGTCATATTAAGACAGATTGTCCGAAACTTCTCAAGAAAAGTGGCTTCAAGAATAAAAATGAAAATAAAAACAAGAAAGCCTATATTGCATGGGATGATAACGAAATAAATTCTTCATCAAATTTGGATAGCGACGAATGTGCAAATGTAGCATTGATGGTTTCACACCATTTCGATGATGAAAAAGAGGTTAGTACTGAATTTTCCATTTATGATAACGATGCTTAAGGGGCAATTGATGAAATTCTTAATGAATTCAAAATTCTGTATTAAACAATATCATCTCAAAAGAAAGAAATTATGTCTCTAGAAAACAAAATTTAGACTATGGAAAAAGAGCACAAAGATGAAAACTTAAAGATAATTAGTGAACAAAAACATAATTTTGTATGCAGAGAATGTGAATCTCTTCCTTTTCAAATTGTCCAACTAAAAAGAGTTTTAGAGAGATATGAAAAAGGACAAATTGGTTTGGAGGGTGTTCTTAGTCAATAAAGATATTCTAACGATAAAAGCGGTCTCGGTTATTCAAAATTTAGTAAACCAAGTTCAAGTAAAACTATCTTTGTTAAAGCTAGTGATAAAACTCCAAAAGAGAAAGTTAAAGCCAAAATTGTGCATCCTTATCCTAAAAGGAAAATATTTGTGAAAAAGAAATCATATGTTCCTAGATATAAGAGCAATTTTGTTCCTACTTGTTTTTATTGTGGTATTGTTGGCCATACACCTAATGCTTGCTATGTTAGAAACTTTAGTGTTGCAAGTGGGCATTATGTGTGGTTAAAAAAGGTACTAATTATGAAGGACCCAAGGCAATTTGGGAACCTAACAAAACTTAATTTGTTTTGTAGGTATGCTTGAAGACCACTTCTAATTTATGGTATTTTGATAGTGGTTGTTCGAAGCATATGACGGGAGATATTGACAATTTTTCAAATCTAGTGCTTAAGGCCAAGGGTTATGTTACTTATAAAGATAACAACAAAGAAAAGATTCTTGGCGTAGGCAAAGTTGAGCACCACCTTTCACATCCATTGAAGATGTTCTTTATGTTGAAGGACTAAAGCACAATCTTCTAAGTATAAGACAACTTTGTGACAAAGGCTTCAAGATCAAGTTCACCAAGGATGAATGCTTGATAGAAGATGAAGTCACACATGAGGTAAAACTCAAAGGTAAAAAAATCAATAATATATTCATGACTTCCCTTGATGATGTTTCTTTGAAGGTAAAATGTCTCATGGAAAACAATAATGATTCATGGCTTTGGCATAAAAGATTTTGCTCACATTCATATGGAACATTTAAATAAGTTAGTCAAACATGATCTTGTTATTAGATTTCCTAAGATAAAGTTTGTCAAAGATAGATTATGTGATGCTTGTCAAAAGGGAAAGCAAACCAAATCAACTTTCAAATCTAAGAATGTGGTGTCCACTACAAGGACACTACAATTGTTGCACGTGGACTTCTTTGGTCCATCAAGAACAAGAAGCTTCAGAGGTAATGTTTATGCATTGGTTATTGTTGAAGATTTTTCTAGATTTTGTTGGACATTCTTTTTAGTGCAGAAAAGTGACGCTTTCAAAGCATTCAAGAAGTATGCAAAACAAATTCAATATGAGAAATCACTAAAAATTGCCTCCATAAGAAGCGACCATGGTGGAGAATTTCCAAATGCATCCTTTGAAGAGTTTTGTGAAGAATAAGGAATCAATCATAATTTTTCAGCGCCAAGAACTCCACAACAAAATGGAGTGGTGGAAAGAAAGAATAGGTCACTTGTGGAACTTGCAAGAACAATACTAAGTGACTCAAATCTTCCAAAGTATTTATGGGCAGATGCGGTAAGCATGACATGCTATGTAAGTAATAGAGTAATTATTAGACCTATTTTGAAAAAGACCCCCTATGAACTCTTCAAAGGAAGGAAACCAAACATTGCATACTTTCATATTTTTGGATGCAAGTGCTTTGTCTTAAACAATAACAAAGACAATCTCGGTAAGTTTGATGAGAAATACGATGAAGGTATTTTTCTAAGTTATTCTCTTAATAGTAAAACATATAGAATATATAACAAATGAACTTTAACAATTGAAGAATCTATGCATGTTTTATTTGATGAATCTAACCCCTCCAAGGAGGAAATTGTTTTGTGTGATGATGATGATATTATAGATGTTCCTAAAGAAGATTCTTCCAAAGCAAACAATGATGATCAATCGAAGCATCAAGAAGAACCAATTCAACAAGAGTCAAATAATAATGATCTACCTACGGAATGGAGAACTCATAGAGATCATCTGATTGATAAAGTCATTGGTGATATTAGTCAAGGCATTACAACTAGACTCAATCTCAAAGATGCATGCTTGAATATGGCGTTTGTCTCACAAATTAAACCTTCCAAAGTTGATGAAGCCTTAAGTGATGACCAATGGATACTTGTTATGCAAGAAGAGTTAAATCAATTCGAAAGGAATCAAGTTTGGGAACTTGTTCCTAGGCCAAGTGGTAAACACATCATAGGTACCAAATGGGTGTTTAAGAACAAACTTGATGAGAATTGAATAATTATTCGAAACAAAGCAAGGTTGGTGGCCCAAGGATACAATCAAGAGGAAGGCATTGGTTTTGAAAAAACATTCGCTCCGATTGCAAGGTTAGAAGCTATCCGTTTATTACTTGCTTATGCGTGTTCATTAAATTTTCAGTTATACCAAATGGATGTTAAGAGCACATTCTTGAACGGCTACATCAATGAAGACATCTTTGTCAAACAACCCCCGGGCTTTGAAGACTTCAAGAATCATTCATGTATCTTCAAGTTGAAGAAAGCTCTTTATGGCTTAAAGCAAGCACCAAGGGCGTGGTATGATCGACTTAGCAACTTTCTTTGTGAAAGAGGATTTGAAAAAGGTAAAGTTGTCAAGACCTTGTTCATTAAGAGAATTAAGGATAACACTTTATTGGTTCAAGTCTATGTTAACGACATCATATTCAGATTAACAAACAAAGAACTTTGTGAAGAATTCTCATTTATGATGCAAGGAGAATTCGAGATGTCTATGATGGGTAAGACGAATTATTTTCTTAGATTACAAATCAAGCAACTAAAGGATGGCATCTTCTTCAACCAAGCCAAGTATTGCAAAGAGTTGTTGAAGAGATTCGACATGGATGGTTGCAAAGCAATGTCTACACCTATGGGATCCGGAGCTTATGTGGATCAAGATAAATCAGGTGTTTCAGTTGATATTACAAAATATAGAGGTATGATTGGTTCACTATTATATTTGACGGAAAGTCGTCCTACCATTATGTTTAGTGTTTGTCTTTGTGCATGATTTTAAGTCAATCCAAAGGAATCACATCTTGCCTCTGTGAAAAGAATCATGAAGTACTTAAAAGAAACAGCGAACTTCGGATTATGGTATCCAAAAGGTAGTATATGTGATTTAGTTGGTTATTCTGACTCGGATTATGCAGGTTGCAAAACTGATAGAAAAAGTACAAGTGAAACCTATCACATCCTAGGAAATGCATTAGTTTCTTGGTCTTGTAAGAAACAAGCATGCGTTGCTCTTAGCACCGCAGAAGCAGAATACATAGTAGTAGGAATTTGTTGCGCTCATATTCTTTGGCTAAAGCAACAACTAAGTGATTACAGACTAAATCTCAGATGCATACCACTTCGATGTGACAACACAAGTGCTATAAATATTACAAAGAATCCAGTCATGCATTCAAGAACTAAACACATAGATATTCGACATCATTTTCTATGAGATCATGTGCTTAAAGGAGATGTTGAAGTCTCCTTCGTGGATACTCTTAACCAACTAGCGGACATCTTCAAAACCCGCTCGCAAAAGAACAATTTTTCAAAATTCAAAGCGAACTTGGTATTCTAGATGAAGGTGATATATAACTCTTCAAGTTTTATTCATTATAATAAATAATGAATCTAAGGTAATCATTAAAACTCATCTTTAGCAATTTTAAAATTTCTAATATATGTAAGTTTTTCTTATTTTCATATTATATGGTGTTTCAAATAATTTTTATGACATGTTTAATTAATTAAAAGTTACATTATATCATATAATAACATGTCTGTTGCGGTGAGAATCAGATATCAAGCTATTAATTAACTTGAATCACAAGACTTTGAAATTCACCATCGGGCTATGATTTATCCAAAGGAAAGGGGAAAGAACGGAAACCCTAATTGCGCTATGTGAAGACACAACTAAGAGATCTAAGGTTCGAGGGTTGGTTATACCTAGGGAAGGTGTTAGCATCCTAGATATCTGTAGTACTCTACAGGAACCTCTTGTTTGTATTATGTTATGTTATTGTTTGCTTGCTAAGGGAAAAGTATGCTAAGGGTAAAGGTAAAGACCTAAGGGTATATACACTAAGTATGCTCTCCAAGACGTCGCATCTTGTGCCTACGTATCCTAAAGAGGATAGAATAAGAGAATTCGTAGTTCACCTTACTACGGGATGAGGAACTCTTGATAATGATCAAGGTTCTAAGAGGGAATGAGTATTCATGATCATGATACTCGCATAGAGTTAAAGAACTCTCTAAGTCTAAGTTATAAGGCAAAATTGCTCGACAAGATATCGCATCTTGTGCCTACGTATCCTGACAAGGATGGAATCAGAGCATTCGTAGTTCACCTAACTACGGGATGAGGAACTCTTGATAATGATCAAGGTTTCAAGAGGGAATGAGTATTCATGATCATGATACTCGCATAGAGTTAAAGAACTCTCTAAGTCTAAGTTATAAGGCAAAATTGCTCGACAAGATATCGCATCTTGTGCCTACGTATCCTGACAAGGATGGAATCAGAGCCTCCGTAGTTCACCTAACTAGGGACGAGGAACTCTTGGTAATGATCAAGGTTCCAGAGGAAATGAGTATTCATGATCATTATACTCACATAGAGTTAAAGAACTCTCTAAGTCTAAGTTGAAAAACTAACCTAAAGGTTGACTTTAAACAAAGTCAAAGGGGAAAGTGAGCACTCATTAAAACTCCAAACCTAACTCTAAGTTGTAAAACAAAATGGTTCTCATGAGGCCAGGAAAGGAAAGTCAGTATCTATAATGATAGTACTCACATAGGGTTCAAAAACCCTAACCTAAAAATAGATCAAAAAGGGAAGAATGACTCTAATGAGGCCAAGGTTGATGATTCTAATAAGGTCAAGAAAATCAAATGAGAAAGTTCTAACCAATATGAAGATGACTTATGAGTCCACAATGAAACTTTCCTTTGGAATTGTATTGAGGAATTGTCAAATGAAACAGGCAGCAGGAGGGTCATCCACAAGACTTCATCGGGAAATATTTACAAGTCTCGTCAAGGAGAGAAATGAAAAGTTAGTAGTCCCGGAAATTTAGAAATTAAAAATTGAAATGAAATAGAATTGAAAATAGTCTAGCCTTAATCATAATTTATCGATAAAAATTGACAACCATGATTTTTGACTTTCGTCGACCAAAAATTGAATGAAACTAAAATAAAAGAGAAAGTGGTCTCATATTGATCAAAATTTTCTAGATTTAATGAAATCAACCAAACCATGAAGTTTGTTATATCATTGACCCTTAAAATAAAATTGCAATAATATCAAAAAAGAAATCAAAATGGAATTGAGATGGTCTCGTCTTAATCAAGATTTAATCGAGAAATCGATAATCTATGATATTTGACTTTCATTGACCAACAAAAATAGAAAACGGCCTCATATTAATCAAGATTTTTATTGATTTGAATAAATCAACAAACCATGATTTTTGTTATATCATTGGCCTTAAACTAAAAGAAATACAATCGAAAAAGCAACATGGATGAATCATGAACCAATTGAATGGAACAAATGAAAATAAACAAAAGATTGAAAAACTATAGGGTGAATAAATAATAATAAAAAAAAAAGATAAAACTAGAAAAAAGGATTGATGGGGGGATGCAGAAGGAATGCAGGGTGCAAATATGAACTTAAATGGGCCCAAGCCCCATCATTCAAACACCCAAGATGCTGCAAAAAAATAAAGAAAAAAACAAACAGCAAATGGGTCGAAGCCCGCAACATCTTTAGGGCCCAGGTTAAAAAAAACCAAAGTAATCAAGGCCATGGAAGTAGGTCAAAATGACCTCTATTCACAGCTCGTTCACTATCAACACATTTCCGTATTCTCAAAATAAAGTGATTCTCAAAATAAAATGAGCTGCAGGTAGGAACAAGGCTACAATTTAAAGACGCAAAACATCCTGGCTTTTATAAATCAAATCACTCAGAAAAGAACTACTTTCATCATCGCTTCCTCAGGTCAACAGCAACTACAAAAGACGGAAAAATGGAAAAGAGAGAAAAAGAGAATAAAGTCGAAGGAAAACACGTCATTCCGTCCCAACCTTCGTTTGTTCTCGGTCCGTTTCTCACACGATTTAGATTCGCTCAGGTTCGGCCTTCGTCTCTCTGTGATTTTCGTTTGTCTCGTTCAGGTTTGTTGGTTTCTCATTCCATTTTGATTTCTCTTCATCTCAGTTTCTCTCCTCCAATTCTGGTTCGAAATAATTTGATTTGGGTTTGTGAGTTTGAAAACGGAAGAAGGAAACAAGGAAGGTTGGAGAGGTGATTCAGTGGTTTAGGTTGAAGGTTTGTTGTTATGAGTTGAGTGGGTTTGGGTTTTGTTGTTATAAGTTGAGTGGGTTTGGGTTTTTTTGTTGATGCGGTTTTGAGGATTAAAGAAGGGTTGTTCTGATTGTTTGAATGGTTGGAGGAGAGTTGAGAGGGTTGAAGGATTCGGTTCTGGTGTTTGCTGGTGATTTTGGATAAGGGTTTGTAGATATGAAGATGGTTATGAGTTGAAGGTGGGTTTGAAAGAGACGAAGGGGTTCATGTAGTTATTGAAGACTTGCGATGAAGATTGGGAAAGTTGATTGAAGTTGTTTTTGTTCACATTATGAGAGTGCAGAAGGTAGTTATGAAGGTTATGAGGACTTATTAGAAAACATGAGCAAAAGGTTGTTGGATGTAGATGAAAACGATTGGTTTGTTGTGTTGTTTGAGAGTTGGGAAGAGAATCTTTTCTGGTTAAATGAAGGGAGGTATTAGTGTGTTTTTTGTATGGAGAACATGAGAGTGAGAGAGCTGGAGATAAACAAAAATGAAGTATCTCTCTTTCAGCTTCCCTCCGATGAAACAAGGTAAGGGCGCCTGGGTGTTGTTTTTTCGTAGGAAGCCAAGGAAAGGTCTTAAGGTTATTCCTTTTATGCGTTCTCATAATCGCTCCCTTCAAAAAAGCGCTTTTTTCTTTTTTCTTTTACTGGTTCTCTTTTTAAAAAAAAAATTAAACTTGTTTGAAAAGTTTACAGTACAATTCTTTTTGTCCTCTTGCATTATGATCTGTCGTTGTTGTTTTGTAGCAGGGATTTGTGACGTGCTGAATTTGTACGGTTATGCAGGAATCTGGTGCAGGGTAGCTGATGTGCATGGCCTGGTTAAATTGTTTAAAAAAAAATTGAAACTTGTTTGAAAAGTTTCCAGTACAATTCTTTTTGTCCTCTTGCATTGTGATCTGTCATTGTTGTTTTGTAGTAGGGATTTGTGGCGAATCTTTTACTCTCTTGCCATCTTTTTTGGTACAAAATACCAAATAGCCATGCATTTCAAAATAAATACTAAACTACCATCTTTTCAAAAAAAAATTGTTTTTGTTATAAAGGTGCCGCCCATTCAATGGGCGACAGTGTGTAAAAAAGGTGTCTTCCGCCCATTCAATGGGCGGCACTGTGTAATTCATAATTTTTTTCTTTTTTATTTATTTATAATTGATATAATTAATATTAATAATTAATATATATTAATATTAATATATATTAATATTAATATATATTTATTAATATATATTTATTAATATATTTTTATTAAATATATTTTTAATTAATAATTATTATAATTAATATTAATTATATATATATATATATATATATATATGATTAAAAAAATTGTTAATTATTTATTGAAAATATATTAATTGTTTATATTAACATAGATTAATTATTAATATTAATTATAATTAGAAATATATTAATTAATATTTATTAATATTAATATATATATATATATATTAATTATTAATATTAATAATCAAAAAATTAAAAAAAATCTGATTGCACATTGCCGCCCATTGAATGGGCGGCACCTTTATAACAAAAACGATTTTTTTTTGAAAACATGGCAGTGTGGTATTTACTTTGAAATGTATGGGAATGTGGTATTTTGTACCCAAAAAGAGGGCATGGCAGTGAAAAATTCATTTGTGGCGTTCTGAGTTTGTACGGTTATGCAGGAATCTGGTACAGGGTAGCTGATGTGCATGGTCTGGTTGAACTGGTTTTGTGGCTTTGTTGTACTTTATAGCAGAGTTTACATAGTTTTGGAGGCTTGAAAATAGGAAATGGCGCTAGAAGGAGGGGCTGTAAAGAAGGTTTTGTTGAACATTGGAGTGTAGGGAATGGCTTGTAGTGTGCAGGCTGGATGGAGTGTTGTAGTGATCTTTGATCGTACAGTTGGAACAGAGTTTTGGAAATGGCATGGGAGATGGTGGACTGGGCAAAAGTTCTTTTGGACTCAATAGTAATAATAAAAAAATGTCATAAAAAATAAAAAATAATAACAATAATCATAAAAAAATAACAATAATAATAATAATAATAATCATAAAAATAAAATAACAATAATAATAATCAAAATGATAAATACCAAAAATAATACTAATAATAATAAAATGATGAATACCAAAAATAAAAATAATAATAATAAAATGATAAATATCAAAAATAAAAATAAAAATAATAATAAATACTAATAATAAATAATAATAATAATAATAATAATAATAATAATAATAAATAGGAATAACAATAGAAATAATAATAGAAACGAAATAATAATAGAAACGAAATAATAATAATAAGAAAGAAATAATAGTAAATAGAGATAATAATAAAGAAGAAATTAATTTTAAACTGTTCTAATGACTTAAAAGTAATAAAAAACAAAATTCTAAATTAAAACCTAAAGTCCTAAAAAATTTACAGTGAAATTCATGTAAGATAAAACAGATAAACTTCAATCAAACTAAAATTAAGTGACAAAAATTAAACAGAAAAGCATTGATGATTATGATTGATGGACTACATGACTGCAAATGCTAAGACAGATGACCTAAGATGATATGACAATAATCAGAGGATCTGAGGGTAAAATTTTGGGTATAACAATGTCAAAGTGGTATATTAAAAATTTTCATGTCATACATAAAGATATGGAGTTGCTATTTTTTCGAGGTATGTTAATTGATTAACCATTTGCATGTATAAGTATGTTAATCGATTAACCCTATACATATTTTCAAAAAAAATTAAAGCGTTAATCGATTAACCAGTTTACACTGGTTTTGGGTCAATCGATTAACCCTGGAGCATTTTGGAAAAATATGTTCTTTTTATTATGCAACATTTATGTTTTTCATTTATTTATGTTCTAATGCTTTTGTCTTATACATTTAAGTGCTTTTTTGAATAAGTCAAAGTCACTTCGAAAATTTTCATTTAAATCTCCATTCTACACTCTCTTCAATTCTCATTATTATTCCCTTCCAACTTCTTCCATTCACATTAATTCCCATGAACAACCCACTCTACAAAATACTCTTCTTCAACCTCTTGTTAGGTGCATATTTGACCTAAAAATGACATATCTTTCTTTGCACTTTTCCACACTATTCTCATGTTTTCATTGATTTTACTCATGATTGTTATTTTTCTTCTAACATTGAGAATATACCTTTGGTGCTTGTAATATGTGTGCTATTGTGCAGGAAAGTGCACTAATTGATCAAAGTGGTAAGACACAAGAAATGGTGTAAGCTATCAAAGAAATGAGGAATGCATCAGTTGGTTCGCTTTGCGAAGGGGAAGGCGAGTGCCAGCGAAGGTTCGCTTTGCGAACTCTGGCGAAGGTCCCAGCGAATGGTCCCAGAATTGGACAGAGGAAAAAGGAGCTAAAGTTCGCAGTGCGAATGGGAAAGCGAAGGTTCGCAGTGCGAAGTAACGTGAATTTTCTGGGGCGGTTTGATTAGCAGAGGCACCTGAAGTGCCTGTTTTTAGCCATTCGCTGTGCGAATGAATGGTTCGCAGTGCGAACGGTGAAAATCCTGAACTTGAATAAATAGAATTTTCACACTTTTTAGGAAAAGTTTTTAGTTTTGGAGAGTGAGAACTAGTAGTTTTCAGCATAGAACATTACATTTCTTCATTTCCAAGGGAGAAAAGGTAAGAGCTTTGATTTCTTATTGGAGAGGGATGTAATCTTTTGATACCTTATGTATTTCATCTAATGTATGTTTGTGAATGAATTCTGATTTTCTATTGTTGTTGTCTTTGATTGATTATTTGTGGTCTTGACAAAACCTTTACAAATCTTTGATCTTAGATTTTCATCTATCAATGAACAAGCTTTTGACATGGTTTTGTTAGTTGGTATTCATTTTATCTTTTGTTGTATTGTGTTGATTATGTAGCATGGCTAGCATGAGTAGGATCGATACGGTATCGTGAGGATGCGTGATAATAGGGATGAAGAAGGATATTCATATTCATTGGGCAAATTAGTTGAATACATATAAAAAGGGTTAAGCGTGTGTACGTATTTTGATCTTGCTTAAATACGAAGAAATCATTTATTTGATATGGATGTTATAGTAATATCTGTTAGGACTGAACTCTAGACATAGATTTAGGCCTAACACTTGCGTGAGTATCAGCTCTTAAAGCTCTGTGTTGGTTTTGTTGCGTGAGACATCACCGATAAGACAATACAGTTGGCCTCTCGACTTTGCGTTAGACATAACCTCTGTTGTGAGTGATACATGAGGATATTAGGCGAATGATTGATTTGTGTTTACTTGATTAGAAGAATGCATGTGTTATCAATTGATGAGATCCAATTCCAACAAGGCCCCGTTTATAATTCAGTCTTTACTTTATATTTTCCGTCTTTGCATTTTCCGCATTTGCTTTTGGTTCGTCTTTAAACAAGAACTTTTGAACCATAAGTTTAGAAATATAGAAACCGTTGAATGACATTCTTTCCCTCGCACTGATCCCTGTGGAGAACGATAAATTGGGTTACTTATATATTTTTTCTTGCTGCTATTCTAGCTCCAACACCTCTCACTTTTCATTGCAACTAAATATTCTCTAAACCTATTCTTTCAACACATATTTCTCCTCGAACTTCATTCATGGCTCCCTCAAGAAAGTACAAGGGAAAATAAAAAATGGGAGAAGCTAGATCAAATCAAGAGGAAGAGCATGCACCAACAACAAAGTCAAGGAGGCTAACCTTCGACTTCAGGAATCGACTTTTAATGCAGGTAAAGTATGTAAATCTGTCATCTTTTCCCGTGCACAACTTTGCTTTTCCAGATCTGTTGAAAAACCATGGAATTGATAAGTTAGTATCTGAAATTGGTCCTTATTATCCTGACCTAGTTAAAGAATTTTTCTCAAATTTGCATGTTGGTAATGATGAATTTGATGATCATATTTTAACATCAAAGGTTAGGAATGTCGACATAAATTTGGATTTAGAAACTTTTGGAAAATGGTTAGGTGTATCTCATGAGGGCCAGCCTATTCGTCAAGTTTATACCCCAGATTCTGATGGTTGGAAGAATTACAATAAAATGGATTATTTTTTCAGAATTTCTCGTATAAGTCAAGCTGAAATTTTATGTCAGCAAAATGTAGCATCTTCTCGGGTTTTATTACTTGCAAAAAATATGACTGTTAGTGATCGAATGCTTCACTACATTATTGCTTATGTACTGCTGCCAAAGCATTCGAATCATGCTCAGATTAGTGATACGGAGCTGCAGATCATGTTTGCTCTTAAAAATAGGTTGAAAGTTAATTGGACATACACCATCATGTATCACATGTTTTATCAACAAACCTTAAGCGGAGGACTTCCATATGCTAGAATTGTTTGAAATTTTTTGGAATGAAGTGATTTATCTTTAAAGAGGGAACCGAAGATTGTTATGACTTCAAAAGAGTGTGAGATAAATGGTTCTACATGTCTTCGGAATACGAGAATCATCAAGAATAGAAATGGAGTTCTGTGTACAAGGATGATTCTCCTTCAAACGCTCCTCCACCGGCTCCGGAAGGCGGTTACACTAATGAAGCTCTTTACAACAAAATGTGTTCTATTGAGGCAACCATGAATAGGAATCGCCAAGAACACACTTTTGAAATGGGTTTCATAAAACGTCTTTTTGCAAAAGCTTACATAATCTCGTCGCCGAAAACCTCAAGTGGAGGAAAGTGAAGAAGAAGAGGAAGAGGAAAAAGAAGACAACAATGATATATCGGAAAGTGATTAGATGTCTTGTATTATATTATAGTAGTATTATCATTATGTTCTTTCTTTATGTTAAGTTTTTAAGTACTTTGCTTTTAGGCTTATGTTATGTTTTGTTCTAATGTTCTAAGACCTTTGTTATGTTTCGTTATAAGGTTTATGTTATGTTCCGTAAAACTATTATTATATGTTCTATGTTTTGTTAATTATGTGTTGTACATGTGTTTCAAATGTTTTATGTTTTACTTGTGTTTTTCCAAGTTCATACATATTATGATGTTTCAAATTTTAAGTCTTTTCCCATCCTTTTTGGTAATGACAAAGGGGGAGAAGTATTGTTGTTTTTTTGTTTGTTTCTCTAACATTAAATTGCAGCAAGTCAAATGTATTAAAACTCTCAAGCATGGATTAAGGGGGAGCATTCATCAAGGGGGGTATTGTCATATGTTCGAGAAAACAAGGTTGTATCAAACTTTCAAGAAAAAGGTTGTCATCATCAAAAAGGGGGAGAATGAACAATCAAGCTTCTCAGTAAGTTTTGATGAAGACAACAACATTCAACAACCAAGTGAAGCTCTCAAAAAGGAAATGGCTCAAGACTAGTAGCACAACTCAAGTTTCAAAGTGAATTAAAAGTCTCGAAGATTTAGGTGATTGATCGTGAATGATAAGGTATATGAACTCAACTTGTCTTTGTTTATACAAGTGTTCAAAACATCGTTCACACTTGCCATGATTCATTTAAATATTAGTTCTAAAAAATCATTGCATTTCACATCATTTTCAAAAGTATTTTTCAAATCTAGACACTGGTTAATCGATTAACCTAGTTCAAGTGTTATTCTGTTAATCGATTAACCTTTGAAAATTTTGAATTTTTGGTACGTTACAAAGGGGTTAATCGATTAACCATTTGGTAATGTAAATGTGTTAATCGATTAACACTGATGCAGTATGTAAAAATACTTCATTTTTTAAGCCAAATAATTTTCAAATGTAGTTTTTAAAGCATGGCAACATTTCATTAATTGCACTTATTTGTAGAGTGCATTGTGTCTATATAAACACCTTTATTTTCAGATTTAAACTTACCTCCTTTTGCAAAATTTCATGCATTCAAATTTTCTCTTCATCTTTCAAAAACTCTCTAAGTGTTCAAAACTAGACTTTTAAGAGTGAAACTTTCTGCACTTAACCTTCATTTAAAAAGCATTCTAAGTTTCATTCCATATAATATTGAACACTTGTATATCATTGATAATTTGCTTGTTCAAAGGAGAAGATCAATCAATATATTGATAAGTGTATTCTATATATCACATTCTTGTAAAAATTCAATAACTCTTGTTGTATCACATCTTATTTTTCCAGGATTGTTGAATACTAGATTGTGTGGTTGTTATCCTTGTTGTCCAGGAAGTTGGAAACAAGAGGTTCATTTTGAGAGGATTGTTCTCATTTGAACTGAAATTCCGGCATAGCAGATAGCAGATGTCCTAACACATGTCAAAACATTGTTCTCTGCACAACTTTAAAACAAGAACAAAACAAACAAACTGATATTCGGAATATCAGTAACAGCAGCAAGACAAATGTTTTGACATCTGTTACAACATGTTAATTAAAACTAAATTGTAAATTGCAGAATGATAAACAACACAGAATATGATAACCCAGTTCGGTGCAAATCGCCTACATATAGGGGCATACCAAGCCAGGAAGAAGAATCCACTATCAGTAGTATAGTTTTATGTAAACAACCGCTGTTTTAC